>JAVMKO010000003.1:81884389-84284389 GCA_032164245.1 Sternotherus odoratus | reverse complement strand
TTTCCATTGATACATTTCGCTGATGGGAAATGGCTTCTCAACGACACTGGAGTTCTCATGGAAAGCTGTCCTTTTCTGGCTAATGGTTTTGAGTTTGTCGTCAAAAAGTGGAAACTTTTAGGTTTCCAGCAACCAAAAGAAAAAGCAAAAACCCATGAAAACATTCCGGTTTTGATTTTTTTTGGATGAAAACTCAAAAATTTGTCAAAGAAATATTTTAGCAAAACTGAAATACATTCCTTATCTCTGAAATGTTCTGGGGGTGGGTTGGAAATAATTTCCCAGCCTGTTCCCAACCCTCAAATCAGGGCAGGCTGCCAGCAGCATTATTCTGGTTGCTCTGTCAAATGTCCCTGGGGTACTGCTACAGGTATGGAGCCCTGATGTTTCATTTTACACGTTCAGAACACGGCACACACTGACCACCTCTGCACTAACATTGGCCATGTTGTCAATTCCCGGGGTTCCAGTGCGTGTGGGAGGGTGAAGGTGAGGGGTAGATAGTCTGCTCAGCAGTGAGACACCACATGTCATTATGATTTCCCCTATTTTATAGAAGGGAAGCTGAGCAGAGGGATAAAGTGATTTGCTCAAGGCCACACAGCAAGTCAGTGGTGGACTGTGATGGGGTTTACAGACCCCACACTACACCGAGGCAAGGCATGGAGTAATACTGGGTGAGGGAGGCTCTGCCCCTCAGCAACTGGAAAGCATGGTCCAGATGGAGGAACAATTTAAAAAGGGGCAGGAAAAGAGATACAGGCTGCACCAGGAAGTGAGGGTGAAGCCTGGAACTATGGGAAGAGTGACTACAGTACTGATAAAACCACACTGTAACCAGTAATCTGGATCCCTTCCCCCCCTCCACCCCACCCCACCCCATTAAGCTGTCTGGAGTGCCAACCTGTTAAGAAGCAGGGTATAAACCTCAAACTGGCTGTAAGCTCTATATTTAGATTTCACTAACCAAGTATCAAATGTGAACTCTTCTAGCACTAACATCCTAAACATGAAGTCACAGATAGTGCCATTGGGTTCTCCCATCTACCTTGTCACCCAGGCAATCTTACCTTTTTGATAGATGGTCCCTTACACCAAACAGCACAACAATATTCAGGTAACTCCCCAAACCAAAGGACAAGTCGCTTATTCCAGGGCAACCGCACTTTAGATCTTACACCAAAGACAACACTTGTAGCCAAGCCTATAATAAATTAACTAAAGATTTATTAACTAAGAAAAAGAAATGAGAGTTATTTACAAGGTTAAAGGAGATAAACACATGCACAGAAACAGGGCCGGCTCTAACTTTTTTGCCACCCCAGGCAAAACAACCACCACCCCCAAGCGCCGCCCTGCCAGAGAAAAGCAAACAAACCCCAAGTGCTGCCCCACTGGAGCAAATTAAAAAACAACAACCCCGAGGGTCGCCCCGCCATCCCGAGATTGCCGCCCCTTGAAAGGTGCCACCTGAAGCACATGCTTGGTGGGCTGGTGCCTGGAGCCGGCCCTGCACAGAAATGAGTTCAGTATTAGGTTTTAAAACAGGGGCCGGCAACCTTCAGCACGTGGCCAGTCAGGGTAATCCCCTGGCAGGCAGTGAGACATGAGAAGGCTCATTCTGCCTTCTCCCTCTGCCCTGCATGGACAGTTCCATACCAAGAGTTGCTGGGCAGGTAGCCAGAGTAATAACAGAAGAACCTACAGATGCTGCATATGAAATACTGAATCAGAGTCATTGCGCAACTCTGGGTTTCATAAAATTCCTCCCCTCCTTACAGAAAAGGGAGAGAGCGCTGACTAGTGGCGGAGAGTGAAAGAGGCGATCAGGTCCGGGTGTGAGAGTAAGGTCTGCAGAGAGTGAGGAGGAGCTAGGTGTGGAGGAGAGAAGACATGGAACTAGAGCATCATTTCTCAAATGCAGAGATACGCGGCCGCATGCAGCCACCAGGGGCTTTTCATGCAGCCCCAGATTCCTGGGTGGTGATTGCAGGGGGCAAAGCAGTGGCCCCTCCCTCAGGGCAGCGGACAGGGAGCCACAAACACTAGAGGAGCAGGGAGCCAGTGTGAGTTCCTCATCTTCCTGGGGGCAGTGGGGCTCAGACTTCAGACCTGGGATGGTGAACAGCAGGCTCCAGTTGTGTGGCTGTGGGCTCCACCCCCCAGCCCCATGCTCACGCCCCCCCTTCCCCCGTCGCCGCCTGGCACCTGCTGCCTCCTAAGGCCCTCAGCTCCAGCTGTGAAGTGGTGGGCTCCGGTCGTAGGTTCCAACCACAGGACTTCAGGCTCTCACTCGGAGTTTTGGCTGCATGGTGACATACTCCAACCCTTGGCCACTGGGCTTCAGGCTCAGTCCCCAGCCCCCAATCACATGGGGATGGGTGGCAGCCCCAGGCTCACCCCCCAACCCTTCCTTCTCTCCTGGCCGTGGCTGCATCCTTCAGCCCCAGTTCCGGCTGTAGGGCTCCAGTCCCCAGGCTCACCCCGCCACCATCACCCACGACCTCGATGACTCTGCTGGCCTCCTATCCATCCCTCCAGCAGCCCTGGCCCATGGGTGCCTCTCTACGCTCCTCCCCATCCAGGGCTTAATTTGTACCCCGGCTTGCCAAGGCTGAGTAAGTCCATTGTAAAAAGTGATATTTGTATGTTTGTTAATATCACTTGTCACTGCCTCACTAGCTAGCAAGGCTGCTGCCTTGAAAAGTGATATTAATAACCATACAAATAAATATCACTTTTCACAGAAACACACTAACTAGTAAGTCTTTTAAAAAGCAATCAAAAACGTTAATAAAAAAAACCAGCAACAACAAAAAGGACAAGAACATGCAAAGCACCTTATTTGTTTCTGTTCTATTTAGATCCAGTAAAGAATAGACACAAATATACATTATTTTTATTATTGAATCAGAAAAAAAAAACCCTACATAAATAAATTACAATAATTTGGACATGTATATGTGCACACTTATTTGTTTTTCTTAAAGTTAGTTAACTATGTTAGGAAAAATTGTCAGAGCAGCAACCAGCAAGAGTTGGTGGCCACACTCTAAGGCCATCAAAAAAATTTGTTATGAGAACCCCTGAGCTAGAGAGTGCAAGGAAGTGGGTAAGGAGTGATTGTGGTGGTAAAGCATAACCCCAAGTACATTGCTGCTTCACTTTCCAGAAAACACACCTCTTTGCATTTCCCTTGACTAACCATAGGCATATGCTACTAGAAAACCACAGCACAAATAAGAAATTGTTTCTGTTTTCTGTTTAGTGCCACTACTGCACTGGCTGTTCTGGTAGAGATTTTTGGCTTTTGTGATAGGCCAGTGCTGTTGAAGGCTGATGAGAGAACACTAGGTACAATATCAGAGAGTCAAAATGTTCAGGTAGTAAATCCAGTTACTATACACGTGACCTTCTTGGGTATTGGAGAGGTCAAATTATGGTTCTTTTATGGTATCTAAGTGAGGGCCAAGTGTTTCAATAAATGCCCTTCTCTTATTTTGAAAGGAGCATCTAATCATTTATGGGTAGCATAACTAGATGAGGAAAGTTTAAAACCTTGTCTGAAAGATGGACAATTTATGGCTGCAAGGGGCACTGTATATCAAAGACTTCAGGCCAAGGCGTACCAATCAAGCAATGCACCTACTGGGTGATGTTAGGACAGAGCAAGATGAAAGTAAAGTTAGATCATTTCTTCCCATCACAACAAAAAGGTTGATAAAGAATATACTTGATATCAAACAGAGCTTCCTGCTGTCTCTAGTTACCTGGGAGTTTGGAGCCTGCAGTTTGAATAATGTTTCCTCTATAATAGGGTTGACAGCAGAAGTGTGGAGAGACTGATGGGGCTTCCTGCAGGCTCGGCTTTTGTAGTTCAAACTCATTCTTTATCCTCAGAGGAGAGCAGATAATAAATGCGTAAATAAATAGTTACCAATCTTCTAGCACAGTAAAGTAACTAGTTGCTTTCTCGTGAGGCAAAGAGCTTGATCAAACCACGTGACTGATAATGCCACGCCATTCTCAGTGTTTTATACACTTTGTAAATATCTCTAGAAAGTACTTTGCAGCATTTGAGGTGGTGTGTGAATAATATCAAATGCAACTGCCAAAGGAATTATAATTAAGCAGCTAAAACAGTTATTTGGGAAAGTTAGGTGGCTATAAAATTAAGATTTTTGGATTTACAGATGCATATACACACACACACACACACACACACATGCTAAATTCTGACCTGTTATACATACATTAGAATCCTTATTTGTATAATACACACTTTAAGAAAGTCATGAATTTGTATTTTTAAAATGACAGAGTCCTGTGGCACCTTAAAGACCAACTAAAGTATTGAAGCATAAGCTTCCGTGGGCTAATACCCACTTCGTCGGATGCATCCAACAAAGTGGGTATTAGCCCACAAAAGCTTATGCTTCGATACTTTAGTTGGTCTTTAAGGTGCCACAGGACTCTGTCACTTCTGCAGTTCCAGACCAACATGGCTACCTTTCTGATTCTATTTTTAAAATGTTTCTTTTTTATATAAACGAGACTTCCACAGTATTTCACCAACTCTCACACTCTGGTCTTAGCACTGTTAACTCTATTCTATTGCTCATCCTTCTGAAAGATATTTCTGTCACTTAGTTCCCTAGCAAATCAGAGTACAGTGGCAAACAAAAACTGAAAAATACTGAAAATTTTGAGAAAAAGAAAAATATTTTTCTTCCAAAATTTCCCACAAAAAATACTTGATATCTTCCAATCTGCTTTATCTTCCTATCAGCTCTGACCAGGACCAATTTTACTTGGTTTGTGACATCTAAAGAACTCACTATCCAAGGGTAGAAAAGCTAGAAAAAAAGATATTTATTCTATTACAATTTATCATTAGAATGCTTCTCACAGGAAGGTGCCTCTGTCTGAGTGTTACCCAGTGAAGATGTTTATGTAGTAAGCAGCAGCATGAACACAATTGAAAAATTATTCTCTCCAACTTCAGGCCCTGATTCAGCAAAACATTTAAGCAGGTGCTTACTAGGGCTGAAACATGCTTAAAGTTCAGCCTATCTTAAGTACATTGCTGAATAAGGACCTTAGTGCCTAATTAATGAGTAAAACACATTCAGCAGATATTTCAGACAACTCAGGGCCATATTCTCAGCTAGTGTGGGTGGGCTGAGCTCCACACCATTACAATTGCTTATGCATGTAATGAATTAGGCTCTTAGGCTTGGTAAACGCTTAAAACTTATACTGGAATAGCTGTGGTGGTCAGGGGTGTGAAAAAACATTGTCGGGCAACACATCTATGCCACCAAAAACCACAGCATACATGTAGCTATGTCAATGGAGGAGTCCCTCTGTCAGCATAACAAACATCATGTGGGAGGTGGTGTTCCTGTTGGCAGATGTTGTGTCTGCTCTGGGGCAGGGGTCTCCAACCTTTTTTGCTTGTGCACCCCTAGCAGAATTTTTTTTTGAGGATGCACCCCCATGGGGGACTCCCCCCCCCAGCCCTGCCCTAGCCCCCCCCCCATCCACCCACTCACACTTCCCACCCCGATTGCCCCCCTCAGACTCCACCCCCCTTGTCCCAACTGCTCCCTCCTGGGACCCTATCCCCTGACTGCCCCACAGGACCCCCCCCCCATCTAAGCCTCCCTGCTCCTTTTCCCCTAGTTGCCTCCCTGGGGCCAGTCCCTGCTGCTGCACCCGGCTTGTGGGGCTGGTCCCTGCCATGGTACCTGGCTCTTCCAGCCGAGGCTGCAGCTACAGCACCCGGCTTCCTGGGGCGGGGCCGCCGTGGCCCCCCCATGGGTGGTCTCACGCACCCCACTTGGCCGACCACTGCTCTAGGAGGCTATGCTGACATATCTATGCCAACATGGGTTCTGCCGGTAGGCTCGGTAGAGTAGACCCGGATATAGTGTCAGATGCTGCTAGGCTGGTATAGCTATTGTATAGTTTAACTTGCAACGGCACCAAGAGTTGGTATTTAATAAAATTATTTGTATGTAAACAAGGCACGCACGCACACACACACACACACCAGCAACCCACGCCTACCAAGTCTCCTGTCTTGTGTATGGCATTCCACGTCTGGCCCCAATTTTTACAGATGTCTCACTTTAGCAGCGAAAAATCCCGGAGGAGCTGCTGGAGATGGGCGTCCCTGCCCCTTCATGCCTCGCCATTGGCCAAGCACTCAGTTGAGGGCACGGCCTAGCAATGGAGAGGGATGTGGCCCAGCGAGGTCCACCGGTAGGTGCTGAGCAGTGGCAGAAAGTGGCAGCAGCACTTCCCCACCACCGTATAGATCAGGGGTGGTCAACCTGTGGCTCTGGATCCCCGTGTCTCTTCAGATGTTAATATGCAGCTCCTTGTATAGGCACAAACTCCGGGGTTGGAGCTACAGGAACCAATTTTCCAATGTGCCAGGGGCTGCTCACTGCTCAACCCCTGGCTCTGCTGTAGTCCCTGCTCCCCCCTCCACCCCTTTCTGTCCCCTCCCCTGAGACTGCTATGCCCTCACTCCTCCTCCCCCCCCCCCAGAGTCTCCTGCATGCCACAAAACAGCTGATAGGGAGGTGCTGATCTGCAGGTGGGTGGGAGGTGCTGGAGCAGGAGGGAGCCGATGTGGGGGCCTATCTATATATATAAAAGTCAAATGGTGTATGCGTGTATGTATGCGTGTATGTACGTTCACTTACTCCTTCCACACCGTTTGAGCTAGAGACTTGAAATTTGGTACAGTTAGAGGTCTTAGGGTCCTAATCAGGGTAAGAGTTGAAAATTTTTCAAATCTCACCTCTGACGCCCCCCAGGGGTGAAATTATTTAAAGGCCAATCACATCAGCTGGGCAGCTGCTGTTCTCTGTGACATAGTTATGATGTCATAATACCCCCTCCAACGGACCCTGCACTTGCTCAGCTCTCTGCCCCCTCCCCCCTCCAACGGACCCCGCACTCGCTCAGCTCTCTGCCCCCTCCCCCCTCCAACGGACCCCGCACTCGCTCAGCTCTCTGCCCCCTCCCCACCTCTGACGGACCCGAGTTGGGTTTGGTCGGAGGGTAAGTGAGGTAGGGGTGTTGGGTTTGGTCGGGGGGTGAGGTGGGGGTGTCTGGTTTGGTCGGGGGGTAAGTGAGCCAGGGGAGTTGGGTTTGGTCTGGGGGGGTGGGAAGGTGTCGGGGTGGGTGAGGGGTGAGGTGTGGGTGTTGGGGTTGGTTGGGGGGGGTGAGAAGGGGGGTCGGGTTGGTTGAGGGGTAAGTGAGGTGTGGGTGTCGGGTTTGTTTGTGGTGGTAGGTAGGGGTGTCGGGTTTGGTTGGGCGGGGAAATTGAGGTGGGTGTGTCAGGTTTGGTCTATGGGGGGTGAGGTGTGGGTGTTGGTCAGGGGGTGTTGGGGTTGGTAGGGGGAGACATAGGGGTGTTGGGTTTGGGGAGGGTGAAAATGTGAGTCGGGGTTGGTCTAGGGGTAAGTGAGGTGGGGGTGTCTGGTTTGGTCGGGGGGGTGAGGTGGAGGTGTCAGGTTTGCTCTCTGCCCCCTCCCCCCTCCAACGGACCCCGCACTCGCTCAGCTCTCTGCCCCCTCCCCACCTCCGACTGACCCGAGCAACGCCGGGTATTTTCGCTAGTAAATAATAAAGGAAAGGAAACTGCTGACACAGTGGTCATAACCATTCCTTATTAATAGAGATAAGGGACATACAACAAGCATTCACTCCACACCCACCATTTTCTTCCACCGGCTTCCACTTGCAGTTGAGAACAGTGACTATTAAAAGACACCTGTGAAGATCACCTCAGAGGCATCCAAATGCTGAGAACGTCTGCCTCAGTCTGACCACAGCTTGCTCAGTACTGTGGTTACTAACACCTTTAAATGAGGCGTCTCAAGGGTGCATTGAAGATATGATAAAACAGATATTTCCTGTAAATTATATACTATGACCCCATGTCTGCAAGGTACTAACCACGTGCCTAACTATAAGCAGCTCTGCAATCAAGTTAAGTTAGTACTTAAGTACTGTGCTGATGTGCCTATTAAAACGCATTTATTGTGGTTTATCATTATATAATAGAGAGGTACCTATTCCATAAACTAATCATTTGGTAAGAAAGTAACATGTTTAAATCAAAATTAAACCAGTGAATGATTTCTTAAGGAAGTATTGTCAGACAAACAGCTTTTAGACTGTCATTAATCCTAACCCCATCCGACCCTAGATTAGACATCACGTGGGATTTACCAGGATTTCTATGAAACCCAAACTATTGTCTAAGCATGATGGTATGGGATACTCTATAAATACCTAAAATAGATTAGAAATTGTATATGTATATTTCAGCCAATTAGTTTAAAGAGCACCCAGCATGTCTATGCACTTTCAGAGGGCTGTGTTTCCACATACAATTTCTGAGGGGTTCAAGCAGCAGAAGCATGGGAGATGCACTCACCCTTTCCGAAAGGGCACAGAATCAGTGTATTGTCAACACGTCAGTATATTTACTTTCACTGAGGAAACATCTGTTAATTGTGTGCAGGCACCAGCCCAGCTGAGAACCAGACTTGTCAATCAGATGTCACCTCTACTGCTGTTTTGGCAGGAAGAAGTTCAGCTGTAGCTCTAGTACTACAAAACATCTGCCTTTCACAGTCACTTGTCAGCATTTCCAGACAGACATGAATCTGCAGCTGTTTTCAGCAATGGTGAAATTCAGTAGCTGTTTAGGCCAATCCTAACTGTCATTTCCCCTATTGCTATTTGAGAAGATTATGGGCAGAAAGTACCCCCAGCTTTCTGAAGCTTTTCATAGATAGAATAAAATGATGAATACTTGTGGCACCTTAGAGACTAACCAGTTTATTTCAGTATAAGCTTTCATAGGCTATAGCCCACTTCATCAGATGCATAGAATGGAACACACAGAAGTAAGATGTATTTATATATGCAGGAAGCATAAAAAGTTGTTAATTACTATACCAATTTCAAGAGGCTGTTTAATTTGGATAGACTTAGCAGGAGGGAAAAAAAACACTTTTGTAGTGAAAATTTAGTGGATCTGTGTCTGACTGTTAAGGACCTGTAAGAGACTTAACTAGGAAAATGCATTCAATTAGTGTAATGACAAAGCCATTCATAGTCCCTGTTTAACCCTTTGCAAATAGTGTCCAATTGGAAAATTAATTCCAGTTCCTCAGCTTCTCGTTGGAGTCTGTTTTGGAAGTTTTTCTATTTTAAAATTGACACCTTCAAGTCTGTAATAGAATGGCCAGGAAGACTGGAGTGCTCGCTTACTGGTTTTTGAATGTTAGGATTCCTGATGTCAGATTTGTCTCTTTATTCTTTTGCATAGAGACTGTCCAGTTTGGCCAATGTACATAGCAGAGGGGCATCACTGACACATGATGGTATAGATCACACTGGTATATGTACAGCTTAATGAGCCGCTGATGGTGTGGCTGATGTGATTAGGTCCTATAATGGTATCAGTTAAATGGATAGGAGGACAGAGTGGCATAGGGCTTTGTTACAAGGACAGGTACCTGGGTTAGTGTTTTTGTAGTGTGGTTGCCAGTGAGCATTTGTTTCAGGTTGGGGGGCTGTCTAAGTGAGGACTGGTCTGTCTCAAGCTCTGTGAGAGAGGGATCATCTTTCAGTATAGGTTGTAGGTCTTTTATGATGTGTTGGAGAGGTTTACGTTGGGGGCTGAAGGTCACTGCTAATGGTGTTCTGTTTTTGTCTTTGTTGGGCCTGTCCTGTGGTAGGTGGCTTCTGGGTACTTGTCTGGCTCTGTCAATCTGTTTTTTCACTTCCCCGGGTGGGTATTGCTTGGTAGAGATCTTGTAGGTGTTTGTCTCTGAGGGATTGGAGCAAATGTGTTTGTATCATAGAGCTTGGATGTAGACAGTGGCTAGATAGAATGTTCATACATGCTCACACCACTAGTTACTGTGCCATTCTATATCCGAGAAGGAAAGCAGGGAGTAAGAAAGCACTGAAGATCTATGAAGCTGGTGGTATGATGCTCTCTGAAAAGATGCTCTGACAGTTTGGAGCCTGAACTTCAAAGAAGCACTTCGGAGGACACAGAACAATGCTATGGAAGTAGCACTCTCCCTTTCTCCACTCTTCTCAAGATTGGACCCACAGACTCTAGTCCCCTCTGGTTGTAGCTGTAGATACTCAGGGAGAGAAGAGTTCCCTGCTCCCTCCCCCTCTGATCCACCTTCCTTGTTGTGCTTCCCACTCTTAGCTAGGAGCACATGTTTGGAGAGCAAATGTGGGTATGTCAGGGAAGAAGGGAGGCAAAGGCCAAGGCTGACAGGGAGTAAGGGGTAACCAGCAGCAGGAAAGAGGGTAGGGTTACAGGAAAGTGGGTTCGATCTCTCTGGGAAGTGAGTTGGTGGGAAACCAGAATGTCTTTTGTGGGTGAAAAGAGACAGATGAAGAGCTGAGATGAATAGATTCACTTTCAATTTCTCAGGACAGTTTACTGAGAGGAGTTTGCCTTAAATGTATTTCACAGTAATTGCCCCTCTGATTACACTAGGATGTAAAGAGGGTATGAAAGGATGCATTGGATGAAACCCAAAGCAATGGAACTCAGTTTTGGTTTGTTGTATCATGTCCACTTACCCCAAGACCTGACCTTATACAGCTCAGTAAGAGGAAATGAGCTAAGCATGGTTATGCAGTGTTGCACGAATACAAATCTTTCACCACAAAGAAAAGCTGTTGACAGCACTGTGTTATACATTGACTCCTGAAAATAGCTAACTTAACTAAGCTGGGGATAGGACATCTGTAACAGCTCATTCTGAGCTCTAAATTCTAGTATTATTCATATACCTCTCTTGCTTTTGTGAGGGAATTTCTAATCCTCTCCTAGTATCCTCGCTTGGACAGCTCACATAAATGTTGGTTCTCTCAGCAATGAGCCTTAATGTGGTCTCTTCATTCTGCCCCAAGGCTCTGTCTCATGATTCTTGTCTTCACATAAAGATTGCACAACTCTAGTATTGTCAGCTTTTTACTTTCTTCTGAACCTTCCTCTGGGTGTCTTCAGGGTGTCTTTCTGCTCTAAGATTATCAAGCCACATTCTATATTCTCAGGCACCTTCCTTTGCTCTTGTCTATATGTTCTCCTATACATTGGTTCAATACAGATGGTCAGAAGCACATGCTGTAATCAAGAAGCTGAAAGACTACTAAACATCAAAGTGGGAGAACAACAGTGGGGTGAACAGCCATTCAGCATGGACACTGGCATCAAACAGGGATGCATTCTGTGTCTGATATTGCTTAGCATTGCCACAGACTAAATAATAAAGAAGTGCAGCAGCAACACAAACACTGGCATGGTGTTATGTGTATAATAAACCAGCCATGAGGGAGAGTAGGAAGATAGTTAAACAAGGAAATGTGTTGTTGTCCCATCGTTGGGTTATGCATTGTTGGCAACCGAAGAAAGTGCGAGTCTGTGGAACTATTGCCAAGTTATATGCATATTGCCTGAATAAAAAAAAAAGACTTAATACTCTAAGAAGTTGGAACATGTCTGATTTACATTACAACACACAGCTTGGGTAGATGGCAAATGCCTAGAAGACCTAGAGTTTGCTGATGGAATTGAGCCATTGAAAAACACCCTGAAAAGCTACTAACAAAGACAGAAACTGTGGCAAAAACAGCAGATGAAGAAGGGCTCAAAATTAGGTATGCCAAAACAAACGTCCCTAGAATCCAGAATATCAAAGTAGAAGACAAACACACCAGGAAGTAGAATCGTTCATTTATCTGGCCAGCACCATACTAGTCAATGGAGAGCTCAAAAACAAAGTGACATCCAGTAAAAGAAAGGAATCCACTTAACATATGGAAATCAAATCAAAACACATGTGAGGGCTTGTCTACACTACCACCTAAGTCAATGTAACTTACTATTTTGCTCAGGGATGTGAAAAATCCCACCACCTAAGCGGCACAAGTTACACTGACCTAAGCATTGTCCATACTAGCGCTAAGTCAGTGGGAAATGTTCTTCCACTGACATAGCTTCCATTTCTCATTGAAATGGAATAATAATGCCAATGGGAGAGCTCTCTCCTGTTCGCATAGTGTCTTCAACAGATGCACTATAGCAGCTCAGTGTAGACTAGCCCTGAGAATTTTCAGTCAAACAGTCTCAGTGCTAACGCATGGCTGTGAGCACTGCAGATCTACCAAAACATTAGACAGAAAACTAAATGCCTTTGAAAATAAGTCCTGTGAAAGATTCTGGGCGTTGGAAGGAGAGTCTTTATCACTAATGAAGAAATCCAAGAAATTACCAACCAGTAGCTCACCGCCTACATCCACTACAATTAGAAAGATGTATTGGACATATTTGGGACTTTTACTCTGGATGCCAACATGTGAAGCTCCACATGAAGCTGCCAAATGGAAACCAACTGGTGGGAGAAAACAAGGGCTTCCAAGAGAACCCTAAGAAGAACTTCAGCAGGGAGGTCAGAACTGTCAATTTCAACACCATAGAGCAGAAGGAAGAGCAAGCTAATGAAAGGGAGGGATGGAAGGGACTAGTTGCTGTTCTGCGCTCCACCACTGGCATGAGAAGAATACAACAACAAATACATGCACCCAAGCTTGTATCTGCAGTAGGGCTCCTGAGTCTTGTTATCTGCTTCCCAGACCATTGGTCCCACATCAGTGATCTTGCACCTCACTTCCTAAATTGAACAAATTCAGCCACTGGATATTTGCGGGTGACAAACTGATTCTGATGAATTCTACAACTCTGAAGACAGAATTTGGCTCTAAAATTTGTTTTGCACCTCCTTGTCCCATTCACCTGAGGCTGTCTGAATGTTTCCAGGATCCCCTCTCCCAGGATGTGGAACCCACCTGAGCAGCTGTGGCTGGAGTGGAGATCTTGAAGCTGAACAGCCAGGAAGGAGAGCATAGGGCTCTGAAATATGGGATTACCATGCAGGTGACCTTGTCCACCAGTAAAGCTGAGAACCTGCAGAGATCTTGTATCATACTTCTACCAGAAGGGTATCATCAGACACCTTGATGGAATAGTTCTCAGGAAATTCCACAAAATTCTTCTCCACAAATGCCTATTACTGATTCTTCCCCAGGAGGGGCCAATCTAGGCCTAACCTTCCTCTGCCATTTCCACTCTGACTTGAAACACGCATCAGCACAAGATATATTCTGATAGCTCAGTTTTGCCCTCAGTTATGCATCCATGCCCCTTTCATTAAAGGGCAATGAGAGCTGTGTATGCACCAAGTTAGGGTAGAATTTGCAAACCTGTATTTTGTTCCTTCATGTCTTCCTATACATATTACACACACACCTGATACATACCAACACAGGAAGCTCATCTGTGTGTACAATTTTGTCTGTTCAGCCCTCAGCACAATTTTAAATCGGTTTCTAGCTTGAATACAAACAATACTGATAAATCTGGAAGTAGGATATGAGCAAATATTTCCACATTGGTGATCACCTGCAGTGTATTCTGTGCTGATCACCTGTAGTATCCCTCTGGATCAGATATGTGACACTGAGGGCAAAGTTTTTCAGTATCTCCCATTATACAGCACCTCTTCAGACATTTGAGAAAGTAAAGCTGCTTTTCTAATTATGTATAAAAATGATCCCTTGAATTATCAGTGCCAGGACTTTTTTGAGAAGTACATAAGTGTTTGAAAGTATGTTTGGCATCGTCCTTGGCTGGAGCTCTACCAATTATGGAAAAGTCCTATGGAAAGTAATGGAGGATAATAGCCTACCTAGTGGTTTCTTAAAGCACCCTGTAGAAACCTATAGCAGGGATAAAATTCTCTATAGATTTGATTGGGATGGATCAAAAATACCCAAAACCCTGGTTACAATTTTCTACAGAATATTTTTAAGTAATTTCTGCAGAACTCTATTAAACGTCTAGCGAAGCCTATTCAATCCTGTAGGATTTTTCCACAAGGGAAAAGGCCTATATTCAGGACTCTAGCTTGTTACAGCAATAGGCTCTGGAAAACAGCATGTGGAATCAGTCAGCACCAGTGTCTAGAAGAAGAATAGGCTCAGCCTTGAATGTTCATGTTGGATATTGTCTGAGAAGTTGCCCGTCATGTTACTGCTTGGAAGCTCTGGCAGTCGGGGATGACACGCTCCGGCTTCCCTATTAGGCCCCCTACCTAGCTGGGACAAAGGAAACTGCAGGCTCCCAGCCAAGCACATACATTTGCAAACTGCCGCCAGTCAGTTCCCAAGGCCAGGGGCTGGATGCCATTGACAAAGGAGATGTGAACTGTGGGCTTAGCCCATTTCACTCTCCCTGCGGAGTGAGTGGCGCTTCTCATGAAGATCTATAGGGCCTGTCCTCTCCCGCTAACAGTCAGGAAAAGACTGGCAAGGAATTGCTTCATATTTCAGTGAGTAATATTTTAATCAAATGCTGTCCACTCTGTCCCATGCAACACAGGAGCCGCTGAAGCATGGGATATCCTTCCCCTTAAACCATATTTTTTTTCCTTTCTAAAGCATACAGGGTTGCATTCTTTATTCCCCTGTGAGAGATCAGAGCCGAATGACAACCTACCCAGGATTTTGCTATGAAGTCACAAACAGCTGAGCTGCAGCACCGGGACGAGCGAGTGAGCGATCCCATTTTGAAATGGTCACAGGGTCCAAAGTGAACTAGGAAGACTTGCGACAAATAAAGGTCTGACATGTTTTACTCATTTTCATAACTCAGCAGAAGCTAGAGCGAGAGGTTCACCTTAGGAGCAGTTTTCTGCCCACAGTGGAATCTGTGTTATTTTCAATGCTCTATGAAGCCCCATATTTTCCCCTTTAGCCAAGCTACCACCGCCAGCCACTGAGGGCCCATGTGTGGACACAAACCTTCTATTTAACAAGGACAGCCTGGAATGCCTTTGGAGCCAGTCAGCACATCCCCTTAACCCCAGGGACATAGAGGTTCACTATACCAGCTCTGACTATTGGTTCAGCAAGTTTGTTATTTGCGGACACTAGTGGCCAATAGATCTGGATGAATACAGAGGAGGAAATGTATGAATAGTAGCTTACATTTTAAAAATGAATTCATGTTGGCCGAGCTCATTATCCTATCACTAGCCAACACAATTTGAACTTCAATCCTTAGGCCTGATCCTTGGCCACTCCTAAGTCCCCTTTGTGCCAATCCAGAGGGGCACAGGGGACTTGAAGACCCCTTATGACAGCTGCTGAAGATTCCCCTAGTGTAGCAAAGGCAGCCCAATGCCATCCCATCATAGCTGTAGGGAGCAATCTGGGGCCGGGTGGCAGTGGGGAGGCATCCCAGAGAGCAAGGCCAGAGCATACTGCACTCTAGACATCCTGGCTAGCAAAGAGGTTTCTTAGGAACCATTATGTGCCAGTACAAACTAGAGACTCCCTGAATCTGCTCTAAGCTGGCCCAGTGGCCATTTAACCCATGGCAGCCCTCAGAATCAGGAGAGCTACCTAAGCCCCAACTCACCCAGTTCCCCGAATACAGGCCTGGCACATCTGGAGATTTAGCCCAAGTTCACTCAGCTTGGGTGGCAACAACCAATTTCTGCTGAGGAAGGCAAACACCTCTATAAAACGTAGCACCAACTGTGCACAATGACAGCTATTATCTTCCTGCCCCCTGCAGAATCAACTCATGCTCTGAAACATGAGATTTAATTACCCCAATCTTAGCAGATAAAATTGTCTTATTACGATCATGCAACATGCTCCCCTCAGAGGAAGGTCCTACACTAGAGTAAAAGTCACAGCAGACAGACAACAAACCAAGTTTACACATATGGAATTTCTGCCCGATTCTCTCCTTAGAAGGGAGGAGCTTGAGGAGTGCAGAGGATTTAGGGGAGTGGTCTTTGAAAGAGAGATCAGTGGGGAATTCAGAAGGCATCTCTGTGGCTTTCTACCTACACAACACACTCCTAGTGACCTGCTTTCCCACTTCTCCACTGGTTATATCTCTGTGCCTACACCCTACAACTTTTAAGGACCTTGGAAGGCACAAAAAGGCAGGGGGTTACTTCTGGTCCCAGCAGCAGAAACTCCTGAGTGAATTTTCACTAAGGAATCTACCACTTAGTCAGGGGAACATAGTGCTGAGAATGATGGGATGCCTCATGGGGGAGCAGCCAAAGCAGAGAAACCTAAATGCCACATCTTTGGAACAATGGGTCCTCTACATTCTATGTAGGAACATTCCTATTTGAAGGCGTAGCCTGCGAACCCTTGTTTGGAAGGTTCATTATTGTATGTTACAATTTCCTTCCCACCTCAGAGGCAGAGTGCACTACTGTAGAAGAATTTCATTGTTTTCACAAAAACATTTAACCTTGATGTCTTGGACTCTTAACTAAAGTTACTTGGCAAGGTGAGGGTTTTTTTATTTTATTTGTTTGGTTTTTTTAAAAAAACTAAGTATTAACTTCAGTTCTTGCAATGAAGGCATTTGGTGCAGGATACCATAGCAGCATGCATACACTTTGAAATCTGCTAAAGATAGTGTTATCAGATACCTTCCTCCTTCCCAAGTCTTCATTTGAGCAATACATGAGCAAGGCTTGTTTTATCATAACAGGGATAGATTTCTCTTTTCCGTAAAAACAAAGTAGGATAGTCCACTCCTCAGATATCAAAGAATGTACAAGTGTATGGACTCTGCAAACTTGGAAAAATCCTGTGTGTGTGTTTGTGTGTGTGTGTGTGTGTACAAGTAAATTGTTGAAACCAACTGATTTTATCCAGTAGAATTTCATTCCTCTCATTATGCAACAAATCCAGGGAAAGAGTAAACTATAAATATGCAGCACAAGGTACTGCAAGTGCTCTAGGCCAAGTTTTAATATTTATATCCATGCTACCTCCTGAAGTCACTGTGTCAAATTCTCTGCTGGCATAACCCCACTGACCTTGATAAAGTTAGGACACCACAAAATTAGGCTAGTAGGAGTAGTAGACTTATCCTGCAAGTAGTTTTCATGTCTATAGATCAGGAATTATAGGAATAAATTGCTATTCTAGTTAAGGCTGTGAGTTTGTTGCGGAGGTCACAGATTTCGTGACTTTCCAGGACCTCTGGCTTCTGCAGCGGGCAGTGCAGCTGGCCCAGGGGATGCCTGAGCAATTCTGCAAGCTCCTGGGCCAGCTGTACCGGCTGCTGCTTGGGCAGTCTCAGACCACTGCTCCCCCCATCCCCAAGGTGCAGCAAGAGTTTGGATGTGGGGGGGGGAGGGGCTCAGGGCTGAGGCATGGGAGGGTGTGAGGGCTCTGAGAGCAGTGCCTTTCTCGTGGGGCTCACCCGAAGCAGCAACGTGTTCCTTCCTCAGCTCACTGGAAGCAGCTATGTCCCTTGCTCAGGTCCCTCTGGCCAATGGGAGCTGCGGGGGCAGCACTTGGGGCAAGGGCACCCCGTGGAGCTAGGAGCTGAGGAAGGGACATGTCACTGCTTCTGGGGAAACCGTAAGGAGCCGGGTAGGGACCCTACCAGCTCCCCACCCCTCCCCAAGGGCGCCCCTTTCCTCCCCCAAAACTTAGTCAGGCGTATATAGTACAAGTCAGGGGTCATGAATTTTTGATTACTGCCCATGACCCATCCATGACTTACTAAAAATACCCATGACTAAAACATAGCCTTAATCATAGGAACATGAAATGAATGTAAAACTAACGTACATAAGTAGCATTCAGCAATTCCATTATAGAAATGCTTTGTCTCTTTTTCAGACAACACAGATTGTCAGATGCAAAAGTTATTACATTTTTTACCCTTCTCTTTTCTCCTTCCCCAGACCATATTGCTCTCATTACTCTGTCTTAGAAGGCTGCCTGTTCTTAGCTGTAGTAAATTGCTTTTGAAACACTTTGCTCATCACTCCCCCTTAGTTATAAACATGCACACACAAAAATTCCTCTCAATTTAGGGCCTAATCCAAAATTTACCAGTCAGTGAGAGCCTTCCCATTGGTTTCAGTGAGCTTTGGATGGGGACCTTATAGCACACAGAATGCAGCAGGAAGGTCATTCTTTTGGCTGTTTGGGTTCAGAACCCAGAGGATGGAATACAATTGTTGCATCTAAGCTGCAGGGAGAAAAATCCAGTAAGGCACTGTGTGTGAGTGTGAGTACACACAGATTTTACAAGCACTGACATATAGCAAGGAGAAGTGTTTATGGTTGCCTGTAATTTATAGCTTTCAAATGTAATGTTAGAATGCAAACCACTCCCCCCTCCCCTTCTCTGCCAGTGATCAGCTCATGAATAAAGGCTGAAAGGAGCCCAGGCTGGAGACAGAGCCAGGGAGGAAGAGGAGACAGAGAATGAATCAGCCTGCCCCTGCTTTCTCCCAGCCCCCTCAAAATGTCATCGATTGACCATGGGATCAGTTCACAGCTCAGCATGAGGACTCCGTGCACAGTTGTGTGTGACATGATAGCGAACAACTCCCATCCGAGGCAACAAGGCAGGAATGCTGCTCAGCCTACCGTGCAACAAAAATGTATGAAATCACATTAACTGAAAAAACAAGCTTTCTGAGTCTTATCACAGGATGACTGGTTGTTGTTTTTAACCTCATAGATGAATGTTCCCTTCTAATTGAACTGTTGCCCTCTATTTTTGCCTCCAATGTGGAAGTGTCATTTGTAAGTCAGTTAGGTGCAAGATATTTATAATTGCATGATGAGAATCACTTCCCAACCTCATCACCCTTGTCAGTACCTGAAATGTAATTTATCAGGATACCTAGGTCTATAGTTTTCTTGTTTTTGTTTATATAATTAGAGCCCACTTCAGAGACCTTTAGAGTATGATCACAATGGCAGAATTCTGTCATCAGCATAAAAAAAAAAGGATATGATTAAGCGGAGTCTAAAACTTGCTAGTTTGGCTACTAATCTCTCAGGAGATCTCCATGTCTGAGCAGGACAGGGTTATAAAAAGCCAAGCATAATAAATAATACAAATCTCAGCAGTTAGTGCAACACTCAAACCATAGTAGTCACACACACACACAGACTTAATCCAGGAAAAGGGGGGAGGGCACTCTCACTGTTCTTCTTTCCGTGGTTTCTTGTCTTTACTCATTGGTATCTCCAATTACCTGTTACCTATGAAGCTCAATAAGGGTACCAGAATCCGCATGGTTAGAACTCATTGCAGGATTAGGACCATAGATGATAAACCTCTCACAAGAGACATTACTAGACACACCTACTGTGCTACTTAAGAAATTAGAGGGTTTAGATTGCTTGGGTTCATTCTTTGACCGTTAAAATCTAGCTAAGGTAAGAGTTACTCATTTGTTGAGCACCTGAATGCACAACTTCAAAATGTAACAGAAACTGGGATACATTCGGAAGTTGGGTCACTGTCAGTAGCAAAAGCAGCATGGTTGACCCCAACCATTGAAAGGTGATGAGTCAGTCTACTCAAAAAATCATGAAATTGGGTCCAAAATAATGAGATTCCTAATAACTACTTTGGGATTGTGTTTTTGGGGTATTATAGACTTTCAGGTTCATATTTTCAAGCTTTTCCTCTTGAACCATAAGGACTAGAAATGTATTTTATATTTCAAAATGAATGCCGAGGTTCTCACATAATCTGGGAGCAGAGGATTTAAGAAAAGCCTCAAATGAGAGTCATGATAAAAACTGCACAAGTTGGCAACAGGAAAGAAATCCTGTGGTAGCTGCATTGTACAGTCACATTTATTAGACTAGATGTTTGAGTGTACAATACAAATTTACAGTTTTCACTGCAAATACCAGTACATGGTATGTGGTATGTTTAAATATACCTGTATGTAATATAAAAATGTAGCTGGATGATCAGATTGATCAGGCTTAATGTTGCCAAGTGTAATATTTTTGCACATTGTGGCATAAATAAGGGAACAAAATTAATATTTTCGTAAACATAACGTTTTCACTATACATTTAACAGTTCCATTGATCCGAGTTAGAAGGAACAAAAGATGCCAGTTGTCAGTGTAATTAACAACACTGATCTACTAGGTATAGAACATTACCCACCTTTGCTGGAGACCTAATATAGCCATAAACACTTACTATATGCAATTGCTGTCTGTTGCTGCAAGTCCAGAGGTGACTGATAGTTTGCAAGTCAAATGGCTTAATACTGCACCTGTGTAAATCAACAAGCATCTTGCCATGGTCTTAATGACAGCAGAATTAGGCCCCATATGTCTTATCAAGATGTTAAAGCATATAGACGTCTGATTTCTGTGTTTCTATAGCTGGTATTGATTTTATTCTGGAAAAAATCTGATTTCAGGAGGAAGAAAAACTTAAAAATTGAACAGCTTGTCTTTTGCCAACTCAGACACCATGAAAACCTTTTTAAAGGTAATAGCCTGACCCTCAAAGGTACCAAGTAGCCTCGAAAAAAAACAGAAGATGAAGGGTTTTAGCACCTCTCAGGACTGCACGCTATGGATCAGATTCAGGAAAGCATCCCTATTCAGGCAGGGTGCTTAAACACCTACTTAAAGTTAAGCACATGCTTAAATCAGATTGCAGTTCCATTGAAGTGTGCTTAAGTGCTTTCCTGAATCAGGGCCTATCAGAGAACCTATTCAGAGTCACAGATAATATTGGTGCATGTAAGTGTGAAATAAGAAAATAATTCTGTGCTCTTAATATGGCTGTTCAGAAGTTCATGCTTTTATCAGTTCAGTTGCTCCACTTTAACACTAGAAAGGAATTTTAGAATAGTTCCTCCATTTCTTAACCATAATTAGAGCGGATTAAAATTTTCCATCAAAGATTTAATGAAAAAATAGTTTCTTAAGCCACAATCTTCACAGGAAATATCCTCTGACTTACTAAATTTATTTCAGAGTGGCAGCTTTTGTGGGTTTTAGCCCATGAAAGCATATGCCCAAATAAATGTGTTGGTCTCCAAGGTGCCTCTTAGTTTAAGAAAAAAAAAGTTTATTTTGCAATAATAGTTGCAGTTTTTTGGCAACCAAAAATGTTCATCCAATGTATTTATTTTTAATTTTGTGGATATCAGCTGAAATTTCAGTTTTTAATTTCCAAAAACCACCTAATTGTCAGTTTTGATGAAAACCCAAAAACTTTTGAAGAAATTCTTCCACATCAGGTCTTGGGGACATTTTTCTTCAAAAAAAATCAGAATCCCTGAAGAAATCAGTTTGTGTCTGATCTTTGAAACTAGGGCAGTCAAAGCAAGGGGATGCATGTTTAAAGAAAACATTCTAGATCTGCCTGTACATATAAAAATAATCATTGACTACAATTACTGATCAGACTTCAGGGACATGACTTCAGGGACAACCCTCAGTTTAGGGCTTGATCTTGCTCTATTGGGCTGAATGGAAGTTTTTGACATTGACTTCCTTGGGAGCAGGGTCAGACCATTAGGTAGTGTTATTGACAGGATCAAGTAGCACCAAGGATCAGATACGCAGATCAAGTAGTTAAAGCAGCTAGGAAATATTTTCAGATTTCTCAAGAATCGCCATAGTCCCATTATCAGACTGAGGTGGATTTGAGATTCTGGTCTAATATGAGCATAATAATGATATTGTACTAACACAAGAATGCTAATGAAATGGTGGAAAGCGAAGATTTATTTTGCCTCTACATGAGCCCCAAAATCTCTAATTTTATTGCCTCCATTAAAATAGAGTAAATCCTTTCAAATCTGTTTAAGATAGGGAAGCATTATTACATACAAATAAGCACACCAGCAAGAGTTTATAAGCAGGAAAAAAACCACTATTTGTATGTCAAATATTATACAGTATGAAACAATTGCCCATGCATCTGTTCTAATATCCACTATTTAGTATTTATATTGATCTCTTCAATCCACATCCTCTCTTGCACCCATCTGAGGAATGCTCAACACAGTTTGCGATGTGAAGTTGTCCTTGAGCTCCCTGATCATACAGTGTAGAGATCAGAGCAGACTGCTACATGCTTTAACCTGTGCCAGCTGTCAATTCCCAGCCACAATTCCCAAGAAAGCATGACCCAGCCATGACTTCCTTCCTTGGCACACTCACTGTGCTGACAGACAGAAGGGTGGGTGGTGTCCAAGCTCTTACAGTATCTCTAGATCACCAAAAAAGCATCTGTGATGGGGTATTTATTTATATTAATACACACATATATACACACACATAAAAACACTGGGATAGAAGGGATTAGGGAACAGTTCTAGTCCCAGAGGGCTCCATCTCACTGCACTTGCAGAGCCGGCTCTAGCAGGAGGATCTTAAAAGAGCCACTCAGAGGTGGGCAGGCAGGATAGGGAAGACTTATCTTGGGAGTGCCTGCGTAAAGGTGGTCCTGGAGTCCTAGCTGCAAGGGAGAGGTCTGCAAGTGGCAGTTAACACAGGCCCTAGAGGAGGGAGCAGTCTCTCTCTAGCCCAGGGGTGGGGAACCTCCGGCCCACGGGCCTTATACGGCCCGCCAAAGCCTTCGGTCCGGCCCACACACGTCCCTGGCTGGCGGCTCCCCCAGGCGCTTCCCGGCCCCTTCGCCGAACGCGGAGCTGCCCCCCCCCCCCGCCCGGCGGCCCGGGGTGGCTTCGCGCTCGGCGAAGAGGCTGGAAGCGCCTCGGGGAGCCACCAGCCAGGGACGCGCGGGGGAGGCTCTGTGCTCCGGCCGGCAGGCAGGCGTGGCTCCGCGCTGGGGCCAGCAACGCCTGGGGGAGCCGCCGGCCAGGGAGGCGCGCGGGCCACCAGGCGGGGGCGGCTCGAACCTGGGGGGGAGGGGTTGCCGGCACCGTGGGGAGCCGACGGTCAATGGGGTGTGGGGGGGAGGCCGGGGTGGGCGAGGCGTGGGTGCAGGAGGTAAGGAGGCTTGGTGGGGGGAGGCTGGGCTGGGTGGGTCAGGCATGGGGGGCAGGAGGCTGGGTTGGGAGGGGGGAGGAAGTTAGCTTCGGTGGGGTGGGCCAGGCCAGGAAGGGGTGGGGGAAGAAAAGCAGTTAGATGGGAGGCTGGGTGGGGGTAAAGCAACATCACCGCCTACACCCAGGCTGATAGCGGGAGCTGACTGGGGCAGGCGGCAGGACCCCGGCTGGCAAGGGGCCAGCGGGGAAACCCCAAAGCAGTGCAGGGCTAAGCACTCTGCCTGCCACTGCTTTGGGGTTTCCCCCGCTGGCCCCTTGCCAGCTGGGGTCTCAGCTCCCGTTGCCAGCCTGGGCTTCCTCGGGGGGGAGGGGGGGGGGGGAAGGGAGCGGCCCGCGAAGGACATTATAAATGTCATAATGGCCCTGGCACAAAAAAGGTTCCCCACCCCTGCTCTAGCCCTTGGGAGCCAGCCCTTCACCTCATTTTCTGGTGGATCATTTGTGAGGCATTTGACCAGGCCCTGGGCTAGGAGGGAGAGTGGTAGGAAGTGGGCCAGGGAGGCAACCCCAAAGCACTCCTTGGGTATTTGATATTGCTGCCTCTTGGAGGGGCCTGGGATGGATCTCAGTGAAAAAGGAGGGTCTGGGCTCCCCTACTGCACTCGCTCCCATGAAAGGGCACAAACCGCCACTGGAGCCAAGGGGGAAATAGAGATTTTGTGAGACTTGAGGCAAGGATGTGCAGCCCACTCAGGCCTAGGTGTGGGCTGAACTTCTCTTTTGTGGAGAACATTGGACTCAATCCTCCAGCAGGGGATGGACTCAACTAGTAGCATGGCCAGGGGCCCATGAAAATTATGTTCAAGGAGATTAAATTCATAATCAGCAATAAAAGTGACCTATTTGAAAATGAGTCGTTCATTGCAATTACCAATTTATTTATTCATAAACACGGCTTTTTATTATGCAATACTCATGTCTATTGAAATCTTTAAAGACATAGGAATTTTAAGAAAGTTCTTTGCTTTTTGAATTATATATTGATTGCTAATTGTTTAAGAAAGCCAATTTAACATTTACACTGTAAACTTTTAAATTAGTTACTGTACCTGACCATGCAGCCCAGCTACATGAGGGATTTTATTTTCCTTTTATGAGAGTTTTTTTATTAGATCTTTTCTATTAGTTTATTTTGTTTGCTTATTTCTTGAGAATATTGCAGAGCCTTTCAATTACTACAAAATCAGACTCTTTTTGAAGTCAAAAATTTTAGGGAGCGACAAATGCTACATCAGGCCTTCATATAGTATACAGATTTATATATTGCAACTTTTACAGCAAAATATAATCAATAATCAGCTATGTGCTAGAGTAGACTAAAAGATAAATAAAAACTAAATTGTAGCCCTTACAATATCCATTACAGTAAGTTGTGAAATTTGTTTTTAATTATACAGTTAAATGATCCAATTTAGAAAAAGACAAATTATACTTTTGATTAAAAGCCTTTCTTAGGTCAAGTCAAGGATTAAAAGAAATGTTTATTGTTATTTTAATAGTCAGTTGCTATCTTAAGGCTTGATAACACTCCTGTTGAAGTCAGTGGGAGATTTTCCAGTTCCTAAAGGGAGTTGACTGGAGCCCTTATACAGTGACATGCTAAAAGTCTAACTAATCCTGCAATAAATGCTGTGAAAATCTGCACAGTGTCACTCTATATAATACTACAAGGTGTGTTGGATCATTTGCGTTTAGGTCTCCACATAGAATTACAGGTTATATTACTGTGGTAACACATGAATACAAGTGTTCAAAATAAAATCGTGGTCATCTTATCAGCCTATTTTCACTAACGGTGAGGCTCAAAAAGATGTCAGTTTAATGAAAAGCATTCATTTTATATATGTATTGAAAATTAATTTTCAATAGATAAGGAAATACTGGTGTCCTTTTAGTCTTCAAAGCAATTCTAATATTGAAAGAGTTTAGCAGTAAATATGTGAATGTGTCTTAAAATAATTCAACCATGACATTGATGTAACTAAGAAGTGAAGAGGCAATAAGTTTCCTATTTATATTAACTAATTTTGTATATCAAAACACTGGTATTCAAAAATATTAAGCCCGATTCTACTCCCATTGAAGGGAGTAATAAAACTCCCATTATCATTGATGGGACAACTGAAGTAGGATTGGGTCCATGCTGCATGGGACAGAATATGCATATCCGTTGTTAGTTAAACATTATTAAGTAATTAATTGTTGGGATATTTCTGGAGTCACTCTTCAGCTCATGTTTAAACAGACCATAGCTAATTCCTCATCAGCATCAGTTTAGTATTTGAAATCCCAAATGTGGATGTAAATAGGCATTTCTTTGAAGGCTGTTTGGAAACTACCCTCTTAAGAATACCTTAGGCAAAGAGTATTGAAAATATGCTGGTGGCTAGGAATGACAATGCAGGACATCATATTTCATATTCCAGATTTATAGAACATAAAAAAAGAAGTGCAATGGAGGGCGGGGGGGGGGGGGGGAGGGGGGAGAGGGGAGATGGTGAAGGGCACACGATCAAAGATTGCACTGTGGACCTGACTCTGCAGTTCTTGTTGAGGAAAACCTCACATTGGCTCCTAAACCCACACTCGGTCCCTGTACAAAATTGAAATATACTCAGGTCTGTAATAAGACACTGAAATTGAAACCACTAGTATTATCCTCTAACAGAAAGGTATCAGTTTAATATAGCATTGGTGCTGTTTATTTCACTTAAGATTTATTTGGTCTTTCCCCTCTCTACCCAGTGCATGGATGGATTCTTTTAAAAAATGGGTTCATTAAAAAGAAGGTGTTTAAAAAAAAAAGGACAATGTGGCAAAAATTTGCAATATTTGCATGGAAAATATTTTTGTTGTATAAAGAAAGTTTAATTTAGTATCTCCTATCATTTCTTCTCACATACCAGAAGAGTCCTAAACTTGGGAATGGAGGGAGGGATGAGGGGGAACCCCAAGTTAAAATATACCAGTAGCTATTTTCAGCATATGATCTTCAATTTCTTTCTGTTAATTTGAATTGAATATGAAAATGTGACTTCTTCCTGGTTATATTCCTTCTGCAACCTATTTCTATCATGGACCCCATCCTGCAAAAATGTGCATGTTTAAATTTAAGCATATGAACTGACCTATTAACTTCAATGGTTAACAGGGCTCACATGGGTAAGTGTTTGCACTATCAGGCCCCAAGTATTTTTTAATTAGCATCCAGTGTTGTGTCAAACCTCATTTTACCTTGCATGGCCTACAGTCTCCTATTCCTGAAATCCCTAAAAATTTGATGTACAAGATCAATTCATTAGATATATCTTCCTTTGAAACCAAAAATATAATCTCAAATGGAACTCCTAACATTAATACAAAGGGGATGGCGGGAGCCAGACGTATTAGAATCTTCACTATTTAGGGATTTCACTGAACTAGTTGTGAGTACTGTAAAAAAAAATATTGAATGTCTGTGCTAATAGATAATACTGAAGACTTTACTAATGACACCATCCAAACATAATCCATATATATATATAGTGTTGTGGTGGGGCTGATATATATATCAGCTGATATATGGGGCTGATTATATATATATATATCCATATATATAGTGTTGTGGTGGGGCTGATATATATATGGATTATGTTTGGATGGTGTCATTAGTAAAGTCTTCAGTATTATCTATTCGCACAGACAGATATATATATCAGCCCCACCACAACACTCTTCATTACCACAGTACAAATATGTTTGTGGTCACACACCAGAGAAAGTCTTAGCTGAAGATTTAACAAGCAGCAGGAACATATCAAAGTTTTATGAAATGGTTGCAGTTTTTTCCTCCCCACTCCAGGCATAAAGATCTGAGTCTTCCACAACAAATAGTCTGGATGGAGTGTCATTGTTGGGCTGGTTGCTGTGTTCGAGTGACTCCAAGTGGATTTGCGGCATTACTACAATGCCCAAATCTACTTTGAGCTTCCAAGACAGTTTTGCGAATATTAAAAAAAACCCATTCCTGGGTTTAAGCCTGTAGCCAAGCTTCTTAAGCTTTAAATCACATGCTTAAATTGACTTTAAGACCATGCATTTGACTAAAGGTGATCCATGTGCAGGATTCCAGAGCAAGGCCTGAATCTGCAAGTACAGATATTTATTTATCTAACATGGGGGGTCTGGGATCTAATCCTGCAAACACTTACACACATACAAGTAGGGTTCTACTGCCCTGGACACTCCCAATTCCATCTGATCTCGGAAGCTAAGCAGGTTCGGGCCTGGCTAGTACCTGGATGGGGGACCTCCTGGGAATACTAGGTGCTGTAGGCTTAACACAGGGGTCGGCAACCCGCGGCTCCAGAGCCGCATGCGGCTCTTTCATCCCTCGGATGCGGCTCCCTGTGTGTGCTAATTTTAACCGTCCCGCAGACTGTTTTCTATGCGGCCCGCCAGCACTGACCAACCAGTGCGCGGAGCCGCAGCCGAAAGAGAGGGGCGGGGTCAATAAGAGGCGAGCGGCGGGGGGGGGGGGGGAGAAGAACGGAGGCGGAGCCGGGGCCGGGGCACGAGGAGAGGCGGAGCCGGCGGAGAAGTGCGAGTCGGGCCGGGGCCGGGGCAGGAGGCGAAGCGCGGCGGAGCCGGCGGATAAAAGCGAGCCGGGGCCGGGGCACAAGGCAAGGCAAGGCAAGCTGGGGGAGGGGGGGAGGAAGAAGAGCGAGAGCACGGCTGGAGGGGAGGGGGAGGGAAGAAGAGCGAGAGCACGGCCGGAGCGGGGGGGAGGAAGGGGGGGAAGAAGAAGAGCGAGAGCACGGCCGGAGGGAAGAAGAGCGAGAGCACGGCCGGAGGGAAGAAGAGCGAGAGCACGGCCGGAGGGAAGAAGAGCGAGAGCACGGCCGGAGGGGGGGGGGAGGGAGGGAAGAAGAGCGAGAGCACGGCTGGAGGGGAGGGGGAGGGAAGAAGAGCGAGAGCACGGCCGGAGCGGGGGGGAGGAAGGGGGGGGAAGCGGGGGGGAGGAAGGGGGGGAAGAAGAAGAGCGAGAGCACGGCCGGAGGGAAGAAGAGCGAGAGCACGGCCGGAGGGAAGAAGAGCGAGAGCACGGCCGGAGGGGGGGGGAGGGAGGGAAGAAGAGCGAGAGCACGGCTGGAGGGGAGGGGGAGGGAAGAAGAGCGAGAGCACGGCCGGAGCGGGGGGGAGGAAGAAGAGCGAGAGCACGGCTGGAGGGGAGGGGGAGGGAAGAAGAGGGTGGGGGAGGGAAGAAGAGAGTGTTATTTCATTTTAAATGTCAAAAGGGTTTTGTGGCTCCCAGTGTTTTCTTTACTGTGGGAAACGGGTCCAAATGGCGCTTTGAGCGGTAAAGGTTGCAGACCCCTGGCTTAACACCTGGCAGTAGGTATAAAATGCCTCCAACGACAGGTGATGCGACGCATTGGTTGGAGTATACCCTGGTCGTATCACTGGTCCTGTCTGGGCTTCGAATGGAGGTGGATATGTTGACCACAGTGGACCCTGCCATAGTGTGGGACTAATGCTAAGAAAAACAACAACTTACGCACATACAAAGCTTTGATCACAAGTAGCCCCAGTGGCTACATGACTCAAGTAATGGATGCATAATTGGTTGCAGGATTGCCAACTAAGGGCCTTAAACGTCACACCCAAAATGCTCAGTAACCTCTGTACATCCAAAATTCCCACAGAATCTGCCTCTGTGTGTGATTTTCACTGTCTGGATTTTCCAAAAGGAATTTGTGGTCTACACTACTCCCCAAGTCAAAAGTTGTTTCAACATCTCATTTACGGTCACAATTTTTATTCCAGCAGCTGATACTGTACACACTCACAGGCCTCTTATACTGTGGCATACGAAGGAATACCAGTCACGCTTAACTCTAAAAAAGAAGTTCATTTATTCCTCCTTGTTATGCCATCTGGAGTGGCTCACAATTGAGTACCTGCCTCAGGTGTAGACTGTCAAAAATAGTGCACATCTCTAACTGGTAGTATGTTCCTTAATTAGATTTTACAAAAACCAATGACAAATACAAATTCCTGAATCTCTAACAGTCTTACCATGGAGTCACAGACGGTCCCCTTAGACTCTCCAGTCTAGCTTGCTATCCAGACAAAAATTGGACTTGGTGATAAAGAATTGATTTTCTTTTTTAAACTAACACAGACAGGTCACAGGCAATGAAAAAATTCATGGAAGCTGTGACCTGTCTGAGTTTTGCTGCTGCAGCTCCATGGTTTCTTCCACCACCATAGGGATTGGGAGCTGTGGGGTTCCCACTCCATCTGCAAGCAGCTAGGGTGGCCATATAGCCCCAAGAGAAAACAAGACATAACCAGCTGCTCACCCAAGACGTGTCCCTGCTCTCTGAGGCTGTCGCCTGTTGCTGGAACCCTGAGGAGGGCCTCCCTCAGGAGTCTGTCACCTGCTCCAGAAACCTTGCAGAGGGCCCGGTTGCTTGTCCCTGGGACCCTGCCAGGGCCCTGCTGGCTGCCAGCTCCAGAGTCCCACAGGCCCTGGGGCTGAAGTGAAGAATGTGACTTCCAAGATTCCGTGACATCCAAGACATCTGTGACAAATGTAAACTTAGTGATAAATGATCACTTACTCCAAAACTCTCACAATATTCAGGTTGCTTCCAGTCCCACGTGACCAGTCACTTACCCAGCCCAGATCAATTGGTAGATTAGGTTTTACAGGACTGTCTTAGTTTCATACACCAATCCAAAGGATTAACAACTGGGGGGGGGGGGGGAGGGAAATGAGAGTTATTTACAGGTTAGAGCAAGCAAACATCCACACACAAGAGAATAGGCAACTACTCAGTGGGTGCTCTGGTGCTGGACCACCCACCAGCCATCAATTGCTTGGCAGCAAGTAGGAGGTGCTGAGGAGAAGATGGCGGAGCAGAGAAAGGGAGACAGAGCAAAGCTTGGTTGCACTCAGAGGAGGGAGTGGAACACCCAGCTGGAAAGAAAGCTGGTGTCTGTGCACAAATGGGTTACCATCCAATCCTAAAATTAACAGAGTTGTAGTGATATTTCATGGCAGACCCAGAAGATAATCCCTGGGGATCTCTGGCTTCAGTTTGGTTCTCTGCCATTTGAAACCAAAGAAATTTTTAAAAAGCCTTCACGTCAACTATTTTTCTCTCTTCCAGGATTCAAAGCTATGGAATGAGGCCTTCTGCACAGAATTCTTCCTTCCACCCCGGAGAAGGAACAATATGCTCTAAAAATATGGCCGCATCTGCACAGCATGGCCTTGCACACGCACCATGTGTACGAGGCCATGATGTGTGGAGAAAACTACACCCTCTCCCCTTGTGGGGTCTCAGAGCTCAGGCTCCATTCCACAGGCCAAACATCTGTACTGCAATATTGCAGTCTGAGTCCTACAAGCCCAAACTAGCGCACATATGCCAGCCACAGGAATTCTTATTGCAGAGGACACATACCTTCAGTGGCCAACTTGGTTGCAACTGGCTGGAAGTTGGTCAGCCATCTCAAATATCCTTCTCCTGTCTCAAAGCTACACAGACTATAAAGCAAATGAAGCCTGGTTGTTACCCAGATGATTCAAGATGGTGTGCCAAACTACTTACATGTGTAGATGCCTGCTGGAAAATAAACATGCTCTCTCTGTCTCTTGTTCTGTGGATTTTAAGAGGGCACTAACAGGTTAAAATATTTTATAGAGCCAGTTTGTCTGTGCTATTAACACTATAGATTAGAACTGAAATAATTTTAAACATCTTTTACCCCTTTAATACTGACTGCTTACTTTTTGCATTTCACTCAATTTGGACAAAGGAAATGGACTCTGACTTATGGTCTAGTTTTTATGCCCCAACACAATGAATGGTTGCAAATGCAGGTTCGTAGAAGACAGGACATTTTTGGTATTGGTTTTTAGGTACCACAGAGTAACATAGGGGCATCCCTCCTGAGGGGATGGAGTGATAAAAGACAAGCCAGGAGCAGAAGGGCGAGGACAGACCTCTTACTACTTCTCCAGAGTCCCAGCTTTCCTGTTTTTAATAAAGGGAATATTTAGTTGAAGGATTGCCCAGTTTTGAATAATAAAGTCATTCAACTTCAAAGTTTGAAACCAGTGTGACTCATTGCAGAAGCATCTGCCTGTGCCTGCAGGGAGGGAGAAGCTATAGCACGGAAGAGTCAGCTATCCCATTCATTTCAATGGGTGTTAGATTCCAGTGAGGATACATTTAAATACTCACAGCACAACAAAGACCCAAGGCAAGAAGATTTAACCTATTCCGGTCCCTGCTCAGCTGGAGCCACCTCCAGCAAGCAATGGGAATGGGGCCTTGAGGGAAGAGAAGCTGCCTTCGGGATCTGGTTATCAGCAACTCCCTCCTCCTTCCCCCCCCCCCCCCACAAAAAAAGGAAGGGTGGAAGATGCAGGAGGAAGGAAGGTATTTTAGATGAACTGTCTTCACCATGGCTGACAGCTATTCCCTTTTATTGGGCAAAATATTTGCAGTCTCATAAATCCAATTCAAGTCAAAAGAACATTAAGGTAAATGAAATTTCAGTAGAGCTCTATACAGAAAAGGAGAGCTCCACCCCAGGAAGACACCAAAAGACATTACTGAGTGACGGTCAGTCTTATTTTCATAAAGAGCTGTTCAGTCCCTCAAGTGACCAATTTAAGCCCATTCCCCTTTTCCACTCACAGGGACAACAGACTGGAACCACCACATTTGACTGTTCCTCCTACGGGAGATTTGGAAAGTACACAAACACAAGGCCAATAGCAGAGAAATCAAAGACCTTTCTCTTGAACTTAGAGTGCTACCTTGATCAGCTTAAAATGGAAGATTTACATGAAACAGCCAAGCAACTGGAATTAGTGTCAGGAAGAAAACAGTAATTTTGCTCTGATCAGACGTCGTCACTTTGTCCTTACTCCAAAGTTCACTGTGGACAATGGACAAATCAATGGACAATGGATAGGCTTTGGATCAGGACCATTGGGCTGGAAGACAGTGGAACGTTCCTATTTTGGGTCTCAAATGAGCAGCTATTGTGTTTGACTTCATCTGGCAGTGAGGCTTGTGGCTCCAGGAGAGGACTATCAAGGTAGGTCAAAGCCCCTGGTGTTAATCCCAATGGCATCTCATATGTCTTCATCCATACCAGCAGTGTTCCCTCCAAGACTAGTTAGTTGTTTCTGGATGGTGCCTATTGACTTTTGCTCAGGGACTGCTTCCAAGAATGTTTTCATTTGACAACTGCTTGTCTGGTTTATTTACATAGGGAAAATCCTCATGTAGGTGAGTAAACTGGCTTAAGCAGCATTAAGAAACTGATTTAATAGGCCAGTGAACCTGGCTCAAAATCCTTTTAATATTAAACAGGCTTAAACAATAATAATTTTCACATGATTGCATTAAGTTACATATACTGTATTAAATGCCAATAGTCACTAACTGAAACAGTCCTAATAGCTAGCACATCCAAATTAATACTGAGACCTAAGATTGCAACAAAAGCAGCAAAATACAGGATCAGATTTCATTGGCATTATTTCTAGATATTTGCATGGTGATCTGAAGATTACATACTATAGCCATATGAAATACATTATGAGAAAGTGATGCCTGATCTTGCATTTGAATAGCATAATAGTTCTATTCCTAATCCTAAAAGTACAAACATTAAGAGAACTGGCATATGTATAGTAAAAACAGTTTAACTTTTCAGTGGTAGTTACAGATCTAAAAAATTTCAAAACATGAAGCCTACTACACTAAACAAGAAATAAAGCTACACACTATGAACATAGTGCACAGAAGGCAAGCAAGAAAGAGGGGTTGTTTGTTTGTTTTTTTAAAGCCTTAGGTGGAGTTTTTGCTTGCTGGCAAGTCTAGTATTAGCTTGTTTAGAACCTAAAGTTTTTATTGTCTTAGTTCCGTGGTTAAGTTTATTTACAGAAATTATTTCAAAACTATTTCGGGGAAGTGATACTTACTGTCTTCCCATATTACTTAACATGCTTGCACAAAGTGTGCAGACTTAGCAGTATGCAGTCTCTGTCTGGATATTCATGATTATTTTGGAGACTCCATTTTTAGATTCATAGATCTTAAGGCTGGAAAGGACCATTGTGGTCATCTAGTCTGTCTTCCTGCATAGCTACAGGCCATAGAATCTCACTTAGTAATTTCTGCATTAACCTTAACTTCTTTTGAGCTATAGCATCTCTTTTAGAAATATAGCCAGTCTTCATTTTAATAATGTGATAGAAAATCCAACTTGTTCCTAGGTCAGTTGTTCTGATAGTTAACTATCATAATTGAAGTGTATGCCTTATGTCTAATCTGAATTTGCTAGTTTCATCTTCTAGCTACTGGATCTGGTTATGCCTTTTCCTGATGGATCAAAGAACCATTTACTATCATAAATCTTTCCTGTGTAGGTACTCTTAGGCTGTGATGAGGAATCTTAGTCTTCTCTTGATTAAATAGACTGAGCTTATTAATTCTCTCACTATAAGACAGGTTTTCCCGATCTCAAATCATTCTTGTAGCTCTTTTCTGCCCTTTCATCATTTTTCAACAGCCTATTTGAAGAATGGGCACCAGAATGGACATAGTATTCCAGTAGTGGTCTCACTAATATAATATCACCTTCCTACTCAATATGGCTGTAAAAACAGGGGCAAGGATCATGTTAGCACTCCTAGCTACTGCATTGCACTGAGAGTTCATGTTCAGCCAGTTATGACGCCCAAGTCCTTTTCAGTGTGACTATTTCTGAATACTGTCCCCCATCTTTACTCCCGTGGGGGAAATTCTGCACTACTGCGCAAATGCATCATTAATGAGCCCTGCAGATTTCTAATTTTTTTGCATGGCAAAAGCTTGTATGTGCAGAGCTACTATATGAGGACAGGGAGTGGCTGCATGGGGGCACAGAGACACATGGGGATGGAGGAGGGTGTGTAGAGCTACATAAGTATAGGGGAGTGGCTCGGTTGGGACATGGGGAGAGGGTACAGGGGGTTTGGTGGGGGCAAAGAGGTACATCTGGACAGGGGCAGACCTACTTGACAATGGGAGAGGCTAGGTGTCAGCCAGGGTCTGCATGGGGGAAGCTTCCCAACAATCCCTCCGACCCTCACCAAAAAAAAAAAAAAATAGGAAAACACACCAACCAAACAACAAACAGACACAACAACAACGTCCCATACATCTCCCACCCATACCAAACAACCTTCCAAATTCACACGCAGGCTCCTCCCCAGCAATTTACTTCCCACTCCCTCAGTTCCTCGATTACCCCTGACTCCCCTAAGCCGTTGCACTGTTTCTTAAGGCTACGGGAAATAGAGAACTAAGTAATAATTCATTTAAATCACAATACAGAACGGTATTAATATGCCTAATAAAGAATTATTTTTCAAAAAAATATTTCCTGAATCTTTGTCTGTATTGCAGACATACTTACTGACAGGTATTTTGAAATAAATTACCAAAATAAACTGCTGTGATTATATAGTGTTATTCTGACAAAAATATTCAGAATATATTGGATACAGAATTTTTAATTTTTTGGTGCAGAATTCCCCCAGCAGTACATTTTGTAAGTGTGAGCTACATTGATTCTAAAAATATCTCCTTGCATTTGGCTGCATTCAAACATGTATTGTGCAAATGAGCACATCTTAGCAAGTCACCCAGATCAGTCTGAATTGACTCAACCTCATCATTATTGGGCACTCCACCAACTTTTGCCCCAGACTATAAATGGTTCATAACACCACAGGAACACATACATTAAGGTATTATTGGAAGACAACATCATTGTAAGCTCATATTTTCAGGAACATATAATTTACAAAAAAAATTTACCCTGTGGAATAGAATGTCTTGGGCTTATTCTGAGACCAGAGGTGAGTACTTTTTGTAGAAATAGGAGTTTGGAAGTGGAGCTGGGTTTCCCAATGTTCAGAGGATTCCAGTTAGGACCTCTCTACTTCACTGGAAAGTTGGGTAAAAATCTATTTTGAGAAGAGATGAATATATTGAGAAAGATGGTAGCAGATGTCCATAGGATGGACTGGATTCTCCTTCATTAATGTAGTCATTTTATCCCAGTGCAAGATGGGTGTTAAATGCTACCAAATCAGAATGGTAGTGTATCACCTGTTTTGGATACATATAAGCACACTAGATGCAAAGCAACCAGGAACCAAAAGCATAGCAATCAACAAAAGACTATGATGGCCCTGTGTGTTGTATGTCTGCATTTCTTTTTCAGAGTTATTTTCTTTCCTCTCCCATGTGAGGGTATTGGAACAGCAGGGTATGGGGGAAAAGAAACTAAATATTTTTCCTTTCTGATCTCTCAGTTTTTCCTATGTTCAGTTATTACTACTTAATTAGCATTTTCCCTTTAACAATATTTTTCAATTCATCTTGATTAAAAACTGATCAAGTATTGGGTATCTTAAAACCACCCAAGCATTTTACTCTTCAGTTGCCATACTGTTTGATCTATTTAAAATCGCCAGGTTCTAAGGGATTTCTTGGTAAATGAAGAAATCAAGGTTTGTGTTACAAAGTAATTCTTAGAAGTGACATAGTAAGTGGTTGTATACAACGGTTCCGATTATCTTGCTTTGTATTAATTATGGTTTTGGTGATTTGCTTCCTGTTCACTGCTTGGAGCTTTTGTATAAAACAGATAATCATCGTGAGCAGGATATGATGTTTTTGACTGAGGAAATGGCTTCAGTATTGAAACAGCTATATCTTTATATGCCAAGTATTCATTCTATTTACTCTCTCTCTAGTACAATACAATTATGTATTTTTAAATGTTTGAAGTATTTTTCCTTTTTGCATTGGCGTCTGTGTTGTAACGTGTTGATTTTTAGCTTAACACAGAAGTATTTCAGATATTAAAGGCCCAAAGGGACCATTAGATCATGCAACCTGACCTCTTGTCTGTCAGAGCATAGAATTTCACCAGTTATCCCTACACTGAACAAATTAATTTTTGTCTAATGCAGATCTTAAAAAAAAAAAAAAAAAAAAAAAAAAAAAAAAAAAGCCAGTCTTGATCTGAAGACATCAAGTTAGAGAATCTACCACTTCACTGTATTTGACAGCCATGTAGATGAAATATTTTTCTACCAACATTTGAATGTGCCTTGTGTTTTGTTTGGATTTCTCTATGTAACAGTTACATATCTGAATATTCATATCAACTGCAAATATACAGCCACCTAGCATAAGTAATTTATTATACCTTGTTCTTCCACAACTTTTGTCTGAAGTGCTTTGAGGTAGTCAACAAATTTAACCCACGAACAAGGAAACGAGCATTGTTATACTCATTTTGTAGATAGGGAAACTGAGAACAGAGAACGTAAATAACTTGCTTGAGGTGACAGAGTCATAGCTCTCATGACTCCTAGTCCTATGCTTTATATTGGGAACATGGACTAGTCACTAAAGTAACAAAATAAGTTCTTAGTTCAACACTTGTTTATCTAATGCAAAGTACAGCACACCAAGTACAAACAGATCTAATAAAATCCTCCATATTAATAAGTGCTACACATTGCTGTCTGTGTGAGATCGAACCATTGACTTTTAGAAAATACTTTTGCTATTTATAAACAGAGAAAATGATCCCCTCATTATGAAGTCTGTGTGCCTAGTCTTTTAATTGGAGAACAAATTCAACTGGAATGGGTAACTACAGCAATTGTTTATGAGAGACATGAACCCTGCCAACTCCACAATTGGGAGTAGGATTTAAACAAGGGTGAAACTAGCATTTTCAGAAGTTTTCACTCATTGTCTATGCCTTCTGTGACAGAGGCCAATTGATGCAAACTGGCAAAAGGTTCACAACTGTGTGTTAGCAAATCCTATTAGGCCTGAAAAACACCACAACTTTCGTGGTCTTCAGCCATTAACAGTGTTATTAGGTATTAGATGAAACCTGGCATCACATTGGTCATTATCACGGAGACATGTAGTGACCTTTTAAAATACCTTGATGCAGATTCTCAGAATGTATGAATCACCAGCATTGGCAGGTTCCCTCAGATCAGGAGCATTTGTCCATCTAGGTAATGGACAAGTTAAGCATTGTGTTTCACAATGGGGCTCCCATCTTCAGTTTGAACTCACTGCTAATAAAGAGCAGACATGTGAAGTCAACAGGCCCCAGAGATTAAACATTAGGGAGTCATCCTGGCTCTGGGAACGAAGACAATGAACTCTGGGGGGAAAAAATAGAGAACAAAATGTCCATTTATTTCATTTCACTGAAGAGCATCTTTGGTGAATAGTTTGGATCCTGGTTTCACTGAAAGCCAGCAAGCCTCACAGAAAAAGCTTAGGTGACAGACTCTTTGAATCAAGGGATTGTAGCCTGTTCAAGTTAAGTTTTAGGCAAATAAAAGCATGTTATATTTGTATTCGTAACCTATTACCCTTGCTCACCATCTCTTAAATTCTTAGTCTTTATTAATGAACTTGTACTTATTCTCACTGTAACTAGATTACAGTGCTCTATTGTTATACTGGAGCTGATCGTTAACGCAAACTGGTGTGTACATACTAATCCCTTAGGAGCACCGAATCTGGTTATTAGTATCCAGTCCCTGTTTTGGACACCTGCCATACAGGAAATGCTTTCAGAGAGACAAAGAGGCTGAAGTGCAGCTATTCATAACCTGCAAGGCAAAGTGGGGCTAGCAGAGCCCTGAGAAAAATGCTTGAGTGGCTGAAGGCTGGCATAGTCAGCGAGCCGACACCCAGCTACTACAAGGAGTCCCTCATACAGGGCCACAACAGGGTGACTCAGTCCTGGGCACCATGAGAAAGTGGTCATACTTCCATTTTGGGGTTCAATGGGCATGGTAAGTCCTTAGAGCCTATGAAAATAAGGAACAAAGCATCTCAGGTTAAGATAATCCAGAACTGAGGCACACAAAATAGTGAGTACTTCTGAAAATATGGGTGCATTATAAATACTCCTATAAAACAGGTACAGTCTACTCTCTGAACATCTATTCTTTAGCTATTCCACATAGGGGAAAGGAGAAACTTCCACAGACTCCAACAGGTTCTTGGCTATCACAGGTATAACAAAACAAAACAAAAACCCAACAACAACAAAAAAAGTGATTCTTCATTTGGTCCCACCTTATCCAATTTAGGTAATGCCACATCAGAATTTCTAATAGGTCACGAGTACATTCAATTAAATATCCATGTGCAATGTAATAACTACAGGCACTGTGCTCAAATACTCTCTGAACAGTCCCCAGATACTTCTCACCTTAGGAGTATATCTGTACTTCCAAAAAAGAGGTGTGTACTTAATTCAGGTTAGCTAACACTCAGTTAAAAGCAGAGAAGACAACTCACTTTTTAACTTGGATAAAGCTAAGCAGAGATCCTGGGGTTGAACATGAATTGCTAAACTGGGTTAAAAGCCAAATTACCATGTCTTAACTTGCTTTAATGTGAGGTTAGCAGTGAAGAACTTTCCCCCTTCCCCTGCAGAAGCCTCTACTTTGACCTATGAGCTCCACTAAGGGCCTTTCTTGCATACTCCCTTGTTTACACAAAAAAAATACATACAACTTTGTATCAAATCAATCAGCTGACCTTGATTTGCAGCAAAAAGAAAAAGTGGTGGTATTACTTTAAATACACTGTGCACCTTCCTTGCAAATGTGCTGTCTTTTATGGTGCTGGAGGAGAACAAGTCCATTTTAAGCTTGTTTCTTACATCTTTGCCTATAATCTTAGCCACATAAGGGCACTCTGTTACTATTCTGCTGGAAGGATTATAAATGCCTAGATTAGGTAAAAGAATAATCAGTGCTTTTAGGTTTCTGCTTATAAATATCTGCATGGCCTCCACTTTGACTTATGCATGGCAGATATTTATAAGCAGACTGATCTCATCTGCTCCTGTACTAAGTTTGATTTTGACACTCAATATGGCATATAAGTAAATTTGAAGGGAAGTTGACAAAACTGGAAGTCAAAACTACAGTACAAGGTTTATTTTGTATGTTACTGTGCAGATAGGAAGAACCACCAAGTTACCCTGCCAATATAAAATTCTTAAGATCACACTATTCTTATTTGAAGACTATGTTAACATATACAAATAAGGACAAGCAGAACAATGAAAGATGCTATGTGCATGCCACAAACTCAGACAAACCTAGATTTGTGATCAGAACTCATGGCTAAGAAACTGGGATTTTTTGACGGTTTAAGTCCTTGTTTTGAGGAACTGATACATTGTTCTCACGAATGAGAACACTTATCCAGCCAATTAAGCTAGAGTGTGTTTGAGTCCATCACCCTTTAAACTGTTGTAAAACTGTATTTAGATGTAACTGTACGTACTGTATTACCAATCCTCTACAAGATACATTTTATAAATGCAAATGAACACCACATCAGCAAAAATTCCTCCATGGGTAAATGGTCTTTTATGCTGCTGCATCATTTCGTTGGCATGCTGCTTCAAAGGTATTTCACATCACATACAAATAGTTTGCAGGAAAGTCTTTGCCTATGCAAACAATGCTTTACTTGTATAATTATGGTTTATCTGTATTACAGTCAAGGCTATACACCTTATCGGAGATCATAGGTCCATTCTGATGCATATGTAAGTAGTAAAAGTAAGCATCAGTCTCAAAGAACATAGCATATAAAAGTTAGCATAGTAGCCATTAAAGAGTGAAATACATTAAAACAGATACTGGTATCTAAAGATATGAGAAGTATTGTCTCTAAGGTTTGTTCTTCCCAGGGTCAGCTCTACCCTTTTTGCCCCTCCCCCAAGCAAAAAAAAACAACAACAACAAAAAAACCAACCCGGCCGGAGCAGAGTGTGCTGCCCTATGAATGGATGGAATGCCGCTGATACACTTGCAGCTTGGCACTCCTACAGTGGCCAGATGTGTTTTCACTGGCCAAGAGGATCCCTTTGAGAGGGAAAGTTTATTTCTGGTCATTTTTAGGTCAGGTGGTTTCCCCTGACATTCAGCTCAACTTTTAGTGTGTTTTGCTGTATTAAAGAAGAACATGGAACATTTAGTTTTCATTCCTATTCTCCCTACTATGAAAAGAGAGAAAATAAGATATATATTTGGCAATCAGTGTGTTTGTTGAAGTTTGGCATGTTTGTGAAAGGTGTTTGATTGATACTCTCCTCTAAACCTGCAAAAACAAGACAGCAGTAGTATAAGATTTCAGGATCCAGATTCCATGTCCCAGAAGAGACATGACTCTAGGGTTGAGCACCTCCGTTTTTTCCATGCTTATTCCACCTTTGGATTCTGCACTTGGAATTCCATTGAGGGTACCAATTCTGAAAGACTTGGTGCTCATTAGTGGAAAGATGACCACTAACCATTATTTAGAAAGACTTAGTAACCAAAACTTGTTCCTATTGCTAAGAGAGATCTAAACCAAATTTTGCAGTAACAGACAGTGAACTTGTGGCCAGGACACTCATGCCAAAAAATTTAAGTGCCTCCATTGGTTTGAGAGCCTTTAGTTTTTTAGGACTTGCAAAGGTTCAGCGCCTCTGAAATTCAGCTTCTAGCTTTCTCAGACTGGGACCCAAAACCTGAGGCAACCAAAATTAGTGAAAACTTGAAAAAGCTGCCCCTTTACTGATTAAGGTCATATGACTCCAGTCTTTCACTGGAATAGTCACACTGAAAAAGACCTGTAAAAAAATAAATTAAAAAAAAAATCCTCAACCACCAAAAAGCCATAGAACCCTGGCTTATTTATGGGAGTTAGTGAACTGGAATGTGGCATGCTATATGCATTAAAGCCATCGTTGTACACACCACTGCTATTTCGCAATACAAGACCATTACTGAAAGAAAACCAAACAAAACATCTGCTTAGAAGTTTCCCCACAAACTAGACTTGATGCTTTTTAGGCCCTTGAGACTTTCAGTCCATGACATCTAGACAAATCCTTGTTAGTTTAATACTTTGGAAACAGGAAATTACTTGTGGTCTACTGGAAACTTTGACAAAGTGCACTTAAAACTCCTGTCCCCACTTTCCTTTATAAACACCACTGACCAGCAGGAGAACTGAAGGATTTGTGCATCAGGCTTGCTACTTTGCTATCTGCTCTGGCTCTGTTCAGCCAGTGGAATCTCATACTACATAAAGCAAATTAGAAATGTGGTACTTACTCCAAAATGAAACACAGGAGGAAGCAATATGACAATGGTAAAGAAGCACTGACAGCTGACTTCTAGCACTGAAGAAAAAAAATGCATTGGAATAAGTTACCATTATCCCTAAAGCAGCTGTATCTTTCCCCTCTCTGGACAACACCACTCCCTACTTCCAAGTTTATGTTGTTTATTTAGATAAGCTTTTCAGGGAAATGGAATGTCACTATGTATGAAGCCCTGATTTTGGCTGAGGCTTAGCTAGATGAGGGAAGGCTAGCAGCTTATGGGTAGGATTTTTCAAAAGCCTCATTGACCTAATCTTGTTGCCACTAAAGTGAACAATAAAAGCTAATTGATTTCAGTGGTGGCAGATTTAGGCAACTGCTAAGTTCTCACCCTACACACCTTTTCTTCTACTTGCATAGAATTGCTGCTTCCCCCACCCCCTTCTTCCCACCCATTGTTTTTCTAATATTGGAGCTACCTGGCTCCAGTCTATAATCCACAATGCCAGGCCTTGTCTACACTAGCACCATCTCAGTTAAACAAAAAACAAAACCCACCTCCCTTAACAGGGCTATGGTGGTAAAACATCTAAGTGTAGACCAGGCCTAGAAGAAAACTGTATGAAACTCTCATGAAACTGTAGAAATACAGCAAAGGAAGGGTTGTAAATTAAGGGAACAGTTTTCCCACATGACATTTCTATCAGTTCCTCATTTCTGCAACACAACAACCAACCAACTTTTTTATTCCATCTGAAACAAAGGAGTCCAGTGTAACAAAGTGGCCTCTCCCTTTAAGGGCTAGGGGCCAGCCAACACAGTTTGATTATCATATTTTTCTAGGAATGGCAGAGAGCTCTGCTAGAGGGCCATTGCCACAGGGTTAAAACAGCTGCTGTTGTTCAGTCTTTGGTGTTGCTTTGCAAGTTGGAGTTAACAAGCCATGTCCTAGGGAAGGGCCTGAAAAACATGGATGTGGTGCTAGTTTTTCCTGGGTTGGCGAGGGAGTCAACCAGCCTGCATCTGGTAGAGAATGCAGACAGGTGGTCAGCCCCTCAGAAGAAACTGAGGAAGCAGAAGAGAACAAAAAACAGCTACAGAAGAGATGGCATGGAAGTGATAGTAGGCCTGGTTTGTCAGATGCCTCCCCTGGTACGGGTGTTTTAGGGGAAGAGATGGTGGACATTTTATGCTTGGTGGTAGCGGGCCATACTGGAGAGCCAAAACCAGCAACAGGAGGCAGAGTTTGCTGTTCAACAGCAGTGACAGGAGGCCTAACATCAGCAACAGGAACTGTTCTTGAAGCAGCTTGTTATAGGGAGTCTTGCTGGTCCTGGGGGCAGGGCTAGTTCAGAAAGGCCCTGGGTTGGTGAAGTTAGAGCTTTCCTCCACACTTTGAGTGAGTGCCCAGTGCTGCCAACTGATCTTGGTGGGGCACCATGTCTGATGGAAGAGGCCCAGGAGCATACCAAGCCTTGAGCAAGGAGATGCCTGACTCTCAGCTGTTCAGATCAGTTCCTGTCTGCATCCTGTAACACTTGCCCATACCAGTATTGCCCTGGCCTCTTCTTTTGTCATTCAGTTTCGCATGCATTCTATAACAATGTGCATTTCCTCACCCTTGGGGGCGAAGCCAGACTTTGAGGCACCTGCTCCCCTACTTGGTGTAAACTTTGCTTGTGCCAATCAGAAGCGAACACAAACAAGTTTTGGGTCCCGTCCCCTATGACACTTCTGTGATGTCATAGTTGGTACTTATGGCTCTGTCTGCCATGTGCAGACAGAGAGAGGAGAAAGAAAATGAGTCCCGTGTATCCCGTGTACCCCACGTAACCGAGCCTGATCACCTCAAAGCCTCTCTCTCAGCTCACGTGTTTTCAAACAGAGCTTCTAAGTTTGCCGGTCGTTATGCGTTGGTTTGTATTTGTAAGTATTGAGTATTACTAAATGCTGCATCTTTGTTTATAAATATTATTAGTAGATATTTTTAGTCATTGTGTGTTTTAAGTTTCATTAAGTCTATTAGTTAATCAAAAACTGCTCCCTTACCCCTTGTAATTATCCCCAATAAACCTTTAACTTAATTAAGTTTAGTTGTGAGTGTGTGCGCATCTGCAGCTCGCGTCATGACCCACACTCTCCTTGCATCCCTTACCAATATAGTCTATTGCCATGTGCAGCCTGGTAAATAACAGGCCTGCAAAAAAAATTTTGCCACTGCGAGTCTGTGGCAATCCACAATAGCCTGAAGTAAAAGCTGACACTTAGCCAAACAGAACAGATTCCAGAGGCATATTGTAACCGATTCTGGGTTGAACCATTTCAGTTTGCAGTGTTCCTGTGTGTATAAGGCGGGCCAGTTCATGCAGGACCCATTGGTTATAAACAGAGGGTAACTGTTGAGAGAAGCATGTGCCTGATGACTAAGACAATTCTTGTAGATTCTGCCTTTAGGAGCCCAAAGCTGGGGAAGGCATTTTCAGCCATCTTCCACGTACGAGGTGAAAAAGAGAATGGAGGCCTACTTGGAGGCCGAGGGAGTTGAACAGCATTCCAGACCAAAAGTGTCCTACTAGGAAGGGCAGGGGAGAAGATACCCTGACCCGGGGAGGTTGAGGGGGGAATACAAGGGGACAGAATCCTGGGTAGCCCTAGATGGAGTGTTTCAGAAGAACGACTAGTCCCCAAACTTAGGGGAATGGCCAAGAATGGGTTACCAATGCAAAAAATCTGGGCATATCAAGAGAGTGCCCATTAATGGAGTGCAGCTACATGAAGAACTGTTTTAGCCAAGGGGAAAGACTGGGATCCCCTATGGGAGTTAATCCCATAAACAGAATGAGTGGCCTATCAGCTAATCAGAGGAAGGACTGCTCTGAGATTTGCTTTCAATGTGGGATGGTGGGACACATTAAAGGGGTGCCCTCTGTTGCAAAAACTGCTTTACCTTTGGAGCCCAATCCCAATATACTCTCAAAGGACAGGCATGACTCAGTAGTTCTGGAAAACAAGATTTATTGCAAGCAATAGGAGTCAGAGGGGTTATTACCCAAACCACTGGCTCAGCTCCATGCAAGGCTGAGGCCTTTCTTATACTCAGGTGTGAATAAGGGAGGAGGGCTTTCAATACACTTACACAGGTGAGAACACTTAATGGCTATCACATCCATTGTTCGGTATGAATCTATTCCATTTACATGTCTGGTAAACAGGAGGTCCAGGACCCTTAGGGGTACTCAGACACTATGACGCCTGCACAGCTGTGGCAGGGTAAACATGAGTTTAAGGTACATGCAGGACAGGGGTCAGGAGTGCATACATAAGGGTGAGACTATGTTCTAAGGCTGTTTTTAAAAATCATACTACACAACATTCATAATACAGTTGTTTCTAAATTGCATTATTCCAACAAGCCCTCCTCTTTAAAGATAATTTTTTATATTTTAAAAGCAAATTACTTTGTTTTTAAATTATGCACCAATTTATAGGTACTATTCAGTTTAGGCCAGTGCTTCTCAAATAGTGGGGCGCGCCCCCCAGGGGGGGCGCGAGGCTCCGTAAAGGGGGGCTCGGTCGGCCGCGGCGCGTGGCACGCCGGGAATGGTAGTCCCTGCGCTCCCCGCCGGGCCCGTTCATTGCGGGTGGCAGGACTCTGTTTCCCGGCGTGCCGCGGGGCGCTGGGCGTGTCGGGGAGCGCGAGGGAAGGCGGCTCAGTGGGTTCAGGCCGCGCTCGGTGCCGCCGCCATCGTGGGAGCCGTGCGGTAAGTGCGGGCCCAGGTAGGCGGGCCGGGCAGGGGAGCGGAGCCGCGGGCCGGAGCTGGCCTTGGCGCGGCCGGTGGGAGCGGGAGCCGGCCCGTCACTGCCGCCCGCTGCGCCCTGACAGGAGGGGCGGGGGTCGCAGGGCAGCGCGGTGACTTGCCCCAGCAGAGGTGTACTTAACAATTTTATACTTTTACTTATAACTTTATACTATTTATTATATACTATACTTTATACTATACTATTATACTATTTATTACTTTATACTATTACTTATTACTTATATTTTATACTTATAACAAGAGGTACTTATAACAATTTTATAGACAAATGATACTATTTACAGTCGCGGGGGGGCGCGAAATGTTTTCTTCTTCCTAGGGGGGGCATGACAGAAAATACTTGAGAAGCACTGGTTTAGGCACACCCAGTATTGGGGTGTTGAGGTAGATATTATTTGCAAAGACATAGCATTTCTCATTCATGAGAGCATATATTCCTCCTTGGGCTGCTAACATTATGTTTCTGGCCATTTTGACTTCCCCACTTGTTTTAGGATAGACTCTCATGGAGATTAACTGCTTGGTTTGTCTTTCAAACATTCTGAACATTGAAGTAAGAGGCTTGGGAGGAGATGTGTGTGTAGGTGATTTCAGTTAAGCTAAGTAACATGAACCCGTCTAGTTGGAGGGCAATACATGATAGACTTTAGCTTCACATACTGAATATGTTCAAAAAAAAAAAAGTGCTAATTTACTGGTGGAAGCTTTATTTTTATCCAACCAGGAGTTACTTCCCACAAAATACTAAGTGACTTCTATTAAAAAGACTCTACACATGAGTCAACGTTAGGCAGGGGCACTGACATTGGAGGCTGTGCTGTAAGCTGTACCATTGAAGTAGATTTTGCATCTACTCTGTTTGCTACTATGAAATACCTGTTTGTTTGGTCCTATGTTAGATTATGCTGGACCAGATCTCTATTTTGGTAGCATTCAAGTCATGTTAACAATAAGCAGAGGGATAGGTACAAAGAGGAGTTTCCATCCTGCATCTACTAAGAACTGAGTACACACTCAACAATCACTTCTATTTTTCAAAATACAGGTTTTGACTTTCTGGGAATATCTAATTAAAAAAAAACACTCATGAAATAAATCTTGCTTAATCTAAAACAAAATTAATAACTTAAAATTGATTAATATATAATTTGATAAACATTATTAAGTCCTTTTGAATTTTATCTTCAGGCTGAGACCCGGCACGGTCTCCGCTAGCCACTTTTCTTCAGGGTTCTTCTTCGTCCCCTCTCCAGTTGCTAGGGCTTTGGTTGCCCCGCTGTCGTCTACTTGTCATCCTGGTCCGTCGAGGATGGAGGCCTCAGCTGCCTCGTTGTCATCTGGGAAAAGGGCATGCTTGCATCAGGCGTGGTGAATTTAGGCTTCCTTGTCTGCCACCTTGATGATGGTTGGGGTGTCCAAGGCACCTGGTATGGTCCTTTTCACAGGGGCTGGAGCAGAACTTCCTTGTAGGCTTTAACAAAGACTCAAGAACCAGGTTTTATCGGGTGTGCTTTTACATTTAAAAGCAGTCTTGTATCTGCGGAGAGAGTTAGTCTGTCTCTGGAGCTGTAAAACAAAAAGAAGTTAGTCCTGCTTTTTCCAAGCACCAAATCAGCAGTCATGGAATATTTGACTAGGTAAACTGAGGAAGGCCTGCCAAAAAGTAGTTCAAAAGGTGATAACTTAATTTGACCTCTAGGAGTGTCATGGAGATTGTGCAGCACAAGGGGTAATGCATTTATCCAATTAAGACCAGTTTCTTTGCATATTTGTCCTTTTAACCTGGCCATTAGATTGCAGGTGCCAATGTGTGTGGCACTTCTACTGAACTCTCAAGGCACTCATAACTTACTGAAAAGCGGTTTCTGTAAAATGAGACCCACGGTTTACGTCTTTGTCTTGGGTACCCATATCTAGGGATAAAATCATTTAAGAGATATTTGTCCACAGTCTAAGCATTTGCTCTCTTGGTAGGAAATGCTATACACAGGATGGCAGTTCAGAAAAGTTAATTTGCAGCTTCTCAAAAAGAAAGACAGCTCAGGGCCGGGTTCTGGATGGACTTTGACTCCTTTCGATTGAATTGCTGATATGACAGGCAAATCTTTTTACAATGTAAAACATGGGTCCAGACAGTCAATCAGCCTTTAGTATTTCACAAAAGCATTGGTAATGGACAGTCCCAAGGTGTGGCAAGGCTGTTTAGGATCCTTAGGTAATGTATTCTTTACCTGTGAGTAAGAAAAAAAAAAACCTAACACATTTCATTAATACTTGGCAGTGTTACAAACGAAGTGGGTATTAGCCCATGAAAGCTTATGCTTCAAAACTTTATAGTTAGTCTTTAAAGGTGCCACAGGACTTTGTTACCTTTACAACTGAGTGGGCATTTTAGCCTTCCCTCACACACACCCTTTTTTTTGTTAAAAAAAAGTACATATACATTGTTTTTATACAGTACTTTAGTTTTACTGTACATTACATACCACATACACTCTTATAATAAAAATAACTGAATTACAGAGCTTTGGAGTAACAGAACAGGACAAGCATACCAACTGTTGAGGAGGCCACTTGGTACAACCTCTGGTGTCCAATAGCTTTCTTCCCTCCCTCGCCCTCTGGCCAGAAATCTGGGGTAGCCAGAAGAATTCTATGTGCAATTTGAGGAGTGAGTTAACTTGTCATGTTAATGCTTCCAAAGTCTATTGGTATTTAATTTCAATTGAAAATTATTGTTCATATTGTTCTTAGCTAGTGAAATTATAGCAAGTATATTTAAACCTTAACATTGTTTAATAGTCAAAACAATTTTATATTACAAATTGAATAAACAAATATCTACATTTCAATTTTGAATTATATTTGAATTATATTGCCTTATGTACAATTTATCAAGTTTTGGCCACATTGACAAACATTCCAAGACAAACATAGAACATAAAATACAATTTTTATTGTGCCAGTAAGTGCATAGTTTGTCAGCTGGCATCAGCTTTCTTGGATTTTTCTGGAAAAAAAAAAACAAACAAACAAAAAACCCATATCTCCACCCTTTTCTAAGGGAATCAGTTATTTTCTTTTATTTGTTTTCTAGGCAAACCAGGTTTCAGTTACTTTTTATCAATTAGGTAATTTGCATGAACACAGATGTTTTCTGGCTTTCTCTTTTGGATTTAAAGCTAGTTACAGCCTAAAAGAATACAATTATCTCTACCAGAATCTTTACTTTCAACTTTTGCCTTTGAAACACAGTGATCTGAAACACCACCACTGTAAGTGGTGACTCCACTTGGAGTTCAATGGGGCCTCAACCAATTAGCACATTATATATATACACATACACACATAATCTAATATAAGATAATAATCTCTGTGCTTGGATTACTTATCATAAGGATTTATTTACAGACATTTTAAAGACACTAAAACATTTTCTTGTCTTTACCAAAATTATTTCTCTTTTTCTTTCTTGCCCTGAAGGGTTAAATTCTACTCCAGTCTTGCTTAACAGAATTCCCTGCTTGATTTGGAGGGGCCCTGAGCTACCAGTCATTAGCAAGTCAAGTAATTTGCATTTTCACAGACAGAAGCAAGCTTTTGGGGCCAGTTTTAAAGGGATACCATTTATTTTTTACTAACAAGCTAGTTTTAAAGTTCCATTGTCCTTTCTTTACTTACTTCTGCTTTCACAGAGGATCAGATGTTAGGTTCCCCAAGAGACTACAAATCACATTTAAAGTGTCTAGAGATGAGATTTGCATCATCTCTTAACCTGGGACACAGACTGTCTACCTGCAGAATCAGCATGGGGACATTCCTCCCTGAACAATCTTGTTTCCCTATCACTGGTGAAACACAGCCACTTGGTTATAGGGCTGTCCCAATTCCTTCTCAAAGCTATCCCCACTCAAATCACTTTCACACTTTTTAACTGCAGCAGACTGCTTACACATTTTTCCCTCAGGAACTTCTTTAGGAAACAATTCACCACTCACAGAAATCCCGTTCTTACCCCCTTCACCTAGGGCTTGCTCCCAAGGAATACTTTCCTGAGCAACCAAATTCTTTACTCACATTTTATGATCATCCTTTTCCTATCAGGCGGATTTTTACAAAATCCCCTTTCAGGCAAATTCACAGACTTACTGAACAAGAGGTTAGAGTTATTCTGCTTTCCTTTGCCAGATACCAGTTTAGGAATTGCTTCCTTCCTGGTACAAGTTGTCCATCTGTTAGTAGGTAACACAACCAAATCACTTTTCTGAGCATTAGCTGAATTCAAAACCAATTCTGACACACTGCACTATTCTCACCCATCACAGGCTGACAGACACCTTCTGTCTGCTTTACAGACAGAGAAGACTTAAAAACACCTTCTTCTTTCACTAGACACACAGCTTGGGATTTTACTTTCCTTGTCCCAGCACACAGACAACTGCTTGGAGACTGAGGTCGCTTTCTCCATAGGCAAGTTAATACTTCTGACAGACACAGGCACACTTCCTCACTGTTACACTCCTCCACACAGGACACAGGTAAGGCATAGGGACACCTTTTTCTCACTATCCTTACCAGGCACATTGCAGGTTTACTTTTACAAGCTGTACCAGCTAAAACTATTTAATATAGGGGAACTGGTTTTAGTGTTTATTTCTAATTACCATCTTATGAACCCTGGTTGTAAGGGTGACATTAAAGGACCTGGAATCGGGCCAACCAAGATCAAATGTGGTCCATTTTGACTGACAAAATTTATTTAAATCATTCTCAGTTATCTTAATACCATAATCACCCTCAAATTTACCAAAGTTACGTAACATACAACCAAAGGGAAAGGTGGAATCTTCCAATCGGGAGCGACCCGATCTCATTGTTATACCAAATGATTCACAAGGAATCTGCAAACAGCAAATTAATACAAATGTACTAAAATCACCAACCAAATTAACAATGAGAGTAATGGAGATACTTACACCGCTCTGTTTCCCAGGCGCCTACCAAACTCCAGAAACCTCTGGTCTTGCCTGATTTGTAGGGACTCACGCTTTAACGTTCCGGGTATCACCGCAGACCGGGTCGAGAGTTAGGACAGGCAAAAATGGCCTGGTGTACACTTTCCCTCCTCTGGTCGGTCTATTGTGATCATGGAGTCGTCCAAAGGTGTCCCATCTGGAGGTGCCAGAATTGTTGCAAAAACTGCTTTACCTTTGGAGCCCAATCCCAATATACTCTCAAAGGACAGGCATGACTCAGTAGTTCTGGAAAACAAGATTTATTGCAAGCAATAGGAGTCAGAGGGGTTATTACCCAAACCACTGGCTCAGCTCCATGCAAGGCTGAGGCCTTTCTTATACTCAGGTGTGAATAAGGGAGGAGGGCTTTCAATACACTTACACAGGTGAGAACACTTAATGGCTATCACATCCATTGTTCGGTATGAATCTATTCCATTTACATGTCTGGTAAACAGGAGGTCCAGGACCCTTAGGGGTACTCAGACACTAGGACGCCTGCACAACTGTGGCAGGGTAAACATGAGTTTAAGGTACATGCAGGACAGGGGTCAGGAGTGCATACATAAGGGTGAGACTATGTTCTAAGGCTGTTTTTAAAATCATACTACACAACATTCATAATACAGTTGTTTCTAAATTGCATTATTCCAACACCTCTGAAGTCAGGCAGGAGGGAAGAAGGGTTTCATTCTGGCCCAGGGAGAGAGATTGGACTCAAAGACCAGTACACCCAGGTAGATGGAGTGCAGGGCTGACAAGACCATAGTAGAGGTTATAATCCAACCTTGCAACCTATAGCCTTGTATTGCAAAATGCTTTCTGGAGCAGGAGTTGGCTCTGCCCCAGGCAGATAGGAGTGTTAAGGAGCGGAAGTTCAGATCTGAGACTGATCAGTGTATGGTGGGAACCCAGATGTTGTCTCAAGGGAAATGGAAAAAGTGGAGGACACATCAGTAAACCTGGGAACAAGTGGTAGAAGAGCATCAGGAAACACTGAAGGAGAGGTGCTGCCTACTCTTGATGCCTTATAAATTTGAAGGGAAGCTGGATCACATATGCACACAGATCCTGCAGCTCTGTGGCTGGGGAAGGTTGGGGGGCATGGCATGTAACAGGATGTGTAACCAAGAAGCCTAGTGTAAGAGTCTGGCCTTTAAAAAGAACTGGAGCCAGTCAACTCTGTTCACTTATCAGACATAGAAGGGCTGAAAGTTCAGCTGAGGAAGAGCTACAGGAGGAAAGTTGGCTCCTCTGACTGGCTGCAGATCACAGGAAGAAGTGCAAAGTAAAAGGCCTCTAGGCCCTTGCAGCCTGGATTGGCATGGGGAAGAGTTGTGATGTTTTTAATCTGAGGGCACCCAGCCACCCTGCAGACTGTCAAGTCTGAGATAGCATGCGAAGGCATGAGTCAGTGACTCTCGTACATCCCTAAGCTTCTCATGCTTTTGTCTACACTGCAGCTGGGAGCAGCGAGCCTCCCAGCTCAGATGGAGAGAGTCGCACATGCTGGGCTCAAGATAGCATGCTAAAAGTACCAGTGTGAATGCTGCAGTTTGGACTGCAGCTTGGGCGCTGAAGCCCACCCCAATCCATTAGGCTTGAGAGCCTGAACTGCAACATGCATCCTGCTACTGTTAGAGCCTAGCCAAAGAGACCTGGGCATAGCATTAAGTTTTTCCTGGGTTGGAGATGTTCAATCATGTCAGGTCCTTGAGCCAGTTAGTCCACATAGTGCACCTGAGCACTTTTAACTTCATGCACATTTAAGGGCCTCAACCAAAGCCGAGTGTTAATGACACCCTTTGGCAATGAAACCTAGATGAGGCCCTCTATGCATGTCTGTACATTTAGGAAATTTTCTATTGTGCACACTCAGTATAAAATGTAGGTCTCATTTGTGAATTCCAGTTTTTATCCAATAAAGCAAATACACAACTATATTCACACCAAGTTTAAAATGTCAGACACTCCTCAATAGCCGAACTTAAAAATGGCGTAGAAAAAATGTTTTACTTAAAGGAAAATTTATTCTTCAAACTTACCATAACAAACAAACAAAAAAAAGTTTCCGATAATGATTTGCTATGCAAAGAAAAACACTCCCAAAGAAAATATTCTTAGCAGGAAGTTACTTTAAAAAACCCTCTTAGCCTATTAGCAATCAAGTTATGTTTTGCCAGACTTTCAAAACACATACCATTATGCAATAGCCTTAAACATTTTTCACTCTCTTCTATACCCTTCCTCTTTTGGGATTTTTGCACAGTTAGGTGAAATATTTTCCCAGCTCAGTAGAATGACTCTATTGGAACCTGGGTATTATTCTGGTTTCAACAAAGCTACCAACAGACCTACCAACTGCATCTCAGTCCCTTGCCACCTCTACGTAACTTAGGCTCTAAAGTCCCTGAGCTATGCAGTTTATTTTCTCTCAAATTCAAATGTGTATAATGTAGCACACAATGCAGCGTATTACATGGCTTGGAATTCTGCAGACGGCACTCTGAAGCCTACACCACTGAATCAAGCAGGAAGTGCAAGTCAATCTCTAGGTTACATTAAGATCGTAAAAAGTGCCGCTGATGCAGAGTGAAGACATCAGTATTCAAGAGTACACACCAGCAGTGTTGCTAGACTCAAACACCCAAAAATCATGAGCAGCCCACACAGAAATCATGATTTAAAAAAGAAAAGTGTTAGGTTCTTGCTATTTGTTTTCTGGGTTTTAGCTTTTCAGGCTGTCCTTAAAAGCTTTTCTGTGCAACCACAGGGGCTAGAAATTTTTTCATTATTTGTTTTAATTAAAATCTGCAATTCTTGCAATCACTTGACACCAGGAAGTGAATCTTGGGTTTAAGCACATCACTGAATATTGCAAGACTCTCAGTAAAATCTATTGTCAACACTGCATTTCAAGTGACCTCTGGGGAAAAGTAGGACCTTGTCACTAGATATAATTGAACACTGGATAAATAACAGCAGCAATTACACCTTAACTACAGTCACTATGGTTCTAAACACCACTCTTGCTAGTGGCAATATTGTCTGAGGTAGCTCAGGGAATCCAGCCAAGACACTGTCAGGTGTGGTATTTTCCTTTTACTTAAGCCACAAAAGCTTATGCTTCAATACTTTAGTTAGTCTTTAAGGTGCCACAGGACTCTTTGTTACTTCCTTTTACTTAAGTCTTCTTAACAGAAGATCTTACAGATTCTTATATCAAAGTCTGAATACGCACAATACAGTAGACTCTCAATTATCCAGGATGATAGGCAAAATATTAATTCTGGTTAATAAAATCCTGGATAATCACCATCCATAGGAAATATGGGGAGGGAGGGTTGGTTCACCAGCCACCCTGCACTGGGGGGGGGGGGGGGAGATGGGGTGTTGGTTCACTGGCTTCCCTGCGCCCTGGTGTGGGGGTTTTGTGTGTGTGTGCTTGGGGCGGCAGCAAAGCCAGAGCCGGCCCTGCAAGTTGCATGCATTTCTTTTGACATCCTGGTTAATCCACATCCTGGTTAATCCACATCCTGGTTGAGAGTCTACTGTAATTGTATCCCCCCCTCCCAAAATCAATCTTGCTCTCTTTAGCAATAATTTCCATATCAAGATTTCCTGGCTCTTACCTCACAACCTCAACAAGAAGTTTCCCCTCTGGTCTATTTGATTTTCTGGAAAAGCACCTCTTAGCAGCAACTCCACTGACAGCCAAGTGAGCAGGCCCCATCCAACCCCCTTAACTTCCTGAAGGACATTACAGTCCCCTTGCTGCCCCTTTGTATAAAGGATAGCTAATTATGATCCACCCCTTTCTCAGGTGCAGCAGGTGAAGCTACTTAGACAGCCAGGCCAGCATGGACAGCAGGTATAAGAGGCCAGGGAAGACGAAACCTCCCCAAACAGGATGCATCATCTCTCTCTTTGGAGGTGTGCTGACCTGCTGCCTTTAGAGTACCACTATGTTAGAGCTATAGCCTCACCTGTACTTCAGCCTGAAGCCCTGCTCCCACTCATCCTCTCCCCCCATAGCCCTGCCTGTGATGTTCCTCTTCCTGGCCCTGATCTGCTTTTTCCCCAGAGGCCCTGCCCTCACTCCATCTGTTCCTGTCCCCACTCATGCCTCTCCAGCCCCTTCCCTGAGGGTCCCCTCAAGCATTGAGTGGGGTTCTCTCAGAAGAGGGGGAAGAGAGGTGTGAGCAGTGGGGGGACCCTGGGGGGAGAGGGAAGAGAGGTGGGAGTGTGGGTGGGGGTCTTAAGGGAGCAGGCAAGTGGGAGTGGGCCTTGGGGCAGAGCAGGGGAGCATAGCCACTGTCTAGACCAGGGGTCTCAAACATGCGGCCCGGGGGCCACATGTGGCCCGCGAAGCCCTTCCCTGCGGCCCGCCAGGCTTCCTGTCCCCCCCCCCCCCCCCTAGCAGTTTGCGGGAGGGAGGGGCCAGAAGCAGAGGCTTCTCTGCTGCCTGGCTGGGCCACGTGTGTTTCTAGCTCTGGACTTCCTAGATTGCTCTTGCTTTGTTTGCCAAACAGCTGTTGGTGGTGCCTAGCGCTTTCCAGGAGGGAATGGGGAGCTGCGTGCTCAGAGGAGGAGGTGGGGCAGGGGTGGGACCTCTTGGAAGGGGTGGAGTGGGGGGTGGAGCTGGGGCAGCGAGGGTGTGTACGTGTGTCAGTGGTGCGGCCCTCGGGCCAGTGCACTAGTCCTCATGCGGCCCTCGTGGTCATTTGAGTTTGAGACCCCTGGTCTAGACTCTTGTGTCCCCCCTACTTCTAGGGAGCTTCTGGTACTTATGCCCAGATTCCACAAATGCAGGAGCCAGTTCTAGTTCTCTGACCTCTAGGAAATGGTATCCCCTATTTTTTCCACATACGCCAACATAAGAGTTCCCCTCAGCATGGAGAAGCATGTGGCAATCACCATCTGGAAGTCTGGCATTCTTGAGGGCTGCTGGTAAGTAGCTAACTGCTTTGGTGTTGGTAAAGCAACTGTTGGGTTTGTCATGGAGGTGTGCACTACTACAAAGAAGATGCTGATACCCTGAGTCATAAAGGATGGCAATGCACAGGAGGTTATTAATGGATTGGGGTTCTTGAATTTAATTGAGTCACTGATATGACCCATGTGCCTATTGTTTGCCCAAGATGTAATAAAGTAGTTATCCTGGGATTAAATGGGTTACCTAAAGTATTAGGTGTGTGTCAGAATGTGCCCCTGTATTCACAACCTGCACACTATTTTAATAAGCTGTGTACAAAGTATGCCCTGTAAGGTATTTGAAAACTCATAATTTGCTACTCAATATTGTCCTGATAAAATGTGTGGCAATGTTGTATGTGAAGTTATAAGATTCCACTGTACAGTGTTATTAACACATGTTCCAACCCTCTCTCCCCCCAGTCCTGCCTAAACTGAGGTTGGCAAACAGACTGTCCTAAACAAAGGGATGTATGCTCTGCTTAATCTATATTTAAGCAGTAAGTAGATCATTAAGCAGGAAGGGAAATGTAGTCAATAAACTTGTTTTATCTCTCTAGTGTGTTTAAATTGAAGTGTCTGGGAAATCCCATTTGAGGTGACAAGTTGTGTGCATGTTATTCTTTTAAAGAAATAAGACTTGTCCCGGAGAATGCTGGGCAATACATACATTTCTGGGGGGGAAATCTAAGACCTGGGATGTGTTGGGGTCCCCCTGCAGTATAACCAAGGTTGGTGAGAGACAGTATAACCCAAGTCTGACTGGCAAGCTGTAGTTACATTCAGGGTGTGACTTGCATGCTGGAAGGCTATTTGTGAGTGGAGGAGAGGAGCTACTTTAGCCCCTGTAAGGTGCCCAAGGTTACAGGGCAGGGATGACACAGCTGCTTATTAGCCTGGATTGTAACCTGTTATGTCACAAGGGGATGGAGCCATGTTCCACCTCTCCTTAACTTCGTTTTTGTCAGTGGGAGCCCCCCCTTACGCACTCAGGGTTTTTTTTTAATGCAATTGAATAAAGTAGCAAGTTCCAGTTTGCAGTCCTGTGAGTAAAGTGGTGGTGCTGTACTCAGCAGTCTCTCTACAAAACCCCACATTAGGCCTCAGAGTTTGTAAACAGAAAGGGGCATTTTTCCAAGGTGCTTCAAAATCCACTGGATCACTGTTGTAGGTTCCCTAATATTAATGTGAGGTGATCTGGAAAGCTCCATGGTGCCAGGATCTTTCAATACTGACTGCTGTTTTCTTTAATGAAAAAGGGAACTTTTGCTCCGGAGACCTCTATTTACAGTAATGGTGGTGTGATTTCCACACACACCCGCCCCAGTAATTCTAGGGAGTGCATCTTACCCGCTGCTTCTTTTGTTATAAAGCCTTTACTGGATACTTGGATAGGAGAAAGGAGCTGTTTAACTATATACTGAGTAGCTGCAAAATATAATGGAGTATGAGTTTGGAAGGCTGAAAGTGAGATGGCAACTCCTGATAATGAGAAGAGACTGCTCAGCAATATCTGCCTCTTAAAACTCCACACAGAATTTAATTTATGCTGGCGCTTGCTGGGACTCAGCCCAGGCACTTCTTTTCATGCTATGGTACAATAGCAGCATCAGTGGCATAGTCTTAAGTCTACAAAATGGCATCCTCCACGCAGCTTCTTCTCACATATGGTTTTATTATGCAATGTGGAGGGGTTTCACTAGTCTGTGTTGAAAGATTTTATAAAATGTAAGGTTGTTATGCTTTGTTTTGTGGAACAATATTACAAAAGGGCATTTTTTGTGTTTACTGAATGTGTCATTTTATAAAAGAATATTGACCTTTTCTCAGTCCTAACCTTTACTGAACAGCAAATACTGCAAAAAACCCCAAAATTGTTATTGAACAAAATAGAGCAAAGTTCTACTCACTGGAACATAAACCACATCAGAAAATAGTGCAAACTTTATGGAACACAATAGTACAAATTTGATATGAACTCAGTACTTTTAGGCATGTGTATGTTTGTGCTGTACCGGTCCCAAACAGTTCTGCACGTTGTCCTTAGCATGGCATATAGAATGGGTTTCCTTCACCCACGCTGGCAGCAGGCTGAGCAGTTCAGCCCACCGCCACATGCCATCAAAAAATGGCACATGCCAAAGGTGGCACCCAAGCCAAAGCTGGCTGACCCCTGATCTAGACTGTTCTCAGTGGTAGCAGATGACAGAACAAGGAATAATGGTCTCGAGTTGCAGTGGGGGAGGTCTAGGTTGGATATTAGGAAAAACCATTTCACTAGGAGGGTGGTGAAGCACTAAAATGGTTTTCTAGGGAGCTGGTGGAATCTCTTCCTTAGAGGTTTTTAAAGCCCAGATTGACAAAGCCCTGGCTGGGATGATTTAGTTGGAGTTGAACTAGAGTGGGGTGGGCAATAATTTTTGCAGGGGTGGCCACTCCACGAATTTTGGTAAGTCGTCAAGGCCACACATTTCCACTATATCAATGAAGGGGGTTCAGGGCCTGGGCGGGAGTTTGGGTGCAGGAGAGGGGTGTGGGCTCTGGGGGGGAGTCCGGCTCCAGGTTGTTGGGTCGGGGATTGGCGGGAGTGCGGGGGCCGGGTGGCCCCATGCCGCTCCTGGAAGCAGCTGCGCCAGGCAAGTCTCCCTGCGCCTGCAAGCGCCATCCCGGAAACTGGCCAGTGGGCGCTGTGAGGCGGGGGGCGAGGGCAGCACGTGGCGCTACATTCCCACTTTCCCTCCCCCCCGCCCGCCAGGCGGGCGCACGCGGAGACATGGCGGCAGCCGCCCGCCTGAGTGCCCCTCGCAGCGCCGGGCTTGTGGCGGCCCGGAGAGCGTGAGGGGGCAGCCACATGGCGGGGGGGGGAGCGACACACGTGTGAGCCGCGCTGTAGTGTAGACACGAGCTGACTGCTCGGGTCTCTTCCGCCCCTGGTCGCCTCTGTGGCGAGGGGGGGGGGCGAGCCGGACGCAGGGATTTGGCACGTTTGGGGCCGCGGCGGGCGGGGTTATTCGCTGACTGCGTTGGAGGAGAGCGGCCGGGACCCGCGCTGGGCTGCAGGCAGCCGAGGGTTAATGGGGGGGGGGGGGGCGCCGTGCAGGCGCAGAGCCACCGCGCGGCCCAGAAACACGGAGCCTCCAGGCCTGGAATCGCAGCCCCGCCCCCCCGTCCCCGCAATCATGTGACCAGGACCGGGCGTGGGCGGTGACAGGCTCCTCGCCGCTCTGACCCGCACTCTGAGGCGCGGCCGGGCCGGGGCTGCTGCGCTCGAGCCCGTCTCCCCCTCGCGCCCTCGGCTGGCGCGGCCCGCGGCCCCCCCCGTCCCCTCCCCCCACAGCCAGGATGGGCCCCGCGGTCCCGCTTCTCTTCCTGCTCCCGGTGCTGCTGCCGCGGAGCGGGGCCAGCTCCGGGGAACTCCCAGAAACAGGTACCGAGGGGGAGGCGCTATTGGGGGGACACGCGGGGGGATCGGGGTGCGGGAGGCGCTATAGGGGAGGGAGCGTTATTGGGGAGGCGGGAGCAGTAACTGAGCAGCCCTAAGAGTTCAGATATCACATCGGGCTCCTCTTCTCCCCTTCCCCCAGGGGGACCAGACAGGGGGTGTGTGTGTTGGGGGAATAGCCTATCTAAGAAAAAGATCCAAAAATCAGGACTGTCCCTATAAAACCAGGACATCTGGTCACCCTACCTTCGCCCAATAAGATGGGCAGAAAATCATGGTATTTTTTTTAAAAAATCAGGTGTTGGGTCTGCTTCTGCCCCCTGGAGTCTGAGCCTGAAGGGGGCACTGGGCTCTGATTTCAATCTCTCCTTCCCTAGCCAGAAGCAGCTAGAAATGCGCACTTTGCTCTGTAAAGAGATTCTCATGTAATCCCTGGACTCCAGAATCTGGGACTTTAAACAACAGCAGTGTGGTGTTGGGGGGGGGGGGAGTGAGTAGCAAGGGAATAGGGGAAGGCAGCTATGCTGGGGGGGGGGGGTAGGAGTGGGGTATTTCTTTGGCAACAGGGAAGTGGAGTGATGGGATGAGGACTGTGCTTGAGGTGGGATCTGGGGTAAGAGGATTCTGAGTGGTCCTGGTGGGTTTCAGGACAGGATGAGAGGCTCTGTGTTGCAGATGTAGTGAAGACAAGGGGTTGTTAGATCACAGAGGGCAGGTTGTTGTGTATGTGCCTATCTGAGTTTGCGGATGTGGAGGGTATAAGCATATTTATTTCCTCCTTTTGTTCCCACCTCTTTATCCCTATTCCTCAATTCCCACGTGATTTGTTTTGTTTTTGTTCAGATTTCCTGCCTACAAAGAGTGCTTTGGATAGCATCATAGCACTGAGGTTTAGGATTTTTTTAAAATAGCTTGCCTCCAAATGACTGCCATTTTAGGAAGAATATCTGGCTGCAGTACAGTGGGGAATAGCAGCAACTGGAGGCAGTGTCATCCTAGTCATAGGATGGACTGGTGCAACCACCCCAGACCCTGTGCTTCAGGATGGAGAGTCCAGGGTGACCTGGGAGGTTAGCGGGGGGCTGACATGACAACAGTGAGCAACTTAGCCCTGCCCAACTCTGCCCTGATCGCTCCTGGCATTGCTTGAGGAGGGAGTATAAGCCAGAAAGAGACAGGGGGGGGGGGGGGGGGGAAGGAGAGTTTGTCCTGGACCTTGCATTCCCCTTGGGACAGCCCTGACTGTGAGTGTTGCCAAAAGCCGAAAAAAATTGCCTGGTTGAGACTTGTCTTCTTGAGAACATTGTATAATTAACATTTTAACAAGTTTTAAGAATGATTGATCTGAGCTAGTAGAGATCGGAAAATACTTTTCTTTAAAAATGGTTCATATACGTGTGATTCAGATCTGGCAGAAAATCTTGAAGTAATTTTGAAACCTGTCAAGTCTTAACTGTTGTTTAAATCATTGCAGTTGCACCTAATATTAAAAGATAGTCTCAGGCCCTTGTATATTATCCTTCCCATGAAAGGGTCTAAACACTGTGGCATATATGCAGGGGTGAGAGTTGGACCGGGGAAAGGCAAGCGATACTCTTCCAGACTCTATCACACTATCTACCAGACACACTATTAATAGTCCATTTGGTCACCTACCTGTAGATCATGATCAGTCTGTTCCAATCTCCAGCCACTAAAAGTCTGGCAGCACAGCCTGCCCCAGCCCTGCATCGCTCCCAGAAGCGGCTGGCACATCCCTGTGGGGGGGGAATGGAGTCTCCGCGTGCTGCTCCTGCCTGCTAGCACTGCCCCTGCAGCTCCCATTGGCCAGCAATGGGGAACTGTGGTCAATGGGAGCTGCGGGAGTGGTGCCTGCAGGGAGGGGCAGTGCGTGGAGCCACGTGGCCCCCTCACCCTTAGGGGCCACAGGGAGTCCTTGTCGGGAGCTTCCAGGAGCAGCGCAGGGCCATAGGTGCCAACTTGTGCTCAACTCTTCCCCCTCCCCCGGCCCTAATTCTTCCCATGCCCCAGCCCCTTCCCCAAAATCCCCACCACAACTCTGCCACTCTCTGCCCCTATTCTGACTCCTTCTCCAAATCCCTGCCCCGCCTCGTCCCCTGAGCGTGCCACATTCCCGCTCCTCCCCCCTCCCTCGCAGAGCTTGCTACAGCTGTTTGGCAGGGGGGAAGGCCTTGTGGCTTTGGTTGGATCCTGTCCTGGGGGGAGGGGGGAAAGAGTGGAGAGGCTGGGTCCTGTCCAGCACTGACCTCACAGTGGCAGCTCCTGTGCTGTGGGGCAGGCTGGACTTGGCTCTCTGCTCCTGGCGTTGGAACCTCCAGGGTTGCAGCACTGCTCAGGTTCAACATTTTTCTTAAGCCCAATGTTGAGAACTTCAGCTGTGACAGTGCCATCTATTTTTTCATGATTTTGTTCACAAACTGTCATTAGATTAGGCCAGTTCTTGATACAGTGCTCAAAACAGTCCACTACTGAGTTCCATCGCAAGTCTTGTGAGAGAGTTAGCTTGGTTCCTCCCATTCTTGTCAGCTGCTGCAAAGTGGTGGTTACAGAAGTATTTTGCAATTTCAACAATGTTCGCCTTTATTTCTAGAACACTGGGGTCTTTGGCTAGGAGATGCGTGAGCACTGCAACTGTATGTTATTAACTTGGGACACACTTCACTTTCTTCTAAATAATTTCTTCTAATCTTGGATACATTTGCAGCATTGTCTGTGACCAAGCTGCATATTAGACATTTGATTATTTTTTTTTTGAGTTTGTTGTAGCTTTTACTGCTACAGTGAAACCTCGATTTAACGGACCTCCATTTAACGGACTTCGGATGCAACGGACAAATTTTTTCAGAAGGTCTGATGCATCCGAAATCCGTTTGTGGAGGGTTCCACCGAGGTTTGAGCCAGGGGGCGGGCTGCTTCCCGGCCCCCGGCACCATGCTGGCTATGTGGAGGGTCCCGGGAGCCGGGACCCTGCGGCTGTCAGCCCGCGCACGCGGCAGCCGCCGCGGTTTGAGCCGGGGGCGGGCTGCCGCCTGGCCCCCAGGAACGTTCACCCTCCATGGAGGGTCCCGGGAGCCGGGACCCTCCGGCTGTCAGCCCGCGCGCGCGGCAGCCGCCGCGGTTTGAGCCGGGGGCGGGCTGCCGCCTGGCCCCCGGGAACGTTCACCCTCCATGGAGGGTCCCGGGAGCCGGGACCCTCCGGCTGTCAGCCCGCGCACGCGGCAGCCGCCGCGGTTTGAGCCGGGGGCGGGCTGCCGCCTGGCCCCCGGCAGCGTTCACCCTCCTTGGAGGGTCCCGGGAGCCGGGACCCTGCGGGCTCTCTGCCCGCTCACAGCGGCCGCCGCGGTTTGAGCCGGGGGCGGGCGGGCTGACAGCTCCCGCCCTGGTCCCAGCAGCCGGGGACCCCGGCGGGCGGGCTGCTAACTGCCGCCGGGTCCCAGCAGCCGGGACCCGGGCGGGCGGGTTGACAGTAAAAACCTTGATATAACGGACTAATTCGGGCGAGGGGGTGTCCGTTAAATCCGAAAGTCCTGTTATTTAATAATTTTAAAAAATTATTAAATAACGGACTTTCGGATTTAACGGACACCCCCTCGCCCGAATTAGTCCGTTAAATCGAGGTTTCACTGTACTTCTTGTACGTATTCTGCTGTGTGCGCATTTCCTGATATATATCAGTTGTGTCAAGAAATTCAGTGGTAAATTGGGTCATGTTGTATATTTACACAGGATGTGTTGTATGCTCCAGTTTACTGCTGAATTTCTTTGTGCTTAACTGCTCGTAGTTAAATATGATTTTGCATCACAAATGTACTTTGTGGGCATTTTATTTAGATTTAAGGTATTCATCGAAGACCGTTATGTTTGAGTAACCACTGTGTCTGTAACCAATGTTGATTGGTGTTCCAGTATTGTGGTTAGACCAGCAGAGCAGGATGGGGTATTGTAGAACGGAGACATGTTTAATTATGTATTTTGTTTGGGGGTATATAAAAAGAATGTACTAGTTCAAGACCATGATACAGTCTCTATAATGTGCAACTATAATATTCTTGAGAAGTGTGACTAATGATCATTTGGAAACTGCTACATTTTAAATATCATGATAGCTGGCATGCCTGGTTAAACTTACTATTAAGATTATATGTGTTCTAATTGATAAGACCTTTTTTATAGTCCCTTTGGTTTTGTAGTCTTTCGGCTGGAGGGGATCCCAAGTATCTTCTTGAAGTGTTACCTTCAGATGAGATGGATAATGTGGGTTGGAGGAGTGGCTGGGGGTAGGAGGAGAGACAAAATCGATGAGTTGAGGTGGAACTGGATGAGCAAGGAGACAGGTTGGGATAAAAAGCTGCATGTATAGACTGGGACAGGTCAAGTGAGGAAAATGGGACTGGGATGAGGAACTAGGGGTGAGGACGACGCAGGACTATGCAAATTGAAGGGGGATGAGACAGGAGGGGTCAAAGTTGAGAGAAATTCACAATTGAGTCTGTTATGGGTGGGAAAATGTTTTGGCTCGAGGGCCACATCTGGGTATGGAAATTGTATGGTGTGCCATGAATGCTCATGAAATTGGGAGTTGGGGTGTGGAATGGGGCCAAAAATGAGTAATTCAGAGTGTGGGAGGGGGCTCCAGACTGGGTCAGCGGGTTGGGATACAGGGGAAGGGGGTGAGGGCTCTGGGCTGGGGGTGTGGGCTCTGGGGTAGGGCTGGAGTTGGGGGCAGGAGGACATGGGAGGGGGATCTGGGCTACGGCAGGGGGGCAGGCTCCTGATGGCGCTTACCTCAAGCAGCTCCCAGAAGCTGCAGCATGTCCCCCTTCTGCGCGCTGCCCTGTCCATAGGCACTGCCCCTGCAGCTCCTATTGGCCATGTTTCCCGGTGATGCTTGGGGCGGGAGCAGCATACGGGGCTCCCTGGCTGCCCCTACGCATAGGAGCCGGACGGGGGGGACATGCTGCTGCTTTCAGGAGCTGCATGGATCCATGGCATGCACAGAACAGGGCAAACCCCGAACCCTACTCCACAGCTGGAGCGATGAAGGGGCACAAGCCCTAGACTCCATACCCTGGTGGGAGCTCGGGGTCCAGATTAAAATGTCTGAAGGGCTGGATGCGGCCCCTGGGTTGAAGTTTGCCCACCCCTGTTCTATGCCCGCTACCGTGCACTCTCCTTGAGAGCCTGGAGTGGACTCCATGATACTGGAGTCTCACTACTCCTCTGTGGTTGTCAGCAAATAGCAGGTTTCACAGATAGTAAAGTGTCTCATTCCCCTGTAGTACTGGTCCCTATAGAAGAGGACAGCCTAGTACTGCTATCGGGTACTCCATTAGTTCAAGCACCAGAAGTCTCTACAATGGACCTATATGTTCTACACATGCTGTTGTCTCCCATGCAGGTGTTAGTGTAAAGCAGGGGTCTCAAATATGCGGCCCGCAGGCCACATGTGGCCCGCCAAGCCCTTCCCTGTGGCCCGCGAAGTCCCCCCGTCCCCCCAGCTCCCCCCACCCACCTCGTGCATTGCAAATGCAGCGCCGCTTTCTGAAGCGGCTGCCAGCACTGTCCCTTCCGAGGGGAAGGAAGGGGGAGGAGACAGAGGGCTCCTATTTGCCTCCCTCCAAGCATTGCACCCCCACAGCTCCCATTGGCTGGGAACAGGGAACTGCGGCCAATGGGAGCTTCGTGGGAGTTGTCTGGAGGAAGCAAGAGCAGCACATGCAGGGGAACCCTCCGGGTGACTCCCCCTCTCCCCCAGGCTGCAGAGACTGGTTGCAGCAGCTTCCTGGAGTGGAGCTGTATGGGGCCGGAGCCGCTCTAGGTAAGTGGCACCAGGCTGGAGCTCGTACCCAGAACCCCTCCTGCACCCCAACTCCCTGCCCTGAGCCCCCTGCCCTGACTCACCTGCTGCACCCATCCCCCTGCCGCATCCCTCACCTCTCTTACACCCACACACCAAATCTCTGCCCTGAGCCCCCTTCCATACCCTGCACACCTGCACCTCAACTCCCTGCCCTGAGCCCCTGCTGCATCCTGCATCCTTTCTGCACCCCCTGGGGGCAGGGAGGGGGCAGCGTTGGGGTGGGGACTTCGGGGAAGGGGTTGGAATGGGGCAGGGAAGGAATGGGAAGAGGCGAGGCAGGGGCAGGGCCTCATGGAAGGGGTGGAGTAGGGGCGGGGCCAGGGTCAGTGTCAGTGATGCGGCCCTCGGGTTAATGCACTAGTCCTCATGTGGCCCTCGTGGTCATTTGAGTTTGAGACCCCTGGTGTAAAGTCTGCACTCAAATGTTAGGAAATGTGAGATGTAAACAAGACCCCTGGGGAACACATTGAAGAATGTGGAGAAAACAATACATTGAATAGTTGCTCATTAAGTGAGCACCATTCCTCCTGTGCACATAGAGAGGCAGGGTGGGTTTTTTTGAAAAAATAGTATATGATCATGTAATTAAAGACAGTACATGTGCAAGGGAGCTGAATTAAGGTGGTATTTCCTAACTTTTCAGTGTTTGATTTTGCAACCTTAATATTTTATGTAGTTTTATTTGTGTAATAGTATGTTAATTTGCATTTGTATTCTACATGTCTTATTTTAGCAAGTATTGTATTTGCTGTTAGGCATGTTAGAATAGATAAATACTTTGACACTTTTTTTCTTGTGGTTGAGAATCTGCTGCTGTTTCCAATAACTAAAATGTCACCTTGCATGTGTTCGAGAATGACTAAACCACTTTCAAACTTTGCACATTGCACACACTAATCTTGTGGTCTCATTCTTAAAATGAGGGAAATGTTTTTTACTTTCCCTTATTAGCATAACTTAAGCAAAGTCTAGGCTCTCTAATATACAGCCAGGAGTCTGTCTGCTATGTTTTGTAAACAAAAGCATAATCTGGCAGAGGTCAGGTTTGGATTATGGTCTGTTACCTACATTGAAATCTACATTAAAATAAGATTGCAAAGTCAAACATTTAAAAGTCACACTGCTAAGTGGAAATGCTATGAGACACACATTCTGGTCCTAGTTCTGCCTGAAATAACAGTATCCTCTTAATAATAACATGTGTGAAAAGCAAGGCTCCCTTAATTTAGGTTTCATCACCCCATTCAGGGAGTATGTTCAGTGCTTTTGCTGTGATGTAGGGATCCCTATAGGCTGGACTAGGTTGGAGATTAAATTTGGGAGATTTTAGGCGTAAGCCTCTAACAAGCTCTACTGAGCATGAGCATTTTTCAAAGGCTTATCTCTGCTGGATCTGGGTGGATTTTCATGCTTAATGTAAACAAACTGAAGGAGAGGCCCTCTTTAACAATTTTTCAGTTGTAGCAATGATAGGTGTCACTTCTCAACCAACAGAAACTATAAACACTTCAAACAGATGTGATTTTTCCCCCCCAAGTTGGTGTCCCTCTTTAAAGGTAAGGGAGGGGGACGTCAAAAAGCATATAGTTTTTGATCACTTGGGGCCAACATGCTTTTGGACAAGTCATGTGCCTTTCTTTCTTTGCTTATGTTCTGGCTGGCTGTTTCAGGTGAGCCGTGATACTTCTAGGATAAACTATTTACATCCTCTATCTTGTAATCGTTTAAATGTCTAAGCATGGACAGAGCCTGAAAATCTATTTCCCTGGGCAAGTAGGAAGTTTTCCTAATCAGGTGTCATCAACTTCTGCAGAACTTAAGTTTTTTGGGGGTTTTTTCTTTTAAAAAAGGTAACTCTCAAACCTGAGCCCCGTGGAAGACAGTGCAGTGTAACCTTTCTGTAGACTTGTCTACATGAGGAAAGATGCACTATTTAAATTAAGGTGTGATTTTATTTATTTATTTATTTATTTAAAAAGCCGTTTACGCCTGGTCTAAGCAGGCCTAGTATTGTTTTAACTAATAGTGGTGGGCTTTGGGGCTTTTTAAAAAAAAAAAATGCCGAGGTAGTTAAACCAGTGCAACTTTGTGTGGACACACAAATCAATTTTAAACCTGTCTTCTACTGATAATGTGTTAGTAAATTTACAGGGGCAAGTTAAGTCAATTTAAACTTGCTAATATTGGCTTTTGTAAACATAGTTGTACTAAATTGCTTTAAAACTCTGTTAAATCGGTGTAACTTCTGTGTGTAAACAAGACCTAGTTTGCTTATAACTCCAGTGTTGCTGCTGCTCAAAGCTGTTAAAAGCTATTATGCAGTAGACTAACAATGAAAGTCTTGTCAGTTTTCACTGCTACTCCTCAGAACCTTGTAGACTGTAGACAGTAGTAATGTTTGTTAGTTTCACTGGTTTTTGGAATTAGGAGCTCAGAGCTAGAAACTGAAGCCATTCACTTAGCTGGGGACCCAAAAATGGAGGCCAGAAGATACAATAGTGAGGACACAAACCACTTGCAGCACCCACAAGGCTGAGAGTAGAATAATGGGGATTCTATAGCTGTAACAGTAGCCGACGTCTGTGATAAGAGAAAGAAACAGTAAATGCTCCTCTTCGCGTCCCATAGGCAGCCTTTGAAGGTGGGTCCAGGAACAGGATCACCCCTTACCCAGCAGCTGGAGGGATAAGGGATAGGGTATCCCCAGGGCCATTACCTGGACCATTACACCAGCCAGTGAGGGATGGGGATTCATCTTTCATATTTGCCTTTCGTTATTAGGCTTAATTCTTCTTGGGATTCAGGAGCTTGATATTTCCAAACCCTCTGTGTGAGTGTATGATTGGCAGTAGAGTGTGTGTGTGTGGTGTCCAGATAATGAAATCCAGTATGTGGAGAGAGAGAGCGCGCCCTTGAGTTGAGGCAGTGGAAGAAGACAGAATATATATACTGGATGTGGGAGAGCATACTATAGGAAAAGAGAGAAGAAAGAGAAACTCTGAGGCATTCAGCTCAATCTTGGACAAAAAGGAGTAACTGCCTTTTTGTGTAAGAAGAACAGAAAATCAATCTGCCAGGCTCTGCCTTGTTCGTATAGCTGGCAAACAGTCTTATCTATAATGACTTCTGAAGTAACTTCCAGTAAATGCATTGTCTTTTGAATACTTCAGGAATATTGATGGCTGTTCTCATACATCATAAAAATCTATTCCATCAAGGTACTGATTGTTCTGTTTGATTTCTTTTTGTAGTGCCTCTGCCAACAAATGTTCGAATAGAATCCTTGAACTTCAATACTGTATTGCACTGGGATTACATGAGCATGCCTGCAACCCCTCACTTTAAAGTGGAAATCAAACCTTATGAGTAAGTTTCTGTATCTTGCATTATACCGTTACCTTATTTTCTTTAAGACATTCATGTAGTGATTCCTTTGATTTTGCTATATCTCCAGGAACGTTTTATTTCTATAGAGTAAAATCATGCAGTCCTATGGAATTCAGTATGAGCGTAAATGAAGACAGAACTTGTTTCCATTCTGACATCAGTATTGTGTAATGCATTGACTGTAAAAATTACATTAATTACTCTTTAATCTGTTTTACAGGCTAGGGAAATATAAGGCAGTCAACACCTGCAAAAACTTTACAAGAAAACATTGTGACCTTTCTAATGAAATAGATGAACCGAGTCTTTCTTACTGGGCTAGAGTTAAAGCGTTCATTGAGCCAGAAGAGTCTGAGTACGTTGAGACCAAAGAATTTCTTCTGCGCCGGGATGGTAAGTTTAAATGTAAACATAATTTTTAGATCCAGAAAAGTGATCTGAGATTTTTGTTAAATTTCTGTCTAGTATTTCTGTTAAATTTAAAGATGAATATAAATATTGCACCAGAAATATATGTTTGGTTAGGAGTAACTTAGGGTTCAGGATGAAAGATGAGCAGAACAGCTGCTTAGAAGCACTCTTTATAGGTAGTTACTTGTATGGCCCCCTCACTAAGGTCTGAGCACCTTTCCAAATATTTTAAACAGAGAAGTGGTGTGCTGATGGTGCACTCAGTGGCATGCTTTCCTTATTTTGCTACTGTCAATGCCCCAACATGGGGAAGAGATCACTGTTGTGCTTGGAAAGTACTGCCTTCTTAGACATCCAGACATTGCTGTGTTAGTGTTGGGTGAGGTGATCCCTATTCAGTATGGCTTCAGTTATCCATCTTCTGATCAACCAAAACTGTTACCTCAAAGTGGAAGTTCCCTTTAGTATGACTGCAAAGCATAATGTCCTGTGTTGAAAGTTATGCATTGCAGTTCTTATGCATATAACAAGCTCTTTTTGGATTATCCAGATACATTTAATATACTTTTTATAGTTGGATAACTAAGGCTGTACTGCATATATAGTTTTCAATTATAAAATGTTTTGGGCACATTCAGAATAAATAGCATTTCATTTAGATTTACACCCAAAAAAAGGGGTGGGGTGCCATCTACAAGGCCCTTAGTGTCTTGAGTTCTTAAACCTGTTGCCCATTAGGGTAGTTTCATCACATCTGTTTCCAATATCTAATCTTACATGCATTGATACTATCTTTTTATGAGCAACTTTCTAACCTGTTGTCCTGATAATGCCTGAGATTGTTTTCAAATTTAATAATCTTTGTTTTAGTGTGGCAGTCTTGGATTCTGCATGATACTAGAGTGAAATCTGATCAGTCAATAGTACCTTATTTTGTGCTTTAGTCTCACGTACACCTGATTTGTTTTGGTTTCTAATTGCTGTCAAAGAGCTGAATTTTAAGGCCTTCTATGTGGGGAAAGTTACACTGCTTTAACTAAAATCATTGATCGGTGACGAGCAGCTCTGGGCCACATCTGGCCCTCTGATTTTTATTTGGCCTGCTAACCAGGGGTGTAACCATCGGGAGGTGGGGGTCAGCTTGTTAGTACCCAGGCCCACCTAAATCTGAGCCTGAGGAGGCAGCTCTTCCAGTGTCCAGAGTGAGGAAAGGGGCAAGAGGCTCTGCCAGCATGGAGCCAGAGGATGGCCAAAGGGGCGAGGCTCTTTCCACCACCTAGAGGAGGTTGTTCCCCTGCACCTCAGTGAGGCAGCAGTTCTCCAGTTTTAGTAGACTTGCTGCCTTCCTGGAGATCGTGGAGCTGAATGTGGACAGGCAGGGTATATTTCACACAGCCCCGCATGGCAATATCAGTGGAGGACTTGCTGCTCTGGCACACGTTCTCAGAGCAGCAGCCAGGCGAGCTGCCCCAGGACAGCAAGGACTGTTTCTTCCTCGACCGCAACAGCTTTGTCTTCCGCTACAGTAGACTCTCGATTATTCAGGATGATAGGAAAAAAAATAATCCTGGTTAATAAAATCCTGGATAATCACCATTCACAGGAAATATGGGGGGCCGAGGGGTTGGTTCACCAGCCGCCCTGCACCACGGGGGAGGGGATGTTGGTTCACTGGCTGCCCTGCACCCTGGTAGTGGGTTATTTTTTTTGGTGTGCTTGGAACGGCAACAAAGCCAGAGCCGGCCCTGCGAGTTACGTGTGTGTGTGTGTGTATATATATAAATATATATATATATATATTTTATATATATTTTATATAAAAATAATTTTGACATCCCGGTTAATCCACAACCTGGTTAACCCAGTCCTGGATAATCGAGAGTCTACTGTATATCCTGAAGCCTCTTTTTAAAAAAATATAAATGGCCTATCAAGGAGTTTGTGGATTTTTTTGGCCATTGGCTACATTTAAATTGACTGTCCCAGTCATTTTTGTACCAGTGCAAACTCTTTTCTGTGAAGAATTTTTGGTTTTGGTTTAAAAGCGGCTTGTTCCAGTTTAGCTTGCATCTCTTCCTAGTTGATGTAGCTACACTGGAGGGGGGAGCCACCCTTTAACCAAAATAAGAATGTGCAAGCACTTGTGAACAAGCATCACATCTGTCCAGCTGCCATATCTTTTTTCCTGTTCAATGCCTTAACCGTTGCCCATTTAGACCATTTGACACTTTTTTAAAAAACCTCATCCATATGTTTACATATTTCTATGTTAAGTTTGTAAGCCATCTGGCAGACATTTCTGCCCAGTGTCCTCACTGGTACTGCCCATTCTTGGTAGATTTGTGCCCATCCAAAAGTGCATATTCCCTTCTCAAGGACTCCACTCCCCTGCAGCATCCTTTCCATCAGCTGTGTAATCACTCTAATTATTCTGGCATGTCTTTTGAAACAATTTTTTCCTCTTGAAAATGAACGGTAAATGCCATATCTCTTAGCCCTACATTTGTCTTTGAATTCTGTATCAAAATCCTTCAACTTAAAAGTGAGGGTTTATTCCCCCCTCCTTTATTTTTTTTTTTCCAGGAAAAATAGGACCACCTACTCTGAATGTCTCCATTGATAGAGACCAAATCAGGGTTGAGATTCGCCCCCCATATCGGAAACTTCCATCTGCTTTTAGAAAATATAAGGACTTCAGATATAGGGTGTTTTTTGAGACCAGTGGACAACCGGTAAGTTTTAAATTGAAAGCTTCAGATTGTATTTTTGCATTTTTTTCAAAGATGCATAGTTTTAGAAAGGGCATATATTAATTAATAAATAGGTTTTTATTGCTTTAAATTACACACACATCCAAGAGAAATGTCTTTAAACACTACTAATGATGCAAAAATGAATCCGTGAAATATTGGATGTGGAACCTTAACCATAGCCCTGTCCTTTGGGTATCCATTGCAGTAATCTTTAATCATGCGGTCACACGCCATTATTTCTGCAGGACCCATGCTTTATTAAGTGTTCCTTCTGGACACCTAATCCATTTAGGTTTTTCTTTCATGTCCCTTATTGTGACGATTGAGAACCTTATATTGAATGGAGGGAGCTGTTCAGTATTTGCTTTTATCCTCATAGTTAAATGTGTTTGCCCACTAACTCATTCACTCTGTCCCACTTATTCTGTCCAAATAAACAGTCACCACTGTGGATTCAAAGTACATCCATTAAGTTGTCTGAATTTACTGCATAATAATGAAGCACAAAATTTGACCCCATCTAAGGCAAGACTCAAATATTCTTCAGTGCATTGAGCTACCTCATTCACTGAACACCATCCAGTCTGTTTTGCACGCTGAATGAGGCAGCGGCCTTCCGGGGCCATGTTTTAGTATGATCAAAAAGTTGGTGCCAATGCAAAACTGGGAGATTGGGATTTTTAAAATTATCTCAGAATTTTGCGTACACATTACATCCTTGATTTTGAAATCAATGCAGATTTTCACCAGATGGTTTAAAGGCACATATCCGGTCTAGGGACCACCTCTGTGGAAGATTTAAAATTTATATCCCTATCCACTAAGCCACTAAAGGAATACAAAAAAGCTTGCAACACTTTTTTAAATAGTAAATGAGAGTTTTGCTCTCAAAAAATGCTAAGCCATTTATGCTCAAACTTCCTAAAAACAAAAAATCTTGTCTCTAAATGGAAACTAGTTCAGTCTGACAGGGAAAACTTTCTCAGTTATTAACAACTGAAAGAGCCTTAGAATGGAAATGTTTAAGCAATATTAGCTATTGTGTTCCATCTATAATTACTTCAACTTTGCAAACCGGCTCAGTTCAAAATTGGATTTTTTGCAATTCATAAAGGGACTTCAAAAATTGTGTTCAAAATATTGATAATTTTATATGTGCACACTTTACTCCTTGAAATATGCCTTAATATTGAAGGAGTTATTTCCAAGATATTGCACTTTCTCTTTTGCTCAGTAAGGATGGGATGCGAGTTCCTGGGAGGCAGATCAAGGAAACAGGCATGTTTCATCATAAACTAAAATTTTCATAAGTGCCTAAGTCCCATTTTCAAAAATGACTTATCAGCATAAGTAGTGTTTGAACATCAATTAGATTTCAGACCCTAAGTCATTTAGATGCTCTTGAAAATTTTATCAATGGGGGCTGTGGGAACCGCCGCTGCGGTCGGTGAAACGGCAGGTAAACAAAGCGGAGGGGCCTGCTAAGGGTGCTTACCCTGCAGTCCCACGTGCTGACATTGCCGACCGCTGGTCTCATACGAGTTGTTATTAATGCTAGAAGTTGGAGCTGTTGCCTTGCGAATAGCTGTTAGCTGAGATGTAAAGCTTTTGCAGTGAACAAAGATGCAGGAGCCACAGGTCTGATACTCGGTACTTTAAAAGTTATTGCACTGTAAGGTGACAATGCTGTCTTTACAAATTGAGTCAGTATTGTAAGTTGAAAATAATTAAGGGCCTGAATCTAGCTTTACTTTTCTTTCAGACTGAAGAGCTTGAAGCAGAGGAATGTAAGAAGCATACATGTAGCATATACATTCCAGTTGTTTCTACCAGTTCCACCTACTGTGTTTCAGCTCAAGGACGTTCAATGATTGTTGCAGATCGAGGATTTTCCAAATCAAATGAAAGTTGCATTCACTTTCCTTTAAAACAGCGATTAGGTAAAATAATTTTATAAAAATATGATCCATGTTTCTGAAGACTTTTAACTGGTATTGTATTAACGTTGTCCAACAGTTGTATAACTGTCATTTTCTACTTGATTTGTATTATAATTTGTTTCAGTTGTGTAATTTACTGAATAAAAAATGGATCATTAAATTAGTTGTTGGAAGACAGACTTTTGAATTGCATAAGTGATATTCAGTTGAAATTTATAACCAGTAAAAATATATAGGCTTTCCTGGGTTTAAGGCAGTGTTTCTCAAATAGTGGGGCGCGCCCCCCAGGGGGGGCGCGAGGCTCCGTAAAGGGGGGCTCGTTGCGCCATGCGCCGCTTGGAGCGGAACATGCTGCCCACGCGGGGCAGCGCGCGCTCGGGGCAGGCGCGGGCCAGCGAGCGCGGCGCGGCGCAGCCTCACCGCATAGCCCTGCGGCTTGCTGGGCTGCCGCGGCTCCGCCACCACGGCAGCATCGCCCCGCCAGCCCGCCCGCGGGCCCCGCGCAGCGCACGGCCCGGCGCAGAGCCGCGCTCAGTCACCGGCCGGCCGGGCGCGCATCCCCCGGGCGAGGCGCCCCCGCCTCCCGCCTGCCATCCTGGCCGGGCGCGCCGGGCCGCTGCGCCCTAGATATAGGCTGGCGCCCGGCAGGGGCGGCGCCGGCGAGGGGCGGAGAGGAGCGGGGGGGCGCGAAATGTTTTCTTCCCCCTAGGGGGGGCACGACGGAAAAAAATTGAGAAGCACTGGTTTAAGGTAACCATAAGCTTGTGATAAAAATATGAAGCAAGTGGTTGGGGTTTTTTCTCCTGAACTTAAAAATGAGGGAGGACGGCTAATCTTCCTTACTATGTGTTCTCTCAACACTGGGTTCTGAATTCTCCTGCCTTTGGGATCCTCTCATTCATAACTCCTGGGGCATCCCCATCCTTCTCATTACACCAAACTAGGGCACACTTGGACTGGAACAAGAGAGCTGGGCTCAATTCTGTATAAGGGACCAACTCCACTGTTACCACTATATCTGTAGTCAGTAGTTCTACAATTCTTGTGTTTTGGAGCACTTTGTTTTTAAAAAATATCAAGTTATTTATCCATACTGAATCTTTCTAAAGACCAGAAAAAGCTAGAGTTTGCTCATGCATTTCTTGTCCTCTTCATCAATTTTAAAAAAACCCTAAAGCTGTTTTTTAAAGAATGTTCTTGGACCAAACCATACATTTAATTCCAAAATATACACTCAGTTGTGAAAACCCTAATTTGTGGATTAGTCGCTTTAAAGATTGTGTGCCATTTCTGTTCTTAAGATTTTTGTGAAAGAGCAACGTCCTGTTTTCCAAACCTCTCACTATATTTTTCTTTAACTTTCTAGACTTAAAAAGTATTATTATTGGTGTTGCCGTTGTCTTTGGCATTGGACTGCTTTTGGGAGTGTATTGTCTTTGCAAGGAACTAAGGAAGAGAAATATTGAACTACCCAAGTCTTTGGTAAGTGTACAGTACTGTTCAGTAGCACATGTGGTGTCAGTCTGTTGTCTAGGACATTTTAGTATCTAACAAGCTTAGTCAAAGACTAAACTTAGATAGCTGAAAGTACTACCTGTAAGACTAAGCTTAGTCTTACAGCTAGTATTTTTATTGAAATACCTAGTGGGCAACATGTAGAAGAAAACAAACATCAGTAAACAAAACTGCATACTGTATAGTCACAATATTAACTAACTAAAATAGCCTTTATTTGTCAGAATATCTGTATGGGTTCTTAAATTAAATCCTTTGCACTTATCTCATCTGTCCATCATGATCTTATATGTGCTCTGAATTTACAAACCAGTAAGCTTTCTTTTTACTCCAACTAGGTGCTTTGTATTTCCTTTAGTACTGGACTTTCTCATTACTAATGAGTTTACTCCAGTAGGCCAGATTCAAGTATTTAGGTTCCATTCTTAAAACATTAACTTATGTCTTAATTGCACTTATTCTTACGTTACTGGAAGCACATTTGTGATGGGAGAAGTGGTGCTTAAGTTTGTCATGGGAGCTGGACACCTTGAATTGCTAAATTATTTTTGAAGTCACTGAGTCATACTTTATAAGGAATCTTTAGGCCTAGTTTCAGTAAATCTGTCTGGTGATATAAGGAAACCTCTGTTATGGGGAGCTTTTCCCCTCCTAAATTACTTGTTTTATGGCAAGAGAAATAGGTAGGTCTATGGGTATACCTATGCTACAATTAGACACCTGTGGTTGGCCCATGCCAGGTGACTTGGGTTAAGGTGCTGTTTAACTGTGGTGTAGATATCGAGGTTCAAGCGGGAGCCTGAGCTCTAATACCATCCGAGTGGGGGAAAGTCCTAGTTTGGTCTGCACCCCAACCCCCGTGAGCCCAAGTCAGCTGGCACAAGCCAGTCACAGGTATCTAATTGCAGTGTAGACATACCATGTGTGTGTCCCAGGGCTTTCTTTCTTCAAAAACCTAACTGCAGAGAAGTCTATTCCACTGTCAGTTACAAAAGACTTAGCTGCAAGAACCTCTCTGCATTTATAAAGAACCTCTGTCACTATAGTATCCATTGCTAACATGATGGTAATGTAGAGGCAGTATAAAAAACTATATTATAACACTGCAAACACAAAGGAAGTCAAGACTAGATGATAATGATCCCTTCTGAACATCTGTTAAGAACAACATCAAGATTAAGGCTCCCTTCCTCACTCAGAGACAGTCAACTACTGTTAGAAAAAATTGTAGAGATCTTTGACTCTGGTGCTAAAATGTTGGAAGCTGTTGTATAGGCAGGATGCAGATGTTTTACCCATTATCACAGATGCACATTTTGTTCTCTTGTTGCTAACAGCTTTTACAGAACTTCATTTCAGGTTAATTCCCGTGGTTCATATTCAGGCTTAAATATGGAATTCTTTCTTTACCCTCCAATTATAAGAGAGATTGGAGTTGGATTTGTAGCTGCTCCAAGGAACTAAATGACTGTCTGAGCATAAAATTATTTTAAGAGTAAAGAGAGGAGCTTTGTGTTTATACACATCTCAATTACTATTTCTATCTAGTGTACATCTAGATCTTAACATCCAGTTTCTCAGTATCTGAGAGGGAATTAACTGTAATTTAGTTCCAGATGTTGAGACTTGAGCATTATGTTTGCATCAGGATCAAGATACTTTTAACATGTTGGACTTTTGACTATTTTGTGTCCTTCTGGGAGTTGCAAAATAAGATTCTCTTCCCCACACTCCCACCCCATTACAAAAAGTTAGTGATTAACTGCAGCAGTTCATAACTACTTGGAGACACATGAACACTCACCTATACTGTGCAGCTTTTTACCCGGTGGCCACTTTCAGATCATTTTGAGTGTGTATATGCAAAAAATAGATCCAGAATATTCATCTCCATTAGAACAGAAGGAAGTGACAAATGTTTAGAGAGACATAGCTGCCAAAAAGGCAGTAGGGCTCATGATAGTTTAAAATTGCATTGCTTTCCATCTCCTATTCCTCACTTTCTAGTCCTAAGAAAGTGAGCGCCCAAAAGCACCCCTCATCTTTTTTTAAGCAAGTTTAAAATCAGCCAAAACACTTCAGGTGCTCTTCTTGTGGATAAATTTTCAAGGAGAAATATCACTTTTAACATAACTAAAGATTTTAAAAGGGATGTTTTAGGGCTCTAATGTTATGGAAGGACTAAGAATATGTCTACACTATGAACTTTACAGCAGCGCTGCTGTAAGATCTACCATGTAGCACGCTTTTCCTCCAGAAGAGAGAGCTCTCCTGCTGGCATAATTAAACCATCCCCAGTGAGCACTGTTGTCGGTAGGAGAGACATAGTGCTGTCCAAACCAGCACTTCTGCTGGTGAAACTTAGGTTGGCTGGGGAGGGGGGGGGGGTGTTTCACACCCTGTCCGACAAAGTTTTACTGACAAAAGTAGTGGTGTTTTCTTCAACAACTCAAAGCCTAAAGAGACTGGCTTTCTGCAAGTGAGGTAGCTGGGCTGGAAGTTGGTGGAGAAAATGGCTAGTTTCAGGATTTGACTTTTTATAGCTGAAGTTTGTAAGGTTGCTTAAACAACAGGAGTAAGAGGAATATTTCCTGTGTTTTTTCCTCCTCCTTTTTCTTGTTTACATACCACTACCTCTTCTAATCTAATGGGTGATTAAACCTTTTTTTAGGTCCTTGCTATGAGGTCGTGGGATTTGTGATATCTCACTTAAAAATTCTAGCAGGTCTGTTAGTGTCAAAACCATACACTGATGTGAACTGCTGATTTCCACTTAATACCACTGATTTCCACTTCCTATTCAAATTCAGATTTCCTGAAAGGAAAATGTAGTTAAATTATCACATGTATCCCTTTTAAAGCATTATTTTGTCTTTCCTCTAAACTTTGAATTATAGAGATGGTAAAGAGTAAACTATATTATCACCAAAATGTGTTTTATGTAGAACTAAAAGTTATCTCCTCTTTACTTTTAAGGTCACTGTGGTACAAAAACTGAAGTCACGCACCGTTTTAGAAACCAAATCAGAAGCAAAATATATTTCTGTCATAACCTCCTCATCAGCCACGCCAACGTTTTCAGTGAGTGACGAGGTAAACTTGGTAGAAGAAATAGGCCAGGCTAAAGAAATAGGAACCCCTAATCCTGAAGATTGCAGTGATGAAACAGACACGGTCAGTTCCCAGGAGACATCAAACAAAACAGAAGAGATGTCTATCCAAGAAAGCAGTGCTGAAATAACCCCTGATGAGGAACAAAGCCCAAGAGAGAAAGATAATTATTTTCATTCCAATAGTAGCCAAACAGAGTTAAATAATATTTCTTCAGACCCACAGCCTTCCAACACTGAGGAGCAACAGTCTCTTGTCCTGAAGAGCTGCACCCAGTTTTCTGGTTATGACAAACCTCATGTACTAGTGGATCTCCTCATAGATGTTGGTGAAGGGGAGTCTGTGATTGCCTATAGGCATACTGATGAAGTGCAGAGTCATGAAGTGAATCATTGAAGACTACGGGGAGTCCCTTTTGGTGTCCAACATAGTCATTTAGATGTTTGAGCATCTTACTCCTAATGGGATTATCAATGTGACTTCTTAGAGCAGACTCTTAAAATTGAAGGGGACTCAAATGGAAACTGCAACTAGTGTTGTCTCTGATGATACTGCAGAAAAGGAGGAATTGGCTGCAATATATTGAGTCTGCTGTGAAGGTGCATGTCTCACATAAGCCACTTGGTGGGTTGCTGTCAACATTTTCCTTTAGGCTATTAAAGAACTATCTTTATATAAAGGAAAGATTTTGCAGTATTTTCGAAATAAAGTGCATCGAAGAATCATCTATACACCATATCAGTTTGGGAATTCGCAACTCCATGGCCAAGAACAGATTATATTAGAGCCTGTTCCGGAACTAGATGGTGGGTCATAAATCTGTACATCTGCACTAATTGAAAGACAGTATGTCACCCCTTCAGATTGCCCGCATTCTGCATTTTCACTTACTGAAACAGCTGTCTCTTCTGCTAGCTTTATCCATGTCTTGTATACAGAAGCCATATTGTGCAATCATGTCTTCTGCTCTGAGAAACCTGTACGTGTTAGCATGCTACCTGACCCTCGTTAAAAAAGACAACTGTTGAACTCTTAGCTGCACTGTTTCTTGAGGAAGCAATACTGTTAAGCAGCAGCTATTAAAAGTATTTAGCACTTTTCCTCTAAAGCATTTTTATCCTAATTCTTAAAAGAAATATGTGAATTGCTAATCATTCTTTGTGGAACTAACTGTTTTCCTATCAAATTGAAAATGCCCATTTAATAGCATTTTTTCATCATCTTGAGACAACAGAATATTTTTTGGTAATTTAATATAGTTAATTAGACCCCCTGTTGGAACTCTGAAGCATGAAGCTATTAAACTGAAGATAGAAGTTTAGATTTTACATCTCAGTTCCTACTATTTAAGGGCTCTAAGGGCTAGATCCTTGCAATCTAAATATAGTTTCCCTGTAGACACGATGTGGAGACAGGATCTTATTGTGTTGCCAGAAGTGTTTTAAAATGAATCCAAATGAAGCTAGGAAACAATGCAGGAAATAAAACGAGGAAGACTTTGTAGCACCTTAGAGACTAACCAGTTTATTTCAGCATAAGCTTTCGTGGGCTATAGCTCACTTCATCGGATGCATAGAATGGAACAGAAGTAAGATGCATTTATACACACTGAAAGAAAGAAAGAAAGAAAGAAAGAAAGAGAGAGAGGGAGAGAGGGAGAGAGGGAGAGAGAGGAAGGAAGGAAGGGAAAAAAAATAAAGTTTTACATTAGCATACCAATTCTAAGAGGCTGTTAAATTTGGATGGGCCATTATCAGCAGGAGAAAAAAAAACTATTGAAGGTAAATTAACTAGGGAAGTGCAATCAATTAGTGTAATGAGAGAACCATTTGCGAGTCCTATTTAGCCCTTGGTTTATTGTGTCTAATTTGAAAATTAATTCAAGTTCCTCAGTTTCTCGTTGGAGTCTGTTTTAGGAGTTTTTCTGTTTCAAAATTGACACCATCAAGTCTTTAATGGAATGGCCAGGAAGATTACATCTTCTATTCCATTCAATGCATCCGATGAACTGGGCTATAGCCCACAAAAGCTTATGCTGAAATAAAGTGGTTAGTGTCTAAGGTGCTACAAAGTCTTCCTCGTTTTAAAATCAGATAGTTGACAAGAGGGTGTGAGGATACTTAACATAGTCAATTAGTGTAATGACCCAGCCAGTCTCTGTTTAACCCTAATAGTGATAGTGTTTTTGAAGGTTACAATTTTAAAACAGAAACACTTCAAAAGCAGACTCCAAGGAGAAGCTGAACTGGAATTAATTTGCAAATTATTGGACACTATCAAATTAGGGTTAAACAGAGACTAGGAATGGCTGGGTCATTACACTAATTGAATCTGTTAAGTATCCTCTCACCTTCTTGTCAACTATCTGATATTGACCTACTTGATTATCACTACAAAAGGTTTTTTTCTCCTGCTGATAGTAGCTCATCCAAATTAAACAGCCTCTTAGAATTGGTAAGGTAATTTCCAACTTTTTTCTGCTTTCTGTGTATATAAATGCATCTTCTATGTGTTCCATTCCAGTGGTCGCCAACCTTTCGGACCACACGGACCACTCAAGTCAAAATTTTGAATCCCGCGGACCACTACCATCGCAGCCCGCCCCCCCCCCCCCCGCTCAAGCGGCGCGGCATCGCAGCTCCCCCCCCCCCCCCGCTCAAGCGGCGCGGCATCGCAGCTCCCCCCCCCCTCGGCTCAAGCGGCGCGGCATCGCAGCCCCCCCCCCCCCCCCGGCTCAAGCGGCGCGGCATCGCAGCTCCCCCCCCCCCGCTCAAGCGGCGCGGCATCGCAGCCCCCCCCCTCCGGCTCAAGCGGCGCGGCATCGCAGCCCCCCCCCTCCGGCTCAAGCGGCGCGGCATCGCAGCTCCCCCCCTCCGGCTCAAGCGGCGCGGCATCGCAGCTCCCCCCCTCCGGCTCAAGCGGCGCGGCATCGCAGCTCCCCCCCTCCGGCTCAAGCGGCGCGGCATCGCAGCTCCCCCCCTCCGGCTCAAGCGGCGCGGCATCGCAGCTCCCCCCCTCCGGCTCAAGCGGCGCGGCATCGCAGCTCCCCCCCTCCGGCTCAAGCGGCGCGGCATCGCAGCTCCCCCCCTCCGGCTCAAGCGGCGCGGCATTGCAGCTCCCCCCTCCCCCCCCGCATGGCACGGCGTGGCATGACTGGAGGCAGGAGCGAGCCAGCGGTTGCTGGCCGACGGGGACGGGGCAGGACAGGCGCCCGGCCCAAGTGCGGCTGCCTGCTGCTCCTGTGCGCCCAGCCCCGGTGTGGCACCGGCAAGACGCGGCGCAAGACGGGAGGCGGGAGCAAGCCGGCGGTTGCTGGCCGACTGGGACGGAGCGGGACAGGCGCCCGCAGCCTCTTGGCTGCCCGGAGGGGCACGGTGCCGCGGACCACCAAAATTTTCTCGCGGACCACCGGTTGGCGACCGCTGTTCCATTCTATGCATAGGAGAGTACACTAGCTGTTTGGGGAGGAGGTATTGCACTACAAGACTTATTGCAGGCAAGTTTCCAGGATTTTTCAATAAACAGATAGTTAAACAGGTCCATGTAATATCTGCTAATCATTTTACAAATAAAGTTGTGTGAACTAGAACTTGTCCTGAACCATAGCACTAATCAGAACACCATGAATCGTGCATTGGGATAGGAACTTCTCTCTAGTGAGTCTAGTAGAACAGAATATGAACAAAAGGCGTTTGTAGGCCACCTGAGTGAAATTCTGACCCCACTGATATCAATGGAAGTTCTGCCATTGACCTCGATAAACCAGGATTTCACCCTCTCTGAAAAAATGGGTTAGTCTCTAAGGTGCCACAACTATTCCTTGTTTTCTCTGTGGATACAGACTAACACAGATGCTAATCTAAAACCTGTAATGTAAACTTACATTGCACCTCCCATGAAGATATAGTCTACTCATGATTAACACATCTAGTTTAAGACTTCTGCTTTCAAAGCCACTTTTTCTGGTAATATGGAATGAGCTATCTGTGGACACACTTCCAGTAAGATGAGTAATACAATTGCCTTAAGGTTTTGAATTCTTAGAGGAGAGTGGTGCTTATGCAAGTTTCAGAGGTTGTGCAACTTAAATTCATCAATTTAGTATGTACAAGCCCAGATCTTACTTGCAGCTGTTTGCAGTTAAATATTACGGGGTGAGGAGAGTGTACATACACAAAAAACTCCAACAGAGCCCAAGTTTCAGCCTGCAAAGACTTTAAGCCAAGTCACACGCCTTATCCCTTTCCCCTGGACAATTGTAAGGACCTCTTAGTGATTTAACTTGCAGGAGTGCAAATGGTGGTTGACTTAAATATTTGTATTAAGCACTTAAAAGCCCAGTCATGAACCTGGACCCCATTTTGCTAGTCATGCAGAACAAAAAGATGGTCCCTGTCCTCAGGAGTTTACAATCTTAGTAGAGCTGCCTTTACTTAGCTTGCAAGTTCTTTCATACATGCTTCATCTTCAAGTACATGTTTGTTTGCTCTCTCCTTACTGAGTTTTGCTGCAACACTGAAATACAGTAAAACCTCGATATAACGGACTAATTCGGGCGAGGGGGTGTCCGTTAAAGCCGAAAGTCCATTATTTAATAATTTTTTTAACTTATCAAATAACAGGACTTTCGGCTTTAACGGACACCCCCTCGCCTGAATTAGTCCGTTATATCGAGGTTTTACTTATCACGGGAGCCGGGAGTCAGCCCGGGTCCCGGCTGCTGGGACCCCGGCGGCAGCCAGCAGCCCACCCACCCGCCCGGGTCCCTGCTGCTGGGACCCGGGCGGGAGCCGTCAACCCGCCTGCCCGGGTCCCGGCTGCTGGGACCCGGGCGGGAGCCGTCAGCCCGCCCGCCTGGGTCCCGGCTGCTGGGACCCGGGCGGGAGCCGTCAGCCCGCCCGCCTGGGTCCTGGCTGCTGGGACCAGGGCGGGAGCCGTCAGCTCGCCTGCCCGGGTCCCGGCTGCTGGGACCAGGGCGGGAGCCGTCAGCTCGCCTGCCCGGGTCCCAGCTGCCGGGACCCAGGCGGGCTGGCAGCGGGGAGCCGGCAAGCAGCCCTCCCGCTGCCTGGCAGCGGGGAGCCGGCAGGCAGCCCGCCCGCTGCCTGGCCCCGGGCGGTAGCGGGGAGCCCCGCCCGCTGCCTGGACCGGGGAGGCAGCGGGAAGCCGGCAGCCCGCCCGCCCGCAGGTGGGAGCCGGGAGCAGCCAGCGGTCCCGCCCGCAGGCGGGACCCGGGAGCCGGCAGCCCGCCTGCCCTCAGGCGGGAGCTGGGAGCCAGCGGCCCGCCCTCAGGTGGGAGCCGGGAGCCAGCAGCCCGCCCGCAGGCGGGACCCGGGAGTCGGCAGCCAGCCCGCAAAAAACGGATTTCGGATGCATCGGAAATTTTGTCCGTTGCATCCGAAGTCCGTTAAATCGGGGTCCGTTAAATCGGGGTTTTACTGTATTTTGTTTGTGACTGGTCTGATAGTGCAGAAGTGTACCAGGTTATATCACAGCCCCCTTTCATGAATGCCTTGAGAAGGAGCCAATCCCAACCCCAAAAGTGCTGTGTGTAGCAGACTCAGCACTCCCCTAGGGCAGCCTTTTAACAGTTGATGAAAGGACACAAAAGCTCCAGTCAACAGCAGAAAAGCAGATGCAATGCCAGATGTGGGCCGCAAGATGAGCCAGATGAAAGAATCCATTCAGCTGCTTTTGTCAGCTGTGCTTGCAGGAAGAACGAGAGAGAGAGAGCCCTCGGCTTGGACACGGGAGGAGAGCGAGAGCTTATGAAGGCCTCTTCCCAATGGGAGAGGAGGAAGGTGCTGCTGCAAAGATAACTTAAAAGGGAGAGGATGGCATAACAGAACAAGACCGGTGGGTGCAGACCAAGCACTACCCAGGAGCTGGGAATGTGCTGCTAGGGGCTTTTCAGGAGGAAGGGAATGGAGTGTATTGATGAAGCCAGTTGCTTATTCTTATCCCCACAAATGTGTACTGCCCACATTTCTGACCTAGGGAGAGTCTGACTGGGAAACTCTGGGTTTGCTCACTCTACAAAGCAGCTCAGTGCTTGCTTTCCTGGAAACTTGACTGCAATAAATCCTGTAGTGCAATACCTCCTCCCCAAACAGCTAGCGTACTCTCTTATCTCCCCGGCTTGGTCCCTGGGGTGTGGCAAAACAATGGTAGAAGCAAAAAGCCCCTGTTCATTGAAAAATAAGGGGCAAAAATGTATTGATTCACATACTAAATGTTAAAAATTCTCTTCTGTATTGAGCAGAACAATTGCTGACAGCACTGCTTCTGTTAATAGCATTGCATAAGTTCTGTACTGAGGCATATAACCCACATACTATCAAACTGCATATCTTCATATTTATTTGGCAAGGAGCTGGTCTCGTATTTGTGTGCCCTCTGCAGGGAAGCTATGCTGGTTGCGAGAAATGTTCACTGTAAACTAGGTTATCTGATTTCTAGCTCCGCCCTGCCACCACTTCCTTCAAATCTATGCATAGCAATAGTTAAATTGTGTTACAGGGTTCAAAGTGGGAATTAAATAATGTAGAGGGGGGGTACAGATCCTCTGCAGGGGTGAATTTCACTTGTAATGAATAATTCTTCTTACAACTGGGAAATGCATTTCATTCTACAGCAAGTCTATGTTTTGGTAGTGACAAAGGTTTCATGGGGAACTCCAATCAGCTGCTTACGTGAGTGTGAGCTTGTTTCCACCCAAGTCACAAACGTGGGTTATGCTGTAATGCCAGCATTGATGTCTATATTTAACCTCAAATAAAAGAACATCTAAGGACTAGTACTCCATGTGTGCACTCGTACTAAGTAAATAAGGATTTATTTTTATTGCTGCAGCTTAACCTATTATTTTTCAGGTGCTTTGAAATACAATGGGAGAAGTTGGCTCTTAAGTTCAACTAATGCTCCTTTTTAAATTAACATGAGTATATTTAAAACAATTTCTGTAAAAGCCTGCAGGGAACATTGTTATTTCCAGTTTTAAATGACACATCAACATTCATACTTTTTTCTTAAAAGGTTGGTGTTCCTATTTATAAATTCTCATTTAAAATAAACACAAATTGCCATGCTCCTTGAACAGTCATGTTGCTTTCTGATGAATGTGTGTACATTTCATGCAACATCTAGGTCTTACATTTCACGCAGGTTACAGGTAGATGGTACTCTTTTGGGAACATAGCTCATTGTAGAGGCGTGAGTACAAGGGGCCACTAGCCCTGGAAATTGGGGTTTCAGGGTGATAATGGAATATAAATACTTAATATGCACATTTTAATAAGATTTTTCAATAAACAAATAGTTAAACAGGTCCATATAATATCTGCTAATCATTTCACAAATAAAGTTGTGTGAACTAGAACTTGTCCTGAACCATAGCCCTAAGCAGAACACCATGGATCATGCATTGGGATAGGAACTTCTCTCTAGCAGAACTAGAATATGAACAAAAGGCTTTCGTAGGCCACCTGCGTGAAAGCCTGACCCCACTGACATCAATGGAAGTTTTGCCATTGACCTTGATAAAACCAGGATTTCACCCGCTCTGAAATACTGTGTAGTGGGATGGCTGTCTCAGTCCAGCAGAGAAGGGGTTACAGTCACCCCTGGGAGAAGGCTGGGGCTGAGAGCTGCTAAGCTGGGCTGATTGGGGAAGCCGCTGCAGCTGGGCCATGTCCCAATCAGGCCACAGCTGGCCTGTATAAAAGGGCTGAGGAGGGAGATGGATCTAGCTGCCTGGGAAGCCTAAGGGTACCTAGAGTGAGGCAGGGCTGGGGGGAAAGGCCAGAGGAGCAGGAGAGCTCCAGGCTGGCAACTCCCCAGGCTGCAGGGCCTGGTCCTAGGCCCCTAGAGGTACTGGGTTGTAGAGAAAGGCAGATCAAAACCCCCTTGTCTGTGATGACTGGCTCTTGCACTGCAGTCTGCCCCAGGCAGCAGGGGCTTGATGATGACTGGCCAGATGACTTGCCCAGACTGAGGCAAGGTGGGACTTAGAGGGTTGGGAGTTTCCCAGGGAGGGGAGACCCAGATGGAGTGTGGGGAAACTGCCAGGGGGCAGCACTCCAGGTAAGAGGGCACTGGGGTGTGGGAGGGACACAGGACCAGTGGACAGTGGGACTCTGCCCTGCAGAGCTCCAGAGGCTGGAAGAGCTAATTCCTGGATGACCAACAGGAGTCATCGCCCCCCGCTACATACTGGTTTTGAATGATTTTCTATGGGTGGAGGAACTGAAGAGTAAGAGTGATCATTGAAAAGCTACAGGGTTTTAAAACACGTCACCCACAGCTAAGGAGAAAACATCATGCTGTAAGTTGTGTTGATACCGATCAAAGTCTACAAGTAGATCCTGTGTTGGAGGGAGCATGGCTGTAAAATTCAGTGATGACATCAGTCTTGTTACTGGATTATGTAAAGGTTCCTTATTCCTGAATCTGAGCTCATAAAACATTATGAAATAAATACCAGTTATTCCTAGGGAGGGGAACTGCTTAAAGGTCATTGTTGTTTGAGAGGTGTGTCAGGGAAATCAAGAGATAAGAACAATTTCCCAGTCAGTGGCACATGTACTATTTGGATTATTTTCTGCTCTTGCTGATCTTTCTTATTTTCTTTCTGGATTTCATTCCTCATATTCCTATAATTCCTGGCCAACCAAATAGACTGATTGACTAATTAGTCAGATTTCAGATGGGTAGCCGTGTTAGTCTGTATCAGCAAAAACAATGAGGAGTCCTTGTGGCACATTAGACACTAACAAAAGTAGTTGGGGATAAGTTTTTGAGGGCTAGAACCCACTTCATCAGGTGCATGGAGGAGCATTGGATACCAAGGGAGGAAAAATCATTTTTGTAGTGGTAATGAGTGGCGCACTTCAAACAGTTGACAAGAGGGTCAGAGAGAGAAATGTAAATTTTTAACAATCTTTGGTGCAAATTCAGCCCTGACGTACGTTGGTACAACTTCACTAAGGGAGTAGGACATGTCCCCATTTACACTGGAGCTGAATTGGGCCCCCTATGTAGAAGCAGCTGCCAATGGCTTTTTTCCAGATTACTAGTGCATTAAAGTATAGTCACAGCTTCACTTAGGATATTAATTCATTTATTTTTCATTAAAACCATTATTTGCAGCCAGATCCTGCACTCATTGAAGTTCATGGGTATTTTGCTGTTGATTTCAGTTGGACCAGGACTTTGTCCTTGTAGGACAGACTGCATCCGGGCTAAGGTCTAGGTAGCGTGTGTGCATTCGTTATATCTTTTTGAGAGGTGTCACCAGGGGACACAGGTAAATAGTCTTGGCGGGGAGAGGAAGGTTAGAGTGAGCAAATAGGGCCTCTTGAATAGACATGCTGTATTGTTTTTAATTTTGTAAGGTTTTGTGTATAGGCAGCTTCAGAAGAGAGAGGGTCTTATGCAAGAAGCTAGAGAGCTTGGTCTCTGATTAGAGTCTGTTCCTGAGGTAGACTTGGGCCTTAGGAACAGAACATTGGGTCTGGGCTAATATTCCCTGAAGAAAGGATTGGCTGCACGTTGTTTGATGATCTTTTTCAGGACTGGGGGAGATCTGTAAATAAAATGTTCTACTTAGAATATACCCAGACTTCATATTACTGATTCCTCCTTCACTGGGAAGTGCACCACAAAGCCCCGATATCTGCTATCTCTCCGCAGAGTGATGCTGGTGTTTGAATGGCACAGGGGTGTCGGAAGATGGGGCAACAATGTATTAAGTGCATTTAAATAAGTTCACAAACACAGATAGGATAGCACAATAAAGCATATTGGACACTGAACTCTGAGACTCCTGTACAGCATGGCACTTAAGTCATAATGGCTTGATTTTTTTTTTTTAACAACTGCTTTATTTCCCCCTAAATGTTCTTAAACCTGCAGGTGCTCCTAGGCACCACATATTTTGTTTTTTTAATTTTAGCCTAGTTAGGATGGAGGGTCAGGCAGGCCAAACCTGAGCAGCATTGCGCCCCTAGTGTTGGGCCCCTACGCCACTCACTGAAGTTGGGGTTGGCCACCCCTCCATTATGACAGAAGGGCAACTATGCCAAACCTGAGTCCCGTGGGGATGTGTGAATATGGAGTGAGTGAAGCTGGGTGGCAGGGATCAGTAGGGAGCTGCCCTAGCCCGGAGCAGGATTACTGGCCTGGGAGGCACTGCTAAGTAGCTAGAAAGGGCCTTGGGGCAGTGTGTGAGAGGCTGGGGATGAGTGATTGGTGTGCTGTGAGGAGTGTTGGGGACGGTGGCTTGTGATGCTGTGGTGTTGGGCTGCAGAAAGCAGCATGTATTTCAGAGCTGCTGCAGTGGGGGGGGGCATGCGGATAAATGGGGGCTGGTAGAGAGCTGTGTTGGGGTAAATGTGAGGTGGGAGGAGCATGCAGAGGTTGGTACTTTGCTGTCTAGTTGATGGGAGGTGAGGGGGGCCCCAATTTCCGCAGTGCCCCAAAATCCAACCCTCCTTATTGTAAAGCTTTATTCCAAGCCTAGAAGTCACACAGCTGCCAAGTCGAGAACAAGTGTCTGTGCGTTTAGTTCAGAACAATGAAGACATTAACTTGGTTAGGTCAAAAGTTACTTTTATGTAAGGCCCAAAAAAACTGGCTGACCTGCCTCCCCCTCAGTTCCTTCTTACCGCTGGTGACAGCTCGCTGGAACAAACTGTTGCTCTTGCTTTGCGTGCGGTTTGGGCAGTGTCCATTCTTCATGTTTATAGTAGTTACTAGTGTTCGTAGTTCTTAAGTTTCCTTTTGGGGGTTCCCCCCCACACACACACACACCAACGCTGCCCCAGTCCCCGGGGCTCCTGCTGCCCCACTCCCCGGGGTTCAAGCTCTGCAAGGACTGTGGGAAGTTTATGCATAAGACTGACCTGCACTCTTCCTATCTGCGGCATCTTAGGGAGAGCCACCGGAAAGAGAGGTGCAGAATTTGCAAAGGGTTCCACCGTAGGACATTAAAAGACTGGGATCAAAGACTTAAGGTCCTTCTAATAGAGGCAGCATTGCAGCTGCCATCCGACCCAGGGTTGGCAGAACCCACGCCCAGCACCTCCTTGTCGGTGCACAGTGCTCCGGCGCCAAAGGTGCCCGAGCCAGTGCCGAGGAAGGACTCCAAGGAGTCACAGCACCACTACGACTTTGCCCACAGACTATCTTCTGTGAGGCACCAGTCTCAGTCCCAGTGTCCCAGAAAAAGAAGAGTCCGGAAAGGGGTCACTGCCCCTCCTCCAAGCCCAAGGAGCCTGCAGCAGAGAGACCCAATTTGGGCCACGTCACCTCAGCTTCTCTGTCTCCCAGGGTCTCCTGCCCCTCCCTGGGACCCAACCTACCCTTGCTGATGGGCGTGTGGGTCTCCAACAAAAGGGGAACTAAATATGGAACAATGATACTTCTGAAGGACACACACTTCCTTTTTAAAGTAGTGATACATTTGATTGTATATGACCAAGAGCTACAGAGATGCTCTCCATCCATGCAGCTGCTCTTCTAATCATGCTGATTAAACACTACCCCCTGTACTTACTGATACACTTCCCTTGGATTGGTGTAACTGGTAAGTAAACACTTCTAGTTCTTTTGACGTGGAGGCAACGTTGGGTTTTCTTAATGAAGCTGGACTCAGACAGAATCTCTAGGTGTTTCCACAAATGTATAAAGCTTTGTCATTTCCAAATGTTAGTTGGTTTTACTGTCTTTCAGGGTTCTGAGTTAGAAGCTAAGACAAATGTTTCTAGTTAAAAATCATTTTATAGCTGTATCATCTAATCAGCTGTATCGTCTTAACGACTGTGTTTTAGTTCATTCTGTTATAATGCTAGTGTCAGAGCCAGAATAGGTAGTCTGGCTGTATCACTGAAAGAGGGAAATGGGATGCATCTGAGGCTTGTTATCTGGTTCAGAGTATCATGAAAATTGTTGCCATCTGACAAATTTTCAGTTTTTTATGTGGCATAAACTGGTAAATTTCAGGTCACTTTTTACTGGACAGGAGTTGACATCACAAAGTACCACAAGAATTGGAACCCTGATTGACCATTAAGATGTTAATATTTTGAACAGGCATGCAGAGCCTCTGACTCCTTAGCATGTTTATGAGCACTGCATAAATAATAGGTAGTAACAATAATAATCCCTATTGTTTATGGTCGAGCCGTGTGGGTGGGATAGCATTGGGGAAACTAGAAGCTGTTGATGTGAATTGACTTAAAATGCTTCAATTTCCTAGGATGTCAATATGGCCCCTTTTACTGACACTAAATTCACTACTCTGTAAAAGAAAATAATACCACAAATTACAATGGAACTACTTTAGTTCTATATGTATGTGTCCGTTTCTAAACCAAATGCTTTTATCCTTTATTACTTGCCAGTTCTTTTCCTTTAGTTTCAGGAAATCGAGAGTTGCAGGAATTAATTAAACCACAAAAGGTCGAATTTCACTCATTAAACTTCAACAATACTTTGCACTGGCAGCCAGGGAGGGCTGCCACAAGTGACATCATCTACTTTGTGCAGTACAAAGTGTAAGTACAGTGAGGAACTCCCCGCTCCTGCTTGTCTTTGTGTCTGTGATCACTGGGCTGAGAAGTAGAGCTGAGCAAGAACTTCTTTTTTTTTTTTTCAGTTCACTGGCAATTCCAAAAAGTCCAGAACAAAATTGTTTTGGGCTGACTGAAAGGAAATGCTTTGCAAAATATTGGGCAAATGGAAATGTCAAAGAAAAATTCATTTTGGGTCAAAGTGTTTTGTTTCAATTTTGTGCTTTTCAAATGGTGGCATTATTGTAAAATAGTGTGCAATTTTGAAACAGTCTTTGAATGCAGAAATGTTCAAATGAAACCTTTTGACTTCGAAAAATGTGATGTGTTTTCCTCTCCATGACCATTCAATGAAATTGACAAGAATTCACAAAAGGTTTCATTGCCGCTGAATCTGCATTTTTCATTGAAAAACTTCAGTCTTCTCTTCCTTCCCATGTTCAGGGAATGGCCAGGCTCTGCTTCCTCAAAGGAGGTGACTTAGTCAATTGCTACAAATAGCACAAAAGATTACTTTTTAGAACCTGACAGAGGGTGGTGTCAAGTAACTCCCTGCAACATGCTGAGCATCTTATCACTTGTTGTCTCTGGGGTGGAATGTGCTATCTCATTGGCTACATTTTCAAAAGCAACTAGTAATTTTGGGTGCCTCCGTTTTCAGTTGTCCAATTTTTGAGACACCTTCAAGGGGGGGTGGTTATTAGATATATTAAGCTCCTGTCCTCTGACATATCAAGTAGGGCATCCCATATGGAGGCATAGGGTGAGCAGATGTCCCGATTTTATAGGGTCAGTCCCAATTTTGGGGGCTTTGTCTTAAATAGGTTCCTATTATCCCCCACTCCCTGTCCTGATTTTTTTATACTTGCTCTCTGGTTACCCTATAGAGGCACCTTAAATCACTTTTAAAAAAACCCAACAAGGAGTCCTTGTGGCACCTTAGAGAATAACAAATTTATTTGGGCATAAGCTTTTATGCCCAAATAAATTTGTTATTCTCCAAGGTGTCACAAGGACTCCTCGTTGGTTTTGCTGACAGACTAACGCGGTTACCACTCTGAAACCTTAAATCACTACTCACTTTTGAAAACTTAAGCCACAGTGCCCAGCAATAGGAAGTGAGAAACAAGACTTTATTTGCTGACTGGAACTGCAGGAAGGCTTAGATGGGCAATTTGACATTTTACCTACATCGAAAAATATCTAGTAGGCCGCAGCTTCCAACTAGAGGAAAAAAAGTACCATTGGCTTTTAATAAGAAGAAGCGGTCTCAGCACTTCAGTTGTATGTCTCCTTTAAAAAAATGCAGTAATACACTTTGGAAAGCACCTACGACATCAATTTTTCCTGCAATCAACTTGGATGAGAAAGCTATTTGCCATGCCAGATCTGAGGATCTGGTGTTTGGGTGCAGCTCAGCAACTGGATATGTAAACTGTAATGTCAGAACCTGCACAACTTAAACCACTGGTCAGAAATTACCGAAGTCTACACCTTCTCTCCCTCCCCTTCCACAGGTACGGGCAAAGCCTATGGAAAAATAAAGAAGAATGTTGGGGCATTCGTGAAGTTTTTTGTGACCTAACCCATGAGACATCTGATATCCGAGAACCTTATTATGGCCGAGTGAAATCTGCTTCAGCTGGAGTCCATTCAGATTGGAACACCAGCAGCAGATTTACTCCGTGGAGGGAAAGTAAGTCTGAAAGTGTTTAACCATTCTGTATACAGAAACATGGGCTCCCTCTTCATGTCTGTCTCCTCCCCCCTCTCCCCCCCCCCCCCCGCAACTTGTAATTTTGAAGTCACTTTATAACTAAAAGTTTAATAGAAAAATGATTATTTACATCGCAGACCACGTTAGCATTGTGATTCTTAAATCTTAGGGCACACTTTTTATTTCATGCTTTTTTGCTCTGAATGCACATTTGTACCCACAACATGGGTTGCTAGAAGTCTAAACTCTATTGATTGTGACTGCAACTGTTTGCAGCCTCGGTGCTGTACTCACAGTTGACAGCAAACACAAAAGTGCTGGTGCAAAATCAGAGGCCTCACTGACGATGCCCTCTACAATGCTAAATGCTTGTTGTCTTCAGCCTTCTACAGCAAAGTGTAAAGGTTTCTATAGTAAGAAAGAACACACACTGTCAGATTTGTTCTCCACGTTGCTGGCTTATTGATCTCTGGTATGTTAATTCCATGAGAAGGATGGGGAAGTTCCTTTTTCTTCCTAAAGAGTAAATTTAGCAAAACTGTGCTGTGAGTGAGCTGGCAGTGGGTACATGTGCTGTGGAAGATGCCCACTTCCCTAGAGACTGGACTATATAGAACTACCACCAGCCCAAGCCTACTCACATTCAATGCTTGTCTAGAGTAGTCTGCTGAGGAAATAGTGAAAATGTTCAACTGCTTGGGGGGTGGCAAGATTCCTAGGTGACTCTGAACTATGAAGGTCTGTAAAATTCAATTGCTTTAGCAAGTCAGAATCTCCATGCAGGATAAAACAGCTGTGTAGTATTGCCGTACAGTACAAACATGCAAGCTGCATCAGGCGGTAGGCAGAATATATGTTAGTTAAATCAGGGTGTGGCAGAGGAGCCACAAAAAGATGTACAAGTCTAAGGGTGAAGCATGTGTTATCCAGACATCAGGTGTCAGAACCTTATTCAGAAGCAGAGCATTGGTAGTCAGACATTTGGGTCTCCGGAATCAGCTATTCTCAAGAAAATTGCTATTCCAAAACAAATACTTTATACAAAATTCCATTGAGCTTGAGTACATACAAGTACTAATTAGATGCCTGTACATACCTGAGAAACCAGAAGAGGCTCTGACTCTCTTCAGCTTAAGAAATGGGTCTCCTCAAAATAACTAAATGGCATGGAGCTGGAACAAGCACTCTCATTAGCGTTCAACACCATGGCCAGGTCTGGACAAAATCGAGAAACCCGAGAGTGAGAGGGGAAATGTGTCCTCCTTAAGGTGGGGGGGGGGGGGCAGAGCAGAAAGTCCAGAGTTATAGACTGCATGGGAACATCCTGCCAGCGGTCTACACCAGCACCTGTCCTGTTGAAGTTCATGGTAGCCATTTTGAGTAACCCAAACACATGGACAATTCTGAAAGTCCTAGCTCATGAAAATTCCCTTTTGCTTGCAACAAATAGAATTTTCCCAAACTTTTACAAGTTTTCATCTTTTGAGCTGATATTTCTCATGTTTGTAAATTAAAACTTTGCACTATTTAAATAAATAAATAAAAACATTAAAAGCAACCTATCTGCTGTATGTACTGCTTTACTAACATGATACCACTATACAAAGATAGTAACATTACTAATTAAATTATTTAATGGTCTGTTTTTTCCCCCAATTGCTTACAATTCAGGACTGTGAGGTAAGCATTAATCAGTTATAATTATTTTCATATTTTTGTTTATAACTCTAGCAAAGATAGGACCTCCATCAGTAAATGTGACTCCCAGAAACAAATCCATAAAATTAAAGCTCCAGGCTCCAAATTCACCGTATACAAGGAGAAGAGGCAGTAAGATACCAATGACAAATTATTATGATCTATCTTATCGAGTGTTTCTAATCAGCAACATGCTAGATGAAGTAAGTGCACGTTCATGTACACATCGTACTTCTAAAAATTGAATTACATAAGCCTGTGCAAACCCCTCCTGTTTTAACAGAGCCGGTGCTAGACGTAAGCAGACTAAGCAATTGCTTAGGACCCCAAGCAACTCAAGGGGGCCCCCTATTCACTTTCTCATTTAACATGGACTATTTAACAAGTTTATTAGTATGTTGGGGGGGGGGGGGCAAGGGGAGTGGGCAAACATTTCTGCTTAGGTCCCTCAGTGGGTGGCCCTCAGTCTCTGTTTGCAATCGAATTAACCCTCCAGATTTGCTTGTGCAGAACTAAATAAACGTAGAGGTTCGAAAATAATTCATGACTTTGTCACTGTGTCACCAATCTTTATCCTGATGCTAATATTATAACTTGCATATTTGCTGTGAGACTGTTACAGAGCAGGCCCTGGTTAGTCTGTTTCAGCTCTCCTTTATCATTCCTAAATGATCTCCCTGGGAAGGGCTCTGTCTGTCTAGATCTTTTTAGATGTTACAAGCTAATAAATGACTTTATTTACATACTGTTGTTGGCTCACGCACATCCTAAACATGGCTGTACAATGCTGCTGTCCTTAAGGAAGCTGGGCCATAGAAATACTTATTACAGGAGCATACTGATTGTGATTTTTCCCCCTCCCCCCCATGTAGCAAAACAAAAAGCTGGTGTATGAAGGAACAGACAAAGTTGTTAAAATAGAAGATTTGAAACCCGAAGTCAGCTACTGCGTAGTAGTTGAAACCTACTTGCCAGTGCTGGACCGCAGCAGTGTGTACAGCGATAAGAAATGCACGGTCCCGCTATGACACGGTAAGTAAACAAAAGAGAGGCTGCATGCTAGAGATGGTAACGACCTACCAGACTACCTAGTCCATGCCCTCGCCCTCGCAAGACAGAACAAAATGTCATATGAAACTGCTACTGTGTTTGAAACTCAGGCAATAGCCCCAAAGCTTTCACACGCTTCTTTCAAAACGCTGCTGATGTCACAATTGTACAGGAAGTCAAAGCAGAAGAAATATGGTAGTTACAGTACGTTCCATTATTTGCTTGTTGACATTAGTGCTTACATCACAGCAGTATCTGCTTTAGGAAAAACCCTCAGGAATGCCCCTTATTTTCCTGTGTTTAAATATAGCTACACAATATTATGAGTAGTAACTGGAAGTAACAAATAACTCAAGACCTGTCACTTAGGGTATGTTTACACTTGCAGAGGTTTTGTGCTGTAAGTTTCACCTTGAGAGGGAACCAGTGAAGGTGAAGTGCTGGTTTGTGTACTCACTCAATTCCTCAGGCTTCAGAAAGTGTTTACATAGTGGCACTTGAAATACCAATGAGAGTAGCTGTCCCAGCGGCCCCATTACTTCCTCGATTCTTTCAGGGCATTTTTTTTAAACACCCCCCCCCCCCCCCCGATGTCTGGCTTCTTTCCCCACCACATCTCCGAGCAGGCATGGATCCTGCACTGCTGGCCACTACTCAGATAGTCGTCACTTGCACATCACACATGGCCGTTCAGCTCTTCTTAAACTTACAGAGAGCTGCAGTTAAAGGTGCCTGATGAGCTGCCTGAAATGGAAAGAAGTAACATTCGATTGCTTTTGTGCACTGTGGAACAGCGTTTTTGGGCTAGGGAAACTAGCTCAGAGTGGCGGGATCATATTGCTACACATATCTGGGATGACGATCAGCGGCTTCGAAACTTACGGATGCAGAGAGCCACCTTCATGGAACTGTGTGCTGAGCTTTCCCCAGACCTGCATCTCAAGGACATCAGACCGAGAGCTGCACTCACTGTAGAGAAGCTTGTGCCAATCGCATTGTGGAAGCTGGCAACTCCAGTTTCAGTTCATTATTTCTATATCTACACTACACATTACAAGTGGCAGCGTGTAGATAGGTACATGCGGCAGTGACAGGCTCTGGGTGCAGGGAAAGGCTTCAGCTGCTCCCCACTGCCAGAACTGTTCACTGTAGGGAGGAAAGGCTCTGGATAGTGGGAGACAGCAGGGAAACTCCTGTGACCTTACACCCTATATTCTTCACAGTAATATTATGATGATGTGAGTCTGGCATAACTATGATGTATTTTATATACGATAGGTATATATCATTGAAAAGGTTATGATTTACTGAATTGGATTATCCTATTTGTATGCAGGTATCATTTTTGTATCCAAAGTTAGGAATATTGACTGTGTATCTGTGTTACAAATATGTTTACACCTGGAGAACTTCTACTAGGTAGAGTCTAGATGGCTGCCTGGGATGGGCCATTAGAGAAAAACAATAGGTCTTAGAAGAGACTAATCTACCGGTTGCAAGCCAGTTTCATGTGGGGAGATAGCCCATTGGTGCCATGGTAACTCAAGTGTGCAAGGCCATTTAATCACATTCTACTGCGTAAGACTGTGACTCTTGGTAATGTGCGGGACATTTTGGATGGCTTTGCAGAAATGGGCTTCCCTGACTGTGGTGGAGCCATAGATGGAACGTACAGCCCTATTGTTGCTCTGGACCATCTTGCCACCGGGTACGTAAATCGTAAGGGGTACCGGGAGGACTTCCTAAGGACACTAAACAGCTTCTGAGTCATAGCTGCTCTGGCATCACAGGGGCACCTGACCAGATCACCTGGTACTGGACTCCATCATGGAATACCAGTGTTTTTGCACTGACGGGCGTGGGATCCAAGCTTGGAGACAAAGGGTTCCCACCCTACGGGAAAGCTATATAGAACAAGGAAGTGACATCATCATGGCTCTTCACTGACTCCCTGCCCAGAGGAGACTCTTGAAAACACCTGAGGACAAAGACTATACAGGGGGAAGTTCTGGACCCAAGCTAGAGGGATTTCTAGCCTGTGAAAGGAATACCTGGGAGGCTTAAGCTTGCCGCTTAAGAGTCTGCTGCCACTTTAAATCATCATTTTGGGTGAGAATTTGTTTCTTAGATCCAATCTCTGCAGTATATTAAGCTTAGATTACATTTTTGTTTATTTGCTAGTTAACCTGTTTTGATCTGTTTGCTGTTCCTTATAATCACTTACAATCTATCTTTTGAAGTTAATAAATATAGTTTTGTTTTATCACAAACCAGTGTGGCAGTTATAACTTGGGACAAAAAGCGCTCTCTCTCTCGCTTTCTCCCCACAACAAAGGGGGGGGGGGTGAATTTCACGAGCTTATGCTGTTCAGATCTCTGTGCACTGCAAAACAGTATAATTTTGGGTTTACACCCTAGAGAGGGGTGTGCACTTGACTAGCTGGGCAGTTCCTTAGCTGAAGCCTTCCCATGCAGATCTCATCTTAGCATCTGTATGTTGTTGCAGCTGGGTCTATCCCTACCTGTATGTGTGCTGGAGCGGGCTTGAGGGCCTGTCACAGCAGTATAGTGTAATGGGAGCCCAGGTTGGTCGGTCAGTTGGGCTCTGTGGTACCCCAGTTCCAGGTGGCTCCCTGGGGGGAACCCGTCACAACTCCCCCTTCCAGAGCCTTTCCCCTCTACCATTGATGTTTCCCACTGCCAGAGTCTTTCCCCACAGCAGGGAAGGGCTCCAGCTGTGAGAGGCAGCAGAACACTATATGGCTAAACCTAGCAGTGTAGACAGAGATACACAGCTTGCGTGAGTAGAGACCCAGGCACATCCCCATATCCTTTAGGTGTGTCTGTACTTGCCTAAGCCATGCCTCAACTTCTACACTGCTGTGTATTGCCCGTGCAAAGGGGATTAGACATGTATGTGCACTATACCCCACCAAAAGAAGGTGTAGCAGGGCGGCGACTCACCCCGCGGCACCTCCTGCTGGTCCGTCCGGGAATTAGCTCTTACCAGCATCCGGAGCGCCCTCTGCAGGCCAATGTCCTGCTTGCTGCTCTGGCCCCGTGCCCTTCCCGGACCCCGGTGCCCTCTTACCGAGGGTGCTGCACCCCTGCAGTACCCTCACAGTCTCAGGGTCTCCCCACTCAGGGAACCCTCCACCCTCTATCCCCACCTTGCCTCAGTCTAGGCAACTGCCAGTCACCACTTGTCCCCATTCACTGAGGCAGTCTGCAGTATCATTGCCACTCATCACAGGCAAGGGGGGTTGGCCTTCTGCCTCTCTCTGTAGCTATGGGCTGCCCCCTGCAACTCCAGTATCCCTTTGTTGGGCCTTCACCTAGGCCCTGCAGCCTGGGGGTTTCTAGGCTGGAGCTTCCCCAGCTTCTCCTGCCTTACCCCAGCCCTGCACCAATCTAGGTACCGCCTCAAGCTCCCAGCAGCCAGGCCTGTCTGATTCTGCAGACCAAGGAGACTCGACTCTCCCGGGCCCCCTGCCTCTCAGCCCTTTTATAAGGGCCTGCTGGTCTGTTTGGGGTGTGGCCACCCAGCTGAGCTTGCTTCCCAATCAGCCCAGCTTTTACCTACTCAGACTGGGAGCTGCTTGCTCCCAGCCACAACCTTTCCTGGGCTGTTTTAAGCCTTTTTCCTGGAGTGGGGCAGCCGCCCCACCACAGAAGGGTGCTGTGGAGTTGCTACTCCTGGGGGAATTAAAAATTCTGCACATAATACTCTACAATTCTGCAAAATTCTGCATATTTCATTTGTTAAAAATCACCCACTATCACACCCGTTTCAAATAGGGAAAGGCTCTGGCAGGGGGGTGGTTTCTCACTTCCTTCCCCCCACCCCCTTTGAGCCTTTCTCCTGCGCAGTGAAAGGCTCCAGCAGTGGGGAGCTGCTCAAGCTTTTCCCCATCGCCAGAGTCTTTCACTGACAACAGGTGGAGGTAGACACAGCCGTGTGGCTGCAGCTTGCTTTTCATGGCAGCACGTATCCCCACACACACTACACACTGCCAACACTGGTGTGTAGTGTAGGGGTAGCCACGCAGTCCCCCACCCCCGCCCTCTCTGCAGCCCATCCTCACCAAGGCTGCATTTTGCCTTCAAAGTTCAGATGTAACTTTGGCTATGTCTACACTACCGGGGTAAGTCGACCTACACTACGCAACTCCAGCCATGTGAACAATGTAGCTGGAGTTGATCTACCTTAGGTCGAGCTACCATGGGGTCTACACTGTCGGGGGGAGGGGTCAACGGGAGAAACTCTTACTCACTCTTCGCGTTGGGGGTAGAGTACAGGAGTGGACTGGAGAGCGATATGTTGTTGATTTGGCAAGTCTTCACAAGACCCGTTAAATCAGGGGTGGGGAACCTTTTTTCTGCCAAGGGCCGTTTTGACATTTATAATGTCATTCGCGGGCCACTCCCCCCCGCCCCCCGAAGCCCAGGCTGGCAACGGGAGCTGAGACCCCAGCTGGCAAGGGGCCAGCGGGGGAAACCCCAAAGCAGTGGCAGGCGGAGTGCTTAGCCCTGCACTACTTTGGGGTTTCCCCCACTGGCCCCTTGCCAGCCAGGGTCCTGCCGCCTGCCTGACCCGCCCAGCCCAGCCTCCCCCCCACCAAACCTCCTTCCCTCCCGCATCCACACCTCACCTGACCCACCCAGCCCGGTCTCTTCCCCCCCCCCCCCCCCGACCGTCAGCTCCCCGCGGCTCCTCATTTTGCCGCCCGGCTGATGGTGGCCGCATGGCGCTTCCCGGCCCCATCGCAGAGCTGCCCCCGGCCGGCAGCGGCAGCCCGCGCGGCGCTTCCCGGCCCCTTCGCGGAGCCGTCCCTGGCCATATAAGGCCCATGGGCCGGAGATTCCCCACCCCTGCGTTAAATCAACCGCCTGTGGATTGCTCTCAGCGCGTCGATCCTGGCTCTAGTGTAGACATAGCCTTTGTGTTAGCAAAGCCAACCTCTGACTGGGTAGGAGCTGAGTGACCAAACTCACTGAAACATGAACGAATCCAAAAGTCATAAAGGAACTGCCTCCTCACTCTGTCCATGACAGCGAGGTAGGACGAAGGGGATGTTTGTAAAGGTGGGTGAGACTCACGGTAAACCAGCATCTGATGCACCAGCCACAAGACTTGCTTCCTCTCAGGCTAAGAAATCAGTTCCTATTGATCTTCCTGCTCAGCAGGGGAAAAGATTTCCAGACTTACCGCGGCGGGGAGGGGGGAACCGGGACGCTCCCGGCAGCCCGCCCGCGGCGGGGAGGGGGGAACCGGGGCGCACATTCGCCCTATAAGACGCACCAACTTTTTCCCCCCCGTTTTGGGGAAGAAAAAGTGCGTCTTATAGGGCGAAAAATACGGTAAATCTCACTCAGTGCCCTTTGGACGCGGTGGGATGGAGAAGGGAAGTGACTGGTAGTTCTGTGAAAACTGCAACAAAGGAGCTTCCATCTAATCCCCCCATTGCATCACCAGTGTCTGTAAATGAGATGAAAGGAATTGGCAGCAAGATATAATGCAAGTCTGATGCAAGATGGTTCATTATTAATGTTGCCTGTTACTCAATCACATTTACTGCAATTTACATGAGTCATAATGTAAAGCAAATTGTTTCAGTCTGAGCAGCACAATCCAATGTATAAAAATGTTTTTTAAAAAAATCACGCTATATTTAGCATTTCTATTGTACTGGTCCAGGTACGGTATCTACAAAGCGCCAGCCAAACCTTGACTGAGCCATCCTGGGAGATACTGTATTTAGATTTTTTAAAAGATCTGCCTCTTCCCTCCCTGCTCTGAGTCTTCCTTGGAGGCTCCCACAGCCTGCTCCTACCTGGTGAGTCTTCCTCCTCTCCTCTCCTCCACTCCATCCTGCTCCACATAGGAGGTTCCTGCAGCTGCTGCACATCCTGATGGAGGCGGTGGGTGAGTCTGCTTATGAATATCTACATTGCTGATCTTGTCCTGCTGCTTAACACGGAGCAGCTGAAGCGGTACATTCCCATTGTGAGGGTGTTTCTACTGAACCCAACCACCGGCAACAATCTGGTCAGTTGCTCTTGAAGCTGAAGTGGCCAAGAGTTCATCTCTGGAAATGACTGATGGAACTTGGTGAAAAGGTTATCCCAGTAGCCTTCATGTTGGCAGCAGATGTGGAATATACCTATATTTTTATTTAAGGGAAGGAAAGATTTGGCATTTAAGAAAACCTAACGCAACTTTATCATTCTTAACATAACCTGGGGGAAGGGGAAAAGGGGTGGATGAAGTAGCCATTGCTTGCCACAGGGCTCACATGCTTCCTGGATAGTCTGGTGGCATTTAGGTGATGGGAAATAAATATTTAGGCTCTTAGGATTTTATACAAATGGATCTTCATAAGCACTCCTCTAATGTTAAGGCGGAAGCCAGGAAAGGACCAATAAAGGACATTTCCTTTCTATGTGGTACCCTAATACTCACATAGAATTCAGCAACAGTGCGTCTCATCTCGTTGTACAAGACAACGCCAACTCCTTGTTTTCACTGCTGCTTTATTTAAATAGGGGACTTAAGAATAAGGCTCTGAAAAATTTGATAGAGTGACAGCAACAGACCAGATGCTCTGGCTTTATAAATGAAAAGATTATGCAGAGCCAGCTGTACCCTATAAATGCTGTTTTTATCCTCTGCCACGATCTTTTGTGTTTATCATATGGTCTAGCATCTGGTCAGTCCTGTCCACACCTCCCATATATCAATTCTTATGAGGCCTGGACTTTGGGTTTATTTACATGCACAACTTTAGCTCAGCTGGGAACTGTTCCTATGGTCTCATCTTGTGTGGTGAGGTGATGCGATGTTCTTTTGCAGCCCGACTATCAGTTCCTTAAAGTTGCACGCAGTTGTTCCATGGAGCCGGAGTTCCAGGTAGTGGGGCTATTCATTTCAAATAGGTGTTTTTCAGTGTGGCTCACTGTTCTCTCACACTATGCTTTGAACAAAGAAATGCAGCTGTCAAAATTGCTTTAAAAAAAATGAGAGCCAGAGTTTGCCACAAAGAAAGCAGGGCACAAACTAATAATGTTCGTGAACAGATGTCAAGAGACAGGAGCGGTAACTGTATTTATCTTTCAGAAAATTTACAGCATTGGGTGGAATTCATGTTCAGAGATTTTTTTGTCATTTGATTCCCCACAGAAGCAGGGTGATAACTTAATTCCACATCGAATTGCAATGTCTTGCAATTTTATTGTGAGACTCCTCATATCGGGTGGTCCTCTTAAAGCTCCGCTCCTGGAGGCATCCGATTGTCAGAATCTCTGCTTTTATTTTAAAAAAGTCTCTAGTCCTCATGATAGAAAAGCTCAAGCAGGTGACCCCCATGAATGCTCTAAAACAGTGGTCACCAACTGGTCGATCACGATCTCTGGCCATGCAGTGTGGCTGCCGCTAAGACAGGCTCCCTGCCTGCCCTGGCCATTCCTGGAAGCAGCCACTGTGGCCCTGAGGGTAGGGGTCTCCCTCCCCACACTGCTCCTGCCTCTGCAGCTGTGAACGGGGAGCTGTGGCCAATGGGAGCTGCGGGAATAGTGCTTTCAGAGAAGGGCAGCGCACTGAGCCATGTGCCACCCATCCCCCGTCCCCCCCAGAGGCCAAAGGGACACATTGGCCCTTTCCAGGAGTGGCATGGGGCAGAGGTAGGCAGGGAGCCTGCCTTAGGGGCAGCCACGCTGCGCTGCCGACCAGGAGCCACTGGAGGTAAATGGTGGCCAACAGGAGGCTGCACCCCAACACCCAGCCCTGAGCCCCCTCCTGGAGCCAGTACCCCAAATCTCCTCTTGCACCCTGAACCCCTCCTGCATCCCAAGCCCCAGCCCTGAGCCCTCTCCCAGAGCCAGCACCTCAAACCAGCCATGAGCCCCGGCCCAGAGACAGCACCCCATGCCCCCCTCCTGCACCCTGAACCCTGCCCCAGCCCTGACCCCTCCCTCCCAGAGCCAGCACCTATACCCCCTCCTGCACCCCAACACTCTGCTTCAGTCCGGAGCCCCCTCCTGCACCCAAACTCCCTCCCAGAGCTTGCATCCCTCACCCCCTCCTACACCCCAACCCCCGTCTCAGGCTCAGCCCAGAGCCCCTCCCACACTGTGAACCGCTTGGCCCCAGCCCAGAGCCCACATTCCCGTCCAAACCCCTACACCAGCTTGATGAAAGTGAGTGAGGGTGGGGGGGAGCGAATGATGGGTGGGTGGAGTGAGTGGGACGTGGCCTCAGGGAAGGGGCAGGGTAGATCTTGGTTTGTCCTTAAATTCAAAAAGTGATCTTGGGTGTAAAAACCACTGCTCTAAAACAAGAGGGGAAATATAGAGAACCCAACACTGATCGGCTAAAAACTAAGATGAAAAAAATCTCAACTTTTTGGGACCTGATTCTGGGGCTTTTAAGCACCTGTGGTTGGCAGTACCACTGAGGGAAATGGGAAGAAGGGGATTTAATCAAATCCATTGCATGACAACAATGGGCTTCACACATACATATACATTTTTGTTTTCAAACTGAGGATCAGTTCTGAATATAAGGGACAACTGTGTTTACTGCTGTCACCAGGAGGCCTTTTGCAGCACGCCAACAATTTTCATGAATCTACAAAGTTTACAATCTCACATTGCCGATAGATGGTATTGATGCTTTGACAGCCCAAAGGAGGTGTGACTGGGACAGCCCTTTGACGTCTCTTGCTCCACTCAGCCTAATAGTATTAATAAAGATCTACCCCTCCACACCCCTGTTATACCCAGAGGACCAAAAAAGGTAATTAGAGCTAAGGAGGATCCTCCATAAATCCCCCTTTTAATCCTGCCTCATAAAACTGAGCCAGTTCTGCTTCCTCTGGAAAATTTTGTAACACAAGATGCCTCGAACTTAACAGGGCTGCATGATAATTGGTCAAAAGGGGGCTTAGCTAGCTCACTTCAAGTTAGAGCCCTGTATCACCCAAGTGATGGAACTACAACACCAGGAATCACTTGGAGAGAGACCTTAAACCTTAACCTAAATGCTCTTCCCCTCTGCCTAGCCCTGAACGCTGAACATTCCCACATATAACATGTAGTATTCTAACGATGGCATCACCAGGTGGCGCTATCACACAGTCCTCCAAGTTCATTTTCTTAGTGTAAAAGCAAGTTCTTAGTCTGGAAGATAGGATTGTATAACCGAAAACTAAAACCAATCCATCCAACAGAGTAGAGGGGGGCTGCAGGTGCAGCAGGACAGTGCTCTCTTGGTCTCTTATTAGAGTCCATTCATGAGGCAGAGTTGGCCCCTGGGAACTAGGCACTGGTGTTGGGCTGAGCTTCCTGCAAGAAGGGGGTTGCTGGTATCTCTGCTCGAGAGGGGGGGGGTGGGATATATCTATATATCTATATATATAGATATATAGATAGATATAGATAGATATAGATATATATCCTAATCCAAATTTCCGTCTGTAGAAGAGATCAGCATCAAGTCCATCCTGGTTAAAGCATAAATGTGGGAGTAGGAGTTCAGGACTCTGTTCTCAGCTTGCTGGGTGAGCTTGGGCAAGCCACTTACCCACTCCGTGCCTCAGTTTCCCCCTCTGTATTATGGGGATACTAAATGTACTTTCCTCATCCACAGAGGTTTCTGAGGTTTAATTCATTTATGTTCCTAAAAAGCATTGCTCTCCTTAAGATTAGGTACTATAGAAATGCACAGTACCTCTCATATTACTGTAGCTATTGGTATTTGTACATAGTGTTTTAATCCTTTGTTGAGACACTATTTTGCAGAATGTCATCCTGGGTTTTTTAAAGTATCCTTTCGTAGATTTCATCACTCTCTCACTGCCTATCTAGTCTACTATTTAGCAACTGATCCACTCCCCACTGAAGTCAATCAGAATCTTTCCATTAACTTTAACCAGAGAAGTATCAGACCCTTAGTCATAGGAGATTGTATATCATGAAGTTGGCTGCCAGAGGTTAAACACTGTTGAAATTATATCAAATATCGGGGAACAATGTAAAAATAAACAAACAAACTTGAAACTCATCAGTAATCCTGGGTTTCCTGGACAAAAGGGGAAGTTTCAACCTATTTTTACGTTTACAGGTACATCAGAAGTGGTGACTCTACCTATAAATATTCCAAAGGTGAAATTCTACTCCAGGAAACTGCAGACTATTTCTGGGTCGTGGCATGTAAGGCACTAGGTCGCCTTTGCTCTGCTCAGCACCGCCGACTGGGATGTTTAAAGTCCCGTCAGCAGTGGTGTCCAGCTAAGGCATGCTAGCACTTACCTTTCCTGACACTGTGCTATGTCCCGGAAGCAGCTAGCAGTGGGTCTGGCTTCTAGGCAAGTGGACCACAGGGCTCTGCGCGCTGCCCCCGCCCCAAGCACCAGCTCCACACTCGGGATATGGGGGTGGGGTGGGGGGTGCCTTTAGGCGAGAGTTGCGAGCAACTGCCTAGGAGCCAGACCTGCTGCTGGCCACTTCTGGGGCGCAGCATGGTCTGCAATGCACCCCGGCTGCAGCGCTGTACAGGAGCCGCCAGAGGTAAGTCCCTTCCTGCACTCCCAACCCCTCATCCCTGTCCCCACCCAAGAGCCTACACCCTCAGCCCAGAGCCCTGACCCCTTTCTGTGTCCCAACTCTGAGCCCCCCAAACCCAGAACCCAGAGACTGGGAATGGCTGGATCATTACACAAATTGAATCTATTCCCTGTGTTAAGTATCCTCACACCTTCTTGTCAACTGTCTGATATGGACCAGCTTGATTATCACTACAAAAGGTTTTTTTCTCCTTCTGATAATAGCCCATCTAAATTAAATAGCTTCTTAGAATTGGTATGGCAACTTCCACCTTTTCATATTTTCTGTGTATATCTCTCTCTGTTACTACTGTGTGTTCCATTCTATGCATCCAATGAAGTGGGCTATAGCCTACTAACGCGAATGCTGAAATAAAGGTGTAGTCTCTAAGGGCTGGTCTCCACTACGGGGGGGGGGGGAGGGATCGACTGCAGATACGCAACTTCAGCTACGTGAATCACGTAGCTGAAGTTTGCATATCTGCAGCCGACTTAGCGCTTGTCCTCATGGCGGCGGCGGCGGGCGGCAGCGCGCTCCCCTGTCAACTCCAGCTTGTGCCTCCCGACAAGCTGAAGTTCCGCAGTCGACGGGGGCGCTGCGAGCGATCGATTATTCACGTCTTCATAAGACGCAAGAAATCGATCGCCAGAAGATCGATTGCTACCCGCCGATTCGGTGGGTAGTGAAGACGTACCCTAAGGTGCCACAAATACTCCTGTTTTTTTTTCAAATGCAGTTATACATCTAGGAACAACCACCACAGGCCAGCTCTATAGAAAGGGGGGCTGTAGCCTGGAAAGCAGTGACTGATTTAGGAGTCATAGTGGACCCCTCAACTCTACATGAGCTCCTACTGCAATGCTGAGGCAAAAAGGACTAAAGCGATACTTGGATATATAAACAGGGGAGAAGTGGGTAGAGCTGAGAGTGACATTTTACCTCTATATCTGGCATTGGTGAGACTGATGCTAGAATCATGCATCCAGTTTGGTGTCCACGTTTTAAAAAGGATGTTGAAAAATTGGCAGAAAAGAGACACAAAAATGATTTGAGGGCCAGAGAAAATGGCTTACAGTGGGATCCTTGAAGAACTCAATCTGTGGAGTTTATCAAGAAGATTTAGAGTGAATTTGATTACAGTGCATAAGTACCTTCACCAGGAGAAAAAAAACAGGGGACAAAAGGGCTCTTTAATTGAGCAGAGAAAGAAAAAATAAGAAGCAATGGCTGCAAGATGAAGCCAGGCTAATTCTAATTAGAAATTAGGCACAATTTTTAACAGTGAGGGTGGTTAACCATTGGAACAAACTATCAAAGGCAGGAGTTGATCCTCCATCTCTTGATATCTTCAAACAAAGACTGTATGCCTTTCTAGGAGATATACATTAATTAAAACACAAGTTATTGGGTACAATCATAAGTGGATGAAATTTAAGGACCTGTGATACACAGGAGGCCACACTAGATGATCTAAAAGTTCCTTCTGGGTTTAACCTATTACAAACCTATGAATTATTCCCAAAAGCCAAATTCTGCTAGCAGGTAAGAGGTGTGCTGCTGTGGTAGACCCAGGGCAGGCAGCTGCCAGAAGGACCTGTAATTAGAAGGGTTTCTACAGGGGAATTGGGTCCAGCTGGGCAAGGCTGCCACAGCCAGGAGCAGGGCCAGCTGAGGCCAGTTAAGGAGGCTGCCAGAGCCCTTTAAAGAGACTCCTCCCCAGGGAGGAGTGTGGGAGTTTGAGGAGGGAGTTTGGTGGCAGTTGGAGGAGGGAGTTTTGGTGGCAGTGAGAGTTAGAGGAGCGAGGTGGTGAAAGCAGAGAGTGTGAGGAGCAAGTTGGAGGAGGCAGGGACGGAGAGGCTGCTGGCAAGCAGGAGAAGAGGACTAAGGATCCCTACCAGAGGGGGACCTAGCTTTCCTGGCTTGCAGGAGCCTGTCCCTGAGAGGGAGCAGCTAAGGAGCAGCAGAAAAACCTGAGTCTGGTACAGCCTGGCCAGGGTGCCAGCGCTGTGCCAGCGACCCAAAGGACTTGAGCCAGGGGAGCAGGGGAGCCACCTTGTCACACGTGGTGTCAGAGGTGGGATAGAGAGTGAATAGACTCGGTGGCCAGCCCTTCCCCCGCCCCTGTACTCAGAGGAAAGATGGAAGAGGTGGTGAAGGCCCTGGTCCAGGCCACTGCGGCCCAGCAGGAAGCTGTCCGAGTGCAGCAAGAGACCAACCAGTTGCTGATAACCCAGGCAGCCCAGGACCGAGCCACCCTGCAGGAGGTGGTGCGGCAGATGAAAGCCCTGAGCACCATGGGTCGTGGGGGGCCTGACGACCGGCCACTACGGGCCAGCCATTTCCTGCAGAAGATGACGGCAGGTGACGACACCGAGGCCTACCTGCTCGCCTTCGAGAGGACGGCCCTGCGTGAGGCGTGGCCCCGAGGACAGTGGGCAAGCATCCTGGCCCCTTTTCTCTGCGGAGAGGCCCAGAAGGCCTATTTCGACCTGGCGCCCGAGGCTGCTGCGGACTACCCCCAGCTGAAGGCCGAGATCCTGGCCAGAGCGGGAGTGACGCTAGCCCTGCGGGCCCAGCAGTTTCACGAGTGGAGGTATGAGGTCGGCAAGACCCCGAGGACTCAGCTATTCGACCTGATCCACCTTGCCCGGAAGTGGTTGCGGCCCGAGACCCACAGCCCGGAGAAGATGATAGAGATCCTGGTGCTGGACAGGTATATGCGGGGGTTGCCGTCCGAGCTAAGGGGGTGGGTCCGAAAGAACGATCCCCCCTCCTACGACGAGCTGGTAGCCCTCGTAGAGACACCTTGCCTCCCAGGAGTTGTCCCGGACTACCGCAGAGGGGCTGAGGTCAACCAGAAAGCCGGCCCCCGGTCCAAAGCCCCGGATGGCCAAGACCCCAAGCCGCTATAGGGAGGAAGAAGAGGAGGCTGGGGGACGGCCGGAGAGCTTGGACAGACGTGGGGACCGGGGGAACGGGACACGGGGAGTAGGGCCGAACAGTCCAAAAACTGGGGGGCTGTCCCGACCTGGGAGGCGCTGCTACGCGTGTGGGGAAATGGGACACCTAGCCGCCCAGTGCCCAAACCGGGCCGAACCTATGGAATGTGGCCTGGGGAGTATGGGGGATCCGTGCGACCTGGTGAACCAAGTGGGGGTCGCGATGGCTCCCCATAGGTATACCCGGCCCGTTAAACTGAATGGTGTTAGGACCACCGCGCTAGTGGACTCAGGGAGCGCAGTCACGCTGGTCTCCGGCTTGTTGATCAGACAGGACCAGCTATCCCGGGCCAAACGCTCGGCAGTATCCTGTGTACATGGGGATATTAACTATTACCCCACCGTCTCTGTAAGCTTGGAGGTCCTGGGACACCCCAAGAAAGTAGTGGTGGGCGTAGTCCCGAGGCTCCCCTACCCGGTCCTCATTGGACGAGACTTCCCCGACTTTGATAGCCTGCTCCCCGGGCGGGGGGCAGAAGGAGTTAGTGCCGGGGTCCCAGAGGTGACGCCAAGGGGTCCCGACACACCAGCTTTCCGGGAATTTGACCCAGAATTATTCTCGATAGGCGGGGGGTCCCGAAAGTCTCGGAGGGAAAGGAGGGCAGCCAAGGCATTAGGGACAAAAATCCTGACCCAATATCGTAGGGCTGCACTAGCGGGGGAGCGAGGGAGCCCCCAAGGAAGGAGGACCAGGCAAGAGGGGGGGGGGGGACAGACGCCGGGCCTAGTACCCCCCCGGTGGTCCCCGAAGGGGAGGCGGAGGTAGAGACCCCAGAGTTGGAGACAATTGGCCCAGCTACGGAGAATTTTGGGCAGGATCAGGCCAACGACCCCCTCTACCAGAATATCCGTAGTGAAGTGGTGGAGGTAAATGGGGCCCCGGTAGAGGGGAGATGTAAGGGCCGAGGGCCGTACTATATAATCAAGGGGGACCTGCTGTATAGAGTAGTCCCGATGTCCGACATGTCAGTGGAACAACTTTTGGTGCCACGGAGATATCAGAGGGGCGTATTGGACCTGGCTCACAGCCACCTCTTCGGCGGCCACCTGGGGGTGGAGAAGACCCTCGATCGGGTCATGAAGAGGTTCTTCTGGCCAGGGGTCCACGCAGCGGTCCGGCGGTACTGTGCCTCCTGCCCGGAGTGTCAATTGCATGCCCCCCGGCCCCACTTGCGGGCCCCTTTAGTGCCCCTCCCCATCATTGAGGTCCCGTTCGAGAGGATCGCCATGGACCTGGTGGGCCCGCTGGAGAAGTCGGCCCGGGGCCATCGACATATCCTGGTTGTGCTAGACTACGCCACCCGGTACCCCGAGGCTGTGCCTTTGCGGAACACCCTGTCTAAAACTATAGCTCGGGAGCTGCTACAGATCTTTGCCCGAGTAGGGATACCAAAGGAGATCCTGACCGACCAAGGGACCCCCTTTATGTCCAAATTAATGAAGGACCTTTGTTGTCTACTCCGCGTGCGGACGATAAGGACATCGGTGTACCATCCCCAGACCAACGGCCTGGTCGAGCGGTTCAACCGGACATTAAAGAGTATGCTGCGGAAGGTAGTGAGTCGGGACGGGAAGGATTGGGATACCCTGCTCCCCTACCTCCTGTTTGCCGTAAGGGAGGTGCCCCAGGCCTCCACCGGATTCGCCCCGTTCGAGCTGTTGTATGGACGCCACCCTCGGGGCATACTTGACATCGCCAAGGAGGACTGGGAAGAACAGCCGAACCGGGGGAGGAATGTCGTTGAACATGTAGTGCAGATGAGAGAGAGGATAGCCAAGGTCACCCCCATAGTGAGGGAACACCTCGAGAAGGCGCAAGAGGCCCAGCGGACATACTACAACCGCCAAGCCAGAAGCCGGAAGTTCCAGGTGGGAGACCGGGTGATGGTGCTGGTACCCACGGCGGAGAGCAAGTTGTTGGCCCAGTGGCAAGGGCCATACGAAATAGTAGAAGCCGTGGGGGACGTGGACTATAAGGTCCGGCAGCCGGGACGCCGGAAGCAGGAGCAGATTTACCACATTAACCTGTTAAAACCGTGGCAGGAGAGAGACGCTCTGGTGGTTGCGCTGGGGGCACCACCCCGGGAAGGTAACCCACCCGGCCGGGTGGGGATATCCCCGGACTTGACCCCAAACCAGCGCGCGGAAGTGGTCCGCATGATCAGACGTAACTGGGATGTGTTCTCGGAGACACCGGGCCGGACTACTGAGGTGCACCACCACATCCTCACCGAGCCAGGAGTAAAGGTGCACGTTAAGCCCTACCGCGTCCCAGAAGCAAAAAGGAAAGAAATCCGGGCGGAGGTCCAGAAGATGCTAAGGCTAGGGGTCATTGAGGAATCCCATAGCCAGTGGTCTAGCCCCGTGGTCTTGGTGCCTAAACCTGACGGCACAGTCAGGTTCTGTAATGACTTCCGGAGGTTGAATGACGTCTCACGGTTCGACGCATACCCACTACCCCGGATAGACGAGCTGATTGACCGGTTAGGCTCGGCCCGGTTTATGTCAACCCTGGACCTGACCAAGGGATATTGGCAGATCCCCCTAGCCAAGGCAGACAAGGAGAAGACGGCCTTTGCCACCCCGGAGGGGTTGTTCCAGTATACTGTCCTCCCCTTTGGGTTACACGGGGCCCCCGCCACTTTCCAGCGGCTAATGGATAAACTGTTGCGGCCCCATAGGCAGTACGCGGCCGCCTATCTGGACGACGTCATCATATACAGCCCAGACTGGGAGACGCACTTGAGGAAGGTGGAAGCCGTCTTAGATACCCTGAGGAAGGCAGGGCTGACCGCAAATCCCCCCAAGTGCTCGATTGGGTTAGCAGAGGCTAAATATCTCGGGTACGTGGTAGGGAGGGGTGTAGTGAAGCCCCAACTTAACAAGCTGGAAGCGATCCAGAAGTGGCCCCGACCTATCCGAAAGAAACAGGTCAGGGCGTTTCTAGGATTGGTCGGGTACTACCGACGGTTCATCCCCCACTTCGCCACCCGGGCCTGCCCGTTGACCGACCTGACGAGAGCCCGTGGCCCGGACATTGTGAAGTGGTCAGACGCTGCTGAGGGAGCATTTGCGGATCTGCGGACAGCCCTCTGCACTGACCCCGTGTTGATAGCCCCAGACTGGAAGGAAGAGTTCATCCTACAGACAGACGCCTCTGAGGTAGGGCTGGGAGCGGTACTCTCCCAGCTAAGGGACGGTGAAGACCACCCGGTTCTATTCCTCAGCCGGAAGCTCCTGCCCAGAGAACGGAAATACGCTGTAGTGGAAAAAGAGTGCCTGGCGGTGAAGTGGGCCATAGAGAGCCTCCGCTATTATCTACTTGGTCGACGGTTTACCCTAGTCACGGACCATGCCCCGCTGAAGTGGATGCATCAAAATAAGGACAGCAATGCGAGGGTTACAAGATGGTTCCTCTCGCTACAACCCTTCCACTTCCGCGTTCAACATCGGTCCGGCCCCCTACATGGGAATGCAGACGGTCTATCGAGGATACACTGTTCTGCGACCCAAGTAGCCCAACCCCATGGTGTTGCGCAGGGGGGGGGGATGTGTGGTAGACCCAGGGCAGGCAGCTGCCAGAAGGACCTGTAATTAGAAGGGTTTCTACAGGGGAATTGGGTCCAGCTGGGCAAGGCTGCCACAGCCAGGAGCAGGGCCAGCTGAGGCCAGTTAAGGAGGCTGCCAGAGCCCTTTAAAGAGACTCCTCCCCAGGGAGGAGTGTGGGAGTTTGAGGAGGGAGTTTTGGTGGCAGTGAGAGTTAGAGGAGCGAGGTGGTGAAAGCAGAGAGTGTGAGGAGCAAGTTGGAGGAGGCAGGGACGGAGAGGCTGCTGGCAAGCAGGAGAAGAGGACTAAGGATCCCTACCAGAGGGGGACCTAGCTTTCCTGGCTTGCAGGAGCCTGTCCCTGAGAGGGAGCAGCTAAGGAGCAGCAGAAAAACCTGAGTCTGGTACAGCCTGGCCAGGGTGCCAGCGCTGTGACAGCGACCCAAAGGACTTGAGCCAGGGGAGCAGGGGAGCCACCTTGTCACACTGCATAGTAGAATATGTCTTTAAATTCTCTGCTCCCTACTGAGCACACGGTGCAAGTTACAAAATGTTTCAGATACCATAGGAAACTTAACCCCACTGAAATAGGCTAGATGGAGTAGGGCTATGGGAAAGCGTGGAGTGGAAAAAGTGATTAACATTTTGTTAAAAGCAGGGATCATTCTCAATGAGGCTTTGTTGCAAAGACATTATATGAAATTCTAAAGACTCATTTATTGGAACAGTAAGCTAGTTTTATACTTCCGCTCAAAGCTGGGAAACAATCAAGATTGCTAGAACACCAAACCCCACAAACAATACTTGCAAATCAATGACAAAGTTCAAATGAACATGCAAAGTGCATCCTATATCTGTTTTCATCACGTCACGTGTCCTTCTGGAGGCTCTAAACTCCAGTTGCCTCACTGTGCAGAGGGATGCAGGCTATGCCCGGGAACACCACCCAGAGGAATTTGGTGATGTGCAGGGGGAGTGCATAGATTGATGGCCCTACCGACCAAAGATCTAAGTCCTCGGGTTAACAGTGCTCACAGGGGCCTCAGCTGCTCACAAATCTATATATAATTTGTGAAATAGCCTGTAACACCAACAGAGGATTGGCTACACAGTCACTCCAGAGCAAGCCGCTGTGTTGAAGGGATTGATGATTCTTTTCCCCCAGCCCCTTTTACATTCTCTGTGCCAAACCCATGTACTTAGGCCTGGTCTACACTAGATAATTAGACTGGTACAACTACATAGCTCAGGGGGGTGAAAAATCCACATCCCTAAGGAAAGTAGTTAAGTTGACCTAAGTTCCCCTGTAGACAGTACTAGGTCGACGGAAGAATTATCTACCCCAAGCGGAGAATCCCTCCCATCAACAAGAGTAATATCTACGCTGAAGAGCTAAAGCGGTGCAGCTGTGCCACTATAAAGTCTCCTGGGCAGCCACTCTCCTGCCAGCAAAATGAAATCCCCCCCAACCAGCAGCGGTAGCTTTGTTGGTAGGACAGCATCTCCCGGCGACAAAACACTGCACACCAGCGATGTTTGTCAGTAAAACTTCTGTCGGTCGGGGGGTGTTTTTCTCACATCCTTGACGGACAAAAGTTTTACCGACAAAAGTGCAGCGTAGCGATAGCCTGAGTTTTGTTTGAAACAGAAGATTTCCAGGCCCATAGCAAAGGGTATAAAAGACTCCTGGGATGACTCCATTTTGCTTCTTTCCTGCCCTGATTCTTTGCGTGACGGGATCCCCGGGGTGCAACCTGAGACTGTGGGACCATTGTCCCCCCTGAACTCTCTCCAGCCTGTGTCTCAGAAGGCCTTGCTAGTGACCAACAGCAAACCCCTCCAGCTGCTGTGATTGCTCAACATGGCTGCATGTGGAGCCCCACACCCAGCTAGATTGCATGAATGCTCCCAGAGCCACTCATGACTCACACAGAGAATGGGCACCAGAGCCAAATCCCCCCAGCTCCCAGCACTGTACCTCAGGAACATACAGTCTTGCGCTGCTCAAGATGAGCAATGCAGACTCATTAATTGGCTCACCAGTTCATCAATGAAAAGTGGATATACACCACTGAGCAGATTTGCTGCACACTTCATACAAACTCACTGGTAAAGATGAAGTTAGACAAACGTATTGACCACAAAAGATAGATATTAAGTGATAGGCCAAAAGTCAGAGTTAGTTCTCAAAATAAAATATAAGCACACAGTCTAAACTCTCAACCCTATTAGACTGGGCAACATCTAGATTAAGCAGTTTTTCTTACCCCACTGGATACGGCAGTTCATGGTACATGGATTTCACCCTTGAAATCTGGGCCAGTTCCCTACCTTAAGTCTTCTTAGTGTCCTTGTTGCTTGCAGCTTGGGTGGGTGAAGGAGAAAGGCCAGGCATGGACTCCCTTTGTTCGGTTTTATACCCTCAATCCATGTGCTTGGAAAACACAAGTCCAGGCGTGTCTGGGGGGAGCATTGCTGAGTCTCCAGGCAAGGATGAGCAATTCCCCTGGTGTGGCCTCATGCAGGTGAGACATTTCATTGTAGCTCGATTGCTGGACAATGGCTGTTGATGGGTTCATTGACACCCCACCCAGGCACTGGCTACTTTCCTTGGTGGACCTCCCTCTGGGGAGCTAATATCTGGCTGATTCCCCAATTTACAGCATATTTTAGTGACAACCATACAACACAACTCTCAGAACTTCATATGCATTAATGATATACATATATGGGTAAAGAAATGACTTTCAGCAAAACATAACCTTTTCCCTGATACCTCACACCGACTACTTTATATGCAAGATCACAATCATATATAAATGAGGAATATGGGAGTTACAGGGCACTCCCCCAAGGTACAGAATGTCACACTCTGGATTTTGGATTTACAACTAAAAGAAGGATTTGAATGAGGACCTTTCAATCTTTTGAAAATACCAGAGAGACTTTACCAGACAGCAGTATAACACACCACTGCTACAAACCTGATGTAAGAACTTTGCAATTATTGCATGTATATGATCTATTAATCATTTTAACCCTTCTTTTCTTTTGTTAATAAGCCTTTAGATTTTAGTTACTCAAGGATTGGCAGCAGCGTGATTATTGGGTGAAATCCAATGTATATATTGATTTAGCTAAGTGGATGATCTCTTGAGATTAGAAGGACTCTATATTTGATTAAATTGGTTCCAATAACCACTCATCATTAAATCAAATGTGTGGGTGGTGAGATAAGGACTGGAATTCCTTTGACTTCCAGTTAATCAGTGTAATGAGCCTGAAGTTTACTTTCATTACTGACATGGCATGATAGAATAACCACCAGTGTGGGGTGAGTTTGTCCTATTCCTCAGAAAGTTTGTCCTGAATCTGGCAACCTCAGACCCACTGAGGCTCGGTGGCAACCATGGATGAGTTATAGGGGCATGCTATAACCACCACCACTTGGGAACTACACATCAGAAGCAGGATTTAATGATCAAAACAGTGCATGGCTCCACAGTATGCCAACATTTTTATGGCTAACTTGGAACAACACTTCCTTAGCTCTTGTCCCCTAGTGCCCCTACTCTACTTGCGCTACACTGATGACATTGTCATCATCTGGACCCATGAAAAATAAGCCTTTGAGGAATTCCACCATGATTTCAACAATTTCCATCCCACCATCAACCTCAGCCTGGACCAATCCACACAAGAGATCTACTTCCTGGACACTACTGTGCTAATAAGCGATGGTCACATAAACACCGCCCTATATTGGAAACCTACTGACTGCTATACTTACCTATATGCCTGCAGCTTCCATCCAGGACACACCACACAATCCATTGTCTACAGCCAAGCTCTAAGATACAACCGCATTTGCTCCAATGCCTTAGACAGAGACAAACACCTACAAGATCTCTATCAAGCAGTCTTAAAACTACAACACACACCTACTGAAGTGAAGAAACAGATTGACAGAGCCAGATGAATACCCAGAAGTCACCTACTAAGGAACAGGCCCAACAAAGAAAGTAACAGAACACTACTAGCCATCACTTTCAGCCCCCAACTAAAACCTCTCCAGTGCATCATCAAGGATCTACAACTTATCCTGAAGAACGATCTCTAACCCTCAGAGATCTTGGGAGACAGACCAGTCCTGGCTTACAGACAGCCTCCCCCAACCTGAAGCAAATACTCATCAACAACCACACACAACAAAAACACTAACCCAGAAACTTACCCTTGCAACAAAGCCCGATGCAAACTCTGTCCACATATCTATTCAAGTGACACCATTATAGGACCTAATCACATCAGCCACACCATCAGAGGCTCATTAATCTGTACATCTACCAATGTGATATATGCCATCATGTTCCAGCAATGCTCCTCTGCCATGTACATTGGCCAAACTGGACAGTCTCTATGCAAAAGAATAAATGGACACAAATCTGACATCAGGAATCATAACATTCAAAAACCAGTAGGAGCACACTTCAATCTTTCCAGTCACTCAGTAACAGATTTAAAAGTGGCAATTCTTCAACAAAAAAACTTCAAAAACAGACTCCAACGTGAAACTGCAGAATTGGAATTACTTTGCAAACTGGATACCATTAAATTAGGCTTGAATAAAAACTGGGAGTGGCTGGGTCATTACACAAATTAAATCTATTTCCCCATGTTTGCAATCTATTTCCCCATGTTAAGCATTCCCCTACTGTTACTCACGCCTTCTTGCCACCTGCTTGAAATGGGCCATCCTGTCCTGATTATCACTACAAAAGTTCTTTTTAACCTGCTGTTAATAGCTCACCTTAATTGATTAAGCTACTTAAAGTTGGTATGGCAACCTACATATTTTCATGTTCTCTCTCTGTGTGTGTGTATATATATATATATATATACACACACACACACACATAAAATCTTCCTATTGTATGTTACATTCTATACATCTGATGAAGTGGGTTCTAACCCATGAAAGCTTATGCCCAAATAAACTCTATGGTGCCACAAGTACTCCTCAGTCTTTTTGCAGCTACAGACTAACACGGTTACTACTCTGACAGCAGTGCATGTTTTCTGAGGCAGGGTCTCTCACGGAAACCTTAAAATAATCATATTTTGCACCTATATTGTGCATTATATCTTCAAAGGACTGTACAAACATCAATGAAATTCATCTTTACAAGAGTCATGTGAAGCAGTTAAGTATTAATTTAATTTTACAAAGAAAATAACTGGGGCCTAGAGAGATTAGGGGCCTATCTGTACATTTATAGAGTTGAAGGCCAGAAGGGACTATTGGGAATTCCTTCCTAACATAGGCCACGGAACCTCACCTAAACTATACCCTAGGCTATGATAAAAGTTGTATTTTTAAGAGTGTTAGCTACCATGCAACTAACATTAATAAAATCCAGTGTAGAGAGAGCAAGCTGTATTTTAACATGTATTAACTGGTTGCATTGTAGCCCAGGCTCCCACTAGCGTTCACCTCGACCAGTTAACACATGTTACAATACGCCTTGCCCTGTCTACACTAGGGTGATAAACATGGTAGCTAACACACTGAAAAATACACCTTTTAACCTGGCATAGATGGGCTCTAGGGGCTTGTCTTCACTACGCTGGGGAGGGATCGATCTTTTGGCGATCGATTTATCACGTCTCGTCAAGACGCGATAAATCGATCGCCAGCGGTGCCCCCGTTGACTCCGGAACTCCAGCTCGGCAAAAGGTGCAAGCTGGAGTCGACGGGGGAGCGTGCCACCGACCGCCGTGAGGACAGCAGGGAAGTCGGCTGTAGATACGCCGATTTCAGCTAGGTTATTAACGTAACTGAAATTGCGTATCTACAGCCGATCTTCCCCTCTAGTGAAGACCAGCCCTAGGTGACTTGTTCAGGGCACGGTGTGACTCAGTGGCAGAGCTAGAATTAGAGCTCAGGATGTCGTATCACTTGCGCTGGGTCTACACAGCGGCTGGGAATCTGCTTCATCGACTGGGTAAGAGACTCAAACTAGTGCTCTAAACATAGTGTGGCCACAGCAACGTGGGCAGCCACTCGGGCTAGCCACCCAAATATGTACCCAGAGGTTGGGCAGGTTAGTACTCAGATGGCTAGACCCAGCCACTCCTCATGCTGCCGCTGCTATGCTAATGGGTTTAGTATGCTAGCTTGAAGCAGAACAAGCTGACGTATATATCCGTACTGGGAGGCACTTGCTCAGCTGCTCTATAGGCATACGCTCAGACATGCTCCCTCTCTCTCATCAGAGCGCAAGAAGGAAACAAACTAAAAACAAAGCAGTACATTTAATTGTACAATCATTTCCAAAGCTCCAGAAGCTCTTAAAATAGCCTGGTTGAGGAGGAAAACCAATAAAAATGCTCCCTTCCATTCATTAACACTCCTATGCTTGTGAGAAACATGGGGGCAGAAGCAGATCAAACTATCAGTGTTTCTCTTTTATGATGAATATGTACTACTTTCGGTCCGGAAAGCCCTCCGAATGGGAAGTGAAGGCGCTCAAACAAAAACAAATGCCATTTTTATGGCTTGTAGGAAGCTTCCTCTTCTGCCCCCTCAGCTCTCTGCAGAAACAACTTCCTCTTGCATTTAATGTGCATCATGCAGAGTATAACAAACTTACATCTCTCATATATGTTACGTATGATTGTAATGGTGAGAAGACTCACTGGCACTGCGCCTCCTGCTGGTCATCCAGAATGAGCTCTTTTGCAGCCTCGGAGCACCCTCTGCTGGCCAGTGACTCACCTGTCTTGGGCCCCATGTCACTTCCTGACCCAGGTGCCCTTTTACCTTGGGGTGCTGCCCCCGGCAGTACCCCCAACACTCTGGGTCTCCCCTCCCAGGGGAACCCCCAACCCTTTAAACCTACCTTGCCTCAGTGGCTCCTGCAGGTCATCATCTCTAGCCCCTGCTCACTGGGGCAGACTGCAGTCTGTAAATGCCACTCATCATTGGCAAGGGGTAGGACCTGCTGCCTTCGCCTATCCTTGTGCTGCCCCAGTACCTTTTGGGGGCCTTTAATGAGGCCTGCAACCTGGGGGTTTACCAAGCTGGAGCTCCCCAGCTCCCTTTGCCCGTCCACAACACGTCTCTGCTTCAGGTACCTCAATCTCAGGCAGCTAGGTCCTTCTCTCTCTACTGCTAGAGAGAGACTCCCCACAGCTCCTGGTCACAGCCTTCTTATTAGGGCCCTGACTGAGCTGGCCACACCTATGGTCAGCTATGCACTCAGCTGCTCTCACTGCTTCCCAGCAGCAGCCCTCTCCCAGGCTGCTTTTATCCCCCATTCAGCAGGAGTGAGGCAGCTGCCCCACTACAATGATGTATAGTCTAATTGATAAGCATCATCTGACTGTTCTCCCTGGAGTACAGACACTATTAATGGTGATGTTGTCCAAAGTATACTATTCTAAGGGAAACAAGCTGATGACTGTGAACATGGAGAAATGATGAGATTGTCCATTAAATCTTTACTTCATAGACCCTGAGATAAACAATTATGGAACATGTCCAATTTAATTCCTGGAACAAAGTACTGCATCTCCATTAAAGTAAATGTTTTAGACCTAGGCAAACAAAGTGAACCAAGTAAGGAGCAGTGTATCACAGGGGACACACCAGGCGAGCAGTATCCAAGATGGCCCTCTCAAACAATCTGATGGTGAAAGGGAAAGTAGGAGGGGGAAGCACACAATGCTCTGCTTCTAAGCTTTGTGTGATAATTTGGTCAAACAAATTGTGTCAAAACTTTTGTGAAATTGGCTTTTGGATCAAATGACATTTTTTAAAGGAAGTGTTTGCTTCCTTTAAAGTTTTCGATTTTCATCAAAACAATTATGATTTTTCAGATCAACTCCCCCAAAAAGGCTACAATCTATGACTGAAAAAACCAAAATGTTTGATTTTTCTAGTATTCAGATTTTCAGTGAAAAGTCAAAAATTTCTAGGAAGGGAGGACATTTTCTTACCATCTCTAAAACAGAGTAAGAAAGAGAAATAAAAAATATCAGAACTCATACTCCAAGCGCCAGAGGGGTTTCAGTGTTTGTAATTGAGTGCTGTCTCTTTAAGAGCAAAGAAATCTGGAAACTCTCTCTAGGATTCTTCCTATGTCTCCACTGCAATTGAGAGGTGTGAATGCAGTATGTGCAGCCATTCCCATGCTAGCTACCTAAAATAGCAGTGTAGCGGTGGTGGCATGGAGTAGCCGCCAAAATGACTCTGGGTACCTACTTGAGTGGCTGTCCCATGCTGCCATGGTTACGCTGTTATTTTTAACAAACTAGCTTGATCAAAGCTAGATCAGGTATGTTGTCTTCATGTGCTACAATTGAACCTCCTGATTAGAGTCTAAACATACCTTCAGAATAAGTAAATGGCCTAAAGTGTACTCCCAAGGGAATTCTACATAAAAAAAATAAAAAATTCTGTGCACAATATTTTAGAATTCTGCATATTTTGTCAAAATAACACAATATTATCATGCCACTTTCAATTAATGGGTAATTTATTTCAAAAGTATCTGTTAGCAAGTATGTCTGTAACAATGCAGACAACAACAAAAAAGATTCAGGAAACATTTTTTTGACTGCTGCTGTCTGTTGCGGTGCCACGGAGGCCTCTGGTGGGTGAAAGGCAGAACTGCAGCACTTCTCAGGCAGAATATATTTTCTGTGGGGAAAAAAAATCTGTGCCAAACATGAATTCCGCATGTGCGCTGTGGCACAGAATTCCCCCAGGAGTAAAAGTAGGAGACATGTAAATACCTCAGTAAATAGATCTCAGGCCTACTAAGGATACCCAGTTTGAAGGTCCAACTTTGTACCTGATTTTGGGGTCTCTTATGGTTTTTAAAAAAATTAAATAAACTTAAAATTTCCTTTGGTATCCCTTTACTCAAATTGGTATATTGCGGTTTTGTAGGTGTAAAACAAGAGAAGATCATAGTGGGGTCAGTTGTGCCTGCTGCTGGAATTCTGCTCGTAATCTAGCTTTTCAGAATTTCTTGTAAACATTATAAATATACTTCAGACCCAAAGCACCAATTCCCATTAACTGGTTAAGACAAAGCTTTTGTGATGTAATCACTATGGTCAAATTTCATCTTGTGTGAGTGTTAAATGTTATCTCCAGTCCGAAGTGTGAAATTATCAAACATAACTGACCTCTAAACAGCACCAAGTGGAATTTGTGTTTTATACTTACAGTCCAGTCCGTCCAAATGCCATTGCCAAGAAAAAAGCCATATCTTTTTGGAAGTTAACAACTGGATCAAGTAAAGAAGAGTAAAGGAAGGGACTAGAATTCAGTAGATCTGGATTCTATGATTTATTCTGCCACTAACTTACACAATGATGTTGGGTCCATCATTTAATCACTGCTTAACTTTTCTTTTAGGTGAAGAATTTTTTTTCTCTATATATAGATAAAGATATCTCTATATCTGAGATCCAGTGAGGGAAAGCCCCACTACTGCTGAATGTAAAACATAGGTAGAATCTACTGGATCTACTATTGGTTAGGGGAAGAGGCTTCATCCCTGCCCTATGGACCCCTTGGGCTGTCTACACAAGCATAAGGGGGCTGGAAACTATTTACATGATCCCCCAGGTAATTTCCCTCAGGGTGTGGACATCCTAAGCAGGGACTAAGCAGGCAACAGTCTCTGATGCAAGGGGCATTCTAGGAGTGGTAACGAGTGAGCCTGGGCCTATGCCTCATCTATACATGAGACAAGGTGGGTGAGGTAATATCTTTTATCAGACCAACTTCTGTTGGTGAAAGACAAACTTTTGAGATTACACAGTGCTCTTCTTCAGGTCTCTGTAGCTCAAAAGCTTCTCTCTTCACCAACAGAAGTTGGCCCAATAAAAGATATTACCTCACTGTGAAATACCAGGGTGCTATCAAGGAGCAATGCAGGGCTGTGTCACCCTGCCCTGCAATCTTTGCTGCCTTACAATGCCTTGCTGCTATAACTGCCAACCTGAACTGCTCACAAACAGCTTCCAGCATGCAAGTCACTCCCAGATGTGTTTGTGTGTAACTGCCAGCTATCAGTCATGCCCTAGCTCTTACCCACTTTGGTTATGCTGCAGGGAGACCCATCCCCCATACACTCCCAGTCCCAGATTTCCCCCCAGAAATGTATGTCTTGTTCTGTCCTGCCCTCTCCTGCACAGTCCAAATATATTAAGTTCATTATTCATTTAAGGGAATAATATACACTAGTTATTATCTTAAATAGTTACCCAGACACTTTTAGCAAATTCAGTATTTAAGTTACACAATAAAACAAGTTTATTAACTACAAAGAGAGATTTTAAGTGAGTACAAGTAATGAAGCATAAAAGTCAGAAATGGTTACAAGATAAATAAAGATAAAATGCTTATCAGTGCCTAACAACTAGATTAGATTATATTCAAACAAAGTTTCTCATCACATGCTTCTAGAAGCAATAGTGACCAAACTCTTCAGGTCAGGATCAATCCCTCACAGTCCAATCACTGTTTCCTTTGTCTTCTCAGGTGCAGAGAATGAGATGGGCAGGGAGGGAGAGGGAGAGAGAAGGGTGTCTCAGGGATTTTTGACCCTTCTTTTTATAGTCTTTTAGTCCCTCTTTGAAAAATATTTCCAGCTGAGAACCAGGAGACAGGAAATCTGCTGGAGGAAGGATTTTCCCTGTTGGGCTTTTGGACCTGTGAGCTTTCTTTTTTTCTCCCTTCCCCATTTGTGCTTGATAACTCTGTTTACTGCTTAAATGCAAATTAAGACAAGCATACACTCCTTTGTTCAAGACAGTTTGGTTTGACCAGTTTGGTGTAACACGAGTCTGAACATTTATTTTTAACATCATACAGGGGGAAATTATAACTTTATGCGTAAAGCTGCTACACACACATTTTACCATGATGTTGCTGATCAGCAAGTTATGAGTTTTCAAATGTTATGTTACATTGTGGTGATATTAGAGAGACAAGGGTGGGTGAGTATGGTGGAATACACCCATGTGGTCCCACCCCGTACAATGATTACTATAACAGTGTACAGGGTGGGACCACATGGGCGTATTCCACCATCCTTATCCACCCTTGTCTCTCTAATATCACCGCAAACAACTCCCCCTTACATTCCGAACACTCCACAGAGACCATTGCAGCAGCAAGTATTAGCAGACTCTTACTGTCCTCTAATCCGTGCTGGGGTCTGAACAAGCTACCACTAGCCCCTGGATAGGAGCAATACATTCCCTTTCCCATTCCCTCACTCAGGCTCAGCACTGGCACAGGGATAAACCCATTCCATCCTTCACCCCCTCCTAGAGCTACTGAACTGCTTTGCTACATATAACTTGGATTCTGGTTTCTTACTGACATTTTAGAATTTGTAAAAAATGTTGCTATCCTAAGTTTTCATGAGTTAAAACTGAAATGGACAGAAATAAACAGAGGGGTGTGGAAACTGCAGGAAGATCAGCTTGATACAGGGGTTCTCCCCTCAATATTTCACACATCCAAACCAGAATCTGAACCCAAATGTAATGACATGCGCACGCTCTGATTCCTACCCCCCTCCCCCACAACCCACCTATTAATTTTTCCTCAATCTTTTGCGAGTTCACATACTGAGGAATTCCTCATTGCAGTTGAATGACTAGTTCATTACAATAATTTAGGGATATACTTCTAGACTCTGAACCTGTCACGGAATGTGCATGGATACATCACATTCCAAAACTGGGGGCCTCATTCTTAATTTCTTTGAAGGAAAAAAAATCACAAGGATTAGTTTCAGTGAAAAAATTTGTGTTAGACATTTTTTCCTGATCAGAAACAGTTACACTTTGTTTCTTTAGAGACACATGTTTTCACTCAATAGATATGGATATTCCTCCATACATGGGAAAACAAGGCTGCAGAATCTAGTCTGACCCAAACCAATACATCTTGAGGTTTCTGAACAAGCCATTTAACTACCAAGAGAATAGCCTAGCTAAGCAATATGCAGAATAAGAGTGACACTCTGTGGCAAAACAGTAGTAGTCCAACCTCTTAATCCGCAAAGGTATAGTAGTACCTTATTTTCTACTTTAATTATTTATTATTATTCATGTGTTAAACACAAATCCAGGGACAAGATTTCAGATGCGCAGTTTAGATTCACTAAGCTGGTCCGTGTGAGTATTGGAGGAAGAGGGGTATTTTGACTTTAGAATCTCTCTGGGTTGAGAACAGAGGAGGAGAATCCAAGAGAGCACAATGAGAAAGACCTTGTCTTTTTTTGTTCCTTCCAGTTCTGAAAAAAATTGAAATTGTTCATAGTCTCCTTGAACCAAAAAAAACCATATCTGTGATGATGGCATTTGGAACAACAGATACATTTCAACAGCCCAGAACAACAACAATCTACATCAGTGCTAGCCACAGAAAGGCAGAACAGAATATTCTTCTGGCTCTGAACCAGGAGCTGTAAAACCCCAGCTGCCGTGCTACCCAGTGGGCATGTTTGAGTGCTGCCAAACCCTGATACTTTGGTCTGCATCAGATACAAGCCAGAGGAGGGTGTGCTGCTTTCGGAAGAAATAGCTGAAAATACTGCAATGTACGCCAGCCTGAATGACCCAGATGATGTCTCTTTCCTGGATCTCCCACCGTTCTAGTGTGAAAGGCACATGTGTCACCCATGCCAAAACAGAAGGTCCTTTTCAGAAGGATTCAGAGAACACATACCTTCTTCTTCTTTTTAATATTCTGACCATTAGGACTAACGTTCAAATTCTAGTTAAGATTTTTTATTTTCTGAACGTTCAGCCTGAGCAGTGAGGTAGCTAGACAACATACTATCAATATGACCATTATATTTCTCCAGTATGATTTCCTTCCCCAGTCACATCCAAACTTACTGGCAGAGGCAGTGATTCATCCCAGCCAGAAGAAACAGTTGACCTATTAATTACATTACAACAGATGACTTATTAATTACATCTTTCTTTTCAAGCACAATTTTTTCACCCGATTCATCACACAAACTGAAAGAGGACATTATTGCACAATGACTTGTGGCATTACAGATATAATGACCTCCCTCATGTGGGTCAACCCAAGACTTCAGCATTTGACCACAAACCTTTATTGCTTAAGCTAAAGCAGGGGTCTCCAAACTTTTCAGCCCGAGGGCCGCATTAGCTATCAAATAGCAGTTCGGGGGCCGACAACACACTCGAGGTCCAAATAAAAAAGAATCAAAACATGGATGTTGTTTTTAATTATTTATTTAATATTATTTTATTCAATTATTTGATAACACATTGATACACTACACATGAACACTACACATGAACACCTGTTCACTACACATGAACACTACACATGAACACCTGTTCACTACACCTGAACACTACACCTGAACACCTGAACACTACACCTGAACACTACACATGAACACTACACATGAACACCTGTTCACTACAGATGAACACCTGTTCACTACACATGAACACCTGTTCACTACACATGAACACCTGTTCACTACACATGAACACTACAGATGAACACCTGTTCACTACACATGAACACTACACATCAACCCCCCAACTGACCCACCCAGCCAGGTCTCTCCCCCCCAAACCTCCTTTCCTCCAACCCCCCTCCCCCAACTGACCCACCCAGCCAGGTCTCTCACCCCAAAACCTCCTTCCCTCCCACCCACCCCCCAACTGACCCACCCAGCCAGGTCTCTCACCCCCAAAACCTCCTTTCCTCCAACCCCCCAACCCCCCAAATGACCCACCCAGCCAGGTCTCTCACCCCCAAAACCTCCTTTCCTCCAACCCCCCCCCCAAATGACCCACCCAGCCAGGTCTCTCACCCCAAAACCTCCTTTCCTCCAACCCCCCCACAATGACCCACCCAGCCAGGTCTCTCACCCCAAAACCTCCTTTCCTCCAATCCCCCCCCCCCACTGACCCACCCAGCCAGGTCTCTCACCCCAAAACCTCCTTTCCTCCAACCCCCCCCCCCAACTGACCCACCCAGCCAGGTCTCTCACCCCCCCAACTGACCTGTTCAACCCAGTCTCTCCCCACAGACCGGTTCGCCGCCTGGCAGTGGGTGGCTCCTTGTTTTGCCCCCTGCAACTGCGTGGCGGTGCGGCGCGTCCCGGCCCCAGCTCCGAGCCGTCCCTGGCCGGCGGCGGCAGCCGAGCACGCGGCGCGTCCCGGCCCCGCGGCTGGCGGCGGCGGCCGAGCGCGCGGCGCTTCCAGGCCCCGCGGCTGGCGGCGGCGGCGGCGGCGGCCCGCGTGGCGCTTCCAGGCCCCAGCGCGGAGCCAAAAAGATCTCCGCGGGCCGGATGAGAGGGCCTCGCGGGCCGCATCTGGCCCGCGGGCCGTAGTTTGGAGACCCCTGAGCTAAAGGAATAACTAAGTATTCACTGGCAGGAATAGTAGACTGTTGTCTTCCATGTAGACCGATAACTAGAGGGGGACATTACTCATGCCTTGTCACTGTGTTACACAAGATCTACCAAACCACCACCTTGTAAAGTAAAACCCCATAAAGTAGTCCCTTTTTTACATACTGTTTAAGGCAAAGAAAGTAGCCCCATAATACAAAACTCCCACTAATTTCAGAGGGAAGCTCACGCATAGACTGACTGCAGAACTAGGAAGATCCAATCAACCAAAATTTACAACCCATATGAAATAATCAGACAACAAGACAGATCACAGAGCAGGGAAATGCATAGACTTGGTACACTGATGTTATCTTGTTCCTCTGATGTCCTCTGTCTGTTACTAGAACCAGACCAAATGAGTTACTTGTTATTGTTTGCTTTTCTGAATCCATAAACCCCAGAGAGTGAGTAAACAGGAGCAGTTCACTTCCAGTAATTATGCAGGATCAAATTCTACCCTCCTTTTCACCCATGGACCCACACTGGACTCATTTAGCTCTGGTGTAACTGCTAAAGCCAATGGACCTCATCACACCATGGGCTCTATTTGTCCTACTGATTTTAACAGTGTTGCATTTTCTCAGGTACTTCACTATCTTCTCATCCCTAGAAACAACTAGGTCAGGTTTAAGGCCCCATTGGTGACGGAAATTGCACTGCTGCTATTTATGCGACACCTCTTCTGTGGTAAAATGAAGAACGAATGTCACTACCTGGCTGCCGGATCAGTACCTTTCACAAGAACCAAATTCTTTCTCGTGCATGTAAAAGCCTGCAACAGCAGCAGCAAAAGCTATCCCTTCCCATTAAGAAAATATGAACATTTATATCATAGTTGGTAGGCTTAATAGGCAAGGGTTGATGCTTTCAAAATCAAATGGAGGGAATAATAGCCCAGATCTGCTGGACCAGGTGAGCTGGACCCAGTGCAAGTCTAGGGGACAGGGCGAAATATTGTATTGGTTTAGTTTAAATCCCTTCCAAAGTGACATAGTTTAAACCAAAAAAAAAAGTCCTCTTGCACTAGAATACATGTGTCCACATGGGAGTTCTAGAAGTGTAACTGTATCAGTTTAAGTTCACCCAGTAGCTGATGCAACTTTTTGTAACTCCCTAATCCTGGGGGGCAGATGGCACTAGTCCCTAGGCAAGCTAGAGCAGCCTTTCTGTGCTTTGGTTTCCCCATCTGTAAAATGGTGATAATAATTCTTGCCCTATTTGTGGAGAGAATTGACAAAAAGTGGGGTGTAAGAGCTAAGAATTGAGTTTCAAGTGAGTTTACAACCAAAATCCCTGGATGGAATGGATACAGCATATAGCTATGTGTTAAAATTGTTGTGCACTGTATAAAAAGTGTACATATTATATTACAAAAGATGATGCAAAGCAAGCTTGTGAAAGTCTCAGTGTCCTTCAAAACATAGGTCTGAAGGCTAAACTACCTTTATGAATTAGGAATAAAACCTATGAACAAGCCACTCCTTCACACAAGGAGGTGACATGCTACGATAGTGTGTGTTCATGTAACATCTATTTCTCCAATTACAACTGCATCCACCCAAATAGCAAGTACTTGACTGTCAGATTTCATCATTCAGAAAAGCTGAACAAAGCTAATTCAGGAGGAAGTATCTGTGCCTCCGGCATATTGTGTTTTGACAGAAGCAGAGACTTGCACAAGTCTGATCTCAGCAGCATCTACGACACATTGCTGTTGTCGCTCTTTATACTCTGCACGCTCATTTAATGATACCCTACAGACTGTATAATTTTTCTGCTGTGTGGGGGAGATATTTAATCAGGAACGCTGGAACAATTTGTATAGCGGGGGTGCGGAGAGCCACTGAACCAAACAGTAAACTCTGAATATGATGGAAACCACTTCAAGCCAAAGGGTGCGGCTGACTCTCCACCACCCCCATTCCAGCACCTATGAATTTAATAGTAGGAAAATAAGTTTTCATTTAAAAAAAACCAAGCCTGCTTTTTGCCTAGGTAGAAAATCGCAGTTTGTTTGCATTTCACAAGGCCAGCAAAAATGGAGTTTTACCACCAGCAGCAATTTTCCTCAAAACTGCAGTTTTAACCAGTTAATAATGGAGATTCATAGCAGGCTTGCCATACTAGCTTCTGGAAAAAAGAAGAGCACAAGATTTTTTGTTTAGCTATATTTTTGACTAGCATAAGTGCCCGGCGTTGCTCGGGTCAGTCGGAGGTGGGGAGGGGGCAGACAGCTGACACCCCCTGATCAACCCCAACACCCCCACCTCACCCCTCACCCAGCTCACGGTGCACTGTGTAGCACACAGATTATTAAATACACTGTTCGGTCAGGGGGTGAGGTGGGGGTGTTGGATTTGCTCAGGGGGTCAGGTGGGGGTGTCGGGTTCGGTCGGGGGGTGAGGTGAGGGTGTTGGGTTTGCTTGGGGGGGTCAGGTGGGGTTGTCAAGTTTGGTTGGGGGGTAAGTGAGCCGGGGGTTGGGAAGTTGTCGGGGTGGGTGAGGGGTGAGGTGTGGGTTTGGGGGTTGGTCAGTGGGTGTCGGGGTTGGTTGGGGGGGTGAGGTGGGGGTGTCGGGTTCGGTCGGGGGGTAAGTGAGCCAGGGGGTGTCGGGCTTGGTCTGGGGGGTGGGAAGGTGTCGGGGTGGGTGAGGGGTGAGGTGTGGGTGTTGGGGTTGGTCAGGGGGTGTCGGGTTTGCTTGGGGGGGTGAGGTGGGGGTGTCGGATTCGGTCGGGGGGTAAGTGAGCCGGGGGGGTGTCGGGTTTGGTCTGGGCACCCACCCCGACACCTTCCCCCCCAGACCAAGCCCAACACTCACACCTCACCCCTCACCCACCCTGACACCTTCCCCCCCCCCAGACCAACCCCGACACCCCCCGGCTCACTTACCCCCTCGACCGAACCCGACACCCCCACCTGACCCCCCCAAGCAAACCCAACACCCCCACCTCACTCCCTGACCGAACCCGACACCCCCACCTCACTTACCGTCCCACCAAACCCAACTCGGATCCGTCGCGGGCGGGGAGGGGGCCCAGAGCCGAGGGATTCCGGGGACCTTCGCAGGTGGGGGGGGGGGGGGGGAGTACAGGGCTGATGGATTCCGGGGTTCCGTTGGGAGGGGGGAGGGGCAGAGAACTGAGGGATCTCCGGGGTTCCATTGGAGGAGGGAGGGGTGAGCTGAGCGAGTGCGGTGTCTGTTGGAGGGGGTATTATGACATCATCACCACCTAACCGCCCAGCTGATGTGATTGGCCCTGAAAGACTTTCACCCCTGGGGGGCGTCAGAGGTGAGATCCGAAAATTTTTCGACCCTTAAGACCATCCTGACCCCAAGACCCCTCACTGTACCAAATTTCAAGTCTCTGGCTCAAACGGTGCGGGAGGAGTTCGCTGTCATACATACATACATAACATAAGAACATAAGCCTTTAGCTTGATATTCCCCTATAAGAAAAACCCACCGATAAAATAATCCCACAAAATTAACAAAAAAGGTTGGGGATTTTAAAAATCTTTATTAACGTGCATGTTTCCTTTGATCACATTATAAATCTGTCTAAGAGCTGAGGTAACATTTTCAAAGGAATCTAAGTGACATAGGAGCCTAAGGGAATGTCTGTACTGCAATTAGACACCTGTGGCTGGCCTGCGCCAGCTGATTCGGGCTTGAGGCGCCCTGGCTAACAGGCTGTTTAGCTGCAGTGTAGACTTTGGGGCTCAGCCCGCAGACCATGGTCTGGGACCCTCCCACTTTGCAGGGTCCTGGACCCTGGGCTCCAGCCCAAGCCCGAATAGCTGCACCACAATTAAACAGCCCCTTCTCCTCGGGCCCAAGTCAGTTGGCACAGGCCAACCACGAGTTTTAAATGCAGGGTAAACATACCCTAAGTTCCATTTTTTAAAGTAACTTAGGACCCAGCTCCTCAGAGGTATCTAGGTACCTAACTCCCATTGAAATCAATGGGAATTAGGTGTTTAAATACCTTTAACCATCTGGATCTTAAGAGCCTAAGTCTCATTCAAAGTTAATAGGGTTCTAAGTCACTTAGGCCTTTTAAACGTCTTACATCTGATCTATAAATTTCTGATCTTAAATATTTGTAATTGTAATGAGCAGTATAAACTGAGAAGGTTTGGATGGCTTTGTCTCACGACTCCCAAATTTCTGGTTTTGTCAGCAAAATATAAGATTAAAAAAAAAAATCTAGTTCACAGATAAAAGTGAATCCTTAACAGCAGGATATGGAGAGATGGGGAGGAGAGTAGAGGCAGAGGCAGAGACTCTTTTAGAGCTTCTCTTGTGCGTGAAGCTCTAAAAGAGACCAGACTAGGGACTAAGGTTCACAACATGGAAAAATACAAGGAAGAAGTTGAGACTTGTAGCTTGAAATCAAGAGGAAATGGTAAAAATTCCACAGACATTTCAAACGTGGGTATGTGATCCCATCTAAACAATTATTTGAAAAACATAAAAACAGAGCTCTGGATTATAGAATTACATCCTGTGCTTACCTTGAACTCCTGCATACAGCCAGAAAGTGGGTAGAGCAGCTTCGCAAGCTTCCTTGCAACTGTGACTGAATTCTGGCCTGGAGCAACCCCATGGGGGGGTGAGAGCACTCCAGTCATCATGCCCATTCAGATTCCAGCCTCCTTGAGAGTGAAAGCTTGTCTACATGGGAAAGTTATAGCAGCATCAGCTACTGTGTGAACGTAAACTGATACAGTTACACCAGTACAACTCCCAGGTCAGCAGTTATTCTGGTGCAAGAGGACTTTTTTTGGTTTAGCCAACGTCACTTTGGAAGGGATTTAAAGTAAACCAATACAAGCCACTCTTATTCTAGAGTGAGCATCTCCACAAAGGAAATTATACCAGCATAACTATTACTTTACTAATATAATAGGCAAAACTTTCACAAGTAGCCAAGGTCTGAGCAATTCTTAAACATGTTTGCTTATGCAGACATACCCCATAAGCCAGTGGTTCTCAAACTTTTTGTAGTGGTGACCCCTTTCCCACACTGGGCCTCTAAGCGCGACTCCCCCAGGGGTCAGGCGGGGGGGGGGGGGGAAATGTGCCTGCAGCCCACTGCGGCAGGGGCTGGGATGGGGGGGGGGGTTCCAGCAGCCCCCCGAGGCCAGTGAGGGGGAGGTTCCAGCAGCCCCCCAGAGGCGCTGGCAGCCCACCGTGGCAGGGGCTGGGCTCACGGGGGCGCCGGAAGCCCACTGCAGCAGGGGCTGGGGCCGGGTCGGGCACGTGGCAGTGCCAGCAGCCCGCCACAGGAGCCAGGACCCGGACTGGGCTCACAGGGCCACCAGCAGCCCGCCGCGGCAGGAGCCACATCTGGGACCAGCCTTATGGGGGCGCTGGCAGCCTGCTGCCGCAGGGGCAGGGGCTGCCTGCAGCAGCAGGGGTCGGATGCCAGCAGCCCGCGGCAGCAGCATTGTTCCAGGCCGGCTGCTGGCAGCAGGGGCTCGTGACCCCCACAGAACTGGCTCGCGACCCCCAGAGGGGTCCTGACTCCCACTTTGAGAATCAATGCCATAAGCAGCAACTATCAGGAAACATTTTGAGACCCACTAGACCATGGATACACTTTGTCTACTAGGGAAGTCCTATTGCTTGATGTAACAAAGCGCTAGAGACTGTTAGATGGGGGACCAATAATTAAATGACACAATGATGGGTTGGAAGGGAATGGACCAATTTTTCAAAGAGTAAACTCAGGCCCACAACATTTCACCCATTTTTGTGCACAATTATGATTGCACGTGCAAGTCAGGTGACGGTGTATCCAGATGACTGACTACATACCTAACTAGTCCTGGGAGCATGCAGTCACCTGATTTTCACACAGTCATGGCAGCAACACATGCAAATATAGAACAAATTCTGAAACACATTTTTGCACGTGGATCTCAGGAGTCCAGCCTTGAAAACTGGGCCCAATAGCTCTAGCCCAGGTGTAGATAACCTATGGCACGTGTGCCAAAGGTGGCATGCAAGCTGATTTTCAGTGGCACTCACACTGCCCGGGTCCTGGCTACCAGTCTGGGGGGGCTCTGCATTTTAATTTAATTTTAAATGAAATTCTTAAACATTTTTAAAACCTTATTTACTTTACATACAACAATAGCTTAGTTATATATTATAAACTTATAGAAAGATTCCTTCTAAAAACGTTAAAATGTATTACTGGCATGCAAAACCTTAAATTAGAGTGAATAAATGAAGACTCGGCAAACCACTTCTAAAGGTTGCCGACCCCTGCTCTAGCCTTTTCAATTTCAAATTTCCATAAAATCTGCACAGCGCCTTCTAGTTGACAGGAAGTGGGGATGAGAATACTGAAAATGAGTGAATAACTATACTTGGGGCCTGCTCCTGCTTCCATTGAACTCAACAGTAGAACTCCCATCATTCCTATCTGCTGGGCAACTGCTATTTATTGGTAGCGTACACTGAAAGGGAAAAGTATGAAAGGCATTGTAAATTGGAGGAGGCTTGAACTGAGGCAGGTCAGATTGATATATTACTTTTGGCTGCTGTTTGAAAAACCATGACAGCATCAACCAACCAGGTATTCTCATATTTCTTAGCATGTCTCGGGATTCTGGCAGTAGAATTCAATGCGACTGTAATTTCTGTAGGTAGGCAGATGGTAAGACAACACACAAAGAATTATAATAATCAGTGTGCGGTATTGCTAAAACATGAATTAATGCTTCCAAAGGCATAAAGTCTAGGATTTTATAGAGATTAACTACTTTATGGAAGCCACACTGCAAACATGTGCTCATCAACGTTACCAGAACTGCATCAAGCACTTGGCTAATTTGTATCACCTGACCTTCTGGGCCTGACCTGATAAAGTCACCAACTCAGCTCCCTCCCACAAATTTATTTCAGTAAGAAATCCCTCAAAATTAGTGCTCATTAGTCCATGTTTTAAGGGAATCAAAAGTCTTCTAAAAAGAGTTAATCAAAAGGGGTGGGAATTCTATTTCTTGTGCTGCCCCTTTAAGACTAGATGCAGCGAGGCGGAAAGGAGGGTAATAATTCAGTTCCTTCCAACCTGTCAGTTTGTCACAGTTTAGGACATGAAACAACACTACAGTGGAGCAGGAAAAGTGGAGATAGGAAGTGGGTGGCAAGTAGCATCAAGATTATTATTTATTAAGCTCCAACAGTAAGTGTCAAGGTGTACAAGATCAGAAGAAGCGCTCTGAATAAGCTCAAAAGCTGGTGTCTCTTACCAACAGAAGTTGGTCAAATGAAAGCTATTACCTCACCCACCACATCTCTCTACCAGATGAGACATTCCTTGCCCAAAAGGCTTTACAATCCACACAAACCAGACACAGAATAAGCAAGCACTGGGAAGTCTAGAGGAGGGAATGAGTAAGTTAATTTTATTAACATTATTATGAGAATTCACATAATCAATAACATTGTATTAGCAGGGCAATGTTAACACCATATTTGAGCTGCTTTGGCCTTCAAGCATGGTAAAATAGCCTGAAAAGCTGGGAGATAGTGCAGACAATTGCTATCATTGTAAGCTTGAGAGAGAGACACTGCAGCACAAAGGAAGTGCTGAGCGGCAGTGTTTATTGGGATTAACATGGAGTGAAAAACATAGGAGGGATGGATGGATGGATAAGAGGACTGGCAGTGGGACATGGACCTTTTTATTTCTGGGATGCTAGTTCAAATTCAGCCCAGGTCCATAATAAACAAAAGTGGTCATGAAACTTGATGGCAGTTTGGCCTATGTGAAGAAACCGGGTCTCAAGTCCAGCTCCAAAATGAAGAGAGGTCCACAGCATAAAGCCACTTCTGCAGCTGGCACCCTTGATAACCTGGTCAGCAATTTCAGCTAATGGGTTCCAGGACTTAACTCTGTCCTCATCACCTAGAGGTGGTCCCTTCTGGGTAGAACTGAGAGCCAGTGGTGGAAGAGAGTTAGGAAGCTTATGTTCTCACTGCCTGGGGTTCTGTGTACCTCCTCTGTGAATAATTGAGCACTTCAGTCTCAGTCCTTCAACATTTCAAAGGTACCAGGCATTCACAAGCACGACTGTCCTCTAAATAGCAGACTAGTTATTTAGGCATCCAAATAGGGATTTTAGGCACCCGTGTTTGAATACATTGCCTTTAACTTCAACTTCTGTGTCCCATTCCCCATTTATAAAATGTGGTTAAAGAAAACACATTCATATGTGGAGTTCTTTGAGATCTTGGCATGGAAAGTATTGTTCTTTATTATTGAGAATCAGAAAGGTAGCCGTGTTAGTCTGGAATTGCAGAAGTGACAAAGAGTCCTGTGGCACCTTAAAGACTAAAGTATTGAAGCATAAGCTTTTGTGGGCTAATACCCACTGCATGCATCCGATGAAGTGGGTATTAGCTCACAAAATCTTATGCTTCAATACTTAAGTGAAAGAGTCCTGTGGCACCCTAAAAACTAACTAAAGTATTGAAGCATAAGCTTTTGTGAGCTAATACCCACTTCATCGGATGCATGCAGTGGGTATTAGCCCACAAAAGCTTATGCTTCAATACTTTAGTTAGTTTTTAGGGTGCCACAGGACTCTTTCACTTATTTATTATTGGTATTTAATAATGCAATGTCAGCGTGGTAGTAGTATCAGCAAGGGATTAGGCACTATACAAACACAGAACAGCAAGACAACTTTTGTCCCGGAGAGTTGCATATAAGTGTCAAATATTGTGATATTCCAGTATTTCTTTTCTAAAAGAAGCCAGTCAGGATGAAATAAAAAGCATAAGGCATCCATGTTTAAGTCTCTTTAATGACAGTAAAAAGAGGAACAAAACCAAAATGCATGGTGTTCCAAAGCAGTGACAGCCCATGCCTAGCAAGAAAGACTTTCGGAATCATAGATCCCATGAAAAGTCATAGCGGTATGGGACAATTGGAGGCAGCCACGTCTGACAACTGGAGAAAATGAGGTGAGACACAGCTGAAATACAACAGAGGAGGAGTTCAGCAAGCCCTAACACTAAATTCATAGACTTTAAGGTGAGAAGGGACTACCCTGATCTAGCCTGACTTCCTGTATATTGCAGGCATAGAACCTTGCCCACTCACCATGTAATACACCCATAACCTCTGGCTGAGTTACTGAGGTCCTCAAATCATGGTTTAAAAGCTTCAAGTTACAGAGAATCTGCCATTTACACTGATTTAAAGCGGCAAGTGACCCTATGCTGCAGAGGAAGGGAAAAAAAATAATCCCAGGGTCTCAGCCAACCTGACCCAGGGAAAATTCCTTCCTGACCCCAAATATAATAATCAGTTAGACCCTGAGCAGGTGGGCAGCCAGACACCAAGAAAAAAAATTATCTGGTGTAGTTCGCAGTCTAGTATCGCATCACAGTCCTGAATCCTAAAGTTTGCCACAAACTCTACCCGGCAGCATATGTCCATGACCCTAAAGAGCATGAGAAACATTCTATTAGAATGTAGTGATAGAATCAAACCGTCTATATGCACACATTTACAGAACATATGTTGTATTGTAAAGAGAAAATGCAACCTGAAAAGTTTGTGAGCTTTCCCCCCCATCCTATGCCAATTTCATGATGCAGGATGTCTCCTCAGAGGCCAGTATAATTCACCTTATCTCCAGCCTGCATAACTGTTTGCAGGCAGACTTGGCGAATATGGCAAGGCACGATTCCCAAAGCAGCCAGATCATTCAGCACCTCCTTTCATTTCTGTTAGGGTTTAATGCGCCTCCCACAGTTATTTTTGGTAACTTGTTACGCTCCTGAGTTTAGTGTGCACAAAACACAAGTTATCTTGGAACTTTCAGTCCTTTAGGGTGGCTACTGTAGCTTCCACACATAAGTCCTTGGCTCAGAGTCAGGGAAGTGTGTTTCAGGACCTGATGACTGTCAAAACTTAAGGTTTTAGTACTATTTTGTACAAGAAAATTAATGGTAAGCAAATTCAGGGCATTAAACTGATCGTGAGTAAGAGCAGGAAAAAATCCCCCCTCCCACTATGCACTAGTATTGCACAACTGGCCAAGTCATTTATGGGGACTATTTTGCTTTCCTCTGAAGAATCACATAGGGTAATGCAGAAGGCAGGCTACCAGATTTGAACAGCTAATAACCTAATCTGTTATGCTAAATCCAAAGGAGTAACACTATTAATTCAGATTAAATAATCTTCTTTTCCCAAGAGCTCAGGACAATAAGCAGAGAAGCACAAAACTGGCTGATTTATTGGTTTAATGTAAAAGGTCAAACTAAGGAGACAAATGATTGGAGTCTTTTGCCCTATAAATGTAAGGTGTGAAGTACCGTTAAGGCTCACAAGAAAAGCTAGTAACAGATTATTCTTCAGTTAGTTTGTTTTTAAAGTGTGCTTTGAGATTGAAAAATCACTCAGAAAATGGCCTTGAGGGGTACAGAGTGCCTTGTTCTTCAATGATTTACTCTGTTTAAGAACAGAAAAATGGGTTTTACTAACCGCCAGCTCTAACATCACATATTCAACCTGAACTGAAGGTCAAACTGTGCACTTTCTATCTTACCACATCACCGTGAGATACATCTTGTCCTCTGTTGGTTTGCACAGGTGAACTGGGGGCAGAATGCAGGCCTGTAATTTGAATGTAGCTAAGAATTCTGTTAAGTGAGTCAGAATACATCTAATTTACTCATTCAGAAGTAGTAAACACTTTTGTCCCTTACCTAGACAGGCACGACTCAGTACACATAAGATACAAATCTGTTGAGCAGGAAGGTGACATTTTTACAATCATTTTCCAGCACAGAACTGCACTTTAAGGTCTAGGTGATTTTAGTATCATATATACACACACACGTATTTTCTGCAAACTGTGAAACACAGACACACAAAAGAGGCCAAACCACCACATCTGAGTTCCTCTCTGCAGGAGAGTCATCTTTTGACAGCAAGATAAATGGCCTGGCAGCTGTGTACATTATCCAGAGCTCCTGCTTGCTTAGTCTCCTGATTAATGGAGAGTGCTATACTTAGTCTAAAATTTATCTCTTGCAAGCCTTTATAGGTTGCTCAGAACCTAAAGTAAAGTTTATATACAGATGCACCCAGACAATAAAACGATGCCATATTGAAAATGACTACAGTTTAATTTCAAAGTGAGTCCCTTAGAGACTCATTGCTTAGGGATGCAGTATCTCAGTTTACATGGTTTTAAGTTCCCATTACACATTCACTGGCAGCCCACAAGCAAGTATTAACATTGCAATAAAACAGCCACAGTGGAAATGTGAGAGAACATTGACACCCAGTCATTAGTGAGGTGAATTTGAGTATCTTAGAGAGACATAGTAAGGGGCAAGCAGATGGGACACAGAGAGAGGAGGGGATTTTGTGCTCAAAATATTCCTACCCCTATGAAGACATTTATGAGCAAGGTAATAGACAGTGGCCTTGACCACGTGGTCACCCCAAATTTTCATTACGAGCAGCTCCCTATTTTCCCGACACCCCAGGAAAGCAAATCTAACCCAACTGGAAATGTGTGCGCAGGGGAAGGTCAGAGCATCCCCCAAGGCAGGGCTTCTCCCCGGCTTGCTAAGGACTTACTGCCACTCCCACAGACTCTTTTAGGCAAGTGTATTGTTCAAATGTCAAACAAACAAAACAATTCCTCAACTCACCCATCAAATGTAGGATCTCACTTCCTGCCCTCCCAGGGGACTCGAGCAGCTCTGCTTCCTTACTAAACTTACCAGACCACACACAAATAGTCCTCCCTCACAAGCTCTCATTCTCTCTCTGAGCTTTTATAGCACTAGGTGCTCTCTTTAAAACCAAATTTGGGTCAGCTGACCAACCTTAGGGTGCACTGGCCTTACACCCTCTTAAAGGGCCAGTGCCACACAGTGACACAGAGCATTGGCTAACTTCCTCAAAGATGACAAAGGGGGTGGGGCATCAAATGGGCAGGAGCCATGAGGTGCTTGGAGAGGTAGAGGGTGGGAGTTCTCTTGGAGGTTTGGGCTACACACATCTGCAGGGATTGATTTAACACATGGAGACACTGTGGAACTCAGTATATGTATAGTTCACATGAACTGAATGCTCAAGGGTTTCTTACCGCTTTCCGAAACAGAATGGGGAAGCTTTTCCTGCTTACCTTGTGGATCCTCCTTGGATGCCAGAATACATGACAGCCATCCGATATTTCATTACTGAACACAATGAAGATTGGTGTGTGAAGAGTGGGCAGATTTGATGTTAATCCCAACACCATGTAATGCTCCAGCAAATTTGGCCGGAATTAGGAAGAGGTCCCAAACCAGTTGGTCACCCCCCTCAGAGCAGATGGTTTATTAGTCACAAATTAAAGTTAAAAAGGATTCCCAAAAATATAACTCTCAGAATATTCTTCAGTTAGTCAACCAGTAGATACTGGAAATTACAATTGCCTGACCCTGGCTTCTCCACAGAGTATTCGACAAAGCCAATTTGGATCACAAGTCAGTGATCTATGTTCAGGCAATTCCTTGTTTATCATAGTACAAACAGAATCCCGTAACTGGCACATCTGAATGAAGGCCTGTTATGGGATTTTAACATACCACCAACTTGCTAGCCAGCCATTAGTTTTGAGAAAGATTTCCCTTAACAATGGACTTTCAACTTCAGCTATGAATTTCCCATTTGTTTGATATTTTATTTTAAATGTAATCCAGTCTCAAAATGTTATTTCAACACAGTTCTTTGAGGGTGGATTTTCACTGATATCTTTTAATGCTACTTTAAGTAGGGAAAATGTTACATATTTTTCCTATTTGTGAAAATTAAGATTGTAGGCACACACAAAGAATCAAATTCATCCTTGGATTATCTGAGACTTTGCATAGCAAATATAAATGAAGGATTTATTTTTTTACAGCTAAGATGTAAAACCTTATAAACAATGCTAAGACTGATAAATGTAAGCTAACTACAACACAAGTTATAGTTACCTATAAAAAAAGGCATAGTAAAAATTATTGCATATAGTTGAATTTGCACTGACTGAATAGTTCACACTATAAAGTGTTCACATGTTATAGAATAATATCAAGGGAGTCATACAGACCTGTAATTTTCATTAATGTTGTATAGAACTGTGGTATTTTTAACACTAGTTTTTCTCAGAAAAGTTAAAAATTTAGGAGTCTGAGTAATAACACTTGTACAATATCAACGCAATGTACTGATAGCATATCAAGCTAAATATTATCTATTATTTTTTAAGAACTACAACTAGTTTTCCATTAGCACAGAAAGATTGTAAAGACTTGAATTCAAGAATAAACTATCATAGTAGACTTAAGCAAAGAGGATGTAATGTTAGGGTGTTTGTTCAGCCAAAAGCTGAGAAGTTTGTTCCCTCATGCACAACCAAAATAGATTAGGAACGTCTCTTTAGTTATTTTTTTAATTATAAATGCAATCTCATCCTTTATTCTTGAGGGAATTCTGCACCACTGCATGTGCCCAGAATTCATGTTCTTCACAGATTTCTTTACTTTCCCACAGAAAAAATGACTTTCTTACAGGGAAGTAAAGGGAAGCCACAAGAGCGGTCACGTGCCACTCCCCAGGAGTGCTGGTATGTACGTGTAGGCACCTGGAGCAGCTGGTGGATAGGTAAATCACTCTAGAGCGAGGAGGGGAGGCTAGAGACTTCCTGGCCACAAAACTGGAGGCGGGGGAGACAGGACTTCCTCTTCCCCTGCAAGGAGCAGTCAGGGCCAGGGCCATGTCAAACTCATCTCAGAAACCTCCCCAAGCAGCAGGACGCTCTGTCCCTATCCTCCCTACCCCAGTTTCCTGCCCCCATCACTCCTTAGCCATGTGGAATTAGCCATGTGGAATCCATATGATACTGATGATTTTTCATATCTGGCCCAAACTTCTCACAGCATAACTGCTCCCTGTCTGCTTCTCCCCAAGAACAACAGACAGACAAAAGGGGAGTCTTGTTTCAATTTTTAAAAGTTCTAACCTTCCCATTGGCTCCTTTGGTCAGGTGCCCACTCATTTCCCTTTACCTATGTATAACAGTGAAACTTTTTAACCCTTTACAGGTAGAGCAATTAGAGAACAGCTACTAAGAGGGATTTTATAGCTACTGGCTGTCTATGAAAGGGAGCTATCTCCCCATCCCCCTTCCTTTATCACACTTAATCATCAATTTATCCTCCTAACAGAGACAACACATAAATCTGAAAACTGGCTAACTCCTCAGGCCCAAAAGGACAACATTATTTTCAACTTTCTGGCTACATACTAAATGCACCTATCATGACCCAGGGATAAAGGTTGGTGAGAAGGGGGTAAAAGAAGATGTATTAATCATTTTTAATATTAATATGGTGTATGTAATCTATACAATTTACTCCTAAACTGTAGGTTAACGCAAGGTGGAGAGGAAAGCTTTCCTTGAGTTGATCAGAATATGGGCCTATATAAAGACTATTTTTGCAACAGAGATATGCTCCTGCCTGGAACCAGAGTAATTATGCTTCTCTACTTAATGAGATTTTTAAGTATTTTTATTTTCCAAAGCAAAAGCAAAGACCAAAGCAATTAAGTTTAGGAAAATGATGTTCTATTTAAATAACTGCTAAACGGATAATGCTAATACATTTAAAGTATGTATTACTTGGTGAGTAATGCATGTTCTCCCCTTGCACAAGTGTTTCTACAGCACAGAGTCACTGCAACTGTGTATACTCTAATTCCATTATTCCATAAAGCAGACAGAAGAGGGCACTCTGACAGAGGGATAGGCAGCTGCTTTTGTTGAGAGACAAAGCATACCAACATTATAATCCTTTCCTCCCAAAGGTGAGAGAGTGGGAAATTTACTTTCACACATGACAGTAGTGCTGCAAATTACCATATCTGAGAGACTAAACTTAAAATAATGCAGTGGTGAAGCTGCAGGGCTCCAGTGAAGACACTATCTATGCTAATGAAAGCATAGATACTCCACCTCTTCAAGAGGCAGTACCTAGGTCAGGGTGGGCAAATGTTTTGGCCCGAAGGCCACATCTGGGTTCCAAAATTGTATGGAGGGTCAGGTAGAGAAGGCTGTGCCTCCCCAAACAGCCTGGCCCCGACGCCTATCTGACCCCCAACCCCCTGACTGCCCCCCCTCAGAACCTCCAACCCATCCAACCCCCTCCCTGCTCCTTGTCCCCTGACCGCCCCCTCCAGGGACCCCTGCTCCCTACCACCCCAGGACCTCATCCCCTATCTAAACCCCCTGCCCCGACCACTCCTTCCTGAGACCCCCCCCACCCTAGCTGCCCCCCCAAGAACCCCACCTCCTACCTGTCCCCCTATTCCCTGTCCCCTGACTGCCCTGACTCCAATCCACCCCCCTTGCCGCCTGAGAGACCCCCAAGGACTCCCACACCCTATAGAACCCTCCCACTGCAGTATAGGTGTTCGGGCTTGGGCTGGAGCCCAAGCTCTGGGACTCTCCACCCAGAGAGACTCCACCCAGAGACTCCACTCAGAGACTCTCCACCCTCACACAGGTCTAGGGATTGGCATCCAACCCAGGGCCAGACATCGACATAGGAGCTTTTCAGCCCTGGGGCATGAACCCCGCCAACTCATGACAACTGACCTGCACCAGCCGCAGGTTTTTTATCCCTGCATAGACAAAATCTAAGGCACATAAACATGTAACTTCTGGGTCAGTCTGTTGAGTGTGGAAAGCAGTTTATATACTGGGATTCTGTTGGTCAGACCTATTTAAGTTATTTACTATATTCAAATTTATTTTACAAAGTGCCTATCCCATGGCTCTAAGTGCATATACAATAATTAAGTATTTAAAAAAAGGACAAAAAAATCCACAGAGTCGTGGGTTGCTCAGCTGACCTAGACTCTTTTCATAAAACCACCCAAGCAAAAATAATTGCACCCAATCCCTCTATCACTTCAATCACACACAACCCAGCCCTGGCCACAGCCAGCAAAGAGAAGTGCAACTTTCAATGCATCCTGGAGATCAATAAATTCAAGCTCTTCCAGATAAAGAGTGGTGATGGGATGGTGGTTGGAGAGATGTTCTGCTGCTGGTAGCGGTGGTTGTTTCTTGTTGGCGGTGTGTGTTTTGTTTTGGTTTGTTTGTTTGGAGCGTTTGTTGTTGGTCTGGTTTCTGAGGACTGGGCAAATCAAATCTCATCAGATTGGCAGGTTTGCTCTCCTGAAAGAGGCACTGAACGGTTCCATTAGTAGTGGGTCTTTATAGACTTCAACCATATCACAGGTGGTGATTTGAAGATTTTCCGGAGCTTTCTATGCTTCACTGAGTGTGATGGGCCCAAGTGTAGTGTGACAAGGTGGCTCCCCTGGCTCAAGTCCTTTGGGTCGCTGTCACAGCGTTGGCCCCCTAGCCAGGCTGTACCTGACTCGGGTTTTTCTGCTGCTCCTTAGCTACTTGCTCCCTTTCTCTCCCTCTCAGGGACAGGCTCCTGCAAGCCAGGAAAGCTAGGTCCCCCTCTGGTAGGGATCCTTAGTCCTCTTCTCCTGCTTGCCAGCAGCCTCTCCGTCCCTGCCTCCTCCAACTTGCTCCTCACACTCTCTGCTTTCACCACCTCGCTCCTCTAACTCTCACTGCCACCAAAACTCCCTCCTCAAACTCCCACACTCCTCCCTGGGGAGGAGTCTCTTTAAAGGGCTCTGGCAGCCTCCTTAACTGGCCTCAGCTTGCCCTGCTCCTGGCTGTGGCAGCTTTGCCCAGCTGGACCCCATTCCCCTGTAGAAACCCTTCTAATTACAGGTCCTTCTGCCTGCCCTGGGTCTACCACAGTAGTCATGGGTGGTGGCTTGATGAATCTTCTTCTCTCTGGTTCATGATTTGCTGTCTCAGTGAGTTCACCTTGTATTTAGTGTGGTCAATGCTTGGTTCAAATATTAGTTTATGCAGTCTAGGTTGAGGAGCTAGTACACTATTCAACATAGCTCTGCAGCTGTGATTTTTCAGCTGGGGAGGATGAAGATGTCATTTTCATTTCCTTTACTGTAGTGGTGTAGTCCTATGAGTGATGCTGGCAGGCAGATTCAAATGAAGTTTCACCACATCTGCCCACGCTCATCTTCTGATGCAGTCCATCAGCGAATCATGATGGTCTGTAAGGGCGAATGATGGGGGAGGGGGAGAAGAGGAGCAAGTGGGGGGCAGAGTATTGGAGGGAAGGGACTCCACAGGGTCAGTGCCCTTCCTTAATCAGCCTGGGAGCTGCGGGCCCCCAACCCCAGCCCTTCCCAGGGCTGTTTTAACCCCTTTTCTTTTAGGAGCGGGGTAGTCACCCCGCTACAGGAATACAGTGAAAAATAACCTTGGTTCAGTCCATGGTGAGCAATGGCAGGTTCCTTAGTGTCAAAGAGGGAAGGGAAAGAAAATGGGTAAATTCCGTGAAGTAACCTTTTCTAGAAGAAATCTGTTAATGTGTTTTTTATATTCTAGTCTGAGTTCATATATTTATAAAAATTTTAACATCTGATCCACTTATTCTGCTGTAACTGAAAGAAAACACAGGACTATCTCTATACAAAATAGCCGGAATTTTATGATTTCTAAGCTATGTTTCCAACAGATGATAAAGGAGCTGTTGTTAAACTGAATCTAACAGCATGGAAAGAACAATCTTTAAACTCATGACTAGAGAAACCAGAATCAGTCATGTTCCTTGGCCAAGACCAAGACCAATTTTGGTTGGCTCTATTCAGATTTCTTTCTGAAATCTCTGAAGGATTCATACTTCGGGAGCAGGTGGGGAAACAATTAAACTTACTGGCATCTGAAATCATATCTTTACCAGCGTGAAGAGAGTTGCTGGCAAGAGTCATGCCAGAATGCATCACCTAAAGGACCAAAATAATATTTTTCCTTTGATTTTTCCTTAGGATATTTTCTTCTTTCCTCAGTTTGGTACTACTGAACTAATCTCATGTTAGCATAAACAATGATGGCAACAAGGCCAACATGTTCAAGCCATCTCTCTGTCTGTAGGGGGCAGCATTAAATGAGGGGGCAAATGCCAGTGCCTGTCTGGCAATAAATTCACATTCAATCTAATATTCTGCTGCAGTGATCACTAAGGCCATTTATCCTTTGTCCACTCCAGCAAGATCCAGTAACCTGTGCAGGATAGAGATTTAGTGCCAGAGAACTGGCAAGTTTGCACAAGTAATCAGTTATAATTGTTATAATAATATAAAACAAGCCAGTGTGAGAACAAGCATGGAGAAAAGCATTAAGGCCTAACTCTGAATTTGTTCCTTAGGGATTAAAGGAGAATGATGGCCCAATGGGTATGGGAGCAATATGGCATCTGGTTCCAAGACCATCAAAGGATGCAAATCAGTGATGCTGAAGCAGGGGGCAGTCTGTATTGCCCTTTAGCTCCCACTATGGTTGGTCAGCAAAAAGGTGATGATGCTATCATTAGATAATGTCAGACAGTCTTACACGAAATTGTATGTTGATAGTGAGTTTGGGATGTGTAGGATATGCAAGATTTTTCCCAATATGTGCAAGAAAAGAAAAAGAAAAGAAAAATCCTCTCCACCGTTCTATTTCAAAACCAGAAATCTGACATATTGTCAAACTGGTTTTTTTAAGCACAAAAGAAAAATTAATAAATAGGTGTTGTCCTATTGGATTACTTGAAAAAGACCCAGATTTTGCAGCAGCTTTTTTCTGATTTACAGTATAACATTTCCATTCCTGTGTATATTTTTGTTAAATTAATCACAAGATTGCTTCCATGTACTTTTAATTACATTTTTTAAACATTTGCTTAAGAGATGAGTTTTGCAAAATTGGCTTAGGTTTTTGGCATCTCTCTGAGTTCTCCAATTGTTTCCAAATTCCTGTATTGTGCTGACTTAAACCATCTGGCTGTGTTTGATGTGATTTGGATTGAATCTGAGCATTTCATTTACATTTCTAATTTAAAGTGTTTCCAGAACCATGCATAGGTTTTCATCTTCTGTATGCATGTTTCCATTTAATGAATTTTATTTGGAAGAGAAAAGTGTTACTCTCTTGTAAATTTTTATCTTAATTGCCTGGCACACAAATTTACAGGCAACATGAGGGAAGAGTGCAGTAAAAGTAATCAAATTATATCATGCTTTATTCACTTGGTTATTTTGTCTGCATAAACATTATCTGTAATAATATCTGTTCAATCTTTATAGTTTATGCCTTTTGTTCTTTTTTTATACGCATTCCCATAAATAATGACAAAAATACATTTTCACAATTCTGGTACAAAGAGAAGACCAGATCCTGTGTACCTTACTCAGGCAGAATTTACAATACTAGTTTTGCCCACGTCAGAAGTGCAGAATTAGAGCATATACACTCTCTCGATATGTATACATAATGTACACACACTGTTCAATATGAAACAGTTATAATTCAGTGGCAAAAAACAACTTAACACAGAATTACAGTTATTTGGTAGTATGTTGTCCCCTTGCAGAATTTTTAGCTGAGTAAAACTCAAACCTCTCAAAACCAGGAAATACGAATTTATCTCTGCCTCTTTTAGCAATAGCCCAGGACACCCTGCTAACACATATCTTTACTCTGCCAACCCCACAGTTGCTGAAATGAACACGCTCTTAACCTCCTTCTACAACCCATTCACTCACACTCACAAGATTTCCGCTAACACTGTTAAAAGGACAAAAAGAAAAAAACCCAGCAATTAGCACACTGACACCCCCCCCCATACCTCTCACCCTCCCTCTCGCCACCCCCCTCCCCACACAGACACATATCAACTGCATCCCACCAGCCCTGCTTCGGCCACATCCACAGACCTCAGCCATGCCCCTGACTGCACTCCCCCCTCCAACCTAGCCCCCAATGCCATGACTATATCTAGGCCTCCTTACCGCAAGCAGGAAATGCAGCATCTCCCTGCAGTCTTCATTCCCTGGTATACAAATGTGTCTATTGCTGTTACTCCCCAGACTCCTATAACCTGATTCACATGCAGTGCCAATGCCTGGTGCGCAAGACAACGAGGGCTACAGTGGAATAGTGCTGGGGTGCAGGAAAGCTGAGGTGCAGGGTGGAAGGGGTGCACTGGGTTGCGTGCACTGGCAGAGTAGGAGGATTCGAGTGCATGGGGGTTGGGATACACTGGCAGACCTGTGGAAGGCAGAGGGGTTGGGGTGCACTGGTGGAGCTGAAGGGGGGCATGCCTCCCTCACCTGAGCCCCCAACTTTCCTTGCCTCCCCATACATCCCCATTTATCCCCCTCCCCAGAACTCCCTCCTCTAGCTGCAGCCCCAAACCCCTCTACCCCTATTCCTTTGCTCCTCCATTTCCTAATATCCTTCCTAGGAAGCACTCCATGCCTAATCTTTTCCCCAAAAAGACTTTGATTACATTTGATTATAGGTACGTGATATACCTTGACTTTAGCAAAGGTTTTGATACAGTCGTCCATAGTATTCTTGCCAGCAATTTAAAAAAGTATGGATTGGATGAATGAAGGTGGATAGAAAGCTGGCTAGATCATCAGGCTCCATGAGTAGTGATCAATGGCTCAATGTCTAGTTGGCAGTTGGTATCAAGCGGAGTGCCCCAGGGGTTGGTCCTGGGGCCAGTTTTGTTAAACATCTTTATTAATGATCTGGATGATGGGATGGATTGCACCCTCAGCAAGTTCGTGAATTACACTAAACTGGGGCTAGAGGTAGATACACTGGAGGGTAAGGATTTGGTCTAAAGTGACCGAGACAAATTGGAGGATTGGGACAAAAGAAATCTGATGAGGTTCAACAAGAACAAGTGCAGAGTCTTGCATTTAGGACATTGAGTAAGAATCCCATGGAATGCTACAGGCTGGAGACTGACTGGCTACGCCAGGGGTGACCAACCCGTGGCTCTGGAGCCATATGTGGCTCTTCAGAAGTTAAGATGTGGTTTCTTGTACAGGCACCACCGACTCCAGGACTGGAGCTACAGATGCCAACTTTCCAATGTGCTGGGGGTGCTCACCGCTCAACCCCTAGCTCTGCCCCCACTCCACCCCTTCTCACCACCTCCTCTGAGCCTGCTGTGCCCTTGCTCCTCCCTTCCCCTGCCCCGAGCCTCCTGCACACCATGAAACAGCTGATCTGGAGGTGTGGGGAGGAAGAAGAGGCTCTGATTGGCAGGGCTGCCGGTGGGTAGGAGGTGCTTGGAGTGGGATGGGAGCTGATGGGGGGCTGCTGACCTAATACTCTGGCTCTTAGGCAATGGTAAATTCTGATTTCTTCTACAGCTCAGGTTGGCCACCCCTGGGCTAATTGGCAGATCTGCAGAAAAGGACCTGGGGATGACAGTGGACAAGAAGCTGGATATAAGTCAACAGTGTGCCTTTGTGGCGAAGAAGGCTAACAGTATATTGAGCTGCATTAGTAGGAGCATTGCCAGCAGATCAAGGGAAGGGATTATTTCCCTCTATTCAGCACTGGTGAGGCCCCATATGGAGTACTGAATCCAGTTTTGGGTCCCCCACTACAGAAAGGACAGACAAATTGGAGAAAGTCCAGTGGAAGACAATGAAAATGATGAGGGGGCTGTGGCACATGGCTTATGAGGAGCAACTAAGGAAACTAGGTTTATTTAGTCTGCAGAAGAGACGAGTGAGGTGGGATTTGATATCAGCCTTCAACTATCTGAAGGGGAGTTCCAAAGAGGATGGAGCTCAGCTGTTCTTAGTGGTGGCAAACGACAGAACAAGGGAGTAGTGGTCTCAAGTTGCAGTGGGGGAGGTCTAGGTTGGATATTAGGAAAAACTATTTCACTAGGAGGGTAACGAAGCACTGGAATGGGTTATCTTGGGAGATGGTGGAATCTCCATTGAATCACAGAATATCAGGGTTGGAAGGGACCTCAGGAGGTCATCTAGTCCAACCCCCTGCTCAAAGCAGGACCAATCCCCAACTAAATCGTCCCAGCCAGGGCTTTGTCAAGCCTGAGCTTAAAAACCTCTAAGGAAGGAGATTCTACCATCTCCCTAGATAACCCATTCTAGTGCTTGACCACACTCCTAGTGAAAAAGCTTTTCCTAATATCCAACCTAAACCTTCCCCACTGCAACTTGACACCATTACTCCTTGATCTGTCATCCGGTACCACTGAGAACAGTCTAGATCCATCCTCTTGGAATCCCCTTTCAGGTAGTTGAAGGCTTGACAAAGCCCTGTCTGGGATGATTTAGTTGGGGCTGGTCCTGCTTTGAGCAGGGGGTTGGACTAGATGACCTCCTGAGGTTTCTGCCAATCCTAATCTTCTACGATTCCCACAAAATAAAACTCACATCCAAAACTCACAAATTGTAGAACCCTCCAGCCACTCAGTGCAAAACTCCTTTTGTCTTAGGTGGGGGCTTTTCATTAACTTATAATTAATTACCTTAATTAAAGAGTGAGTTCACCATCATCAATCTCAACAAGGCATGTGATTCGACTCATTAGTACCTCTCAGTTTAACAGTACAAAGCAGCGAAAAGAAGCTAGATTTGGGGGTTAGGGGGTTGTAATTTAAGGACTGCTCAATCAAATGACCACAAACTAGGGTCACTAATGTTACTCTGTGCCCCCATGAGGCATACCAAATTTCAAAGCAATCTGAATAACTGTTCAGATTTCAGAGCACTTCCAAGAGTTGAGTTTTAAAGCCTATAAAATGGCAGGAATGGAAACCCTCTAGCCATATTTCTGTATTCGCACGAGCACAGTATAAAAAACGTACAATTTTCTTAACTTCCGTTCTCAGTTTGGGTCCCCCAAATATTTAATGGATGCCATGCACTACCCTGGGTAAAACTCAACAGGTGAGACCATTTTGACATACATCACATCAATAGCATGATCTTTACCTCTGGGCTAGCAAAAACAACCCAAAAAACAAAAAACCACACCTAGAAACTTTTTGGAAAACTTGCAATTTTTTTTCAGGGCTTATATCTTCAGAAACCCTGGCTCAAATGTCTAAAACAGAGTCAATAACTCTGCCCTGTACCCTCCAGAGGCACACCAAATTTCAAAGAACTCTACATGTGTTGAATTTAGAGGACTCAGGAAATTTAAAACACTACATAGGTACAGCTGCGCTGCTGTAGTGCTTTAGTGAAGATGCTCCTACACAAAATCCTGTCGGCATAGTTAATCCACCTCCTCAACAGGTAATAGCTACATCGACAGGGAAAGCTCTCGACAGGTGAGAACATTTTGACTCACATCACCCCAGAGCGAATTTTCATACCCCCAAGCGACATAGCCATGCCAACATAGGTCTGTAGTGTAGACCTGGCCTTAGGAAGGTCGATCTTGAAATAGATGTTGTGATGCAGCCTTAACCACAGTGGCACTGCCACACCACACAACATGAAACATGACCAGATTTTGATCTGCTCTTGCACAAGCGGAGGAAAAGTAGGAGAAGCTTGCTGCTCTTCCACATTCCTTTGGTCCCAATGCCAGGCCACTCAGCACAATCTCCTGCTCAGAGTGGTACAGCCCTGGAAATCACACACTCTTAACACCTACCCACAGAACAGACTCCCTTGGGAGCAGGCTGTACCTTCTGTGGCAGTCTGGCTCTGCACACCCCTTTAATTAAAGATCCAGTCCAGCCCTTTGTGAACAGGCAGAGAATTAATCTTTCACTTCTTCAGCCACCAGTACCAATTGCATGTTATCGGGAAAGATTGAAAACTCCTCCTCAGACCTGTTTAATGAAGGCAAAAGAGTACTTGACAGATACATCTTACAAACACAACAGCAAGAATGGAATATTAAGCAACGAATCTAGGGCTGGGAGCTACTGAAAAACGATCTGGTATATAATCCTAAACTGTGATTTAATTTCTAACCCCTTCATATTTGTAACCACTCCCTTGAGAGAACAGGAGAGTTAAGCCCATTTAGTGTAAATCATCTTTTAACAGCAGCAACTACAGTTATTGGCCAGGTTATGATCTCAGCTCTTTGTTGCTCAATAAATCTGGAGTAAGGCTACAGAAGTCTGTAGAATTACTTCAGGTTTACATTGATGCAAATGAGAAAGGAATCTGGCCCACAACACTCCTATGGGTTCTTCTGTTAAGTTCTATTCCATCATCTCCAAGATGTGTGTGCGTATACATATTTTACAATTAATATTACATTTAGTCTCGAGAAAAAACGACTGAGAGGGAACCCGATAACAGCCTTCAAATATGTTAAGGGCGGTTCTAATGAGTACAGTGATCAACTGATCTCCATGTCCACTGAAGGTACGACAAGAAGTGATGGCTAAATTTGCAGCAAGGCAGATTTAGGTTAGAAAAAATTCAAGGGTTCTCAAACTTCATTGTACCACGACTCCTGTCTGACAACAAAACTTTCTGTCCCCGCAATTATTAAAATAATTCAATGTTATTGTGGTTGTTATTCTAGATGGTGCAGTAGTGCCCAAAATTAATTTATTAATAAATAACTACTCAAGAACTATCACCCTCCCTATGCATTTGTTCTTAACATCACATGAAAAACCTGGTGAGGATGCTAGGTTATAATAGATTTGTAAATATTTATTATTTTAAGCCATCTTCCAAAAATAAAGATTTTTTTTCCCTGCCCAGAAGGTTTAAACATTCAAACAGAGAGGAAATAACAATTGTAACACTGGACACAGTGGATACTGACCCATTATGTCACAGAGGTACAGGGTAAAATTTTCATATGCACCTATGCCTCATTTTAAAATATGACACAGGATCCTAAGACTCACTGAAAGTCAGTGGGACATAGAGGACTAAGTCACTTTTGAAAGTGGAACTTAGGGTCCTAAGACACTTACATGCTTTTGAAAGTTTTACCCATAGCCTTTTGTAGCCCTGGCCATGTCAGGTGACTGGAGCCAGGAAATAAAGATGAATCTTTTAGTACTACTCCTATGTGTCTCACCATTAATAAAAAAAATGAATGTATCAAATCATAGCTGGGGACATTATAGGAAATTACTGTTCTATTTGTGACTGCACAGTCTCTGATGAATCTGTCTCCTAATCTAATTAAAAATTTAGTTGAGCTCCTTAATATTTAAAAATGTGGAGATGGACAGACCTTCTCTTTCTTCTGCTGCTCTAATAATTTATGTGTATTTTACTTTAGTAACGAGCCAAACCAACACACCAACCCCAAATACTGGCAGGGTTTAGATTTCCAGCTAATAACCAACTTTTTGCAGCTTGGGATCATCTCAATTTTATTCCAACTCCCCCCTCCCCAAACTCCAAATTAGTCTAAAATGGGGATTTGTATAATGAACTCCCTTGCAAGAGTAAAACCTGTGGGAGACGACTCAGGGGGAAGAAACTCGTTGAGATTATCCTTCTGACATTCCTCCAATTCAAAAAACCTCCCGCATCACCTGTCAGCCACCAGCCCCGTCAGCCTGAATCCCTCTCAGGCAAAGCGCAGCCTACAGCATGTTGTTGTGTTGGAGGACCTTCTCCTATCCATAGGCAAGGGAGCGACATCATTTCTATGGCTTGCTGTACCTCTCTGTGGCATTTGATACCACTGATTACCAAATACTTCTGTCCTCAAATGACTCAAGTCCTTCCTTTCAGACTGTACCAAGAGAGTCCTGATGAGCAGTTCTGCTACAAATCCAACAAGACTCCCTGTCATGTCCAGCAGTGTTCATTCCTGTGCTCCATCTCATTCAACATCTGTGTGACGCCATGGTGAGGGGCTGGTTAGAAAACATGGTTTTATATGCCAGCAACACACAGATTATCCCCAACTCGACATCTCTTTTAACACAGATAAATACCACGCTCTCCCAGCTTTCCCGATGCCAAGGACAGATCAGCATCTGGATGATGGGGTGATGTTGGTAGGAAAAGGGGAACATTTCAGAGAACTCCCCACCTCTGAAACATCCTCCACTGCTGAAGGCAGTTGCCCTTAGAATGTAAAATCCGTTTGTAGCCTCTCTGTCCTTTTGGACTCCTTAGTGCTTCTGGTCCCCAAATAATTATAGCTGCTGAAAATGCCCACTTGCAGCTGGCCTGAAAGCTAAGCCCTCACCCTAACTAGCACTGATTTAAGCACAGCACTCCATGCTCTTGTGACCCGCCTCCTGCAGGCTTAGTTACTGAGATTCATTATACCTAAGAATGAAGCTGCACACTTCCGACGGAATAAAACACAGCAGCCCATCTAGTAAGTAAGAGGAGTGCCTGTGAACACATCATCCTGGTGTTCCCCTCTCTACATTGCCTCCCTCTTAAATACAGAGCCTAGTCCGAGGTCTCTATTCAAACATTCAAAACCTCCCTGGGGTCAGCTCAAGCTACTCAATGGACCATCTAGTCCTCTATGACGATGACCTCCAGCTACATTTCATTAGAACAATGAAACTGCTGGCCAACAGGGGAGGCCTGTGAGAGCTGGAGACTGAACTTTAATGGGCACTGGATGCAGACTACGGAACTCAGACTCACAAGACATGAGACTGATCACATACCTCTAGACATTCAGAACCAAATGCAAAACCCATTTATTCAGCTTAGTTTTCCCTCAACAGTACTCCCCGCATGCACACACACACACATAGGCACACACAGAGTCAACCTTGCTCCTTTTAACTACCACTTTTTTAAAAAAAGAGGAAAAGAAAAGTGAGAGACTCCAGTGTGTGGACTTGTGCCAAAGGCAAGTTCCAGATTAACCTTATTATAAGCAACACAGCCTATTATTAAAGTTGGTTGACACTTCCCATTAAAATATTCTATTTTCGGTTTTTTATAACTTAGCCAAATATGAACTGTTTGGGCTGAATTTTTCCTTGCTGGGTGTCTGCCTGAAGCTGAACTTTTTTGCATTTTAGCCAAAATGGCTTGGGCATTTCCAAGATATAAAAAGGTTATTTAAAAAGGTTATTTTATATTTTTATAAAAAGATTGTTTATAACAAAAGATTGTTTATAAAAAGATTTTTTAAATTTATATGGGAGGTCGCACTCAGAGTCTTGCTACGTAAAAGGGGTCACTAGTACTAGTTTGAGAACCACTGTTCTAGTGCCCTCATGATTCGGAGAATGGACTTAAATTGTGGCAAGGGGATATCCTTCCTTTTGCCATCCATGTGAAAATTTGCTCAAATCTGGCCAAGTTCTAAGCCCTGAAAAACTGCAGTATGCATGTGCTCAGTAGAGGTTTCTTAGATTTTAACAACTAAATTCCCCAAAGACTCCGTCCACTCTGGCCATGCTCCAGCCTGGGGCTTAGCACGATGTTTCCCTTCAATTGCAGCTCTGGGCTGCTGTGAGCCAGGCAGACTGAATTGAGCAGGGAGCCTGCCTCCCATGCTTTCCATGACACACCCACATACACGCGGGGCCCAGAAAGCATGGAGGAAGAAGCTGCCTGATTTAAATGCAAAGATGCAAGAACCAGATCTGCAAGGGGGAGAAATACAGATTGAGACATGAAAAAGCCTGGGGGTAAAGAGACTGGGGGTGGAGGAGAAGGAACTGAGACTGGGAATTGGGGTGGGAGTCGGGGATTGCCCGGGCAAGGAGACTAGAAGAAGACAGCAGCTATGGAAGAATCAGATTAAACAGGGAGTGTAGGTAGATAGACTGGGACTTGGAGCCCATGGGGAATGTGGGTGGGAGAGCAACTGGAGGTTCAGTTTGGGGAAAGAGGTAGATCGGTAGAACCCTGCACAGATACAAAAATGTGTATCCGCATCCGAGCCGAAAAAATTGTCTGTGGCTATCCACATCCGCGGATGCAGATAGCCGGGGATTTGCAGGGCTCTACTTACCAGGGCCAGGCTGAGGCTCCCCCTGCTGGAGCCCAGTCAGGAAGAGTTGCATGGGCAGCCGTGGGGAACCTGTGCAGAGTCGCGGACCCTCCACCTGCCCTCGGCTGGGTGGGGAGCTTGGGGGAAGGAACATGGCCAGGGGCTGCTCACAGCTTCCCCCCCCCCCCCCGCCATACACCACAGGCGGGTGGAGGGACCCAAGCTCCCCGCAGCTGCCAGCACGGCTCTCCCTGAGCTGGTTCTGGATAGCTGTGGATACCCGCGGATTTGCAGGGCTCTACAAATTGGATGGCACACTGGCAGTGAGGAACTGGGTATGGCAGGGCCAGGGCACTGGGACTGGAAGTGGGGAGAGACTGGAATGGAGATTCTAGAATTTTCCAAAAAAGGAGACTGGGACTGTGCTGGAAAGCCTAAGTAGTGGAGGCTAAGTGAGGAAAATGTGCCTGGAATGAATAGCAAGGGATGGGGAAGAGACAGGACCGAGACAGGGACAGGGTGGAGGGAAATGGGCAAGAGTGTCTGTGCCCATTAGAGCACACTCCCCTCCAGAACCTGCAATAGAACCAACATTCCTGGCTCACGCCACCCGTCACTGTCAGCAAATATCTACAAAACCCACTGGCAAAGTGTCCCATCCCCTTCTAATGCTGGTGCCCATAGAGGATAACACACTTTCTTCAGTTACTCCATTAGCTTAAGTGGCATTAGTCTGTGCAGTGGATCTAATGCATCCAACCCTTCTGATGACCCCTGGGGAGGGTCAGTATGGTGCTAAAAGACAGAATTTTTGTTTTTTCAGATTGCTTTAAAAAAAAAATCTAGGAAATTACACACACAAGGTTAAGAGAACATTATTTAGGTTGCAAAAGTGGTGGAATTAGGAGTGCTACCCCAGCCCCGGTCTTGAAGTGGATTCCATTATCTACACAGGGTTCACAGTTTGGTTCAATATTTCTGAGCACCCCTATAACGCACCCACAAACATTGTTCCAGCACCTCCATAAGGTTGCAAAGTCAAACCCTCCAAAGTTAAGAAAGGCCAGAATTAAGGTTGCCTGTGGCAAAATAATAATAATTATAATGGACAGTGTCTGTGTAAATATAGGCTATTGTGATGTAGAATGTATAAATATAGTCTAGGATAATGGAGATGCATAAGAGGCTGACTGCACATTTGGGCGCTTGGTTTTACAGCCTTAGGAAGATTCCTTGAAAGTCGCTGTGGTGGGTGTCATTAAACACTTTGCCCTGTTTGGTCTTATTGAAGAGCACCCCCCATTAAAAAAAACAACTCCCCCCCCCCAGGCCTCTCTGTTGCCCTTTGCTCAACAGCCCCCCTGGGGTCCTGAACTGCGCCGTATAAAACAGCCCCAGCCTTGCACTTGATCAAGCCGCCCCATCTCACCAGCCTCATTCAGGTCCCCATTCCACCGAGCTTGGCAGCGTCTTTACGGGCTACACGCCGGCGGTTGCGCCCCCTCCCCGCTGCTGGGTCCTGCCGGCGCTAGTCGCCCCCCCTCCCACCGCCGCAGCCCGATGGGGGGTGCCAGGCCGTTCTCCCGCTCTGCGGGGGGCAGGGGAGCGAGCGGGGGGCCGGCTCCCGCGCCTCGCCCGGCCCGCGGAGCGCTCAGCCGCGGCCCCGCCCCTGCCGCCGAGTGTTTACGGCTCCCCACCTGCAGCGAGCAGCAGCCGGAGCGGCGGGGACCCAACAACTGTTGCCGGGGGAGCTGCAGCCGGCGCTCGCTGCCGGGGCCGACCGAGCCCCCCCGCGGGGCCGGGAGACCTCCTCGCCCGCCCCATGTGCGCCCCCAGGTCCTGGAGGCGGGCGGGAGTACCCTGGCTTCTCATGCTGCAGCTGCTCCTGCCTTCTCCAGGGGCTCAAGGTAGGGGCTGGAGCCGCCCTTTCCCTCCGCTTTCTGCACCGTTCCCGGGGCACGTGCAAGGGGTGCGCGTGGCTCTCCCGCGCTCCAGGGGTGGGCACCTCCAGTTGGTCCTTTTAGGTTTAAAGTTTAAACTTTAAACTCTTGGGCTGGGGGGGGAGTTGTCCCGTGTGATCCAATTGCAGCTAAGCACGTTTTAGTGGAGTGGCTCCGGATCTCAGCTAGTTAGTGACCCCGTGAGACAGCCCGGATGATTATATTAATTATTCGATGTGTGGCCTTATCGGAAATCCCCACATCCAAGGGCTCGATCCTGTAAATACTTGGGGGTCTGAGGAGCTTTGCTCACGGGAAGCACTTGAGCCAAATGGGACAGCTCACAAAAGTGAAGTTACTTGCCAGGTGTTCACAGGAGTAGCCCCTGTGGTCCCGGTCGTGCAGGGGGGGCTGTGCTGCAGCGGAGGTCTGCCCACTTGGATTCAGCAGCAGCATCTAGACCTGTGTTTGCAAGGTGCAGCTTGCTTTCTGTAATGGACATCAATGGGTCACTGAATCCAAACGCCCTGAACGTGGGGTAGGCTTGGGGATTCAGCCCTGGGAGTTTGAGAGTGTTCCGAATAATGATTTTGATGCAGCCCATTATACCTTGTCTGACAATAATGAAGGGGGTCGGAGAGAGAGATAAGTAGGTAACAAAAAGGCAGATAGATCACTCACCTAGGCCTCTATCTAAAAATAGTCATCAGCATAAAGCATAACTTGTTTGATTTTATTTAGTTTTACAAAAAAATGGGAGTGCCACTAAATCAACAAATGAAGAGATACTGACAATTTAAATATCATATGTAAACAAATTTCCTTATTAGTGTTTAATAACATTGTAGACTAAATGTAAAGATTTGTAAAATATAACACTCTGAGCACTTCTCCGGCTCTTTGTTTACCTTTAGCATACCTTTCATATGAGACAATAAAAGAATTTTCTTCCTTGTTTATAGTTAGTTTCACTTTCAGGTTCTCTAGTCTGCGGGATTTCAAATACTACAGGGGATAGTAGTATTTTTAAAGAACTGTTTTCACTGGATTTTTTTTTTTAATTTATTGGTTTCAGGTTTGATTATAAGTGTATGTTTACCAAATGTAAATTTTGAGCCAAAAGTAAGTTCATGGAGCCCCTTTGAAATATTATTTAGATGGGGTGGTGCCCAAAATATTCCAGGTACTTGCCAATCACAGAAGAATACAGTCCCAAAGAGCATTCACGCTGAATGCACAAGAGAGAGAGATGAAGGAAAGGGAGACAACATGTAGACAAACTGGATAGGTCAGTGATAGTTACACACCATATTAGTCCCCTGTTTTGTTTTAAATATAAACTGTCCCCAGCCCCTTCTTCCCCAAACGGTTGTTGGTTCCTGACTCAGCTCTATCTACAAATCATTATTGTATTGTTATAGAAAACAAACAAGCAGTAAAATCCTGAGTAATCCAGTACTCTCCTGGATCCTCTCTCAACACAGCAACCCCAACCTCTCACCCTGAACTGTTCCCATATCTCCCTGCTGAGAATCATCCTTTGTTTGCCCAAGTCAAAAAGAACTGCAGTGAAGGAAACAGTAAAAAACACTTTGATGGAAAATGCCTACATGCAGAATTGTTTCAAAGAGTACTTGTGACTTTAGTTTTTCTATTTGCAAGTAATGTCATCTCAGGTATGCCTTGGAGGTGTGGATTGAAAGATTCGACCTAGTGTGCTAAAAATAGTTGTATGGAAGTTGCTGCACTGGGGATAGCTTGGGCTAGCAACCAAAGAGCCCGGCCCCAGCAGGGTTCAGGCAGGCGTGGGCTCAGGCAGCTAGTCCAAGCCACCACCACACTGCTATTTTTAGCATCCTAGCTCAATCAGAACTAATGCCAGTCTACCACAATGGGAATCACACCTTTCAGCTGCTGTGTAGACATACCCTTAGTGCCAAGTCCTGTCATGCATGCTCAGTCCTTATTCAGACTGAGGTCACTGGGACCCTTGCCTGTGTAAAGATAGCAGGATTGAGCCCTTAGACTGCACAGTGCTGAGGATCTATGAGAGCCTGATCCTTATCTTTTACTGGTGTATATCAAGAGTAATTCCCCTGAAGTCAGTGAGCTAATTGCTGTGAAAGGGAAATTGGGTCCATGCTTCTTAGCATTTTACAGGAATCTTGTTGCACGTCCAAGATAAAATAGCTCAAAGAATTCTAGCTGTTAGGACTGGAAGTGACCCCTTGGGAACCTAGTGCATCTTGCTCCATTTCACTACTGCCGGTGTCCACAACACTAAGGCCCAGATGCTCCAAGGTATTTAGGTCCCCATTGATTTTCTTGGAAGTTAAGCACTTTTGAGGATCTGGGCCTAGACCCAAAAGAGCTTGATTCTACTTCCATTTCAATCCATAGCCAATCTCCTGTTGGTTCCAAGAAAAACAGAATTGCCCATAAGTGTGTTTATCCTGGATGCTTTTGAATACCTGTAATTATGGTGTCTGTTACTTCTTTTCACAACCTGTTTTGTTACAGAATCATAGAACTGGAAGGGACCTTGAGAGGTCAGCTAGTCCAGTCCCCTGCATCTATGGTTTTGAACTTCTTTTTTAAATAGAGGAGTTCACAGAGTGCACTCTGTCTGGCACAGCTCATTTCCTTTTGGACAATTCATTGTCTGTACTTCATCAACTGTAATCCATTAACCCTGACACTTCAGTAAATGGAATGCAGGGTCCTCACCAACTTAAAGGCATCCATAGGATTTACTTGTCTTCTAGATAAGACGAGGAAGATTTGTAGCACCTTAGAGACTAACCAGTTTATTTCAGCATAAGCTTTCGATAAACTGGTTAGTCTCTAAGGTGCCACAAATCTTCCTCATCTTATTTACGGATACAGACTAACACGGCTGCTAATCTTAAACTTGTTTTCTAGAGACAAGTAGAGAAAGTCCTTGTTTGATTTGTCTCTTCTTAATTGTAGCTTTCATTACCATGCATTGCTTTGATGAGGTTATGGGAGCAGGGCTAACTTCTAATTATTCATGAGGTTAAGGCAGTGATGTCAATATGAATGAGTCAGAAATGGCCAGTATTCAGGAGGATAGTGAACATTGCTCCTGGTCAATAGTTAGCACAAAGATCCTGGAACAATTCTTTTATAAAATTGGCATAGAATTGTTTTTTTGGTTGATAGAAAATTGTTTTTGCTTTTTACTGTTTGAGGAAGGTGGGTTGTTTTTTTTGTTTTTTTTTAAAAAGTGAAAATAGTTGTGTTGGTTGCGGGGAATGGCTCCTCAGTGTTCTCCTCCAGCAGAACAGGAGATGAGAACAGCCGCTGGCTGAGAGCATGTTGCCCCAAAATCTCATCCTCATTTGCATGCTCTCCAATGTCCCATGTGCAGTCAACCACATGAAGGAATAACTGAGACGCTGTGCATTTAGCTGCAGGGGTAGAGCCATCGCCTCAGTCCTTCAAGACAACTGAAAAGCTATTTTAATTGGCCTCTCTCCACATTATGGAGAGGAATCCCTATGTGGTGCAGAGCCAGCTGAGCTATTCCATCCTCCTCCGAGCTCTCAGCAGAGGGGTTGTGCCATCAGCACCTTACTTGCTGCAGAGCGCCCCTGCTGTCAGACCTGGACAGACAGGCGTAATATAGTCCTAAAGCTACTTGAATTGTCCTGAGGGCCTAGTCTGGAACTGGAACAGGTCGGGATTGTTGTTAGAGGCATAAATGTGGTTGAAAGAAAACTTTGCAACTGAGCTGCACAATATCAGTTCTGGCCTGGTCTAAGAGCTGTCCCTCTACTTTCGGAGAGGTAGCCGTGTTAGTCCATCCGATGAAGTGGGTATTAGCCCACGAAAGCTAATGCTTCAATACTTTAGTTCGTCTTTAAGGTGCCACAGGACTCTTTGTGGCTGCTCCTCTACTTTGGATTTTCTTTTGCTTAGCAACCTTCTGTACAACAGTGGGGCAGCAGCATTCAGTCTTAATCTGGATTTTTAACCTTCAAATTCACTGATCACCTAGGTTTTGGGATAGCGGGGGAGGGGGGTGTTTTTTTGTTGATTTAGTTTGGTCTGGTTTTTTTAGTCCATGGTTCATATAGTAGTTGGATTGTGCTCTCTGAACTTACAGACATCCCAGTTCTGAAGTCCCATTATCTGATGTTCTGGGCGTGATCTCACAATTATCTGGATGTGTGTTAAAGAGGGAAATACCATATGTAATAGATCTTAATGGTATGTTAATGAAGGTTTTTGGCGGAGGGTGGGAAGAGATATTTGTAAATCAATCTTTAATCTCCTCTTAAAAAATTTGTCCTCTGAAAAGAGAATTTAGGATCTTTTCTCTCACTCACTGAGTTCACTGTTGAATCAGCAAAAAAAGTCAGAAGAATTTAATAAATTCTTCTTGACTGTGTGAGAGTACTCAGCATTTTTCATGAACACCTCCATAAATCCTCCTACCAACATCTTCCCCACACTCCCCGCTCCAGAAAAAACCACCAACCCATAATCTTTTCATTATAGGAAACAAAAATTAGAAGGGTTGTATCTTCCAAGTGCAAGTTCTCTGATATATTTATTTATTAGTGCTTAAATAGCACTGTAATTGTGGTTTGGGAATACCAGATGAGACCTTCAAAGGTTTCTTCTCAAAATTCCTTCCGATATTTTGTTTATAATGAAGGCTCCCAAAGGAGTATGGGCCTGCCAGATCTGTTTTTTGTGTTTAATCTGCTGCTTTGTTGCTACCAGGACACATTTTCCATTATTTGGAAAGTAACCAGAGACTGTTAATGCCAAGAAGTAACCCTCGCCATCTCATTAAGTAAACTTGAGGATATCTTTTCCTTTTATACTCACTGGGGCATTGAAATACACACCACAGCACTTTGTAATTGTTTGAGAAACAGAGAAGAGCAAGAGGATAAAGGAGCAAAATATTTATTCGGTTCAAGAATAGCAGCCGTGTTAGTCTGTATCCATAAAGAAAGCGAGGAATACTTGTAGCACCTTCGAGACTAACTAGTTTATTTCAACATAAGCTTTCATGGGCTATAGCTCACTTCATCAGATGCATAGAATGGAACAGAAGTAAAATGCATTTATACACACAGAAAGAAAGAAAGAAAGAAAAGAAAAAAATTTAAAAAAATTGTACATTAGAATACCAATTCTAAGAGGCTGTTAAATGTAGATGGGCCATTATCAGCAGGAGAAAAAAATACCTTTTGAAATGGATTTCTGTGTCAGGTAAATTAACTCAGGAAATGCAATCAATTAGTGTAATGAGAGAACCATTCTTAAGTCCTATTTAGCCCCTGGTTAATTGTATCCAATTTGAAAATTAATTCAAAGACTGATGCCAACTCTGTCCTCGTATCCATTCAACTGACACCATCATAGGACCTAATCACATCAGCCACACCATCAGAGGCTCATTCACCTGCACATCGACCAATGTGATATATGACATTGTGTGCCAGCAATGCCCCACTGCTATGTACATTGGCCAAACCGGCCAGTCTCTACGCAAAAGAATAAATGGACACAAATCTGACATCAGGAATCATAACATTCAAAAACCAGTAGGAGAACACTTCAATCTTCCTGGCCATTCCATTAAAGATTTGATGGTTTCAGTTTTGAAACAGAAAAACTTCCAAAACAGACTCCAACGAGAAACCAGAATTAATTTTCAAATTGGATACAATTAACAAGGGGCTAAATAGGACTTGCGAATGGTTCTCTCATTACACTTTATTTCCTGAGTTAATTTACCTGACACAGAAATCCATTTCAAAAGGTATTTTTTTTCCTCCTACTGATAATGGCCCATCTACATTTAACAGCCCTCTTAGAATTGGTATGCTAATCTACCATTTTTCCCCCTTTCTTTCTGTGTGTATAAATGCATCTTACTTCTGTTCCATTCTATGCATCCAATGAAGTGAGCTATAGCCCACGAAAGCTTATGCTGAAATAAACTAGTTAGTCTCTAAAGTGCTACAAGTATTCCTCGCTAATATTTATTAGCTAACCTAATACAGTGTCAAATAGAGAATCTCCAATTTAAGGTGTGCAACATTCATCTAAAAACAGGCCATAGTGTAGACTTGTGGATATACACTGTATCTGTTTGCAATCCACTGATAAAAATGGAGTTACACCTATTTTGAGGTTAAGTCACTTGGGGGCATGGATCGAGGGGTCTTTATGGTAGCCCATGTTTTCTCTCGACCCATTAATTGTGAAAGATTGATTTGTTTGATTTAGGTATATCATTCAAGGTGGAAAAATTATGTTGATGACTTAATGTTATAAGTGAGATTTTCAGTGGGGAAAACTCAGTACATTCTAGATTACAGCTTTCACAGCATCAGAAATTTGACCCCTTTCTGGACATGTATTACTCTTAAGCGTATATAATGCATAAATGCAGCAGGGTTGAATTATGGCTGCCATGGGAACATCCATACCCCCTGTATATTAGGGAGAGGGACTCTGAACCAGCCCTAGATCAAGCAATACTCAGGAGAACCCTGGTGCAGGTCTGGCATGACTATTTGGTCTATAATTACACGGTACTGTATTCTCAAGCTTTGTGCAGTGGGTTGTGGAGGAAGATGAATTTCATTCAGAAAAAAGAAAAGAAGAACTGGGTTCAAGAATAAAGAGGTGTAAGCATAAGGGAAACTATGTAAGAAAGAAATGATCTCTGAATACAATCAAGCTGTTCTTTGTTACCTTCTAATCTATATATTCCTTATATGAAACTTTCAGTTCATGGTGTGATTCATGTTTTTGACTCCGATTTCCAGAACTAAACACAAAAACCACTCTGTTCATTTGAAATAGAAGTAGCTGAGCATAGAAGGCATAGAAACATAAAATAGCAGCGGGATGTGGAATAAATAAGAAAGCTGGGTTTATATTGCAGCTACGCATGTCAACATTCAATTTCAGTTGCTGACTTTACTCTCCCGGGAGTATTGCTCTAACGTGATTGCTTTTCTTAATTCCAAGACAACCGTGATCATGTGGTATTCAAGGTTTTTTTTTCTTTAGTGGTTTCAGTTATGTTTATTTTTATGATTATGACTTGTGTGGAACTTCATTTTTATTGTTCCTCTGCAAGAGACTATTGAACACTTACAAACTATGTCATTGTGGTTGGAGGTTTTGTTATTTTTGGGGAACTCCTCCCAATAATATATGACCAAGGATTAAGAGAGAGAAAAACACCTGTTTTAAGTAAAGATGGAAATCCAAAACAAAGCTCGATTCAGACCAAATTGAAGAAGCTCAGATTTGTATCTGGATTTTACACTTCAGTGTATACATTTCTAGATTTAAATAAGCCTTTGTTTAAAGATTCTTGTTTGGAAGATATATAGGTCAGATTCTGTGTTGAACTAGCTGCTCCAGCAATGTAAAGGGGCTTTACACAATCTGCCTGGCCTGCACAAAGCACTTCCCAGCTGGTACCCCAACACTCCTCCCAGTCCTTAGCGGAGGGGACATGACCAGAGCACACTGGACTCCTGTTATTCTCTGCTATCCACAGCTCCTGAGGCTACTCTGACCAGGGGCCAAAGGCAAGCCTTTGGATGAACTTTGACTCTAAGAAGCACAGAGATGACAGAAACCTCTATTTGCCCCCTCGGGCTTCCACCTCTGTTCCTGAGCCTAGGAATGGCATAAGAGAGCTCCGGCTCGTAGAGTGTTACTTTACTGGGTGTATAGAACCTTGAATTTGCTTATAGCGATCTCTATATTTGAGCTTGAGTACACCATAAAACCATCCAAGAATGGGTATCTGAGCATTTAGATGAAAGGAGATCATTTTTTCTATGAGATTCTCAGGGGATTCCAAGAACTGTCAGACACTGTGAAGATAGTAAGTGTTCTTGCCTGTGGTTTGCATAAGACTGAACTGTTCTTAACTTGTCTTTCGCTGTCTCTTCTGAAAGCACAGCGGCATCCTGTTTTTGCCGTGTATAATGTTTGAACTGATAATGTACAGGATGTAGCTCAGAAACATTTATAAGCAGCTATGCTCTAGGAAGGCGGAGGCACGTGTGGTTGCTCATGGAGGTTTGGACATAAACAGGAGTGGTTAATTACCGGTGCTCATGCTCCAGCAATATTCAGGGAACGGGGGCCCGGCTCCACCAATGTTCAGTGCCTGCCACCCCTGTGCGACTGCCCCTTGCAGCTCCGCGCTGTGCTCTGTTGGCTCCTGGCATCACCTGCCGCCACAGGGTCCTAGTGCCCCCAACCACTAGTGCCAGGGCAGGCTGACCCTGCCCTTCCCCTTTGGACGGAAGGACCTTTCCCTTTTCTGGCAGGACTCTCCACCAGCACAGGGGCCCCCTCCCCCCGCACGCACCAGTTCTGCCCTAAGCTGGGCAAGGGGCAGCCCCATTCCCAGTGAGGGGCAGGAGCAGGGGAAGAGACACACATGTGATGACAGCACCCCCATCCCATGGCACCCACCACAGGGGAGGCGAGGGGGCTTCCTGGACCTGAGAGGGGCGCTAGGAGCATGTGAAGTGACAGTGGTGCGAGGTGAGTGTGCTTCTGGAGGGTCCCTCCCCTGGAGCTCGCTGCGGCTGGCAGGGAGAGGGCTGGGGGGAGTCATCCGCTCTGACCCCAGCCCTGGGGCAGCCTGTCTGCACACCACACTCCTCAGCCCTGGTCCCACCTCAGAGCCCACACTCCCAGCCGGAGCCCTCACACCCCAACTATCTGCCCCAGTCCTGAGCCCCCTCCTGCACCATGAACTCCTCAGCCCCACTCCACAATCCTCACCCCACATCCTAACCCTCTGCTTGAGCCTCATTACACCCCAAACCCCTCAGCACCAGCCCCACCCCAGAGCTCACACATTTTTACATTAGTTTGAAAAATATATATTGGCTTACAAGGCAGGTGAGGGGGGGGGGGGAGCGGGACTTGAACCAAAAATTATACAAACCTGCTGCCCTTGGACACAAAAAGATGGTAGACCGAAGTGGGGATGAGGCTGTACAACTGTACAAATTTAATTCATCCTTGGCAGTATTTCATGTTTTACCATCCAAGAGTCATAGCCTTTTACTGATCATAGCAAGTACAGTCGTTAGGGTTCTGTCTGGAAAATGATTGAAATATGTGTACCCTGCCCTAACACTATCCCTGGTCGATATAAAACATTGTCTCTCTGGTCCTACTGTATATATTTATTTTATTAAAGGTATTTTTTTCTGCTCATTACTCTAGTATCCATATGTAACAGAAGCAGATGGTTAGGCTAAATACCTCCCCATTTATGATGCCATGTTCAGCAACAGTCACTTAAAACTGTGGGCTAATTAAAAACAGCAGCAGATTATAAAAATGATTTATAAAGCACTTTTAATATACAGGATGACTTCTAGAAACAATGCTTCAGCTATTAATAGATGGATGGTTATATTGCTATATAAAGCAACAGGGACAAAAGCATGTAGTGTCTCAGCTCACCCTGGACTCCTCCCTGCAGCAGAATGAAATGAATGTTTGGACACCTCAACAATTATTTTTTCCTGTGTGTTATCAGAGAGCAATTGCTTAACCTGAGACTCCAGTACTCCTTTCCTTGAGGCTTATGTGGCAACCCAGGTTCTTCTCACGCAAGTACCTTTCACCACACCAGTGAGCAAGCCTAGTTCAGACATGTTGAAAAACCTGAGACATCAGAGGGACTTGGATTTGGGGGTGATGGAACCAGGTTTGCCAAATGTGATTGTATCACATGCTCCACATGTCTGGAAGCTCAAATGTTAGGCACAAGGAGAAGACGGGAGTTGTGTGCATATCGAACAGTGAAAAGCACCCCGATGGCATCAATTGAAGAGTGATTCTTTCAAATCTACTGGGATACTTCCAGTTGTTCCCCAATTTTTTTAAGAGAGGTCAGAACATAGCAGAGTTGTTGAGCTCACCATGTGGGAATAAACTGTAGTGCGCTTCAGGGACAGGCAAGGAGATGGTCCCAATACCTTCCTAATTCTCTGAGTTGGAAATGACACAGGGCAGGGGTTCCTCTTGCACTACCTGTTATTTGGCTGCTGGCTTTGGGAGAATCAATGGATGTTTAGCTCATATATGTTCCCTGCAGTCACTGAACTGGGAGAGTTCTGCTCTGCTGGGCTGGATCAGAGGGATGGAGTTGCTGTCTCCAACAATAGTATCCTGACATTTGCAAGCCTAGCTAGAGGCTGGAGATAGATGTTCAAGGAGATTGGCTTGCTGTCTTTCAAGCTGGCGTATCAGACTCACCTGCCTGCGATAGGTCAGGAGATGGAGCAGCCTTAGGTTTATGGGCCGTTTTTGTCTCACCTTTGGGATTCTAAGCTAGAAAGCAGTATTGTATTGGCACTTTGGAGGAGTGATGAGCCTTGGAAAATGGGGGGGGGGGGAGGAGCAGGTCTCACACACCCTCCAGAAGCTTGATCCTAGGTCTAGGGAAAGGTGGAGACTCAGGCATAGGAGTTTAACTCATAACTTGATAAATTAACTCTAATTTCACAGGAGCAAAAACTCTAGTCCAGACTAAGCTTTGTTAATAGGTCAGAAATGCCCTTCAGGCAATAAATACAAAGTTATCAATTTTAACTGGCTCACTGCTGCTTAATGGATAATAGTTCTCTGTAGCGTGAGCATCATAACCATTCTTTACTGAGGACATGTGCAAAGAGAGGCTCATTCTAATGCCCCACGTGTATAATTTAGGAGCTGGTCCGGCACATCCATGTTCAAAAATCAGATGATAACTTTCATGAAGCCTCTTCTAACTCCGTGCACACTAAAAGTGCAAAACACAGGGGTGCTAATTCCTGAAGCACACCTTCGTCCCAGCCTTGAGAATTTTGAAAAATATTCTTCCGAGCTCAGGCATCCTTTTACAAAACCTTTCCATTTCCTGGCTGAATATTTGTGGGTTTTGGTAGCAGATGGTGCTGTCCTGTCCTGGGGCACTGGAAGCTCAAGTTTGTGGATGTTGTTAGTGGTGATAAGGGGGCAATGCTAAGTGTAGTTGAGAGAAGTGTGAAAAATATTCATAACTGATTACTTACACAAGGTTATTTTTTCACATTTTGTTATCAATTCATACTAAACCTATTTCTGAAAAATATTGCTGGTATACAAGGTTTTTTTAAAGGAATGGGCCATTTTTATTTATCTTTAGGCAAAAATGGTTTTGCTTTTAAAACCTACAGAAATTCAGATTTAGCTGTTTCCATTGCAAAAATAGGCATTTTGTCAACATTCAATGGCAAACTGCTTAAATCTGAAAAGAGCGTTGTATTTAATATCACACAAACACACTTTATATTTCACAACAATTAGTCTGAGGCCAGTACTGACTGTCCATCACTTGTATTCAAAATAAAGCAATAGAAACTGACAATAACAACTTTCCCCTTAATTATCGCGATACTTTGCAGGCAACCTAGGGTTTGGTTGAACCAGCCCTGCCAGCGAGTTGGAGCAAACATGACAAGTTCAGTGACAAACACTCAGCTTGTTTCACCCTGTCAGCAAAGTCAGCCAAAAAGAATAGTCATGCTTGAGTTCCAAGATGTCTGCCTCCACCACCGCCTCCCTGGGAGCCTCCCAGCAGCCGTTCCAGAGGGCTGGGTGCATTGGCTTCTTCTCTCTTCTGATCTGTAGATGATTCCATACTGCCCTGAAGTCTCTCAGCGGCCCCTCCCTTGCCCCCGCATACGTCTCCATATCTTGGAACCCTGCTGAAGCAATGAACTTTGAGCCCTCCTCTGCCTTCTTCCACTTTCACATCACAAGTCCTGTGTTTGTCTTCCCCCTTCTAGGCCATCTGCCCCCCATACCTTTCCCTTCTCTCTCTTTCTGCTTCCCAGCACCATCTCCTCTCTCCCTTTACATCAACTCTGTTCACTTTTCCTGCTATCGCTTCAGTGCCTCCTCCCACTGCTGCCGCTCTCCCAAAAATCCTTCTGATCTTCACCTCAGTCATATCTCCTCTTCAGCTCTGGCAATTAGTCACTCTCAGTCCAAGACAATCCTTCATTCCTACACTGTACTCCCCTCCCATGTGTTCACACCCACCTTCCTGCCATTCTTATTCCAACCCCCACACACCCCTGTTCTTTCACCTGCTTTCCCTGGAATTCATGCTACTTTTCTAAAACAACTCCTCAAGCTCCAGGCCCTTTTTCTCCCTCTTTCCTCCTCACCCCAACCCCTGGCACTCCCCTGATGACTACTGTTGTTGCTGCCTCCCTCACCTTCTCCCTGTCTCAGGTCCTGTCTTCATGTACAGTGCTACAGCAACAGTGCTGCTGCAGCACTTTAAGGAAGACACTACTGTGCTGATGGGAGAACTTCTCCCATCCATGTAGTTAATTCACCTGCCTGAGAAGCTGTAGCTATCTCAATGGGAAGAAGCTCTCCGTTTAACAAAGCGCTGTCTACACCAGGGGTTAAGTCAGTATAACTGCATTGGTCAGGGGGATGCATTTTTCACACCCCTGAGTGACACAGTTACACCAGTACAGGTCTGTAGTGTAGACCTGGGCTCAATCTTTGGCCTTATAATTCTGCTTCGGTCCCTGCCTTCTTATTTACAAGCCACAGAACTCTAGCAGCACATGAGAGAAGATATAACTGGGCTACAACTACTACAACCTACATATCGTTCTCTTCCTCCCATCCTGTTCCGGAGCTCTTTGAGAGTACCACTTGCAATGCTCCCCAGGGTGATGCAAAAGCATGAGTACCAATCTCAGAGCAAACTGGTTTTAAAAAAAAACAGGGCACAGACCCCTAATTGGTTGTGAGTTCTAAGCTGAGATTTTACGAACCACCTGCAAACTCTGCAGGCTCTTTAACAGTTTTAACAAGGAGTCACAGACAACCCCCTTGGATAGTTCGGTTTGTGTTGCCATCCCCATGAGCATATCTCTGTGTTAGATTGCTCTATATACCAAGAGTCACAGAAATATTCAGGTTACTCCTGATTCTAAAGGACCAGATCAATTGTACTTTAGGTCTCAGACCAAAGACAATGCTTGTAGCCAATCCTATAATAAGCTATATGAAGATGTATTAAAGAAGAAAAGGAAATTAGAGAGTTATTAAAGGTTAAAACAAGTGAACATAGACACACAAATGAGTTACAGTCCTAGGTTTCAAAACCTATTATAGGCTTCTATAATCAGCAAATGCATTTGACCTTTAGGGCTAAGACAGGCTAAGCAGCTGGGGATCTCTTTATGCGGAGAAACATCTTGCCTTCCACCCAGAGTCCAAGCAGCTTATAGATCCCTAGTTACTTTTATATGGGTTTTTTTATCCCCCTCCTTCCATGTGCTCTGAGCTGCAAACTCAGCTGCCAAGAGAAGTCCACTTGCATGACTTATCTTCACAGGGAGGAGAGCAGAACAATGAGTCTGGAGTTCTTTTTTGATTCCTCTATCTAGATGTGGTGAGTTTCCAGTTGTAAGATCCAGCCATAGCCTGCCTGATATTGACTGGCATCCTCTTTTGGGAGGGACATAACAATTTTTGAAGGAAAGCAGCTCTTCACACTAATATCCCTCTCCTGTATGGCAATGCATACAGTCACAGAGGTTCACAATACACTCGCTTAAGTATTACATAACAGTATGGAACACAAATATTATGAGTAAGATTCATGCATGCAGCAACTCACAAGCATGCAATAGAGTCTAAATACTGAACACATCATTCTAATGCCTATTTTTGCTATATTAACCTACAAGTGAGCCAGCCAGATTCCAGCTGTGTAGCTGTCGTTGTCCAGTTGAGACATGAGAACCTTAGCATGAGCTGGTGCCTGGTCTGGTGGTGCCACATTAGTAAATAGAGGAGACCTCCAACTCCACTCCGTTGGAAATCAGGTCACTTCTTAAAATGCCTAAACATAGTTTTAGGTGCCATAGCTCAGGGGTTAGCGAATTGGTCTAGTTGTAAACACACGTTTACATTTGTCTGGGTAGCAATTTCTGTCTTGGTCTGTTGCTACCTCGTCAAGTTGCTCATGGGCTACTCTCTCTACTCAATGGGGGGAGGGGACAATAAGAGAAAATGTGGAAACTACAGAAATGCTAAACGAGTTTTGGTTTTCACCAAAAAGGTCAGTAGTGATTGGACGTCTAACAGAGTGGACGCCAGTGGAAGTGAGGTAGGATCAGAGGCTAAAATAGGGAAATAAGTTAAAAATTACTTAGACAAGTTAGATGCCTTCAAATCACCAGGGCCTGATGAAAAACATCTTCCTAGAATACTCGAGGAGCTGCCTGAGGAGATAACTGAGCCATTAGCAATTATCTTTGACAAGTTATGGAAGACAGAAGAGATTCCATTGGACTGGAAAAGAGCAAATATAGTGCCAATCTATAAAAAGGGAAATAAGGACAACCCGGGGAATTACAGACTGGTCAGCTTAACTTCAGTACCCAGAAAGATAATGGAGATAATGGATTAAACAATCAATTTGTAAACACCCAGAAGATAATAAGGCATGGATTTGTCACGAACAAATTGTTTCAAACCAACCTAATAGCTTTCTTTCACAGGGTAATAAGCCTTGTAGATAGAGGGTGAGCAATAGATGTGGTATATCTTGAGTTTACTAATGCTTTACTAAGGTCTCAAATGACCGTCTCATAAACAAATTAGGGAAATGTAACTTGGATGGAGCTACTATAAGGTGGGTGCATAACTATCTGGAAAACCATTCCCAGAGAGTCATTATCATGGTTCACAGTCAAGCTGGAAGAGCATATGGAGAGGGGTCTTGCAAGGACCAATTGTGAGTCTGGTTCTGTTCAATATCTTCATCACTGTCACAAGGAAGATGGAGAAAAATTGTTGTTCTTAACCTCCGAGATATAACAAGAAGCTTAAATTGCAGCAAGGGTGGTTTAGGTTGGATAGCAGGAAAAACTTCCTAACTGTCAGGGTGGTTAAGCACTGAAATAAATTGCCTAGAGAGGTTGTGGAATCTCGATCATTGGAGATTTTTAAGAGCAGGTTTAGACAAACATCTGTCAGGGCTGGTCTAGATAATACTTAGTCCTGGTATGAGTGTGTGGACTGGTCTAGATGGTCTCTCGAGGTCCCTTCCAGTCCTACAATTCTATGATTCTATAATACAAACATTTAATGATGATGGTTTGGTTTTGAAGGCAGAAAAATCGGTAATGGTTCTTAGCTCTTTCAGAAGGCAATTCTCTGACCGTCGGCCAGCTTCCAAGAAGGCTTTGGTTCTTGCTGCCGTTGGTTATCACCGGCAATTCAATTTTCGGGGTAGTTTTCAGTGGTGTCTGGGTCAAATTTTCTTTGTTCACATGGAAACATATGTCTTCTAAATGCTGGTTCTTCAACCTCAGCTTAGAATCTGAATGTCAAACTGATTTTCTCCTAGCTCACACATCAGCAATAATAAATCTGTAATAGGAACTTTATCAATCCTCTTGATGAGGTGCATGCTCAGATAAAATCCTATAGTCTCTCGTAGTCTTGCCTTTGCAGCACTACCAGGAACAAAAGGGACTAAACGCTTGCTATTTTTCACTAAAATAAAAAGATATGACTCTAAGTAGGCATGAGGATCTGATCTATTGAACAACTAACATTTTACCTGATCACTGTTCCAACCATAACTGAACTCTAAAAAGACATGATTCTAGCACAGTGCAGCAATGGTGATGACCTATAATTAAAGCTAACCAGCTTTCTAGACCAAACAGAATCTCATGTACAGAAAGGCAACTTTCAAATCATATGCCTGCTCTGCAAACCCTTGCTCATGGGAGTAGTCTCATTGACTTCAATGAGTTTGTTTAAGGACTGCACACCTGAGAAAGGAAGGTTTCCGGTTTATTCCCTCTATGGGTATGGTTAGACTGAAGATTATAGCGCGTTTATTTGTAGCGCTTCCCAATGTAGCGCAATAGGTATCGCGCTAGAGACTGTACAGATTGAAACCTTGTAGTGCAAAATAATGGATACATTTGTAGCACTTCTGGCGGCAGTAGCAGTTGCGGGATAGGGCAGGTATCCCAGCATTCAGCTGGGTGCAACGTGCTTTGCAAAGTGGGGGGGTGAGGGGGAACTGGGAAGTTGTTCACAGGGAGACGAGATCTGGCTTTCAGTTAGTTTTCGTTAGTGAAAACTGACAGGCTGTCTATTTCAGACACACAGCTCCGTCCGCAAGCATTTTCACTGGTTATTTGCTGTGTGAGTTGTTAGAGAGAAACTGCAAAGCTACTTCCGCTTTTATAAAACAACACCTCACGTCATTTGCCTTACATGGCAAGTTGATTGTCGTTAATGGCTTGCTGATGGCCTTCAATGGGTTGCTGATGGCTTTACATGGCTTGGAGGCATGCAAGAGATCCCATGGGTGTCCACATTCCCAACCTTGCGCTATAACGTTAGCGCAAAAAGGCTTATCACTCTGGGAAAGGAGGTTTAATACTTGCGCTTTAAACAGGAGTCATTTTGCAAAATCTCCCTTTGAAGTGTGTTCGCTATGAAAATTATTGCGCTACTGGAGGGTTTTTGCGCCACAAAGCGCCAGTCTAACCATACCCTATTTTAAATAATTCTGCAGTAGCTTACTCTTAGGTCATTATTTGACTGTTATTTGATGTGGTTAAATTTATTATTCTGCATTCCTCCCTTCTAATTCAGTTATACCTTAGAGTCCTGAAATGTAAGGTGGTATTGTGACTTAATATTTATATTAGCATTATCCAGAGCTCGCCGCCAAGATCAAGGACTGTTGTGATGAGTGCTGTACAAATATGGAGACAGTTTCTACTGCACCGTAATAATGGCTCCAAATTTCTTCATTCATAAGAGAAATACAGAAAGTGGCTTCATTATGATGGAAAGTAATAAAGGTCTTTGCAGACATCTCCTGTGAAATAAGACATTTTTATGTATGTGTTGAATCTGGTCAAGTTGAGTATATGACCAACTTCTGATCTCGGTTATGCAGACGACCCCACTGAAATTTGTGGATTTACTCCTGATTTTCGCTGTTATGATTGAGCTCAATATGTGTGTTTTGAAGACAGGACCAGAAATGAGCAGCTAGTGAATGAGTTTTATATGCTAATGAACTTCAATAGAAATCTTGGCATATAATTGTAATTATAGTTTAATTACAGTCTAATTAATTATAGTCTAATAATTAAAATTAGATTTCTATAGGCATTCCGATGGCACTGTTGTATTCATTTAGATGACATATATGGGCGGGGCCAAGAACAGGAATAGAAATCAGATCTCCTCAGTCCCAATCAAGTGCATTACCTGAGTGTGTATATTCAAGTTAATCTTTCCATCTGCCAAATCTATAGTATCATTCTCATTGACTTCAAGGGAGCAGGAGTGTGACTTTATTTAAAGAAAAGCCCTTCTCTTGCAAGTGCTGTGGGTTTTGCTCTCTGAGATCGCCTGCAGGGGACAAGGCAATGTCTCTGTCTTGAGTACTCCTCACTTCACAGAAACCACACGGGGGGAGGAGGGAAGCAAAACATGAAATGAAATCCCCACCTTGACACTTAGTATATTTGTAAAGAGATTTTAGTGTCGTAAACAAATACGTGGCTCAGATCTGCTGTATAAATATGCTGGGGAAATGTAAATACTTTCATGTAGTGGGGAACCTTTGAAAAGTTCAGGTAGGCAAATAAAATTCAGATGCTTGACTTCCATAGGTTTTGATATCGCCTGTGTCTGAACAAGAGTTGATTCCCTCAATCTGGGGCAATTCAATGAGACTTTACTGGCATGACAAGTCTACAAGTGTTGCCCAAATATGCTATTTAAAAGACTAGCTTGACCCTCTGGGATATGTGAAACTTGTTTACAAACCAACCTAGAATAGGTCTTAACACCGTGTTTGGAGTTTGATTCCCGGTATCTGTCTGTCAGTGGCATCCATTCATGATCTGGTGGCAGGTTGCTTCACAGTCTGATGCCACGTCTCCTATCTTTCTCCTGGAGTCAGGCACAGTTTTTCCTCAGAGCGTTTTAGTGAGAAGTCTCTTGTGACTCCTGGCTGGGCAATTTGAGAAAATCCCTTTCTTCCACTTCCTCATATTTTGAGCATTGGAGTGAATGGTGTCCCTGTCTCTCAATCTGTCCTTTCCTGCATAGGTTGCACAATCACTCTTTTGTAAGATTGCTTCCCAATTTTCAGCTCTAGTTTGTGGTCACTGGTTGTTTTTTCGGAGAGTTTGCTTCAGCTTTATACATTTCACTGCAGTGAGGTAGCCCTGTTGTGGGCACAAGTCTTTAGCAGGCTAGTTTATTGCTGGCTTGGTTTTTTTCTTTGCAGTGATATGTATGTTGGTGTTTTAGATGCTGATCTCGCATATTAATCATTCTTTCCAGTTTTGTGCAGCTTTGTTGGTTCCCCTGGTCTGGCGGTTTCACCTTTTCATCTGGATATAATTTCTGATCCTCTGTAGGGATGTAAAATGTTAAACAGTTAACTGGTAAGCATTAGGCTTACCGTTAACCAACCTTAACCGTTAACCCCCTAAGCGCAGGCCGTGTGGCCTCCCCAGCTCCTCCAGCCCATCCCTCTACCCCCAGTGCTGGGCAACGTGGCCTCAGCACCCAGGGCTCCTCAGCACTGGGCAGCCCCAGTCACCTCACGTCCTGGCCGGCCTACCCCCAGCCCCACCAGCACTGAAGAGGAGCAGCCTGCCTGGGATGGACCCAAGGGGGAAAGGGCAAGCAGGAGGGGGAGAGTGGGCAGGACCACGCAGGGCTGTTTGGGGAGGCACAGCCTTTCCCAGCCTGTTGGAATCACTACCCATGCCAGAGTGCATTTTGTGTTTCTGACAGGATGACGTAGGGCAAGTAGCATTTGAGGGTTGGAATCTCGTGTGCTGCAGAGCTTTGCCATCAGACATGTGACCTAACAAGACTGCATCAGAGTGCTGGGAAATGTGAAAGAAACAGTAGCACAGCACAACTAGGGGCAGGTCTAGACTTAAAACACTGCCGTGCCTCTGTAACATTTCACTGAAGACGCTACTCTGCCAAAGGGAGAGCTTCTCCTGTTGGCATAATTAATCTGTCTCCATGGGAGGCAGTAGTTACGTTGCAGTGAAGCCCTCCTGAAGACATAGGACTGTCTACACCTGAGGCTAGGTCAGCAGAACTGTGTTGCTCAAGGGGTGTGGATTTTTCACACCATTGAGCGATGTAGTTCTACTTGTGTACGTTTATAGTATAGACCTGGCCTATGATGTTATCATGCCTGATGGTCTCCACTCTGATCTTCAAAGATAGAGAGAAACTGGGGACTTTAGGGGTTGAGCACCCGACAATGGGGGGAAGGTGGAGGATTTAAATGGGCATTTTCAGTAAGAGGGTCAGGGCCAATTGTGACTGAGAGGTACATTTTCAATGACAATCAGGAACTTAAGTATCTTCAAAAATCTACCAGTGATGACTAATTTGTCTAAACCAGGTGATCCCTGATTGTTCTTATTATGCTGGAAGATGTTAATGGCAACCATCAAGTAGATTTTTGATCTATAAAATCACAGGGCTACTTAATACAAGTGGGTGTCCTAAGCACCTTTCTTTCAGGTTAAATGGAAGGAGCAATTAATTGCCTTTTTATGTTGTGAGATCACTGGAAACATTAGAAGCCACCACACAAGGCAATGAGCCACACGGGGTAAGAGGGGTTTCTATGGGAGTGGTTGCCTAATAATCCTATAGCTCATGTATCTGTAAGATGTGTGAGAGAGACAAAAAAGCAAGAAGCCAGCAGAGAGCAAGCTAAGCAGTCAGGAGTGTAACATAGGGTCCCCAGCTTTCTAATTAATGACAACCTCACCCTGCTCCGCGTCTTCCCCTCAAAGCCCTTCTCCTGCCCTGCCTCTTCCCCTGAGACCCTGCCCCTGCTCTGCCTCTTCCCTCAAGGCCTCGCCTCTGCTCACTCCCTCCCTATGTCTCTTGCTGCTCTTCCCCCTCCCCCATCCTCGTAGCTGGATCCTGTCCACCTCTCTCTCCCCACCCTGCTGGGCTCCCTCCACTCCCAAGCTGCAGCCTTATGCAGAGCCCTCCTGCCTGCCCACAGGATGCAGGTAGGAGGCAGCTCCAGTTAAGCAGGGGCTGGTGCCGGTTGATGACTTAGTGCCTCTCACCCTCAGTAACCAGACTTCCAGTGTCCAGTCACTACATCTAACCAGATGCTGCCAGTTCCCCTTTTCGACTGAACTTGCTGGTGAAAAACGGCACCTGGCAACCCTCCTGTGGTCCCGAGAGGAAGCAGAGAGACCCAGCTTCTTGGGCACAAAAATGACTAGAGGGGCGGAGTTGGAAAGAGAGAGCAGGGAAACTGCCTGTTGTTGGTTTGTTTGTACTGCATGAAGGATACTTGGCTTTTGTGTACGTTTCTTGTAAATATACAGGATTACACAAAAGAAATACATCACTCATATAATTAATTTCTCTACCTAGCTGCAACACTCTTGCAAGGCCCCAAATACTAGTTTACCCCTCAGGCCAAAAGGGACAACATTAATCAAGAGATTTGTGGAGGATATTTATGAGGTGAAGTTAAGCATGCAGGCACATACCAGTGTTTGACTGTAGATTACCTTTCAAAAATGTCTATATATATTGTGAAGACTGGAAAATTCAGTGCTAAGATTATATTTCCACCCTAAACCAGAAAGTCTCTTTCAAATAAAAGCAGTCACCTTAACTCTGCCGCAGTAGAATTGCAACAATATAATATTCTCAGATTGATTTTTAGAAAGTATTTTCTGCTTTCGTTTTTACAGTTTGGCCTTATGACATCCTAAGGTGGGAGAAGTCTGTTAAGGGAGCAGTGGTAACATTGATTTGATTTCTACACCAGTATCACAAGTGTAATCAAGTGTTACACATCTGGAGAATAAATATTAAAATGATATGAAATAAACTCCAAATAATTCTTTAAGGCCATTTAAGGCAGTAACAAGGTCAGGTTTCACCACAAGGATTAACCCTTCTGTTAAGTTCCTGTTGTTCATTACATTATAATTTTACTTCCTCGTTCCTCTGGTTCTTTGTTCAGCTAAAGAAGAACTACAACTACATCCCTATAGGATAGATTTAGGGGATCTTGAAAAGTCCAGAGTGGCCACAGATTCCCTTTTTTAATTCCCTCTTATGCTCTCGTAGCCTCATACTTATGACTAGAGATAATGCAAAGACGACAGTTGCGCTGTTGTCCAACTTCAGAAATTTCAGGCCTGATCCTAAGTGTTGCTGAGTGCCTTCAGCTTCCAGGGATGTCAAACAATACTCCTAGCTGGAGGCTCATGGGATTGAGTTGTAAGTAAAGGGTACATGGTTTGGTCCCTGGTTATGATATCCTCATTAAGGCCCCAATTCAGCAAGGACTGTAAGCATGTGAGCTTTCTCATTGACATAGAAATATGCTATAAGTTAGGCTCTTATTTACTTACTTTGCTGAACTGAGGCCCATGCTAGACAAAAACTAAATTCCTCGTTTAATCCTTTATTTCAAGAACTGGCTCAATTTACTTGAGTACCACTCCTGTAACTAACATAGGGTCGGATTCTGATCTCATTTATGTCTGGGTGAATACAGACAGTGACATCAATGGAGATGTACAGATTTACACCTGTGTAAGTAAGATCAGAATCTTGACTGGAACCTCTCATGAGGCTGTGTCTACACTACGCAACTTTTAGCGACACAGCTCTGTAGCTGCTGTTTGTCGGCAGGAGAGCTCTCAAAAATATTCCACCCCGATGAGCGGTAGCAACTTTATCAGCATTCCTGCCAACAAAGTGTTGTTCATACCGGCGCTTTTCGTTGGCAAAACTTTTGTCATTTGGGTTGGAGGGGGTGGAGGTAAACACCTGAAGCTTTGCCAATGAAGTTCCAGTGTAGACTAAGTGTCAGCGACTAATATTAAAGGTAATAATATCCCATTTTAAACAATAACATCACAAAATTATTACTATCACAGCAACTGTACACTAGAAACTACTATTCTGGATCATGCCTGTCTCAGTAATAATAATGAGATTGTAATCTACAGCAGTATTATAATAAGGATATGCAGCAGCATCACTCAAAACAATGTTCTGTTAACCAAGGAAGGCTCCTATTACATAGGAACTCGTCTCGCAGGCTTCATGTAGAATAGTTTTGTTTCACAAAAGCAAACAATTAGAGAGATAAGGAGGGTGAGATATTATCTTTTATTGGACCAGCCTCTGTTGATGAGAGAGGCAAGCTTTTGAGTTACACAGAGCTCTTAAAAAACACACACACAATATTATTTTGGGAAATAGCTGACTGTAGATTAAAAAAACTCTCTCACCTGAATTTTTCATTGAGACAGAATGAGTTGTAACCCATATTTTTAAAAAGGCTCCAGGGGGCTTAAAATGGCTCCAAAGGATTACAGAACAGTAAGCCTTTCCGGCTAATAAATTGAAATAATTGCTTCAGGGCTTAAGCCATCTTCTTACTATTAAAGATTAGAGTGAGACCTAATAGGAGGAGCAGGTTATCCCACATGTGCATACTGTGTGGTTTTTACAGTTTCCTTTGTATGTCTGGCGCTGTCCACTGTCTGAGACAGGGTACTGGACTAGGTGGACCTCTTGTGTGATACAGTAGGGCAATTCCTATGAGTCAGCATCAGAAAATAACTCAGTTTCATGACCAGTGCTGCTCTGCTTTTTGGCACGAAAAAAAAAGTGTTGCACATTTTATGGTTTCTTTAAAAAATAAATGAATAACTTTGCTTTGAAGCAAATGGCTTTTGTGAGTCTTAGTGTATGTTGTTCCTTTCTAATTTTCTTTTTCAACAGAACTGTACTGTTCCTTGCCCAGTCCTAGAAATGTCCATTTTGAATCTAAAAACCTGAAGAATATCCTGCACTGGTCACCGCCAGAAGAACTGGGGGAGGGAGTACTCTATAAGGTGAAGTATTTGGTGTAAGTTTGCCCAGTGTTTCTTTTCCCATCCTACTAACTTAAGTAAAGGCACCTTTATGCAAAGGCAGGGGTGGAAAACTAATTTTGAGAATGAATCAGGGCTAAGAGATGTAAATAAAAATAAATAGTTTAAGCTATTTATTTTGTTATTACTTAGTGTAGACCCAGTTAAAGCAAGTGTGGGGACAGATTATGTGAATGGTATAAGATAAGAGCTTATGAGGGCATTGCAGAAATATGAGACGAAGAGATGAAGGGAGATTGTGCCATAGAGAGGCTGGATCCAAATTGTAGAGGAACTGTGTAAATTGTTAACACTTGTGCATGGGATGTGGTAGCTGATGGAAGATAGAATGTGCCCATTCCTTAGAAATTTCCTAAGGGTCCAAATTTGATCCCATATACACTTGAAAACTAGAGGTAACTCTATTGAAATTAATGGAATTATGCTGGTGTAAAATCAGTCAGACTCAGACCTTTATCCGTGAAGATTATATCTGACCCAGAATGACTAAGAATGTGGCTTAGGGCCACACTCTGGTTACCCTTATCCACATTAAGTAGCACAATTACCACTTGTGTAGTAAGATACTATTCAATTTGAAAGAAGATGGCCCTTGAACAGTATTGATGATGGACACAGTGCGTCTGTCATTCCCTCTTCCTCCCACCCCACTACTAAGTGACTTTACCCCTTCCTTACTGTAATAATTTTGTCATAAACTGAAGCTAAATTCGGACCACTGCAAATTGATGTACTTAAGCCTTTTGCTAAAGGCCTCCAGGAGTTGTTCCAGGAACCAGGCATAGGAGAATCCACACCATGCCCCTTTCCCTGGGCCTGGCTTTCTGTGCTAGCTGGAGGGATAGCATAGGTTCCTTGTTCTAAAGTCACTAAGGTATTTAGGTTTTGTGATGCTCACCAGACTACAGTCATTCTCTCTCCCCCCTGTCTCTCTCTCTGGCCCAATGGCTCTTTAAATATGATTCCAAAGTGGAATCATACCTCCTCAACAGGAGAGACTGACAGAAATCCGTATCAGAATATGCCAGATCTCAGTGGGCAGAGAGATGGGAAATCCAAGTTCAAATCCTTTCTCCTCCTCTGCCTGAGGCAGAGAATTATGGGTCTCCCACATCCCAGCTGTGTGTGCTAACCACTGGGCTAAAAGTTGCAAGGCAGGCATTATAAGCTCCTCTAGCAGCCAGATTTTTGAATGGGACCCTGTCCGGTAGGCAGCCTCTCAAATGGGCATCTGCATGCCAAGAGGAATGTGGCAGTGTGTGTGTTCAAAGGCAGAAACGTAGGCACCCAGGGACCTTTTACCCTAAAACCTGAGGCACTAAGTCAGTTCAGGCACCTACAGGAGTTGGTAGGAGTTTTGTGAATCTCAGCCTAAAACAGACTTTGGCACCTATATATGGCATTTAGACACCTAAGTACTTTTTTGAGTCTGGGCCTTCGTAGCTTCTGGATTCCCTCAGTGTAATGAAATCCTCAAGAGGCTGGCTAAGCTGGGTTTCAGTAACAAAATGGCCCAACCAGACTGACAAACAGGACCGAAGGAGCAGAACTTTGTAGTCATATAAACAGATCTCTTTTCTGTGTTTTGCATCCAAATGATAACCCCTTAAAATAGGGATTTTTTGTCAGGGGAGCAATGACCCCCCCTGAATTACATCTCTGGAGTATAGCTCGTAAACTAGTGTGTATGTTCACTACTGCCCTCTGGTGGATGGCAGGTAAGTAATTATATTGCTGATTTATAAACATGTCGTCAACCCTTAGTAATTACAACCAGCGACTAGGAAATCTCCATCAATACAAATGGTAGCTGCCTGAGGTTTGGGAGCAGAAGGTTCTGAGTTCTGTTCTTCATGTATGTAGTTCACCAGGTGACTATTGTGTTTCTGGTCATGGTTCTTGTTCAGCTGTCTCTTCTCTCTCATGCAGATACGGCATAGGTAAATGGATTAAAAAGTCAGAATGCAAGGACATCAGTAGAACATGGTGTGACCTCTCCAATGAAACATATAACCATGAGGACCAATACTATGCAAGTGTAAAAGCCTTTTTCAGTGACAGCTGTTCCAGATGGACAGAAACTACACGGTTCAATCCTCTCACTGATAGTAAGGAAAGACAATAAAGTTAGGGGTTCATAGCTGTGATTACATCATGAAACATTTATTAACATTGAGTGCTCACCCTCAATTGCAAAAGACAGAACTTTTCTTTCATAGCATGTCAAATCTGTTTTTGCTGTTGGCAGAACTAGTTGGATAAGAATTTGAGTTGCTATGCTAATTGCGTATTAAGTATGTTTGGAAATATATCTACTGTTTGCTGAATAATAGATGGCCAGTGTTTGAAGGTCTGGTAATACGTCACTCTACTTGAAAAGTTGGCAACAGTGCATGTATGTTTTGGAGAGCACATACAAAGAAGGAAAAATGTTCTTCAGTCCATAATAATACTTTTCCACTATAGCTCCTACTAACCAGGCAGCAGTCATAACAATAAAGTATAACGTATAGTGCCGTGTCTCTCATCTGTGCCAGACAGAGTGCTCTCCAGAAATTCCCAGTAATTTAGCTCATTTTAGTAAGCTGAAATCTTATGCACATTGCCATAAGTCAAGTCATGTAAATTTCAAGGCTTTTTAGTCTGCTAGGCACAAGGATTCCTAACCCAAACTCCCAATCCAGTAGTATCCCCAGTGTTAATATTAAAGCTTAGTTGCTTATCCAGATGATACATTTCTAACAATATAAAAGGAATTATTCTAAGTTACAGTTAAGTCCCAAAAATCTATAATGAAACAATATCCACTGTTTATGAAATTTTGATATAACAGTCATATCAAATGTACCTTTGCTGTTTGAAATTGCTTTATGTAAGTGTATAAACTTATCTTTCCAGCTAAAGTTGATCCACCAGCAGTTACTGTGTCTTCCACTGAAAAATCTATATCAATAGTTCTGACTGCTCCTGAGAAATGGAAAAGAACCCCTGAAGAGGAATCTATATCTTTGTATCAAATCTACTCTGGCCTTCAATATAATGTGTCTGTACTCAACAAAAAAACAAAGAAAAGGGTAAGCTTGAAAAGTCTTCAGAACAGTACATATTAAATCTTTTCACGTTTATGGAACTTGCACTGTAAGTAATAGCATGGCTGGTTTACTTCATTTTGTTAGAGGGCTTTTCCTTCATCCTCTCCCCGGGTTCTTGTCATGCAGACAGAAAGCAGAAGTCTGAAGTACAGGCAATGCAATGTTTATGGGCATAGTTCCAAGCAAACTTCTCTATAGCTCTACACGCCGGCAGAGTCTGTTTCCCAATGTTCCATTCCCACATCTGAACACTGCCCACCAATCCTTCTCATTCGATTCAAACTAGCATTCCAAATCATGGAGCAGCTTCAAGCAGGCACATGAGAAAAGAAAACACACACACACACATACACACCTCTCTTCCAAATTACAATGTCGTGAAGTGCAGGATAAGCAAAATTAGTCACTGGCCAGGTTCAATTTCTCACAGTTTTGCAGGGCTAGAAATGGGTGCATTATATCACTGGAGAGGGGAGATGCCCAGCTTTCAAAGGGGACATCACTAGATGAAAGCCCTGCAAAATGTTAAAATATTGGTCAATTTTATATATAGGAAAGTTATTTTTATCTCTCTTTTGTGGCTGTTTTAAATGTAATGGCTATTTTTAATTTGCCCCCAAGATCAGGCACCTAGTCTAACCCAAAGAGTTTTACAAACTCTTATCCTAATTTTAAATAAAGTATTGTAAAACTTGAACATGTCTCTTAAGCAGTCTTCCTCTACATATGGCACATAGAGAATAAAGAGTGTAGTGTCAAGGTTCTATTAATATTAATTTGAGTATCCTGCATAATTCACTTGTGGATTCACCATTCATGACTACTATTACCAATCTGTACCCATGACTCTCTATACTACCCTATCAGCTACTCCATATTAATATAATGCTGTTTCTTTAAAATGCCTAAAAGCTATAATTATTCCACAGATGAACTATGGAGAAACATTCTTAGCAGTCTTTTTTCCTCTGATGTCACAGTTTGCTTGTTTAACGTAGCGGGATTCCACCAGTACTGTTCAATAATGGTCACGCTTTCCAAGCCAATAGGGAAGTGAGAAGGCTTAATTCTGTTCCTATTTGAAGTCAAAGTTAAAACTCTCATTAACTCTGGTAGAAGCAGTGTCGGCCTCAATGAGTTTACCTGAAATGAAAACAAAATGTAACTTTATTGGACTTTGTTAGGATGCCCTACAGAAATATAAGAAACATCTCTCTGGTCTATCACAATATCCATCTGAGTAGATGTTCCATTTTCTCTCCTTTCTGTAAAGGGGGAACTGGGTCAGTAGTGTTACAGACTATTACATGAAATAGAAGGTAAAATGCTCAGATGAGGTAATGTAGTAACTAATTGTGTTTTCATTAGTGTTCAGAAAAATGGAAATAATTTGGGATTCATGGTTTAGCTCTCGATGATGGTTAGAATGTTGCTCTTTCCAAATTGTTTTTGTTTTAATAAAATCCATCATCTGTGTGTTAGGGTAGGCGCTAAATAAAAGTTACCATCTTCTCTTTTCTAGTGGGTCTTCTCCATTAAAAACCATACACTGGTTGTGCACCAGTTGGAATTCAATACAGTTTACTGTGTCAGTGTTCAGACATATGTCACAACACCACTTTTGCTCAGTGGATTTTCCAAAGAACATTGCATTGCTACTCTGAAAGGTATGTACAAATCTGCAACATGTGAAGAGAATGAAAATTGGATCAAAGTTTGAGATTATCATGGTTATAGGTCTTATTAAAACAGCGACAATTTGAGGAAGGTAAGAACTGCCTCGGGTGCCAAATGAAAGGGCAATTCTGATTTTGGGAAGTTTCCCCTTCTCTCATTCTATACCAAATTTTGATCCATTGTACGGATGAAGAATCTCCCGAAATGTGTTTCCCTGGCTTCAAAACACGGGGGTCCTGCTGACTGGGGCTCACATGAAATGACTTCATCTGTGAGCAGACTGTTCCTCGGGGCATAAAGCTCATTACCTTCAATTCTCTTTCCCCTTGGTCTTTGATTAATGGATCCATTTGCGTGAGTACACGCTCTTTCTCTCTCCCTCCTTGCCCTCCCACCAGTCTTCATCTCCAGAGCATGCAGGAGTATGCCAATAGCACCAGGAAACAGTGGACTTTTCAGCTCTGCTGCATGAAGCTGGGGTCTTTGGGTAAAACAATGCTTTCTGGGAAGAAAAGGAGTTCTGTAGCTGAGAGAAATCAGAATGAAAACTTCTTTCAGGGAGCATTTTTCTCACAGTGAGGATAAGTTAGGTTAGCAGAGACAAGTGGAATTATCAAAATTTGGACTCTGAATCAAATGTCACCATTTTCACCCCCTACAGATTCCAAAAATCCCTGAATGTAGCACACTCACCTCCTCCACCCAGACAGCAGCGTGACAGGTGCCTGTAACAGCTCGTAATATTAAGAAGTCAACTACATAACGCAATAACTTCTGTTTTATTAACAGACCCAACAATAGAGCAGACTCCAACCGTCATATTTGGATGTATTCTGCCCATCATTTTAACAAGCCTCATTATCTCTATGGCAGGCTATTATGCGCACAGGTATACTCGTGTCAGGAAGCAAAAGCATCCGGCTAACCTGGTAAGTGCTCCTCATTACTCACGAAGGCCCCAGTCCTGCCATTTACACTGCACCTGTGTAGAGCCCCATTGAATTCACTAAGTCTCCATGTGAACGTTACAGCCTGCCTGCAGGATCAGTGTCTTAAGTCCCACTCATGTCAAGAAAAGAGCATCATGTGCTGATTGTTAATTTTACTTGTTCCTCTGTACAGCTGTGCCTGTATTAGGCATGACTGCCTGGCAATCTTTCCTAAAAAGATGCCCAAAGTTACTGAACTTCAAAATGGAACTATTCTCTTAGTCTTGGAAAGAGTCATTGCTATAAGCAAGGACTAAGGTGCACTGAGGCAAATGCCATTAGTAAGCTGGCACAATTTCTATATTTATCCAGGGAGCTCTATGGAGAAGATTCAATGAGCAAAAATTATTAATTGGATTAATTCATCACCGAATAGAGGAGAGAATTAAAAACGCAAAAAGTCAAGACCAAATTAAATAGTCATGCTCTCTTGGACTATTACTAGAAATTATTCCAGTTCACTGTTTAATTATATTTCTGGAGGATTTAATATGTCTGCACTGGGCAGATTACTTAACTTTTGATTTTAGTATATTTTCAAATACAGTACAATCACGGTTAGGTCTGCTTTTGTATATCATTCGACTAGCATCCAACTGTACCACTAATTAGATAACCCAAAGATATTTCTATGTAAAAATATTTACAAATTTTTCACTATTATTTTATTATGTTAATAATGTTTTAAAGGAAATATCTTTAAAAGAATAGGGTCGGATGCGGGAGGTTTAATTTTTAACACCTAGGGGCAGAACTTTATCTCCTAGATGTTTCACAGCAAGTTACACAAACACTGGTGCGCCATCATAAAAAATACCTTACTCAGAGTATGTTTGTGCTAGAAATGCTCTGGCAGCACAGCTGCACTAGCACTGTAGTGTAGACATGTACTACAGCACCAGGGGGGTTCTTCCATTGCAGTAGTAAATCCACGTCTTCGAGAAATGGTAGCTAGGTCAACAGAAGAATTCTTCTGACGACTAGCGGTGTCTTCACAGGGCGTAGGTTGTCTTAACTACATCTTGCAGGGTGGGAAATGTTTCAGGCCTGAGCCATATAGTTAAGCCAACCTACCTTTGTTGTGTGGACCAGCTCTCATTTGTGATGTTAACTCCCTCTCTGTGACAGAGGATGGCATGGAGAGTTTGAAGGAGGTAGAGAGATTGATGGAAGATGGCATGGAGAGTTTGAAGGAGGTAGAGAGATTGATGGGATCAAATCTGAAAGAAGCCAGCCCATGGCAGGGTTAGTGCTGTAGGTGCAGCATCTTTCAAGGATGCTTCTTGCAGGGATTGTGCCTCAGGGCTCCACTTCAGGTGACTGAAAAGCTGTGTCTATTAGGATGGTCAGTTACTGCACAGGGTGAATAACCTCTTCTTAGATGATATCTCTTGTATTTTTTTAAATCAAAATGTCTTTCCATTCCAGGTATTGCACTTCACCGATAAATGTGAGGAAAGAGTTTTTATCCCTTCTGAAAAAATAGTGGTTAACTTCATCACTATTAATATGATGGGTGAGTATAAGACTTCCCAGGAAACTATTAATTTAATAGGCAGAACCAGTCACAGCTGCAGTTCCATTCATGACGAAAGCAGAGTTGATGATAAGCCTCTGAAAAGAGCATTGGAAGTGAAACACTTGGCTGACACTTCTGAAGATGTGAAAATGTTACCTGACTCGGAGCAATACGGGATATGCCAACATGGATTCCACTATGCTTTGGGTCAAAGGAATGAAGGGGTTGTAGAGTATGAACTTGATGTGAGGCCTGCAGACCTTTTTCCTGTGCAAAAGGAATGTGGTTTGACAGAGGCGTCTTCTGCACCAAAAGAACTGCTAGATGAGCCACAGATCACTTTGAGGGATTTCGCTGACAATCAGACGAGACAGTCATGCTGCCCCCAGCTTGATGTGCAGGTTACAGACCTGTGTTCAGTGCAGAAACTAAAAGAACTCCATTGGAAGGAGGAGACTGCTGCACCCGAGGAACTACTGGATGATCCACAGATTGATTGGGGTACTGAAAAAATAGGACAGTCTTACTGTCCCCAGTTAAGAACAATAATACAAAGCCTCCAAGACCAAACTGGGACAGTGGAGGTAGAAGAGGAGGACGATCAGTCCATATTAGTAGATTGGGATCCTCATACTGGAAGACTTTATATACCTACTTTGTCCAGTTTTGAGTGTGATGAACAAGAAGAAGTATTTGAGCATGAGGCATGTGATCAGCCTGCTAAAGAGGGGCTTTTGTCCAAACTCTATGAGAGGCAGGCATCTGATGAGCCATCAGAAGACCAAGAACCGTATCTCCTGCAATTCAAGGATCAATGGGGATTGCATGTAAAAATGGAAGACTGAACAGATTTCTTTCAAGATCTTAAAACTTTAAATGTAAATTGTTGTTTATACCTCCAAGAGGTATTTATTTTATCCAAGTCATGGCTCGATTCAGCAGAGAGGCTGGAGTTGTACTGGAATGATCTAATCTCTGCTGTGTTCTCATATATTTAGAGACTTTTGTATTGTAAAGAGGATGCTCAGAATAATCCTTATAGGTGTCTTCCTTGTGCTATACACATTAAAACAAATTATCTGGGCTTGAAAACAATTATTTTAGAGAATGTTAGGAAGCTTTTCTCACTATGCACTGAATAAATCATTAAAAAATAGGAAGAAAGCAGAGAAGGAACCCAAGGCATCTTCTGCCACAAGGATTCTAAGGGCCATGACATATTTCCATGGGAAAGTTCTTTCAAATATTTTGGTAAAAATAAATAGACTTATTTAAAGGCCCAGTCCAGCCCCCACTGAAGTCGCTTGAGAGACTGCTGTTGGCTTCCTTGGGAATTGGATCAAGCTTTAATAAACTCATTACAGCATTTACTATAAAATCTTTACTGAAAGGTGGGGAGAAAAGGCCAATATTTGTGGGAATTAACAACTTCCACTATATATTGTTTTTGCAGAAACATTATCGACTGTAGTCATTAATATTATAGAAGCTCTTAGAGGTCCGAAATGAGATTTGGGCCCCATTTTATTAGTGTTGTACACGTACTTAGTAAAAGATAGTCCCTGCACCAGAATGTTTACAGTCTAAACAAAGGTGGAAAAACAGAAATACTGTTATTGCCTGACCAGCCGCGCCCCAGTCGCTATACAATCTATCAACGCAGTAGCAGTAAATTATTGGTGACACTTTTAATACCCTCAAGGAAAGTGCATATATTACCCTTAAACATTCTAATTACCCTAAATCAATCTTATTAGAATAGGCTAGGTACTTTTATCAAGCCAAAGTAATCAGTGACAAAGTAAAGACTTTCACGTGAAAGCATAGTTGCAGCTACAGGGGGTCAAGGGAGTTAACTAACTGAATAGAAGCACCTTGTCCAATGTTGTAGACAAAAAAAATCAATGCATTCCTCTGACAGATAAATGGGGAACATTAAATAGGAGTAAGCAGGTACTGTTGCTTCTGCATTCAGCGTTGGTGAAACCACTTATGGGAATAGCGTCCAATTCTGGCATCCACATTTCAAAATGGATAATGAAAAATCAGAAAGGGTTAAAAAAGAGGTACGAGAATGATTTCAAGGTCTGGAAAGCACACCTTACAATAAAAGGCCAAATCTCCTATCTGGGAATGCATATGCTTAAGTTCATCCCTATTCGGGACAGCACAAACGCCCATGTTGAAGTCCTCCTGAATTCAAGGTAAATCTTAAAAGTTAAACCTCTGCTTATGTACTGTATTGAATAGGGATGTCCCGAATAAGGCCTTGGGCCTTATTGAAGGGAAGACTAAGGTGTGACTTGATGCTGGTCCATAAGTACCAACATCTGTAGAAGATACCATTATAATAGAGGAGCAGATGAAAGCATAACAAGACCCAGGACATGTCTCCGCTACAGGGACTTCAGTGGCACAGATATGGTACTGCATTTATGCCACTGTAGTGCCATAGTGTAAACACATTCTACATTGACCAAAGTGGTTTTTCCATCGCTGTAAGTAATCCACATCCCCAAGCACCCGTATCTAGGTTGACGAAAGAATTCTTCTGTTGGCCTAGCTGTGTCTACACTGGAGGTTAGCACAACTGAGCTACAACTCTCGTGGGGTGTGAATTTTTCACCTTCCTGAGAGATCTAGCAGGTTGATCTACATTCTAAGTATAGACCAGGGTCCAGTGGCTGGAAGTTGAAGCTGAAAATGTTAAAACTGGAATTAGAGTACAATTTTTTTAACATTTGGAGCTGCTTACCAATGGCTGTGTTAGATCCTCACTCAAAGACTAAAGTTCTAGTGGCATAAATCTGATTCTGGGCAGGCTGTTAATTATTCCCTTGTGAAAGTAACAACCACTCATTCATCAAGGCCAAAGATATTACTGACCCTGCGGTCCAATGGCAGCTTGAGAAAGAAATAGTTCACCAGGATGACTCCCACAGTGACTTTCACAGTGCCAGAATCAATTCTCATGTATGTTAGTGATTTGTGCAGGTGCTCTGCTTATCAGCTGGAGCACCTGACACATACAGGCATTATCAGGATTGAGTTACCATAAATGCCTCATTGGCATTAAGAAATGTTGTGTGCCAGTTGATCAAAAGCAGGTCAGCAGGGTGGCTATAGCCTGGTATAATAGCAATCCTGAAAATTACTTGTGGTTTCTTATTTCCCATTGCAAATCATGGGCCATCTCATGGCCTTTTTCAAAAGCAGAATTCCCTATGGAAATAGTTCTGAATAAATATCAACACACATCAGGAAACTTCATCTTTATTAACTCGCTCAGTTTAATACGTTGTGGTTATCCTGAATGTTGATCCTTACATGCAGTATTTGTATATTGTATTATGGATTTTAATGCTTTCTCCTTCTATAGCAGGAGTGGCAAACTACGGGCCGTGGGCCAGATCCAGCCCTTCAGCCATTTTAAGCCAGCCCTCAAGCTCCCACTGGGCAGCAGGTTCTGGGCTTGCCCTGTTTCAACCGCGGCGCAGGGTCAGGGGCCACTCCACGCAGCTCATGGAAGCAGCGGCATGGTCCCCCTCCAGCTCCTATACATAGAGGCAGCCAGGGGGCTCTATTCTGGATGCTGCCCCAAGCGCCACCCTCACAGCTCCCATTGGCCAGAAACCACAGCCAATTGGAGCTGCAGGGGTGGTGCCTGCAGATGGGGCAGCGCACAGAGCTATCTGGCCGCACCTCCACGTAGGAGCCAGAGAGGGGACATGCCACTGTTTCTGGGAGCACTTGCGGTAACTCTGCCCAGAGCCTACACCGCCGAGCCTCTCCCCATGCCCCAATCCCCTGCCCAAGTCCTGATCCCCCTCCTGCCCTCTGAACCCCTCAATCCCAGCATAGAGCACCCTTCTGCACCCCAAACCGCTCAGCCCAGAGTCTGGACCCCCAGCTGGAGCCCTCACCCACACCGCACTCCCCAGATCAGTTTTATCTTTCCTCCCGCCATTATAGTTAATAAAGTTTGAAGATTATTTTTAACATATATAATGTTTCTGTTTAGTGTATGATAAACTGGGGAATCACTTCTCTAGCTAATAGCGTTTTATTTATCTTTAAATTGCAAGCACAGTAACCTAAATTTATATTTGTAATCTTATATAAATATATAAACTTGTGTCTCTAAAGCAATTTTGCTAGAATTAAAAGTGAAATTAAAAGCCACATGTTGCAAACTGTTCCAGCTCAAACAGCAGAGGGGAATCCCAGCTACTTTGCATATTGAAACTATTAGCACTTTACCTGTTACAGCCTGGCTTTTCATTTCCATAATTTTTTTAGAGGCTGATCCAGATTTCTCTCAGACCCTTGGCTGGTGGGTGAGGGGGTGGGGTATTTGGATCCAGGCTTTTGACTGAGGCCCTTTTCTGTTGGAAAAACCCCCTCACTTTTTAAAATGAGGGACGTACCACAGGAATAAAAGCCCAATATTGGTCTCTAAGACCCTGTTGTTTCAACCCTGTTGCTTAAGACATCACCCCCAAGTCCAGCTGTGTGGCTTAAGCACTGAATAGTAAAGTTAGCTTCCTTTGTTGCTGTTGAATTTCAAGGGAGATTTTGGCAATATCTTTCACTTCCTGCCTCAGACCCAATGCGTCATACCCATGACCTGTCAGGGAACAGTGGAGTAGAACATGCCTCACCCTGAACTTTCACCAGAAAGGGGTCAAGCTCTGTAGCCTCCCTTCGGTCAGAAGCAAAGACTACATCTGCCTCCCCCTGGTGTGTGGGGATGACCATTGCAGCACTTGTGTTAGGCAGATGGGTGGGGTATTTCTGTGTAGAACCAACATCTACCTCAAAACGTAATGAAGGAAATGGGGACTCAAAACATGTAAAGAATATGAACAGAATGGTTTCCAAGGGCTTCCAGGAGGCCCCATAATGAAATATCAGCTGGGATGTTACTTTCTGGTGTCCTCCAATACCTGCTACCCCCTTCCAATCGCATATGTGAGAAAAGGTTATCCTACCTACCAGGCACTAATTGAGAGGTGATGGGCAATGTTATTTGTTACCTTAAAACAGGGGTCTCCAAACTTTTCAGCCCGAGGGCCGCATTAACTATCAAATAGCAGTTCGGGGGCCGACAACACACTCGAGGTCCAAATAAAAAAGAATCAAAACATGGATGTTGTTTTTAATTATTTAATATTATTTTATTCAGTTATTTAATAACACATTGATACACTACACATGAACACTACACATGAACACCTGTTCACTACACATGAACACTACACATGAACACCTGTTCACTACACATGAACACTACACATCAACCCCCCAACTGACCCACCCAGCCAGGTCTCTCCCCCCAAAACCTCCTTTCCTCCAACCCCCCCCCCCAAATGACCCACCCAGCCAGGTCTCTCCCCCCAAAACCTCCTTTCCTCCAACCCCCAACTGACCCACCCAGCCAGGTCTCTCCCCCCAAAACCTCCTTTCCTCCAACCCCCAACTGACCCACCCAGCCAGGTCTCTCCCCCCAAAACCTCCTTTCCTCCAACCCCCCCCCCCAATTGACCTGCTCAACCCGGTCTCTTCCCCCCCCCCAAACTGACCCGCTCAACCCGGTCTCTCCCCACAGACCGTTTCGCCGCCTGGCAGTGGGTGGCTCCTTGTTTCTGGCGGTGCGGCGCGTCCCGGCCCCAGCTCTGAGCCGTCCCTGGCCGGCGGCGGCAGCGGAGCATGCGGCGCGTCCCGGCCCCGCGGCTGGCGGCGGCAGCGGAGCACGCGGCGCGTCCCGGACGACGGCGGCAGCGGAGCACACGGCGCATCCCGGCCCTGCGGCTGGCGGCGGCAGCGGAGCACGCGGCGCGTCCCGGCCGGCGGCGGCGGCGGCAGCGGAGCACGCGGCGCGTCCCGGCCCCTTGGCTGGTTCCCGACCCCTGCCGCGGGCCGGATGAGAGGGCCTCGCGGGCCGCATCTGGCCCGCGGGCCGTAGTTTGGAGACCCCTGCCTTAAAAGATTGGCATCGTAAGTGCCAGAGGTGATGTTAAAATGCCCATCTTCCTGGGGAGTGGAAAATGATGCGACAGCGACATTTCTGATCAAAAGCCAAATATTCCAGTAAATGGAAAACCACAGTAATCACAAACAATTAACCGGATGGTATCGTGTTTTTACTTGCTTTTTATGGCTTATGGTTTTCATCAACAAGATGACAGACCTGTTTCTCATAATTCGGTTAACATTTATCTCCAGGCTTTCTGCTGCAGCACTGACATCAGCGTTCCTGAGAAATGTATTTAAAGAACCAAACATGCAACCTCAGGGACACTTGTTTTGTAAATGTAGTGTATTCTCTAACTTCTGATCCCTGCCATACACAGCAGATGGCTCTGTTTCATCCAGTTGGATTTGATTACTACTTATTTCTGCATGCTTTTCAGCGGAGTACGTGAAAACCTGCAGAGAGGTAGAAGACAGCTGAACTGTAGCCTAACCTGACCATATACTCACCAATATGTACAAGCATCTCTTTCAGTAAGATCAGAAGCCACTGAGACTAGGCTAAGTCACTTTTATATGAAAAGCGAGATCAGTTCAACTTGGATTTTCGAAAGGATTTGTTTATTTTATTTTATAAAGTAGCTGTACTCGAGTGGGCTTGCTCCTCACCTGATCCCATAACTAACCTACTGGCTGCTAAGCTGCAGAAGCTTTATAGCCTTGCAGCTCTGAAAGCTAATACATTTTTCCAAGTCAAATTGGATCTCCTCTGTTCGATGACCATAGAATGCCCACTGTGCTTTCCATACCATTCCTTTCCATCAGCATCCTACCTGCACCCAGTCAATCTTTACCCCCCATCTGATGGCTGCTCAGTGGATTATGTGAAATGATTTTGTGGTATCAGGCAGGTATTCACACAGACAGGAGTCCACATCCCCAGAATCATTGGATTCCTTCATCATACCTGGAAAACATGGTTGAGACACGTTCATTTTTACAGACCAAAGCAATGAGGGTGGTATAAATGTCAAGGCAGAGGCGTGGCTGAGGTTAGAGAAGCATGGCTTTGTGGTTACAGTACAGGACGGGGACTCGAGATCTAGGTTCAGTTCTTGACACAGATTTCCCTGTGTGACCTGAAGCAAATTGCTGAACCTCTCTCTGCCTCCGTTTCTGTTAAGTATTGGGTCTGTATAAAAATATAGTGCCCAGCAGCCCCAGTCAGAATTGGTCTTGTCATGCATACTGTGCAAAAACTGAGTTCCTGTCTTGAGAAGCTTACCTTATTTATGATACGGTAGTGTCTAGAAGCCTGAAGATTATGACTCCATTGTACTAAGCCTCATAGAAACATAGTGAGAGATGCTTCTTGTCCCACAACACCACCTAAATAAGCAAGACAAATGAAGGGTGGAAATGTTTAACAGGCAGAGAGAAGTGATCTGACTATCCTAAAGTCAGAAAACAGATCAAGGGGAGAATCCAGGTCTCCTGACTCTCAAATTAGGGCCCTATGTAATAGACAAAACTGTTTCAGTTATTTAAAAAGGATGGAGGAGGGATAACAGCTTGAAGACTGAAAATACCATGATTGAGACTGACAGCAGAAAGAATTTTGACAGATGAGAGGATCTTTCCACCTAGGGAAAACGGTCACCTAAACAAAATGTCACATTGGAAGACTGGCTGTTGACCCTGTCCTTGCATTTGTGGTTGTATCTATAGACCTAGATGGTTGCACCATAAGATTTTGATGTTTTTAATGGATGGGGAAAAGAATGAGTTGAAAATGGTGGAATCAAGTGAAGCCAGGTGTTGAGAAGAGAGAAATCTTTTTTGCCCAAGCTTGCCACCTTCCCGTTTTCTTCATGACTTTCTGGAGTCTGGCATTGCATCTAGTGACTTTGTTTGGGTCGTTAATGAAAAATCTAACCCGTTCTTCAATGCTCTTCCTGAATCAGCTGGAGAAAATTGTCCTTATTTCTGGAGCCTTGCACAGCACAGACACTGCCCCTACTGAGTAGCAAAACCCCCTGTGGTTACATACTGCCAACATTAATTATCAGATTAAACTCAAGTACTGTTTAAAAGCTTTTTAGAACCATTTTTTCTTCACCAGGGAAAGTGTTAGGGCTTATTTCAGATACGGATATGTGTTTCTACCCCCTCCCAAACTACTTTCACCTTAACAAGCATTTCTATTTAACGATCTGTGGATTGTTGGCAGACCCAAGAGTGATTGATGGCTGTAACTATTACAGCACATTAGTATTTCAGCTCTGACCACACAGAGGAGCTGGGCAAGTTAAATGGCCCCTTTTCACTGTGCCAGCCAGCTTACTGCCTGCCTGCAATTCAAGTCCTTTATGATTAGATACTGACTATAAACCTGAGCCATTAACATCAGGCAAGGTCTATCCTTGACTTTGCAGCCTACATTGGACTGCTGCTTTAACTCCTTGCTTGCCTGTAGGAAAACCACATATTTAGGCTTCTCATTATATCAGGTACATGCTAACATTGCAGTCCTTTCATTGTAATGTCAAATATCAATGGGTAGCCATGTTAGTCTGTATCCACAGAAGCAACAAGGAGTCCAGTGGCACCTTAAAGACTAACGGATTTATTTGGGCATAAGCTTTTGTGGGTAAAAAAAAACTCTTCTTCAGATGCGTGGAGTAAAAATTACAGACGTGGGCGTTATATACGGACACATGGAGAGAAGGAGTTACCTTACAAGTGGAGAACCAGTGTTACAGAGCTAATACAGTCAGGGTGGATGTAGTTCACTCCCAATAATTGATGAGGAGGTATCAATTCCAGGAGAGGAAAAGTTGCTTCTGTAATGAGCCAGCCACTCCCAGTCCCTGTTCAAGCCCAAAGTAATGGAGTTAAATTTGCAAATGAATTTTAGTTCTGCAGTTCAAGTATGGCTACTTTTAAATCTGTTCTAGAATGTCCAGGGAGATTGAAGTGTTCTCCTACTGGCTTTTGTATGTTACCATTCCCGATGTCAGATTTGTGTCCATTTATTCTTTTACGTAGAAACTGTTGGGTTTGTCCAATGTACATGGAGAGGGGCATTGCTGACGCATGATGGCATATATCACTTTAGGAGATGTGCAGGTGAATGAGCCCCTGATGGTGTGGCTGATGTGGCTGGGTCCTCTGATGGTGTTGCTAGAGTAGATATGGTGACAGAATAGGCAATGAGATTTGTTACAAGGTTTGGTTCCTGGTTTAGTGTTTCTGTGGAGCGGTTTGTAGTTTCTGGTGAGTATTTGCTTCAGATTGGGGGGCTGTCTGTAAGCGAGGACTGGCCTGCCTCCCAAGGTCTGTGAGAGCGAGGGATTGTTTTCCAAGATAGGTTGTAGATCGTTGATGATGTGCTAGAGAGGTTTTAGCTGGGGACTGTACGTGCTGGCCAGTGGTGTTCTGTTATTTTCCTTGTTGGGCCTGTCCTATAGTAGGTGACTTCTGGGTACCTGCCTTGCTCTGTCAATCTGTTTCCTCACTTCCCCAGGTGGGTATAGTAGTTTTATTAATGCTCGATAAAGATCTTGTAGGTGTTTGTCTGAGGGATTGGAGCAGATTTGGTTGTATTTTAGGGTTTTGCTATAGACAATGCATCGTGTGATGTGTCCTGGGTGGAAGTTGGAGGCATGTAAATAAGTGTAGTGGTCAGTTGGTTTCTGGTATAGAGTTATGTTTACGTGACCATCACTTACTTGCATGGTAGTGTCCAGGAAATGGGTGTGGGGCTAGCAACTCCACCCCGTAGGGAACCAACTTGCTACTGACATGCCAACAACAGAGATGGAGTACTCTGTGGTTGGTGGCTCATACCCCGCCTGGGGGGTGATGGGCAGAGAGAGTGTCCAGGAAGTGGATCTCTTGTGTGGACTGGTCCAGGCTGAGGTGAATTAGGGTGAAAATTGTTGAAATCCAGGTGGAATTCTTCAAGGGCCTCCTTCCCATGGGTCCATATGATGAAGATGTCATTAATGTACCACAAGTAGAAGAGGGAGGGGCACTAGGGAACAAAAGTTCAGCCACCAGGTGTGCTGTGGCCTCATCAGGGTTACTGTTCTTGACAGCTTGTAGTCCATCCTCATGTGGAATATTAGTGTAAAGAGCTTCTACATCCATGGTGGGCAAGATAGTGGTTTCAGGAAGATCACCAATGCACTGTAGTTTCCTCAGGAAGTCGGTGTCTCAAAGGTAGCTGGGAGTGCTGGTAGTGTAGAGTCTGAGGAGTGTCCAAATAGCCAGAAAATCCTGCTGTAAGAGTGCCACTGCCTGACAGGATGAGGCGTCCAGGTTTCTAGGTTTATGGATCTTGGGTAACAGATAGAATACCCCTAGTCAGGGTTCTGGGGGGGTGTCCATGTAGATTTGTTCCTGTGCTGTAGCAGGGAGTTTCTTGAGCAGATGGTGTAATTTCTTTTGGTAATCCTCAGTGGAATCAGAAGATAGTGGCCTGAAGTAGGTGGTGTTGGAGAATTGCCTGGCAGCCTCCTGTTCATAGTCTGACCTGTTCAGAATGACAACAGCACCTCCTTTGTCAGCCCCTTTGATGATAACGTCAGAGTTGTTTCTGAGGCTGTGGATGGCATTGCACTCTGTACGGCTGAGGTTATGGGGCAAGTGATGCTGTTTGTGAGGTAACTCCCTTCTCTTCATGTGTCAGTATAATAATGCCTATATCTGTAATTTTCACTCCATGCATCTGAAGAAGTGGGTTTTTTACCCACAAAAGCTTATGCCCAACTAAATCTGTTAGTCTTTAAGGTGCCACCAGGCTAATTGTTGTTATTGTAATGTCAGTGCAATGGATGTAGCAGTCCAGGAGGGCTTACGAGCAGCAAAGCCAGGGAGACAATGGAGGTTTCTGCTGCCAAGACACAGGATGACTTCTTCCAAATAACAGAAGCAGCCATGGGGACTCCCTTTAATGAATTCTCTGAGCCAAGCCATGGCGGTTCGGCTGTAGGGAGGCGGGCTGCCAAGAACGGCTGAGTTAAACAAGAGTTGGTAGAGTATAAAAATATACAAGTTTTTTGCAGAAGCTGAGTGGATGAGTGTGTTGGAGAAATGGGACTGGTCCTCCCCCTTTTCAATCCCTTGAAAGGAGTTCAGTTCCTGTGTAGCTACTGCACCAGCAAGGGATCACAAGGGACCCCTAAGCCATGGTGCCAAGCAGTCGCTTTCCTATACATGAAAGGGAGGATGGTCTGCTGATGGATATCACAGAAGGCTGACAGTTCACACTGGCACCTGTAGACACAACTGAAACCCCACAGCGCAACAAATGATTTTAGTTGTAGTTAATGCACCTCTTTGGAATTTTGGGCTGTTACCCAAACAGTGCTGTGTCCCTAGGAGGCAGGAGCAGGTTAAGAGACAGCTGGCCCGGGCTGGAGATCCCATCTGGGAAATTTATGCCATTCAGAAATTCTAAGGCCAGAGGGACTCATGGTCACAATCTGCTCTTGCATAGCACAGGCAATAGAATTTCATCTAGTCATTCCTACATCAAATCCAGTCTCTAAGGGCCAGGGGTTCTAACTGCTTCCAAAACTCATAGAAATTCCCAGGCCTTCCTGACAAAATCTAGGCTTTGACAATAGCGATATGCTGGAAAACTCCAGCTCAGCCTTGAGAGAGGAGCCTGGGTTACTCTCATGCCTGGGACTGTGAGCTTTGTTCTTATGGACTGCTGTGTGTCTCCTTGAACCAGTGGAATCCATTATTATTTGTGTTGTTTTTAATGCTTCGCAAACATTTAAAGTCCCTGCCCCAGCAAAGGGGTGACCAAGAGTAACAGGGGAACAGACAAGGACGGGGTACAGTAATAACTTGCTCATGTGATGAATTATTGCTTCACTCCAGCTGGTTCACACTCCTCTGCATAGCTTAGCATCCATCCTGCAGCAAGGGGGAGATGTGCACTTAAATCCCATTGTCACCAGAAGCTAAGGGGGAGATTTTTCAAAGGCACAGCTGGTCATTAGGCCCCCAAACGCCCACTGACTTTCAATAACATCCTTATTCAGCACCCAGTGCTCCTCCTCTTACGAAGCCTGGAAAGGAGCAAATAGGTGAGAATTTAAGCTTAATTGCTGGACAGGGTTATCCATTCCTTTTTGTTACAGCCCAGCCTCCATTGCTACATAATCTGTTTGTGTGTCCTCACCAGGAGCACTTCCACCAACCAAAGAGGGCAGTGTGAAGAGCTGAGAGCCCAGTCTCTCAACTCTGCTGGCAGCTCCCTGCTGGGAGCCAGGCTGCCCCACAGGTCCTGGGATCCCGGAGGGCTGACCCCTCCTCTGCTCCCCGTTCACTCAGGGAGTTGGAGAAGCTGTCCAGGGCTTCTTGCCCCTCCTATTTCCTGCTGGGAGCAGAGGGAAGTTGCCCAGGGCATCTCAGCCCCTTATGCCCCACCAGGAGCTGAGGGGGAAGCTGCCTGAGGCTTCTCACCACTAAAGAGCAGGATCCAGCTGCCCCGGCTTCTAGACCCCCACTGCCCACTCCCTGCCTGGAGCTGAGCAGCCTTGTCAGTTCATGGCCAAACCATGAAATTGAGAAGGCTGCCCAGCTCCAGGTAGGGAGTGGGCAGGGGGATTTTGTGGCCTCTCACTTTGGCTCCGAGCTGAGAGCAGGGTCCAAAGACCACCTGGGAGGTGGGGGAAAGTCATGGAGCTTTCAAGAGAAAACACTTTCCTAGAGATGACTCCTACCCATGTTAGAACTCTTTGCTCTATTTGCCATCTGGGTTTGGGGCTTGTCAGTTTCCCAGTTTGTTTTTTGACAAGGTGGATTGTTGGAGTGTATCTGAGTACTTAAATAGAGGGTACTTCACTTGGGGTGAATTCTAGTCTTCTCACGGTATTAAGAAAATAACCCTTAACATGAATCTAGTCCTTCTGTAGAGAATAGAAGAGTGTGTAATAATAATAGGAGACAACACTTAAGAAGTGTTTGTTAAGAAATACATCTAGTTCATTTAATTGGAATTGTTGCAGCTACCTGAAGCATTTTTGGTATAGATCCTAAGAATGATTCAAAACCAGAAAACAAATCAACACATGCAACCAATGTATGTGTGACGGGTTGGATCACAGAAACCCCCTTGGGGCTGCCAACTGATGTGCCAAGACTACTTCTGCCCCTGCTTCTTTGCCCTTGCCAGCTTAGGACTCCAGAGTCCGGCCTAGTTTGAGTCAGACTCGCTAGCCTGCTGCAAACCCAGACCCAGGTCTGAACCATGTCCCCTAACAGCTGTAGGCTGAATTGAAAACAGGTTAAGAAGTGTTCCTGTCTTTAACACTCAGATGCTCAACTTCCAATAGGGTTCAACCCCCAAATAAATCAATTTTACCCTATATAAAGCTTATACAAGTTAAACTCATAAATGGTTCACCTTCCATAACACTGATAGAGAGATATGCACAGCTGTTTGCCCTCCTCCCCCAGGTACTAAGACATACTCCAGGTTAATTAATAAGTAAAAAGTTATTGTTAAGTACAGAAAGTAGGATTTAATTGGTTCCAAGTAGTAACAGACAGAACAAAGTGAATTACCAAGTAAGATAAAATAGAACAAGCTTCTAATGCCATAATAAGACTGAAAACAGACAGGAGCGTGGAGAGCAGCTTAAAGCCAGTCTCGTGTGCCTTTTTGCTACTTAAGGAGACACTTCACTTTAGATCTAATTTCTTTTCCTCAAGCACAACCACAATTGTTGCTGTTGCATGTGATGGCCCAGGGGAGTAATCATGTGCAAGTGAGCCTTTCCTCACTAGGTGACTTGTTCAAGACCAACACACATCAGGAATGACTGAAAGTTCTTTCCAGCAATGACTTCATTTTAATGAAAAGGGAACTTGTGATTCTTCTCAGTTCCCTTTCAATTTTTCTGGTCGGTGCTTTTTGCTGGGTAAAACCTGCAGACTCAAGTAGAAGTGTCTTCAGGGGCTGCTAGGGAGATGGGTGGGGGCAGGAGTAAGGAAAGAGGCCCGTGACCTTGAGCCTCTGGTCAATTTCAGAGTTCCAGTCTTCAAAAATCCAGGGGGGGGGGGGGAGTCCATCCATTATAAAGCCCAGCCACAGAAACTCACCCAGTAACTCTTGCAACAAGTTCCCTATCTTGCAACTGAATTAGAGCTTTACGAGAATTTTGGGAGCTGGCCCGAGTGTTTGTTCCTCAAGGAAGCAAACCCGACACCCACAATGGAAGAATACAGAATGCAATGGGTGGGGGTAGGGTTGCTATCTTATTCTTCTCCCTAACTTGTTGGCATTCCTGTGGAAGAGCGGGACTGATCTGAGCCAGAGATGGAAGAAACCCTTCTTGATCTAGTATTTGACTTGGGCCTTGTCTATACTACGGGCTGGATCGACATGTAGAGATCGATCTATTGGGGATCGATTTATCGCGTCTCATCAGTTGACTCCGGAACTCCAGCTCGCCCAAAGGCGCAAGGCAGAGTCGACGGGGGAGCTGTCGACCACTGCCACCGTGAGGACGGCAGGTAAGTCAACCTAAGATGTGTCGACTTCAGCTATGGTATTCATGTAACTGAAGTTGTGTATCTTAGATCGACCCTCCTCACTAGTGCAGACCAAACCTTAATCATGTGGAGGGCTCTCCTATCTTCCCTTCTCCCTAAGCAGCTTTCATCTTTTTCTGTGTTGCTGAAGACAAATATTTGAAGGGGAGGGGGGAAAGTCAGAGACAAGTGAAGAAATGTAACATCCACCACCATTCAGAAGATGAGAAGACTGATTTTCCACCTGCTGTCCGAAGTGAGACGTATCATGCCATCATCAGGATAATGTTTCATGCTCACTTTGTGATCAGTGAAGCCAGGCTGTAAAAGTACAAAATCTATGCCGGGAACTTTCTGCAGTCAAGAAGAGGATGCTGCCCCCTTGTGGTGCTACTGTGGTGAAGGAAGAATCTAAAATGAAGGGAGAGGGAAAACAGAAGTAAGGGAAGCTTCAGAACAGGTGTGTCATGACGTGCTTAGGAATAGTGTGCTTATACAAAGAAGTCATTTTGTAACGGCAGTACAGTACTTTAGTCATGAAGTGAATTGACTGAAGTCAGCCAAGGGATCTCGACATTATGACGGCCTAAAAGAAGAGGTGTTCAGAGGCCTTTAGATAGCCTAACTCTTTTGATAACTGATAGCCCAAACCAGAAAGAAGCAGGAAGATAACCACTCACTGGACTCCCCTAGCTGAGCTTTTATTGTTTAGGCCCAAATTTTACCTGGATTTGAGACAAAAAAGTGAACTTTGGACTGGCCTGCGAAAGGGGGAGTGGAGGGTGCCAGTTGGGGCGAAGGGAGGAAAGGGGACAGCAAAGGGGCAGCATGAGGAAGGGGATTATGAAGGGCAGTAGAAAGGTAAGTATTTCACCCCCTCCTACATGCCTTTTGAGGATCATTATCTTCCCACTTCCCCCTACAGTAATAGATTCATGACAGCCCAAACCCACCACAACCCTTATTATGCTTGTTGGGAGTTTACCTCTGCATCCACACCCCTCCTCCCCCCACACACAGACACCCTACTCAAGATCTCGCCTCCCTGGTGCGTAGCCCTTTATAGTCTTGTTGGAGTGCATTAAAACCACTTCCGATGCCCTTGGGAACCTTATTGGGCTTGGCAGAGGCCGAGGGCCCTCAATGAGGAGGGCAGAAATAGATATCTTGGCTACCTTATCTGGGGATGTCACTAGGTTTACAATTTTGGTTTCTTGTACCTTTCTTCTTCATTCCCTGGATTTCTTCTGTTTATTTATTGTGTGTGTTTTAATGGTAACATTCCGAAAGATAACATACCCCCAGATCACTTACTGAGATGTACCTGTAGCTTTAATGGGGTGTGTAGGTGTGGGTGTGTGACAGACAGAGAGAGAGAGAGAGCACAATACATTTCTATAGTATTGTCCATCCAGCAATCACAAATAGCTTTGCAGTCATTAAAGCTTCCAAGGGCTCATTTCATACGCCACTGAAATGCAGTCACCTTGGGGATGAAATACCACAGCTATTAGCACACAGTAACACTTTAGGTCAGCAAAGGGGGGAGAAGAAGACTGTATCTAATTGAAACTATAAAGGAATTTAAGCAGGTAGATTCTTAGAATCAACTGATGTGGGATTGGGTGAGGACATCAAGATTAACACTCCTACTCTTGCTAAAAGGCCCAGGGAAATCGGTAAAGACCATGAGCCCCTAGGACTTTGGTTTTACATCTTATTCCAAAACACCCCACACATCCAGCCACACCCACTGCCCCTCTCCAAATGCTTCACTGTTGACTCGGGGAGGAACGTGATCTACTTCCTCCTCAGGAAGGAACGTGAGCATGCAGAAAGGTCTGAGATATCTCTGCTGTGTGTCACCTAAGTGAAATATAAGTTGTGCTACAGCTGGCAGCTATTCCAGTAGCTACAGCAAATGAGCTTGTGTTGAAATTGTTTCCTGTAATGATTTTTGCTCTTCTGTTTCTCTTGGAGAGGATTCACGCTACATCTTTGTCTGTGGTAAGGGCCCTCACATCATTTGCTATGAAAGCAGGGGGTGGAAGCTGATTAAATGTCGTCCATGTAATGATCAGTGTCCTCAGCCTAACTCACAAGCACCAGTTACCAAAGGTGCTGGCAGCGGAGCAGCTGGGAGGCAGAAGCTGCACACCAGGATCTCTCTGTCTGAATAGACTGAGAATGCCTTTCCCTAGATCCCAGCCCCTAGCCCATCACCCTCTCCAATTTCTTCCCTTTTGAGAGAACAATCCTCTGGCCTCCGCCCTTCTGATTCTCCGTTGTTTAGTGGTGGGGGAGTAGGGGAATCTGGACCATGACTCTTAACCTGACCACGATCATTCAAAATATAGTTTAAGTGACTGACTCTAGATCAGTGTTTCTCAATGGCCAATCCATGGACCAGCGCTGGTCCCTAAGATCTCCTGACACAGTTTAAGAAGGCAGCAAGCTTGTCCCTGGTATCAAAAAGGTTGAGAAACACTGCTCTAGACGATCAACACCTACGTCTAATTTTTTATTTTTTTTTAATATTTCTGTTGGGTTTCTCAAACGTAAAAGGTCCCAATGTTTCCCCTCGTTTGTTTCATCTCATCAGCTGATGATGTGACTTTTTATGTTCAAAGGAGAAAACAAATGACAAGGGGACAGAAGCAGTAGGAGGCATTTGTTCTGTGGTAAAGGGAATAATAAAGGTGCAGTTACTGCCTAAGAAAAAATATCACTAGAGAGGTTATAGGACAGGAGGATCCTTGTGATCTATATGAGACTGGCCCCTTACAGATCCAGAGACAGTAGACGTAATCTACAGACCTATGGGTTGGAATAGATACAGCTAACTAGTGACATATATAATACACACATTATATAATTACAGAACGTTAAGGAGAAGGAAGATAGGTAAAGCTGTTCGCTAACTGCATGATGGTTTTGAGCCTCTGCCATGGTCATTTTATTCCTTTTCCCCGAGAACCACAAGCCCTTTTCAAAATAAGTGGTTTCTACAGTAACCCTGAAGCTTTGTGTTGTTGAGATAATTCCTTATCCAGCGTTTTTCAGGTTTTCCGGTTATGGAACAGACATTCATTCACCTTTTATCAACAGAGCAAAATCTTGGCTGGGCCTTCCCAGGAAGCACTTGGGAGACAATTTATTTTTGTCTCCCTATAGGACCTGAAAATTGTACTAGGCTGACCGTTTCATTTCAGAGTTGGATTAGTGATGGCATAAGAAGCACCAGAGCACTCAAGGGAAAGAAGAGGCAGCAGCATTCACAACACACTAGCACTTGACACAGTAAGTCAGTCCTCATGGTACTTTTGCCAATGGACCAGGTAAATCAATCTATGGAGTTTGCAACTGTCTGTAGTTAATGGGAATGATAGAAAAGGAAGGTTCTGATGACTAGAAGGACCCGCTACAGACAAAGTTGTTCAAGATAATGCATATTTTTTCAGTTTCACTGGGAAAAATTCATGAAGCTATAAGGAGCCTGCTCTTTACCCACTTCTAGTCTAATCAGCAGCCCTAGGATCATGTTCTTTTATGTGGTGTAGATACCATATTAGGTCTCAGGCTATGGATGTATCCAGATGGCAATCTTGGTCATTTTACTTGGTTGTACTATGGTAAAGTTACTATATAGATTGCATGTGGTTAATCCTAGAATAGAAACCCTATTTTAAATGCCTGTCTGAGCCACCATTTCTTTAAACACCACCTAATATCCAGCATATGGCACTGACTGCTGGTCTGACCATACATAATCCTACTGAAACCAATGGGAGCAGTGAGGGCTAATCAGACCATGGGTTTCCAGGGGTAGGGCCACCATACCAGTGCCACCGAACTACAGAAATGTAGGGTTAGAAGGGACCTCATGGGGTCATCTAGTCTAACTCTCCCCATCCCATGATAAGGCAGGGTTAACTAGACTATGGCTTCTCCCAAACCCATTACACCCAGAAGCGATGTTAAGGAACGCATAGGCCACAGAGACAGGGTGTCTTTACCAACCTGCAGGCACCCTCCTGTCGCAGAGGAACCCAGTTGTTCGGGATACAGCCCAGAACTTCTCTCTCCATGATTTGCTGTTATTAAAAGTCCTAGGGTGCTTTTATGTCCATGCATGTAGCTTCAGCCTAGCAGAGGCAGCAATTTGAACTAAAAACAACCAGCTACCTTCTGAAGGAGCAGGAACTCAACTCCAATCATATGTAGCTAATGCAATGTGAAGAGCATAGTCTTGAGAGAATAATTGCACATAGAAGGGACCAGAAATCAAAAGTGCATCACCACGTACAATTACCTTTAGTCAAAGGGAAGAAATGCTTTGGTAAAATAAATACTAAATAATAATGCCGCTCTAGATATGCCATATGTAGGCATGTAAGCAGCATTTAACTTGAAACTGTGTTGTCAGCTTTATAATTTACATTAGTGCTCAGAAAGAAGCTTGAGTTTTAGACAATTTGCCTACTGATCACTCTTTCAAGTATAACATCAAAATGCATTCAGTGCATCAGTCCTTTCTAGCCTCTTTTTAATGTCATGAAATTTTATTTTATTTTTAGAGCACCGTGCCTCTTGATTCATCAGGAGCTATTATTTCTGGCATAGCCACATTGGTCCAGAAGGCAGAAGAGCCCTATGGACTCCCATAAACACCATTTACATTTCAGCAAGAAGCAGAACATGAAAGAGCCAAGGCTATAGAAAAGCAAAAACTTGGAACACAGTGCTGTGTGCGTGCCACAATGAAATACAGTGCAGCAAGTGTCAGGTACATTGAAAAGCTACTGGCTGTATTCAGTTTTTCTGAGGCTTTGCTATGCTCATTGCTTTGGCATGGGAGGGGTGATTTCAGTATAAAAAGGCAGCAGTTGATGATGAGGATAGGTGGCTAGAAGCCCTGAGATCAGTGAGGTGAACCATCACCTTCCCTCCATTAAACATGTGTCCAATCAAAACCATGGCTCCAAACACCCTGGAACTCTAAGATAAAGTTCAGATTCAAACTTTTCAGTTCAAGCCTAGTTCTGGTTCTCTCCCTGTGGGTCCAGGGGAGGTGGAATAGTTTTTATAGTGGGGGGTGCTGGTAGACAGAAACCATGTATTTGTTATTACTACTTCAAGCCAGGGGGGTCTGGCAGCACCCACTGTCACTCCTAGCTCCAGCACCTCTGTGTGGGCAGCCTCGAACAGAAGGCCAGTGGAGATGGATATGGAGGAGAGAGGCTTCTTCTCCATTCTACAGCCACCACTTTATTTCCTCCAATGTCACATTCAGTCAGAGAAAATGTAGGCTATAGTGAATGCAGCTCAAATCTGTTTTAACTTACTTTCTGGGTACTGCATCTCTGAATGGAGAGACATCCCTCTTCCTGATGCAGTGGCCATTTTGTATTTTCAGATACAACCTGTGACAGAAGACACACACACACTGTGCTCTCTCATGGAGATTGAGCTAAAGTACTTATATGGCTCCCTTTACTACAGATCCACATGACAAGCTGGAGACCAGAACAATTTGACAGTCTTTCAATCCAAGTTAGCACTGTAACCCAGTGCTGGCCATCTTCTTGACTGACACTGGGCAAAAGCACAGTTGCCAGGATGTATCGATAACAAAGGAAAAAGAGTTTCAGACTAGTAGCCGTGTTAGTCTGTATCTGCAAAAAGACTGAGGAGTACTTGTGGCACCTTAGAGACTAACCAATTATTTGGGAATAAGAAAACGAGTAAAATAAAATTTGCAAACCACAAAAACAAGTCCTGCCATAGTCATTTCCAATGGTGTTTCTTCAATAAGTTCACAGTCTCAAATCAATTGAACAAATACTGAAAGGGGAAGAAAATTAGTCCTTTCACTGGGAGCATATTGACTAACATAGTGTTGGCTCCTACCTGCTTGGTAATTCACCTTGCAATGCCCTCTTCCAGGCTCTTCTTACACACATATATTACCACCACCAATAGAAAACTCTGCTTATTCCCTTGCTCTAGCCAACAGTAGATTTTGGGACTGAAGAAGATTTGCACATCAAATTTGCAGATGTACTCAGACACTTTTCAGAAAAATGCTACCCGGGGCTAAGATCATGCATATAAAATTATCAGTCGATTGTTTTGGTCAGGCAAAGTTGTGCAGGAATGAAAGTGGAGCTTAACTATGGGCATGTCTTCACTACGACTTAACGTCGACTTTAACGACGTTAAGTCGAAATAAACGTGTACCTGTCTTCACAGGCATGCCCTTAAAGTTGATTTAAAGGGCCCTCAAAATCGACTTTATAACTCCTGCCTGACGAGAGAAGTAGCGCTAAAATCGACCTCTCTAGGTCGATTTTCATCCAGTGAAGAGGCATCTGACTTTAAGCCTCCGAGCAGCCCCGCAGACCCCCCCACCCGCCCAAGCAGCCCCGCGAACCCCCCCAAGCAGCCCCGCGAACCTCCCCCCCGCCCGCCCGAGCAGCCCCGCGCCAGAGCCCCCCGCCCGCCCGAGCAGCTCCGCGAACCCCCCCACCCGCCCGAGCAGCCCCGCGCCGGACCCCCCGCCCACCCGAGCAGCTCCGCGAACCCCCGCACCCGCCCAAGCAGCCCCGCGAACCCCCCCAGCCCACCCGAGCAGCCCCGCGAACCCCCCCACTCGCCAAAGCAGCCCCACAAGCCACCACCCCCCGCCCGCCCGAGCAGCCCCGCGAACCCCCCCAGCCCACCCGAGCAGCCCCACGAACCCCCCCGCTCACCCGAACAGCCCCGCGCCGGACCCCCCGCCCGCCCGAGCAGCTCCGCGAACCCCCCCACTCGCCAAAGCAGCCCCACAAACCACCACCACCCCCGCCCGCCCGCCCGAGCAGCCCGGCACCGGCTCCCCCCCAACCCTTGGGCTACCTACCCACAGTGCAATGCAGGCTATGTCGACCCCTGCAAAAGTTTAAGGGCAGACAGTGTCGACCACTGTCGACCTGCTGTCCTTAGTGGGGACACACTAAGTCGATTTTCTAAAATAGACTTTAGAAAATCGACTTAAGGGAAATCGACCTACTCCTGTAGTGAAGACATATCCTATGTTACAGACTAATATTTCTCAAATATAATTTGTACTATGCCCACCTTATAACATAATGAGCTCCCCGCTTCTGTCTGTTACAAAAGCAAAAGCTGTCAGCATTGGTCTAATTCTGCTCCCATGGAAGCTAACTGTTAAATTCTCATTGACTTCAATGGAGCACTTAGGCCAATGCTTATTACTTTAGAAAAATCTCTTTCCAACCCCTACTTTAGAAGAGAAAAGAAAAAAACGGTGTGACAATGGTGCACATCATGCTTAGCCCGATATGAGCCAAGCTTGCAACAAATGTGAATGTAAAACAAGAAACCGCTGAAAAATTGTAATTTAATGTTTTTCTCCTGACTGCAAAGTCACTTATAGTCACATGATTTTTCCCAAGGGAAGAGTGTTCTTGAAGTTAATACGATGGTTTCCCCTCAGATATAAATCTATTTGGCTTGTGGTTCGAGGTTCCCAAGTGATTGCTAGTGTGAACATTCCACTGAAAACAATGGAAAACTGGTTTGAAGAGCATTTGCTTAAAGATTTAAAACCCTTCTAAGCAGTTATATTGTGGGGGATTTTTCCATAGCTTCATCTCATTTCTTCAGCTGTTAACTTTTGCCATTAGCTCACCTTTCAGTCATCAGATATGAAATTGTTAATTTAATGAATGTTGCATAATCTATTTAATGAGAGAGAGATTAGTAATACTCAATATAACCACATATTAGATGAAGCGATGCAATCTTCTCTTACAGGTTTCTGTACTTCAATTATTTTTATTATGCAATTGGCTTCAGTTTTATTTTCTAGTAGCATTTACAACCTCTCTCATCTCTGTGCCAGAACTAACGTAATATTGGCAACAATAATCGAACTCCAGTACACAGATGATTGTGCTGTAGTTGCAAGCTCAAAGGTGGAGCTACAAACAGCCCTTAATTGCTTCTCTGGATCCTACAAAAGCCTACGGCTAACTCTGAACATTGTCAAAACAAAAGTTCTCCACCAGTTCTGCAAAATGTAGAATACTTTGCCTATCTTGGCAGCCATCTCTCACAGGGGACAGACATGAACTTCAAGACTCAGCATAAAATCCACTGTGCCAACCTGGCCTTTGGCAGACTGTCTCGCAGGGTTCAACAATCACATCAGAACACACACGAGACTGTTAGTTTACAAACCAGTGGCAATCCCAATTCTCCTCTACATCTGGGAGACTTGGGTGACCTATTGAAAACACCTGAAAAACCTGGAACACCAGCGCCAGCACTTTCTTTGGAAGATTCTCAACATAAAGTGGGAGGATCATCACGCTCATGTCAGTGTCCTCATCTTCAGTGTTGAGGCCTTGGTTATCCGGTGCCAGCTGAGGTGGAGCGGGCACTATGTGCGCACGCCCAATGTATGCTTACCAAAACAACTGCTGCGTGCCCAACTCACTGACGGAGAAAAGAAATGGGGAGATCAAAAGAAACTCTTTAAAGAGACCCCCCAGGACAGGGATAACTGGTGAGGACTTGTCAGAAAGGCATGACCACTTTTGAGGACAATCGCCTTGCCTCGGGTAAGGCACAGGGCCTTGTTTGCCTTTGTCTCTGTGAAAAGATTTGAAACATCGCTCAGGATGTTTCAAGATTTGAAACATCTAGATCAACAAATATTTTGGGCTTGATTCTGCCACTTTTACTCAACAAGTGGTCACACTGAAATCAGTGGGCCTGGTCTCAGAGCGAGGTACTACTCACTGTGAAAATTGAGCCCTTTGTAAATAGATGGCTCTTCGTGTGCTACAGAGTGATATCAGGCATTTCAATAATCATAATGCTTTGCACTCCTTTTCATGCAATTTTTACAAAGGTGAGTAAGATGGAGAAACTGAGGCAGATAAGTAGCTTGCCCAAGGTCACACAGTGAGTCAACAGCAGACCCAAGCTGTAAATCAGGTCACCTAGTCTCAATCCTGTGCTCTATCCACAGGATCATGCATACAGGAATAAGGCCATTAATTATATGGCCAAATAAGAACAAAAATTATTCATAGAACTAGTGCAGAGTTTGGAATACGCCACCTGCCTCTACAGATTAAAGCTTAGGCACTTGTGGCAACACTTAGCAATCAATCCAGTTTGATTTCAGATGTCCGTGCAGCTGTTGCATGAATGGCTGGGGAGAGGCTAAGGCCTAGTCTACACTGCCACTTTACAGCGCTGCAACTGTCTCACGCTGGGGTGTGAAAAACCCCCACCCCTGAGCGCTGCAAGTTTCGGCGCTGTAAAGTAGCAGTGCAGACAGTGTATCAGCGCTGGTAGCCGGGCTCTCAACACTGGTAGCCACTCCCCTTGTGTGTGTGTGGGGGGGAGGGTTACAGCGCTGGTGCCGCGACTACACAGCCACGTTAAAGCACTCCCGGCAGCGCTTTAACATTGCTAGTGAAGACATACCCTTAGTTGTATGTTACAACTGTAACAGTCAGGTTTTTGGTGTTCTCTGGTGGCTGCAGGATGGAGCTTGGGGTGTTGGGAATTGTCTATATCAAATCAATTCCAGGCCTGATCTTGTGGACTATATAGTCATTCGCTTAATGAATAATAACTTTTATGCTCCTCTGGGATTCCAGATTAAGGTAACAAAGATCCTTAGGAATATTGCTACTTGGAATTCAAATAAGTGACATTATTCATAAAAGGAATCTTTCCCTCGATATTTTAACTTTTATATGCATAAGATTAGCAGCCGTGTTAGTCTGTATCCGTAAAGAAAACAAGGAATATTTTTGGCACCTCGGAGACTAACCAGTTTATTTCAGCATAAGTTTTCGTGGGCTATAGCCCACTTCATCGGATGCATAGAATGGGACACACAGAAGTAAGATGCATTTATATACACAGAAAGCATAAAAAGTTGGAAATTACCATACCAATTCTAAGAGGCTGTTTAATTTGGATGAGCTATTATCAGCAGGAGAAAAAAACCTTTTGTAGTGATAATCAAGTAGATCTGTGTCAGACAGTTAATTCCAGTTTGGCAGCTTCTCTTTGGAGTCTGAATACACAAAAGAATAAATGGACACAAATCTGACATCAAGAATCATAACATTAAAAAACCAGTAGGAGGGCACTTCAGTCTCCCTGGCCATTCTATTACAGACTTGAAGGTGTCAATTTTAACACAGAAAAACTTCAAAAACAGACTTCACCAAGAAGCTGAAGAACTGGAATTAATTTACAAATTGGACACTATCAACCAAGGGTTAAACAAGGACTTTGCATGGCTTAGTCATTACAATAATTGAATCTATTTCCATAAATTAAGTTTCTTTCACACCTTCTTGTCAACTGTCTGACATAGATCTACTTAATTATCACTGCAAAAGGTTTATTTCTCCTGCTGATAACAGCTCATCCAAATTAAACAGCCTATTAGAATTGGTATGGTAATTTCCAACTTTTTATGCTTTCTCTGTATATAAATGCATCTTACTTCTGTGTGTTCCATTCTATGCATCCGATGAAGTGGGCTATAGCCCACGAAAGCTTATGCTGAAATAAATCGGTTAGTCCCTAAGGTGCCACAAGCATTACTTGTTTTATATGCATGCTTCACTTGTAATGAACAAAACAATCAAACTAATGTTAAACTGATTAGTCAGTTCATATACTGTTGAACTTTTTCCCTAGGAATCATATAGATAGAAAGAGACATAAAGACATTTTGTGCATCACACCATCTTGAGTTGTAATTCTTCACTATTTGATGTAGTAGAGTTCAGGTTTAGTGACCCCCATGTATACCAAGGAATTGATTGGATACATGGAACAAACATTATTTTCCAAAAACCATGTGCTCTGATGTGTTTGGAACTTGTTTGCAATGAATAATTGGGCTTTCAGCAGTACGGATCAGAATGGAAACAATTTCACGGATTTACTTTCATAGAATTATAGAAAGTATAATTCCTCTCCCTTCTGATGTGTATTTGCAAGTGACTTTGTCCTTACTAGCTTTAAATATTGAAAGCAATTGGACTATTATCATTTTATATGTATACAGTGCTTAGCACAGTGGGGTCCTGATTCTTGGTTCCTAGGCAAAACCTCAATACAACCAAATAATTATCCAAACAGAAGAATATTCCACACATAAGATATCTTACTATCAAGTTCTCCCTGGTAGCATACATTTTCTCTTTGTTAATTGCATCCCACTAACCCTATAGTAGTCAGACTGAATTACTGTACTCGCCCATGCTGACATTTAAGCTCTTCTTTGGTGTTGCCAAAGGACAAGAAAGAATTGAATAACTCCACTATAGGTAAAGAATGTGACAGCTTGTGGGCCAGCCAGTCTGGGCCAACTTCTTCCTCTCCATTGACTTTATTGGAGGAACATTGGTGTGACAGCAGAATTTGGCACCTTATTTTTATTTTTCATATTTATTAGAAACCCCAATCTCAATAACTTTAGACTCTTATACAATTAATTTAAAGGTATAAATCCAAACTATTATTGCCCTTCCTTTTGATACCAATGTCCCATTATGACCCATCAGCCCTCTGCTGCATTATAGCAGAAATTCAGGGCTTCGCTGGTCATGTTCTAGTGGTGGAGCAGGGTGATCAGACAGCAAATGTGAAAAATCAGGACAGGGGTTGAGGGGGGTTAATAAGAGCCTATATAAGAAAAAGACCCAAAAATCAGGACTCCCTATAAAATCAGGACATCTGGTCATGGAGCAAAAACAACAAGATGGAGTCTAGGGGCTGGTCCCCACTAGGGCTTAACGTCGACTTTAGCGACGTTAAGTCGATATAAACATGTACCCGTCCTCACATGCATGCCATTAAAGTCGATTTAAAGGGACCTCAAAATCGACTTCTGTACTCCTCCCTAACGAGAGGAGTAGCGCTGGAATCGACCTCTCTGGGTCGATTGTCAATTAGTGAGGATGCATGTGACATTAAGCCTCCGACCTTCCACAATGCCCGTTTGCTCCCCAGGGGACCAGCCACCAGTCCGAGCAGCTCCGCGGCCCCCCCATGCCCGCCTGAGCAGGTCCGCAGACCCCCCCCACCCGCCCGAGCAGGGGTCCGCGGAGCTGCTCGGGCGGGTGGGGGGGGGGGGGAGCCGGCACGGAGCTGCTTGGGCGGGCACGGGGGGGTCCGCGGAGCTGCTCGGGCGGGGGGGAGGGGAGCCGGCACGGAGCTGCTTGGGCGGGCACGGGGGGTCCGCGGAGCTGCTCGGACGGGCGGGGGGAGCCGGCACGGGGCTGCTCGGGTGGGCGGGGTGGTCTGCGGACCTGCTCGGGCGGGCACGGGGGGTCCGCGGAGCTGCTCGGGCGGGGGGAGCCGGCGCAGGGCTGCTCGGGCAGGCGGGGGGGGGGCCGCAGACCTGCTCGGGCGGGCACGGGGGAGCCGGCGTGGGGCTGCTCGGGCGGGCATGGGGGGCCATGGAGCTGCTCGGACTGGTGGCTGGTCCCCTGGGGAGTGTGCCCGGTTGCCCCGAAAGGTGGTGCCTGCTGGGGACTCCCAGCACGGTGGGATATCTACCCACAGTGCAATGCTCGCTATGTCGACCCTTGCAAAAGTTTTAAAGACAGACACTGTCGACCTGCTGTGCTTTGTGGGGACGCACTAAGTCGACTTTATGCAGTCTGCTTTAGAAAATCGACTTAAGGGAAATCGACCTACTGCTGTAGTGAAGACATTGGTATATTCTAGGTGTAACATTGTTTATTTACACATAAACACCAGTCCAGGAACAGAGAGACAGGTAATCCCTTCTTCAGGAATCCCAGCGCAACCACCAGTGCCTAGTTCTCAGAAAACAACTATTCCTGAAGAATGGCCTCTAATCACAGCCCAAAGCAGAGAACAGACAGCCCTGCAGCCTGTACAGCTCCCCCTACAGACCACTTCCTCTGCACAGAACCTTCCATAACAGAAACACAGCCTGTGTTCCCAAGACTGAGCATTTACAGGGAAGCTAAAGGCGGGGGAGAGAAAACTTGAACGATCGTGTAACAGGGCCACCGGGTGAAACCTGCCATAACAACACAATGACTTATTCAACTGAACTAACCCCTATTTCCCAAAATATAAACTAACAAATTATAACCTCCAGCACGTAAACACACCGAGTGCCTCAATATACCCAGTCGCAGAAGGCCAGGAAAACAGGCATTTCCTAGGGCTTGTCTTACACTGGCACGTTACAGCGCTGCAACTTTATTGCTCAGGGATCTGAAAAAAACACACCCCTGAGCGCAGCAGGTTTCAGCGCTGTAAAGCGCCACCGTAGACTGTGCACCAGCGCTGGGAACTACGCCCCTCATGGAGATGGGTTTTTTAGAGCTCTCTCCCAGTGCTGCGCAGCAAACACACAAGACACAGCAGCGCTTTAGCACTGCCAGTGTAGACTAGCCCTTAGCTATGCGCGTCTCAAACCATTAGGAACTTTATAAGTCAAACCAAGACCTTTAACTCTACCCAGAAATTTAGCAGCAGCCACTATTTAGCTCATTAATAATGTGAATTACCTGATTTAATCTTAAAAATACTTTGTACAACTGAAGCTGTGTCTACACTGCCACTTTCAGTGCTAAAACTTTAGTCATTCAGGGGTGTTAAAAAACACACCCCTGAGCAACAAAACTTTTAGCACTTAAACGCTCCCAGAGATAAAGCTACCATCCCTCATTTGGGGTGGTTATTTTTTATCGCTGGGAGAGGTCAGGAGCTTTTTAACCCCTGCTAGCTGCCTTCCTGCATCTTTGGATGCCTAAAATCTTTGAAGCTTCATCCCTGAGGCACTGGCCTGAGGTCATACAGGGAAGTCCAACCTAGGTCTCTGAGGGGTAGCTCCCTATCCACTGGACCAGTCTATCTCTCTTCTGCATGCTTGGGGGGGGGGGCGGGGAAAGAGGGGTCTGATAGATGGGAGCAAAACCAAGAAGGCCAGTTCTCCGAGACTCCAGCAATTGGTCCCTGGCAATTGGGAAGGATGTCATAGCACCACAGAGGTCAGGAAGGATGAAGAAAGAGAGAGAATGAGAGATCGCTGAACAAGGGGTGGTAGGTTCTGCCTCATGCTCTCACAGCAGACAGCACTCCTATGGCATGCACATCACTGTCTTCTATGTCCTGGGACGGAGCTGGTTAGTCCTTAGCTAGCCAGAGATTAAACTTTTGGCATTTTATAATATTCCAGTGCTGCACTGTAAGAATGTCAGATTCATTTGTCAAGTCAGCTCAAAAGTGAGGCTAAATCTCTGGAGTTCCAAAGGGGTTTTAAGGTTAATGGTGGTAAAGCAATTTCACAGAGCTCATTCTTTATGTTCTTCAGCTTTACATCTCAAGCTCCCCGACCACTTCAGAAGCACTGGAAATAAAGAGGCAACCAACCTAATCTATACCATAATTCAAATTCTTTTGCATGCTCAGCTAACACTATACTATTTGTGGGAACTGAATTTTAATTTTATTTCTTAAAGAAATCTCTTATCCTAAAATATAATAATGGAATAGATTCCCCTCCTCCCCCCCAAGAATGGTGAGGGAGCTGTGATTTTAAAAAAATAGAAGCCTCTTTTTGTAAAATGCCTCTTATTGAGTCAAACCAATGGTCCATTTAGCTCAGTGTCCTATCTCCAGCAGTGACCAATACAGTAACTCCTCACTTAACGTTGTGGTTATGTTCCTGACAAATGCAACTTTAAGCAATATGATGTTAAGCAACTCCAATTTCCCCATAAGAATCAATGAATTAATGTAATAAGGGGGTTAGGTTCTGGGGAAATTTTTTTCACCATACAAAAGACCATATATTTTATATAAACAAACAATTTAAGACTATATATTTTATATAAACAATTTAATACTGGTACACAGTGATGATGATTGTGAAGCTTGATTGAGGTGGAGGAGTCAGAGGGTGGGATATTTCCCAGGGAATCCCTTACAAGTGCTAAATGATGAGCCAACTTTTGTCTGAGCCCTCAAGGTTAACACATTGTTGTCAATGTAGCCTCTCACACTCCACAGCAGGGAGACAGCGTAGCAGACAGCTACAGACTACAGACGCACACTTTTGTGTGGGGGACAGAGAGAGATGCACATTGCCCTTTTAAGTAAGCTGACCACATTCTTAACTACATTGTCTTTTTAAGTGGATCAGGAAGTTGAGACAGCAGCTGCTGCCCCAAGCTCTCTCTGTCTCTCTCCCTCCTGTCTCCAGCCTGCTCTATATGGAGAATTGTTTGTTTAAAACTTATGCTGTGATATATATATAGTCTTTTGTCTGGTGAAAAAAAATTCCCTGGAGCCTAACTGCCTTATTTACATTAATCCTTATGGGGAAATTGGATTCGCTTAACATTATGTTGCTTAAAGTTGTATTTTTCAGGAACATAACTACAATGTTAAGTGAAGAGTTCCTGTATCTATATAATACACAATCCTACATGCATTGCCACAAGTGGAACGCAACTATTGCAATGGAAACAAGAAGGTTCTGTTGCTGAAAGCCTGGCAGAGCTGGATTTCTCTTGTATATGTCTTTTTTTAATTTTATTTTTATTTTGGCCAATAGCTCACCTCCATGTGGAATCAGTGCATTGCCATACGCAGAAGGGTGGGAACAGAGGATCAGCTGTTAAAAGTCTTTCCTTCCAACATAGTAGGGGTGAAGTCCTTTTCAGACCTATGTTCTATGTAGTCCCACAAACTCCTCAATGGGGTAGGTCCACTCTGCCATTCCACTAACTTGGGGGGAATACGATTTCTCCTTTAGGATCTCCATCACACTCAGCAGAGATACTTAGACTGGGCACTGGCAATTGGATTTGCCCCAGAGTGAATTAAAAGAGGGGGGCAGTGGGAAGAGAAGAAAAACGACAACGGCATTTGCAGAAACAAGCGTGCAGTAAGTGAACAGCTTTCCAATGACCTCCAGCAAACTATTGAAGCATGAACATTGCAGCTAATTGATGGGCAAAGTTGATTGCCTGCTCTGGGGTTGTAGAGGCTTCAGATTAAAAAACTAGGCAATATGGGGAAACATTGAAGCAATATGGGAAAATATATCTGATGCGGAAGAGAAAGTAAGGAGAATTGGATCTTTGTCTTTGAATTTTAATCACCGAAACTTTAAATTGCCCACAGTTAATATAAAAGTCAGAGCTGAAAAAAAGCTGTGTCTTTCTAGGTACTTAAACCTTTGCCTGTAGCAAACAGAGATAACTAAATATTTGGTTAATGGAGACTATTAAACAAAAGCAATAAACAGACCATGAACATCTATAGTAGTTTATATATAAATGTATACGCGTTTAAAGTAGATCTTCTTTCATCCTCACCTGTTTATTTACAGGCAGTGGTGCTTTCATCTGGCAATAAAGGCCAAGCCAGGCTCAGGGTCACTATAGTAGAATATGTTAAAACCATATATCTTGCTCTTTCCACATTTATCTGGCATTATTTTTATTTATTTTTTAAACAAATAAAATAAAGATGTCAGTCTGGCTTTCCTTGCCTGGTTTCTATTAATTCCCTGTTTTGTAATGCTACAGCAAGCGTTGTTCACTGGCATATTGACATTAAAATTAATGTTTATTTTGAAAGAAGTCATTCTGCACCATTATCACAACTGTGGCACAAGGCGAGGTTCTATATTTCCAGCTTCCTGAATGCACATTTCTGTGGACATTGAAAAGGACCAATCAACACCCTAATATAATCAGCATACCAAGAGTACTGCACAAGTCTGATCAGATCACATCTTTATCAGACTAAACCATTCATTACCTTGGCCTAATGTTAAAGGGTGGAAATAATAGTTAATTCACCTCAAAGGGATGTCATGAGAAAGAAATAATGTTATTAAATATTTTAAAATGAAAACAATATTCAGAGCTCTTATTGTGTAACTGATTATTAAATTAATAATAAATAGGATCGCGTCTCATCCATTTTTAATTCTAAATTGATAGCAGATTAACAGTTGTGCTACCAAATCAAGCTAGAGATTTGGTCAGGGAAATCACTGGAACAGATGCTTAAAGCTCCATAGTTTACAGCCACTTGGGAATTCTTGTATTCCTCTGCATACCCCTAATTTTTGTACCAGTGATGTCAGTCTGACGATGCTTACAGCGGTGGTGTAGCATGGTGAAGAAAATTTAGAAGTGATACAGGTGCAGGAATTATGCAAGTGAACGAAAAACGAGCACCCTAGAACAGCTGCAATAAGAAAACCAGGAGACTTCTGGAAAGCAGTGCATTTTATTTCCACGTCATTCTCCAGATTAATTGAAGTCTTCCTTTAATGCAGTTAACATGCCTCATCATGAGGCAATATTTTTATTTTATTTCACAACAAGCTCCTTCATTGGAAAACTCACTTTAATTTACCAAATTCCCCATTTTTAACGTAGGGAACTCTTAAACACTCAAGATTAGTTATATACAAGCTACAGTATAACCACATTTTACCATATATGCAAATTTATAAAATTGTAACAGCAGCTTTTAACAGTTAAATACTGTTAGAATTCCCATATGTTTCTATTATCGTACTTTAACAATAAGCAGCAAACCATTACATTTCCACCAGCCATGGGGAAAAGGTGTTATAATATGAGTGCAGGCATATAGCTTTCTACAGCATGTTTTCAAATGTGCCAAACAGGTAACAGTGTTACATGCCAGGAAATTTGGACCTCACCCGTAGACACAAAATATTGAACACAGTGAGAACAGATTGGCAATAAATGTGGTGGTCAGTGGCCTGCATAGATTGCAAAGAAATTGACTATTCTAAAGATTTTTAATATTAGACAGCTACCAGGAAGAAAAGCAGACTTCATTATTCTAGAATGCATTGTTTTAAATTACTTACTTCATAAACAATAAACAATAAATACATACTTCATAAACAATAAATAGAGCATTTATTTAAAAAGACACTAAGAAGGTTGAACAGATGGTAAACATGGTATTTCAGCTCACAGTAAATGACTCTCATTTCTTTAGTGCAGTTGTACATTAAGTGCGACATACCACGCTGCTTCAACAGCTCATCGGTTTTAGGCTCTGTCATACGCATCTTTAGCCCTGAACACCTTCTTTTCCAAAAATATATTTTAAATGTTATGTTTCTGGATGCTCCATTAAAAATATTAGTGCATACTGATCTGTATTTATATACACACACATACCCCGGTATATATATGGACATACTCTGAAACAAATGAACTGCTCTAGAACCTGATTCTGAAAATACAGTATTTACGACTGGTCTTAAGTAGTTTCAATGACTTCACTGAAGGATGCTCCATAGGTCTAATCCAAAACCCAATTCACGCCCATTAACTTCAATGAGGGGTAGTAAACATTTGTAGGATGAGATCCTTACTTTGCTGATAAGGGCTTCTCAACAGTTCAGGTCTGATTCTGACCTCACACTGTTGTAAATCAGGAGTAACTCCACTGAAGACAATGTAATTACATTTATTCTAAACCAACTTTAAGACCCACTCTACACACAGATTGTGTACCAAATTAACTGTTTCAGTTAGGGTTCTGATTTTATACTAGTATAATTAGTGTGGTACAGCTCTTAGCATTGATGCTGTTACATTGTTACAACAGTATAAGGCAGGGGTCGGCAACCTTTCAGAAGTGGTGTGCGAAGTCTTCATTTATTCACTTTAGTTTAAGGTTTCGCATGCCAGTAATACATTTTAATGTCTTTAGAAGGTCTCTTTCTATAAGTCTATAATATAGAACTAAACTATTGTTGTATGTAAAGTAAATAAGGTTTTTAAAATGTTTAAGAAGCTTCATTTAAAATGAAATTAAAATGCAGAGCCCCCCAGCCCGATGGTCAGACCTGAGCAGTGTGAGTGCCGCTGAAAATCAGCTCATGTGTCGCCTTTGGCATGTAGGTTGCCTACCCCTGGTATGAGGTATAATCACATAAAGGTGTTTAAAATGTACATCCCATCTCCCTCCCTACACAAGGAACCAAGTAGATGTGTCCTCAGCCAGTCATATATTTTGAAAAATCTGCTTTTCAGGGACTCGGTAACTCCTCATTTTCTATTAAATAATCTTTCTTTATGTATTTAGTCCCTCTAACCAACCTCCATACTCCAAGGTAGGCCTCTTTTAATGAGCGCTTGTTAACTTCTTCAGTGCTAGCTTCTTTGTGGACAATGGGCACCTTTGCTGTCTCCACAGTGCTGTCCTGTTCCTCTACACACTGACTGTCCCCAATTGCTGACTCCTTTACAACTGTCTTTTCAGACCCTTTCTCCTTGGACATCTTCTCCATTACAAATGGTGGTTGGCCTCCAGCTTGTCCCTTCTCTTCTTCCTCTCTAGCTTCTTTCTCCAGGTCTTCATAGTTGCTCTGCCGTCTGGTCTCAATGTACTTGACCACACAGTAAATGACAGAGCCCAAGGTGTTGACCACTACACCTGCTATAAACAGTTTTGTGGGCGCAACATCATTGAATGCCACCATCCCCACTGTGATGGTTGCTATGCTCTTCACCACCCCAACGAAGCTTGTGGTCACAGCTGAGTTAATGTAGGTGCAGTGAAGGGTGGTAAAGTTCATGGCACAGCCAAAGAAGATGCAAGCAATAAAGGTGCATGTCATGACAGGGTCCTTCCAGCCTGGGAAAGACCAGACGTTGATGGAATCCATGCTGACAAAGGAGCAGATGATGAGAAAAGGAGTAGCCGAAACAGCAATGGCATATTGGGCCGTCAGGGGTCCATAGTCACTATCTGCACTTGTCTTTTGAATGAGCACCAAATATGTAGCATGTACCAGCACAGCCAGCGCTCCTGTCACATATCCTACTGGGTCACCAGTCAGGTCACCAGCTCCTGCCAGAAGAGACAGAAAGAAAAATGCATTTACAAGAGAGAGAGAGACAGAAAGAGATGCGAAGGAAGGGGGAACCATATTTTTATTTGTGACATTATTTAAGACCAAACAGAGAGACAATGTGCGTTTAAACGAATGTTACTGTGTCCTACGATTTCTGATTACTATCCTAAATTACACTATATTCTGACAAGTAGGTAGATAAAAAGTCACCATCACATACAAAATCTCTCTCTCTCTCTCTCCCTTATTTCAAAGTCATCCCTTTAACTTATTATTCTCCAGACCCTACTCAGCCAGAAAGTTTTACCTCAGAGCCCAAAATAGTTTGCATCCACTCTTTTTTTTTGGGGGGGAGGGGTGGAAGGAGGAAGGGAAGGAAGGAAGAGAAAGGGAACATAGCTGATATATAATCATAGCAGAAAACTATTTTTGTATTGCTGTCTCTCCCTCAAACTATCCCCAGAGCTCAATACCAGTGGGGCGGTGCCATTCAGCTTTCAGTATTCAGTCTTCTGATCCTGCCCTTCCCACCTCCCCGCAATAAAGCAGGAAGCTTCTGGCGTCCCGAAAAAGAGCCCAAGGTTTGGTTTCAATGCAAAATGAACCATATATTTTTAATTCCAGTTCCACGGGTAGTTCATAAATCCGCACGTCGCCATGTCTCTAGCAGAGCCAGGTCCTGCCTTCAGAACCCACACATGGATGTCACTGTTGCAGTCAGTGGGAGTAAGGCGTGAGGATCCGAGGGCAGAGTTTGTCTTTCCCTATTGATCATGCCTGGTTGCATCTTCCAGCTGCCCCCTCCTTGCCAGACCCCCTGCTTCTCTGCTGGAGCCTCCGAGCTACCCCAGCCTCTCCAGGAGAAGCCCGGCAGCTCCCAAGGGTGCAGAACTCGTGGGTGGGAGAAGGGACAAGGGAAATTGCCATCTCAACGCCTATTCCTATGTAGTCCATGCCAATATTACTGTGATCAACCTTGCAGATCCCCGTAGCTCCAGGAGCCCCTGTTCACCAGCCCTGCCCTGCCCAACGGGATCGCTGCTCCCAAGTCACAGAGAGTTGGGAACAATTGAAATAATCTTCTTGCTCTCCCCCCTCTTCCCAATAACTGACCTCTTCCAAGCCAAAGGAAGGAAGCTCCAAAGGGGCCGGGAGGAGAGGGGATGCGAGGGGAAAGGGGCCGATCTGCCAGGGAAGCAGGGATGAGAGATCAGGGGGGTGGGAATAGAGGGGTGACAAGTCTGAGAGGGGCTGAGTGGCAGGGAGGGAGGGAGGGGATGAGAGGAGTTGGGTGGGAGTATGTTGGGGGAGGAGGGTCTGCAAGAGGAAGATGAGGATGGGGGACTGGAGAGGTTGGAGTGATGGGAGAGAAGATGATGGGGGTTAAGGGATGGGGTGCGGGGTTGGTCTCAATGGCAGATGAGGTAACGGGAAATGGGGTGAAGGGATGGGGTGGGGGTGGGAGGAGAGATGATGAGGGCATGGGGACGGGGGGATGGGGACAGCAGTGCAGGGCGATGGGCTGAGGGTGGGGGCGGGAGGGGAGGTGATGGGGTGAGAATGCGAGAGGAGGGGCAATGGGAATGGGGTGATGGGGTGATGGGCACACCAGTGCAGGGCGATGGACTGAGGGTGGGGGCGGGAGAGACGGTGATCGGGGTGGGGTGGGGGTGGATGGGGACAGCGATGCGGGGCGATGGGCTGAGGGTGGGGGTGGGAGAGGCAGTGATCGGGGTGGGGTGGGGGTGGATGGGGACAGCGGTGCAGGGCGAAGGGCTGAGGGTGGGGGTGGGAGTGGATGGGGACAGCGGTGCAGGGCGAAGGGCTGAGGGTGGGGGCGGGAGAGGCGGTGATCGGGGTGGGGTGGGGGTGGATGGGGACAGCGGTGCAGGGCGAAGGGCTGAGGGTGGGGGCGGGAGAGGCGGTGATCGGGGTGGGGTGGGGTGGGGGTGGATGGGAACAGCGGCGCGGGGCGAAGGGCTGAGGGTGGGGGCGGGAGAGGCGGTGATCGGGGTGGGGTGGGGGTGGATGGGGACAGCGGCGCGGGGCGAAGGGCTGAGGGTGGGGGCGGGAGAGGCGGTGATCGGGGTGGGGTGGGGTGGGGGTGGATGGGGACAGCGGCGCGGGGCGAAGGGCTGAGGGTGGGGGCGGGAGAGGCGGTGATCGGGGTGGGGTGGGGGTGGATGGGGACAGTGGTGCGGGGCGATGGGCTGAGGGTGGGGGCGGGAGAGGCGGTGATTGGGGTGGGGGTGGATGGGGACAGCGGCGCGGGACGAAGGGCTGAGGGTGGGGGCGGGAGAGGCGGTGATGGGGTGGGGTGGGGGTGGATGGGGACAGCAGCGCGGGGCGAAGGGCTGAGGGTGGGGGCGGGAGAGGCGGTGATCGGGGTGGGGTGGGGGTGGATGGGGACAGCGGCGCGGGGCGAAGTGCTGAGGGCGGGAGAGGCGGGGATCGCGGTGCGGGTGGATGGGGACAGCGGCGCGGGACGAAGGGCTGAGGGTGGGGGCGGGAGAGGCGGTGATGGGGTGGGGGTGGATGGGGACAGCAGCGCGGGGCGAAGGGCTGAGGGCGGGGGCGGGAGAGGCGGTGATCGGGGTGGGGTGGGGGTGGATGGGGACAGCGGCGCGGGACGAAGGGCTGAGGGTGGGGGCGGGAGAGGCGGTGATAGGGTGCGGTGGATGGGGACAGCGGCGCGGGACGAAGGGCTGAGGGCGGGAGAGGCGGGGATCGCGGTGCGGTGCTGGTGGATGGGGACAGCGCTGCGGAGCGCAGGGCTGAGGGCGGGGGCGGCGGGGATCGCGGTGGGGGTGGATGGGGACAGCGGCGCGGAGCGCAGGGCTGAGGGCGGGAGAGGCGGGGATCGCGGTGCGGTGGATGGGGACAGCGGCGCGGGACGAAGGGCTGAGGGCGGGGGCGGGAGCGGCGGGGATCGCGGTGCGGGTGGATGGGGACAGCGGCGCGGGACGAAGGGCTGAGGGTGGGGGCGGGAGAGGCGGTGATAGGGTGCGGTGGATGGGGACAGCGGCGCGGAGCGCAGGGCTGAGGGCGGGGGCGGCGGGGATCGCGGTGGGGGTGGATGGGGACAGCGGTGCGGGGCGCAGGGCTGAGGGCGGGGGCGACACGCGGGACGGGCCGGGCTCACCTGCCAGCGCTGCCCCGCAGGTGGTGAGGATCACGGCGCCCAGCACCCCGGCCGAGGGGCCGCCGCTCTTGAGCACCAGGGCGCCCAGCAGCAGGGTGGCCAGGGGCAGGCAGCGCTTGAACACCACGTACATGGGCAGGCTGAGCCCGCGCAGCGCCCACAGCGTGAGGCTGGACTGCAGCGTGGAGAGCGCGGCCACGGCCGCGAAGGGGCGCGCCAGGCCGAGCCCGAAGGGGGGCAGCGCCACCAGCCCCAGGCGCCGCAGCAGCGCCAGGCCGAGGGCGGCGAGCGCGCTGCTCAGACACTGCAGCAGCGTGAGGAAGGCGAAGTGGTGGCGGCTGAGGAGGAACTTGAGCAGGATGTTGAGCGAGCCCGAGAAGAGCCCGTGGGCCAGCGCCACCCCGATGCCCCGCGCGCGGCCCCGGCACAGCCGCATGGCAGCCGCCCGCGCTGCTCCTGCGGGGGGGGGGGGGGGCGAGGCTGCGATCCTGGGCGCCGCCGGGGTTCGTAGCAGCGGCGGCTCCGCTCTGTGGGTCCCGCGCCCGGGCGAGTGACACTGATCCCCGCCGCGCCGCCCGCTCCCAGCCCAGGGACGGGGGGGCGGGGGAGGGGCTGGTCTGGGGCGGGGAGGGGGGATCCCATGGAAACCCCTCGGCCAGAGCAGCCCGAGTCCCGCTGACGCGCGCGGGGCCGGGCGCTTCCCACGACTTGCCGGCCGGCCGGGTCCGCTCCCGGCACTTGCTGCTTTTCCTCCCCGCGCGCCCACAGGGGCCCCGGGATGAGGCGCCGCTGGCCGGGGGGTTAGAAAAACGAGCCAATGCCTTGAGCGCGAAGGGGTTAACCCTCGGCCGGGGGGTGCAGCCTGCTCCTAGGGTGACCAGACGCCCCGTTTTTAAAGGGACAGTCCCGTTTTGGGAACGTTGTCTTATATAGGCGCCTATCTCCCCCCCCCCCATCCCCTGTCCCGTTTTCTCACATTTGCTACCTTGTCCCCTCCAGAGGGTGGAAGCGACTGAGGCTCTGACATCTCCTCCCTTGAAGCGGGGGAACAACGAAATCAAACACACACAGTCTTTGCTCCCCAAAGTCCGACCGCATGGGATGAATTCACCCCCCCCAGCGCCTCGCCGCCCGGCTCAGGCACCGCAGAGGAGGTGGGAGCGGGCGATGGAGCGGGGCTGACTCCATCTCGCTTCCGCCTCGACTCCAGCGCCTCCGATTGACATTCCCGTGTCCTCGGCAGGGAGCCGGGGGGGGGGACCCCGCTTTGAGACGGGGGGGCTCGGGGACCTCATCAAACACCAGGAAACGCCACCTCGGTCTTTTTTGTTACTCCGCCTTGACTGGCGGCTGTTCGGCCCGAGAGATCCCGCTTCTCTGCTAGACTGAAGGGGGGAGTCCGGCCCGGGGTGTTCTAGGGCAAAGTCCCCGGGAAGACACCGGAACTGCAGCCTGTCTCCCCGCGCTGTCCGGGAACCGCCACACCCCGTGCAGACATAACACCCCTCCCCAGCACCACGTTGCCTCTTAACTTTATAGTCAAAACACCCGTAACGCGGGGCTGTGGAAGGGCAAGAGAAGGGCCCGCCTGGCCTCTGCAAACGCCAAGCAAGTGGAAGTCGTGGTTGCTTTGGTTTGTTTTTTCCTTTGAAAGGCACAGAGGGCTTCTGAAATTAACCAGATCCACGCGAATGGGATTCGTTTGACTTGGAAAGGTCCCGGGGTGCTTTTTAAACTCGCGTCAGGCGGTATTTTCTGAAGGCTCACCAGACAATCAAACACCACGTTCATAAAAGCCGCGCCCAATATGCGCAACCTGTCCACACAGACCCGGCGGGAACTGGATTGTAATTTCTGTAACTTTGACATATAAAAGCTTTAATACAAGGGCATTTCCGACTGTACATTTTAATCCGCGACGGCTGAAAATCAGCAGCAGTTACACTAGATCAGCAATTTTCTCAGCCGATGTCAAATCTAATCCGCTATTGCAACATCACACTGACAATCTGGTGCTGACTGCCCGCGGTCTCCATACACTTCAGTACCAAATCAGGTGTTTTTTATGACACCATCAGCCAAATCATTCATTAAAGCAGGTCGCCGTGCTGTGGTGTACGGGCTGGAAGCTGGTTTGCACGAGTTATTAGAATTCAGGTTTATCTGCTAGGATCCTGACTGAAAACAGACTACAGCGGTGGGCATTCAACGCCTGCCCTTAAACTGTCCAATGGAGCCGAAAGAAAAAGTTCACGCATAATGGTTCTGCTCCAGATCCCACTGAAAACAAGGTCCAGCCCCCTCTTTAACTTCAGTGGACGTGGGATCAACTCTGTTGATAATCCTTCTCTTCTCTTGCCTCGCAGTTTTACATTCTCTAGGAAGAGGCAGCACATTAGATAATCACACACACACACTACAATTCCTCCCCTAATTTCCTGCCTCGAGTTCTCTGTGAATGACATTTCTATTGGTAAGATTTAGGGTTCAAAATGGTTAATACAGGGTGGCCATATGGTCCCCACTAGTTTAGCTAATTTACATGCTGCTGAACTCGATCTCCTTGAAATCATGAAAATAATCTAGTAAATGGCATCTATTGTACAGGGATTTAATCCTTTGGCCACCATCAATTCTCTCGGTTGGATACGGAATAGTACGATAAATCATTTTCACTAGTCAAGGGGTAAATAGCCTCTCTTTAGAAAGAGGGCAATCAGAGATATTTATTGGGAACATTGATGGTTACACACAATATTCAAAGGGAAGCGTTGCAACTTGATGACAATTCGGTTAGGAATAAATTAGCCCTTTCTCTTGAACTATCGGAGGTAGCCACGAAGATTTTCCATAAGGTTTTAAATATTTGCCATACGGTATTAAATATTAATTGAAGTAGAAATAGATCACCTTGAATCAGTGGAAAGGTCTAACCTTTTCCCCTACCCAATATCCACTTTTCCAATAATCAGTGGGGCCAGGGAAAGTGATTAAACTTTATAATGACAAAGAGTCCTGTGGCACCTTAAAGACTAACTAAAGTATTGAAGCATAAGCTTTCCTGGGCTTCAATACTTTATGTGTGCTTCAATACTTTAGTTAGTCTTTAAGGTGCCACGGGACTGTTGGTCACTTCTGCAATTCCAGACTAACACGGCTACCTCTCTGATTCTAAACTTTATAATGTTCAATCTTCAGCCTTTGAAAACTATACATGCCCAGGTCTCATGCACCAACAGTAAGATTATATTCTTGCCAGCGTGTATGGTAAATAAACTTTTACTTTGTATTTTAAACACAGTAATGAGTTTATATTTCTTTTCTGTTTACAAAAAATTGCATGAGAAAGGACAGAATTTGGGCGAATGTGAAATGGTGAACTCAGGGCTCTAAATTTGTTTTCAATTTCATTGTAATGGCTCACTTGTTATATAGCCTGAGCCTGAGTTCTTATTGCTTTCGATGGAGGTTGTGTGTGCCCAAGAAACACCTTCTAAAGACTTACCATAGCACTTAACAGAAGCTGGGAAATATTGTTGCCACCCTTAAACGCGTGCAATTTAAACAACACTTCAATGTGCCTGGAGGAGGGCGATGGTTGATCATTTGTCAACACCTGTTAATGCTTCTTGGCTAATGGCTTTGCAGTGTCCATTGCCAGGAATGATAGCCTGCTTGGGGAGAAACAAAACAGGTTCTCACTTCAAAATGTGTCTTTTGCATAATTGCCGTCATGGGTTCAATAGTTCTCCTAATTAAGATTTAAAACTTATTTTCAATCAAACTTGCCTGAAATGAAGTGGGTGTTAACAGAAGTGCGTTGATTTTCCTTCAACAGATAGAACTTTTCACAATTTAATATTTGATAAACAAGAACATATACCCCCTTCAGCCAGACATCTATATATATAAAAGTCAAATGGTGTATGCGTGTATGTATGTTCCTTTACTCCTTCCACACCGTTTGAGCTAGAAACTTGAAATTTGGTAGTTATAGGCTTTAGGGTCCTAATCAGGGTAAGAATAAAATTTTTTTCAAATCTCACCTCTGACGCCCCCTAGGGGTGAAATTCTTTAAAGCCCATTAACATCAGCTGGGCAGCAGGTTAACACCTGCTGTTCTCTGTGACATAGTTATGATATAATAATACCCCCCCTCCAACGGACCCCGCACTTGCTCAGCTCTCTGCCCCTTCCCCCCCTCCAACGGCCCCGGCACTCGCTCATCTCTCTCCCCCCTCCCCCCCCTCCAATGGACCCCGCACTCGCTCTGCTCTCTCCCCCCTCCCACGCCCCCGTACTCGCTCAGCTCTCTCTCCCCCCTCCAACGGCCCCCCACTCGTTCAGCTCTCTCCCCCCTCCCCCCTCCAACAGCCCCCCCTCTCTCAGCTCTCTCCCCCCTCCAATGGCCCCCCCACTCTCTCAGCTCTCTCACCCCTCCCCCCCACTCCAATAGACCCGAGCAACACCGGGTATTTCTGCTAGTATTAAATATAGCTATCGTCATACATTGTGTGTGCAATCATACAAAAACAAGCAAAAAAAAAACCAAAAAAAAACCCCCAAACCACCAAATCAAAAGTCTAGTCTCTTTCCCTGTGAAGCACCATAAGGGAGATTTTGTTTATTGACTTCAGGGAAGTCACTGTAGGAAAACTAGTACAACTCTTGCATTTTGTTCTGAAGGGTGTAAGATCTGTGGTCATCCAAGTATCTTGAGGAAATGGTTTCCATTGCTATAGACCAACAGTATAGAAAGCCCAATCCCCTGCAGTTGCGGGTTTCATCCTAGGCAATCAACTCAAACGAGGATTAAAAAAAAAATCAGTAAGAAGGCTCACTAGTTGTACCTTTTAGGGGCCAGAGGTAAGCCTTATAGGCTTTTACAGTGCCTTAATACACTAGAGCCCACAATGTGTTAAAGCAATTTATTAAGTAAGATTTATTTCACTAGCAAGTCAAACCACTTCTACGAGAATGTGAAATTTCTGCAGAAAAGACGTTCAGGATCTCTTATTTCCAATTCAGAGGCGCAAGGACTTTGCAACCAACTAGAGAAATTTCCAAACCCAGCTCTTTTACAGTCATTTAAATATCAGTTGATACTTGTGTCCCAACATAAATAATCATTAAAAATCCAGCTCAATGTTTAGAGATTGTCCTATAAAGGTGATAATAAAACCAGTGAAACTAAAGGTTTTACATGGAATATACAGAAAGACAATAGTAAGCTTCAGACTTCAATGTGTATGTCTGCAAGTGAACTGCACTCAGTAGGGATAGAAATAGGGGACCGTCAGCCCAAAATCACATGGCTTTATCACTGAGTCAAGTAACTACTGATAGCGCTTGCCCTTGAAATAAAATGTAAAGATGTTTTCTTTTCCATCAGGTGTATGTGACCATAAGGAGCAAAAAATAATTTACAACAGCTTTCACGTGTTTTATTTTTTACAACATAAATTTCTGGAAGCTTCAAGTTGAATGTATGTCAAGTGGTCTTTATTCTTGGCAGCTTTGCTTCCACCAGCTCCATCAACCAAGGGAATATTCTGATAGTGGCTCAGTTCCTGATATATGTCCATGTTTTATAGTCTTTGGCTGCCCTCACCCATGTCTCTTGTAACTTTCCTCTCCTTCTGTCCTATTTTTACTCTATTTTCATCTTTGTCCTTACCCCTTACATGACCCTGTTATAAGGGTACATCTACAGTACGAAGTTAGGTCGATTTTATAGAAGTCTCTTTTTTGGAAGAGACTTTATATGGTCAATTGTGTGTATCCCCACTAAGCGTGTTAAGTTGGCAGAGTGTGTCCACAGTACTGTGGCTAGCATCAGCACTCGGAACGGTGCATGGTGGGTAGCTATCCCACAGTCCCCACTGCCCATTGGAATTCTGGGTTAAGCTCCCAATGCCTGATGGGCCAAAAACATTGTCACAGATGGTTTTGGATACATGTCATCAGTCTCGTCTCCCCTCCCTCCATGAAAGCAATGGCAGACAATCGTTTCATGCCTTTTTTCATGGATTACCGCAGCAGTTGTGAGCATTGTAAATACCTCACGCATTATCCTGCAGTACGTGCAGAACCTGGCGAGGAGGCAACACCAGCACCATGATGATAGTGATGAGGACATGGACAGAGACGTTCCTGGAAGTATGGGATGTGGCAAGTGGACAGCCTGGTGGCATTGGGCCAGGTTCAAGCCATGGAATGCTGATTCTGGGTCTGGGAAACTAGCATAGATTGGTGGGACCGCATAGTTTTGCAAGCATGGGATAATTCCCTGTGGCTGCAAAACTTTCGCATGCATAAGGCCACTTTCCTTGAACTTTGGGCCTTGCTTTCCCCTGCCCTGAAGCACAAGAATACAAAAATGAGAGCAGCCCTCTCAGTTGAGAAGCGAGTGGTGATAGCCCTGTGAAAGCTTGCAATGCCTGACAGCTACCGGTCAGTGGATGAAAGCCTGGCCCTACCCAGGCCAAAACTTCAAAGGGACCAGGTTTTCACAGATTGAACTCGGCATTGCATCTTTTCTAGATTATTTTCTTCCTCCATCTCCTCCTACTTCTCTTTTCCTGTCTCATCCATTCTCTCCACTCCACCACTTTCTCATGTCTACTGTTTTTCAAATTCTCTCCTTCCTTTACAATTTTACCTCATCTTCTTTCCCCCACTGCTCTCTCCCATCTTTTATCCTCCACCATCACCTTTTTCCTCCTGTCTGAACGCTGCTGCTTTGTTCATTTTCAACTTTGGTTTGTCCTGTACCCCCAACCTATTGTGTGCCATCCTTACATCTTTAGTATCAATATATATATTTATAAGAGGCCCCAGGAGCATCCCTGCTGTTTACTAGATGCACATTCTGAACAGTGAAATTCACAACACAATAAAAGACTGCTCATCCTCTTTGAGAAAAGAGACATCCCCTTGGCAAAGTAGGGATAATAGAATTCTGAACCACCCTTTTCCTCTCCAAAAAGCCTGTAGGAAAAGATGCTGTTGCAGTGTACTTAGAAGGTTCAGGCTCTCATGGACCAAGACTAGGGAAGAATGAGTGTCAAAACCTAAGAGCTTTCAGACAATGTCCTGTCGGCAGCAGCTCCTTACCTTTTATAGCAAAGGTGCTCCAGCCCCAAAGCCTTCACTGCTCAATGGCAGCAGCCCAGTTTAAGAGAGGCACAAACTCACAGTTAACCTACATATACATTCTTGGCCTGTTTAACATGCTGGATTTCATTTGGAAACTTACTAGAAGCCATTGCAGATCCCAGAGCCCTGGTTTATGTGCATGAAAACTCCTCTAAATAAGTAGGCCATGGCATATTGCACCAGCTTGTCTCCAATGGTCTCATGATGTAGACCAACGTAGAGCACTTTGCAGCAATCTAATCTTGAGGTGGCAAATGTGTGGATAATTGTGACTAAGTCCGCATTGGTCCCACTCTTCTCACCAGGTGCAGATGAAAAAAGCACTTCTGCCACAGCCATTTCTAGGGCATACAAGACTAACCCAGGATTTAATGTATCTAAATTGCTGGCATGTGTAACACATAGCTCAGCCAGGGTGTCACTATCAGATGAGGATGCTTGGTGCCTCAGTCAAACAAACTGCAAGTGAGAGGGATAGAGTGGCTTGCTCAAGGCCACGGAAGAAGTGGGTGATAAAGCTAAAATTAGAACAAAGGAACTCTCAGTCCCAGGCTCTGTCCACAATAGCAGGCGCTGCCTCTCAAGACGTGTCTTCGCTGCAAAGTTAACTTGAAGTTATAACTCAGGTGTTGCCCCTAACTCTACCCACATCTACACACCAAATACCCTGAGTACAGTGTTTGTTTTTTAAACACAAGTTGGCTGGCCAGCTACAGCTCAAGAGAGCACAACTTGTCAGCTAACATGACCACTATGCAATGTGGACATGGCTAATGCCATTCGAGTGCTGCTAATCCTCCAATGCTTCACCATAATTCCACCCACATGCCCAGGGGAACACACACAACTCACTGGGAAAAAAAAAAAAATCTGTCAGGGGACAGTACTTGGTCCTGCTAGTGTAGGCAGGGGACTGGACTCGATGACCTTTCAAGGTCTTTCCAGTTCTAGGAGATTGGTATATCTCCATTTATTATTATTATTAAATCAGTGTGACTCAGGTTACTGCAGTATTAAGTATCATGGGATGTGCCCCCAAAAGTTTTAGTACCACACACAAATGAGTGTAGTGTGTGTGGATACAGCAATGTGTTATTTCTGCCATGAAAATGGCAGAAACCTTTCCTAAAAAATAAAAGTAAAGCTCAATATTAGCCTTTAGAGTGGCAGAGTTCAAAAACCTGCTGACTACCACAGAAGAAAACCCCATGTTATCATATTCCCTCACAGTGAAGGGAACATGTAGGGGAACACCAGAACTGAAGGCTAGCTTAGAGTAGTGAACAGTGAGGACACTTGCACTCCTGGCACAACTGCACATAAATAGCACTACTTTATCAAAACAAAGTCATATACTGTGACCCTGCACCCCGTATTCTTCATAATGATATTATACGATTATGGCATAATTATGCTGCATATTATGCAAGATGAGTCACATAGGATATCATTGGAAAAGTTACGGTTTGTTGAACCTGATTATCCTATATGTATGCATTTTTTGTACCTGAAGTTATGAATATTGACTAGGTAGCTGTATTTCAAATGGGCCCATTAGCAAAGACAAGGGCCAGTGGAAAAGCTTAACCTTCCTGTAGGCGTTTTGGCCAGCCTGTAAGCAATGGCTGCCATAACACTGCAAGGACATGCCACCAGGCCACGTGATTCTGGACTCCATTTTTGGATATCAGTATTTTTCCACAAACTGGTCTGGTCAAGTTTTGAAACAAAGGGATCGTGCCTGTGTATGAAACACAAATTCTGTGTCGGTCCAAAAATACTGAACTTACAATTTACCACAGTGTCCCATTAATTTAAGCATACTAGAACAATAAATACACTTTTAGTTTAAATTGACAATATTGCTCATGATTGTGCACTAACAATTAAAAATTGTCCTTAAAAATTGAAAGAATGGATTCAATGTTCAAGACATTTGTACTTAAAGGTCTATTTTGAATACAACTAGTAAAGAATTAGAAGATGGCAGTGTCATCCATAAAAGCAATTTATTTTCTTAAAGTGAACATGCGTAGCAAGCATACCCTGAGAATTACAAATTAGTTACAACTACTGACAAAGAAACATTTTTCGCTGCACTGCAAAAATGTTTATTGCTGCACATTCTTCTCATTTAGAGATTATAAGGTAAGGCTAAAAGCCACAGTGAGCTTTTTGGATTCACTCATTTTTCAAGAGAGTAAAAATCTTGACTCAGCAGCTCTTAAATGAAAGTTAGACAGTGCGCAGGGGGAAGGGAGGTGGCTAAGAAGAAAGTTTAATCACTCTGTTGGATGTACAGGTTACACACTGAAAGCATCTTTTCATCCTGCTAATGACAACTCAGATGAAAGGTTGAGATTGTTTGTTGCCTCCTACTCACTTTCCCATGTTTAGCTTTCAAATTGATGTACTATAACAGTACATCTTATCTGATTAAAAATATCCTCCATACTTACACACACAGATAGATATCTATTCCATGACCTTCACCCACTTGGACATGTTGCTTGCATATTAAGCAGAAAAGGGAGATGAAAGGAAAGGACTGTTAAGATTAGAAATAAATCAATTTTAATGCATAGACATGAGTTTTATGGCCCATGGTACTAGTAAAAACTATAAGCAGTATAGCTTTGTGGTTGTGTCATTTCTTAGCACCTAAAATAAAAAAGCATCAAAATGATTTTAAAATCTGTGTCATTTTCTAACACCACACAATCAAAACTTTTGTTTCTAATTCAGTTACAGGGCTTGGTATGCAGGAACGGATCACCTGATTTAAAAAAATTAAAAAATAAAAAGAACCATGCAGAATCCAAACATCTCATAAGTGGAAAATAATTTAGTATTTCACCCTGCCTCCTAATCTAGGCACAGCTCTCTATGAATGGCTGCCCAGTAGCCCCTGGTTCCTATCTCTAAAATAGGACACATTTATCCTTTACCTGTAACTCTTAAATAAGATCCAGTTCCTCACCTCTGAATGCTCTTCCCACCCCATATCTTCAAATGCTCCAGCAGATTGGGCATGCTCTGACAATTTGGCCATGGCTTACTGCAAATCTCCCCGACTCTGGGATACACTACCCGGGCGCATACAACATTTGAGTTTAGTAGTAGTTAGGACCCTGCAAAGAGGCTGCCGGAAGTGCTGGGCACTGTGAAGGAGTCTCTGAAGGTAAAGGGTGTGAGGCAGGCGAGGATTATTACAATGTCTGTCAGAGCCTCAAAGAAGTTTGGATAAGATTTTTTAAAAAGGCTTAACTCTTTTGCGGGTTTCTCATCACAATCTGTCTCTATTTTGTGATTTCTGAGCATAATTTAAAAGAACTTCTTTTGGAATAGCCCTTCATCAAGCATTTTATCTGAAAACATATGGGGGGAAAAAGACTAAATGGAAATAATCTTTTCTGTCATCATGAAACAGTGAACAAAAAGGTCAAAGGAAGCAGCTTGTTATAATGAATGCCATTAATGGTCTAACAGCATTCATCATATTACACAAGAAAATAATGCAACACGAATGTGGAGCAAAACGTATCAATATCAAATCAATGGAGTGACACAAGCATCAAGCTGACACTGCATTATTTTACAGTGAATACGCCTCCCCACATTTTTTTAAAATAGTGCCAGGATCTCAAAATAAATTGCCATTTGTCTTTATTCTTTATCAGGATTAGGAAATATGATTCACATCTCCCCTTGTTAAGACCTTTACCCATATAACTCTCCAAAGACAAAGCTGGCTCTACCCCCAGTAAAATGTCTGCCCCTGCCAGACTTTGATCACCCAGACATTATTTTGCTGCCTTAAGCACTGTGTTTACAGTTCAATCATTCTTAATATGAGTCCCCACATGCTGCACTGAAAATGTATCCTCAAATGCATAACATCTTCAGTTAAAACTACAAATTGAATTTCAAAAAAGAGACATGAGGATTAAAGCCACATTATCGACACATCTAGTACGAGTGTAGTTTCTTGGGAGCAGAAAAAGCTTCCTGCCAAGTCAGCTCTCTTTCTTCACTGAGCAAAGTGGTGTCCTTCACACAGGAGCTGCCAGACATGATGGGGTATAGATCTTCACTAATTCATCCCAAGCGCAGTCTGCCACCTAGAAAGCAAACACAGTCCATGTTAGAGTTACTAGGAAAGTAGTTTTGACCACAAAAATCAGGAGGGTCAAAGTACCGTGAATTAAAAGAAAAATATGCCTGTTGTTTGGGTTCAGATTGGTGCCTGTTTTTAATAATTCCTTAATTTCTGACATGAAATGTAAAACACAATGTTGTTGTAGCCATGTCAGTTCCAGATAGAGAGATGGTGGATGAGGGAATATCTTTTATTGGACCTACTTCCATTGGTGACAGAAACAAGCTTTCAAGTTTACAGAGAGATCTTCTTCAGGTCTGGGAAATGTACTGAGAGTTTCACAGCTAAATAAGGAATACATTCATCCTGAATGATCCCTTAGAATATGTGCTAACTACTTATGCTAGATGGTCTGCTTGATCTTGGGTTTAACTGGGACACTAGCTGCCCCTGTTTAGCACATGGGTCTTGTCAGAGTTCCCTCCCCAATCTGAACTCTGGGGTACAGATGTGGGGACCTGCTTGAAAGACCCCCTAAGCTTATAAGTACCAACTTCAGTTAAAAACTTTCCCAAGGCACAAATCCTTTCCATATTCTTGGACAGTATTGCTGCCACCACCAAGTGATTTAGACAAAGGAAAAGGCACACTTGGATTTCCTATTTCCCCAAAATAGCCTCCTAAGCCCTTTCACCCCCTTTCCTGGAGAGGCTTGAGAATATACTAACCAATAAATTAACAGTGAGCACAGACCAAATCCCTGGTTTTTAGAATACTGAAAATCCACCAAGTTCTTAAAAGAATAATTTTATTTAAAAAATAGTAAAAGAATCACACCTGTAAAATCAGGATGGAAGGTAACTTTACAGGGTAAATAAAAAGATTTAACACAGAGAGGATTCCCCTCTGACTCTGCTTCCCAGTTACAAAACAGGAATAAAATGACCTTTTAGCATAGGGAAAATTCACAAGCTAAAACAAAAGATAATCTAACGCATTTCCTTGCTATTACTTATAACTTCTGTAATTTTAGATGCATCATTTCAGGATATTTTTAGGAGCTGGTTTACCTGCTTGGTCTCTCTCTTTGTCCAGAGAGGGAACCAACAAAAGGAGCACAAACAAATCCCTCTTAATTTGAAAGTATCTTCTTTCCCCATCCGTCCTTCTGGTCAGGTGCCAACTAGGTTAACTGAACTGATTAACTGCTTACAGGTAAGTGATTCTGTATCTCTGGCCAGGAGGGATTTTATATTACTGCATACATAAAGGTTGCTACCCTTCCCTTTATATTTATGACTGGTCGGTCAGCATTGAAACTCTGAATGAGGGATTCAAATAGAGTTTTAGTGTCGTGGTTTTTTTTTTAAACTTAAAAAACAAAACAAAACCTATTTATTTTAAACATACAAACAGGATTTTACAAACCATGAGTGTTGGTTTAGTTTATTAAAACATTAAATAATTATACAAAAAATTCTCTCTCTCTCTCTCTCTCTCACACACACACACACACACACACACACACCAAACCTAGGTTTGTATTTTGTGTGTAATGTAATGTAATACTTTACATATGTTTCCAATACTTCTACTTGCTTTCATTAGAGTTTGTACTCTGTCAAATCAACTTTTGCTTGTTTGCACTATAAGCCAATATAAGTGCTGAGCGTAGAGAGTGGTGATTGCGGTATAACCGGTAAGCAGGGTGAACTTTGGGAGCACTGATCCTGCAAATAATGCAAATGTGTAAAGGACCATGCTCTGGACACTCCAGGGAGATGCTTGGAGGAATTGGGGATTAGAGGGTGCCTACTGCTAACCTTCAGAGGGACAGAATAGTCTGTGTAGGCCTAAAGAGATCTATTTGTGTTGTCCGTGTCCCGAGAGTCAGGGAGTTGACATGTGGCAGGCTCAGACCAGACTTCCCCACACTAAGGGCAAGTGGTAGCGAGGTGCTTCACAAACCAGAAATGTCCACTAATTCTGGTTTCATTTCTGTTCGATGAACTGCATGGATGCGGGCAGGAGCTTGCAAGGTCATATTTTTTCTATATACCACTTACAGTCCATGGAGGGGGCAGAGTAACTTTAGCATAAATAGCCTGGCTCTGAGGGGTGAAAGGGGATGGGTCAGGAGAGGAACCAGAAGATCCATGAACTTGGATCTAGGGACACTCCCTCCCCCTCCTCACAAACAGCTGGTGACTCTTTCAGGTTATGTCCTATATTACTGTGCTATTTCGATACCTCAAAACCTTAAATGTGTTTATCCTCATACCACTGTAAGATAGGAAAGTGCAATTATTTCCATTTTACAGATGGGGAACGGAGGCAGAGACACTAAGGCAATTTGCACGAGTTCACACACAAGACTGTGGCAGAACGTCAAACAGAAAGTCTCTGGTCTCTGAAGGACCAGGGCCAGAGCCCAGACCAATCATCATCCAGCAACAGAATCTAAGCTAGGCTGAATTTTTCTAAACAAACCCCTAAAATCCCTTTTTGGTGCAGATTTGCAGTATCATAATATGAAGGCTGGTATGATTCTATAGCACTGGATAAAATCAATATTAACAGACAGGGGAAAAAACAGTCATAAAACCAGATTACAAAATGCTTTAGATTTGATAATGCAATTTAAGATTCTCTAACAAAGTAAAAATACCAGATACTACCGTAGATCAACAACTACGTAACCGAATGATATGCAATACATAGATTATTACAGAGCTTTGGAGGGACAAAGATAATAAGGCAAAGGTAAGAGATGAGGAGATCTGAAGAGGAGTTGACAAGGCCTATGAATACAAGCCACTAAACAAGGGTGAAAGCAACTTTTGAAAAGTACAGTAAAACCTCCATTTAACGGACTAATTCGGGCGAGGGGGTGTCCGTTAAATCAAAAAGTCCGTTATTTAATAATAAAAAAAAAATTAGCTGTCGGAGCAGCAGCCCGCCCGCCACAGGGTCGGGGCGACAGCTCCGCAGCCCGCCCGCAGCTGGGACCTGGGCGGTAGCCGGGAGCCAGCAGCCCGCGGGCGGGAGCCAGGAGCCGGCAGCCCGCAGGCGGTAGCCGGCAGCCAGCCAGCCCGCCCGCTGGCGGTAGCCGGCAGCCAGCCCGCCCGCTGGCGGGACTCGGGCGGGAGCCGGCAGCCCGCCCGCTGGCGGGACTCGGGCGGGAGCCAGGAGCCGGCAGCCCGCCCGCCCGGTGCCTGGACCTGGGCGGCAGCCGGGAGCGGGCAGCCAGCCCGCCCGGTGCCTGGACCCGGGCGGCAGCCGGGAGCGGGCAGCCAGCCCGCCCGGTGCCTGGACCCGGGCGGCAGCCGGGAGCTGGCAGCCAGCCCGCCCCGTGCCTGGACCCGGGGGGCAGCCGGGAGCCGGCAGTCAGCCCGCCAGAAATGGATCAGGAATGCATCAGACTTGCTCAGAAATTTTGTCCGTTGCATCCGAAGTCCGTTAAATCGAGGTCCGTTAAATCGAGGGTTTACTGTATTTTCAAAGTGTCGTGCTCTCTCAGGGATGTTAATGGGAGTCACATCAGGCCTTATAGAAACAGGTACTGTTTTGCTATAAATCTAATTCACATTGTTCAGTATAAAACTAGAATGAAGAGGTGCGCACTAGAAATTTGGAAATCAAACTTCATTTTGTATGATGCACACTGCAGTTGTCCCATTCCGTGGTTACTGCTCATTTGTAGTATTTCCTTAACTGGTTGCAACTGCTTAGTTACTTGAGGTAACACCCTAAAACAGAATGGAATAAAATCTTATGATTTTATGGCTGTTCACAATTGTATAAAAAACACAGTAAATTTTTTCTCTTTCACACAGGTATGGGTTGATACTACATTGGCAATTTTCTTTCAAGAGGAAACAAGACATGGAAGAGCACCTGAAAAATCCCTGGGGAATTCCCACCTATGATCAACCTAATTAGCATCTCACAGCAAGCTCTGAATAAATACAGTTACAGAACCATTTAATCTAGTGATAGTAAGGATAAATAGAGCCTGTACAAAAGGCAGTTTTGACTAGGACCACTTGCATTAATTCTGCCCAATGTGCTAATAGTACATAAACGTAGCAAGTCCAAAGGAAAATAAACTTAGAGCAAATAACTCAGGGTCAAATCTACCTGTGCAGTGTGATGTCCATACTTAAAACTCATGTTGGAAATGGTGATGAACAAATTTTATGCAAAGAGCAGGGATGACTGATTTAAATCAAAGTGACTTAAAATCATTCATTTAAATCAGCAAGCAGAAACCCTTGATTAAAATCCCTAATTTTAATTTTGGTTTGCATTTGTACTTTTCAGTTATTTTCCTTAAGAAAGGTTGATTCTCACTCATTGGTAATGGTTGAAATGCTGATTTGGTGCTTCTTTCTGCTAACTATGAGTATGCACTAAATTTATACAGTTAAGCAATTTTAGCTTCCCCCATTTATTCAGTCTATTTTTACATTTTAATTAAGTTAGAAAATGCTGACTGGTGTATTTCTTATTTACTAGATGATTATTACAATTTTTACTCACAATGTGTGTCATACTATGATGAGTGCAGTATGAATATATACAGAGAAATGCAAAAAGAACAAATTTTCAACAAAGGAAAGATTTATTAAAGTTACACATCTGAGAGGCCAGCAAGAGGTCTAAAGCTAATTCAAGACAGGACACTGTCCTACAGAATTTTTGCATCTTATTTTTCACCATTTTAGGGCTCAAAAAAGAACTAGGGAAGTTCATGGAGGACATGTCCATCAATGGCTATTAGCCAGGATGATGTTCCTAGTCTGTGTTTGCCAGAAGCTGGGAATGGGGGACAGAGGATGGATCACTTGATGGTTACCTGTTCTGTTCCTTCCCTTTGGGGCACCTGGCAGTGGCCACTGTCAGAACACAGAATACTGGACTAGATGGACCTTTGGTCTGAACTGCCTGGCTGTTCTTATGTAGAATTTCAAATCTGCTAACTCCTAAAATATAACTAGTTTAATAAAAGTCTCAATTCAGTCCAAGAGTGTTTATCTGCCATCAGTAATGTACAGGTGAACCTTCTGAGCAAGATTCAAAATGGTAAATTTTGAGTTGAGTTAACCCAGAACATATGCTTGACAACATATGCCATTCTGTCCTCTCAAATTAAATATGATAAAGTGCTGCAGTTGAAAGTAGATGATGGAAAGTAAGACCTCGGCACAGAAATAAATTATTTCTATATTGTGTAGGTGGATATGACTTTAGAGATTAATTTCAAAAGTGGAGTGGTTTTACTGGGATTATTCAATACAAATATGACAACTAAAGGGGCTTCTGTGTTTGTAACAACCCACATTTTATGTAAAGTTTTCTAAGGCTCCACCTTTTAATGAACCAAGAACCTTATGAAGTCAAAGTTGTAACTATCCTTTGCTTTGATAAACTCCAGTCAGAAAAACCAAGAGACAGTTAAACTATGACATTCTTATTTAATATCTCGGTAGGTTTACAATGAACAACAATGTATAAACAGCATCCCAATCATCCAAGTAATTGTATGTTCGATGGGATTACCTATGTTCCAAAATAGTTGGGTGACTGGTTAGTTTTTTTGCACACAAACTTAAAATGGCTGCCATAAAAACTACTGCAGTTTGAGAGAGAATGTGGAGGCTCTTGTAGCCCCATTTCAGCAAGGTACTTGAGCATCTGAATACTTTAAGCACATGAACAGTCCCACTGAAGGCCCCAGTGAGCAACTGTGTGAAGTGTTTTTCTTTATTAATGGTACTATAATATCTGGTGAGGATATGAATATACAACCCTGGGTTATTGAATTTGTTTGTGTAAAGCCAATAGTTTTATAACCTAAGTGGGAGGGAAAGCCAACACAATGTGAAATATATGGTCACAACTGATTTAACAATAATTTTGATGAAGCTTTTAATGCAACATTAACCACAGTTTATGTGTTTGTGCTAGCTGACCAGGAATAACTCGGAATATGAGCTCTATCAGATTTGGTGACTGTGTAAGTACCTAGTACACAGTTGGAAGTGCTCCAAGTTTTTCTTTCAGTATTTAAAAAAACAAAACAAAACAAAACCAACTTACTGATCTTTTTATACAGGTTTATCTAATTCTTACTTAGAACAGTGTTAAATAGGATATTCCATAGAACAATCTTATTGTATATGAAGAGATTATTTGAGCCACTGTTCATAACTGCAAACCAATCACAAGAAGTTTAAATATCAAGTATTATTCATTTTCAGTCTGAAGCTACCGCATAATGTTGCTGAAATAGCTTTGGCCTCAATGCAAGGGACCTGGATCAAGTCTGCATATCTGTAGGTAGAGTCTGCAGAATGCTCTGATCTTTGGATGAAAGCTACTATACAAGTGGCAGGATTTTTTTTTTTTTTAATACTTCAGACCATTTAAAAAAAACAAGTTAACCTCAGACAGCTATTTTCACTACAATTTCATTAAGATTGTACAGATATGCTACAGAACATCTGACAAATACACCAATATTGCTTGCAGTGTTGGAATATACAGTTCTACTGTATCAATTTTTTTGCCATCACAAAGCATAGAGAGAAATGGAAGAATTAAAGGTTAATTGTAAAATAATAATATTCCACTGAATACTGATTGCTCAGGGAAAAATGCAGCTGAAAAAGACACCCCCCATGGCACTCTGTACCTCAAAGTAGTACCTTGGAACCCCCATATTCACCTTGTCATATAATTACAGCTTTTGTACAAAATATACCTTGTGAGATATCTTTTAAAAGTCTCCATCTGCTGAACATGAATAGCCTGTTGGATTGTATGTGCTATCGGTGTATGTGAAGTTATGAAGTATTGCTTTATGTGCTACTGAGATATGCTGTGAGGTCAGGAGATGCCCACACCCAGCCTTTCAGTTACAACAAAGGAGGGCCAGATAGGCATTGATGGCACTGATAAAAAAGAATCCACTATCCCAGAGGCGCTTTAGAGATGGCATGTACACAACGGAGACTGCTTGACCAATGGGGACTGCCTGACCCCCATGTCACAGCAAGTATCTTTCTAGCAGCTGGAAGAGAGAGACAGTGACATCATCCCCAACCCCCATTACAACACCTGGACGATCATCTGGAAGACAAAGACTTGGAACTAGGGAGATTGGACTTCCTTCCAGCCTGGGACCCGTCTCAGAATTGAGGAACTGAAAGCTGCCTGTACCATCTGATCTTAGGTTGATAAACTTCTGGATTCAAATCTTGCTTAGTATGTTACAGTTAATAGAAATGCAGTCTAAATTCTATTTCTTAAGTAACCAACTTTGATCTCTATGCCTGTTACTTATAATTATCTTTCTGTAGATAATACATCGGTTTTATATTTTGCCTAAAACAGTTTTTGGTTGAAATGCATGTCCACTTTCCTATGAAGGAGTGGCCAACTAAGTAATGAGTTTACACCGGTCAGGCTTCTGACCACTGCAAGATGGTGCAGTTTCTAGGATGTGGGGCTGGAGCTGGGGGGGGGGGGGGGGGAGGGACTGGCTGAAACTCATGAGTGGCTAGGAGATTGTTCATGTAACTCAGTTGGGTGTGTCCCTGCCTGTGGATGGCTGTGTAAGTGCAGTGCCTGTCAGAGGCTTGTAGCTTGATGTTAGCTCATACCAGCCTGAGCTGTCTCATGCTGGTAAGTCCCACAGTTCAGGTTGTATCTCAGGCACTCCATCACCATGGCCTCTAGCCCGCTCATTTCAGCAGTGAAGTTGCAACACCAGTGCATAAGTGAGTGTACTGTACTTTTATTACTGCTGCAGTATAAATACACCAGGTAATTTTCTGGAATAGGCAAATACACTTGCAGCAGATAAAAAACAAACAACATTACTTTATTCTCCTTCATGTAAAGCCAAAAATATGAATTGTGCAGATAGTCTCAGAAAACTAATTCTTCACTGGAAATTCATAGTTTGATTAATAAAACATGAGAGGACTTTCGCTTTAAAGTGTTTATTCTAGTGTCTGATAGTAATGCTGTTTTCCATCAACTCATTTAATACCAATATTCTTTTATTTATCACAGCCATTTCAGCTGTCCCACTACCTGATTTATTTCAGGTCCTCTGTCTTCTATTCATCACTACAGCCTTGCTATGCAATAGACAGAGACCTTTTCCAGAACCCTAGGGCAATCCATTCAGCCTAGTGTAATTATCTAGATGACATACGGTCTCTTTACTGTTTAGGATCAATAAAAGAGGAACAATCCTTCAAGATACTGGTTGATTTTTGCTGTACTCTAAGGTGGCACTAAACTCCCAAACCCAATAACCAAGTACTATTTTTCAGAAAACAACAGCAAAAACAAATCTCTTATTGAAACTCAGCATGATATGTATGGATCTAGAATCTAGATAATGGCACTGTATTTTCATTAGGCTCCAGCTGCAATTACTTTCTTTACCCTGGCAAAGAAATGTCAATGCCACAGTTGAATAAGTTTTTGAACAACAGTCAGGAGGGCAGAAGTGATTATCACTAGACATCCTTCAAGGGTTTCCATTCAAATCTTAGGTTGACAGGCAATTGTCTCGTAGGTGGTGACCACTCAAGGGTGGAAATAGCTCTAAAAACATTTGTCTCTGCCACACTGAGTTTCAATAAGATAACACACTTCTTTTACAATAGGTTTTTAAAAAAGTTGTAGCTACATTTTCACTCTTATTTGCAATACTTTTCCTTCCTCCTCTTCTTTAGGAAACATTTCTTCTGTCTTTTTGTGCTTAATTCTATGGGCTATTTATATTATAAAAGACACATCTGTAAAGGGTCCTGAGCATTCTTGCATACACAGGGGATGGAAGTTTGGTGAAGCTAATTAAGATGGTTATTAGGCCTGCTACTTATTTTGACAGATGACCATTTTTTTTAGTCCACAGTGGGGCAAGAATGGAAAGGAAGTTTTGCCCTTGAGTCTCTTCTACTCTCCCCCAACTCTTCAACAGCGTGAATCAAGGGGTAGGTAACACTTCTGCCTTTACTCCCACTCCTTTGGTAAGCCATGGTAGGCAGAAGACCCACTAACATTTTGGAGTGCACCCCAGACGAGTGAAAGATCATCTCACCACCTGCCCTGTACCCTGGGTGCCTTAAATGCTCGAGTACCATGGTTCAGAGCCTAGACACCAAGCCAGCAGACAGGAATGTAGTTTCCTGAATGTGTGTGTGGTGCAGTCCTTGTTCATTCTGCCCCTAGAAGCCTGCCTACAACACAACAGCCCCACCCTGGTCTCCACCAGCCTTGACTACTACTTGCAGGGTGATTCCCCCAACATCCTCTTAAATCCCAGATTTCCCCCCAGCTGTTTGTGCTGAAGTGTCCAGCCCTCTCCTGGAACACTCAGAAAAGTAATAAGATTCATTGCTCCTTTAAAGAGACAAAAGTCCAGCTTTTGACTTTAACTGGGGCTAGCAGTCACTTCAACAGCAACAAGTTATTAATAAAAAGAGGGCGTGAGTGAGTTTAAGAAGGAGGAATAAAGGCAAAAGGTTCCAAGCAAATAAAAGTAAAATACATTTTCTAGTGGCTAAGACATAACTCAGCAAGCCACAGCCTTGGACCAAGGTAGATATTTTACCCATTCCCCCCACCCAAGCTATGGCTAAAGTTCTCCCAGCCAGGCCCTTCCACAGAAGTACAATATACAGTTTTCCCTGATCTTCCCAGGTGAAAGATCTTTGTCTAAGCTGAGTTTTCACTTATATTCAAATCTGAGACACTTCAACCCCCTTGAATGAAGGGCCCATCTTTCTCAGCTTGCAAGAGCTTTGGCCCCTAGTGTCTGTCCAATGATGGCTGCAGAGATGGCGTCCTCTCTTCTTACCGGTATATCTTCCTAAACTTGCTGTTTTGTTCCCAGACATAGGAATACCTCATGCTGTTCTTCCCATCCCCTTGCGGATTTGTCTGACTTCCAGGGTTTTGATTCCACCAAACTTAATCTGCACTGGAGACAGGTAGATAGCAGTCTTCCCTTCCCTCCATGAATGTGTTAATTTGTTCTCTTTATTTTTAAATTGAATATTGCTCTTCTAGTCCCACAAATTAGAAGACCTTTACAGAACAATGCAAAATATTTGTATAGCACCCTTTATCCAGGAGCCCAGAGCACTTCACAAATTATATGCAAACAATCGCACTGAAATGCAATCCCTTCTCTGGAGGAGGGCGGCACCTATGAAGCCAGCTGGTGTGTAGTACAGTGCACAACAGCCTGAGGGACGAAGGAAAGAAAAGGAAAGGGAAAACCGCTACTCTTATGTGAGCAACAGTGTCCCCATTCAGCTGAAAGGTCTTCAGACACAAACCCAGATTCTTTGCCTGACCTCTGGGCATAATCTACATAGGCTAGCTATGGCTTTTAAGCTGCCACAGTCTAGCTGGAGCACAGCAGCACTCTGACTATGTATCTCTCACTCTTGATACACTCCCCATGGCAGGTACTGAGTGGGTGGAAGAGGAACCAGATTTATGTCACCTGAGCTGTGTCAGGGAAATCCACAACTGTGGAAATGTAGCAGCAAGACAAAAGGCCTGGAGAAAATAAGAGAATCTGGCTCCCACACCTCTTAGAATTACACAAATGCATAACTGTCAGTACAAGTGGCTACTTGACATCTATCTTTTTGTAGATAGAATTGCAATGATTACGCATGCAACCATAACAAATAAGTATGCAAATCAAGCATGCACCCTGTGTACCTTCTTGCATGCAAGCTATTTTAGATTCCAGGCCTGATGACAAATCAAACTGGAGTATTGTGTTTTTATTCTTCATATTTATTTTGAATCCCTAGGTTGTAGTTTTCAGCACTGTAAATTGTAAATGTCCTGTTCTGATTTGATATGTTGCTGTCACTTATGTGTAATACATTCTTCCTGTAATCCGTGCTTGAAAATGGTTACCACCATTGTTCCTTTAAAAATCACACAGGACTGCAATTTTGGAAACTCAATTGCAACTCGCAGTTCACAGATCCGGCAAAGAGAAGCTGAAGGGATTCCCCCCCACCCTTTTAAAATCCTCATCCTGTTCTCAGGCAGCAGCCAAAGAAAGAACTTGCTTTATAGAAAGCATTCATTTATACACTGAGCTGGGTGCTCTCTGTGGTGTACAGAGCGGACCTGATAAGTAGGCATAGAAATGAAAGCTTTGAAATGAAATCCAGGGCTTTCATTTTTCTCATGTTTGCCTTGAGCACTAGGCAGCTTTAGGACAACAAAAGTCCACAATTTCATGCAATTTGTGATATGCAAAGTAATATTCCTCATTTCTTCATACTCCTATTGAAATATTTCAGTGCAATGACAAGATGAATTGGATGCTCAATGTAGCTGTACTTTTAAACTTTGCTATTTGTAGCTATGGTCTGTGTCACACAAATAAGAGCTGATTAAACACAAATTCATGATCGCAGAGTCCTGCTCAAATTGCGAAACACAAAATGTTGTTGATTTTCAATTAAGCTGCCCCCTAACAAATTCTAAGATTACTTCCCTGGTGGCAACAGCTACTACTTTGAAAGGCTTACATAGTATGAACCTCCCGTTAGTGGCTATAACCTGCCCGAAGTGCAATTGTTCAACTGTCTTGGCACAATCTGCGCCAAGAAAATGAAATTTGGCACATCCCTTAGCTAGTTCAGATGGGCTCACCAGTGTCTCTTTGTTCTGTTTTTGTATAGCACCTGGCACAATGGGCTCATGGTTCATCACAAGAGCTCCTAAGAGCCATCGCAATAGAAAAACCAACTAAAGATGATGAGAGGGACCATCTGATATGAGTTGGAACATGATATGGTTGTAGGATGAGCCTTATTTCCATTATATAGTGTACTTCTATTCATTATAGGTGAAATTCACCCCGTGCACGGGTATTCATCAATGAAGTCTCACTCTAGAGGAGAATGTGCCAGAAGGTCTCCTCTGAAGCCACTGAACTCTGTATAGACAAACTACACAGCCACTCAATTTACAACTATGTTTTTGTTGAGCTTTGGAACAGCTGTAGGTGATTCCACAGTGTGATCTGAATTCAAGTCTAAATGACACTTTCCTTTAAATGGTGTTGAAATATATACCCTTATATACCCAGGTGAGCCTCAAAAGAGCCCTAGGACTATGAGCAGAAAAATTAGGGAAGGACAGTATTGTATGGGAAAGAGGCCCTATAATAAAAGTCCCTACACAATCTTTTCATTGGTTTTTAAACATTTAAAATCATTTGGCCTCACTGAAGCCAGGTCTATGCTACAAACGTACATAGGTATATCTACATCACTGTTGATAGGCTTCTCCCATCAAAATAGCTACTGCCCCTTGCAGAGATGGATTAATTATGTTGCTGGAAAATGTTGCAGTGGTGCAGCTCCTTAAGTGTAAACCTGCCCTGACGCTCGCTGCCCACACCACGTCAGAAGCCGTTTTAGTTGGACAGATGTTTAAACAGTTTGCAAACAAAAAGTAAAAACCTAGTGTAGTCTGAGCCTAAGAGGGAATTCTATTTGTTCCTCTTGCATAGTAGGGGAAGGCTCCTCAATTACCTAGGAGCCTTCCCCTACTATGATCTAAAAAAATTATTTGAAGTTGGATGATGTAGGCATCTGTACAGGGTAATAACCCACTGTTTGGTCTAGCATATTTTAGATACTGGGAGAAATAACTTATTATATATCAGAATACTATTTTGATTTGATTTGTGCACAGTAGGCAACATGATGTACCTACCTCAGCTGTACAGTAAACAGAATCAGGTTTCAATTATTTCAGTATTGAGAGATATCTAAATACAACCTGGAGGTAAAAAATCCAATCATGTCTAGTTAAATAAACCCTGTATCCTTTATGTTTCTGACAAAGCAAACTGATTCATACAATTTGCACTACAGCTCACCCACCTCTCTTGGCTTAAACAACTACAACTGTACTAATAGTATTGCTCTTAGATACATATTCCAAATCTTTAGATTATCAAGAAAAGGTTCAAAGTGGAAGCTAGAGAGAGGCAACACATTCAAACTGGAAGCCACTGAGATTCTATAAGTGTTCAAAGATTTATTTCAATTACTTCTTAGTCATATTTTGACTTCATTATACATATTTCCTTATTTCAGCATTTTTACAGCACTCATTGCTATGATAACTGGATGTCACATGACTGATTAAAATCAAATACATACAAAGCATATGAGTCACCTATAAGGCATCACTTCCCTTTTTCTGTTGCACACACTCAGAAGCAGTTGAATGTAATACCATCTGTATGTATATGTTATCCTCTGCCAAAGAGTGTGTTTACTTGGCTTTACTCTAGCTGCTGAACTATTACACAGATGTAAACTATCAATTAATCCCAGGATAATCAATACACAAATGATTACCCTTGATTTACCAAATCTCATACCCCAGGACATTAATGTTTGGGATTTCCACAATTATAATAATGTATTTGGTCTCCTCTAGAGGTAGGCTTAAAGAAAAAAGGCAACCTCCACGTATTCTTGAACTTTGGAGAAGTTCAGTTCTAGTACTGGATCCATACTTAATGATTGACTCAACTCTAACCAGGTCTGAACCCTAGATCTGAACTTGGCACCTTCTCTAGTACTCTCATTCCCAAATCAGAGTAATTTTTGCTTCCATCTGCGATCAATATGGATTTCAACTCTGTCTACTTTTGCGACTCCTTCCCAGGCCCCCATCTACAGACAAGTAATCATTTATCAAACAGAAGTGGAACTACATATGTTTTATTTTAACCTATCAGCCAGACCCTTTGCCTGAGGCATTCTCCAAACCGATGGCTGCTGCTCATGATGGAGCCTGCAATTCAGCTGTTATTGCACTGGCTGTAATTAAGACACGTGAAACATAAAATCATCTTATCTGTTACCTGACCATGGTTGTGAAGGCTTAAATCTAGTCCACATGTAAACTCTGTATGATGCTCCAAACTCTCCAGCAAGGGGTTAGGCTTGGAAAAGTCCCAGAATCTACAGAAAGAAACAAAAAAATAGACAAATGATGGTAACTGAAAGGGCATTTAAAAAAATATAATGCAGGATACTGATATGCCGGATGCTGCCAGAACCTTTTAAAAAACCAAACCCACCCACTTAAGGAATATAATTAATCCCATTTCTGCAAAACCCTCTGCTGATCTACATAAATAAGGACTTCATTAAGGAAAACCATCTCCTTTATCTCATTACAGAAACTGAGATAACAGGGCTGGCACCAATGATCTGCCCTACAGATAAACTGTAAAAAATGGTAGGCTGGCCTTCTTTATTAAGACCCAATTCCTCTTAATATCTGCCAAGTTAGATCTATGACACACACTTCAGGGCAACTCAATTTTTTCCCCCTGCATTGTCTGATGTGGGCCTGTCTGTTCACTGAAAATTACAAATGGGTTATAATATTGATCGTGCCTGACCTCAGATTTATTCGGGATCAGACTTCTATAAAACATAATATGCCACTTCATTTTTCTAATTGATTTATACACTAAAGGGAATGATTTGACTTAATTTTAATTTAACTGATAATTCACTCATCTAAGACTTTTGGGGAAAAATGTAATTCTAAACTCTTCTATTTCTACAGTTTTAACTGCAGTCATTCCCCAAAACATGGTATGAACCATACTGGGTATAATCTGAGCATTAAAAATGAGTAATAGGCAAAATATAGGAAGTAGGGTGTGTGTGTGTGTGTGGGGGGGGGGGGGGGAAGAGTAGTATCTAATGGGTTACCATAAAGACTGCTACCTGTGATCTGGAAAAATGCATTCAGCACGTTAATGAAATTTTCAGATGACTAAACTGAGAGGAACTCTAAATTATAATGGAGGACAGAGAAATAAAAAAAGGGTCAAACTTCTTTGATTCTGCGGTATTGTTTACAGTGGAAAAACATACAGCAAAACCCAGGGGCTGAAGGGTTTACTAGGCTATTGAGGTTGGCAGCTAGCGCCAGACGATATGGTTTCCAATATCAGTTAGAGATATTCTTTTGTTTTTCTAGGATATGCATGCCACTCCCTTCTTTTTTTTTCCCCTAGTGGACCTGATAATAATGAAAAAGAAATAATCATCAGCGCTAGTTACACAGAAAAGGACTGTAGATTCAGCAGATCAGTTCAGGTAAACAGCAAACAGTGGAGCTAACAGAATTAGTTTGTTTAACCAGCCTGTGCTATTTCCTTAATAAACGAGCAGAGTGGTATGACACAATGGCTAAGCCATAGCAACAACCCTCTTTACATCTTCCTAGTACCAGAGAGGCAATATAAACAGCTCATTTTACAGGGAAATGGAAGCAAAAGAACGTCTAAGCACCAAACAATTTCACTATTAAATTTGCTCAAACAGATAAGGAAGCAAGTCTTGTAGCTTCTAAAAATTAGTGGGGGCCTTCCTTATTTTGTTCATTTTACATTCTCTTTATATTGAGTTCAAATTTAAGATTCAGAGGGAGCTGTAGATTTTATCTGGAAAGAAATTAAAACAAAAACTGAGCAGAAAGCCTTTTAAATAGGACAGTGTAGTTACTATTACACAAAATTATGTCAGCAAAAGTTCACATATAACATACAATTTCAGAGCCTTACAGTCCAGTGCAAGTTTCATAGAAAATTTTAAGGAAGATATTCTGAACAGACCCACTTGAATATAAATGTACCCTAAACACAGGATTACAGAGAGGATATGAACTATAGGTGCCTGAGTACAGGACTGAGAACCATGAACTCCTGAGTTAACCTTGGCTGACAGCAATTTACTGGAGGATAAATGGCAAATAAACTTGGCAGCTCCTGTCTTCTGGTGTCCATTCCTTGTCATGGTAGGACAGCTTGTGTGCCCTAACAATCCCCAAAGTCTGTGTCGGCGAGCGGGGCTTTTTGCTCCAGGGAGGTTCAACCATGCCAGACTGGTCTGTAGGAGAGGGGCCAGACAAAACAGACACCCTAGTCCTCCATGTTGGGGACTAGGCACAGAGCTAACAACCCTGACCCGTAAAAAAACAAAATATGTTACGGAAACCGCACTGGAGACATCAACGGTTACTGTGTGTGATGGCCTCTGGGAGTCAATGACCTATCTGACTGCCAGTGGCGAAAGCCGAAAGGAAGCCACTGGCATAAGACTGAAGTGCTCAACACCAAGACAAAAACCTAACTTGGTTTTCAGAAGACATGGACAATGTTCGAAGCAGGGAAGCTAGCTCAGGTCACAGCAGAGATGAGATGCTACAGCTTGTACATTCTGGGTGTCAGGGAGAGCAAATGGATGGGATCATGAAGATTAACAGCAGCCTCGGAAGAACTTTGTTGTTTTCTGGACGGGATGATGGACGTCATCATGAGGGTGTTGCCATCCTTTTGAAGGAGGAAGTGGAGCATTTCCTGCTTGAATGACAATTCATCATCAGCAGACTTAGGAGAGCCAGATTGAAAGGGAAACATCATAATATCACCCTGATTCAGTGCTATACTCCGACAAATGACAGAGGTGAAGTAGTAAAAGATAAATTCTACCCTACACTACAGGTGGCAGAGGCATTGACTTCCCCTCTTTTCCGTGGGTGCTTGATCCCCCCCCCCCATCTGTCCCCAGCCCCACCTCCACTACACCCCTTCCACGAGGCCCCATCCCCGCCCCACCTCTTCCCAACCCTCATTCGAACTCCTTCCCCAAATCCCCGCCCTGGCACTGCCTCTTCCCTGTCTCCTCCCTTGAGCGGGCCAGTTTCCACTTTCCCCACTGCTTGCCCCTTCCACTCCCCCAGAGTGTACAAACAACTGTTTGGCAGTGGCCAGGCAGGAAAAGCTGGGAAGTAGGTGAAGGAGCAGGGACGCAGTGCACTCAGGAGAGGAGGGGGCAAAGAAAGTGGGGCGGAGGGAAGCTTGGCTGCTGGTGGGTGCAGAGCACCACTAATTTTTCCTCGTGGGTGCTCCAGCCCCAGAGCACCCACGGAGTCGGCGCCTATGACAGGTGGAATTAGAGAGTCCCATGCCACAACCTATCATCAAGAGCGACCTGAATGCCAAGGTCAGTAAGGACAACACAAACGACAGAGCAATGGGAAGACATGGATATGGCACTGTGGATGAAAATGGAGAAAGGCTTGTTGACTTCTGCAATATGAAGGATCTAGTCATCGGCGGAATCTTATTTGAACATCATGAAATTCAAAAGCTGACATGGTGTTTTCGAAATGGCAGAAATAAGAACCAGATTGATCATGATATGGTCAATGGCAAATGGCGATGCTCGCTGACCAATGTGAAAGTGAGAAGGGGAGGAGATGTTGGCAGTGACCACCACCTAGTGACAGCCTCCAAAAGTCAAAACTGAGAAGTGTGGGTCCACCAAACAAGGGGCAGTTATGATATTGACAAGCTGAAGTCCCCTGAATACAGAAAGCCTTCATTCTGCAGTTAAAGAACAGGTTTCAAGCACTTGGAGACCTTGATGAAAAAAAGGGGAATGCAGATGAGATCAACAAGAAGTAGGACAAAGGAACAACAATTTTTAAACAGAGCAGTGAAGCCTGTCTAGGCTGTAGGCAGAAGAGAAGGAAGGCCAACTACAAAGTTCAGATTGAGATCTGAGCTTCCTCAGTGTTCTGAATACTTGGCTGTAAGGGATTGATTCTTGCCCATTTCTAACACACGTTACATCAAAATTAAAGAATCAGAGAGGTAGCTGTGTTAGTCTGGCATTGTAGAAGTGACAAAGTGTCCTGTGGCACCTTAAAGACTAACTGAAGTATTGACACACAAGCTTTCGTGGGCTAATACTCACTTTGTCAGACACATGCAGTGGTCTGCATGCATCTGACGAAGTGGGTATTAGCCCACGAAAGCTTATGCTTCAATACTTTAGTTAGTCTTTAAGGTGCCACAGGTCTCTGTCACTTCATCAAAATTAAACTTTCTTCTAGTCCCATATCTTCTGAGAGGTCAGAAAAATTCAGCATTAGAGAGGAGTTTCATCACATTTTGAGTCTTTAAAATACCAGAAAATATGCAATTTTCCAGGACTGAGATGAACCCATTTATAAACTGCTGTTTCATCAAAATTCATCTTTAAAATGTCAGTTGTAGCTTTAACCAGAATCAGTATATTATGTTTTTTTGGCATCATTTCACAGTAACTGCTCCAGCTCTCCAACACATTAGGCACAGACACTGCACACCAGCACCTAACTGGAGGCTTGATAAATTTTAAAAAAGGTATTAAACTGGTATTGGGCCAGCTTTAAGAGTATATTTATGGATGTATGCCTCTGCTGAAAAGGATTAAATATATCCCACTGAAAGCCCTTTTATTGCAAACATCTCTGCAAAGTGTTTCAAGGTAAGCCAATACAATTACAAGTTCAGTGGCTTTGAACACATTAGAAATTTTAACTCAAGAAGTACTGAGAACTTCTGCACTCATTGACTTTAAGAGGAGATCATTAACAGGTCCTAAACTTAGTGAGGGAGTCCTTCAGGCTGTGCAGTTTTATGTCCATCTGCTCTGCAAACAGAGCCTTGCCATCACACAGGAGGTCCCTCAGGGAATTCTGCACCTGACTGGACAGCAAAAGCCATGAGGCACTTCTCATGGACACCGCGGAGGCCATGGACCGTGTGGCTGTGGCCGTCGCATCTGACGCTGCCTGTTGTGTTGCCTTGGTAGCTGCTGTACTCTCTTCATCAAAGTTTTGAACTCTTTCCTGTCACACTCCTGGAGGAAGTCCTCAAACTTGGGGAGAGCCCCCCATAGATTGAACTCATATTGTTCCAGGAGAGCCTGATGGTTCACCACCCAGAACTAAAAGCTTGAGGATGAATAAATTTTCCTCCCAAAGGAATCCAGGAATTCTTGAATCTATTTTTGGAAATAGGGGCTGGCTGGCCCTGCCGTTCCCTGTGGTTGACCACCAAGGAGTTACAGGCAGGGTGGGTGTACAGGTATTCATGCCCCTTGGCGGGCACACAATACTTGTGCTCTGCTCTCTTAGAGATGGGGGGCCAGCAAGGGTTTGCCACAGGCATTTGAAATTTCTGCCACCCTTTGTGGGGTGGCAAGGCCACCCTGCCCAGTACTGAGGTGGCCAGGACATTAAAGAGGGAGTCCAAGGGCTCCTCCACCTCCTCTGCCTGGAGGTTGAGGTTTGATGCCACCCATTTCAATAGTTTCTGGTGGGCTTTAGAGTCCTCCTGCGGGCCAGAGGGAGGGATCGCAATCACCTCATCAGGAGAGGTCGAGGAGACAGGCACGGTACTTTGTGTGTCCACCAGCACCGAAGAATCCATCCCCTAGTTGCTCTCCAGGCATGGTGCTGAAGACGCATGTCCTACCGAATCCTTCCTTGGAGGAGAGGGAGGCCGACGGCCATTCAGAAGCTCCAGCCACTGAGCAAGCCTCCACTGTACCTGCTGTGGCACTGGTGGAGCAGGCTGTTTGGCTTGGCTGGCCTGACCCATCGATGAACAACTATGAAGAGAGGCCAGGCTGACATATGACCTGGGAGGACTGGGAGTGGTGCTGACCATGAGACCGTGACCCTGATGTGGAAGAACAGTACCGCTGGTAGTAGCTGCTCTGAGATTGGCTCCAGCGGGTGGATCCGTGCTGGCAATCAATGCCCCAGGCTACAGGAGCGGTGCCAGGGTGGGGTCCTGGAGCGAGACAATGACAAACGAGAACAGCATCGACATTCATGTCATAACTGGCTACAATAGCCCTGCTGAGACAAGGACATTTGGCATCATCTGCCTTGGTCCTGTCAGTATCCACTTCTCGAGGTGGAGCGGTGCCTGGAGCCTCTGTCATACAGACTCCAACAAGACAACCTGGGGGGGGTTGACGGCGACCTGTGTGGACTACACATGAGATGGTCGCTGAGCAGCGAACAGAGTCAGAAACATTCCCTCGATTGAGACCAAGTGGGGGAGACTGCGGAGATCCCACAGGCAGCTTGTCTCTGGATCACGGGGCCAACATTGGCAGTGTTCCTGGTACTGGCATTGACATAACACCCTGAGCCACCTGCAGGGCCTCTGGCGTGGAAGGAATCCAGACATCCGTGGAAGCCTGTTCGAAACAGGCTGAGCTACTCTGCTCAACCTGAGTCGGAGGCCGGGAGGCCAATGGGGACCAGCGACTGCCCAGCATCAGTTTAACCTCTCCCCCAGTCTTGCACTGGTGCGGCGGTGAAGGTGGCCTCTTCTTAGCGTGTCCTGTGGACGGGGAGTGGTGTTGACTGGTAGATGGCACCACTGGGTTGCCATGTACCGACACTGTGGTACCCGGTGCCAACTTGGAGCGGTGCGCTGGAGTCAGAGTCAATACTGACTCCATCAGGATGGTCTGGAGCCTAACGTCTCTCTCTCTTCGTCAGAGGCTTAAACAACTTGCAAATCTTGGAGCGATCACTGAGATGGGTTTCACCCAAACAGCATGAACAGTTTGCATGTGGATCACTCACTGGCATCTGTCACCTACAAGTATCGCACGACTTAAAACCCAGGGCGAGGAGCACGCCCTGGCCAGGGCGCACTAACTAATCTAATCTACTACTAACTACAGGTACTGTACAATGAACAAACAAGAGTTCTGGGGATGAGCTGCAGCAAAGCGGGAGCAGAGCAGATCCAAAGCACTTTCATGTTCTATCATCTGGTAACACTGAGAGCAGTCTAGATCCATCCTCTTTGGTTGCTAGGGGCGCTCCACTACAGGTACTGCTAGGGGAAAAACTTTGACACTGGTGCACGTGGCGAACATGCACACCTCTTGTGCAATACACATGAGCAATCGCTTGGAAGCAGAAACACAAAAATAATGCATGAATCTTCCTGATTCGAAATATTCAAATTGTTTCAAACCTTCAGATCAAAATTAGTTTGAAAAGATTAAAAATGGTTCAAAGAGCTAAGATGAAAGATGTGTTCGAATATAAAAATAAAGTGATTGTTTACACTATTTTTAGAACTTGCACCACACAATGACAGGCACACAAGGAAATAAATCCTAATTATAAACAGCTAATCCCAGTCTACTGCAATCATTCTGCTCAGATTTCCATTTGTGCTCCTCACACCTTATGAATTTTTGGATCTGAGAAGATTAAAAATTTTTTTGGTAAGAACTGTCCTCTACAAAGCATATTTGAGGAAAATCATGTTGTTCTTCATTTGTAAGCTTTTGTACATGCAATATAGCATCTAGTCTGCCTGATAGAAGGTTTTAATTCGTAACTGCCTGTGCATGTAGTACTAGCCTTCGAAATATTCTAGAAACTAGCTTTTTAATTCAGTGACACTTATGCACAGATCAGTATTAGTGTTAGAGATGACAATATGCAGCTTCATATTGTGCCAGCGCTGTATCATCCAATTTGGCATCATATCTTCAAGTCTGTTTTATTTTCAAGCTCATATATCCCACTTTTCCTGTACTGAGTCTTGGTTTTCTCTTCTACTGTGAGGGATGAGTAAATGTATCTATATATTAAGTGATGTTGGTTTTTACTTTGAGTATTTTAAGATGATTTTATCCTACATTTTTCTTCATCCTCTCTTCTCCCTACCTTCTGACTATTTTGATATAAGTGTATATAGTAGTTAAGAGGCTTACTGTATTACACTGCCCTGCTATTCTGGACTATGTTTTTCTCCCTTCTCCCATCGTCAACTTCTTGTGTCCTGACAGAATGAGTTAATAAATTATTATTTTGATTTCACAAACCACATTTTTTATAAAAATATTATGAAGAAATAATATAACAGCTTAAGACCTAAAGATATTAAAAATAAGACCTCTACATCAAAGTAGCATGAACTCTACATGAAATGATGCAGCATTTCAGGTACAGCAGAATGGTCTTTCCATAAAGTTGTTTCGATATATGCTGGATTTCCATGGTACCTGGAACACTGCAGCCTCGTGATGCAACTTTTCACTATACAGTAAACCCTCGATTTAACTGACCACAATTTAACGGACTTCGGATGCAACGGACAAAATTTCCGATGCATCCAAAATCCGTTATTCGGGGGCTGCCGGCTCCCGCCCCGGGGAGCCGGGCAGCAGCTGTCACTCCCCGCAGAGGTTGACAGCTCCCGCCCGGCTCCCCGCAGCGGGGAGCCCGGCGGGAGCTGTCAACCCCCCCCCCACCTGGCTCCCTGCAGGGGGAGCTGGGGGGGGGTTAACAGTTCCCGCCCGGCTCTCCGCTGCGGGGAGCCGGGCGGGCGAGTTGACAGCTCCCGCCGGGCTCCCCACAGCGGGGAGCCCGGCAGGAACTGTCAAACCCCACCCCGCCCGGGGGGGAGGGGGGGGAGTTGACAGCTCCCGCCGGGCTCCCCGCTTGGCTCCCCCCCCACAGCGGGGAGCCCGGCGGGAGCTGTCAACCCCCCCCCCGCTCCCTGCAGGGGGAGCCGGGCGGGGGTGGGGTGGGGTGGGTTTGACAGTTCCCGCCGGACTCCCCACAGCGGGGAGCCTGGCGGGAGCTGTCAAACACACCCCCCCCAGCCGGGACCCAGGCAGGCGGGTTGACGGCTCCCGCCAGGGTCCCAGCAGCCGGGCTCCCGAAGGTGATAAAAGTAAAACCTGGACATAAGGGACTAATTCGGGCGAGGGGGGTGTCCATTGTCAGCCGAAAGTCCATTATTTAATAATTTTAAAAAATTATTAAATAACGGACTTTCGGCTTTAACGGACACCCCCTCGCCCGAATTAGTCCGTTATATCGAGGTTTCACTGTATAGGTCTCAATGCTGCATCAATACCATTATGGTTGTTGAGAAATGGAGTCAAGTGGGGTGAACTGACTATGGCTAATGCTATTATTTAGAAAAACACCACCAGGATGTATAGGACATATAATTTTTTATTATTCATATTGTGGTTGGTTTTAGGAGGTCTCCTATCAGTAGCTGGGAGCCCTCGTGTTAGACTACAATGAAAATAGATAACCCAGAGAGACTGCAATCTAAACTAGAGCATAACTTAATTTTTATACGATTTTGGAAAATTTGGAATTTGGAAAATTAGAGGAATTTTCTACCACATCATTTTTTTGGGGGAAGGGGGGAGATTTAGCCCTAGTACTTAAACATAACATCTTCAATCCACTTTACAGCAAAAAATTAATTACACCTCAAAACACACCCTTGAATGGTAAATTTTAGTATTTAGTGGGGTATATTTTAGTATAGTGTCATAAATTAATATATCTTGTAGTGTGAAATCTTAATAGGACACCTCTCTACAGTCCTCTTATAAAATCCTTACTAGCACCATCAGTTATTGATTTAGCCAAGTTAGTTACTGAAGTTCTACAGTACTGTGCCATTCAATAGGTTTAAACCTAAAAATATCATGGAAAGTCCAAGGGCCTGTGATGTATCAAAGTTCTTCGGGCATGTACTGAAAAACAGGATACAAGTCTGAGCTTCCTCAAATACCGTATTTTTCGTCATATAGGACGCTCCGGCCTATAAGACGCCCCCGAGTTTTTAAATGAAAAAGCCGGACACACACACACACACACACACACACACACACACAAAAAAAAACAAAAACAAAAACACCCCACCACCATACACAAAAAGCGCCTCGCTCTCCCGTCAGCCCGCCGCGCGGGCGGGCTGCCGGGAGCGTGCCGCTCTCCCGTCCCCGCCGCGCGGGCGGGCTGCCGGGAGAGTCCCGGTTCCCCCCTCCCCGCCACGGGCGGGCTGCCGGGAGCGTCCCGGTTCCCCCCTCCCCGCCGCGGGCGGGCTGCCGGGAGCGTCCCGGTTCCCCCCTCCCCGCCGCGGGCGGGCTGCGCTCCCGGCAGCCCGCCCCCGGCGGGGAGGGGGGAACCGGGACGCTCCCGGCAGCCCGCCCGCGGCGGGGAGGGGGGAACCGGGACGCACATTCGCCCTATAAGACGCACCAACTTTTTCCCCCCCGTTTTGGGGAAGAAAAAGTGCGTCTTATAGGGCGAAAAATACGGTAATAATAAAAAAAATAGGTGGGAGTTTTCCTTCACAACAGGTTTAAATACAAATAAGCCACAACACACTAACATAAGTTACCCAAATATATTCAATGAAGCGGTTGCTGCTACCTTCTTAAAAAAACCACATTACAACTGGACAAAATCCTATTCAGCATGATAGTAGGAAAATGTTCACAAGCAGCATCGGTTAGGGCAGATATCATTCATAAAGAGCCTCTGAGATAACCTTTAAATAGAGAAGAATGCATGCATTTGTAGCAGCTTACGAAAATGGAAAGCATGAATAATAATCCTGACAGCAAACACTTAAGTGTGCCCAGTTTTCTATTGGCATAACAAACATAACCCATCTCTTATATAGGAGACAATAAAAACAGCTTCTCTTCCTACGTGTGTGTAATAAAAGACACTGTACCTCACAGTAAAATCATAGGAGCAGGAGGCCAATAAAGTTGCATGAAATGGTGAAAACTGCAAGAAAGGAAAAAAAAGTACTTGAAAGCAAAAACCTTAGGTACATATTTTCCAGAAATAATGAAGATTATTTAACTGTTAAGACTGCTTAGGAAAGTACCACAACACACTGTAACAAAACAGGCTGCCTGCTTTAACCACTGAGCTTTAGCAATTATGCTTTAAACAATATGTAATCAGCTACTACACTATACTGGTAGGAATCCATTTCATTGTAGTGGTTCTAGCTGCATACTATAAATTAAGGACCTGACAGGGGTTCGATGAGGTACTTCCTTTGAGATTTGAATAGCCTGCTATAGGACTCTCTACTTTGGGCTGACACTTTGAATGCCCTCTCAGGCTATAAAGAATGTTTCAGTAAAGCTGTGTGACCATTTTGGTTTTTCCAGCTGAGTTACAGCGAGACATCCCTCAAATTTGTAACCTACGTCAGAGGACCTACGAGATGGATTTCGCTTTATTAATTAAGAAGACCGGAGTGATGTTTGTAAACTGGCAGTTACACAAAATAGCCTAATACATTTCCCCACAATGCAGGGCATATTATAGTTTAAATTCTGGCATGGACTGTGGAGATGAGCATGTCCAAAAAACTGCAACAAAGAGGGAAGAGAAAACAGGATAAAAATTGCCCACCTCAGCTCTGGCATCTTAACAGGTAATTTCCTAGGTTTTTAACAAAAATCTCAAATCCTTGAAAAGTAGTACACATATTAATCACTAATGTGCCTGGTAATTTACTTTATCTTTAAAGATTTGTATGTGTGGAATTTCCTTTTCTAAATGGTCCCAATATCTGCCAAAGAGGAGACCTGCTCCTACAAACCTCAGCTGTATTATTGAGGTGTGTGGGGATGGAGGAGAGGAAAATTGGTGGAGTGTAGTCATGGTGTTGAAAGAAGAGACAAAAGCATTCCTTTGTTCTGCTAACCACATTTCCTTCTCATCCACCATGGAGCAGTAATCCTGATGCAGCAGAGCTCCCTTGATTCTCAAAGGAAAACCTAGAGAGGGAATCCAAACTCAGGGCTCCCTTCCTGCAGTGGCTAGGTGGTGAATGGGGGTGGGACTCCCCATCAACCTCCTCATGTCCATAGGATTGGAGCTCTCCTCTTATCATCCAAAAGAAGGGGAGGTATGTGCAGCTGCCAGGAGGCTTAAGGTGACCAAAGAGGATGGTCTCTCTGCTTTCTGCTGTACTGCTGCCCCAGACGGGTGTCCAGCTAATGAAGACTCCCTCCCCATGAGCTTCTCTCTCCCCCATCTCCTTCGCTGTGAGACTTAAGAGTCAAATCAGGGGGAGGCAAAGAGGGACATTGCAAATGCCAATTTCTGTAAGCCAGCCTCCTGACAAGCCCAAACAAGGATCATCAAGGACAAACACATGCTGAAGTTCAAGGGACCTAAAAGGTGGCTCCCAAGGAGCCTCCTACGACCTGTGAGGTGGGTCAACAAACTCTTAAGGTTCACTGGGGAGTCTTCCCTCGCATAAACCTCAGTTGGGTCACAGAAAAGGCAAGGACACCTGCTGCACTCCACCCCCACAGATTTCCTATAGTCTTCAGGAGAACTCCTTTCCCATAGGACTGGGGAGCATGAACAGTAAGAGCAGGAGACTTGATGGCAACAAAAAAAAGAGGGGGCTCATTGTCCCCATGATTTCACATATTGTTCCATGGAGCTCTTGAAGATTCAAGAATAACTCAGAGCTGATGAGCCATAGTGCTATTTAATATCTTAAGAACCTGTCAAAAACCTTGAGCTATGCCCTAGATATCGCAAAGTGGGAAGGAAAATAGACTTGAAAATTCTGAACCCCTCTACTTTTAGGGTGCCACAGTTCAGAGCGAATTCACTTCAAACTGGGAGATGGGGGAAGGAAAGTTCTACCTCTGCTACAGTTCTAACCCACCAACTTTGAGGCCAATGGCAAGAACGGGAGGAAAAACTGGGCTTATAATGGAAAATCGTTAGCAGGCCTAATTTTGTGGTGGCTTTGTTGCCCTTTATTAGGACCTTTCACCCCTAAGGCTTCTTAAGCCCTTTCATATACACACAAATACACAGTCAGCAAGCTCTAAGCCTTATTCTACACAAATGCTGCCACCTCTAGAGTGTAATGAAGCGGCTGCTAAACAGCACACAGCAATAATGCAACACAATTTAAGAAAGGAATGAGGGTGTATATGGTTTTCAGCTGAAACTACATGAAGAATTTAAATTGACGAGACTTCCTTGAAGTTTTTCATTCTGTGGAGCCTTTTACAATAAAAAGACCATCTCTTGAAGCTACTCTCTCAACACCCCTAAAACTTGTTTTGAATGTCAAAATGTATGTGTGGACCATTAGGAAGGACTCTGAGAATAACTAATCTGTCAACTATTAAACAAGCAAAAATCATGGGTACCTGCTTACTTGCTTCTTTATTTCTAGTTCTTAAGTACATATATACTGTTTGCATCAGTGACACTAATAGAAATTGGAGTCCATTGACAGGGTAAGACAAAGAACTTAACTTACTTTTACTCTCCTTACAGCATAGGTATGGCCAACAAGGTTGAATACTGGCTGCCGGACATTCCTCAAATCCCAGCCTTTCAAACTACAGTCAACTGCGCCAGTTACCAGCAAATTCTGATTATTACAAAAAACAAACACCACATGCAGGCACATTAGAACAGGGTTACTATTAAACCGCAATGATAAAAAATACAGCCAATGAGGTTCGCAGTGTACAGTCTACAAAGAAAATGGAAATGTAAGTTACAAATATGTTTACACATAAGAAACAACTTTGTAAATTATGCAAGTGTTTTTCTAACAGTGTAACCAAAGACTGAGTCCTACCTATGCCATTTATTCCTGGGAATGACTCTCCTGGGATGTCAGCCCTTGTTAGTGAGAGAAAATAATCACTAGACATGATTGTTACTTGGACATCAGTAGAGTGGAAGAGACATTGATGTGGCAATAAAAGACCTTTACTCTTAAAGAAAAGTGGTTCACTTAGTAATGCTTACTGTAGTTTGGCACAACACATTATACCTCGTCATATTTGCACCAGTCACAGCTCAAGATCTCGGACTGGTGACCTGGAATCACTACTTTGACTCCTGGTGTCTTCACATCCCAAATTCTTAAAGTCTGATCACCTGAAATAAAGGAATCATTGATGAGCCAAGAGTAACTGTAGGGAGTTTTCCCCATTATAACTCTGAAATACTTTAAATCTACCAGTACAAAAAGTGACAATAATTGTCAAGACCTATGTTTTGTAGAAGGGCGAGCAATGAATCACTTACAGTCCAAACAAGAATGGCCAATTACACACAGGATTCATTGATACACACACAGGAAATGATTAGGGTTTTATCATCATTTAATTAACAAGATAATCAAACCTAACAACTAGCTTTGTTTTATCACTAGCACCCTCTGTTGCTCTTTTCAATTGGAGTAGATTCTGTAAAAAGGATATTGGATAAAATTTTCCAAAGGGCCTAAAAGTATGTGTACAGAGAACACGTGACACATGGGGTTCTCCACTACATATGGCAGGATTCACTCAAGATTATGTGATCAAATAGCTCCCGCCCTACTAATTTTTCTTGCTGTAGTAGGACACATTTCATTTTGGGTTTTAAATTTCTCAGTGATAGAATAATGGGCTTTTTCTAAAAAAAAAAGAAGCTATTATCTTTGAAAGATATTTTCCCTCAGATACAGATTTTAAGAGAGAGCTTACATTTTGCAACCAACATTTGACAAGACACTACATTTTTTAAGAGAATCAATACACAAATACATGTGTACTTTGATCCATTACCTTTGCAGTTAATCAAAGAAGAATTTTTAGGGCCAAAGATATTTGTAAAACTAGCCCACTGAGTCAACAATAATTTTGGCACACTATAAGCAAACTTCCTGGTGGTAAAAAAAATAAAATATGCGTGACTATATGAAAGACATTATTTTTGATCCAGTAATCTGGAGGTAGTACGGCTAAACCACCCTGAACACACCCGATCCCGTCTGATCTCGGAAGCTAAGCAGGGTCGGGCCTGGCTAGTACTTGGATGGGAGACCTCGGAATACCAGGTGCTGTAGGCTTAACATGGGCGTGGTGCTAGCAACTCCACCCTTTAAGGGACCCAATTGCTACCGAAACACCAACGACAGAAATGGAGAGATCTGTGGTTGGTGGCCCATACCCCGGCTGGGGTGACGGGCAAAGAGAAGAGAGAATCTGGAGGTAACACAGTGTAGCATATTCAACTTTGGTGCCTGCCAGAAACAGCATCGTCAATGGATGGCACTACTTCAGAGAGGAAAAATAATACATTAAAAAGCTCAGCTTACTCCTGAGCCCTTTGCCAAATGGAAGAGTCAACACTAAAGCCAAATCTGGCTCCTCGTTTCCCCAGCTCAGTTGCAGGTAGAAGGACTCACAAATAAAACATTACCCTTTTTAAAAACAAAAAGAAAAAACTTGTGCTGAAAAACATTTGTAAGATTGATAGGTCAAAACGAGGTTAAAGACTTTTTGGAGCATACCAAGTACAATCATATTCATTAAGGGTCATTACTAATTAGCATTCCAATATTAAGTAAACACAGAGAGCCTCAAAAGTTTCCAATTAATTAATTTATTCATTCTACCTTTAGTAACAAGTCACCTCTATTAGGCAACAGATTATTGCTGGCCTGTTGGGTGATTACTGAACACAGACTTGTCTGTGTATTCTATTTGAGTCACCTTAAATTTTATAAACCTGTTAAAATAAAAAATGAAGATAATTAAATATCTACACACTCACCCTAAGATTTCTAAAAAGAGATCAAACAAACACTCCCCCCCCCCCACCCGCCCTCCATGCATAGAGCTGGCCAATGCTTATCTATCTATCATATCTCCCTCTCCATATGTCACAGTAAGGGACTAAGGTTTACATTAGACTTAAATGGTGCACAGGTTTTATGCTGGCTTTTTGTCAAAGATTTTTTTTCCACCCAAACCTATAACCCACACTACATAAAGTCCAGCGAGACAAGAACAAGTTAGCACAATCAATGCCAGACTGTGCTGAGACAGAACGGTCACAATTCTGCAAAGCTAGATACTTAAGAGATTAATAAAGTATAACCGTCCTGAAGATGTTATTACGTTAAGTAGAGATCTTCGGATGGACAATACCATAGTAATTGCTAAATTCTATTTGGGTTTTGCTGAGATACTGTACGTGGATATTTGTGTTTATGGCCTCTTACTGGTAACTTCTTCCTTTAGTAGATTAAAGCCACTTTTATCCAGTAATAGTAGGGTCAGATTCCTGATAGTAGTATTTACCAAACCAGTTTGTAAAAACATAAACACTGCTTTGTGGCAGTATTTGTGTTTATATTTAGCACAAGGCACTTCTATGAAGTAAAGAAAAAGAGCACTAACTTTATGAGCAGAAGGCAGCCTTTGCAATATAAGTGTATCAATATATATCTTTTCAGGAACTTATGTCCCCACCTGGCTTAGATTCTGAAAAGGAGAAGCATCAACACCATGTAAAAGTTTTTAACCAACCAGATTGTGTGGGTTACACAATCTGGTTGGTTAAAAAAATTTATTCAAAGACTCTAGTAAGAGAGATTGAAATTGACCTTTCTGAAAATGTTAAACAGACGCCCCACACCTTGCTCCTTGGTGAGAAGAACAATGCAGTCAGAAATCGCACACAAAGGTAATAATGCTGTCAATTTCTCATAAATAAAGCGTGCTGAATACAGGCGTTTACAAAGTATATAGATGAATTTGTTTGTTCACTCAAACCAGAAAAGCTGTAGTTCCAAACCTCCTCTCTCACTGTATGCAAATTCCACAGCAAAGACCACACCTTCCTAGAGCACTTTCCATCCTGCACTTGCAAAATGACTCCTTGAGGAAAGACTAAAATTAATGGAGCTAAAACCATGATGAATGAGGGAGAAACTTTTCTTTCCCTTGCACTCATGACAACAGTCTCTACTTACCCTACTCATTAAATGTATATATTATATATATAAAATGCAGCATTAAAATTGAAGTTGTAGAAGAGTAGCTATTATGCTAAGCCATGCAGGGCTTTGTCCAGTACAGAACAGACTCTCCATTTCCAAGTTACAAATGCTGTGCGGTATTGGACAGCATCACCAATATGTAATTAGAAAAAAAAACATACTTGTTAGTTCCTCTTGCTGGCAAATTTAAAGGCCAATAAGAATGTGTTGACTCTACAAAGGATTCTATAGCGAACTAAAAGAACCAGGCACAATGTATTGCTCTGCAGTGGTTGAGGGTCATTGAGCTGAACTGATTTACATTTGGCTATAAGCTAATGATGTGTGCACTTGGCACCTTCTTTATGTGCTAGTCATCACTTTGTTCTCCACGTAGAAAGGGAGACCTTCTGGACAAACGACATAAGGAGTCATTAAACCCTTTTAGCCATCAGGCCGTTATTTATGTCATGTCTTTAATCACATTTTCCAAATGACTGGTCTTTCGATGTCAGCCAGACATTTATTGGGCCCGAGCTGATGCAGCACGTCCACCTGATCTTCCAGCTTATTTTATCAGCTCAGAAACTGCTATTGACATCAAAATATAATTTATTTACATACACTCAATAAACAGCTCCTGTTTATTAATATTTTCAAACAGGTAAGAGGCAGTCAAATGACCAGCTTGAGTACAAACCCTTGCACATGATGATAGCAACATTGTGAAGTGCCACGCACATCTTTCAAAATGCAAGAGTATTAGCTACAAAATAAAAGTTAACGTAATTGAAACAACAGTCAGACATACTCCATTCTCCTGTCCACTCCACACCAGTTAAATCTTGCTGCACACTGATATGACTTACTTAATTTGAGGACTTTCCATCAAACTAAATATTTCTCAGGTAGCATTCATTATTTTTTTCAGTTGGCATACATTTCAGCATGGCAAAGGATCCCCCCTTCTTTTCTTTACCTCACCCATTTTCTTCAAAGAAAAATAACATTTATCATCCCTAGAACACAGGAGCTAACAAAGAACAGTTACTTACCTGTAACGTTGGTTCTTCGAGATGTGTTGCTCATGTCCATTCCCATATGTGTGTGTGCGTTCCGCGCATGCCCGGTACGGAAAGCTTTTCCCCAGCGGTACCCGTAGGGTCGGCAGGGGCGACCCCTGGAGTGGCGCCGATATGGCCATGCATATATGCCCCTGCCGACCCTCCCCCCGCTCAGTTCCTTCTTGCCGGTACTCCGACAGAGGGGAGGCGGGTGGGATTCGGAATGGACATGAGCAACACATCTCGAAGAACCAACGTTACAGGTAAGTAACTGTTCTTTCTTCTTCGAGTGCTTGCTCATGTCCATTCCCATATGTGACTTACGAGCAGTCATCTCGGAGGAGGGTGAGGAGTACTATGAGTACCTGCTGACAGGATTGCTTGTCCCACAGCTGCGTCCTCCATTGACTGCTGCACGATGGCGTAGTGCGAAGTGAAGGTATGCACCGAAGACCACGTCGCTGCTCTACAGATGTCGGCGATCGGGACATGTGCCAGGAACGCTGTGGACGCGGCCTGGGCTCTAGTGGAATGCGCCGTCAGAGCTGGCGGAGTAACGTCCGAGAGGCTATAAGACAATTTAATGCAAGACGTAATCCAGGCCGAAAGGCGCTGGGTAGAGATTGGTGACCCTTTCATTCTTTCTGCCACTGAAATAAAAAGTTGTGGAGATTTACGAAAACACTTGGTTCTCTCTATGTAAAAGGCTAATGCCCTCTTTACATCCAATGAATGAAGCATTCTTTCCCTGTTATCCGCATGGGGTTTGGGAAAAAACACCGGTAAGAACACTTCCTGGTTCAAATGAAAGGGTGAGACTACCTTGGGCAGAAAGGCCGGGTGTGGGCGCAACTGAACCTTATCTCTATGGAAGATCGTGTAGGGCGGTTCAGAAGTGAACGCCCTAATCTCAGAGACTCTTCGTGCCGAAGTAATTGCCACTAAGAACGCGGTCTTCCATGAGAGGTAGGACAGAGGGCAGGAAGACATGGGCTCGAACGGGGGCTTCATTAGGGCCGTCAGAACCAGATTGAGATCCCATGGGGGGGTTGGTTGACGTATGTGCGGATACAGCCTCTCCAAACCTTTAAGAAACCTGTTAACCAGAGGGTTACTAAAGACCGAAATATCATCGGCGCCCGGGTGGAACGCCGAAATAGCAGCCAAGTGTACCTTGACCGTGGAGAGCGCTAATCCTTGTTGTTTCAGCTCAAGGAGGTAGTCAAGGATGGTAGGGATTGGACAAGACAGGGGGTCCCCCCCCTTGTTCTGAACCCACATTGAGAAGCGCTTCCATTTGGCAGTATAGGTTCCCCTCGTGGAAGGTTTTCTGCTACCCAGGAGGACTTCCCTGACTGAATCTGAGCACTGAAGCTCTGCTGGTTTCAACCACGGATATACCACACCGTGAGGTGGAGGGACTGTAGGTTGGGATGTAGCATCCTCCCGTGGTCTTGGGAGATCAGTGTTGGCGACAGGGGAAGTGTTATTGGTGTCGCCACACAAAGAGACAACAGGGTCGAGTACCAGTGCTGCCGAGGCCAGGCTGGCGCCACCAGTATAAGCGACGCTTTGTCCTGACGGGCCTTCGCCAGTACCTTGTGAACCAGGGGAAACGGGGGAAATGCATAAAGCAGGCCCCCCGTCCACAGAATGTGAAATGCGTCCCCTTCGGACCCCGGGCTGAGGTTGAGGAGGGAGCAAAACCTGTGGCACTTCCTGTTGGCCCTTGTGGCGAACAGGTCGAGATGGGGAAACCCCCACCTTTGGAAAATCGAGTGGGCCACATCGGGTCTGAGGGACCACTCGTGGCCCCGGAAGGAGCGGCTCAGGGAGTCCGCCAGCACATTCTGGTCTCCTGGAAGGTAAGCCGCTGTGAGGGAGATCCCCCTGGGGATGCAGAAATCCCAAAGGGCGAGGGCTTCCTTGCACAGGGGAGAGGAGCGAGCACCACCCTGTTTGTTTATATAGAACATCGCGGCCGTATTGTCTGTTAGGACCGTGATGTTCTTGCCCTTCAGGTCCAACTGAAAGGTCTGGCATGCCAGGCGAACTGCTCTGAGCTCTCGTACGTTTATGTGGAGAGACAACTCCTCCTGAGACCAGAGGCCCTGTGTCGTGTTCTTTTCTAGATGCGCCCCCCAACCGAGAGCCGACGCGTCTGTTACCAGCGTCGCAGATGGTTGGGGTTTGTGAAAGGGCACCCCACCGTTCAGAGATGTGGGTTGGAGCCACCAGAGAAGTGATTGTCTTACCTTTACTGGAAGAGTCACGACCAGGTCGAGGGGGTCCCTGCGTTGGTTGTACACCTTCGCGAACCAGGCTTGCAGAGGGCGTAGCCGTAGCCTCGCGAACGGCACCACGTAGGTGCATGCCGCCATGTGGCCCATTAGGACCATGCAGTTTCTTGCCGTGGTCATGGGGCCCCGAAGTAGCGGGGAAATAATGTCCGCTAAAGCCTTGGCTCGAGATGGAGGTAGGAAGGCTCTTGCACATCGAGAGTCCAGTATTACGCCAATAAACTCTATCCTCTGCGTAGGAATGAGAGTTGACTTTGGTATATTGAGGATAAGGCCCAGCTTTAGGAAGATGGCCTTGATGAACGTGATTTGTCTTAGGAGCAGGTGCCTCGACTTTGCTCTGATGAGCCAATCGTCCAGGTAAGGGTACACATGGATGCCGTTCCGTCTGAGGAACGCTGCGACTACCGCCATGCATTTCGTGAATACCCTTGGTGCTGACGAAAGGCCGAACGGAAGGACCGTGAATTGGTAATGTCGGGAGCCTATCGCGAACCTCAGGAATCGCCTGTGGCTCGGGATGATGGAGATGTGAAAGTAAGCGTCCTTTAAGTCGAGGGCGGCGAACCAGTCCCCTTGATCCATAGCAGGAATTATGACGGCTAAGGAGAGCATGCGAAACTTCAACTTCTTTATGTAGGAGTTGAGGCCTCGCAAGTCCAGGATGGGCCGGAGCCCTCCTTTGGCCTTCGGGATAAGGAAATAACGGGAATAGTAACCCTTGCCCCGAAATTCTTGAGGAACCTCCTCTATGGCACCCAAAGACAAGAGGGTATGGACCTCCTGATCTAGGAGTTGCTCGTGAGATGGGTCCCTGAAGAGGGACGGGCACGGGGGGTGGGTGGGAGGGAGAACAGAGAACTGGATAGAATATCCCACTTCTACCAGGCTGAGAACCCACTTGTCCGAGGTGATAGAGGACCATGCCTGGTAGAAATGGGATAGACGGTTCACAAACGGGAGGGAAGCTATGGGCTCGGAGGCTGGCTCGGCGTCCCCGGGCGCAGCTTCAAAAGTTCGGCCTCGGGCCAGGAGGGTGGTTATTCCCTGGCCCCTGAGGCTGGTGAGAGGAGGGGCGATGTCGTCCTCTACTATTGCCTCTCCCGCCCCTTCGGGGTTGGTCCCTCCTATAAGGTGGTGCCTGATAGGGTCTGGCTGGCGGGGGCGGTGGAGCCCTAAAGGGTCTTCTTTGGCCCTGTGGTGTATGTAGCCCAAGGGAGCGGAGCATGGCCCTGGAGTCCTTCATGGACTGTAATTTCTTGTCCGTATCGATAGCAAATAACCCTTGCCTATCGAATGGCAAGTCCTGTATAGTTGCCTGCACAGGCGGGGGAATACCCGACACGTGTAACCAGGCCCCCCTGCGCATAGCTACTGCCGTGCCCAATTGGCGTGAGGCCGAGTCCGCTGCGTCTAATGCGGCCTGTAGGGCAGCTCTGGAGACCATCCTGCCCTCTTGCACTATGGCCTTGAAGTCATGGGCCGATTCCTGGGGTAAGGTGCCCTCAAATTTGGTCATTGTAGACCAGGTGTTATAGGCGTACCGGCCCAGGGCGGCCTGCTGATTCGCAATGCGGAGCTGTAGGGCCGCCGACGAGTATACCTTCCTACCCCAGAGGTCCAATTTCTTCGAATCGTGTGACTTTGGGGTAGGTCCTGTCTGGCCCTGACGCTCTCTGTGGTTCACTGCGTCCGCGACCATGGAGCCGGGCGGTGGGTGCGTGAACAGGTACTCGTACCCCTCCCGTGGTGCGAAGTACCGGCGCTCCACTCCTTTAGCCGTAGGTGGAAGTGATGAGGGGGTCTGCCAGAGGGAGTCCATGGTGGACCTGACCTTGCGCATGAAGGGTAGCGCTATCTGAGGTGGTGAGTCGGATGAGAGGATGTCTACATTAGGATCTTCCTCATCCCCTTTGACTTCCTCAGGCTGGAGGTTGAGATTTTGCGCCACCCTTCTCAGCAGGTCCTGATGACCCCTAATGTCCATGGGTGGCAGGTTGTAAGAGGAGCCCGCCACTGCGTCGTCCGGGGACGATGAAGAGGAGCCAGGTTGGGGGTTCTCCATCTGAACATCCTCCCCTTGAATCTCCCTGATTGCAGACTGAGTGTCCGACGTACCAGGCAGAGGGTCAGCCACATGTTCCTCCGATTGAGGCCTAGTGATGGTGGCAGACACCGGACCTCTCGGCACCGAAGGCCAGGAGGCTACTGATGGAGGTCCCTGGGCCTGATGGTAGGTAAACGGGGTCCAAAACGGCCATTGGGGAGGGCCTTGCTCTACCACCACGGATGGCTGCCGGTGCCGTCGATGGGAGGAGTGACGGTGCCGCGAATGGTGGTGCCGGGAACTATGGCTACGGCGGGATCTGGACCGTGACGAGGAAGCATCCGACTCCGATGAATAGTCGGACTGCGACCAGGGCGGTGCGGTGCCCTCCGGCGCTATGCCCCGTGAGTACATTTCAGGCTTCCCGGGAAACCTCGGTGCCTGCGGTGCGGTGGGAGCCGGTGCGGGTATCGGCGGTGCCATCGAGGTTGCCGGTGCCGCTAGAGCCAAGCTTGCCGGTACCGAAGTCACCGGTGCTGGCGGAATGATGTGCGCGACGGTGCGGGTGACCGGTGCCGGGATGGCAAACTGCGGTGCCGTGTCGACCGCGGTGCCCATGAGGTCCACCGCCGCGTCGAACGCCTCTGGGGTCGAGGGCGGTTCCAGCTCCGGCACCTCGCTTTCCCGAGAGGGCACTATCTCCGGGGAGATAGTGATAGGCTCCGGTGCCGCTATCGGTGCGCGCTCTTGACGGGGCCGTCTCACGTGCCCCGGAGCTGCTGGCACCACCGAGGGATCACCCGTGCCCTTGCGCACCGGGGAGCGCCCTCTAGATTTTTTAGAAGGGACCGGCGACTGAGACCGGTGCCTTCTAGATAAGGAGGAGGATCCGTGCCGTGGCGACCGGTGCCGAGGTGTCTTCGGGCCCTTCGGGGTCGCGGTGCCGCGCACCGACGCCGGTGCGCTGCTGGAGGCGGACGGCTCCGATGGTGGCTGGAGTGCCGACTCCATAAGGATTAACTTTAAACGGAAGTCTCTCTCCTTTTTAGTGCGCGGCTTAAAGCTCTTGCAGCTCGAGCACTTCTCGGTCTGATGGCCCTCTCCCAGGCACTTAAGGCAACGGGAGTGAGGGTCACTAATCGGCATGGGCTTGCCGCAAACTTTACAGGACTTGAACCCTGACGCCCCAGGCATAACCCGGCGTCAGAGATCTAACAACTACTTAACTACTATCTAACACTAAAGAACTCGAACAATAAGAACAATTAACCTAAATACCTAACTACTAGAGAACAAGATACCGCTCTGTGACAGAGGAGTAAGCTGTTCCAGCTACCGCCAAGGACGGAAAGAAGGAACTGAGCGGGGGGAGGGTCGGCAGGGGCATATATGCATGGCCATATCGGCGCCACTCCAGGGGTCGCCCCTGCCGACCCTACGGGTACCGCTGGGGAAAAGCTTTCCGTACCGGGCATGCGCGGAACGCACACACACATATGGGAATGGACATGAGCAAGCACTCGAAGAAGAATATCAGCTTGAGCCAAATATAGAATGGCTCAAGCTTTCTCAGGTAGCTGGCATTCTCTCTCAATATAGACTTGGAACAAAAAACTCACTGGTCCAGCCCAGGGCCTTTTTTGAGTAGTGAACCTTCCTCCCCACCCTCACAGGATTCACAAAAGAAGACTAGATAAAAACAAACTTATTTTCACTTTCCCCCAAGAGGACTGAATCCAGAGGAAAAGAAGTGTACAATAGTTGTCCATCTATTTCAATAGCAGCGCCAAATGCTTAACAAAACACTTCAAAGTTAATTAAGCTTGTATCAGGACTAAACTTTTGTTTGAATTGTGGAATAAGTAAATTGTTAACCACAGAGATCACATTTTCCTAATAGGTAAAAAGCAACAAATGATGGGTATGAAACAACTAATGTCTGGCTTAAAATTCTGAGACATCACAGTGTGTGTGAGAGTGTGCATCAATCAAATGATTCATCTAAAGCATTTCTGCACTCTTCTGGATGAAGCTGAAGAGGCAGGGGGAACAGGGGGAGAAAGGGGTCCAGAGGAAGAAGTTCAAGTATTTCCTTCCATCCCAATTCTGGTCAAAATTTCTATGAGAAGTTTTCAGGCCAGAACTAGTTCTTGGGTGTGTACACACTGCAATTAAAAAACCCATAGTTGGCTGGCCTGTGCCAGCAGGCTTAAGCTAAGGGGCTATTTAATTGCATAGTAAATGTTCCGGCTTGGGCCTGAGCTCAGGGACTCTCCCACGGGGCTTGAGCCAGCTGCAGGTTTTAACTGCAGTGTAGACATACCCTTTTTTATCTTTTATTTGCAATATAGATTAGTAAAGGCTGCAACTGAATATTTAGCACCCAATCCAGTATCCATAGAACTCGATGGAAAGATTATGACAGAGTTCCACAAATGGGGTCCTTACACAATTCCTCCTGCCCCTGTAAATACTAGAAACACCTATTGAAATCTTAATTATGTATCCCAGATGTCCGGCAGGAATGAGCAGGGGATTTTCTTTTGGTAGTCTGATTTAAGTTACAGCTGGACTCTGCAAACAAACACTTACACATGTTTATCTTTATGAACAAGCAATGTTGATATATTAGCATCAGTGTAATTACTCGTGTGCCTAAAGTTCAATAGATGTGTTATTCTTGTATTTGGCAAGACTAGGGCTTAAGTACTCAAATTTCTCTCAAACAAACAAACAAACAAAAATCTTAAAATCCCATTCTCTCTCACTTTTCCATAGTAAGCAAGAAAACAATAGTAATGTAATGTTCCTATTTATGTTCAAGTCTCAACTTTTTGATTATATCATTTTTATTTCATATCTCAATTATTTGCATTAATTTTTTTAAAAAATTGCATAAGTCAAGTTTGTGAAATCTTACCATGAAGAGCTTAAACCTCCTCAAGCAATACTACACATGTAATTGCTATAAATGTGTAATATACATACTATACATACAAAATACTATACATGTAGAAAAGGACGAGGGGGGGGGGGGAGAGGAGAGGGAGGTGTTTACAGTGGACGAGAAGCTGGATATGAGTCAACAGTGTGCCTTTGTTGCCAAGAAGGCTAATGGCATTCTGGGCTGTGTAAGTAGGAGCATTGCCAGCAGATTGAGGGACATGATCATTCCCCTCTATTCAGCATTGGTGAGGCTTCATCTGGAGTAGTGTGTCCATTTTTGGGCTCCACACTACAAGAAGGATGTGGAAAAATTAGAAAGTCCAGTGGAGGGCAACAAAAATGATTAGGAGGCTGAAGCACATGAGTTACGAGGAGAGGCTGAGGGAACTGGGATTATTTAGTCTGCAGAAGAATGGGGGGGGGGGGAGGGAATTGGATACCTGCTTTCAACTATCTGAAAGGGGGTTCCAAAGAGGATGCATCTAGATTGTTCTCAGTGGTACCAGATGACAGAAAAAGGAGTAATGGTCTCAAGTTGCAGTGGGGGAGGTTTGGGTTGGATATTAGGAAAAACTTTTTCACTAGAAGGGTGGTGAAGCACTAGAATGGGTTACCTAAGGAGGTGGTGGACTCTCCTTCCTTGGAGGGTTTTAAGGTCAGGCTTGACAAAGCCCTGGCTGGGATGATTTAGTTGGGGATTGGTCCTGCTTTGAACAGGGGTTGGACTAGCTGACCTCCTGAGGTCCCTTCCAACCCTGCTATTCTATGATTCTGTGATAAAGATCAGATTCAGATTTGAAAAAAAATTACTTCTAAAGCCACTAAGACATTTTTCAGTGAGTGCAACTACCCTATGATCCATCCCAAAGAGGCACGGATTGTAAAGTACCGTAATATCAATATTATGTATGGTATTTCACAATCAATGTCTCCTTGGAATTGTTCATACAGCAGCTATACTAACCGGAAGGTATGGTTTAGTGGACGGTCTCAAATTTGAAATGTCTAGCTAGGTCAGTTCAAGCCCCTGGCCATTTGACATTGCACATCAAAGATATTACCATGAAGGCTGAATCTTTTGAAAGAGACCTTAAAAATTAGACATTGAGTGAAAATTTTCAGAGAGTTTAACAAAAACCACTGTTTTGGTGAACCCTAAACTATTTGCATATTTTACAGTTTCAGCCATTCACAAAACTGGACAGACAAGCACCTGTGGCTAAACCTCCCCCACCCTACAACCTTTAGTCCAGTGATTAGAGCACTTGCCCATCATGTGGGAGACCCAGATTCAAATTCCTGCTCTGAAATAGACTAGAAACGGACTTTGATTGTTAGAATTTTCAGCCACATTTCAGATTCCGTTTGACCTAAACCAGATTATTTTTTGCTCAATTTTTCAGAGCTGCCAATGCAAAAAATCAGTTATTCACCCAGCTCCAGTCCTGACAGCTTTTATAGAAATTACAAAAAGCAGCCAGCTCTTTTCAAGATTAGGAGTTTCTCAGCTGGCTTTGGCCAAAATTTCACCAGTCCCCACACTACTGTTGAGAGTGTTTTGTGCCAAATGGCTGCATTTCAGTCGTGTTATGCACAGAGAGCCCAATCCTGTAAAGAGATGCATACAGTGTCACTATTGGAAGAGACACAGACCGGTGCTTCCAAGATATGTTAGAAGTGGTTCTGCAAACCAGCTGGAAGTTTTCTGCAGGTTGCTGCTTAATTATTATTAGGGTTGTTCATTAAACAGAGTTAACTCGTGTGATTAAACTGATTAATTGCAATTAATGTTTTTTGAGTTAATCTCACAGTTAAACAATAGAATACCAATTTATTAAATATTTTCGACATTTCTGTTTTTCTACATTTTCAAATATAATTTCAATTACAGCACACAAAGTGTACAGTACTCAATTTATATTATTTTTATAGTTGCACTGTAAAAATGATAAAAGAAATAGTATTTTTCAATTCACCTCATACAGGTATGGACGTGCACTCTCGATCATGAAAGAGTAACTTACAAATGTAGATTTTTTTGGTTACATAACTGCTCTCAAAACAAAAGAGTGTAAAACTTTAGAGCAGACAAGTACACTCAGTCCTACTTTCAGCCAATTTTAAGAGAAACAAGTTTGTTTACATTTACAGGAGAGAATGCTGCCCGCTTCTGGTTTACAATGTCATCTGAAAGCGAGAACAGATGTTTGCATGGCACTTTTGTAGCCAGCATTGCAAGGTATTTTTGTGAACGTTTGGCATATCTGATACATGCCCCTTCATGATTTGGCCAACATTCCAGAGGACATGTTTCCATGCTGATGACACGCGTAAAAAACAAGAGTGCATTAAGTACAATTGTGACTGAACTCATTGGGGGGAGAACTGTACGTCTTCTGCTTTGAAAATAAGAAACTCACCATCAGACAACTCTACTTCCACTGCCCAAGGTGAGTCAAATGGAAACAGCCAGCATGAATGATGAAAAGTAAATCAGATTTTTAGAAAACATTTAAGTTTTTATAGTCTAAACTGTTCATAAGATTGTCCATACATGTGTGTTCTGACTGCATCTCTTGAATTGAAATAATAGGACAGAAGTGACTCTTATTTAAGTCAAAACCAAAACACACTCAGACTTCAAGCAGGGCAAGACCGTGCCTTTTGAATGGTTTTATCAATGTTTCAAATAAGTTTTTCAATTATTTAGTTGCAGCGAACATACACGCTGTAGTCCCAAATCCCTATTCAGATCACTTTGCAGTCCTTCATTTGGTCCCAAAGACTCAACTCATTTTTTTTTTTTAAGATTAGTCAGCAAGATCTTCAAACGTGGCCGGAGGCAGAAAAAGTAAAATTTATGATTATACTTCCTGAGGACAGGGCACAGCAATACACATCAGTATATTATACAGTGCATCTTAAACGGATGTCTCATACTTTGGGGTCTACTTTGGGGTCTACTACTACCATGGCTTTGGAGGCAGTCTTATGTCAGAATACAAAAGAAAGCATAAAGCACATATTAGTAGCCAAAAACAAAAAATTGTGAGTGGGAAGGGGAGTTGTATAAATGTAATAGTGTGAAAAACTGCCTCAGGATCACTAAAGCGAAGCAAGTGCTGATCCTAGTTGAGCAACCAAGAGAAGTGATTTAAGGATCACAATAGAACCTGCAAATCCATACCATGGCTATAAATTTATCTTTTCTTCCTCCATTTTACAGAATGATACACACCACCATCTGCTGGACAAAGTAAGAAATAAGTCAAGCACAATGCAGGCTCTTCTGACTTGAATGCCATTTTACTTGTAATATTTACCTGAGGCAGATGCAAAACAGCCTGGGATGTGCGGAGACCATATAGTGCTGTAAATGATGCCTTCGTGGCCTTTAAAAGTGCATAATGACTGCTGCACAGTCGGGTCCCACTAAATAAAATGAAAAAATAAAAAAAAGTCTGCAGGTGGAGCACAGCAATATTTAAATCAATTATTTATATTGGGCTAAACACAAAACTTTCCAAGAAGGCTATTAAAATGTATACTTTTATTCTACTGGAGTTTATGTACAAGAAAAAGAAGAGGTTTCCACATATGCATTCACAGAGAAACTAAAAATGGTATGCAAAGAGACCAGAATCTGATAGCTATAGATATAGTGTATTATATCTATCTATCTATCTATATATATATAAATATTTCAGTTATCCTTTGAAATGTGTCTGGTCTTCCTGCTATTTAGATATTTTGGGGCTAACAGGCATGCAATCTTCTATATTAATTAGAAAGAAACATTAAAAATATATCTGTCTAAAGGTCCCATCTTACAATTAGTTTAGCCCAAAATCTCCCAGGGATTTCTTTGGGACTTCTATGTCATGGTGGACTGCAGGATCTTCCCTTTAACACTGGGGCAGCTCTATGTTTTTTGCTGCCCCGGGCATGGCAGTCAGACGGACTTCGGCACGCTTGCAGGAGGTCCATTTCTGCGGGAGGTCCATCCGTCCCTCGGCTTTGGTGTACCTGCTGCCGAAATGCCGCCAAATCCGCGGGACCAGCGGACCTTCCGCAGGCGTGCTGCCGAAGGCCACCTGACTGCTGCCCTGACAGCGACCGGCAGGCTGCCCCGTGACTTGCCGCCCCAGGCACACGCTTGATGCGCTGGTGCCTGGAGCCACCCCTGTTCAACATACATCACTGAAAGAACTCAACTGTTTTGAAAGTGTACAGCTATGAAGGGCAATGCAGCAGGCCAAATTTAAAAATATAAAATGACAGCATCAGTTTAAACAAAGAGGAAAGCAAAAGGGACAGAAAACTGCATAAGAGAGGACACCGTTTCTCAGTGAAAATTAAGACTGGCAAGATCCAAAACAAGTCACAGTGCTGACCTTTTGTAAGAAACAGACATACCAGTTTGGCAGTTTGATCCCATGAACCAGACACCACTAGCTGTTCTCCTCTAGTTTGGCTCCAGTCAACACTGTAAACCTGTAAATATTACAACAGCATGAACATCCAATTTTGATACTCTGCCTAGCCAGTGTTTCACAAAACGTACCTGGACTTTTAGTTTGTATCACAATCAGCTGGAAATGTGCACATCTGGCACTAAGGCGTAGTCATAAAGCCACTTAACTGTGCAGAAAATTAAAATTAAAATTTCAAACAGTTTTTCTTTAGGCGTTCTGCTTTTTGTCATATACAGATACTCAACAACTCCTCTTCAAACTAGGACTGATGAGGAAAAGTTTGAGATGTGTTATTTATTTGTTGTGGAAAGATTAGTCACTTCTTAGCGTCTCTCTACACTGCAATTAAAAACCAACACTTGGCCTATGCAAGCTGACTCAGGTTCATGGGGCTTGGGCTAAGAGGCAGGAGAGATGTTCCAGGTTGGACTCAAGACTGGTCTCTGGGACCCTCCCACCTCACAGGTCCCAGTGCCCAAGCTGGAGCCCAAACCAGAACATGTACCCCACAATTAAAAGCCCCTTAGCCCGAGCCCAGTCAGCTGGCAAAGGCCAGCAATGGGTTTTTAACTGCAGTGTAGGTATGCCCTTAAAGAATTCAAAATCTCTCAGTTTTAATTTACACAAAGTGAAACAGAACCTTATAGTTGCCATATTTGGAAACTTATTGGTATGTTTAATAGAGAAATTTAAAAGCTGAACTCATTACATAGAAATGCTAGAAAATGCTGCAATTAAGTTTGAACACAAGATCTTAATTTGCCTGTCTTGTGCACTTGCCTTATAACAATCTCCTTGCCCAGACAGGCCCAGTCTTTCCCATCCCTCTGTTCAAATCAAGCCCTGCTCAGCCCCATGCGTCCCACATGGCTTTCCTGTTCCAAGTACAACCCACCTGAAATCAGTGGGTTTGTACTCAGCACAGCTAAGCCATGCTACTGCTGCCCCATGGTACTGCAGACACAACTACTATTTATACTCTCGCTAGCTCAATCAGAGCTAGCACGAATGTGTGTAGACAAGCTGGGAATCACACCTTTAGCTCGTAGTGTAGACATCGCCCAAGAGAGCCAACCACCATAAATTGGGTCTTGCAGTGTATTCTAAAAACTGTCTAATCTCTTCTGGTAGCTTATTCCATAATTGAGATCCCTAGACTGAAAATACTTCACCTCCAATCTTTCATGACAGATTTTGTTAGTTTCATTGTCCCAGAAAAGCATAGCTGTCCTGGTGGGTGATGGACCCAAGTAAACCCAGATATACTAGACAGTTGGATCCTAGCTCATTAATGGTTCTGAAGATCAGGAGTAAGGTCTTGAATAGACATTAAGTGAACCATGAGCCAGTGTAGAGCACATTAGTTTTGTCTACACTGAGGACATTCAAACTATTTTTAATTTTGGGGTCTGTGAATAACGCCAGTGGTGATGTTCTCATGGTAGCTTGGCCTGCCGAGATCACTGATCTCTACACAAACTGGAGAGTGTACATCGCTTCCCTCTTCAATCTCTCTTAATCCTGGTCTACCCTAGACACATTTACGATAGTACATTTACTGTGATACCAAGTAGCTTGTTCCCTCCATCCATCATAATACACCTCACATTCGCACACAAAAGTGCCCAGAACAGTTCATGAATATACCATATGCGGTTAGGAGCAGACTATGCTACAGCCAGGACCAAATACCATTGCACTCTGAATCATTTCAGCACCAGTGTGGACACAGACTATCTGAAACTGTTGAACTAGTTCTGGCTATTTTGTCCAACAGCCCACCAGTGACACTTCAAGATTTCTCACAATGGTAGCATCTGCCCACCAGTTTGTGGCATTGCTTTTGAGAGTTCTGACACCAACTAAGTGATGGATATCAGCAAGCACTGAAAATAAATCGGTTTAGTGCTAATGGGAAGGTGGAACAAACCTAAAAGTATTCTTAATATGACTTGGTGTTAGTGTAGTTGCACTAGAAGTCTGTGCTTAAGTTGGTGCAATATAATTGATTCACTTCTCTAGTGTGCATGAGATTTTAAAGTGAATTCTGATTATCCTGTTCCAGTGGTGCCAAATATTTTGATAGCTGTTGCTGGACCTCATCTGAGAAGAAGGGATGGAAATTCCTAACTAGCTAAAGTGGAAAGAAAGCAATTTTTTGCCATGGTCACTAGGAGGGTTAACGATTGATCCAGCGAGACCCAAGCACTCACGCCACTTTGATGAACAAGGAGCGGATGCTTTTGATGGGAGGAGAGATCAGCCTTCCAGGTAGCTAAAAGCATTTACCCCTTCCAATCAGTATCATTTCAAACTATCTTGGTTTCATTCTGAGCCAGCTGTATTTTATTTAGGTGTTGATTTCTTGTAAATAGATTAGCAAAGATGTTTGTTACTTATGTAGAAAAGGGATACGAAGAAGACACCCAGGTGTGTGTATTACTGCCAGTGGTAACCTGTTGCAGCAAATGTCTTCATGCTTTTGTGTCTACCAGACAATGGAACACATAACAAATCCTACTAGATCCAACAATAAGCTAGATGTCCCTGCCCTGGAGATCTTACACTCTAACAAACAAGACAGTCAAACAGTAAATCAATAGAAGATATATGAACAAAAGTGTTAAGACACAAAACTTAGTGAACAAAACAAAAAATACGTACTAGTTTCTCCAAACTGTTCCTGTTTCCCCCTGTTTTGTATGTGTCCAAGCCAACCTACCCCATAATGGCTGTCCAGAAGAGCCCTCCTTTTAAACGCACACACCCAAGAGAAAAATCCCCCTTGTCAAAAGGAAATAAGCATGTACCCACCCACAATTTTTTTAAAAAAGGAAATGTTATAAAATTCTCCAAGCTGGTTCCCAAAATCTTGTCTACACTGTGTCGTCATGTTCACAAGAGCGATGTGATTTCCAAAAGCACATCTGTGTGTTGCACTCTAACTAGCTCACATGGATCCAACAAAAAGTTCCCTAGTCCACATTAACACAGTGCACAAAACACTACATTAACACACACTGGGAAATTTTTGTTCACCCCAGGAGAATCTACATGGGCCAACACACTGGAGCTCTTTAGAAATCACAGTCCTCTAATGCATGTCACACCACATAGATAAGCCCTAAGCCTCTGAAAAAGGGAGATGTGCTACTTCCAGCCATGGCAGTTGCCCGTTTGCCGGTCTCCTGCAGTTGTGACTCTGTCCTGAATAGACTAGGGAGCCCCTGTCCTCTGTGGTGCCCCTCAAGGGGCCACTGTGGCCATGTGGGGGGACTAAGTAGTGGGCAAAGCAGGGATGGGAGAAGCAACCACCAAGCCTGGATCAGTTCTATAGCCAAACTCCCCGTCTTCCACATGCTCACAGTTACAGCTAATTTTCAGAGTTTCCAAGTATCAGTTTTCAATCTTAAGGTTCATTTGTGCAAGTCTAGTAATAGTTAATACATATCAACTAAGGAGAAGAGGAAAGTAAAACCTTAACCAAATAGGCATTCCAATGAGGTTTCAATCCACTTGGAGTAAATCCGTGAATTAATTTAGTTCTGGTTATTCATGAGGTGCAGTAAGTGGCTGAAAGGAAAATAACACTCAGTGTCCTCTGATAATAAAGATGTGCATTTAAATTAAAATTGTTTACACTCCTTGAAGTGGGAGGACTGAATCTTATTTGGAAGATGAAGTTGATCCCTGCCAATCTTTCCATCAAGACACTATAAAACTCAATGGCAGCATTCATTAAAAGTATCAGAAATGGATTAAGAATTAAGAAGGCAATCAATCAACTTTAAAAGCATTGTTGATCAGGGTTTCCTGCCTGTCCTGGCACCATGGACCGCGCTGTGTCCCAAAAGCGGCCACTAGCCAGTCCAGCTCTTAGCAGGGGTCGGCAGCCTTTCAAAAGTGCTGTGCCGAGTCTTCATTTATTCACTCTAATTTAAGGTTTTGAATGCCAGTAATAGACGTTTTCAGATGGCCTCTTTCTATAGGTCTATAATATGGAACTAAACTATTGTTGTATGTAAAGTAAATAAGGTTTTTAAAATGTTTAAGCAGCTTCATTTAACATTATATTAAAATGCAGAGCCCCCCAGGCTAGTGGCCAGGACCTGGGCAGTGTGAGTGCCACTGAAAATCAGCTCACGTGCCGCCTTTCGCACCCGTGCCATAGGTTGCCTACCCCTTTCTTAGACGGAGGTGTGCAAGCAGCTCCATGTGGCTCTTGCCTGCAGGCACTGCCCTCCACAACTCCCATTGGCAAGGAACCCCATGGCCCTCCTGCCTAGGACCTGCTTCTGGCTACTTCTGGGACACAGCGGAGTGTCCAAACAGGTAGTAACTAGCTCTGCCTTCACCAGGCAGCACTGCTGACAGGACTTTTAATGGCCTGTCGGTAGTGCTGACCAGAGCCACCACGACCCATTGTCTTCCAGTACTGGGTTGCAAAATGCGTCGCGACCCGCAATTTGAAAACCACTGGTCTAAGCCACAATATCTGTTCAACTGGACTAATGTAATAAATTCTGCCTCTATCTGCTAAGCAAATGGATGCAATCACAGAGCCCACATTTTTGTCTTAATTTTGATTCTACTCTTGATTGCTTAGATTTTGAAAAGTGAGAACATACACATACTGTGCTATAGACGGGTCTTTTTCCAAAAAGTAAATCATCTTTTGAATATTAAGCACACAAAAACAAGAACTTGTAGGATAGGTTACATGCAATATTCCCTAAAAAGCAAGAAAATCCCAAATTATAGCCCACTTCTCAACTGTACTCTAATGCCCACAGAGCATGTTCCCACTGACAATGGACTCCTCATCACAAGGAACTTATTTATGTCTCCAACAGATATGGGAATACAGTACACACAACGTATTAATTCCCCTCACATTACTACACAAAACCTTAGTTATGAACTCACACAAATGTGCTCACCAACCAGGAGCATTTACTAATGTTGCTGAGGCTGTTAAGGTTATAGATTGTGATCATACTATACATCCCTGTGCCCTTCAACCACAACTTACCCCAATTTTCCAGAGTACTGATGGAAAAAGGGAGGCCGCAGGGATGGGAAACTAAAACAGACCTATCGGGACAGCACTGATACTTTAATTCTCCGTTTTGTGAATAAATACCGTACACTAAAATCATATAAGTTCCTATCTCATCATCTTTTATACAGAATATTGCTTTCAGTGATTAGATCTGGAGCTAACCCACTACAAGGACACTATTCAAAGGCCAAGTCACCGCCTCCTTGGCTAAATAAGGACACTTGTTTCCACATCTGAATCTCATAATATACCACTTTAACCTATATTGAGGCATTAGTATGTGATACTAGCCAAGTTTCATACCAGAAAGAGACAAACGTATCTAAAGTTCATATCCATGTTCATAGAAGATAGATCCATCAATGGCTATTAGCTAGGATGATCAGGGACGCAACCCACACTCTGGGTGTCCCTAAATCTCTAACTGACAGAAACTGGGACGGGACAACAAGGGATGGATCACTTGATAATTGCCTGGTTTTGTTCATTCCTTCTGAAGCATCCTGCACCATCAGAAGACAGGATATTTGGCTAAATGGATCATTAGTCTGACCCAGTATGGCTGTTCTTATGTAAAACTACATCCCTTGTCAGCAAACAGACGAAATTTCTTTAGGTTTAGTACCTCAGCTAATTTCCTGTCACTTTCATTATAAACCCACCCACAATATACACATCCAGTTCCTCAATCACACACTTACATGCATAGGTGCCGACTCTATGGGTGCTTCAATACCCACCCACAGACCCCCTGATCAGCTCCTCCCCCTTCCCCACAGTGCCTCTCACCTGCCGATCAGCGTCTCCCCCTCCTCCCAGCACCTCCCACGATCAGCTGTTCCACAGTGTGCGAGAGTCATTGAGGGGGGAAGAGGGCCGGAATGGGGCAGGAAGAGGTGGGGTTGGGCGGGGCCTGGGATGGTGAGGAACAGACAAACCCCACCCACTGCACATAGAATCATACAACTGGAAGGGACTTCAAAAGGTTATCTAGTCCAGTCCCCTGCACTGGTGGCTGGAGTAATTATCTAAATCATTCTTGTCTTTGTCTAACCTGCAACGACCAACATTAGCAAGTCGGCTCCTCTGCTCACATGCACAACCGTAACTCCATTTTCAGATTAGTTAAAGTAGAAAATATATGGGTAGTATATATTTAATCTTGGGGTTAAAGTTGTTTGTTTTATAATGAGTAACTGGATATGCATATTGTAGGTGGCTGTATGCTCAAAGGAATCTGAGCGCATTTGAATGGTAAGGCATGTACATAGTGGTTGGTCTAAATGTTGCTTAACTGGAGATTTCCTTAATTTTAGAAATTGTGCATCTAGTCAATTACTTTTTTATACAGAGATGGACATACGTCAACATTCTGGATTTCCCAGAAGCAAGACAACAGAGTTCCACGCTTTAATCCATGGTAGTGCCATTCAAATCATTATTTAAACCTGTATTACTTAAGAGTCATGATGTCACATTGCTTCCTCTTGGAGCTTTTGCACCCTGACTCCTGCCATTGCAACAAATATTGCTGTGTTACCCTGGGAGTCATTCCAGGCTGACAGTTCGAAAGACTGCCTTGTCTCCTGCTCTGACCCTCTCTTCTCTACTTCAGTTTATACTTGACCTACTCTATCACACTTGAAACACATCAACAGCAAATGTACACTGGTATTTCCTGGATGTAAAAACATGTTAGCTTTCCTTGACGTGAAGTGAAATGCAACATTGCTACTGACTGCTGAATACTGTCCATCATTCATGTCAGTCACATCTTAAACTCGATCTGCAAACTGATTAACAGCAGCCGGTACCAGATGTTTCTTTCATCTTCATCCGAAGTGGCATATGGTACAATTATGAAATAATCTGCCCATAGTGGAAAATTTCTTCCTAATCCTGGCCACTAATGACTAGTTTATGCTCTTTACACTGTAGGAAAATTACAATGATCCATACTATTCATGGCAGAAGACAGCTGCAACAAAATTGACAGATAGTTTTTAAGAAGTCACTGGTCAGCAAAACCACTCCAAGTCAATGCCAAAAGCATTATCATATTGCTTCAGGTCTGCAAGAAAGTAATTCCTCATCTTTATGAGAGCTAACAGGCAATCACTCATTCGTAGGAGTTTCAGCCTTGCAAAAAGAGGTGAACCACACACATGCTAATGTTTTCTGAACCTGAGAAAGATTTTCCCCAGTATAGATACATTAGGTATAAATTTACCACCAAATTATGTTATTAAATATGAAACAAATTCTGATATTGTAGTGTTTTATCTTTAAGAAAATTCAAGTATCAGATGGGTAGCCATGTTAGTCTGTATCCACAAAAACAACAAGGAGTCCGGTGGCACCTTAAAGACTAACAGCTTTATTTAGGTATAAGCTTTCATGGGTTAAAAACCCACTTCTTCAGACGCATGAACTCACAAAGTCTCACATCCCAAGTGGTATTTGGGATTCAGCTGGAGTTAGTAGAGGTGGCAGTATCATCTGGGTCCCTCTCTTGGCCCAGTCTTGTCAGGACAGCTTTCAGGATGAGACTAAAGGTTTGGGGCCCCAGGAAACAGTGGGGTGGCTGCCATGATGGTGAAGCTTGCCCCCTTCCACATCTCCCTTCTTTCGGTCAGGCAACACTGCAGTCCATTACCTCCCATTATATTAATAGGGTTAGGATTTATTTTTATGCTTAAAGGGCACAAATAACTATTCTGAGTCCAGGGCATCACAGATATTTGAAGGTGCTTGCCTTTTCCCACCCGGAATAAGAAGAGAGTCCTGAGGATCTACATAATGTCTCACTTTACACCCTTCATGGTACCATTGCCACAAAATCATCCTTCTAGTTGAGACTTGGCCTCTTTAATGCCACATTCTACCCCAACCTAATCTTGGAGGAATCAAGAATAAAGTCTTTGAAGTATTTCTAAAAATATATTAATTTTATGTGCCCAAATGTTGTTATAAACACAATATGTAATTTATCTTATGTTCAACAGTCTTCAAGCTGTAAGTTCATGCGGCCCCAAGCAAAGAAAAAACATTTTCCAGTAGTGATGCTGCAAGTGAGCCCTTTAATAATGCAAGCAGTAAAAAAAAGTAGACCATTAATTTTAAGTTTGCCTCTTTTACCTCCTGAGTGTGCTCTTTATAGACCTGCAGTGGACCTGTGGGCTTAGCAGTGTCCCAGAGCTGCAGAGATCCATCCCCACTAGAAGTGACCAGCACGTGTTCATTGTTCTCACTCCATGTCACATCAAACAGGCCATCATTCCAGTCAAAACTAAACCAAGATATTCATCCATTAGAAATGACTGTATAGCTGGTTGGATTATATGAAAAGATTAATCAACACTTTCTTTAATTTACCACATTCTGAACATATTAATTTTTTGTATGGAAGACTTTCTAAAGAATCTTCTTAGAAGAAATTCTGATAAATTAAAAAAAAAAAAAAACACAACTTTCAAGGAATGTTAGAACAGGTCAGCACAAGAGAGCCGAAGTCAAGACCATCACCTTTCATATAGAGACAGAGGTCTGATTTCCATCCTAACCTTCCTGAGCAAATTGGAGTGCTAGTACTAACTTGGACATATCATAAAGCTATTATTTATCACTAACTAAGATACCAAAATATCCAAATATATCTCTACTTCTATTGCACTGAAGAAAGGGCATGCTACTCATTGATCTACAGTGACCACTCTGGTTGACAGAGAAACATTAAGTGATTAGAAGAGTCCTTTTTATCCATAAGGATGCTGATCGTAATTCAGAGCCTCTAGGGTGGGAGTGGTAAACATGGAGCAGTCCTCCAAGGTTCTAACAAAGAAATATAGGGACTCCCACCACAAAAATGAGGGGATAGAAAGTACTTTGATTACTGAATCAGTAATATTCATTTATTACTATAATACTATACTATAAGTAGCCTGCCAGCTAATCAACCAACTGAAAAAATGACCTGCTGGTATCTAAGAGTAAGGGAATTTATAATATTTCTATTTAAACTCTCATCTCAGATAAGTCCAAATGGTCAGCTTTACGTTTCAAGTTGTGTCAATGATTCTCTTACAATCAGAGCACCACATGTTTTTAGGTGGGGCACTGCTGAGCTGAAAGAGACAGCCCCAAAAGAACTACCAGAGGTATCACCATTCCCCAGAAAATATCAACAGGGAAATACCTACAAAGTTTAGTTTCCATAGGATCCCACTTCATTCATACCCATTCGGTGAAAAGTTTTGGGCCCAAGCAGCAATGCTAGGGCAGCAAGACTCAACATGCAACAATAAGCTAGGGCAGAGACACTGCTTTTAACTTGCACCACTCTGCTGCGCCTAAATGGCTTACTTTAAGGATGATGTCAAATTTAACTTTAAAAATACCATTTTATATTTTAAGCCAGATAATATAACCAGATCTTTGTACCTAAGTAATAGAAGTGTATATTCAATACATCACACAGCCATTATTTATCACGAATACAGAAATATCCAAGTTGGTTTCTTTCACTAAAGTTTTTATAATAGTTTTTATTAAAAGTTATAAAGCTGTTACCTCCTGAAAAGACAAATCCCAGCTTCATTTTGTTCCAGCACTGCCAGAGTTCCACAACCTGAAAAAACAAGAACAGCACAATGCAACAGAGCCAATTTTTTTAACCCACTGGAAACTATGATGGACTATGATGGTTTATACTACAGTGCAAATGCGGAAGGCACCTGAATCTGAAGGACCCGCACAATTAGAGAAGCTGTGCTCATAAATAGGTTATTTGGCTATATTTATGCCTTTCTGCTACTTCGTCTGTGTCCGTTTTTGATACTTCTGACGGCAAAATGGGAAAAAGGGAAAACAGCAAATAAAGCATTTTTATATTTTCTTTTGAATAACCTTATGTTGCAAACACATCAGTATGGGATTACATAGATCCTTTTATAACATACTAGGGACAACACTACAGAAAAATGTGATAAGAATGAAGTTTATTATGGGTGAAATCAGAAATGTAGGAAATTTTATGCCAAGGAAAGGGAATTCAGATAAAACACTCCTATAAGACAGGAATACTAGCAAAGTGAGAAAAAAAGCATCACATTTCTATCGGATTATTATTAAACATGCAGTTCTTACAAGAAAGATGTAGGGCTACAATCCTGTAATAAGCGCAGCACACGGATCCAACAGAGCTCCCTGAAGGTGCTAGGATGTGTCTATGAAAGAAGTTGGTAAGAGTACTATAATTTTTTCATCTAGTTTATTTTGTATATTATACTACTATTAAATTCTAGTCAGTGTGCTCTTGCCTCTGTATAGTCAGTTTTCCACTGTTTGAGAGGGTCTTTCCCACAGCAAGAGAGAGCAAAACTGTTATGTAAATATAGGACAATCTGGTTGGGAAGGAGGTTCAGGGAAAAATTGACAGGGCGTCTGGGGCAGATGTAGAATCTGCAACTCACTATCTCCTTAAAAAGTAGCAAGTAGCAACATAGATGGCCTTTGTACGAAACAGAAGCAAAAAATGGAGGAAAACAATAAATGTTTTGGGATATTTTGACAATATGTAAGCAACTTATGAATCCAACAATATATTTGGATTGAACAAAAACTTCTTAATAGGACAGTCTTTGAAGATATAAAAATATATGAGCTATTTTGGTTTAATAAGGTTTACAATAAGACCACCTAACACTCTGCGTATCATTTTCCCTTTATGTATTATAAACAATAAAACAAAGATCAACTAAACTAATACAATTGTGCTGTATCCATAAATTGGAAAAAATATCAGTGGCTTACATTAAATAAAAACTAGTACAAGTCTGGAGAAGAGCGGTATTGCGCTTACAGGCCAGAAACATATTTTGAATACCATGCATTGCATGCTGTGAAGATTAGACATTGTGGGTGGGACCCAGAAAGGTACTTAAAACACTTAAGTCTCAGGTTAAGGTGCCCAAGTCCCAGTTTTGGTTCCACTGCAATGCACAAAACACTCACTGAGCCCTGTAGGTTCCTAAACGAACTTGACTCATGTTTTCAAGGTAAAAAAGTTCCCATGTGCCCAAGTTTCTGCCTCTGAGCATGGGCATTGCTGCCTCTCTCTAGGCATCTGGATACTTACCACCTGCCTAAGCCCCAGAGTGAATCACAAACCAAGGGAAGATGTGCATTCGGCCACCTGTATCATGTATTAGGCCTGATCCGACAGGTGGCCTCTGAGCATGCCTAGAAGATTGGCTGGCTTAAGGTGATGACGTTACTCGTGCTCACCTTATAACTACCAAATTCAAAGTCCATTTTTGTCAATTTCAGTCATAGGATTTAAAAAATTGTAAATTTCATTATTTCAACTATTTAAATCTGAAATTTCATGGTGTTGTAATTGTAGGGCTCCTGACCCGAAAAGGAGTTGAGGTCACAAAGTTATTGTAAGCGGGGGTTGTGGTACAGCTACCCTTACTTCTGCGTGGCTGCTGGTGGCATGCTGCCTTCAGAGCTGGGCAATTTTGGTGAATGGTGGCTGCTGTCTGGGAGCCCAGCTCTGAAGGAAGAGCCACCACCAGAAGCAGCAAAGACGTAAGGATGGCATGGCATGGCATGGTATGGCTAACTTCACTTTTGTGCTGCTGGCTGCAGACGTGGGCCCTCAGTCAGTAGCCGCCACTCTCCAGATGCCCAGCTCTGAAGGCAACAGCACAGAAGGGTGGCGTGGTATGGTATTGTCACCCTTACTTCTGCACTGCTGCTAGTGGGGTGCTGCCTTCAGCGCTGGGCACCTGGCCAACAGCCACCACTTTCTGGTCACCCAACTCAGAAGGCAATGCAGAAGTAAGAATGGTTATACAATGACCCCTCTAAAATAACCTGGTGACCCCCCTGCAATTCTCTTTTGGGGCAGGACCCCCAATTTGAGAAACACTGGTCTCCTCTGTGAAATCTGTATAGTATAGGGCAGTGGTCCCCAACCCCCGGGCCGCGGACCGGTACCGGTCCATGGATCAATTGGTACCGGGCCGCAGCAGCCCTTTCCGCGGGCAGCCACCTTCCCTTCAGCAGCGGCCGCCCTCACGCCGGGGCACTCAGGGAGAGGAGGAAGAGCCTCATGGCTTTAAGCCCTGCGAGCCGGGCTGGAGCGCTGAGGAGTTCAAACCCCCCCCCCCCCCCCCCCGGGCCACAGTAAAATTGTGAAGCGTTGACCGGTCCGCGGTGATAAAAAGGTTGGGGACCACTGGTATAGGGTAAAAGCACACAAAAGATCAGATTTCACAGGAATTTGGTAGGGCCCTAGTTACAATTTTCAACTCAACAGTTAAAACAGTCACCTGGGTTGTGAGAGACCCACGTTAAAGATTTAAATAGTGGATTTCCACCACTCAGAAGGGTGTTTTAGACACTGGGCTATGGGATATTCGGATATGACATTTGAGCAATTTTATATACATAAGTACACCTATTGAACTCAGTGAGCTATTCGTATGAGTCAGGTCACGCACATGCAAAAGTATCTGCTGGCATTACACTTTGGGTTTTCCAGACTTTACTCTGGTTAGTAATTAAATTACATTCCAAACTGTTCATCTGCCTGAAGAATTTTGTTACTGTTTACAGGCAGCAGGTCCTACAAAGAATAACTTGCAGTGTCTAATATATACAAATATGGGTACTTTGTAGATAGTGTTTCTATACAAGATTGTTTTTCTGTACAGTAAATACAGTAAAACAAGTGTCATTTAAAATAATCAGAAATAAAAAGCTGCCTGTTTCTTCATTAACCTGGCCCATAACCTCAATATCGCCTGTTGAAGCTGTTTCACTGTGGATAAATAATGGAAGAATTATTGGAAGCAATGAAACTGGACCCTAGGTGTCTCACCTCCCAGGTAGGTGCCCTAATCACCAGGGTAAGGAGTCATTCACACTCACAGCTGTGTCTGCCTTGCTCTGTAGTTTGGAGACCACTGGATTAGGCTAATGAAAACAAGCAGCGTTTTATTTTTCTTATATTTTAACAGGGACTTATTTTTCTGTACTGGAAAATACTACATGCTGTTTTAAAACATTATTTACAAAGTACCCATTTTTATTAGACATTGCAAGTTATCATTTGTAGGACCTTCTGCCCATAAACACCGTAACATTCTTAAAGTAGATGAATAGTTCAGAACATAATTTAACCACTTAAAGTTGGAAAAGCCCAAAAAAGTAATGAATGCCAGCAGATCCTTTTGCAGGCAAGTGACAGGACTTGTACAAGTAGCCCACTGACTTTAATAGGTGTACTCATCTAAACAAATATTAGCAGGATTGGCACTAAAATGAAATTATAATTTTTCTTAACATCTTTTCAAAAATTAAGTAATAAATTGGCTTTTAAACACCCACTTTCAATAACCTAAGGTCTTATTAGCAGAATGTTTGTTTGAAATACACAAGTTTAAAGAGGACAGCATCCCTTTAACTAGAATGAGAAAACTTCAAAATCAGTAGCAGCCTACATTTTATATGTATTTATAAAATATTTGTAGTTTATGTAACCATAGGATTTTGCTTCCTCCAAACACAGCAGAACTGAAAAGTCAGAGTGAACACAGAGTGAGTATGTGTGGTAACTCTTCAGCTCAGCCCCTTACAGGTCAAAAGATCCGAGTGCATATTTCATATGCTAGTTAGCATAAGTAGTCTCTCACTCCCCATTGGGGCAAGGGAGAAAACCCTCACAAAGCACACTAATTGACTGGTCTAATTAGGAGCCGCACGCAGCGGCAACTCACTCTCTGGAAGCAGCACCTAGGAGGGGGAAAGAAACTTAAGATTCCTTGGGAGTCAAAGTTGCCAAAGGTCTCAAAGCAAGGGGGGGGGGGGGGGAGAGAGCAACACCACTGTACAGTAACCCAGGCCCCAAGTCCAGACACACTTATGCGCATGGAAGTTATCCCGATGTAGGTATGTTTGCAAAGATCAGCGCCAGCCTATGCAAGGTACAAGGCGGAGCAGGTCGCAGATTTTAGGGGAGGCCGAACACGGGGCGTTACAGCGAGAAAGGGGGCGGGGGGGCGGTGTCATTCCGACGCCACAGCGCTCGGCAGGGGCTGACATTTCCCCACACCTAGCTCAGGCACCGGGGCGACAGCAGGTGTCAGGCTCGGGGGCGCGAGGGATCCTGTTGCAGCTTCCTGGCCGGGGAGGCGCGGGAGGGAACCGGGGCTTCAGCCCCGCCCCGCAATAAGCGCGGGGGTGGGAGAGGCAGAAAAACGGGAAGCGGAGGACGAAGCCCCCCAGCCGCTGCCCCCGAGGAGGGTAACCCGGGGGAGGGCGGGGCCCCTCCCGGGCGGGGCCCCTCCCTCACCGGCGATCCCGTAGTACTGCGCAGCGGCGCAGGCCAGGCGCCCGGGCAGGTAGGGCGAGAATTCCACCGCGTAGCCGTGTCGCCCCGGCAGCCGGAAGGCCTGGGAGCGCCGGGCGCCCCCGCCGGCCCCGCTCATGGCCCGGCTGGGAGAAGCGGGTCCCCGTCGCTCTCACCCCACCGCGCGCGCCTACACGTGAGGCTGCGCCGGAAGCGCCCGGCAAAGGGGCGGGGCTGAGGGCCCGGCGCCGCCATTTTTGGTTTGGGCAAGACGCTGCGCAGCTCCTGGCGGGACCGTTGTCAGGGGCAACAGGCAGGGCTGAGCCTCGACCCCAGCCCTCTCTGAGCCCCAACGTGGGCTTGACGCCCCCCGCCCCCGCCTTATCCCCCGTCGCCTCTTTTTCTCTCCCACCACCTCCAGGGATGCCAGAGGTCCGGGGTTGTCCTGGGGTCTCCAGGAAATAAAGATTGATCTGTAATTAAAGATTGTGTCATCCGATGAGACCTCCCGGAACATGTCCAACCACAGCTGACAACCCTCCCCTCCTCCTCCACCTTCACCTCCTACCTGATGTGCAACCAGCTCTCCCCCCACCTGCGGGCACAGTGGGGCTGAGGAGTGTGAAGCACACAGCTCCTGGGGTGCTCAGTCCCCTCCTTCCCCGCCCCTCCTGGGTTGCTCTGGTTTTAGAGCCAGTCCTGAAAATACTTATGCACCACCGTGCTTCACTTATTCATGTGAACAGTCCCACTGACTTAGTGAGCTCCCCAACCTATTTAGGGGAAGTTCTCTGGCCTGTGTTATTCAGGAGGTCAGAGTACTAGATGATTTGGCCTTGGAGTCTAATATGAACCTCGTTACCTACTTAGCCTTAAAGTTATGGCAGCTGGTGAAATCAGCCTTGCTTTGTTAACTTCGCTAAGGCTGTGCCAGCATATACCGACTGAGGAGCTATCTTGTATACAGTCTCTGGGCCTAATAGACATCATTGAGAGTATGCCAAGTAATAATGTTTTCAGCATCAGGCTCTTTATGTCTCCTGTGGAGTTTACATTGTAACATTTTCAGTGCAAGCTGCTGCAACTCCTGCCAGTGCCACAACATACATGCTGCTATATTTAATGCACTAGCTTGAGTGCAACTAATGTGTGAACCTGTCTAGCCATGCAGAGAATCACACCTCTCAGCTGCAGAGAAGAGATACCCTGAGAGTAGGGGTGAAAGTAATTTAAAGGATTTACTGGTAAGCTGGAGTTCTAAGCAAGGGGGCGGGGCCTCAAGTGGAAAGTGTTGGGGCCTTTAGATTCCTAGTCCCGGGGAAGGAGTTCCAGTACAGCATACCAGCCCATACTGGCTTACTTTCACCTCTGTCTTAGAGACTATTTTGTGACTCTGAAGTTTGGGATCTCTGAACCAGGCTCCTGAGGTGAGGACTTCATGAACTCTTTATTGTAGTTGCTTGTGTCCTGAAACCCTAATAAAAGGGGACATGCTACTTAACCCTAGTAAGTCAATGGGTTTATCTAATGTGTAAACCAAAACAGAAGTTGGTGGGTGTTTTGTCAGGTAGCACCTCCAATGATGGAGAAATCCTTACTGAAATTAAAAAAAGCACATGCAGCTTGCAACATTGAGCTTGGAACTAGCACAATACTGTACAAAGGCCCAAGTCAACATTCATTTATTATGTGGAAAAACAAAGCTCTTCTTTGCCTGCAGGTTGGAATAAACAATATGCACCTGGTGTCCTTGTATCTTTGCCCAAATACCTAATCTATAACAACACCACAATGTCCTAGTGAGTTCTGTATCAATTAAGCTAGCTAGTCTCAAGGCCCATAGAAACAAAGTAGATAAGCAGGCGGCTGGGAATCTAAAGGGAGTAAGAGAATATAAAATGCCAGATGGCCCAATTAATGCAAGAATGCTTAAGAACTGTAACTCCTTCTCTGCTCAAGGTTTGTTTTTCCTTTGATTAGTTACAAAAGAGTTAATATATATAAAGCATAGGAAATTAACAATTTATACTGCAATATGTGCTTACGCCACAAGATGGTGATAGAGTTCCATGCTTAAGTATAAAATCGGAAATGTCCAAAACTAAGAGTAATATGCATGCTGTAATGTAATTGGTAGATGTTAGTGTGATGTATACGAAAATACTCTATAAATATCATCGTAACATATTCCAGAGGACTGGCTCTTTGTTTTGAATTGTCAGCCTTTCAGCGCGCTGCAATAATAAAGCCTAAGTTTCTTAACCCTGTCCTAGTCTGTGAATATTCGAAGTATGCGGCTGGATGGAATCTTTTTTTTTCTTCTGAGGAAGGGCCCGTTGAGTCCTCTTACCACAATTATGCTATTGCAATTTTCACATTACTCTATGGACAGGTTACCACTGATACATCAAAGAGTTGGAGAAGTTTCATCAACTGATTATTATATTTATCTTTCTACCAGATATGTAAAAAGTTCTGCAAAGAGGTTGCACAACCAGGCAGCAATCATAAAAGGCATAACTTTACTGCACTAGACATGTCCTCTACCGGTGTGACAATCAAGATTCAGACACCTCGAAGGGAGAACAGGGGATCTGAACCCTAAAGAATACATAGTTGAAGCACCTGATTATATACAATTTTATTGTAGTATAAATGTATACAAAGCAAGGTCTTTTATGAAAGCTTTTAATGTTCTGAAGTTGATGAGTATGAGAAATGTATACATATTAAGATTATGAATTTAGGTATTTGAGTATATATAAAACTGGTATTAATTTATGCTGCAATATTTTCTCAATATGGAGGGAAAACTATAACAGAAAATGCAGCAATGGCCAAAGTGTTAAATGCCTTTTTTGTTTCAGTTTTCACCAAAAAGGTTAGCAATCATTGCATGACTAACATAGCAAACATCAGTGTAAATGGGGTAGAATCTGAGGCTAAACTAGTGAGAGTTCAGAATTGGGGTCTGTCCTGGGACTAGTTCTATTCAATATTTTCATAAATGATTTGGATATTGGCATAGAGAATACACTTGTTGATGATACCAAGCAGGGAGGGTTGCAAGTGCTTTGGAGGACAGGATTAGAATTCAAAATCAGCTTAACAAATGGGGAAAATGGTCTGAAATACATAGGATGAAATTCAATAAGCACGAATGTAAAACACTACACTTAGGAAAGAGCTGCGCAAATGGAAAAAGGTTGTCTAGGAAGCAGTACTGCAGAAAAAGATCTGGGGAGGATCACAAACTAAATATAAGTCACCAATATAATACTATTGGCAAGAAAAGCAAACATAATTCTGGGATGTTTTAAAAGGAGTGTTGTAAGCAAGACATGAGAAGTAATTCTTCCACCCTGCTCAGAACAGATAAGGTCTCATCTGGAATATTGTGTTCAGTTCTGGGCACCACACTTCGAGAAAGATATAGACAAACTAGAGAAAGTCTAGAGGAGAGTAACAAAAATTATTAAAATTCTAGAACACGTGACCAATGAGGAAAGATTGAAAAAAATTGGTTTGTTTAGTCTGGAAAAGAGAAGATTGAGGGGGGGACATGGTAACTGTCTTCAAGTATATACAATGTTGGTATAAAGAGGAAAGTGATAAATTGTTGTTCTTATCTACTGATGACAGGACAAGAAGAAATGGGCTTAAATTGCAGTAAGGGAGATTTAGGTTAGATATTAGAAAAAACTTCCTGTTAGGGTAGTTAAGTACTGGAACAAATTACTTATGGAGGTTGCAGAATCTCTGTCATTGGAGGTTTTTAAGGGGATGGTCTAGAATCTAGATAATACTTAGTCCTGCCTCAATGCAGGGGACTGGACTAGATGACCTATCAAGATCCCTTTTAGTTCTAAATTTCTATGATTTATTAAGTTATATCTGTTCTTATCAGTTTAATATCTGATAAGTCCTTTATTTGAGGACTGTATATTAAATTGATTTTTGAAATGGGGATGGATTGCTCCTATTTACCTGGTATTGCAGTGCCTCCAGGAAAAAAAAGAAATGTATATGATTCTATCTAGGGTGACCCGTCAGCAAGTGTGAAAAATCGGGATGGGGATAGGGGGGTAATAGAAGCCTATATAAGAAAAAGACCCAAAAATCGGGACATCTAGTCACCCTAATTATATCATTAGTTCCATCTTTCAGCAGGGTGGTGGACAGTCAGGCAGCGAGGGGCTGCTTCCTCAACCAGACAAGATTAGCTCCAAGAACCTAGCATTGTACAAACCAGGAAAAGACAAGTGATGAACCATTACAGAATGAGAAGACAAGTGTGGTAAACCCAGGGCAGGCGATGGCCAGAGAAGGCTGTGGTGAGAGGGATAACTGCAGTTTAATTGGATCCAGCTGAACAAGGCTGCCACAGCCAGAAGCAGGGCCAGCTGAGGCCAGTTAAGGAGGCTGGCAGAGCCCTTTAAAGAGACTCCTCTCCAGAGAAGAGTGTGGGAGTTGAGGAGTGAGTTTGGAGGCAGGAGGAATTAGAAGAGTGAGTTTGGTGAAAGCAGAGAGGAGTGAAGGAGAGTGAGAGACAGGGACAGGGACAGGGACAGGGACAGGGACAGAGAGGCTGCCAGCAGACAGGTAAGCAGGAAGGAGGGAGTTAGCCCTTCCTAGCCTGCTGGGAGCCAAACCCCAGCCAGAAGAGAACGGCTAAAGGGCCTGAGTCCGGGGAGTCTGAGGAGCCACCTTGTCACACAAGATATTGAGATATACTGGCTGTCAAGTCAAGAGGGAATTTCTCCTGTTTTGAATAACCATGAAGCATCATAGTCTGAGAGAAAGAAAAACAATGACAACTCTTTTTAAAAGAGATGGGGTTTGAAGTGAAATCTCTTCAGAAACTGAGGGACAGTATCTAAGTGGGAAGCTCTCTGTGAAATGCTGGATTCCCCACTACAGTTAAGGGGTGGTCTGGAAAACTTCAAAGGCAATAGGTAACTTGTGTTAGAAAAGGGATTTTTATCTAATTTTGAAAGTTTAAGACCTGAGATTGTGTCTTTATGTTTATTTTCCGTGTAACTTGTATGTGTTCCCTATTTCATCTCTGAATCTGGGTTTTTTTCCTATTAAATAAACTTTTAGTTAATTTTTATCCCAAGTAGGTCTCTGGAGTGCACACCGTGTGGAGCATGTGTGGCAAAGCAGGTCGATGTTTGCAGGTCTAATTTAATACCTTTGAAACTGACAAACCAGAAGGGGAAAATCTGAGCATCTGGTAGTTAAGAACTTGGGGTGGATGGATTTGGGGAGACTTGAGACCAGAAGAGCTGTTGGTGTCACCCTATGAAGTGTAATTAGGCTGGTGGAAGCCAGGATAAGACCTTGTGCTTGTGGAAAGGCTACTGGCGTCAGGGCTCTGAGCCATACCAGCTCAGCATTAAGGCACCCCAGGTTACAGGCAGGCAGTGACAGAAATGTTTATTGGTCTGAGTGTTCCCAAAACACCACACCTAGAGAACAGCCAAAATTTCAAGGAAAAGTCTTGCAAAGAGAACATTTAATAGGCATGAGATCAAGAGGTTCATGGTGGGGTACAAGAAAATCCTGAAAAAGAACTATACTCATTGTAACATAGGCTCAAATGTTTTTCTCCCACAGAAAAACCTGTGAGAGGAGATTCTGAAGGTCCTTGCCGAGATCACCCACATTATCTTATGGGTTCTGCCCATGCATACACAAGGTTAAGAGAGTTGCCTCCAAACTTGACAAATCCCAAGGTCATGTAGGAGGCCAGAGCCATCTCATGCAAAGTCACTGTGGCTTCATATTGCCCTGACTCTCTGTCTCCTGGTTCCCTAGCAGTATGGCTAGTAGGGTATTCCTTTGGTCACAGTAACCATTGAACACAGAGGAAAAAGGCTCTGTGGAAGGATAATGAAGTATGGGACTATATTATCATTTGTTCTTAATTTTTCTGGGTCTGGAGGGAAAACAATAGGCTTGACTTAAAGCTAATTGAAGTCTATGGAAAGTCTCATTGACTTCAATAGGCTTTGGAACAGGCCTCTGTTCAGACTCCCCTAGCCTGCCCATGTCTCTCCCTGTTTCCATCCTGATCACTGTCTAAGCCCCAGATCATGCAAAATGGTTTCCACAAAGTCTACTTGGTGTCACAGGAGTAATTGAGACCCATTTTCCTGTGAAAGGGAAAAGATCTATGTGCAGACCTAGGCAGCATGACTTCTGGCTTTAGTACAGCAACAAGCAAAATAATTTGGCAAGCCAAAGCAGCTGACGCAGAAATTTTTCAAGAGACACATATTACTCAACATCAATAACTAAACTAAAAGGTACTTTTAAACAGAAAGAGGAGATACAAACAAAACTAGTAAACACTACTGCTTTTCCCTCCCCAATCTCTGAAAAGATATGTAAATCAAGAATGGTCAACAAAAAGGCGTGCTTAATTGGTCGCTTTCAACATAAAGCATAACCATTGACTATTGCATTTTATATAGACAAACGAGATTCAGCACTCTTTCGACAGTAAAAACAAGCCAACCAAGCCAAAAAAAAAGTTATTAGAAATGATCAGTAGATGGCAGACAAGTTCTAGCTACAAATTAAGATTCCACTTTTTCAGGAAAAACTCCTGAGCAACATTGAAAGATTTCCTCATGCTCACAAACACTAATGTGTAACTCACTTGATGATGCCATATGCTAAACAAATCCCATTTCTAGAGGTTTATTGCCCAACTATGAAGCATTTAATCCTTAGAAAACTGGCTAAAATGCCAGGTTGATTGCAAGAATGGCAAGTAGAGATCTCTAGACCAAGGAGAGAACTTCCACCAGCAGGGGAAGTGGGACACTGGGTGCTTCTTCTTTGAACTAGAGACCCCAGTGTGACCTGCTAGTATTTTTTGACCCAACACTTGGCTCAGAACTGATGTGGGTTGGCTGGCAGCATATATCAAGTGGGATCAGAGAGAAAGGTGCGGTTTGGCTGCTGGGTTCAGTTCCCTACTCCACCACAGATTTCCTGTGTGAGCCTGGACAAGCCACTTAGCTTTCTGGGCTTAGGTTCTCCATTTGTCATTTGGGGAAAATAGTACTTCTCTTCCTCATAGGTGCATTGTGAGGCTAAATGTTAATGATTGTGAGGCACTCAGCTCTTACAATGATATTTTGTTTACCTTCTACTTTCTTCCATACCGACCAAAATTTACAAATAGGCAACATAAGAAAAATATTGCTTGAGAACATAATTTACATTGTCAATGTCACATTAAAATATACAATCTGTGTTTTCATGGTTATAAATATGGCCGTACCAAATTCATGGTCCACTTTGGTCAATTTCATTGTCATAGAATCGGAGAGGTAGCCCTGTTAGTCTGGAATAGCAGAAGTAACAAAGAGTCCTGTGGCACCTTAAAGACTAACTAAAGTATTGAAGCATTAGCTTTCGTGGGCTAATACCCACTTCGTCGGATGCTTGCATTCCACTGCTTGCATCCTATGAAGTGGGTATTATCCCACAAAAGCTTATGCTTCAATACTTTAGTTAGTCTTTAAGGTGCCACAGGACTCTGTTACTTCATTGTCATAGGATTTTAAAAATTGTATATTTCATGATTTCAGCTATTTAAATCTGAAATGTCACAGTGTTGTAATTGTAGGGATCCTAACACAAAAAGGAGTTGTGGGGTGGTGATTGTGGTGGTGTTTGCGGTACGGATACCCTTACTTCTGGACTGCAGCAGTGCTGCCTTCAGAGCTTAGCAGCTGGAGAACAATGGCTGATGGCAGGGAGTCCAGCTCTGAGGGCAGAGCCAGCAGCAGCACAGAAATAAAGGTGGCATTGTGACCTCTATTTCTGTGCTGTTGCCTGTGGAGCTGGGTCCTCACTCAGCACCTGCCATTCTCCAGCTGCCCACCTCTGAAGGCAGCAGTAAGGGTGGTGTGGTCTGGTATTATCACTCTTACTTCTGTGCTGCTGGTGGCAAGGCGCTGCCTTCGGAACTTGGTGTCTGGTCAACAGCTGCCATTCTCCAGCCACCCAATTCTGAAGGCAGTACAGAAGTCAGGGTGGCAATTCCGAACCCCCCTCTAAAATAACCTTGCAATCCACCTGACACTCCCTTTTGGATCAGGACCCTCACTGAAAAACACTAGTATCCACCATGAAATCTGTATAGTATAAGGTAAAAGCACATAAATAATCAAATTTCACTGCAGGAGACCAGCTTTCATGGTCTGCACTGCATTTTTCACAGCTGCGAAGTTGGTAGGGCCCTAGTTATAAGCTTTCACTTTTTGAATCTCGCCATCTTCTATTGTTCAATTATTATTGGCATTTCCCCTCCTATACATTTCCTGCAACTGAAAACTCACAGTGACACACATAAAAATAAACAGAGCCCTGATCCACTGGAATTATTAAAATAATCAAGTGTAGCCCCGCACGATCTGTTGAGGATCACCCCCGCAGACAAATCCAACGGAGCAAGCACAGAATGGAGCATCAGAGGGCGCTGTGCAGAGAAGACGCGAATCTACCGCTGGCACGAGCCCAAGAAAGAGGTTGCGCACCAAACCCTGCCTAAAGTTTGGCCCGGCTCTGAGCGCTCAGCGCAGGAATGCGGCTCTTTATAGTCCTGGGCAAGGGGCGGGAATAAGGGAGGAGCCGGGCAGCCTCCGGTGCGATTGGTGCCCGCTCTGCGGTTGCAGCCATGGCTGGCTCAAGGGGCGATACACAGTAGTAGTAGCAGCAGCAATCCCACAAGTGGTTTGTGCGCTGCCGCTGCAGGAGGCGCGGATCGGAGTTCGCCGGAGGGCGCAGCGCTGCGCGGCGAAGGAGGAGCGGGCGAAGAAGTGCTGTGACTTCGGGGAGAGGCGGTGCCCGGCGCCCGGCTGCCAGCAGAGCCGCTCGCCAGGTGGTCGCTTCCCGGCAGGTGAAGCCAGCCCAGCGCGGGGGGAAGGGGCGCGCAATGGTGCCGCTGGCCGGCCCTTGGCGGGACTGCGCCGCCCTCCCGGCTCAGCGAGACCTCGGCAGCTGCTAAGCGGGGACCGTCTCCGCTTTCCCCGCCCAGCGACGGGCGGCGGGAGGCTCCGTCGGCGGCGGACCGGGCGAGCCCTGCGGGCGGCGCAGCATGGCATCTGCTTAGCGCGGGGGAGGCGGCGCGGGGCCCCGCAGGCATGAGCGACAGCAGCGAGGGGATCAGCTTCTCGGTGCCCAGCCCGCCGGGCGGCGGCTGCCTGCAGGAGGAGGGGCTCGGCGGGGTCAGCCGGAGAGCGCCGGGGGCCGACGGGGGCGCCCGGAGCCTCCTCCCCGCCCCGGCAGCGCCTCCAGCCGGCACCTACTGGAACGAGGACAGCGGCGCTGCCTGCCCCGCGGCGGGGACCGGAGCCCGGCCCAAGGGCGGCTGCACCAGGAGGACCACGGTGACCTACGTGATCAACGAGGCGGGCCAGGGGCTCCTGGTGGCGGCGGAGAGCGGGGCCCTGCAGAGCCTGCGGGAGGCGTGCGAGGCGGTCGGGGCCTCCCTGGAGACCCTGGACTTCGCCAAGCTGGACTTCGGGGAGACCGCCGTGCTGGACCGCTTCTACAACGCAGGTGAGCCGGCCCCGGCCTCTGCCCCAGCGCCCTGCCCCGCTCGCTTCTCCCCCCCCCCCCCCCCGGGCAGCCGCAGCTTTCGCCACAGCGGGCGCCCCGGTGTCCTGGCTGGACGTGGGTCCCGGTTCTCTGCCTCCTGTGGGAGCCCACAGTGTCCAGCTCCCCAGGGGGGGCACTGCCAGGGCTCCGCTTTGAGGCAGTGGTGGGATGTTTTTGTCCCCAACTTGATTACCTGTGTTCCTGGGTGTGACCTGGGGTGCAATCCAGCCAGCAAGGGGCTGTGTCACCCCTGCCTCGGGGCTGACCTATGGTTTTAGCTAACCTACTCCGTGCGGTCCCTATCGAATATGTGTTTGATCCAACTGGTGTAATGTGTCAGTTACTACCTCTAGCGCTCATTTCACATTTTCTTCAGTGGAGTCAACTCAGTTCAATGGCACGTTATTGGGATGACATGCTATACAACCCTTACTGCAGTGTAGGCCAGAGACTCCCCATAAGTGGTTGATAGGGGTCGGTGCATCCCACTCAGATTGGGATTACACACTGTGTTTGAGGTTCCATTTCCTGGACCATCCATCATCCCTGGTGACTCCTGATCTGGTGTCGGGTTGCTATGTAACACAATGCCATCTCTTCCCCATTATCATAGGGTCAGGGCTCCTTTTCTCCTAGCAGATGTTTTCTATGATTCCTGACAGTTTGATAAAATACCTTTCTCACACTTCCTGGTTGTTAGGACATTGGAGTAGAAAGTGTGTCACTGGGCTTGTCTTCACGAGGCTGCTCTGGGATCGATCTTCTGGCGATCGATTTATCGTGTCTCGCTAAGACGCGATAAATCGACCGCCTGCGGCTTCCCTGTCGACTTCGGGACTCCAGCTTGCCGGGAGGCGCAAGCTGGAGTCGACGGGGGAGAGCGCCGCCGACTGCCGCCACCGTGGGGACAAGCGGTAAGTCGGCGGCAGATACGCAAACTTCAGCTATGTGATTCACGTAGCTGAAGTTGCGTATCTGCCATCGATTCCCCTCCCCCCCTGCAAGAGAGGACGAGCCACTGTCTCACGCTGTGCCACATTAGTTGGTTAGTGTCTCCTCTTCTTTTAGTCAGTTCCCCCCAATTTTCTGCTCTAGTTTTTGATTCTGTATTAAGTGAAAGGACTCTGGATGGGAATAAGGGTCCACCTGATGTAACTACATGATCAGGGCCTTAAGTAGTATTTTAAATTTTACAGAGCTTTTCTTCCTTTTATTGAGCTATTGTGTGACAGTATCGTTTAAAACAGATTCTTGGACACGCTTGTGGTTTGTTTCATGTCTTGACCGAGAGATTATCCCTTGGACCACCATCTCTTCCATCAGTGCTTAAATAATATTCCTCAGGCAACTACAACGTTTACATGGAAAAAATATTAGTTAAAATACATAAGCTAAAATACATTGCATCTGACAAAGTGGGTATTCACCCATGAAAGCTTATGCTCCAATACATCTGTTAGTCTATAAGGTGCCACTGGACTCTTTGTTGCTTTTGCAGATCTAGACTAACACAGCTACTGCTCTGATACTTGATACATTAAATACTTTCCTTTAATGTGATTTGGGGGAAAAGAAGGAAGAACCAATAATATTAAGCTAGCTCTCCACGAACCACCAGATCATGCTCTTTGGAGCACTAGTTGTTTACAGAGCACAGTTTGGGAACCACCAATTTAAAATATCCACATACAGTAGTATGTTTTGACTGTTTCCCTGCTATTGTACCAGGGCACACTGGGCCTGATTTTCAAAGGTGCTAAGCTCCTGCCATTCCCATTTACTTCAGATGGAGCTCAGAACTTTTGAAAATTAGGTCCAGTGTGAATATTTAAACATTTCCTTTGTGCTGATCCAAAATTTGGGATTGTCTTTATATTTGTATGCTTGGAAGTGTTTACATTATATATCAGTTGCATAAAACATTCATGACAAATGGTAGTAAACAGAACTATGTATAGAATAAGGGCTGGTCTACACTAGGAGGAGGGGTTGACCTAAGATACGCAACTTCAGCAACACGAATAACGTAGCTGAAGTCGGTGCATCTTCAGCCGACTTACCTCCCATCCTCATGGCGGCAGCGGTTGGCACCAAGCTCCCATGTTGACTCCAGCTTACGCTTTATGGCGAGCTGGAGTTCCGGAGTCGATGGGAGTGCCTTTTGCGATCGACTTATCGCATCTTGATGAGACACAATAAATCTATCGCTAATAGATCGATCACTACCTGCCAATCAGTGAAGACATACCCTAAAACAGTTGCCATGAAAGTCCATGAACTCCATGCTCTGCCATGATTTATCTACATTCAAAGTAGCAAATTTGAAACTATTTAACTTGCTGGAAACGCGTACAGTAAACTGTCTGCTACAATAAGTCTGGCTCCACTGGCAAAACAGATTTGCATATACAAGGCCATCCAGAGCTTGTTATCAAATAGGTAAGGTAAATAGAGGGGAACAGCAACTGCCTTGCAGAGTCATAAAGACCTTATAGAACCAGAATGATCATATTAAATGTTCTTTACTTCTTATTTTACAAAAGGAGGGAGCAGACTGACTGTGAGAAAATTTGGAGCTGAGTTTTGACCACATCTGTGTGTGCTTGGAACACATTAGCTAAAACAATAATTTTTTCCCTCTTCTTTTTTTTTAACAAATGCAGTAATAGCAGGTATCAGTAATCCCCTCTGCTTCTACACGTAGAGGTAAGATGATATCTGCATATCCTCGCTGGATGGTGTGCCATTTCCACTACATGCACCCTTACACGTGTATGTGCACATATACACACACTTTCTTTGCACACCATGCCACACAGCTTTGGTGGGTGGTGGCAGGGCCTGCAGTAACTCGTGTGGCTTCCACTGGAATCTGGTCTTGATGGGAACCCAGAGACTGTGGCAGTTGGCTGCCAGAGGAGTTGTGGTGTCAAATGACCATTGGAGGTAAGAAGGTACCACATAGACATCTTTTGTCCCCATGTGCTGATAAAGGGGCACTAGAGGATTTGGGGACAAAAACACTCTGTTATACTGGAGTGGCTAAACCCTTGGGAGTTGCCACTCAATTTCTCATCATCTTCCCTTATAGGACTATCAATAGATTCAAGTATTTATGATTATAGAATGATAAATTCACTTTCCCTTCAGCCTCAGGTGCCTGCATCAGGTTGTCAAATTCAGATTATATTAGGTTTGGCATCAGAATTTCAGGATAGAAGCTCTTGTGATGGGAGATCAGACTTGAAAGTGAGCGCCTTTAGTTTTGGCAGTTGGAACTCGGGCATATAATAGCATAATTGCACACTTAGGTAATGTATCTTTTGCTTACTTATTTCAATGGCTTTTGAACAAAGCTGGGTAAATGTAAAAAACTTTGTTTTTCTTTCATTGCCATAACTTATATGAAGTTAATCAAAGTACTGTGAAATGTACCATGTCATTCTGCCTCTCTATAGCAGCAAAAGCCAAATACTGTCCATTGGGGCATGCGTCTCTAACCTAATTTAACTTTAAAATATAGCTAAAAAGGTTTACTAACTACAGTAAAACCTCCATTTAACAGACTAATTCGGGCGAGGGGGTGTCCGTTAAATCAAAAAGTCCATTATTTAATAATTTAAAAAAATGAGCTGTCGGAGCAGCAGCCCGCCCGCCACAGGGTCGGGGCGACAGCTCCGCAGCCCGCCCGCTGCCGGGACCCGGGTGGCAGCTGGGAACCGTCAGCCAGCCCACCCGGGTCCCAGCTGGTGGGACCCGGGCGGCAGCCGGGAGCCAGCCCGCCCGCTGCCTGGACCCAGGCGGCAGCCGGGAGCCGGCAGCCAGCCTGCCCACTGCCTGGACCCGGGCAGGAGCCGGCAGCCAGCCCGCCAGAAATGGATCAGGAATGCATCAGACTTGCTCAGAAATTTTGTCCGTTGCATCCGAAGTCCGTTAAATCGAGGTCCGTTAAATCGAGGGTTTACTGTAATTCAGTTAGTAAGCGTCTGCTATCTAGACATACTTATGAAAGATGGAAATGGGAGACCTCATAAGTGAGGCCTGGGTAATGCTCTGCTCAGATGCCCATTGGAATGATGGAATGATGTCTCTGAACTTTACTGGAGTATGCCATCTTATGTATGGGCCCTTGGATTCAAAGTGTCTGATCATTTGAAGCTACAACAATCACTTTTGGGAAGGGTCTTGGAGCTTTTACTATTCTCACTGACAATCTCCTCGCTGCTGCCAAGGGAAGGAAATGTTTCTGCCATTGTATGCCTCCTTCAGAGCCTCTGGGTTACTGCCAAGGGAGGTGTCTTTTTTTCTTGTCCTTATCTAGCCCTGTTACTATGAGACTTCCTTCCTTCCCGAAGAATTCCAGCTGCAGCTTGCTGCTTTTATAGCTTTTTCCAATTAAAATGAAATTGACATGATTATTGATAATTTCATTGACCTCTCCATGGGTTAGAGTAGCAGCCATTCAATTGACTAGGTATATTAATTTCACTCTGCTACCCTTTGGCAAAACTAGCAAAGGCACAGGAGCATTCTGTCTGGGGACAGGAAGAGAAAATGTCAATACTTTGACTTGAAAGGTTATCTTTGCAATAATAAAGGGTAGCAATGTGATTTGCCTTGTACACTGTTGGCATTATCCAAGTAGTCAACAATTAATGGAGCTTAACTCAGTACAATTACATAATGGGCCTAAAATTCTGTCAGAGTTAAAATGGAGAAGTAACAAAAGGAAGCTGTTGAATAATTCATGCATGAAATTTAGGTTTAATGTAAAAGATTTTGTATTAATTCTAGCTGGTCAAATCCTGATATCACTGAAGTCAGTAGAAGTTTTGTCATTGACTTCAGTGGGGCTAGGATTTTGCCCTACGTAAATAAAAATGTTTTCTTTATTCTTCTGTTTCCAACTTAAACGATATATTTTGAGAATTAAACATTCTCTTTCACTGTGTTAAGCCCAGTGACAGCAGCATTGAGCTGCTGTGCATGAGAATGTAATCAGACTATCTTCATTGTCTCAAAGAAAGAAAAAATAAACATGGAAGGAAGCAATGTAAATAGGGGGAATGAAAGGCAGGAAGACTGAGGACAAAAATGAATTAGACTTTAAATTATGTGATTTTCTTATGGGACTGTATTCTTGGTATTTAAAGGGATACTATCAACTTATATTTGGCCTAAAATATAGTAGCGCTTGAAACCTAAACCTTGTACCACTAAGAATTTGAAAATGAAACCATTTTAATTGATTTTTTTCAGTGCTCAGGCTGAGAAAGGGGCAAAGAGCAGACATACATAGTGACAAGAAAGATGTTTTCAATTCATCCCCTCTCACACTTTTTCATAATCTAAGGTGCTATTGTAATCATAGAATTGTAGGACTGGAAGGGTCCTCAAGAGGTCATCTAGTCCAATTCCCTGCACTCATGGTAGGACTAAGTATTTCTGAGTCAGCATTAGCTTGGGATTCACTATGACTCCCAGATCCCTTTCTGCAGTACTCCTTCCTAGACAGTCATTTCCCATTTTGTATGTGTGCAACTAATTGTTCTTTCCTAAGTGGATTACTTTGCAGTTGTCCTTATTCAATTTCACCCTATTTACTTCAGATCATTTCTCCAGTTTTTACAGATAGTTTTGAATTTTAATCCCATCTTCTAAACTTCTAAAGCACTTGCACTCCTCGCAGCTCAGTATTGTCTGCAAACTTTATGAGTATACTCTCTTTGCCATTATCTAAATCACTGATGAAGATATTGAACAGAACCAGACTCACAACTGATCCATGCGGAACCCCATTTGCTATATTTGTCCAGTTTGACTGTGCACCCTCATAGGTGCTCTCCGGGAACTGTTTTCCGACCATTTATGCACCCACTTTATAGTAGCTCCATCTAGGTTGTGTTTCCCTAGTTTGGTTATATAATGTAGGTAAAGAAACTTAGTTGCTTACCTCATGATTTTTAATTTTGAGAGAGTCCCTTTAAAATATAGAAAGTATGAAAATGGTGCAATACGACAAGGAGGACTGCATGAAAAGCAACCTATTGAAGTCAACGGGCCAGTTATGTAAATAAGGAAGAATCACCTGTGTGAGTAAGGACTAAGATCCAGATCCTCAAAGGTATTTAGGTTCCTAACTCCCAATGAGCGTTAATACCTGAAAACCTTTGAGGATTTTTGTCTGATTGTCTGAGCAGACATTTGGAAGATCAGGCCTCCTCACAGAGAATGTGCTACGTATAAATCAATTGTAATTTCAAGCAGGAGATTTTATTTAGGGTAACACTATTTCTTTTTTGTAATGCTTTGTCTTGGCCTTTTAGAATAGTTTGAATTTTAGGTGAGAACCTGGAGGAATATTAAGTAGCATCGAGTGTCAGAAGTAAACGCCAATCATTAGCACTAAATATACAATAGTCCTTTTACTCAATCTTATTCTGCCATCTTTGCCTAGCATTCCACTGAAGTTGGTAAGTGCACTGTCTACACTAGGGTGGGCAAACTTTTTGGTCTGAGGGCCACATGGGGGCTCAAAATTGTGCGGAGGGCCAGGTAGGGAAGACTGTGCCTCCCCAAACAGCCTGGCCCTGCCCCCTATCCAACCCCCACCCACTTCCCGCCCCCTGATTGCTCCCCCCCTCAGAACACCCGACCCATCCAATACCTCTCCTGGTCCCCTGACCACCCCCTCCGGTGACCCCCCACTTTAACTGCCCCCCCAGGAACTTGCCACTTATCTAAGCCCCCCTGCTCTTTCTTCCCTCGTTGCCCCCTCCCAAAACCTCACCACTCTAACCCCCCCCCCAGGACACCAACCCCTATCTAAGACCCCCTTCTCCTTGTTCCCTGACTGTCCCCTCTCGAGATCCCCCCCACCCTAACTACTACCACCCCCGACCCACCCCCATCTAAGCGCCCCTGCTCTTTGTTCTTTAACTGACCCCACCCTAGATCCCTGACCCTACCCCCTCCCACCGCAGCACCTAAGGTCCCCCTCCCCCGCTTACTTTCATCAGCCTGGCGCTCCAGCCAGCACGGGGCCCCACACCTCACGGCGCTCTGCCAGGTGCCCTGTCCCAGAGGCGGGGGTCCTGAGGCTCGGGGTGCTCTGCCTGGCGCCCCAGTGCGGGGCCCCGCAGCGAGCCGTGAGCTGCGCTCCGCCCGGCATAGCCTCACGGTGCTGCGCCCTGGGGGCCCAGCGGCGAGCCCCGCTGCCCCCAGAACCCCGGGAGCACAGGGTTCTGTGCTTCATGGCACTGCGCCCAGGGGGCCCAGCAGCGAGCCCTGCAGCACCCGGCGCCGCGGGAGCACAAGGTTCCACGCTTTGCGGCACTGCACCCAGGGGGCCCTGCGGCGAGCCCCGCTCGGCCCGCCCCCAGCCCCAGAGTGAGCTCTGCAGCTTCCGGCACTCTGGTGGCCCGGGAGTGCGGTGTGCTTGGCCGGGCGCCCTGGCTGGGGAGCGCGGGAGCACGGCACAGTGCCCCCGCGGGCCAGATAAAAATGGCCGGTGGGCCACATATGGCCCGCGGGCCACAGTTTGCCCACCCCTAGTCTACACCCAAGAAGTGAGTTTTAGTTGCAGATACCAGGAGCATTCAAGCAGCAGTTAATTGGTCTGCTTCAGCGTTCCTCCTTACTCAGGCTAAGTTCCTTTTTATTTTAACAGAATCTTTGATTGAGTAATGAGTGCCAAGTCAGTTTTAATAGCTTTAAAATGGGTATTTGGGAACAGCAAGTACTATTGAGGTTACTATTTTCCCCATCAAAAAAAAAATTTAAAAATCAGATTTTGAAGTCAGAAGGGACATTATTATAATCTAGTCTGACCTCCTGCAAAACACAGACATAATGTGATGTGTATTTGAACTAATACGTGGGAGTGAGTAGCTAAATTATGGATTCGGGTTGTGAAGAAAGACCACATTCAAACTAGATTAAAGCGTTATTGCATTACTGTAGTTGAGTTACAGCAAGATCTCTTCATGCAGCTTAATTGCCGGGCAATGCAGAAGTACTTCATGAATTAAAAGATCAAGGCATCTACAAATAGGGTTAAAATCAACAAATAGTATGGATAAATACCAATATATGTATAAAGCAAAAATGCAGTATACCAGCATGAGGCCTTCCAAATGTTCCTTTTTAGTTTCATTTGTAGAAAGTGAAATAATTATGCATTATATTATAATGAATGGCCAGATCTCAGCACCTGAAGATCCTGTTGACTCTAATGGACTATATGAGTGCTTAGCGCAATTCTGAAAATCAGGCCATAAGTGAGTAGACCAGCCACAGTATATATCTAGCTCATGTAAATGTTTGCCTATTTGCTTATCTATTTATTTTAGAAGACTGAAAATTAGTAAACAAAGAGCATGCAAAGAAAAACAGATAAAATTCAATAATCTAAGGTATCAGGCCTGCTCCTGCATGCCCTCCATGAATGAAAGTTCCGCAAAGTCGAGGTGAGTTCTGAGTGCAGAGTGTTTGGACAATCAGGCCCGTTATTAGTAACCGAGGTGAGGAAATGTGTTTTGCCTAATGCAGTTTCCTTTTCATTGATGGGACAAGTCCCTATATTTGTATTTTAAAAACACTGCAGAGTAGGGCTAAACATTCACTTGATTAGCAAAATAAGTTGGGTTGATGTGCTGAAAGCAATTCGGTTTTGTTATTATTGGGGGGGGGGAAAGGTCTTTCAAAAATGTTTTAGTAAAAATACTTTATACTCTAAAGATAAGTACTATGTGCTGTCCTTGGAATGCGATGCTGAGAAATCTTAGAGGTCCTTATGCTTCAGTGCACAAGCCAAAAACAGACTGAAGGAAGAAACTTTTAGTAGGAAGAAATTTCCCTGAGGGTCAGGTTTTTCCATTATGGTCCATGATGGGGGTTTCTTCAAATGAGGTTTCTCTAATGACCTGCAATGTAGATGTGCTCCACTTCAGACTATGTTGCATATCCTTGACAAGAAGGACTGACTTACTTCAACAGCGGGCTAACGGCTTGTCAAGGTCTGCCTCCCTACTCTGAACTCTAGGGTAAAGATGTGGGGACCCCGCATGAAAAAAGAAATCACCCCCCAAGCTTATTTTACCTGCTCAGGTTAAAACTTGTCCCCAGAACCCAAACGTCTCCAATTTGGACTTGGAATAACGCTGCCACCACCAATTTAAGCCCCCAAAACCATGCGTTAGGGTAACTTGGAACCCCCTTGTAACACCCCCTCAAAGCTCCCCCCCTTCACCTGGGAGAGGTTTGAGAACAAAGACCAAACCCCTCACTTTCTGTGAGATGTGCCCAATCCAAACCAGGATCTATCCAATAGAAACAAATGGGCAGAATCTTAAAAGGAAGATTTTAATGGGGGGAAAAAAAAGAAGGAAGGAGCATAAATCCCTTGTACAGAAATCAATAGAAGAACAACTCACTTGCATCACATAGTATAACTGACCCCCCCCCCCCCCCCCTTCCTGGGAATTCTTCCACTGCTAAAGCTTAACAGCAAAGAAACACCGTGGACCACTTATCAAGTGATTCAGGCATACAATTCACTTACTACTGGACTTGACTTGGTTAGAAGATTACTGAGAGATATGAAAGGACAGAGGTGTGTTTCTTCCCATAGCCAGGCGAACAGCACAGACAGACAGCTGGCGAGCGAGCTGGAGAAACTGAAACTAAAAACACTCCCTTTGTTCCTGAGGTTGATTATGTCATCTCCCTCTCAGGTTACTTTCAGATTAACCCTTTACAGGTAAAACAGAAATTCTAAGATACTTTATACTTATGACACGGCTCTTCACCTGGCTGATGACGATGCTATCAAATGGCTGGGCACACTGCACATATTCTGAGAGATGGGTTTTTTTATACCTTCCTCTGAATGAATTGGTACTAGCTGCTTTCAGAGTCAGGTTACCTGGGCCACTGGCCTAATACAGTAAGGCAAATGTCTGTGTTTCTATTTCTTGTTTGCCTTGCAAGGTTTTCTGATGACATTTAACCTATATTAACTTTTTTTGGTGAATGGTAATGTTATTTACATAGGTTTAAGATTAGCAGCCGTGCTAGTCTGTATCCGTAAATAAAACGAGAAAGACTTTGTAGCACCTTAGAGACTAACCAGTTTATTTCTGTGCATCCGATGAAGTGAGCTATAGCCCATGAAAGCTTATGCTGAAATAAACTGGTTAGTTTCTAAGGTGCTACAAAGTCTTCCTCGTTTTATTTATATAAGAAATGTAATACAATATGTAGATTTCTTTTTTATACCCAGTGTTGCAGAAAAATTGATGGAAAATACGGAGATAAATTATACAGTGACTAACTCAGGGGGATTCAATCTATACAGAGTCATTTACTTAAAAAATGTCCCAGACTAAACAACTTGACTGATGTGTATTTTGCACCATTCAAGTATCTCATTGTAATCTTGTGAGTGTATTGCTTTGGAATTTTTTCCTGGCTTCAGCTGCTTATTTTTGAAACTTTGAATGTACTTGCAAATCCTATTCTTGTTCTTGAGTCTCTAGTCCTCCTTTTAATCCTAGTAAATTGTATGGCTCAATAATATTCTGCATTAGTGAGTTTAACATGTTAATTCAATATTGATACTTCCAGTGCAAGCTAATCTAATCAGACATATTGAGTGAGGGTCAGGGAGGGAATTCCCCATAATGGAAACTAATGAATAAAGCAAGATGAGTTCACTAACATCTAGAAAAGTAAAACTGAGTTAGTCTAGTAGCAGTGGACTTTTACAGATTTTGGCTGGAAACTTGGTGTCAACTCCATGTCTTAAAAGCAGTACTGGAATGTACTTGGGGAAATTTGGCAGAAAGGAGCAAATCTTCAGAGACTTAGTACAGTCATGTGGTAAAGCTGAATTTGCTTGGAAGATGTATAACAACATCTGTGCAACATTTCCTCTATACCTTGCATAGATTGCTATGATTCCACAGTGCAAGTCTTTACAAGGACATCAGAGTGAAGAAAATTAGTGCTGATCTAAATTCCTGGGCTGCTTTTATGATAGTATTTTGTGTACCTTAGGAGACACTAAATTCCAGTGATTCCTTCTTTGTCATATTACCGATACTAGAGCTTACCCAGAAAGTTGGCCGATAAACTGATTTATATCTCAGTTTAAGCTTCCCTGGAATTCTGACACTTAATGACACACAGCTCTCACTTTCTGTCCTTGAAAGTCAAAGAACTGATGTTCTTAAGAGCTAAATCTAATGTTCTTAATTCCTAGCAGTTGTTTTTCTCAGCATAAAAATACATGCTGCCCACAATATTGGCTATTTATAGTAGCAGTAAAACAGCTGATTTGTAATGACTACCAGTTCTCAAAGTAGGCAGCCAGGAATGGAAGTGAATAGTTACTCCACTCATTCTCTCTACTTCCTGATTTTATTTGACCAATGCAAAGTTTCAGACATTTGCAGTGCTGCACTCTCCATTGTGCAGCATTTGTTTACATTGCTATATTTTAGTATTTGAACATGGGCTTTTCCGCAGCAGATGGCAAAAGGGGGAGGGAGCTGAATCACTCCCAATGCTCTGTGGAGTCCTGCTGAGACAGGCCATACTAAAATAACAGCTCTGAATACAGGGTCTGTGGTAGGCAGAAAGAGCCTGAAGTATTATTGTTTTTGTTCTTTTTCAGGACTAAGAAGGGCTGCCATACACCATCCCCCATCTAGGGTGGCCAATTTTGGCTGGACATATTCCTGTAGGTTTCATCACACAACATAATCTTCAATTAAAGATTATTCTTTAATTCTTGGAGACTCTAGGCCAATCCTGGCAACCTTGGCAACCTTACCCCCAACCCTGGGTAACCTTACCCCCAACCCTTTCCCACTCCGCAGTATCAATGGGACTCATGCTGACACAGGTCACATTAAAGCACACTGTCCTGCTGCAGGGGGTCAGGACCAAGAGATGCTGAGTGACTGAAAGAACTAATAATACTGCTGCTGTGGAGAGTAGAGCTGATGACTCGGGTCATATCCCGCAAAACATTACTATTGTTGCTGCTAGGTGTCATGGGTACAGGCCGATTACTTGCCTAACTAAGTGGTCTGGTTAAGATGGGATGGAGCCCAGAGAAGAGAAATGGAGGTTTAAAGAATCACTTCTGGGAGAAATCGGCTCCCAGTTGTAAAAGCCACTAAACCACTATGTGTTGAACTGTGAGTCGGAGAGATGAAGACGAATAACATTTTAGACTGGGATTTCCAGAGAGGGTTAAGGCAGTTGGGTGCCCAACTCCAGACTCCATTAGGCCCCTTTGCAAATCCCATCTTAAATCTTAAAATCTACCAATGGACAGTTTAGGATACATCCTAAAAAATAAAATATAGATCTTGTCCAAGTGCTTCAGAACAGAATGCCACATACTTCTGAAAAAGGGGTACTTGTTTGGGTTTAGCTCAGTGTGTTTCAAAGATAATTCTAAAAATACTGTAGGCCCACAGTTTAATTTGCCTGCTCACTGGGAGAGCTGGTCAGATAACTTGTGAAAAATATTCAAAATTTGGGATTTTCAGAAATTAGCTAGTTATTCATAGATAAATCTGCCATTGTTCAACCAGCTCTAATTGTTATAATCAGATGAAGACCAGGTTTCAAGTGTCCTCTTGTTAGATATGCATAACTTCCATTAAGGCTACTGGGACTTGCAAGTGTGTGTTCTGAAGAGAATATATCCCAGCTACTTCTGCCACTGTTCTCTGCATGAGCTTGGAAGATGATGGAAGTATCGGGACAGTATAATGGACAGTGGAGACGTAGGTTCTGTTCCTTGTTTGCCACTAGCCTGTCATGTGATTTTGGGCAAGGCTTGTACCCCCGTTTCTCTCACCCCATCCCATTGTTTAGATTGTAAACTTTTCAGTGCAGGGTCTGTTTCTTACAATATATGTGCACTGTACCACCTAGCACAAAGGGACCTGGGTCTTGGTTGGGGTTTCCAGGCATTATAGTAATCATAAAGATGAGTCATTAAAAGCATGTTCATGCAGTCCTTAGTCAATCAAATCTCCTGGGGATACAACTGAGATCCTTGAGTAAAGGGTTAGATTCAGACTCTAATTGGATCATAGAAGTTGGAGATAGAAAAGGCCAAATTTCAGTGAGTGTGTAAAGTGCAGTAGCATAATAGAGTTGGCATTTGAGCATGATGTATGAAATATTTCCCTCCTCTTTATTAATACATTGTTACATACTAAAATGCCAGGAGAAGTCCTGCTCCATGGAACTATTGCTGCCTCTTAAAGTACAGTATGTTCGTAAAATTATTAGCATTATTCCTATAAGGTATTCTTCCGAGAAAACTGGGCAAAGCTAGTTGCAACAGTAATTTTTACTTTCAGAAGTAACACAAAATGAACACACTCCCTTCTTTCACACTGCTCCACAATGATTTTGACATTCTGCTATTGCCACTTCTCTAGCTGTGACTGACAAGAGTGTGTGACAGATGGAAATGACTCCTGACCTTACTACAGTCTTAATGAGACATTTACTTCATTTTTTAAATTTTAAGTTTAAATATGCGTATGAAATATAAAAGCACAATACAAAAGGAGACAGAATAACTGTAACAAATGAAAATAAGACAACAGAGTAAAAAAAATTGTATTATAAGGGGAGGGCAGTGCATTCCTGTGTAGATCTAAAAAGAGCAAATAAGAGAGTGAAAAGACCTAATAGATCTTTTAGAATCCTTATTATAGCCAATGCATGGCTGTTCTCTACAATGAGTTCTCCAGTGCACTGTTCTGTTTCAAAGAATAAAGCTATGACATACTTTCATGGAATATTATTGTACAGTGTGAGCTCACTGTTAAGAGAAAGTGTCTTGACATTGTTAACATTTTATTTGCTTAGTTTCATTTAATTTGTCTTGGTGGCACCTCCTTCAATCACTCTGAACGGTTCCTTTGTTTTGAGGAGTACTTGTTCTTTCTGTCTACACCATTGAAACACCAGTGTGAAGTATCCTCTTCCCATAAAGAATCAGAGGATCATCCAGGTGTTTTTTCTGATGACAATAAAGGAGTTCAGTTCTATGGCTGGGACCTCGAGCCAACCGATCAATAAGCAACTATCACAAGTCTATAATAATTTGTGTTGAACTGTAGACCAAGCTCAACTAGAGATAAATATTGGTCATGTATATCACAGTATCTTCATTTGTTCTGCTATAGACATTAAGGGCATAAAGAATAAGTGCTACTAAAAACAAGTTTATCTCGTGATACAAGCTAGTGCAGCTCTTATTTAAGTCAATAAGAGCTGCTTATTATTGGCAGATGCAGAGCTATATGGCAGAGTTGAATTCCTCCCCTCCCCTCCCTTCAAACCACACTTTTAAAAAGCAATGGCCACACTTTAAAAAGATACTTAGGCACCAAAATGTATGGCTAGGCACTTACTGAGATTTTATCAGTATTGTTTGGTGCCTAAATATCTTTTTAAAAAATCTGGTCCCAAGCCCATTCTGGGAGTCCCTCTGGAGCCTTATTAGGACTGAATTAGCTGATGGGTCTAGAAGATGATGTGTTCTGGTTGAGTGAGCAGTTGGGTATTTCTTCACTGCAGAGTTAACCAGGATGCTTATTGGGGCATTGCCCGTAACCTGGGTCCTGACCACACACTCAAAGCCCATTCACACCAGTTTAGTGGTGCTTTCAGCATTGGCTTTCTGGCTCATTTCAGGTTTAGGCTAAAGCCTGAATGAGATATTCACTTGGGCTAGTAATCTGCCCATTTTGCAGTAAGGACTTTTGAACGACTCCCTATGGCCAGAGACCCCCAGACTCGCTATGCCCAGCATGCCTCCCCCCCTGGAGACCTTCCCACAAATGCACAGCGCCCTGCATAACACCACCCCTGCCCACAGCCCCATCACAACTGCCCAGCACCCCCCACAGAGCTCCCACTCCCTAGTGCCCCAACACACATCTTCCCAGCGCCCTCATAGCCCAGCACTCCCCACCCCTAGACCACCCAGAGACCCACTTCCCCCACTCCCTGCCTTCTTGCTGCACCCACTGGCCCTGCTGGGAAGGCAACTGTGTCTGGCACGATCAGCCAGACCAGGGTCTGCCCTGACCGGGCTCTCTCAGAAACCACTTGCCTGGAGGGGCCCAGTCAAGCCCCCCATACTATCCCTCCCCCGACTGGCCAGGCTTCTGTACCAGTCCCAGCTGGCTCAGCTCTGGGGAGACAGGTGGAGCCCCACAGGTGGTGGGACGCAGAGACTGCTGGGAGCTGGAGATGCACTGGGGTCTGGCCAGGGGGCAGAGAGAAGCTGGCGGGTGGGACCAGGGGCTGAAGAGGAGCCCTCGGCGGGCAGGCTGAGAGGAGCAAGTGATGGGGGTGAGGGGAGCCAGCGGACTGGTGGGTCTCAGGATACAGTGCAAGCAGAGCAGGCCGGGGCCCTTTCTGAGCATAGGCCTGGCTCCATGGCACCACTGGAATGGTATCATGCAGCAGCTCAGCTTACTTCAGCTTGAAGAGCAATGGGCTATGCTCCCAAAAGTCCTAGCAACACACACAGGTGATGGCAACACCAGTGAAGACCCAGTACCTTGAGTGTGGCTATGAAGTACAGCTTCTCACACTCAAGTGAGGCTAACCCAGGTTCTGATCACTGACATTTAGTCTGCTATGAAGACAGACCCTTTGCTCACAGCTCTCGTTGACTCCCAAATTTTCACCCCCTTGAACTGAATTTTTTTTAACAAATACAAAATCCTACTTACAGTCATGCTCTGCCTTTGGAAAAGCAGAGAGCAAACAATTTTCTTCCGGATTTTTGTGCTGTGCTATTTTGTGCATTTCTTGGGTTTTCTATAGTGCTCACCCCAGTGGTATCTGAGTTCCTCAGACTTCCTGCAGAAACTGTGCAAATGTATCTCATTTTGGCTTAGTTTTAACCTAGACACATGTAGACTGATAGCATGCCCAATGTGGGCCCAATGACTTGGCATTTTGTGTGTTGCAATTTGGATCTCAATTACAAACAGCAGCCTTTGGTCTTTTGCTCCTTGGAGCTCATGCAGTTTGTGGAGGTGGCATGCTTGGCATTCAGGGAGAAGACCAGAAACTGCTTATTGCATGGACACTTCTTTGCTAGCCAATCCACAGTTGGAACTAGTAAATGTTTGCCAGGTACCTGGAACGAAGGGCTGGGAAACTTTCCAGGCCTCCCTAGGAATAGCCTTTGGTCAGGTTCAAGCATCATAAGAAAAACCTTGCATTTGAATCCCTGTGTGACATGCAGTCACAAGAATTAATGAGGTTTTATTGATCACAGTGGATAAAAATAAATGGCTGTTATCATTGTAAATAATCCAGATATGTAAACTTTAAAGAAGTTAAAGAAGTTAAACTTTAAAGAAGTCTGTTTTCATGAAATCCATTGTATTTTTTGCTTTGTTTAGAACCAAACGCTTTGATTCCCTACTACGAATATTTAATTTGGTATTTGGAGAGCTAATCCTATAACATCCATCCTATTTAAAGCCTTTACAGTAGCCTGGAAAAAATTATCATGAAAGTTATTACCCACAGAACAAACCTACTTTTCTAGCCCTATGATGATGATGAAGGTACTAAAGAAAAAAGACCTGTGTAAAAAAAATGTACATGTGTGATGAGTAGAATATTGCAAGGCTGCATTAATGTCTTGCAGTGGAAAGACGCATCTCTGTAAGGCGTTGACATAATTGTAAAAGGATTTCACCTTTTACAAGAATACGTTCATGGATGCAGGAACAGAAAGCTGTGGTGGTGGTTTTTTAAGACTAGGTAGCCTGAAAGGTGAGTGGTTTGGTTGCTTCTATTTCATCATTGCTGTCTGAACTTGTTTTGACTTTGAAAAAGGGAGCATTAAAGTTGAAGAATTTCTGATCACAAATCAGAGAAGGGGGATGAACACAGGGAAAAATGGACATATATACAGTATAAATATTAGTCCTGAGGGAATTCTGTGCCAAAAAGTAAAACATTCTGTGCACACAATATTTTAAAGTTCTGCATATTTTATTTGTCAGTAAATAAATGTGGAGGCTCCAGCACAGCAGGGGGGAACACAGGCCACTGGCTGCATGAAGGTGGGAGATCACGCTGCAGCCCTCCTCAGGGACACAGACTCGGTGGTCAGGTTGCACCAGACCCTTACACACAGCAAGGGCTAGACCTGCCCCAGAAACACCCCAGGGCTCTGCTCCTTCGTGCCAGGTACACCAAGATAGTGAGAGGGACAGAGTTTCTCACGTATGCCAAGTCTTGTCCCCGATCCAGGTGTGGGGCAAGCAAGCTCAACCTGGCAGGACCCAAGTAGAGAGGGGTTGAGTGGGGGCGTGGATCCAGGTGAGAGGGTTCTGTGTGGGGCAATCTGGGTATGGGCAGCTGGGGGAGATGTCCAGGTTGGGGGGGGGGGATCTGGATTCACAGGACCTCATTGGAAGGCTTCTGGGTGCAGGGAGACGGGGACTCTGCAGAGGGGTCCAGGTGAAGGTGGTTGGGGCTGTGGTGGGGGGGTGGGGGGGTGTCTGGGTTCATGGGGGCTCCAGAACCGGGGGCGGGGGAGGCTCCCTAAGGGGGCTGGGTGGGTGGTTGTGAGTAAGGGGGGTGTCTGAGTATAGGGGTGACTGGAGGTGCAGGCTCTGAGGGGGGTCTGGGGATGAGGGGTTTGGGATGCACAAGGGTGCTCTGGGGCTGGGATCAAGGCGGTCAGAGGGTGGGAGGGGGATCAGAGCTGGGGTATAGAGTTGGGGTATGGGAAGGGATCAAGGGTGAAGGCTTCGGGTGGTGCTTACCTGAAACAGCTCCCGGAAGCAGTGGTGTGCTCTCCCTCCAGCACCTAGGTAGAGGTGCGGCCAGGTGGCTCTGCGTGCTGCCCTGTCCACAGGCATCACCCCTGCAGCTCCCATTGGCCACAGTTCCTGGCCAATGGGAGATGCAGAGCCCGTGCTTGGGGTGGGGGTAGCATGTGGAGCTCCCCAGCTGCCCCTATGTGTAGGAACCAGAGGGAGACGTGCTGCTGCTTCTGAGAGCCACGTGGAGCCAAGCTAGGCTGGGAACCTGCCTTAGCCCTGCTGCACCGCTGACCGGACTTTAAATGGCCCTGTCAGTGGTGCTGACTTGAGCCACCAGAGTCCCTTTTCGACCGGGTGTCCCGATTGAAAACTAGCATCTAGCAACCATCCGGTAGGGCCAAAATATAGTAGTGGCACTTTCAGGGCCGGCGACAGAAATTTTGGGGCCACCTACTCTGATCGTTGGGGGCCCCCCAGTCCCCCCGAGCCTTTCTCCTTCCCCCCCATGCCTGACCCGCCCAGCTCAGCCTCCCCCCCCCCACCAAACCTCCTTTCCTCCCGCACCCATGCCTTGCTGGCCCCCGCGGAGCGGCGCACCCGGCCAGTCCTCTGCAGCCGCCGGGACGGGGGAGGCGATGGAGCCGGCATCCTGTGGTGCCGCCGGGGGGCTCCCCCCCCGCCAAGGGCTGGTCCGGCTCTTCCTGCAGGTGGGCGGGGGAAGCGCTGCAGCCGAGGGTGCCTCGGGGCGGCTCCTGGGGTGCAGGATGAGCCGCTGGCTGAAGGGCTCGGGAGGCAGCGGGCCACTGACACGCAGACACAGCCCGGGAAAGAGCGGCCAGGGAGATGCGGTGCCCAGGGGGGACGACTACGGATACAGCTGTGTACTGGTCCCCGGACTTAAGGGGTCCCCCCTTAAGTCCGGGGCCTGGTACAGCTCTACCCGTAGTACCCCCCTGTCGCCGGCAGTGGGCACTTTTAAAATATACTAAATTCTAGGCAAGCGCTCTTCTGCTCCTCTATCATGGGTTGTGCTAGATGGATGTGTAAATGGGAAAACTTCCAGTGTCTTTTTTTAGTTACTTCTGTCTTGCTCTGTCTCCTGTTATGTTTGTGTATGAATGAGAAGTGTGCTGATAAATAGGTGCTTTGTCTGGTTTCTCAGCTTTTTCTTCAGGAATAGCTGTCTGCCAGCTGGCCTCAGTGAAATCCATCATATGTGATTACTGGTTGCAAAATTCTCTATTCCCATCATCAGGATTCAAATGAATAGGTCACTATAAAGAGTGTATAAATTGAAATTTTTAGCACTACAGTTCTTTCTGTCTTAGTCAGTGTCTGGTTTCAGCAGACCTGAAAAGCAAATGACATTTACCTGTATTAGATTTACAAAAGCGGGAAAAGAGTTTATATTAATTATTGAATCTTCTAAAATATGCAATGCCGATACATAAATATAGTAGGACTTCAGCAGATGAGAGGTTTTTGTTAAAGGTAGTATTGAGGCTTTTATCTGTAATTGCAGAGATGAGCAGGAGAAGTAGATTAGAAAATCAAATTACATGAGATGCAAAACTCAATGTGATACAGTCACAACTTTGTTAGAGTAGCAGAAGAATAAATTGTATTCTCTTAGTAATGTGATGGGAGAATTGACTAGATAATCTCTCAGATTGATTGATATACAACTATAAAGGATACAAAACTCAGATTAATCTTGAAATAACTTTGTTAATGTGAAGATTAAATAAAACTAAATTAATATCTCTCTGTGAACTCCTACGTACTCAATGGAGCTTAATCTACTGGTGTGAAAACAAATGCTAAAATATTCCATGGGAAAAAAATATAGTGTGTATGTATATAGATACAAACATATTTTGTGTCTGTGTGTACACAAGTATATATTGTTATGGACTATTTTAGTATTTGTTTTCACACCAGAATATTAAGCTCCATCCGAGAATTTACCTAGGTATATGCACACCTTATATAGCATGTGCGTATTTCCTGTTCATATTCTGGTGTATCTTAAATTCTGGCTAAAATAAACTTCTGCTTCAGTCTCCCCATTAAAGTAGGAAAGTTTGTTGTAGTTTGTGGAATCCTGCAAGTCTTCCATTTATTTTCCCTGGGAGTTGTGAGCAACCCAAGACTGGTGGTTTTTGCACAGGCAGCCATTGAACTGTATTTAATATGTTGAAAGCTTGCTCTACGAAACAATGACCTTGAAGTGCTGTCTTTAATAGTACTGGTAACAAAGAGTCCTGTGGCACCTTAAAGACTAACTAAAGTATTGAAGCATAAGCTTTCGTGGGCTAATACCCACTTCGTCGGATGCAAGCAGTGCATCCTTTAATAGTACTATGACACTAGTTCATTTCTCCCCACCCAAGCCTAGATAGTGTATTAATTCTGATGAATATTCAGAGAAGTGTTGGTTTATATTGCCAGTCTCAGATGGAAAAAAAACGATATAAAGAAGGAATGGTATAGGATGATGGGTAAATACCCATCTTTCAGTACATTATAAAGAGAAGGTCAGAGCTATGAACCACATGGAATATTGCTGGCATTATGAAGTGATCTGACAAATTCTGCAATGAGTGTGAGGAGATTGACCTGTTTCTGATTAGAGCTAGTCAGAAAATAGGGGTTTTTACATGGAATTACATGGCATTTATTTGGGCAAAATATGAAAATGCAAAATATTTCAATTTAAAGGCGTTCTATGATACTTCATGGGATTTGTTGTTTGAGTGCCTTATGCTTCCATTCTCTCAGGGCTGGGTTCTCTGACTGGACTATATCTCCTATGATGCTCCACATTCTCTCCTCTTGGAGATGAGAGGGGTGCACCATAGAAGTCTCTGAGTGTAGTGCCTCATGGGAGATGTAATCCAGACTAACAGCTTGGTCCATGGAGAATGACTGTTTTATACTTCCAAATTACAACTCCCATGAGGCACTGTCGTGACATTTTGGTTTTCAGGTGTTAATTTTGACAACATGATATTGAAGCTTTCTGTGGAAAGCAGAAACTTTTCATAAACATTTAATTTAGTGGAAAATTAAATTTTTCATCAAAATCATTTTGACATAAATTTTTCGGCCAATCCTAATCCTGATAAGTATACTCTTAATGTTAAAATTTCGTTGTAGTTTGTATGAGTTTACTGAATCTTAGAGACAAATTTTGTTCCTCTTTTCCCTTCCAGGAGTTGAGAGCCCTGGATCCTTAGGGTTTGAGTTTTTTGGCTCGGGGACTGCTTCTTCTAATGCACCTGGGAACCACCACAAACAAATGATAGATGATTATAATTAGGGCCCTACAAAATTCATGTCCATGAAGAACGCATCATGGACCATGAAATCTGGTCTCCCTCCATGAAATCTGGTCTTTTATGAGTTTTTAGCCTATGCCTCACAAATTTATTGGGGAAGACCAGTGTTTTTAAATTGAGGATCCTGACCCAAAAAGGAGTTGCAGGGGGGTTACAAGGTTATTTTAGGGGGGTTGTTGTATTGCCACCCTTACATCTGCACTGCCTTCAGAGCTGGCTGGCTGCAGAGTGGAGGCTGCTGACCGAGGAGTATTGTGTGCAGTGCAGAAGTAGGGGTGGCGATACCATACCACGCCATCCTTACTTCCGCGCTGCTGTTGGCGGTGGCTCTGTCTTCAGAGCTGGGTTCCCAGCCAGCAGCTGCTGCTCTCCGGCTGTCCAGCTTTGAAGGCACTTTCACCACCAGCTGGTTGTGTATGTCTGTCTAGATGCTTATTTTGTACCCAGCACTGTCATGTCTGAGCATAGTGACCACAGTGTTAGTAGAGGCAACTGCAGATCTCAGGCCTCGGTGGTCACCATGAAACAATATGCTGTTGCTTTGCAAGAGGAATCTTTCCCCCATTATCTCCCCATTGCAGAGTTCAGTTAATTGGACTGCATGGCAATGTACAGGATTTGTCCATTAATTTGTAACATCTGGTATAGTCTGTACATTCTTCTTGAGTCTTCACTTTGCATGGGTAAATCCTGAGTCCCTAATAGTAGAATTACTTATTATTAGTTAATTTTTCAGTATCTTGCAAAAATGATCTCAAAAACAAATCATCCTTGACCTTCACTCCACTAGACACAACTAAGTGTACATCTGTCCATTCCCATACTCTCAAAGGATTTGGTGTTTTTTAGCAGCTATTTAATTTCAGTCTAGCAGGGTTCCTCTGTGGTGAGAATGCTATACCAAAAGGTCTTATAATTAGACCTTTGCCTAGACCATAATGTGGAAGATGAAGGAAGTGGGTGTGTTGTAAAAGAACCGAAAAACATTTTGGAGGCTTAATTTGGGCTCAGGTTTTTGTCAATAAAACGTTAAATAACAGAAAAAGAACCTGGGTTCTGTGGTTTCAGGTGTGGGTTTATATATTTTGGACAAATGTAATTGCTTATAAAAATGAAAAGCTGTCCAGAATTGGAGACACTGTGGGCAGGTGGTGGTGAAGTGTCTCAGTTTCGGGTTATATCACACAAGGACTGCGCAGTTTCCTCCCCTCCCCACACTTTAAATGTAAAAGTTCTGAATGGAGTCTGAGGCACATAATCTTGATGCACAGTGTTTTATGCATGAATTGGTTTTTTTAAAATCAAAATGAATATATTATCCTTAGCAATTGTGCTTAGTTGTCTGACTTTGTGTCAAGCCAAGGTTATATTTCATAATGTAATTACTGAAAAAGATACAGACTTGTGTCTGTGTAACTTTGCTATTAACACCAGAAACAACGGAGAATTAATTGTTCTAGTAAAATAACATGTAGAGAATGTCTTTTTCTTACCACAGTCATGTTCGTTTATCTCTCTTGCTTTGATCAACCCTAAAGCCTAGAAGGTCTTATAGCCAGATCCTTCATACACACAAATTCTAGTTAATAAGTTGCAGCCAATGTACCATATGAGCTAGCTCACTGAAACTGTTTTGAATGTAATTTTAAAAAATGTATATAATATAATAGGGAGGAATGAAAATGTGAGACTGTTTAAACTACTGCACTGCATCTTCTAAGGATCAACTTGCAGTCTAGACTCTTAACAGACTATAATAGTGTAAATCTTCCATTGGTTCTAGCTCTAATGAAGTGCTTACCTAAACTACCCATTCGGGCTTGTATCTTACTGGACAAATATGAAGCCATACAAAGAAGATAAAATTGCACAACCTAATTCATAGGCAGTGCATAAGAACATAAGAATGGCCGTACTGGGTCAGACCAAAGGTCCACCCAGCCCAGTATCCTGTCTACTGACAGTGGCCAATGCCAGGTGCCCTGGAGTGAGTGAACTGAACAGGCAATGATCAAGTGATCTCTCTCCTGCCATCCATAACCCCGCCTCTAACAAACAGAGGCTAGGGACACCATTCCTTACCCATCCTGGCTAATAGCCATTAATGGACTTAACCTCCATGAATTTATTCAGTTGTTATGCTATACAATCACACAGGATCTTTTCAGGGGAAAAAGGTGAATATGCTGCATTTATTGAAAATACAACAGTTAGCATATGCTTTTCAGACACAGACACACACAGTCTCCTGAAGATGGTCTTTATAGTTACCAGTCTGTACCTTGAGTCAATCTAATGGCCAGTTACATTGAGCATGAGTGAGGAGCTGGGCTCTGTTGGTTGCGATCTGATGCTCCCAGGACTGAATCCAGAGTTCCATGGCAAAACACCCCATCTTTATAGTTGTAAATTCCCCTTTGAGTCCATGCATTGTGCAATGTCATCCTGTAATCATTAACATCACTTAAGAACTAATCTTGGGGGTTTTCCGCTGTTACCATTTGATGGTTATTGTCGGGCTTCCCATCATTATCTTCTGTTTGTTGTCTCGCCTTCGGGTTTGCCTGCCTCACCTCTGAGGTCAGTGCTGCTCCCATGTTTAGCATTGGATACAATGGATGTTTTCTGATTGCTCCTGCTGTTTCCAAGTCTTTCACTTCTTCCTCCATGACCATCTGGCTATAACAACCACCGTATCTTTTCCTGATGAAGGTATTGCTCATTCACACAGTCTCTCACAGGGTATGGTTAGACTGAAGATTATAGTGTGTTTATTTGTAGCGCTTCCCAATGTAGCGCAATAGGTAGCGCGCTAGAGACTGTACAAATTGAAACCTTGTAGCGCAAAATAATGGATACATTTGTCGTGCTTCTGGCGGCAGTAGCAGTTGTGGGATAGGGCAGATATCCCAGCATTCAGCTGGGTGCGATGTGCTTTGCAAAGTGGGGGGATGAGGGGGAACTGGGAAGTTGTTCACAGGGAGGTGAGATCTGGCTGTCAGTTTTCATTAGCGAAAACGGACAGGCTGTCTATTTCAGACACACAGCTCCGTCTGCAAGCATTTTCACTGGTTATTTGCTGTGTGAGTTGTTAGAGAGAAACTGCAAAGCTACTTCCGCTTTTATAAAACAACACCTCATGTCATTTGCCTTACATGGCAAGTTGATTGTCTTTAATGGCTTGCTGATGGCCTTCAATGGCTTGCTGATGGCTTTACATGGCTTGGAGGTATGCAAGAGATCCCATGGGTGTCCACATTCCCACCCTTGCGCTATAACGTTAGCGCAAAAAGGCTTATCACTCTGGGAAAGGAGGTTTAATACTTGCGCTTTAAACAGTGAGTCATTTCACAAAATCTCCCTTTGAAGTGTGTTCGCTAGGAAAATTATTGCGCTACTGGAGGGTTTTTGCACCACAAAGCGCCAGTCTAACCTTACCCTCAGAAACCTTCAACGGTATACCAACAGTAGTATTTTATATGAAGCAGAATACATTGTAAATTAAGCCTTGCTAAATCTTATAATTAAAACATTTCACATTGGGGCTTTTAGGTTCTCGACATTTCTCTAATCTATTTATCGACACAATACAAAATCCTGTCTCTTACTAACTAAACTTTATAACAGCTCCTAATTGTAATGTGTATGGGAAACAGGATCCCAGTCTCAGATGGTCATTCCTTTCTGTTATTCAAAAGGGATGGCTGGCAGAATGAAATCAAAGTTGACATCAATTCTTATCGTGCAATTAGCACAATTATAAAATCCAATTCTTCTAGTACAATTCATACAATTATAAAATCCTGCTCCTACACAGTTCTCTTTTAATATTCTCCTGTTCTATTCCTAGCCTTCACAACCTCCTCTAGCAAGGAGTTCCACACATTCAGTATGCATTGTGTGAAGAAGAACTTCCTTTTATTTGTTTTAAACCTGCTGCCCATTAATTTCATTTGGTGTTACAGTAAAACCTCCATTTAACGGACTAATTTGGGCAAGGGGGTGTCCGTTAAATCAAAAAGTCCGTTATTTAATAAAAAAAAAAAGAGCTGTCGGAGCAGCAGCCCGCCCGCCACAGGGTCAGGGCGGCAGCTCCGCAGCCCGCCCGTTGCTGAGACCTGGGCGGCAGCCAGGAACCGTCAGCCGGCCCGCCCGCTGGTGGGACTCCGGCGGGACCCAGCAGCCAGCCAGCCCGCCCGCAGGTGGGACCCGGGCGGGAGCCGGGAGCCAGCCCGCCCGCTTGCGGGACTCGGGCGGGAGCTGGGAGCCGGCAGCCCGCCCACTGGCAGGACTCAGGCGGGAGCCGGGAACCGGCAGCCCTCCCGCTGGTGGGACTCGGGCGGGAGATGGCAGCCCACCCGCTTGCAGGACTTCGGCGGGAGCCGGGAACCAGCATCCCGCCCGCTGGCGGGACTCGGGCGGGAGCTGGCAGCCCGCCCGCAGGCGGGAGCTGGCAGCCAGCCATCCCACCCGCAGGCGGGACCCGGCAGCCAGCCATCCCACCCGCAGGCGGGACTTGGGCGGGAGCCGGGAGCCGGCAGCCAGCCCGCGAGAAATGGATTTCGGATGCATCAGACTTGCTCAGAAATTTTGTCCGTTGCATCCGAAGTCCGTTAAATCGAGGTCCGTTAAACCGAGGGTTTACTGTACTCTGACTATTATCCCTGTAGCAGAGATTTTTACCTGGACAGTTAAATTATTCTGAAAGCTGATTATTTCTAGAATGGGGAATACATTTGTCACGGAGTACCCGGGCGATGGTCCTGAACTTGCTCCCTATGAAGCCGGATAGGACTTCTGGGGAAGTGTCCCCTCTCCGTACACAGCCTGTTTCCAAGGCTAGGAGCTTCACAGGTACCCACTTCAACCTTCCTGGGTCTGATCTCGGAGCATTCAGCACCTTCTGCCCCTCCGTGCGCTTCCCCCAGCGAGCCCGCCCAGGGAGCGTCCTGGGGGAGCCCGTGGATTCTGCACCCCAATTCCACAGTCAGACGTGACTCTCAGCCAGCCAGTAAAACAGAGGTTTATTCGATGATCTCTATCTGGTCTAACCCAGACCATACAGCGAGTGTTAGCCCTCAGCTGGATCCATTTTGAGGGCCAGAGAGTGAGATAGCTCCTCTGCCTTTCCTGCCTGGCTCCAGCTAGCTTCAGACTCCAAACTGAAACTCACTCTCTCCAGCCCTTCCTCCCCCCTGGCTCAGCCAGGTCAGGTGACCTCCCTCCCCCACTTGGGGTTAGATTACAGCTTCAGGTATGAACACCTGCAGAGAAGCTCTGCTTTGTATCAGCTACACATCCTTATCCCTTCACATAGACGCTCAAGAAATGCATAGGGGAAACTGAGGCACACACAGTATTCCTACTCCGTCACATTTTCTGTGGATTAAAGCTACAGAGCAATATTCAGCATTGATGCAACTGGTTTCAACTCTTCTTCAAAGCAAAGGAGTTGCCCATGTTTCCATTGACATTGAATTTGGCTCTGTCTTAGGAGGACGATGCACAAGTGAGGTATAATTCATAGATTCCACGGCCAGAAGGGACCAATGTAATCATCTAGTCTGATCTCCTGCAGAACACAGACCACAGAGCAGGGATGAGCAAACTTTTTGGCCCGAGGGCCACATTTGGGTATGGAAATTTTATGGCGGTCCATGAATGCTCACGAAATTGGGGATTTAGGGTGTGGGAGGAGGTGAGGGCTCTGGCTGGGGGTGCAGGCTTTTGTGTGGGGTCAGAAATGAGATCGGGGTGAAGGAGGGGGCTCTTGGCTGGGGCAGGATGTTGAGGTCAGGGGTGGGGCTTAGGATGAGTGGTTGGGGTGCAGGAGGGTGCTGCGGGCTGGGACTAAAGGGTTTGAGGGCGGGAGGGGAATCAGGTTTGGGGGGTTGGCGGAAAGTCAGGGGTGCAGGCTCCAGCACTGCTTACCTCAAGTGGCTCCCGGAAGCAGCAGCATTGTCCTCCCTCCGCTCTTATGCGGAGACGTGGCCAGGTGGCTCTGCATGCTGCCCCGTCCTCAGACACCACCCCCTGCAGCTCCTATTGGCTGTAGTTTCTGGCCAATGGGAGCTGCGGTGGTTGCACTTGGGGCGGCGCAGCGTGTGGAGCCACGGCACCCATGGAGCAGGGTAAACCCCTGACCCCACTCCCTGGCTGGAGTGGGAGCTTGAGGGACAGATTAAAACGTCTGAAGGGCTGTATGCGGTCCCTGAGCCATAGTTTGTCCACCCCTGCCATAGAACTTCCCCAAAACAATACCTAGACAATACCTTTTAGACAAACATCCAGTTAAAAATTGATTAAAAATTGTGAGGGATGGAGACTCCTCCACAACTCTTTGGTAAATTGTTCCGAGTGCTAAGTACTCTCACTCTTAAAAATTTTACACCTTATTTGCAGTTTCAATTTGTCTAGTTTCAGCTTCTAACCATTGGATCACATTGTACCTTTCCCTGCTAGCTTGAAGAGCCCATCATTAAATAATTGTTCCCCATATAGGCACTTACAGATTGTAATCCAGTCACCCCTTAACCTTCTCTTTGTTAAACTAAATAGATCATGCTCTCTGAGTCTATCACCATAAAGATATGTTTTCCAATCCTTTTTTACTAATTTTCTCGGCTCTTCTCTGAATCCTCTCCAATTTATCAATATCCTTCTTGAACTTTGAGCCCCATAACTGAACGCAGTATTCCAGCAGTCATCACATCAGTTCCAAACGGAGAGGTGAAATTTATATATATAAAAGTCAAATGGTGTATGCGTGCGTGTATGTATGCGTGTATGTATGTATGTGCACTTACTCCTTCCACACCGTTTGAGCTAGAGACTTGAAATTTGGTACAGTTATAGGTCTTAGGGTCCTAATCAGGGTAAGAGTCGAAAATTTTTCAAATCTCACCTCTGACGCCCCCCAGGGGTGAAATTCTTTAAAGCCCATCACATCAGCTGGGCAGCTGCTGTTCTCTGTGACATAGTTATGATGTCATAATACCCCCTCCAATGGACCTCGCATTCGCTCAGCTCTCTGCCCCCTCCCCCCTCCAACGGACCCCGCACTCGCTCAGCTCTCTGCCCCCTCCCCACCTCCGACGGACCCAGGTTGGGTTTGGTCAGAGGGTAAGTGAGGTAGGGGTGTCGGGTTTGGTCGGGGGGTGAAGTGGGGGTGTCGGGTTTGGTTGGGGGGTGAGGTGGGGGTGTCGGGTTTGGTCGGGGGGTGGGAAGGTGTCAGAGTGGGTGAGGGGTGAGGTGTGGGTGTTGGGGTTGGTCAGGGGGTGTTGGGTTGGGTGGGGGGGTAAGGTGGGGGTGTTGGGTTTGTTTGGGGGGGCGAGGAGGGGGTCGGGGTTGGTCGAGGGGTAAGTGAGGTGTGGGTGTCGGGTTTGTTTGTGGTGGTAGGTGGGGCGTCGGGTTTGGTTGGGGGGGAAAGTGAGGTGGGTGTGTCAGGTTTGGTCTATGGAGGGGTGAGGTGTGGGTGTTGGTCAGGGGGTGTTGGTAAGGGGGTGATGTGGGGGTGTTGGGTTTGGGTTGGGGGTGAAAATGTGAGTCTGGGTTGGTCGAGGGGTAAGTGAGGTGGGGGTGTCGGGTTTGGTCGGGGGGGTGAAGTGGAGGTGTCAGGTTTGCTCTCTGCTCCCTCCCCCCTCCAACGGACCCCGCACTCGCTCAGCTCTCTGCCCCCTCCCCACCTCCGACGGGCCCGAGCAACGCCGGGTATTTTCGCTAGTCACCTATAATAATGCCTAGTGTTCCCCAGGGCTTTCAGAACCTGAAGCAGTCAGTGCTAACTTAACTGATTCTTTCCAGGTGGAGTCAGGAATAAATCAATGGAGACACAGCAAAACGATAAATGACTGGCGCAAACAAGAGTGTGCGTGCACATACACACAAATACACACTCTGTCTCTGTCTCTCTCTCTTTAGCAGTAGGTTCAGAGCATCCCAAACATAAGCGACAAAGACTCTTTTGCAGATCCAGACTAACATGGCTACCCCTCTGATACCAAACAATATAGTTACCCAAAGTCTGAGATGGTTTCAAGTAATCAACAACCAGGCTCCCGGGGGCTTTCCGTCCAGCTGCTGGGGAGTTCAGCTCCTTGTCAGCTCTTTCCTCTGACTGCTCCAAAGTGTATACGTTTGCTTAAATCTTTTATAGCAAACTTAAACAACACACATAACTCATAGTGACTCCTGGTGGGTCACCATAATAACCCCTGATGGGTCACCAATTCTCCTAATTTCATCAAATTACTCTTTATCTCTTATCATCAAAGCATTTCTGATCATAACAACAATAAAATGTGTAGGTCAGGGCACTGAACCAAGGTGGACTGTCCAAACATTTCTTTCATTCTCATGGTACATTAACAGTCTGTTCCATTCTCCCATTCTGATTAGTGAAACTGCACTCATGCAGCTCTTTGGCCTTGTCTCTCAGAGCCTAAGATTATTCCTAGCTGTGTGGTATTTGGGTTTCAGCTAGCAGTGTTCGAACACAGAAAATGGCTGACTGCAGGATGCCAGGTTCTGAGGTTATGCACAGTAATGTCAAATTCTGGGCTTAAACTAGCTCTGGCACTTTTCATCCATAGATTGCAGGGGCATTTGTAAAAGAAGTATATCTTTAACTCCCTAGCTAGGGAAACTGAGGCACAGAAAGGTTTTTTTTTAAAGTGGTTTTCTCATTGTTAGCTAATAGCTGGGAATAGAGCCCATGTCTCCTGAATCTCAGTCCAGTGACCAATCCACTGGGTCACACTTGAGCATGGGATATGGGTAGGATATGGTTTATCTTCTGCATTGTTAAGCTAAATGTGAATGGACATGGTCCTTACTGTTAAATAAGTATAGAAACAATGCACAAAACCAATAAGACAGAGAATGGTTAGGCATTAGACTATTGTAAACACTACTAACATGATTCTAAATTAATTGACAGGCAGTTTTATGGTAGACTAGCGAAAATACCTGGCGTTGCTCAGGTCAGTCGGAGGTGGGGAGGGGGCAGAGAGCTGAGTGAGTGCGGGGTCCGTTGGAGGGGGCAGAGAGCAAATCTGACACCCCCACCTCACCCCCCCTGACCAAACCCGACACTCCCACCTCACTTACCCCTCAACCAACCCTGACTCACATTTTCACCCCCCCAACCAAACCCAACACCCCCATGTCTCCCCCCTACCAACCCCAACACCCCCTGACCAACACCCACACCTCACCCCCCCGTAGACCAAACCTGACACACCCACCTCACTTCCCCCCCAACCAAACCCAACACCCCTACCTACCACCACAAACAAACCCGACACCCACACCTCACTTACCCCTCGACCAACCCCGACCCCCCTCCTCACCCCCCCAACCAAACCCAACACCCCCACCTTACCCCCCCCCACCCAACCCAACACCCCCAGACCAAACCCAACACCCCCGGCTCACTTACCCCCCCCCGACCAAACCCGACACCCCCACCTCACCCCCCGACCAAACCCGACACCCCTACCTCACTTATCCTCTGACCAAACCCAACTCAGGTCCGTCGGAGGTGGGGAGGGGCAGAGAGCTGAGCTAGTGCGGGGTCTGTTGGAGGGGGGAGGGAGCAGAGAGCTGAGCGAGTGCGGGGTCCGTTGGAGGGGGGAGGGGGCAGAGAGCTGAGCGAGTGCAGGGTCCGTTGGAGGGGGGAGGGGCAGAGAGCGGAGCAAGTGATGGGTCCGTTGGAGGGGGTATTATGACATCATAACTATGTCACAGAGAACAGCAGCTGCCCAGCTGATGTGATTGGCCTTTAAATAATTTCACCCCTGGGGGGCGTCAGAGGTGAGATTTGAAAAATTTTCGACTCTTACCCTGATTAGGACCCTAAGACCTCTAACTGTACCAATTTCAAGTCTCTAGCTCAAACGGTGTGGAAGGAGTGAGCGCACGTACATACATACACGCACGCACGAATACACCATTTGACTTTTATATATATAGATTTTGGTTATCATTTCAGCATACTATACTGCCATGTGTCTCTGAAGATTTGATATGAATGTTTGTGTTGATTGCTATGTAAATAACGAGTAAATACTTCCTTATTTTTTTCCCACCTATAGCTTTTGGCCATACAACTGACATTAATGAAAACTGTGGCCTTGGTTACACTGGCACTTTATAGCGCTATAAAGCCTCCAGGAGCGCTATAACTCCCTACCCATCCACACTGGCAAGGCACGTATTGCGCTATAAATCCGAGTTTATAGTGCTCATGGTAATCCACCTCCGCACGGGGAATAAGGGCTGTAGCGCTACCGCTATAGCGCTACGGCGCGAATGTGGACACCCATTGCGCGTTAATTAGCCTCCAGCCTGGCCCATAATTCCCGTTTGAGCCACTCTGTTCATCAGTTTCAAACTCTTCTGTCATGACCTCAGTCAGACCCGCCCTTTAAATTCCCAGGGAAATTTGAAAATCCCCTTCCTGTTTGCTCCAGCCAGGCGTGGAGTCCTCCTCAGGTAACCATTTTGCTTGGCCATGGCTCCACGTGCCATGCCTCCTTGCAATAAGCGAGCTTCACCATGGAACAATAGCGAGGTGATGGACCTCATCAGTTGTTGGGGGGAAGAAGCTGTCCAGTCTCAGCTGCGGTCTAGCTGCAGGAATTACGATACATATGTCCTGATATCATAGGCCATGGCGGAAAGAGCCCATGACCGGCCGCGCAAAAGTAAAAGATTTTAGGATTACTTGGCAATACCAGGGGAAAAGCAAATACATACCTGTTTATCAGGTCTGCTTAAGATAGTCTTGCAGAGATTACCAGCCTTTACGTCAGGTGTTAACAATTTAGTTCAAATGAGTCATATCCGCTTTCTGTTGTGGGATGCGCTAGTCTAGTGCAATTACCTCTAAGGCTAGGCAGTCAATATTACCTTAGTGACACATTGCAGGATACTGACAGTGGTAGCAATTTCAAGCATGTGTTGTTCTGGTGTGAGATTTAACCTTGCTTCACTAATTGACAAACATTTCTCAGAAAGCTAATGTTTAAAAAACAATAAAAAAAATTCAGAAAGTTCATGTGGCAACTGAATATCCAGATCTGTTTTATAGCAAACCTAGAGCAAGCAAACTGTTGTCAAATTGTTCATATTAATAAGAAAGAGGCAAAGATCTCCCTCTCTTTCTGTTTTCTGGCTGTTCCTTAGGCCCTTTGTGTGACAGACAAACCTGTCAGTACAAGGTGCTGTCTTGTCATCTGTGCTCCGCTTAGGGTGGTAAAGTTAGGGTGGTAAAGTAAGGAGATATGCGTCGGGTTAGTGGCCTCTGAAATCTATATGTGGATCAAGACTTGTAGATAGCCCATAATCATTGATGTAGAGAAATTTGATGAAAATTGCCTTTGCTGTGTAAAGGAAAAACAAAAAAACAAAAAAGCAACAAAGATGCACTAATCATTATTTTAGATTACAGGCGCCAGGAAAGATTTAGTGCTGATACTTCCATTAAAGCTGCAGTGTTGACAGCTTTCAAAAATGATTAGTCAGACTGCCAGAATGATGAGATTTATTTTTTTTTAAATAATTTTTGGGTTCTTATTTGCCTTCTGGGGTTTTTTTTTTCCCCTTTCCTTTTCTTTGAGCCTTTAGGCATTACATTGCCAGAGTTCATAGGTGTGCACAGCACTTTTTATTAGGGTGTGCACCCAGGGAACTGTATTTATTTATTTTAAAGGCGCCACACTTGGCATTGAAAGCCACTTTTTTTTTGAGACATTAGGGTGTGCCTGGGCACACCCTGCACACCCTGTGCGCACACCTATGCATGAGTTCATGTTCAAGTTTTTCTCCACATGAGAGTTAAAAATATACTTCTTTTAAATAGAAGCGGAGATTCTCATGTAATTGCTTGACTCCTGGAGTTGAGGATTTAAGAAAAATACCAAACATCACAATAGCTGGCAACTGAAATCTGAGTTTTGTGTAAAATGTCATGCACCACGCTGACTAAAGGGAGGGTTTACCTCTTTTTGTTAAGCTCCTTCTTTTTACAGTACTTTAGGCTTGGCCATTTGAATTTGAAATGGCTTTTGTCTTTTAAATTGTGTGTAATTAGGCAAGGAAGTAGAATCAACTTCCTTAGAGGTTTTTAAGGTCAGGCTTTATAAAGCCTTGGTTGGGATGATTTAGTTGTGGATTGGTCCTGCTTTAAGCAGGGGGTTGGACTAGATGACCTCCAGAGGTCCCTTCCAACCCTAATATTCTATGATTCTATAAGGTTATTCCTGTCTGTACAGTCAGGTGTCATGTAGAGTGGGGTCCTAAGGCTGATTGGATCCTTTGGGCATTACCACAACAGAAATAAATATTAAGACATGACCAGACCCAAGAATTCTTTTCCCATTCTCTCCCCCACATCAAGTGTTCGGCTGTTGGAGTCTTAATACTGGTGCTAAGTGATGGGAACAATTATTGTATTCTTCTGTCTTCTCTTTATTATTGTTGATTTTATTTTCCTTTGTAAATAAGGAAATGAATAAGTGAGAGGAGAGAGATGACTGCAGTGGATTGTTTTCTGTTTCAGGATTTGCAGGCAATTAATCCTAGTTTGGCTTTTTCTTTTCTAAAGGAACAAAGTACATCTCGGAGAAAAATGAGAAATGAGATTTTGAATATAAAATGAGACCTTTTCATCCAATGAAATAATCTGTAAAATTATCTTTATCACATTCAGAATTTTTAATATTGTAAAAATATTTGTGTATTCTTCTTAGCACATATGTACCCTTATTTTGATTAGTACTTGACTATTAGCACATATGTACCCTTATTTTGATTAGTACTTGACTATTCTTGACAAATGGTTAAGATGAAGGAGTGCTTCCCAATCAATCCATTGTTGCTTTCAAGATTTTGTTTCAACTCCTTATGTATACTTTTATCTCTAGTTATAGACAAGTTCAGGGTGGGACTTTCAAAGGTGCTCTGCATTGGCCTAACTGGTCTCTGTTTGTATGCAATGAGAGTTTTAATACTGGGAGCAGTGTTAGGCCAATGGTGAATGCTTTTGAAAATCACACCCTTGAACTGTGCAAGTCCTACTGGTATCTAGAGGTCTGACATTCATTGTACCTTGTTGTATGCACTTTAGGGAAATTCTGCAGGTGGGTGTCTCAAACCTGACAAGAATACCTCTAGCATTTTCTTTTAGTCCTTGTGGGTCTTGTCTTGCAGTCCTTTTTCTGGCAAAGCCTCCATGAACTTCAGTGGGAGTTTTATATGATTAAGAAGAACTGCAGGTTCAGGCTCTGTCATCTTCTTTAAAATCATTTCAGATCTTCTGGTTCTTTCAACATTTAAAACAATTAATTGTCTTCTGGCAAGGGCTAGATCATCCTCTCTGATTTTTGCTTCCTGACCTACTGTTGTGCCTCATGCAACCATTTTCCTCTTTGTTGGGCTCTGTGGCTGGACTACATCTCCCATGACACACTGCAGCAACTCAAAAGGGAGACCATAGTGCATCATAGGAAATGTAGTTCTTCTACACAGTAAAAACCATAGAGGAGAATGGAGGCATGATACTCTGGTGGTTCAGTTGACTCAAAATAAAATATTCTGTTTCTTTTTTTCCTTATTAAAAAAATTGAAAAATTTGGACAAAATTGAACTTTTCTTATGTAAATTTTCTTCCTGTTCTGTATTAAAAAAATGGATGGGGGAAATTAGCTTTAATATATGTGTAGTAATGACAGAATAGCAATTGCATGATAAAAACACATTGATTTTCAGGATATAGTGTAGCAGATGTAAATTAATAGACTGTGTTTACTTAATATCCTGCAATAGGGATCCTGGTCACAGTTGTAATCATAAATAGGTTCCTGACGTTCTTGGTTAAAAATAGCATTGTTTTCTAAGTTTTTGTACCTGGGGAAAAATATAAAATGTTGTCATAGATTGCATCTTAATACTGTGGAGCCCAAAAAACCGCAAAATGTTGTTTATTTAAATTTTTTGAAGTAGCTGGCTTCAAACTCTCAAAACACTCTACATACGAAATAGAAATATTAAAAGGGCAACATCAGGTATTATATTACTTAGGCTCAGTTCAGATTCAGTGTTGATAAATGCAAAGCAATGCACATTGGAATACATAATCCCAACTATACATATAAATGATGGGGTCTAAATTATCTGGTACCACTCAAGAAAGCGATCTTGGAGTCATTGTAGATAGTCCTATGAAAATATCCACTCAGTGTGCAGCGGCAGTCAAAAAAACCCCAAACAAACAGAATGTTGGGAATCATTAAGAAAGGGATAGATAATAAGACAGTAAATATATTGCCCCTATATAAATCCATGGTACGCCCACATCTTGAATATTGTGTGCAGATGTGGTCGCCCCATCTCAACAAAGATACGGTATATTGGAATTGGAAAAGGTTCAGAAAAGGGCAACAAAAATTATTAGGGATATAGAACAACTTCCATATAAGGAGAGATTAATAAGACTGGGACTTTTCAGCTTGGAAAAGAGACGACTAAGGGGGGATATGATTGAGGACTATAAATCATGGCTGGTGTGGAGAAAGTAAATAGGGAAGTGTTATTTACTCCTCATAAAACAAGAACTAGATGGCACCAAATGAAATTAATAGGCAGCAGGTTTAAAACAAACAAAAGGAAGTATTTTTTCACACAACGCACATTCAGCTTGTGGAATTCTTTGCCAGAATATGTTGTGAAGGCCAGGACTATAACTGGGTTCAAAAATGAGCTAGATAATTTGTACAGGATAAGTTTCTCTTGGATAGAGCCTAGTGAATAGTGCTGATCTATAAATCTGTGCACTCGGAGCAGATCTTGTTTTCTTCCAGAAAGCACTATTCTCTTATTGATTATTTATATTGTGGTAGGACCACCACAAAAAGACAGTCTTCAACGAGTTTACTATCCAGGTAGATCTCTACTTGCTGTCATTTCTGGGTTTGCAATAAACTTCATACCAAAGAGCACAGCAAGCAAGAAGCCAAGTCAGCCCAATGAAAGATCAGCTCTGATGACCCCTGCTGGGCCTTGGTCCCGTTAGATGCATGTGCTAGTCATCATTGCCGTTTATTAATTTTAGCAGTGACATCGCTGCAAAATTCATAGCCCAGATCGCTGGACCAATGTTTGTCTGCCCCGGGAATATATTAAGTACATAGCAATTGATGCATTGCTAATTTGCAAATTTGGGTGAAGGACAGTACTAGGTTATGAATCCAAAGAAAGTCAGGCATATTGGGTTCATACTGTTCCTTTGGTCAGTCCTTTCGAATTCAAGGCGTGGGAAGAGTGTCTGACATGCTGTGTTATTTATAGCAGATTTGTTTTGCTTAGGGTAGAAACTTTTAAAATGACAATTAGTAAGTTAAAACATTTAATAAACAAAAGTCTAAATACAGTGCACTCAGAATGCTGCTACATCAATGGTTCTGATGAAGTCTGGGAAGAATTTTCCCAAGAGAGTTCCAGCTGTCTCTTTGCTCATCACAAAGAATACAACTCCCTTATCTGTCTTCACCACTACATGAATACTTCACATTTAAAACCATTTTTGGTAGTACTGGATTAGGAAATATTTGTCCCCTGGTCTTCAGGGACTTGAAAAGTATCCTTCTGCAAGCTCCCTCTGCGTGTTTGGATCAGAACTGCCTCCTCTAATCTGCATCCTTTTCTCAAATGGCCCTGGTGCAAATGGGTTTGGGCCCTAAGTTCCTTCTGGAGCCCGAAGGTCTCAAGGCTGAATTCCCTATCCCAGTCCAAGAGACTTTATTCCCCTCCCCCTACCATCACTCAAAACTTAGCAAATTCAATATTGCTGAGATTTTTGGGCACTTCTTCATTCCCCTGTGGGATTTTCCATAGGTGTAGGAAGTATTTTAGTCTACATTTAGGTAGAGACGCAGTATAGCTATACTGGAGCAAACACCTACTGCAATGGTGCAACTTACTCTTTAAGTCACTGGGGCTACTTAAAGTTAAGCATGTGATTAAATGCTTTGATGGATTGGGACCAGAGTACTAAGTATCTTGCAGGATTGATTCATAGACAGGCAGCAGCAGTGGTGTGTATATATATATAAAGCTTGTATCTTCTCAATAGTAAAAAGACAGAACATTGCAGTTTGTAAGGAAGGTTCTGTTCCATATGTTTTCAAGGAGGAATTTATAATCTTTCATGCAGATAGCAGCAGCCCCATCCTGACAGGATAGAGTTCTCCCAGCTACGTTGGAACATTTTCACTGTCTTTCTGGTAATTAACTAACTAAATCACACTCACTGTAATACTAACCCAGATTTTACAGGGTACAAATGTGCCAGCGCACCCCCTGTTGATATCCCTGAATGCTGCTTTCCTATTCACTCCCTTTGGTCTGTGTTCTCTGATGCTAATGAGAGAGCATGAGGATTTTTCTTCCTTTTGTATTGAGTTCTATGCTCAGGCAAGCTATTACCATGACTACCTTTTCACCCTGTCAATCTGGCAGGTTGTCTGTATTTGGACAGTTCTGTGTCTGACCTATTAATAAGGGAGTTGTCCTTTAAGAATCAGGTCCCACATTGTTGGTGCCCCTGAAAAGAAAAAAAAAAAAGACCACTAAGGATAGGTAGGCTAGAGGTGCCCCTCCCTACTCAGGCAGACACACAGATTCACCCCTCTCTGAACAAACCTAAACTCTTACATGCTTTGGAACCATGGAGCTGTGCACATAGCTGGCGGCTTGTTGTTGGCCTCCGCCTTCCTTCTCTTTCTCCCCTATGGTAACAGAAGTGAATGTGACAAATGTGTCTTAATTTAGATTCTAAGCATGGTACGGGAGCCATGTCTTCCCATGTAATGTCAGAATCTAGCACAGTGAAGTCCCCAAACAGTGGGGTGCACTCCCCTCCACCGGAAGGATTCAGAGGAAGGGGGGGGGGCATGCAGCAGGCCACCAGGGAGAGGGAGGGAGCACCACCCAGCCCAGCTCTGGCCCCAGGTGCAGCTCCACTCTGCCCCCTGCTCCACCTCAGCCCAGTTCTGACCCTCATTCCCTCTCCACTATAGGCCAGCTCCTCCTCCAGCCCCAGTCTCTTCCCCATACCAAGCTCTTCTGCTGAGCCAGCTGTGCAGTAGTGGAATGGAGGCATGGATAGACGCCATTACTAGTAAGGGGGCGCGACTGCCCAATAGGAAAAACAAAATTAGGGGTGAACTTTCTCCTGGCATCCTTTTTTAAGAAGGCCTGATGGTCCAATGCTCTGGATAGTAATTCAACGTTTCATTGTCCAGGATGTTTCACTAGGATAAGTCCAGGCGCAGTGGGCCTTAATGCACATAACTTGCTTATAAATAAGTTACTTTTTTGAATACCAGAGGGCAATGGGACTGAGGCAGATGAAAGTTACTTGATCTCTGATGCAGCCCATGGGGAATCCCTAAATACCGTCCTCTGAAACCCCCAAGATGCCCTCTAGCTTTGCGTCTTTCTCTCTGAATCTGAAAGCACTGAAAAATCAGAGAAGATCTGCCTCTCCACCTTCTAGAAACAAAATGGTTCCTAAGCCTGATGGAATGCAGCAGATGGCTGTGCTACAGGAGGTTGCTGCAAATACTTTTCAAATTAAATCTGCAGTTTCCATCCTAAAGACCACCATGGCTGAGATTGTGAGTGCACTACAAGCTCTACCCAGCCAGAGGGGTGAAGCAGAACACAGAATTTCTGAAGTGGAAGATGATTTCAAAGAGAACAAATTACAGGTTATGAAGAACTGTAATAATATCAAGACTATTAAGTCCAAACTAATTGATCTAGAATGCCAGTCAAAACAATGTAACATCAGAATTGTGTGTGCCCCTGAGGTAATAGAGAAAGGTAAACCCTCTAAATTTGTCCCTAAACTGTTAAAAAAGTTGTTGTGTATGCTGGTATACTTTAGTTTTGATATAGACTAATATAGAATGGATACACTGGACCCTTGCCCCCATGCTAGCTCTGGGAGAGAGTATTGACTGTGAAGTTCCTGAAGTTTACACTAAGGAGTTTGCCACTATACTGTGGAAATCCAGAGAAATAATTCCTCTTTCTGACCTCATCCTGTTACCTTCCTATGCTGGGAATTTCCTTCCCGCTCTGTGGAATGTACTGGGAAGTGACACCCTACCTCTGGATTATTATATCTTTTGCTGCTTAGATATGCTAGAACTGCATGCTGCTCAGGAAAATTTACAATTTCCCATTTATTCACAAAGCGTCTTTATATTTTGATCTGATGATATTTGAACCATGATGGTGCTGATAATTAAATGTCTCCCTGAATATAGGGTTAATAACCAAATTAAAAGGAAAAAAATATCCTCACTGCTTCAAAAAGGTCATGTTAACATTGCCATGACAAAGCTTGAAGCTTGTAAACTGGCGTAGGCCTCTGTTTCTAGTTGCCTTTATTCTAAAATGAGAGGCATTGCTATACTAATACAGTGGTTGAATTAATATTCTGAGCTCTAGATCTGACAAGGCAGATTTACTTTCCTCTGGGCAAAAATTGGCAATTCTATAATCACCTTTGCCGATTTCTATGGGCCAAATCCCAAATGTTTTAATATATATATATTTTTTAGTATAAACAACCTGGGCCACCATCCTATTATGGCTGGAGACTTTAATGAAGCTCTAGACCCAGTTCTTGATCAGTCTTCTCCAGCTCCATATAAAAGCACTAATACTCATGGGTAAGGCTACGATTCTGTCATGGAAGTCATGGAGTCCAGGGCTACTTCTGGGACTTCCAGGGCTACTTCTGGGGCAGGGCTGGAACAGCTGTCAGCACTGGGGATTTTGGAGTAGTGGCCACCAGAACAGCGGCCACCTCTGGGGACTGCTGGAGCAGCTGACATGCAGCCAGCTCTGGGGACCACCAGAACAATGGCTGAGTTTGGGTCAGTCTCCCTCGATCTGGAGCAGCTGCAAGACTCAAAACTCTGCATCTTTGGTTAATCACCTGGGTCCAAAGGAACAACATTAGCATACATCTCTCTGTGCTTTGCAGTCCAGCTTTTAATTTCTGCAGCTTACTTTAGTGGGTACTGGTGTTTCACTCCATAAATCATGGCTTATAGTTAGGACCCTACCAAATCCACGACTGTGAAAAATGCATCCCGGACTCTGAAATCTGGTCTCTCCCGTGAAATCTGGCTAGTGTAGAGAGTTCATGGTATCACCACTTTTACTTCTGCACTGCTTTCAGAGCTGAGCTCCCAGCCAGCAGCTACTGCTCTCTGGTTGCCCAGCTCTGAAGGCAGCAGTGCAGAAGTAGGGGTGGCATGGCATAGTATTGCCACCCTTATTTCTGTGCTGCTGCTGACAGCGGTGCTGTCTTCAGAGCTGAGCCCCGCTGGCAGCTGCTGTTCTCCCGCTGCCCAGCTCTGAAGGCACTGCTGCTGCCAGCAGCAACAGCAGCCAAGAAGTAATGGTGGCAATAACATGAAACTCCCCTCCCCCAATACTGTGAAATATCAGATTTAAATTTCTGAAACTGTGAAATTTAAGATTTTTAAGATCCTATTACTGTGAAATTTACCCAAGATGGACAGTGAATTTGATAGGGCACTACTTATGGTGCCATGAGCCCCCCCCCCCAATACATTTAAAAAGATAGGTGAAATCTTAGCCTCATTGAAATCAAGGGGACTTTGGCCATTGACCTCACTGGGGCAGGATTTTACCAGGAGTCTCATCTCTGATGCTGGGTAGCTCTTCCAAGTATTCAATCAATTTTTTTCTCCTCAGTCTCTTTTGGATGTCTGTCGTTTGAGTGCCTATGTGTCGCTTTCTCAGGTTATTCCAGTCTGGAGGAGGAAGTGATGATGGAGTCAGGTATTTCTTTAGCGCAGTTCTGTTTGTTTACAAAGAATGCAGGAAGTCCTGTTTCCCTGAACACAGCAGGAATCAGATTGCTCCAGGCCACTTAACTGGATAACCTGCGAGGAAGTGATTTGCACCAATCTTTCTAAGGAGCATCCTGATACCTACTGGGAAAGACTGGCATGCAAGTCTGTTAATAATTGTTTGCATATGATCGTGAGTTGAGACAGCACTGTAGGCACCATACAGGATATACTGAGTGTTTAATCACTGTTATTGATTTCCGCTTCTGGTGTGGCTGCTTAAACTGTAATTAGCGCTGGGACTGATAAAACCACTTCCAGGTTTGTTTGTTTTTTAACACATTCAAAAAAAAAAGGTAGGGTGGAACATATTAGATGAGGCAGCAGATTCACCTATGATATAGCCGTAGTAGTGTGTAGAATGGGCTTCCATCTTGAATGGCTCCTTGCAAGTCATTTTCCTTTGGCAAGAGTCAGTATGGGATTTAGGATTAAGATGCAACAAGGATCACACTTGTTGCATCTTCTTAAAATGACTAAACTCTTCAGGTGAGGGACTGCATCTTATTCTCCGTTTGTACAGTGTCTAGGACAGTGAAGTCATGATCCCATCTGGGGACCCTATGCAACATCAGAATGTAAGTAACAATAGGGTTATGGAATGTTTGTGCCAGCTCTTGCTATGATCATCAACATACTGTTAGCTAGTACATGTAAGTTTAACAGAAGTCGGCTTTGGCACTAGCTAATGGAGAACTTGTCAAACGCAAGATACATTCGTTCAATGTCCTAGCCTAGTAGTACAGGTACCTTCACGGGCAGGTGGTTTAGAATGTTCTATTCAAAAGAGAGATAAGAAAGGTACAGAACAAAACAATGACTAAGGAACTGCTGTGAGCTGGCAGGCTGGACTTTAGTGACATAGGGAGTTTTGTAACATGTAAAACCCTCCTAGAAATATAGCTAGTTTTAGAGGCATGTTTTTGAAACACACATTCTGTGTATGAGAGATGCTGTGAAATAAGAGTTGCTTCCCAGAAGGAGGGTATGTATGTCTCCTTTTTGTATTGTATTGTTTTGTCTTTGAACGATAAATTTGGCTATATTCAGTTATTTGGTCTCTTGAACATTGTTAAGAACAAACTGCAAGTGCAGTCTAACAATTGGCTACCCTTTTTTTTGTCAGTAATACTAATGTATCTCAATATGCTTGGACATATGAAACATGACTTTTTCAGATTATTTTGCATATCAAGGAAGTAGGGTGGGTTTTTTTTAAAAGGATGTTTTAACAGTGTAATGCACATTATGGTGGCTAAAATAATCAGAAACATTGCAAGTTTGATTTTTTTTATAGCACCATAAATGTGTCTTTTTCACACAAATAGAAGACTATGGCCAAAATTTTTGAAATTCAGAACTTAAGTCCATATTCAGGCACCTACATAAGTGATCTGATTTTAATTTTCTCCACCCCCAAAAGATTTCTCAATAAAAAATTTCATTGCATGTTGAAACCTCTGAAGTTATACAAATTAAAATGAGTGGCAGAGTCCTACGTGCTAGAAATAAGGATGAAATCTCAAATGTAGGTGCCCAAATTTGGGCACCCAAAGAAATATTGTCACGTGTCCCTCTTCTTACTGTAGATATCTTTATATCTAATGAGCTTCATGTTATCCTATTTAATCCTGAACAAAGAGAGCTACATAAGTAAAAAAAAACAAACAAGAAACAAAAACCCCATTCTTGTTGTGTATAAAAGTGAATTATTGTTCTGGTATTCCATTAGTTTCCACTGCTGACGTTTATCTTGTCCTCGCTGAGTAATTAGAGCGTGGTGAATAAAAGACAACAGTCATGTGTTTAGCACAAGATAAATTCAAAAAATAATCTGGGCACAGAGATGTATTCATTGCAGATTTATTTTTAATTGCACTTCTGAAGTATACTGGTCATAGCCAAAAGATGCATGTATGTATAATAGATTATAACATGTTACCAAGTGGCATTTGTTTAGTAACTTGCACAGGTTCTTTCTTGTACTGCTGTAAAAGAACGAGTGGGAGATGAACTTTGGTCACTTTACATCTCCTTAATCACTTACTCAGCAGTTAGAGGCACTGATTATAGCCAAAGGCAAACAGCGCTACACACAGGAATGGGAGTTCACCCTTCCTAGTGAATTTGTACACTTTTCTAGACAGAACTTCACTAATTTTAATAGGACTTTTACCCAAGGAGGCTATGTGGGATTAGTACCTAAACCCTTGAATATTATGGGATCAAATATCCTCACCCTCAGGAATTGCTGAAATGTGCATTTGCAGAGAATACAGCTAAAGGCCCCCCTTGAATCGTGCCAGTAAATCTTAAGGGTATGTTAAAGGGAGCAGGAATAAAAATAATTGTTTTTCTCTTGTCCTCTGCGAAAGAGGTCACTGGAGTGGGAATGAAGCTGACTGCTTCATGTTCTGTAACAGGCACCCTGCAGTCTCCACTAAGTAGCTCTCCTTGTTTTGATTGACCTTCTGTAACATTTAGGAATTGGCAGAATACGGGAGGCAGTAGACCTTTTTCCATGCTCTCTAATACCATGTGAATGGGTCCCTCCCTAGGGCTGTTCAAAGATAGCAGAGAACAGTCTGCAACACTTGACTGACATCTTGGACTTGAGCCAGTTGAGGACCAGATGTCCCAGTCGTTGGCTAATCTCCTAGAATACCTGGGGTTGTAGGCTCCACTTCCCTGGAAGTTAGGGAGTCCCGCTGAGCCAATATGCCATGGTTTTCTCCTGGTCCTGAGGTAGACCATTCTGAGGCAGGCAAGGTGAGACTCTGACTAAGAACTGAGCAGAGGGCTTCTGCAGGAACTGAGGGCTGCCAGTGCCCCCTGCTCATGGTACACCACTGCCTCCCATTTATCTCACTGATCTGACACCGTACACTGACCTTGCAGCATTTCCCAGGCAAGAAGGGCCAAGCAGATTGCCTGTAATTCCAGCACATTGATGCTAGTTTCCCAGGGCAACCGGAGCCAGGTGCCCTGCACTGGCTGCGTAAATAGCAACATTCTGTACTTGCTCTTTGAGCTGGTCCCTATGTGTGTATTCTGATGGGGGTGTGCATGTGCTCCATGGGTCCAGAGTCAGAATTCTTGCAAGCAATGTCCATTGGTCCACATGCGCACCCTTTCTCTCTTTGTGCTTCCAACCGGAGGGGCATAAAAGGCAGAGTGGACCGACTGCCTTTCTAGTTCTTAACGCTGCATGGCCTGGGTTAGAACTTCCTACATCCAGAGCTGCTACTGCTTCATTATTTTTTGATATGTAAATGTTTCTGAGATTACCTGTAGTATATCTTGTAAATAGTTTTAATGGCTTTTAGTAATTTTTTTAGCAAAGTTTTTGTGGTAGGGGGGAGGGATAGCTCAGTGGTTTGAGCATTGGCCTGCTAAACCCAGGGTTGTGAGTTCAATCCTTGAGGGGGCCATTTAGGGATTTGGGGCAAGAAAATCTGTCAGGGGACAGTACTCGATCCTGCTAGTGTAGGCAGGGGACTGGACTCGATGACCTTCAAGGTCTTTCCAGTTCTAGGAGATTGGTATATCTCCATTTATATATATAAATAGATTCCCTGCCCTGAGGGAACTGCCTCACCCCAATGCTCAGTCAAAGATATTGGGCTATGCCCAGAACTGGGCTTCAAAAACTATTTCCAGTCCATGCTTCTCAGTCAGTGATGACCATCAACACTGCCTGTAGTGTCTCAGGGAAGCTCATCTTGTGGCTAGTACAATATCTGCCGCTTTCTGCTTGCTGGAGCTCCGGATCAAAGAGCACCTCATGGAGAAGCCCATGAGTCCACAGTTGGATCCAAGCTAAGGGAGCTCCCCTGTACATTGGTTTCAATTGACATGGAGTGCACCTCCCACCATTAGGTTTGATTCTGATGCGAGGGAATCCATATCCACAGACCCTCTGTTGGGATCTCCCTAGAGAAGATCTAGCATCCAGGACCCAAAACACAAACTCTTGGATATTCTGCAACCTATCAGATCCACTTGTATAGCATTTCTACTATTGTGAAACCTACGAGAGCAGTCTGGCATACACCCAGTCACATGCACTCCACCCTCAACTCTGATCTCATTAGCTATTCAAGCTGCCGCAGAGTGATCTAGACAGCAACATGCCAAATCCACTCATTCTACCAAGGAGGGTAGATCTCTAAACTTGATGTGAAGACCTTTCTTTCCACTACTAGCCTTCAGTTTAGAACTATCAAGTGCTGTTGGCTAAGTGTGATTACTTGAACTGTTCCAAGTTCACAGACTTTATAGACAAACTACCACAGCAAGACAGAGCACAGTTCCAGGCTCTTATTGAAAAAGGTAAGCTGGTGGCCAGAACTAAACTTCAATCAGCAGTTGATGTGGTGGACACATCATCAAGATCAATGGTAATCGCTATTGTGATACACTGTGAGTCATGGATACATGCTTCGGAATTTCCCAGGGAGGTCCAAAATACCATGGAGGACTTGCCCTTCGATAAAGCCCATCTTTTAAATGAAAAGATAGATGAGCCCTTACATACTCTAAAGCAGTGGTCCCCAACCCCCGGTCCGCGGACCGGTACCGGTCCGTGGGGCATTTGGTACCGGGCCGCGGCCGTGTTCCCCTGTAATAAAGCAGATCAAATTAATTCTGCGGGTTTTCGGCGGACCTACCACGGTCCTCCGCACAGAATGAAAAATTAAATTCCCCCCCGGGCCGCAAGCATTCACTCGCCCGCGTTGACCGGTCCGCGGCGATGAAAAGGTTGGGGTCCACTGCTCTAAAGGACTCTAGGACCACCCCATTCTCCTTGGGACTATATATACCTGCTCTGAAGAGGAAATCTCACAGGCAGCCCTACAAACCTAGTCTGATGACTCACAGTTTTATCATCTTCAAACTTATGGTCCACATCGTAAGAGACAAAGGATGCAAAATTCTCATTTCCCTTCACCTCCTGTGTCAACAATGCCATGTCAACCTCATTCCCTAGCTAAAAGATATTTTTGACAGGAGTTCAAGAGCTGAAAATCATCAATGATTTCACCACTGTTGGATTCCCACATATTCTTTGGGGGTCATCTAGCACTCTGTCTTGCCCACCCCCAGCAACTGGAGTGTAAAACAATGGACAAGTAGGTATTTGACATTTTCCATTTTGGCTCTGCAGTTGAATTTACTTCCCTATCCTCTCCAACCCCAATCCATGTCCCTCTTCAGGGACCATTTTCATGAGGGGATTCTCTGACAGGAAGTAGAATCTCTCCTGCAGCAAGGAGCAATAGAGCTGGTACCTCTTCAATACTAAGGAAAAGGCTTTTACTCAATGTACTTCCTAATACTCAAAAGAAAGGCGTTTGGAGACCCATTCTCAAGCTCTGCAATCTTAACCACTTTATTCACACGCTGAAATTTCATACTGTCTCACTGGCATCAATAGTCCCATCCCTAGAAAAGGACATTTGGTTTACAGCTCTTGATTTCCAGGTTGAGTATTTTCATTTGGACGTTCACCGTGCCCTTAGGTGGCTTCTCAGATTCATGGTGGGCCCCAACCACTTTCAATACAGGGTGCTCCCATTTGACCTTACCGCTGACCTCAGGGTCTTTACCAAGGTCATCCTGATAGTCGCAGCTGAAGCAGCTTCACCATCTTCACTTCTCTCAATGACTTCACTTATCTCAACTTCTCATTGCCAAGACACATCAACAAGCCTACATGTTGTCCTCATTATTGCCTCAGCTCCTATCCTCTCTAGGAGTCAGTGTGAACTTAAAAATCTATCCTCAGTCCGACACAAACTATAGTCTTCACAGGATTGACCTTGGCCTCAGTCACAGCAAGAGCTTATGTATCGGGACAGGTTTTGCTTAAGGAACAATCTGCTAGACCAGGTTATGTACAAGTCTGGTGCACCATTCATGACTCATACCCTAGGAAAACAACACATGATTTCATGCTCTTATGTTATCCCTTCGCCAAATGCAAACTTCATTGCCTACGGCCATGGCTCCAAATAGTGTATTCACCAAACACAGCATGAATACCATGGTAACAATTCCCGCCAGGGTACTGTCATCACTAATGTGGTGGAAGGAGCCCCATCGACTATGTGAGGGTTTTCCCTCACCAGACAAGATGATAATTACAGATGGGCCTCCTCCTTAGGCTATGGGCCCACATGGGCAACCGTATGGCACAGAGCACTTGGATGCTTTGAGAGGCCAGGATGCATATGAATCTTCTGGAACTTTGGGCAGACTGAGAGGCTTTCAGAGCCTTTCTGTCATAATCCAGTTTCACCATGGCCTCATAATGCCAAACTACATGACAACCGTCTTTTACATCAACAAACAGGGAGGGATGTGATCCACCCCCTGTGGGTAGAAGCAGAAATCCTATGGAATTGATATATCAGGAATCTAATTACCCTGTCTGCAGCTTACCCTCCAGGAACTCATACTCTGTTGGCAGATGCCCTCAACAGGTGTTTTGCTGTTGGTCATGAGTGGGAGTCATACAATTCAGTAGTGAACAGTATTTTTGCTCAATGATGAATCATCACCTGGGATCTATTTGGTCCCAAACAAACAAGAAATGCAATATATATTGTTCCAGAGGCAATGCTGTCCTTCCTTGGTCAGGTTATCTTAGCTATGCCTTTCCTACCTTGGGTCTTATGGGAAATTCAAGAGGCAAGGCAGAAGTCATCCTCATTACCCCCAATTGGCCCAGATAATGGTTTGTCAGCCATGGCGCCAACAAGAGCACAAGAGTGATTATTTCTGTCTGTTCAGCACTGATGAGGCCACATCTGGAGTACTGCATCCAGTTTTGGGGCCTTCAATATGGAAAGAATGTGTACAAATTGGAGACCATCCAGCAGAGGGCAACAAAAATGATTAGGGGGTTGGACGAGGAGCAGCGGAGAGAACTGGGCTTATTTAGTCTGCAGAAGAGAAGAGTGAGGGGGGGATTTGATAGCAGCCTTCAACTACCTGAAGGGGGTTTCCAAAGAGAATGGAGCTAGGCTGTTCTAAGTGGTGGTAGATGGCAGAACAAGAAGCAGTGGTCTCAAGTTGCAGTGGGGGAGGTCTAGGTTGGATATTAGGAAAAACTATTTCACTAGGAGGATGGGGAAGCACTGCTTGTGGAATCTCCATCCTTAGAGGTTTTTATTTGATTTATGATTTAGTTGGAGTTGGTCCTGCTTTGACCAGGGGTTTGGGGTTTGATGACCTCCTGAGGTCTCTTTCAACTCTAATCTTCTATGATTCCATAGGGGTTAGATGTTCAGAAGGCTTTTTTTTCTGTTCATATCACAGGTGAATTTCACCCCGTCTATTATGGTTTCTCTCCCCTTAAGGGGGAAGTGCAAATATTTTGATAAATGGACTGAAAGGCTGTTTTACTTCACTGCAAATCTGTAAATATTAAGTAACCTTTGCTGAAATGCTGCTTTATAAGTTGTAAAGCAATACTTTCCAGTCAATGGAAGAGAGATAAACAGGTCTCCTACTGCAACAACATTGAAGGGATTTATTTCTTCTTTTGATGGCAGTTACAGAGCTACGGCAAATAGAGTTCTGGCATATTATATTCTCATGACCAATACGATCAGCAGGCTAGATAAAATCCTGGTCCCACTGAATTTTTGTTACAAGTTCGATGGAATCAGATTTGGCCCTTCAAGTATTAGTCTCACTTTTTAAAATCCCTGTTCACCACACTACAGAAATGAGAAGGTCTTTATAATGAATTTAGAAATTGATCATTAGATTCACCTCCAATCCCTTCCTGGTGTGAGGAATTTGCTCTTTGATGTCTGTGGAAGAAGATAGATAGGACAGAGTGTGTCTCAGCTATTAGATGATTGTTCCTCATCCTGTTAGACCCAGATCTGGTCCCAGCGATCCACCTATTTGTGAGCTCTTGGCAAGATTATTGCAGTTTATATCTAGGAATGAAGCCTGAAAAATCCACTACGAAATACAGTAGTTTGCTTAGCAAAACAAACTGCTGTGAATGCATCCCCTCGGTCTGCACTCCATGTGCTGAATGCTTATTGAATTCAAAGTAAAATTCTAGGTTTCTGTCCCAATATTCAAGAGTTCCAGCTACTGGACTAGCTCCATTCCCTCCTTAACCAGGACCTCCTGTGACAGCTACATTGCAGGAGCCTGTGAAATGGGAGACAGAACTTCCCAGAAGCTGGATTTAGAATACGGACACAGAACTCCTGCAAGAGACAGGATTGACCATAGGCCTTACAGTATTCCTAACTTAATCCAGTCATTTCTTTGGCCTAGCTTTCTCCCAATAATTTGTCCATACACACAACACACATTCTCTCTCTTGTAAACACAAACATAACCCAGGCCTATAAACCTAAAACCTAATCGAAACTTACACCTATAAACGAATCAAGCTATTTCTCCTACGGGCTAGACAGGAAGAAAGAGTGAGATGGTTGTTTCTATTTTGAAATACTTGGGAGCCACTCTTACGCTGTGGTGATGAGAGCTATATACATCCATAAATATAAGTAAGAAAGGACGCTTCCATAAATGTCGTTAAATTTACACTCCCACCCACACCTATACCTGCACCTCCTTCTAATGGCCTAGCTTTCTCTGTGTTTATGTATTACCCTAATTTGAGAATGTCAGGAAGAAGATGGGGAGTGCTCTTGGCCATGTTACACCAAGAGGGGGGGAAGTGCAAGGAAAAAGCTTTAGATCCCCTGCAGCAAAACAATGCTAAAGGTTGGGGCTTTTCTCTGTTCCTTGCTCCAGGGGCTGAGGGGAATGGATTCTCTCCCGAGGGAGGTTTGTTGCTGCTAGAAGATAATGATGATATACTCAGATGGCAGAGATAGCGTGCTCATAAAATGCTATCTCTTTAGCTCATAAACTGCTGCTGTGCAAAATGGTAAGTGAGATGAGTTTAATCTCTAATGGGCTGAGTTCTTATACTATGTGTTTTCCCAAGATGATGAGAACATGAGATTTCAGCAGTGCTCGCAAAGGATGATCTCAAAGATCTTCCATATATTTTGTCCAGTTTCGACCTGTGCTTCTACATTTATTTTTGTTTCTTCTTATTTTATATTATTTCTGTTACTCTTTTTTACTTCCATAAGAGTTTCAAAACCATCTTGTAAAATTCAAGTGTTAAACATAATGGAAAGTTAGTCAAATTCCTCTCTGAGCACCATGGCAAGAACAGTATACCATATTTTTTGAATATTTCAAAATTGTTCAAGATAAACTCACATCACAGTTCAGAGCAACTGCACCTGTATTTCCTCCCCGTGGTCCATTGAGGACACCCACTTTTAGGCTTCTGGCTCCCCGCCATCACCTCTCTTCCATGGAGATGCACGTCTCACTCTCCTTACCAGGTTTTTTCCCTGTGCTGCACAATTCCACTACAAGCCAGACAGCCTAGACCGGTCAGCAGCTGTGCCTTGCTCTCTCTCCAGAGGCTATAAACAGCGTAATTGCCCACAGTTATAGGGTACACGCAGCTCTTTCTAAGCAACCTCTTGTATTCTTTAGGTGAAAGCATCACAGAGAAAACATATTAAAAACAATAAAATAAACTACATGCATTCTGAAAAGCTTATCAGTTCACCCCCAACTCCAGCAGGGGTTCTGATAGGAGTTAGTCCTTCAAACCCAGCAAGGGGTTTTTCTGGGATGACACGTTCATAACAGCTTCAGCTCAGAACTAGCGCACAGACTGCTCAGATCAGCCTGTTTCTTTTTAAGCCTTTGATTTCCTCCACCCTTTGGGAATAACTCATCATCAGACAGTGATTCTCTCCTCAGGGCATAGCTTCAAAAGGTTAGTTTTCTGAATAACCATTGCAGGGCCTTTGTATTCACCTTCCCCATGATATTTCCCAGGAATTCCATTTGATATGTTTTGTCCAAAAAGATCATTCTTGTCTGACATTGCTCAGTATAGTTCTTTGATCATTCTGGCCCACAATAATACATAACCTTTGCATTGAATACAATAGATTCCAAAGATCCTTAACTTAGCGCAGTAAGATTTTTCAAGGGTATTGTAAGAAAGTGCCATACCTGTCATACACTTGCAGACATGATTAACAATAGTTAAAAAATACTTTAAAAGGAGAACTTGCTGCAGTGTAACTCGCAGTAAAAAAAACAAACAAACCATAATCACACAGAGATAAAGTACAGTGGTATTTATCCTAATACTTATTCAACTGTTGTTACACTTTCCCCTCTCTCCTACTCTCTTTCCTCTTCCCCCTCACCCCTTCCCATTTGATGTTATGGTATATATTTGTACCTGAGAGAGAGGGAGGGAGAGAGGGAGAGGCAATATTTGAGTATTCCATTTCTGTTCTTCTTTGCTGTAATAGAATATAACTGAAAGAAAATGTAAATAGCTAGAGAATTGCTTTCAATCCCATTCACTTAAAGAAAACAAAACATTTGACGCTTCTAAAAGAAAACCTCTTCCAGGTAAACATGGAGGTTGAAAGGCAAGCAGATTCTTGATAACAGCCAATAGTTTATATAACCCATTTGAGATTTGACTCCTTTTTTCCTTTAAAATCTGTATATTTTGGCTGACCTTGAGGAGGAAGTGAGGTGGGTGCAAGAGACAGATGGTGGGTGCGTGAGAAACAGAGATGAGTCAGTTCTCATAATATAGTACATTTTTGACTCCATAAGGGTATTGCAGAAGAGAGTTACTTGATTTAATAAACATCCTCATAAATGTGAGCTGCAGTTAATGATTTTTGTGGTTGATTGTTGTTTGGTCGTGGTATTGCAATAAGTTTGGAAAAGTGAAGCTGGGGATGGATCAGTTTAGGCACTTCATTTATTTGCGTGCTTGATATGGGTGTACAGGTGCTTGGAAGGACTGCGGCCCGCATTCTACAAGCACTTACACGTGATCTTTACTTTGTTCACGTGAGTGGAGTTCTCTGTTGGCTGGGTCAAGGTCTATGTTTACATGGAAATTTGTGTTGGGATACCTAGGGATTTGGGATGTCTCCCTCTTCTTCTATAAATCAAAATAAATATATACCATTTTGTCTCTCTTGTCTTTTACTTTCTTCTGCGCTGAATTTTAAAGGTAGATTGGTCTGTAGAATTTCAGATGCAGAGATTGTGGGTTTATCTTTTATCATGCAACAAGACTGACAGTGCAATTTTTTTGTACACCTTTCCCAGAGTAAATACATTTTGAGTATTTTTATGTACAAGTTAAAATATCATTAGTTTTTTCCACAATCATAAATCATCATGTATAGGATAGGCAAATAGATCACGTACTTGAGCAAGGCTCAAAATGAGCTTTTCCGTTCTCTCCTGTTCAGTGACATTCTCTCCTTTTCTAGTTAGTGAAATGAAGTTCTGCTTTCTTTAAAAAAAAATATGCTGTAAAGAGAAACCACTTCCTGCGGGTTATGTACTGAAAATTCAGCTGCGATAACTAAAAGGGGGGAAACCCTCCTGTTCTTTATTTCCGTCTTTAAAATGCAGACGCTGCCAAACAACTGGTGGAGGAGAAGAGCTTAGGTACTCCCCTTTCGGAACAGTATGACTTACGGGTATTCTTTTATGGCTTTTTGCAGATATTGCAGTGGTGGAGATGAGTGATGCTTTCCGTCAGCCTTCCTTGTTCTACCACCTGGGAGTCAGAGAGAGCTTCAGTATGGCCAACAACATTATCCTCTACTGTGATACAAATGCAGACTCTCTGCAGTCGTTGAAGGTAACTCAAGAAAAAGTTTAACACTTGCATCTCTCTAAACGTAGACTCAAATTACTGATGAGAATGCAGAGACCATTCAAGGGTTCTGAAAAGAGCTACATCAATGATTAGAAGTTTGGAAAACTTGTTTGGAAAACAGTGAGAGGCTGAAGAAGCTCAGTCTGGTTAGTTTATCCAAGGAAAGATGAGGAGGTGACTTGATCATGGTCTACAAGTAGATTTCTAACAGTCAATTACTCTTTAATCTAGTAGAAAAATGCATAAGAATATCCAAAGATTGGAAGCTAAAGCTAGACGAATTCAGACTAAAAATAAAGAGCAGATTTTTAACAGTAAGGGTAATGAACCAATGGAGCAATTTTATCTAGTAATGTGGATATAATGTCTGAAACTTGTAGCACTGGACATTATTGCTTGCTTTTTGTTACTCTTTTATGTCAAGAACTAATAGTTTCTGCTATGTGATGGGACACCCGCTGTTCCCCTTTGCTTTGTACAAACGGCTCAGAGACCGTCTCTCATGTAGACACTGTGCATTATTTACAGTATTTCGCTCCAGAACCTTTTATCTACTAGTGCAGTCACAGTATTAACCATGTCCTCCAGTTTTACTACCCCTTCTCCAAAGGTCGGGGAGAAAAGACGTCTCCTTCAGAGAACTTCCTTTTTGTCAGGCCCTATCGCCTTTCTCTCTCTTCTGCTTCTCCCCACTTGCACTTCCTTCCTGTGATCTTTTCTCCTTGTGAATGAGCTCATTGGCTACCCAGCCCCAATCTGATATGTAATCAGGAATGCCTGTTAGTTCAACAGTGACCAAAGTGTTGGTTCAGTTGCTGATTCTCAGCCTTCTGTCGCACCCTCTAAGGCAAAAATGCCAACACAGGATGTCAGAGGAAATGCTCCATATAGTGCAGGAATTGTTTTCCTACTTTTTGTCAAAAAGCAAACAAATAAAAACAAACATCAGCAACAACAACAAACAAAAACAGCCAGCAGTATTTTTCTTTAGCAACTTTGCAAGACATGCAAGTAATAACTGGATTTCCCTCAAGGTTTTACTTAAGTCAAAAATAAACCTAACACTTTATTTGTAGTGCTGTTAGCCAGCACTGGAGATTCTAGAACTGAAGTCCTGAGTCTGTATGGTTTCAGCTAAAAACCAAGTGTTTGAGTTGAGAGCCCTAACAGACTCCTATTCTATGTAAACAGGGCACCTGGGTTACACTGTTGTTAGTGGACAGTTTTGCCAGTGAATAGTTCTTAACAGTCCATGACAGAGCTGACTTGTGTGTGCATCCTGTACACATTTCTACACCATATGCACATTTCTGATGGCTTCTCTTTCGCTCCAGCTTTGTATCCCGATGCAGAAGCAAGAGAGGAGGGATGTGGTGTGGTTGGAGAGTGAGACTCGTCTGGAAGAGCCTCCTTCTGCTCAGTTCTGATGGGGGGGCGGGAAGGGAAGAGAACAGTTGCTCTTGTCTAGTTGTAGAAATTACACTCCTCGGGGAAATCTGTGCCACTGCTCATGCACAGAATTTGTTACCCGCAGATTTCTTTGCTTTCCTGCAGAAAAATGACTTTCTGACGGGGAAGCAAAGGGAAGCCACAAGAGCGGTCATATGACCCTCCCCAGCAGTATGTTTCGAGTGCCCAGAACAGCCAGCAGAGAGGGGCGGGATTGGTGAAGATCCAGTTGGTGGGACCTACCGTCCGCTGGGCTCAGCTGCTAGTCCTGGCTGGGCTGGGGAGGATGGGATTTCCTCTTTCCCTGCATGACATAGGGAGCAACGTCAGACTCCCCCCCAGCTATAAAAAGCTCTGCAAACTACCCCCTGCCACCGTGCTTCCTGCTCCCATCACTCCTCAGCTGCAGGAGAAGAGAGCACTGTCCAGGGAGCTGCTCCCCCATCTGCCCAATCCCTGTGCATCCAGACCCTTTCACACCCAGACCCTCCCGCTGAGCCTCCCCCTCACCCAGGACCCTCCCTGACAAGCCCCATTCTCCCTTCACCTGGGCCACCTCAAAGAGCCATCTGGATCCCCACCCTACCGAGCCAAAGCCAGCTGCACCTGGATCCCCACCCTGCTGCCACATTTGGACCTTCCCACTGAGCCCCTCAGACCTCTCTACCAAGCTCTATCCCCCTCACACCCAGACCCCCTGCTAGGCCCCAACCACCTTCACCTAGACCCCCTGCAGAGTCCCATTACTGTTGCACCCAGAACCCCCCAACAAGCCCATGTGCATACAGATCCTCCCACCCCACACACCCCCGCAGATCCCGAACTGAGCCACCTCTAGATTGCCCCACGCAGAACCCTCTCAACCCATACCTGCATCCCCCCCACTAAGCACCTCCACACTTGAATCTTACCTTGCTGAGTCTGCCTGCCCACACCTGGTACGCCTGGCATGAAGGGGCGAGGCCCTGGGGTGTTTCTGGGGAAGGCCTGGTCCTTGCACTGTGTCAGAGTTGGGTGCACTTCAGTGCTGAGTCCTTGTCCCAGTGGGGGGAGCTGCACAGTGATCTCCCACCTCTGTGCAGCCAGTGGGCTGTGCTCCCCAAAGCCATGCTGGAGCCTCCACATTTATCTGACAAATAAAATTTGCAGAATTTTGCAGCATTTTTAAATATTTGTGCACAGAATTTTGAATTTTTTGGCACAGAATGCCCTCAGAAGTAAAATTACTGAAGAGAGAAGCATGTGAGGCAGCTGTGGGAAGCAGCATGGAGAGTAGGGCTACCTTCTGCTTGGGTGTATAGTTTTGATTACCATGCAGGCTTAGTTCTTCCTTCTGGCCAGAGTAGGATTTGGTTCTAGTTTTGTCAAGTTATTTGCACTTTGGCCTTACGTCATGAGTTTAGTTTCATATGACTCTGCCTCTTCCCTCCCCCCCCCCCCACCTCAGCCCGTTGGACTGTTTAGCAGTCTCCGGATTTCATCAGTTTGTACACCGCTGTCTGCTCCTGCCACTCTCATCCGGTGTCTCTCTCTCTGACGGAGCTAAAAAGAAGAGAAGGGGAGATCTGGAAACCAATTACTTTAGTTTCAGCTTGTGCTCAAAAGATTGGGTGGAATAAAGGAAGGGTAGGGACTGCAACTGGACAGCTGAGGGGGTTTTGCTTGTCTTTTTCTCCCTAAGGAACTGTCCCATCAAACTGGTTTCTGGAAGCTCTGACACGCACTCTGTATGACATGCACACAAAAAGAAAACAGACAATGAGTTTCAATTCTTGCTAAGAGGCTTTGGACAAGACTGGTTACTTTTTCTTCTCTTTAGAATCCATATTGGTAGACCCAGTCATGGTTACAGAGCAGGTGTATTTTGTAGTAATTTCTCTACCCCTGTTAGTAAGTTCATAAGCACCACCCATTCAAAATACTACAATCTGCTTCCAAAATTTGCATAGTCTTACACTGGAGCCGCTTCATATGTATGTCAAAGAAGTGTGTTTTTTCATTTACAATAATAAAATATGGAAAGGTTTAAAAATAGTAACAAAGGATTTTTGCATGAATGCGATTTGTGCATGCAGGGACAAGGGGAACAAAGTTTTAGTTTAAAATATGCTCCTCCAGTTAACATAAAAGAGAATGAACTCTCTGCCGCCACACCCTCCAAACCATGTTTTCAGTTCTTTGGATCGTCACTGCAGTACTTATGAATATATGTATAGCACCTTATTGCTCTTGAGTTTCAATAGGTCTCATTTCACATACCAGACATTATGAAGCCGTGGGCAGTGCTAGTAATTTCTCAAGAAATAGATCCATACAATGATTTGCATACACTCCTTTCATGGCAAAAGTAGTGATGCTAAACTATTCTCCCTTCAACACACTGCGTTGCGTTTATACTACGAATACTGCTTGAACATCCATGTCATCAAAACTTCTGCAGAAATTAACTTACAGTAGAATTTTGTTAATATATACTGATGCTGGCTCCTTACCCACTATTGATTTCTGCATATGTATAGAAGATATAGTTGGAATAATACTGCTGCTATTGAATCTTCACTGCTACCGGAGTTTCGGAACTACACCAGTGTTTCATATCCACTGTAAACTTGGACGAGGCTACCCAACCCTCTCACACAGGTCATGTCTAACTGCCTCACAGTTTGGACTGTGGACGTGTGAATAGCAGTGCACACCCAAGTGCTCTGCTGTAACTTCCCTGTCTGGACCCTGTAGGCATGAACTAAAAGCTCTCATTAAAAAGGACTGTGTTAACACAAACTAGGAACCTTGGAGTTTATACCCACAGTGCCCTTATGGGGGGGGGGGGAGGGGGACGTTTACAGCACAGCATTTTGGTGCACACTGCTGTTCACACCACCATTGTTAGAACTGCGGGACAGTGTAGATATGCCTTTGGATTTCTGAATAAAACTAGCATTTTGAACTTTCTTCTTGTGTTAATCCACTGGACAACACGGCTTCTTTAAGCTAATTTCTAGCCTGCTTGATTATTAAACATAAGAGACACCTTATTGTTATACTTTCTGTTTGAGCATATAAAATCTGTTTGGATTGTCAAAAATAACTGTTAAAACTACCCAGAAAATGACTTAGTCATTGAGAAGTCAGTGTTTATAACCTGTCACTTACTAACAAATTTGTGGCTACCAGAAAGTTTAATAAATGCCCATTTTAATTACAAGTTTCATTTAAATTAAAATATAACTCTCAGTTTATAAATAGTGAGAACTATTTGTCTACTATGCAAGTTTCAGAGTACGCTGCTGAGGAAGGCTCTGCTTAGGAGCAGCCTCTTTCATGTGTCTGTGGTTTACCCGTATATTTTTCTTTCTCTTTTCAACACAAGAGTGCATTGGTCTGTGCCCTCAAAATAAAAATCTAATGACAAAATACCTATTTGAATTCAATTTTATTACTCCTTTTACTATGGCCTCATTGTCCACTGTACTGCATAAGTAATCAGGAAGGATGAGAATTTCAAAAGCAGTGAAAGGAGTCAGATGCCAAACTATTGACTCTCCATGGGAACTGAACACCTAACTCTGGTAGGCACTTTTGAAAACTCCATTCTTCATAGTTTTAAAGGCCTGATTCCACAAGTCCTCCATGTGCAGGACTCTTATTGAAATCAGTGGGAGCTCAGTATTCATAAGGCTTATAGGACTAGACAACAGGTGTCCAAATCCCCTCTCAGTAGTCCTGATCCAAAGCCCATTGTACTAAATGGAAAGATTCCCCTTGATTTCAGTGGGTTTTGAATCAGGCCCAGTAATGTTAACAGGAGTTATCAAGAGTACAACAAATCTCTTAGCTGTTTTAGATCAGGTTCTGTTTTGGTTCCTTCTCAGAATCTTTGCATTGACTTCAGTAAGCTCTGGCTTAGGCCCTTATGCAGTTATAAAATCTCCTGATAATCGATAACCTCAGTGACTCAACTAATGGTGACAGGAGTCTTTAGGTGTATGTTGGCAAGTGTAAAGTAGTGGAATATACTTGCAGGTACAGACGATCCCTGACTTCAGAGCCCATTGGAAGTAACTGCCTGAAGCGAATCCTTACAACATTAAACATAGTTGCTGTGTAGTTGTTTTATATGTACATCCTGAGAAGTAAAGACCATTGGTTTGACACCCCCTCTATTTTTAGTGTGGAGATGAATAAGCTCAGTGCTCCTCAGTGAAGCATGTGTAGACTGCTACACTGGATAACCATTTGCTAATTCTGCTTCCTCTGGAAACAGGATCATGCTTCAAAAGTGGTTTTGCAAGCAGATTATCAATGGGATGTGCAGGAAGAATCCTTGGATATGTAACCCATAGTGGGTTACTCTGTCAAAACCATGTCTACTCCGGGATCAGTATTTTAAAAATACTATAAAACGTCAAATTTACCCTGGGAATTTTTCACACAGCCCTTGCCTGAGACACATTAGTACAAATTAAATTTCAAGCCACTCAATCAGTAAGACTGTTATTCATGCTACTAGTGCATTTTGGGAATATTGTAAAAATATTTAAAATACCATTTACAGACGGTATAGGAATGATGCCTGTTGAGTATAAATGTCTCGCAAATTAGCATAGTATTCATCCTTAGGGCAGAGACAAGGGCGACTAGTATGAACTTTGATGAAGAAAATTAAACTAAATCCACTGTACCAGTGATATGTTAATATCTAAATACTTAAACATCAGCTCTGCAGGGACATTAAGTATTTACAGCAATTTGACAGAATAAAAATATAACATCTTCCCCCCAGGTGTTCTGTAAATGTTTATTGGTGCCCAACAGTATTAAACACATAAATCTTGTTCAAGTTCTGTTTTTAATATTCATTTTTATTTTTACAGGAAATTATTTGCCAGAAGAATAATGTAAGTAGGAGGTTTTTTAAATTTTAATTACATTTGGATTTCTGTCCCACTTAACATTATTTATACTGTCCTGTTTCCTGCCTGGATCGTTTATTATCATCCTACTGTGTTTCCCATTACAGTTATTTCACATCGCTGTTGAACTACAATTCTGAATATTTGCACTCTCAGCAGCAAACTGTATACATCATTTCATAAACATGTTGCTAGGTAGCATGCTCACTGCTTTACCTTTTCTCTGTCCTTCAATAGTGTTTGCCACCATGTTTCTGTTCTCTCTTCTCTGTCTCTTCCCACTAATTTCTTCTTCCTATCTTCTAGTTTTCCTCCCCAGAACTGGTTTAAACACATTCAGTGTTGTCCTCCTGCTTGTAAAAACTGTATGCAGTATGTGCATGGTACCACAAGCAGTGTGTGTGTGTGTGTAATAGCCAATATTATACTGGTATGTTAAACTACAGCAAAGATTTTGTGGGCCGAGTAGGGGAAGATAACAGCAAATGATCATTTCCTGTTACAATGAGATTTTGTAGTAATCCAGTGGATAAACTTTGAAAACAACAAAAGTATTTATTCTGTATATTGCAATAACCGTAGAAACTTAGGTGGTTTGAGAGGAGAGAGCTATTCGATGTTTAAGCATAGTTTTTGAGGTCAAAAAGGCAGCCAGCAGAGCCATTCTAAAAATTCTTGTTAAAAGGAATGCTGTTCTTTTTAAAAAATTGGCATAACGGCTGTGTTGTATGGATGCACTTTGCTTATGCTAGCTGGTCAATTTCTATTTAACTCAATCCTCTATGGCTTATATTTTACTTATTGGGACAAATAGCTGCAGTCCAGGTTAATGGCAATACGAGTGACTTTTATTTCAGTTCTAATTGGAATATGTGAAAAGTTAATATGGATGTGATGTGGCTGTTTTGAGTCTAAAAATATTACCAGTATTACCAATATTACCAAAACTCATGAAATATCTCCCTGATAAAGAGCATCCCATATGTTTTAGGGCCCCTCCTTGCACTATAGTGGGGTAATAATTAATCTCAGCAGTTTCCATAGGTATATGGAAATAGAAAATAATTGTTAGACTGATCACCTCTAAGATCAGTGCAGGATGGAGAGGAGACTAGACTCCGACACAAAAGGAGGGTTAATCACCTATTCCCTTCCACTGGACCCCATAAAATGCAGGTTCAGGGTATCCACGTGGGGGAGGGTTAGGGAATAGGAAGGCCAGGGTGGGTCAGGAAGGATGTACAATTTTTCCCACTGGCCCCTGGGAGCTATGAGTGGAAATGTTATATAGTTTGCGACTGTAATATTTTTCCATAGCTCTTCTCTGTGATGGCAGAGTCCCCGTTTAAGGCGTGTCCTGAGGGATTTCTTAGGAAGCCCCAACTGTGCTCCTTCATTGGAGCCCTTGTGTGAGGGATCTGGAGTGGGGCATGCCAGAGACCCAATGTTGGGGAGGAGGTGTGGGCCATCAGGGTGGTAAACCTGACCGTAGAATGGGTTTAGGTGTGGGGGCTTCCCCCTTGGTGCCTTCCACCCAGTGGAAGGGGAGAACTTTTGTAATCCCCACATAACCCTTGACACCTGGGGCACCGTTTAAAGTTGTCGAGCCTGCCCCAGTCTCATCCACAGCAGCTCCAGTCCTGTGGGGCTGACGTGGCTGCCTGCTCTAGCCTGTTGACTTTCAGTACAGCATGCAGGCAGGACTCTCCCCTTGCAACATCCTGCCCTGCCCCCTTCCTGACACTGATGCCACTGTATTGCCTTCTCTGAGCTGGTCTGGGCTGTGGCAGGCCAAAAAGTGGTTGGGCCAACGCATGGACAGCCTCTACCCGTTCCACATCTTATGTCTGACAGAATGATCTGGGAGGGAACCCATGAGAATTAGCTCACAAAGTCATCCTCCATTACAGTTTCTTGCCACAGGTTGTCCTATAGGGCAGGTGGTTTGATGCTGAGGTATTTAAGTAAAGGAATGTTAATGTGGTATTGCAGATACCACACGGTGCTAACTGGGGATAATTTATTGCATTTTTAATGACAACCACAGTATTATTATCATTATCTTATTTATAATAGATAATGCTATAATGCTATTGTAGTGCCTCAGGCCATGATCAATATATTGAGGCCCCTTTGTGCTAGGTGAGGCGAACAGGTGGTCAGTGGTAGCAAGTCTGGTGGTATATAAAATACTATAACCTCAGTGCTCACTCAGTGAGCAACCGTTCAATATTTACCCCCCTCATTGTGCAATGAATTATTTACTGCACACCACTCTAACTCAGCTCTTACAATAGAGTCATTAATTTCCTCCTAGGCTTTTCTGTGGTGCCTATATCTTCAGTATGTAAGTGATTCAGAAACCTGTGAGAAGTGGGAGTGCTGTTATCCCTTGTTACAGATGGAGGAACTGAGCCACAAAGATTAAGGTCAAAAGTATCTGCTGATTTTGAGTGCACAATCTGAAGACACGAGGGACCTGATTCTTCAGAGTTAGAAGAACATAGCACTTTACATGTTCAAAGCACAGCTCCTGTTGATTTCAGTTGGAGCTGTGAGTGTTTAGCGCTCGGCACATCAAACCCCAGGGTCTCAAATCAGGTATCCAGAAACTGAGGAACACACAATTAGTGGCCATCTGTGGAAAGTTTGTTTAAGTGACTTGCTTAGCATCCCACTGGAACTCTATGGCAGGGGTAGAATCCAGTTCACCACCCAGGTGGCACCCAACTGCCTGACTCATAAGACTGCCCTTTCTCGTCCTCATCTCATTCACTACACACCTTCCATCTTCTGCAGCGAATGAGGCAGGAGTCATAAAGGCAACAGTCTCCTTCACTACTTAACCCTGATTTGTCCCCAGAGCAGGTCCACATTGTGCAAGTAACTGAACTTGGAGGGAGCATGCTTAGTTGCTCTGTGGATATAGTGCAAGCAGCCTGATGAGTGCTAGGAGCTGTGAGAGGCTCAACCCTGCTCAGCGAGGATGGATCTTCCAAGAAGTCTCTCCTGAGCAGGAGTGAATTGCGATTTTTCAAAGGCTTATAATTTGGCCAAATTTTGATATTCCCCCCCCCCCCATGGGAAGAGCAAAAGACACCCCCCCAATGAAAGGGCCCACTCCCTACCAAATTTCAAGCCCCTGCTCCAAGCTATGGGGGCACCAGAACATTAACACTTCAAAACAACAGCTTTGCCTTATCCTTGGGGACAGCTCAACTATTAGCTATTCACTATTAACTATTTATATATATAAAATCAATCAGCCGGGGCTAGATCCCCACCCAAGCTGCACAATTTCATCACCAATGGTTAAAGACTGGCAACGTTATAAGCACCTGAAAACAGGATATTGCGACAGGAAGGGTTGGGTAACCTAAATAATAGGTAGTGTGCCCGCTCTGTTTATTTTTGAATTTTATTTTATATATTCAAGATTTTATATATTCTATATCTACCCAAAGTTACACCTTTCCCTACCTTCCCTTACAGGGAAAGGTGTAACTATGGGTAAATACAGTAGGATATATTTGATTTGTTCCGTAAATTGAATTTAGATCACTAAACCTTGCTGGATCTTTGATATTTTGAGTTCATTGACCGATTTATTTGTTACCTGAGTTCTCCTTGGAAGAATCTAGGACTCTTTTATGGGGAAATCTGGAGTGGAGACCATCAAAATCAGACACTGAGTCCTCCTATATGGACTTGTGGCACACCAAGGCTCTATAAAGTCTAAGGGGCTTATTCTAACCTTAGTCCATATATGAAATGAACAGTGATCATTTGATGTGTGACACAAAGTAAGGATGTACCTTTAAATCTGGACATTGAGTAAAAGTGGAACATGATTTATAGGTCACTGTTGATATCTTCAATGTGCCTTGCTCTTTAATTGACTTTAAGTCTTGTGTCCAATTCTGTCCCCTTTCAAGTCAATAGCAAAGCTGCCATTCGCTTCAGTTGGAATAGAAACCCCCATGCTGTGTATTTGTATTCATTGTAACATCAACACATTGTAAGATGATTTGATTACTGAAAATTCTCTGGGAAAACAGGTTTAATAACTTGTTTTAGGGTTATGCCATCTGTTACACACAGTACCATGTGTAGTCAGAAAGCTGCTGTCTTTGACAAATTTACATCAAAAATGCGGAAATAATCATAGATATGCCTCAAGAGAGCCAGCAGGAGGATTGCAGAAAGCTGAAGTGAATCATAATGTGAGTGAACCCATAGGGAGAGTAGTTCCTATCACCAAGACTGTTGGCAACTTTTCCCTCAGATAATGAAAATAAAAAACTAGATTTGGGGGATTCTGGCTGTGCTGGTTGGCTGCGCACTAGCAGATTCTCTCAGCCCATAAGGCAAAGCACTGCAAGTTAATGAAGTCTCCTCCTCTTGTGCAGATTCCCCCTTTCCTCAGACAGGACCCTGGAGATAGATGATAGTTAGGGGATCCCTATGGAAGTTACGCCATTAAGGGGGTCAGAGACCCCAGAGATTGGGAGACAGTGGTTGAAGGAACTGCACAGTTGCCTCTTGCCTGGGGTGAATCCTCCTAAATTTGTAGGTTTGTTGGGAGGAACCCATGACCCCTTCCCCAGGATGTCAATTCCTACATTAACACACAGCATGCCAATAAAACTATTTTATTTATTTATTTATTTATTTATTTAGAGCATGGTAGTGCCCACGTTGTGTGAGGTGCTTTCAATCACGTAAGAAGACATGATCTCTTAATCAAATTGTACCGAGTGTCCATTCTCTCTATTCAGGAATAATCTATGGAAAATAAAGGGGGTTTATAAATGATGTGAATAACAAAAGGAATGTAGATTTTCTTTCCTCCATCTAACATTCAGAATATAATTAAAGTAAATACCAGGAACTTTTATTATATCTTAAAAGAAACAGTAGGGGCTTTTTTTTTTTTTTTTTTTTTTTTAAGGGATGAAAAAGCAAGACAAAAAGGAGTGTTGGGTACAGACACTTCTAGCTGTGAGCAACACAAAGTCTTCTGATAGTTATCATAGTTCTAGGTAGTAGATTTAATCTGAAAAAATGCTCAGAGAATAATCCTTGAAGGTTGTTTAGTAATAGGTATTGAGCTCTGAAAGGATATTATAAAAATACATCACTTAAAACACTTGTAAAAATGAATCACTTGTTTAGTCACTAGGCAATAAATATTTGCTCACACATTACTGACTCCACCTAATGCTTCCATTTTCTAATTAGTGTGGCTGGTTTGATGACATACACCCTCTTTTATTGCATTCTGGATAATCTCTTAATAAGAGGCCTGATTCTGCAAGATGCTGAAAATTTTGGCCCCAGTCCAGCAAAGCATTTATGCATGTGCATATCTTTATTTGTGTGTAGTCCCACTGACTTCAGTAATGATGGGATTCTAAATAGAGCTGATTGGAAAGCTTCCCAGAAGAGCTCTGTGTAAGCTCACAAGCTTGCCTCTTTCACCAACAGAAGCTGGTCTAATAAAAGATTTTACCTCACCCACCTTGTCTCTCTGATTGGAAAATGGAATTTCTGTTCAATTGTATTGTCCATTTCTACCCACTTTAAAGGCTCCTTTACAATGCCAGAGTGGCAAAGAATGGGCACTTGTGTAATTGAGAACTGGGCCTTGTGTTGTATTCATGTCAGTAGTGACAAGATGGGTGACAAAGCAATATCTTTTATTGGACCAACTTCTGCTGGTGATAGAAGCTTTCAAGCTTACACAAAGTTCTTCAGATCTAACAATTTTTTCTGTGCTTTGCTTGCTGCTTTCTTGAGGGTCAGAAAGTAAATTTATATTTATTTTCAGGCAGTGCAAGTTGAGCAGTTGCTTTTTGTTTGTTTGTTTTTAACAGGAAAAATGTGTGACGATATGTTTTCTTGCTTTGTTATTCCATTCAAAATTATATTTGTGCAAAAAAGCAAATTCAGGATGGGCTTCTCAAGTACTGGTGATCAAAAATGAATGAGAAGCACTCAGATATACGAAAGAAAGAGCAGCTTTCCTGTTTGTAAGGTTATGAAGGGGTTAGTACTCTATTTCTGGAGGTGATCCAAGAATCATAACAGAATGAGCTTTTGAGTCTTGTGGGTTTCAAAAGCTGAAAAACATCCTTTTCCAGTGTTGTTTTTTATTTAAGAACTCCGCTTGACAATGTCCCAGAGGTCTCAGAATCTTCCCCACAAGCTAGTCACAGTTTTATTTGTTTTTTTCTCTTTTTTAAATTCTCTAAATATCAGGAAGTAAAATACCCTAAGAATAAATTGCCAGCCACACAAGCCTTTCCCCTAGTTCTGTCTCCCCAACACTCCTCTAAGACAAGACAGTTAACTAGAAGTAGGATGTGCCTTGACTTCCTGTGTTGGCTGTAGGCCAAGTGCTGCCTTTCCTTCTCCCATAACTGGAGCAGAGGGAGGGAAGGTTAACCTGTATGCCTGGCTAACCTCTTTTCCTCTCTTCATTTACGAATATGCTAGAGCACGCCACCTTTCCAAGAGGGTACATCCATTAGCATTATGGTTGTCTGCTCTACAGTCACTGGGTGCGATTGTAGCTCGGGTTCTGGTAGCAGAGAAACTGCAGCAGCTCAGTCACCTGAATAGTTATCCTGGATTCCAGGAGGTCTTGGACAGCCTGATGTGAAGCTCTTGCTGCCATGGCTCTACTGCTTTCTGGTACCTGAGTAGCTAGATCAAAAGTGGGTCGGGCACGTCGGCACAAGGTGCAGTTGCAACCCATGACTGCAGTACCGTGTCTTACACGATTTCTCTCTGGTGAATAAAAGCCGTTTCGGCTTCTGCTTTTTGTACTCCTTGGCTGCTCCTCAGTGGTGAAGCTAATAGGGGGAACAAGACAGTGCCCCCACATCTCCCCATGACCTTTAGGTGTATATATAATGTCTTGTCACTTGACAACAGGGGCTCCTGTCACAAGGGCTGACTGTGACTCCCTGCTCAGGGCATTTCACCAGGGCACAAGGGATCACATGGCACTGCAGACCCATGTACCATGTCACAATGCCATTCACTCAGATTTGGCCAGGTCATAGGTGGGAAGCCAGAGCCAGGCAGTGTGCGGCAGCTGCTCCTCTGGCTGGTGGCGACATGGAGCGGGCAGCTGGGGCATTCCCCCCTCTGCTGCTGGTGCCCAGGGTTGCGGCTACTCAGCTTCCAGCCTCCCTTGACTGCTCATACAGCCGGTAAGAACTGCCTGGGCCGGGGGGACCTGGCTCTGGGGCTGGCAGAGCCCTCGGGGATCAGCTCCCACAGGAGGAGGCCTCCCAGCACACTGTCCCTAGCTACCCCCTCCATGCACCCTGAGCTATCCCCCTGCCTGCACCTTGAGTGGTTTTCAAACTTTTTGAACTGAGCCACCCACCTTTGAGTTATAATTTTTGATTTTGCCCCCTTTCCACAGCCCAGACAGGCTGGGTAGCCTGCTGAGGTGAATCAGGGGGTGGTTGTGGCACTCCCTCCCTGGGTCTCGCCGTGTGGAATCTGGCCAGAGCCCCGCCAGCCCTCATCCCCCTACCCCCCCCCATCCCAAATAGAAGTCAAATTATGCCTATGCCCAACGGTCCCCCCGGCCCGGGCCCTGAGTCCCACCCCCACCCCCAATCACCCCTGCTGGGCCCTGGAGGTTTTATAGCCTGATGAGGGGCCCCTAGAAAGAAAAAGGTTGAGAACCGCTGACACACAGTACACGTTCTGCATACTGGTATTACTATAAGGAGCCTCCTTCTCAACTTGGAAATTTAGATGAGCCTGATGAAAAGTAGCTTTCATCCACTGATCTATGTAGATACAGTATATGGATGCCCATACAGAGCAGCTGTTTCTAGAATGCAATAACTCTTTCTTAAACATTGTATAGGTACTTTTTCTGACAACATAAAGATGCTTGTAGGCAAATGGGGTTTGCAACGCAGAAGGAAATTTTAATTCTTGATGCTGAAGGCTTAATGTGCTAAACTATTTTTGGTAATTTTCCAGTCCATAGAAGGGTTATTGTCACATAATTATCTCAAGATAATGCAAATGGCTTACAATGTTCATGGCTTGTAACATCTATGGGGCTGACTTAAACTGGGTACCAAATCCCCAGAGGGTTATATTGTTACTCTTTCAATGTAAGTCATTCTGAAAACGATCCACCTTGCTCTCCAATTTAGAATTAAACTGACGGTCTGGGATGCATGGAACCTGCTGTCAGGCTACTAAAGTACTTAGAAGAATCTTTTTTTTAAGCTAATATGCTGATTACTGTAGGGTGAGAGGGAAGCCCTTAAAATGACCCATTTTATGAAAACAATACAGAAATAAAAAAGAATACATTTCAGGTGGTCCTCATATTCCTGCTGAAAAATAAACTGCATAATCCTAAACCATTTAGGAGAAATCCTGACCTAGTTAAAGTCAATGGCAAAATTCCCATTGACTTCAATTGGGTCAGGATTTCACTCTTTGCAATTAACTATTTCTACCTTGAGGCCTATAAATGAAAGAACTGTCTTAACTATTGCATCTTGTTTTCACAGATGTGCACTGGTAACTACATATTTGTTCCATATATGCTAACCCCACATAACAAAGTGTACTGCTGTGATAGCAGTTTTATGAAGGGATTAACAGAGCTAATGCAGCCCAGTTTTGAACTGCTCCTTGGGCCAATATGTTTACCTTTGGTGGATCGCTTCATTCAACTCTTGAAGGTGGCACAGGCCAGTTCAAGGTAAGATCTCCTCTCATATCCTCCCGTGAAACACACACATTTTTACGGCTGATTTCGATATTGGTGGTAGGTTTCCTCAGGGAGCTGTGACATCCTACATCCTCTCTTTTTAAAATTCGATAGCATTTTCCATGGAATAATTTGAACTGAATGAAAGTAACTATTTTTTAAAAGCTATTCTAAAACTATTGTATTTATTTTATTTATTCATATTGCATTATAAGCTAGGGCCCCAGCATACTAAGATACTGCACAAACGCATAACATAAGACTGTCCTTGCCCCAAATGTCTAAAACAATGTGTTTAATTGTAGTCAGTATTTCCGGGAGTCCATTCTTAATGATATCAGGAAGGCCCGCAACCTGTACACAGGCAAAGAGCTAGCTGCAGAACTGGCAAGGATACGACAGCGAGTGGATAATATTGAACTCTTGTCTGCGGACATCATAATAAATTTGCTGCTGTCCTACAGAGACATCCAGGTATGACCTTGCTGTTCAGAAATAATACGTTTTCAGTTATTTTTCTTCTGCATTGTAAAAGGCATGGTGTTTTTACAGTGTGGTAAGCAACTGGTTCATTAACAAAACAATGCTTTTTTTACATGCATTATAGACACTATTAAAATTAATGAAACAAAACTGATTTTGACTGATGCTTTGTTGCTTTATTTTGAAGTTGTAGTGTGTGCATCAACTCACTTGGCAGAGGTTAATAACAGACTGCTTGTTGTGTTATATGTGTTGCTTCTGTACAATTAGTTATTTGATTGATCATAGGTTAATGATGGTTTATAAATTTATATCTGTAGATGAAGTGATACTATCTCTTAAGTTCATGAGCCTCTGTAAAAGCTGGTGTATTAAGACTTTTTTAAAAAAGATTGAGGGATGAATAATAATTAAATTCAATTATACAGTAACCTTCACTCAGAGCTGCAGGGTACTTTATAATTCAAACACAATTAACCGCATAATATGTCTGTCTTAATGTGAAAGATTCACCCTCTCAAGCCAATTTCACAGCAGTGGGACATAAATGCTAAAAGCTCTAGTTCCATGGAAGATTATATGAATCTATATTTATGTAGTTCAGCAGACATGACTTTACTGATTTTCACTTTAAGTGCCATGTCCCCTTATAATAAGAAGTGGAGTATGATACCAATCATAACATGAGATTGAAGAAATTGAAATCCCTAAAGCCGGTTATGAATTAATAATAGAGCTCTCTGTATGAAATTCCAAATCCATAATTTACAAGCAGAGTTAATGTAGACATTTCTGGCAGCAAGCACTTACAACTTCATTATTCTCCCCTTCTCTTGGAAGGATTATGATTCCATTGTGAAATTGGTGGAAACTTTAGAAAAGCTGCCTACCTTTGACTTGGCCACCCATCACCATGTGAAGTTTCATTATGCATTTGCACTAAACAGGTAAGAATAATTTTTCTCCTCTGTGAAATAATAATCTGATTTTATTGTTCTCCTTCAAACTCTCCACAGGGCATGGTGATCCCACTGCAAGACCTCCTTCTGGAATCTTCTCACACAAGTCTGAGGCCCATGTATTGCACTGACGTATTTCCAGGACTCCAAATTTCATCCCCCAACTAAATTTCCTTCCCCTTCCGTGCCCTCAAATTCCATTTCACCCTTCTTCATTCTTTCTCCTTCAGTGTGGGAGTTCAGTTTGTCTTACTGTGTGTGTAAATCAGTATTTAACTTTGCTTTCCACACATGACTTTGTGCAAACAGAAAATAGGAGGTGGGACAAAGGCCAAGTCAATGTTCCATGAAATGCACTCAAATTAATAACCAGCATAATTTTGTCATTGTGCTGCAGGTACAACATGGCAGCAATCCCACTGGTTTAGACAGCCTCATGTCTAAATATTATCTATTCCCATGTCAGGGGAGAGAAGGATAAGTGATGCTAATGGGTGAAGAACGTAAACTCTCCTGTCAGCTTACACAAAGCAAAACATCAGACAGAAGATTTAGTTTATTTTTAAAAATGTATTTTCATCTCCCTCCCACTGGTTTGCCAGCACATGCATAATGTGCCATATGCAGTGCTATATATGGCTTTTACGGGTTAAACAGGAAACTCAGAATTTTTTGCATGAGAATCCAGAAAAATACTGGCCAGTGAACAAGACATTAAAATGGGATTTTCAAAAGAGCTCATCAGGGAACCTCTGCCCTCTTGCTCTGCATTCAGGTCACTGAAAGTTGTACTATTGACTTCCATGAGAATGGAGTTAGGTCAACTGTGATCGTTTTTTGAAGATCACACACGAAATATAGAAAATCTCATAATAATAAAGGCTAAGATTAGCCTTTATTATCAGAGAAAAGCAAAAAGCTTTGAACACCATGTATTCCCCCATGTAAGAAATTCAGAACTATCCAGCTATTAAAATTATTGTGAGAAGGTATTGCAAGTGACAAGCTGAAAAATTAGGGACAATTATTTTTGTAGGAAATGAATGTTGTCTAGCATTGTTCAGCCTGGGGAAAAGATCCAGGCCCTTTCTAGCTATCATACTGCAAGCCTATATACTATGCCCTCTATGTTAGTTATAGCATGCCATACATCCACATAGGACTTTGCAGATAACTAAAGAATCTCAGCACATTCTTTGGTGACATGTAAAAATTTCCTGCATGAAGCACTGTGCACACCCATTATCAGAGGGGCAGCGGTGTTGGTCTGTATCCACAAAAACAACCAGGAGTCGGGCATAAGCTTTTGTGGGTAAAAAACCCACTTCTTCAGATGCCTAGAGTGTCACACCCATGGTGCTTTGTAAATAAATAGTAATTTTGACTCTACAGGTAACATTTTCAAAAGCATCTAAGACACTTTTGAATATGGTACTTATGCTCTTAAGTCACCTAGGTGCTTTGGAAATTTGTTCTACACCTCAAATATAATCCTCTCAGGCAGATCCTTATGGCCATGCACACTCTATTGACTATAATGGGGCTCCACACAGATGTTAGGATCTACCTTTGCAGTTCTGATTGCAGGATGGAGCTTAGAAGGTATCTGACATATAGGCTATTTGCACAGTAGTTAGAAAGGTGTTCAGATCTAATGTCACCTCTTTTCTTTCTCCAAATTGTAAATTCAACTGGAATCATGAATATGGTCTCACTTTACGGTGTCTACTTAAGTCACTGAGGAGGGATCTGCTCATGCTCATTGTTAACGTTTGCTCTTTTTGGGAGATTCATGTTAGGAGGTGTTTCCTCTTGTAAGCCTCGTCTGAGTGGTGATTGTGAGATTTCTGGAAGTGTTACTTAATATTTGTGCAAGTAGCAATTATGTTGATGTGGAAGAAACAGCATCCTTCATGTCTAGTTGAGAAATGAGGTGTTAAGTGTTGGTCGCTATTAAGAAGGAGTAGAGTATCTCTTGGTCAGAATCAGTCAGAAACAAACCAAGTTCTTCGGAGGGTGCGGATCACGGAAGAAAGAACCAAAGGAAAAACACGGTGGAGACCGCTATCCGAGGAGAGCAATAAAAGCATAAAATGGTTCATTTCTCATCAGAAAATACTCTCATGCTTTGTTGGGTTTGCTTATAGGGTGGTTATACAGCCCAGTTCCCACTCTGAGAATGAACAGTTATAAAATCACGCTCAGCCAAAAGTGATGAAGTGGCCAAACACATCCCCTTTTCTCTTCACACCAGTGGTGATAAAGAGAAGTTGGGATGAGGAAGACTCTCAACAGTTGGTCAAGTCCTCCTGCTGACAGGTCAAAACAGCAATGCAGACATAGAGTGCCCACAACCCATCCGTCAGAGACAGGCGCCTCCAGCTGCTCATCAGCAATAAGCAGGAATGGGAGAGTCTGCACAAAACAAAAAGGGAAACCAACTGCTGTTCCCTCCTGGAACCGCGTAGGGAGCTTACGACAGCCATAGAGCTATGTCAGTGTACTCAGTCTAGCTGACCCAAATAAAGAGGTGGGATGAAATTTGGAATAGGGGTGCTTGGGAGGAGGAAAATCTGTGTAATTCCTGTGCACAGAACAGAGTTGATTTGTTTGCTTTCTTACCAGGCTTATACAATTGTATAGGTTGGCTGAGTGCAGCGTGGTGTACAGGCATGTCGCATTTTACGCACATTTAACTTGCACAATTTCCGCTTTACGCGGTCGTCCAAAAAAAAAAAAAAGTAAGGAAAAACTAAAAATATAAAAACTTTCTTTAGGGTGGGCGATTTCGCCTGCCATTGAAGTCAATGGGGTTTCAGCTATACGCGGTTTCCACTTTACGCGGAAACCACGGAACCCAACCCTCACGCAAGACCCTGTATATCCTACTGTTCTTACATGCTCCAGAAAGCTGCTGAAATGCAGTTCACTGTTTTGCAGTTTTTTTCCCCTTCTTTGATCACTTAGAGATCACTTAATTCTGTTTAATTTAAACATATCCTGCTGTGTAGCTTTCTTTTTCAGCCACATTTCGTGAGCTTTTGTGAGTACCATGGAGGAAGCAGATTTGATGTGTCCAGTGCCAAATCCTGTACTAAATAGCTTGATAGTTGCTTCAAGTCAGTGGTTGCATTGCAGGGACGATGTGCTTTTTGGCTAACTCACCTTATCAGGAGTTTGCACAGCTGCTATGGAAAGGGAGCTTGTGTGAAAAATGATTGTTGATATATTTTTATATTTGTTTTGTTTTTGCAGATTTAGCTGATGGAGTTTTGAGAAGCCATTCAACACCTGCTTTGTCCTTTTTTAAAAAAAGTTCTAAAAATACAGTCCAAGTAATTTAGTTTAAAGAGAGAGAGAAACTTAGTTTTGAACTAACCCAATCCATTTTTTAAAGTTCTGTTCACAAGCCCAAAGTCCTTAGTTTCTAAACTTCTAACATTGAGAAAACAGAGCTCTGTGATGTATGTGGCTTTTAAGAAATATCTCTCCGATGTGAAAAGAATATTTTGAAGGTCACTTTCAATAAGTCCTTATCTAGAAATCCAGGCAAAACTGGGAGTGATGCAGCTTGCATGAACATGACCCGTTGTACTTGAAAGTCTGCAATCCTTTTTTCTTTCTCGATGTTCTTTGTGGGCCTAATTTTTTACTTGAGCAAAGCTCCCATCCTCATTGTGAAAACCTTAAAAAAAATAATTGCATGAAGCAATCTAACTGTTCTGATCTGCACCTGCTTTTCTTCAGACTCAATTGAATTTGTAGTTAAAAATTAACCTGTGATACAGCTAAAAGTATGATCTGCTTCCCTCTATTGATCTCTTATGTTTGATGCAAATCCCAACCACGCAGGTCCAAAGTCAGAATACAATTCACAAATGCAAGAATATTCCCTTATTGCATCTCCATTTAAGTAGAGTTTATTTTATGATGGTCCCAGTCCTGCTCATATTGAAGCCTGTGGGATTTTTGCCGGTTGACTTTAATGGAAGCACCATAGAATCATAGAAATGTGTAGGGCTGGAGAGGACCTCAAGATGTCGTCATGTCCAGCCCTCTACACAGTTCTCCAAAAAACAAACAAATGGGCAAAATCAAAGAAGACAGAGAATATTCTGTGCTGAGAAATGAACCATTTTGCTTTTCATTGCAGAATTAAGTCATATTTAAACAAATTATAAAACTTTGATAGTGAAGATTAGTATCTAAACCATGAGTCACCAGGAAGTATCTAATGCTTGTAGTATGTTGTATATTCATAGGAAATATTTTTCTTGAGAGTTGTATTACTCCCATAGTCTTTTTATCTTTATTTTCCTGGAAATTTGATGTGTTTTGGGAATTCATTTTATGCTCAAAAGATAGAGGGGGGCAAGAGACCTTAAAAAAACCCATTGTTTCCCTCCTAATGCATTAAAGAGCATGCACTTGCTTAGTGTTTCTTATCATGCAATCTGAGAACTGCTGCTGGAGTTTTTGTTTGTTTTTTCTCATAAAATAATAGTTGGATGAAGTGATATGTTGTTGCAGAGAGTTTATAAAATGATACAAAAAAGTGACCCTCCCTAAAGGGGCAAAGGTTCATGACCTGGTTCCAGCCAAAAATGTATGTGTGTATTAATACAGTGTAAAAAAAATCTTGAGATGTTCTTCCTTACTACACTAGTGGTTTTAAGTGGAAATATTCATCTGTGTACTTTTTTAATAGGCGAAATCTACCTGGAGATAGACAGAAAGCTTTAGAAATTATGATACACCTGGTACAACATGAAACTCAGGTACCTTCAGATATGTACTGCCTGGTGGGACGAATCTACAAAGATATGTTTTTGGACTCTGACTTTACAGACATAGAAAGTAGAGACAATGGGATATCCTGGTAAGTGTTCTTGCTCTTTGTGTCTCTTGGGATTAAAAAAAAAAATCTTAACGCTTTATTTTTCCCAGACAAAGAAGGTATTACAGCACTAACCCAAATCAATTACAATTCTAAAATGACCATATTAAAGCTCTTATTGTATCATATGAGCATAGTTGATTCATTAGGGGTGAGTCCTCTGTCCATAAATCCATCTCCAGGAACTTCTTATAACATTATTTACCCCTGAGTACCTTCAAATAGCCCTCACCTTAGGAATTTTCCTTCCTTCTTCCCTTAAGATGTGGAATTTCCCCCATAAATTGATGTAATCTGAAGCCTCGGATGATCAATGGTTAGTCCTGGACCAGTGTCGGGTTTGAGAGCTGATAATCAGTGACCCTGTGTCGGTTTAGAAGTGGGAACTTTATATTACTGCAAAAGGGAATTTTCTTTGCTTTCCAATGGAACGAGTAATATTTGAATCTATCCCAGGAATGTCCTGAAATATCAGACTATGACGATATTTTTGTATAGACAAGCTACCTTAGGTCACCTTTAAAGGTGTATTAAAAGTATTAGTTATAATATTCTTTTCCTTCAGAGATCTATAAAGTGGGACTCTTGATACTAAGGGAATCTAGTTGTCCCAATGGAAAGAGAGCAAAAATGGTCTCAAAATAATTAAAAACTCTCAATTCAAGAGTGTTTATTTTATGCTACTTAACTGATAGAATGTGTGTTGGTGTGGTGTGGTGCAACACAGTATCGTCACTTGGCTGGGGTGTACCACTCAACTCATTTGTGATTTCCCTGCTTGTGACTAGCATGGCTGTCCCTCATTCGAGACAACAAAACCTTTACACCATCAGTGTAGTATGCGTACATTACACTACATAGAAAGAAATACTATTGATTGTGTTGTGTGCCTGGACTGTACTGTCTGACTAATTCGGGGACAGGCACTAAGTTTTTCTCTGGTTTTGTAGTTTAATACCATACTGAACATACTGAGAGCTCTCACTAAATGAGAATAGATCTTTGTTCTCTCTCTCTTTTTTGTCTTTTGAGCTTTTACTTGCTGAGAGGCGCACATTGAGGTATCAGCCTCAATTGTAGATTATTGCCATCATGGGCTTCTTTCATTTCAATGAATTTGCAAATGTATACAGTGTGTACTTAGCTTGTGCATGTTTGTCAGGGTTCGTGCCCCCAGGCGGGGCAGTGAGGCCTAGTGGCCAGAATCCCTGAGGAGCCCCCTCGGCTGGGGCAGTGTGGCCCAATGGCCAGAGTCAATACCAGCCCCCTCGGCTGGGGCAGTGTGGCCCAATGGCCAGAGCCAATACCAGCCCCCTCGGCTGGGGTAGTGTGGCCCAATGGCCAGAGCCAATACCAGCCCCCTCGGCTGGGGTAGTGTGGCCCAATGGCCAGAGCCAATACCAGCCCCCTCGGCTGGGGTAGTGTGGCCCAATGGCCAGAGCCAATACTAGCCCCCCTCGGCTAGGGCAGTGTGGCCCAATGGCCAGAGTCAATACCAGCCCCCCTCGGCTAGGGCAGTGTGGCCCAATGGCCAGAGTCAATACCAGCCCCCCTCGGCTAGGGCAGTGTGGCCCAATGGCCAGAGTCTATAACAGCCCCCCTTCACTGGGGCAGTGTGGCCTAGCGGACAGAGTCTATAACCATCCCCCTTCACTGGGGCAGTGTGGCCTAGCGGTCCTGCGCCTGACCCCCACTCAGCAGGGAGATCCTACCGCAACACGCTGAGTGTCTTCGGGTGGGCAATACCACTCCCTCACTACCCTGGGGTCAGTTCCTACCTGTTCCAGCAACGGGGTCCCCTGGCTGGTTGCTGATCCCCCGTGTGTGGCTGGGTCCGTCGCCCCCTCAGTCAGGTAGTGGTCTACGGCTCCTGGCTGGCTGTGGTCGGCGTCAGACTCTGAGGCGGGGTCCTGCCACGGCTCCATCTCCGGCTCCTGGCGTGGCTGGGGCTGGTCCTCCGTGGGAGCTCTCCAGGCAGGTCCTCCTCCTACGGCAGTCAGCCCAGACTGAGCTGTGCTCCCTTCCTTTATACTGCCTGAGCACTTGGAGCATGCCCAGTACGGCGGGGGCGGGACTTCCGCTGCTAGAACTTCCGGCCAGGGGCAGCCCTGGCCCGTGCGGGGCCGGTCCGCCCCGTCACAATGTTCTTTATATCAGATTCTAGTTCTGGTCCTATAATCACCAGTTTCCAGTCTGTGTGTGTGTGTGTGTGTGTGTTTTAGTAAAGTTGAGAATTTAACAGCAAATTTCTTTTTTCTATATTTTCTGTATACTTTTAGTGCAGGGGCAGTTCGTGATAGGAGTATGTTTAAACAAGCTCAGTTTTTAAATGCCTGTAATACATCACAGATATGTGACCACTACTGAATCTTTAAATGACATTGGAAAGTAAGAATACAGCAGATTTTCTCCAGCTCATAACTTTTTATTTTAAAAAAAGTGTCATTCACTAATTCCTCTGAGCCCTGGCCTTTATGAAATTTTTCAAGATTGTCATTTAAATGCCCTTTTTTTAGCTGATGTTTTAAGGTAGATAAAATGATAGACTTGAATATAAAACTGGGCAATATGATGGGTGAAGTAGCATAAATAATGTTAAGTTCATTGTTAAATTATTTGCTTTTTCCTCATCATTCATAGCTATTAAGAGAGAAGCAGTGAGAGGTTCAAAAATAACTAACCTAAGAGCAGCCAATAGGTTCAAACGGTTTTAAATTAATAATATTTAACTCTTAAGGAGCTTTTTAATTCCAGGCATCTTAAAGTGCTTAATTATGTTGAAGCAAGCATTATTATCCCCATTTTACAGATAGGGGAACGGGGACACAGAAGTCAAATGATTTCCCCAAGATCACAAAGCAAGTCAGCGGCAAAGCGGATTACCTGCCTGTGCATAAAAGAATGTTAAACGCTGTTTCATTCTTTGGTTCAGTAACCCAGGAGGGTCTGTTCTCTAATTCATAGTAGTAGAAATGCTTATGATGCATCCAGGAAAGAATAGGCAGACTTATACATTAATGATTTCATTATGGATGCCACTGTTACTGTAGCTATAACATTATGTACATTATCTATATATATAAAAGTCAAATGGTGTATGCGTGTGTGTATGTATGTGCGCTTACTCCTTCCACACCGTTTGAGCTAGAGACTTGAAATTTGGTACAGTTATAGGTCTTAGGGTCCTAATCAGGGTAAGAGTCGAAAGTTTTTCAAATCTCACCTCTGACGCCCCCCAGGGGTGAAATTCTTTAAAGGCCAATCACATCAGCTGGGCAGCTGCTGTTGTCTGTGACATAGTTATGATGTCATAATACCCCCTCCAACAGACCCCGCACTGGCTCAGCTCTCTGCCCCTCCCCCCTCCAACGGACCCCGCACTCGCTCCGCTCTCTGCCCCCTCTCCCCTCCAACAGACCCCGCACTCGCTCAGCTCTCTGCCCCTCCCCACCTCCGACGGACCCGAGTTGGGTTTGGTCAGAGGGTAAGTGAGGTAGGGGTGTCGGGTTTTGTCGGGGGGTAAGTGAGCCGGGGGTGTTGGGTTTGGTCTGGGGGGGTGGGAAGGTGTCGGGGTGGGTGAGGTGTGGGTGTTGAGGTTGGTCAGGGGGTGTTGGGATTGGGTGGGGGGGGTGAAAATGTGAGTCGGGGTTGGTCGAGGGGTAAGTGAGGTGGGGGTGTCAGGTTTGCTCTCTGCCCCCTTCCCCCTCCAACGGACCCCTCACTCGCTCAGAACCGAGCAACGCCAGGTATTTTCGCTAGTGACTTATAAAACAGAGTTTTGTTGTGCTCTCTGTGAAAGGAAAAAATGAAATCATACTGTGCTGGATGCTTGTGTGAAAAGCTGTGTGTGTGTGTGTGTGTGTGTGTGTGTGTTGATAATCACATTTCCTCTAGTTAAAAGTCAAAGAATTATTTTTACAACCAGCTAGCAGTGTGAAAAATGTTTGGCCTATTCCAGACAAATAAAGAGGGAAGGAAGTACCCTTTCTTAACATAAAAGATGGAAGGACATAAATCTTTCCTATAAATGTGAGAATAGAGATTCCAGGTTAATTAACTGCCCCTTTTTTTTTGGTCAAACTGTCGCATTACTGATATTGTAAATCAGATCCACCAATAAATCAGTCTTTTCTACCCACATCCTTGCTCTTTTACCTCTCTAATTCAATGTGAGTGCTGTAACATTTTCCTAAATGTTAGCTTTCATTATCTTGGTGGCATTTGCAATTGCCTCACTTGACATGGTGTCATAACTTTAGCTACAGATTTTTAAAAATTGACCTCCTGCTTTACACCTAAAGTTTGCAGATGAAAATAAATGGGGATGCAACTTTGTGCTCACAATTCTGCATAGGCACAACCAATGATATTTAAAGCTTGTATACACACAGCAGTTGTACACGTTTGACTTAATTAAACTAGTTCAACTTTTGTGTTTGAACCATATCTGTTCAAAAATGGTTGTTTCAGCCTAGCTTGCATCTGTAAATTTACCAATGCAAGCTCCATTGCTATAAGCCAGGTTTAAACTAATGTAAGTGTGTCCCCACCAGGGCCGGCGACAGAAATTTTGGGGCCCCCTACTCTGATCGTTTGGGCCCCCCCCAGCCCAGCCGGCGCTCCCCCCCCCCCCAGCTGACAGCAGCTGGCGGCAGTGCGGGGTCCTGCGGGAGCATAAGCCCGGGAGCGGCACGAGCCGCCCTTGCTGCTCCCCCCCCCCCCCCCCCCGCGCGCGCCCTTTCTCCCCCGGACCTGTGCGAGATGGTGCAGCGGCTGCATGATGCCACGTCCGGCGGGGGAAGCCCTACTTTGCTGCGGAGCCTCCCCACCCTTGCCCTCTTTGCAGGCGGTGGTGCGCCGCTGCCGCTGACCGGGCTCACTGCTCCTGCCGGGGACACGCGCGCTCGTCCGCTCCGGAGGAGAGCCGCACCACCTCCCTGCCCCTTCCTCGCTCTCCAGGCCTGGCGACAAGGGGGGACGACTACGGGTACTGCTGTGTACTGGGCCCCGGACTTAAGGGGGGCCCCCCTTAAGTCCGGGGCCCGGTACAGCTGTACCCGTAGTACCCCCCTGTCACCGGCCCTGGTCCCCACACAAAGATTATCCAGAGTATAACTAAACAGCATAAAACTACACCTTTGGTTATATTGATACAACTCTGTTGGTAGACCAGGGCTTGCAGGGTCTAGTAGGCAGAGATGTTAGAGCATATGACACCATTGCTGCCTACAGAATTGCCAGAACTAAAAGAGAGACTGGGTGAGGGCTTTGTAAAAGGAACTAGTGTCTGGTTGCCTGATCCACTTTCCTTATGCACATTACAAAAGCCGCCACCACAGCTGACACTAATTGACACACTTAACAGAGAAAAGACAAAGAATGACAGTACCATTACCAGAAGTAAACTCAGTCTTCCTCAGAATTGATCTCTCAGCCGAGGGTTAAAACATATTAACAAAGCAGTGTAGTGTAGTGATATTTTCCCTGCCGGTGGTATGTCTTTCCTCTATATAAATAGACTTCAGTTTTCAGGACTTTTACGCCAACTCCATTCACAAGTACTAACCACATTTTTTTTTAAGTAGCTCTTATGCTGATTTGGTCCGAACAAGATCTTCCTTGCTTTCCTTGTCTTGTCCCTTTCCAATCTTTAGGTTCTGGATGGTGGGTGCACCTGTATAGACAGATACTCTGTTTAGAATAATTTACGTTTCCTTTGTCTGTGCACTTCTATCCTGTTTATTGCATCTCTACATTTTAAACAGATGCATAGCAGCTATCTTCATTTTTAAGAACGAAGGGTATACAGGTCAAAATGGGCATATTTAGACAGTTTTGTGTAGAAGAAATGAAATACTGTTTAGAAGTCCAGAGTTGAAGTTATACAGGCTTCTATATATGTGGAACAACAACAACAACAACAAAAATGTTGTTCCCCTTTTCTCCTAATTATTTCATCAGTGTTTTTTTTCTCTTTTCCTGTCCATTGCATGATAAAGGTAGCACAAAAGTTCAGTAGATAGGCTGACCATATTTCCTTGAGACAAAAACGGGACATTGGGATGGCAAAAATGGGACGGGGTTGGGGGGTCTCACCAGATGAGGTCGGTGCAGTGGCTGCAGAACGTGGGCTGAGGGGCGCTGGGGGTGGTGGTCGGGGGGCTCTAATATCCAACCCTCACATAACCACCTCCAGGCCCCCCAACACCATCCCACTACCAACCCCCCAGCCCCTTACACCCCCACAGCCTTCCCTACACAACCTCTCCCCATAGCCCCCCAAAGACCCCCCCCCAACGGCCTCAAAACACAGTCCCACCCCCCACAGCTTCCCACCTCCCCCAAGACCCCCCAGCTCATCCCACCCCTGCAGGCCCCGCCGCTGAGCCCCCCTCCCCAGCCCCTACCTATGCTGGGCTCCGCGCCGGCCCCGTCGCATTTCCTCCACATGGGGGGGGGGGAAGCGAGGCACCAGGCAGCCCCTGCCCAGCCAGCAGCTCCCATCCGCCCGCCGCCGCTGAGCCCCCCTCCCCAGCCCCTACCTGCACTGGGCTCCACGTTTCCTCCACGTGGGGGGGGGACGGAGGGAGCGAGGCACCAGGCAGCCCCTGCCCGGCCAGCAGCTCCACTCCGCCCGCCGCCGCTGAGCCGCCCTCCCCAGCCCCTACCTATGCTGGCTCCGTGCCGGCCGAGTTGCGCTTCCTCCACGTGGGGGTGGGGGGGGGAGAGTAAGGCACCAGGCAGCCCCTGCCCGGCCAGCAGCTCCACTCTGCCGTTGTGCCAGGCTCTGATGTAACCGGCTCGCGCGACACGTGGGGGCGGCCCAGCCAATCACGCCACTGCTCAGCTGCAGGCATGCGACACGTGGGGGCGGCCCAGCCAATCGTGCCGCGCAGGCTCTGCGGTGGCGGAGGGGAGGGGGGAGCAGGCCGGGGAGGGGAAGGGACTGAAGGGCTGCGGGAGGAGGCGGGACCCGGCCGTGGGTCCATGAAATAAGCCGCGTCCCGTTTTTTTTTTTACAAAAAATGGGACAAATTTGATATTTTTATTAAAAAGATAGGACGGTCAGAAAATATGTAAAAAATGGGACTGTCCCGTTCAAAACGGGACGTATGGTCAGCCTATCAGTAGAGAAATAAGCAGTTGTAGCACTAAGCAAAGCAAGAAGAAGGCCTGAGTGTGAAACGCTTTATGCCAACCAAACTGTTCATTCTAGTTAATGAGTTTGGAGCTGGTGGAAAGATTTTTTTTGTTTGTACTTTACTAGAAATGACTGTCCTGCTAGCATATATTTCCTTCCTCATTTCATTCAGCCTCACAGTGCAGAAGTAAAGACTGATGATCAAAGTACAGAGCAAATTAAGACTTCATCACTCATCTTGAGTTTCAGGGTCTATTTGCTGATCTCATTAGAGTTCTAGGCTGCTCTCTATAAACCAAGCAGTGAGTTCAACAGGCAGAGTGCAACAGCTTTGCATTTTAAATACCAGTCTTAAATATTTTTTTTTGGATTAAGGTAGTGAATGAGTGTGTGTGTGTGCGTGAGAGAGAAATGGGAGAGGATATATAAATGTTGGACTCCTGAAAATAAGCAGGAAACATGAGTGGAGAATAGTATAATATTTTTACTTGCATGGATGGTTCTAATTGTGCAAACGGAAGCTAAGCACTTACAGTACCTAAACGTATAATTATCTCCTTGTTAGAGTGCATTATTTAGAAAGTAAACGTGTGTTTGTTTTTTCTAGGTTCAAGAAGGCGTTTGAGTCAGAGCCAACATTGCAATCGGGAATTAATTATGCAGTACTCCTACTGGCAGCTGGACACCAATTTGATACTTCTTTTGAGCTGCGGAAAGTTGGTAATTAGTAACTTGCTGATTCACAGGCAAATCAAATCCATGATCTCTCCCCTCCCCCCACTATTATAGGGGAAACAATCTAATGGATATATTCAGAATACTTTGATAGTGAGTAATTGAACACTTCAATTGCCTTTCTTATTAAAAAGGTTTTGCATCAAGCCTGCCTGGTGATCCTGAGTTTAGTGCTTTGGTGGAGACCTGGTTCAGGTCTCTGGGCCCTTTCTCTTGTTGCCTGGCCAGCAGAGGGGAGAGTGGCCTCATCACCTGCTCACTTTGCAGTTGACTTAGGAATGAATTTGCTAGACCCTGAAAGGGCATGTTACTACCAGTGTTCGAGGTAAATTACTGTGATATAGGAGAGTGGGGACAGTGAGCTGGAAGTCATCCTAGCAATGGGGAAAATATGCCTTTGACTTCCAGTGGGGTAGGATGGGAGAGAAGAGATTAAATTTCTATTTGCCTTTTGTGCACTGGTTTGGTTATATATGCCAACTTGTTGCCCTATGCTGTGATCTTGTACGATCTAAGGAGCTATGCAAAGTTAAGGCTAGCCAATAGTACTTGCATATATATTTCAATATAGTTTCTGTAGGTGGCAGTCTTCCCTGTCAATCTGTTAATCAGAGCTACTTTATCAGGAACTGGATAATAGAAACATGCTACTGGGACATGTGGCCAGGAACTCACTTTCAAATCCATATTAATGGAACACTCTTGACACATTATTCTAGATAATAAGGTTGGTAGAAGGTGACATTTGATATGAAGGAGGCTGTTAAATTGTTCTGTTCTATTAGTTCTAAAACATATACATATAAAATCGTTTCACGTAATATGGCATTCCATTTTATACATGCATTAAAAGTACCAGTGAAATTCATGCATAGAGAAAAGGATGCTTATACATCTGTTAGACAATCTATTGTAAACCTTTTTTCCCCCCATTTGTACTTCCTCAGACACATGCAAACACATGCAAAAATGCCATTTTTGTTAATAGGATTATCTTTCTCCACAGCATGTTGCTGAATATTGCTGTAGTGAATCAGTATTCCAGCTAGGCCTCAGATGGCAGGGATTTCTTATAGATGCAACATAAACCTATGAACCTATCCACTTTTAGTCATTACAACATACATAATTGCTATTTGCCTATCTAAAAAGCCTCTGTTAGTTTCAAGTGGAGGTTACTCTTAATTAGAACTGTTGAAAAATCTGCCAGTGGAATAGTTTTCTGTCAAAAAAAAAAAAAAAAAAAAAAGCTGATTTGACTAAATTGAAACATTTTGAATATATTGCCCAAATGTTGATGGGACAGTGTTGAAATATTTCATTTCAACAAGATCAAATAGTTTTGTTTTTGAGTTCATTGGACTTTTCTGTTAAAATTATAATGTAAAAGTCAAAACAAAGAAAAATGAAATGTTTTGTCCTCATTGAAAATAAATATTTTAGAATATTTCACTTAACAAAAAATTCCAAGATATTTTGACTTTTCATCTCAATTTGAACTTTTTTGGAACTTCCAATTAAAGGGAAATTCCAGTTTTCAGCCACCTCTAGGTGTCCTAAGTCCAACATACTCTACTGTTCCTCACAGAGAGACTAACTTGTACAGGTAGAAGAGTGCCCTTTTTAAGGGAGACAACCACACCTCCAGTTCAGTATCGGCAACGATAGTATGTTAGAGAAGGGGAGAGTGGGGACAGGGATATTATAGACACAAGGTGGGTGAGGTAATATCTTTTATCTTCTATATTTTAAACATATTTTAAAAAGATATTACTTCGCTCTACTATCCTGGGACTAAGACAGTTAGAATAACACTGCATTCAATCTAGGGATATTACGGTAATGTATTTTTAAAGATGATGGCACTTTGGAGGGTAGAGAATAGATGGGGATGGCTGTTGCTGTAGGAATGACGATGTGGAGCTTGGGTTGTTTTGAGGCATGTGGGAATTTGAGTTATTGGTTTGGTGAATTGTGTAGGGATACCCCAGCTGTTTAGTTTGCTCTGGCATTTTGCCCTCCTGTGAGAATGAGAGCCACTATTAGATTATCACATGTGGTTGTCTCAAGTCATGGCTTTCCATACTCTGGTTTAGATTTTGGGTTGAATTTTTTTATCCATATCATGGATACAAAGCCATCACCTCCTACTTTGAAGTCTGAGTTCTTATGTCGATGACTGTGTGGGAGGCAAAGAAAACATATTTTGCCTCCAGCATAGCATCTGCAGATTTTCACTGTTTTGGGTTGTGTACAGCCTGGTTAATATGGGCTACATTTACTCAGTGGTTTATTTGAGTCTCTCCTATTATAAGGTCATTTCTTGATGCACAGACATTTCTGCTCTAATCAAGTGGGTTTGGACCAAACTGCCTGCATTCCAGTTAATTAGGGCAATATCTTTAAGGCACAAATGCTACGCCCTCTCTTCTTGAGTTTTGGCCAGTGTAGCTCACTGACTGTGTTTGGAGAACTTCACAGGACAGCCTGACTTTGGATCCTTGATGCTCATGGCCCGCGAAGATCAATAGGGAAGAACTACACTATCTGCTGGTGGAGTTTATCAACATCTTCTTTGAAAGGGGGCAAGGTGTTCATCTTAAGAAAGCACTTGTTCAGCCTCTGCTCAAAAACTTTGGTTCCGACAGTCTATCCTGTTACCCACCTGTGTCTATTCTTCCATGCATCATTAAGATTATTGAAAATGTTGTGATGCATCATCTTCCACAGATCACGTCTTCTCTTTTATTCCGTTCTATATAGCTTCAGACACTTCCTCATCACTGTAGTATCTGGGCACCTTCCAGTAGTGCATTAAGCAATGTGACTAACATCTGTTATGCATTTTTTGTCCTCTCATCCTCTCACCAGTGGGAGAGGTGTGGGCAGTGGAGTATCTTGCTTTGATAGGATTGTAGTGTTTTGTTTTCAATTGTGCATTTTGCTGTGTATGTGTGTTAGAGAAGACAAAGTTCAAGAAATGTGATTTCCACTTGAAGCACATGATTTCTTTGACACTTGTTAGCCAGGCTTTCAAGCTGGGTATGGCACACAGACCACTTGTTGCATTTGTAAGAAAAAGTTAAATTATAAGAAAATGTCTTACTGAAGCTGTGTAACTAGCTCTGGGCTGCTTTAAGTCCTTATCTTGTGTTATGCATTCCTGGAGGCACCACTGGCTTCCTCAATGCTTCCTCAACTCTCGTCCACTCACACCCCCTCTCTATCTACGCTACATTGATGACATCTTCATCATCTGGACCCATGGGAAAGAAACTTTGAAAGAATTCCACCATGATTTCAACAGCTTCCACCCCAACATCCACCTCAGTCTGGACCAGTCCACACAGGAAGTCCACTTCCTAGACACCACGGTGCAAATTAATGACGGCCACATCAACACCGCCATATACCGAAAACCTACCGACAGCTATGCCTACCTTCATGCCACCAGCTTCCATCCCGGACATACCACACGATCCATTGTCTACAGCCAAGCACTGAGGTACAATCGTATTTGCTCCAACCCCTCAGACAGAGACCAATACCTACAAGATCTTCACCAGGCTTTCTCAAAACTACAATACCTGCACAAGGAAATAAGGACACAGATCAACAGAGCCAGACGTGTACCCAGAAGCCTGCTGCTGCAAGACAAGCCCAAGAAAGAAAACAATAGAACACCACTAGCCATCACCTACAGTCCTCAGTTAAAACCTCTCTAACGCATCATCAGTGATCTACAACCCATCCTGGACAATAATCCCTCACTTTCACAGGCCTTGGGAGGAATGCCAGTCCTGGCACACAGACAACCTGCCAACCTTAAGCAGATTCTCACCAGCAACAGCACACCGCGCCATAATAACTCCAACTCAGGAACCAATCCATGCAACAAACCTCGATGCCAACTCTGCCCACATATCTACACCAGCAACACCATCACAGGACCTAACCAGATCAGGCACACCATCACTGGTTCATTCACCTGCACATCAACCAATGTCATATATGCCATTATATGCCACCAATGTCCCTCTGCTATGTACATCGGCCAAACTGGACAGTCCCTACGAAAAAGGATAAATGGACACAGATCAGATATCAGGAATGGCAATATACAAAAACCTGTAGGAGAACACTTCAATCTGCCTGGACACACAATTACAGATTTAAAAGTCACCATACTGCAGCAAAAAAACTTCAAGACCAGACTGCAAAGAGAAACTGCAGAGCTGCAATTCATTTGCAAATTTGACACAATCAATCTGGGATTGAACAAGGATCTTGAATGGCTTGCTAATTACAAAAACAGCTTCTCCTCTCTCTGAGTTCACACCTCCAATTCAGCTGCTAGAAGAATACCTCACCCTCCCTGATTTGAATTAACAAGCTGGTTCAGCCTGATTGGACTAACCTTGTTACCTCCTACCTGGTTCTTGCCTACTTTTCTATGCCTGCCCCTGGACACTTCCACTGCTTGCATCCGATGAAGTGGGTATTAGCCCACGAAAGCTTATGCTTCTATACTTTATAGTTAGTCTTTAAGGTGCCACAGGACTCTTTGTTACCTCTGATATTTAAGAACATCACTAAAACCCATGCACTATAAAAGAGAGCACATGATTCTAGTGTGACTGAGGCAAAAATGTGAATAAATTTATAAGCTTTCAGCGTGTCCTAAAGATTGACAAACTGGAGGGCCTTGAAGGAGATCATTTTTTCCCTTTTCTGTGCTGTGGAGACCGTCCATAGTTTGGGGGCTGGAACCCATGTGCAGCTAATACAGGGTCTATATTCCATACAAGAAAATGTCCCATTTTAATCAGTTTTCTTGCGCAATGAATTCTGAACTAAGCCCACAGGATGAAATCAAGGATCTGTTGTATTGTAAGCTCTTTGGGATGGGGCATTGTGTGGGTGTGTACATAGTACCTGTCACAATAGGGCCTGGATTCCTTATTAGGGCCTTGAGGTGCTACTGTAATAGAAATAAATGATAGTGGCAAACAGTAGTATACCAGACCACTGTACATTATGACATTAATATAACTGATATAAAAATATCATGCTCCTCTGAAGTAATGGAGGCTGTAGCAGGGTGGCAACTCACCCCTGCAGCACCTCCCGCTGGTCTGTCTGGGAATTAGCTCTTCCAGCGTCCGGAGCACCCTCTGTGGGCTGATGTCCCGCTTGCTGCTCTGACCCCATGTCCCTCCCGGACCCCGGTGCCCTCTTCCCGAGGGTGCTGCACCCCTGCAGTACCTCCACAGTCTCAGGGTCTCCCCGCTCAGGGAACCCTCCACCCTCTATCCCCGCCTTGCCTTAGTCTAGGTAACTGCCAGTCACCACTTGCCCCCGTTCACTGGGGCAGACTGCAGTATCATTGCCATCATCACCGGCAAGGAGGGTTTGGCCTGTTGCCTCTGCCTCTGTAGCTTTGGGCTGTCCGTCCTCCTCCTCCCCCCCCCCCCGTACCCTTTGTTGGGCCTTCACCTAGGCCCTGCAGCCTGGGGGTTTCCAGGCCAGAGCTTCCCCAGCTCCTCTTGCCTTACCCCAGCCCTGCTCCACAGCCAGGCCTGTCTCCCTCTGTTGCCAGAGGAGACTCTATCTCTCTGAGCTCCAAACTCTGAGCCCTTTTTATCAGGGCCAGCTGGGCCCTAATTGACCCAGCCACAGCTGTGCCTGCTCTGCCCCAGTTGCTTTCACTTGTGGCCCTTTGCTGGGCTGCCTTTCACTAGCCACAGCCCCTTGCAGGGCTGTTTTAACCCTTTTCTTTTAGGAGTGGGGCCCCACTACAGAGCCCCAAAGCTGTATTTCAAAGAAAGCTATTGTTAATAGAAATATTTTCATTTTAGGGGAAAAAATGTTTAATGCAAAAAGAAAACCAGTCGTTTTTTATTTGGATTTAAACATTATCCTCTGCTGTCCACTACTCAAATATGGCAACGTCTTGTTAGTAAAAGAGTACAAAATCCTAAAGACAGACAAACTGAGAACTGAGTGTATTTTTTTAAAATGTAAAAATGTTTATATTGTCTAGCATCAGTGACATGCAAAAAGTAAACAGCATAAGAAACGTAAATTAGATTGACCATAATGTTTGCAGTTTAATAATATAGGTCTCGACAGGAGTATCACAGGAAGCAGAAACAAAGTTATTTGGCAAGTTATGAAGTGGAGCTGAAGAGAGAACACATTTCAGTATAATTGCAGGATTTCCACCGGAAACATTGAGCCTTTGGAGCAAGGATAGAGAAAGAAGATATGGGTGGGAGAGCAAGGGTTGGAGGACTGGTATAATGGCTCGATGGTTGGAAAAAGGAAGGGAGCAATTGTAGTGGGGAAAGGTGGTCTTAACACAGACAATGGACTTAGAAGCTTTGTCTTCACTTGGAAAAAAACGTGTGTCCTCGCCATGCGTTTTGCTAATATGTAGTAGCTAACAGGAGGTAAAATCCAAGTGACGACAAGGCAATTTCTGGATTTTACATGGGTTAACAGGTCAAGGTAAACCCAAGGCTCTCCCACAATCTCTAGTGTTTGCAGAAGGGGGCACATAAATACTAATGGATGTCTTTTCTTGGGGTAGGACTCATTGCCAAACAAAAGATACACGCGGCAGGAAGAACCCCACTGGATCACCTCTTCATCCTGCATGGGATCTTGTCTATAAAGGAAAGTTTGGGGCTTTAAACTTGGGGCTTGTAACTCATAAAAACATAATCGGTGCAATTTTTAGCATCTGTTAAGTTTTTAAAGTTACATTCTGTATTTTAAGGCCCCAAATTTACCTTTACGGATGAGGTCCATGCAGGGACATAGACAATCCAGCTGTGGCTTTGTCCCTACAGTAATGTCCTGATGTTCCTTTCCTGAAGGGCCAATAGGAGGGGGGAAAGAGAGGTACCTTTCGTTCTCATGAAGTTTTGAAGGGTTTAAAAACAATATGGTACATGTAATTTCCATCTGAATAATCACAGTGGAAAGTCTAAATAACTTTTAAGAAAGCTCCTTTTAATGATTCCTTTGTTTTACAGATTTTTTTTTATCAGAGTGTAGCCTTACTGTTTAGTAATTTTTGTTTAGTGGTCAAAGGAGCTTGGTCTCTGTGGGTGTGTTCGGGGTGTGTTGGGGAGAAGGGGGGAGAGAGTAGTTTTTTTTAATTGTTTTTCTGTTATCAGTTTGCTTCATTATAATTTGCTATCCCAAAATGAAAACTTATGTAATGTTTAGAGCTTCATTTTATGTATTTGTATTTCTTGACATACAGTAACTTGAGCAGTGAAAAAGTTACAAATCAGATAATTGTTAACCTCTATACTGGCCTGCAAAACCCACCTTACCATTAAATTGTATTCTTATCACTACAGGGGTAAAGATCAGTAGCCTGCTTGGTAAAAAGGGGAATTTGGAGAAGCTGCAGAGTTATTGGGAAGTCGGATTTTTCTTGGGGGCCAGTGTCCTGGCCAATGACCACCTAAGAGTGATCCAAGCTTCTGAAAAGCTATTTAAGCTAAAGGCACCGGCATGGTAAGGGAATGTACAAGATATGGTATTTTGAACACCTTTGTATGTTAAAAAAGCTGTTAATTTAGCTACTTGAATTTCAGGTTGCTTCAGGTTGGGGGGCTGTCTGTAAGCAAGGACTGGCCTTCTTCCCAAGGTCTGGGAGAGTGAGGGATCATTTTCCAGGATAGGTTGTAGATCTCTGATAATATGTTGGAGAGGTTTTAGCTGGGGGGGTTATACATGATGGCCAGTGGTGTTCTGTTATTTTCCTTGTTGGGCCTATCCTGTAGTACAGGGTTTCTCAAACTGGGGGTCACAACCCCCCGGGGGGGGGTGTCGCCGAGTGCTCCCCAGGGGGTCGCGAGCTCCTGCCGCCGCAACTCGCGGCGACTAGGGCCAGCTGCGCCCCGGCCCCCAGTCCTCCCAGCGGGCGGGCTGGCGCACACCCGGCAGCCCGCCCACGGCGGAGACGGGGGGCGGCGCACACCCAGCAGCCCGCCAGCAGCGGTGGGGACTGGGGGCCAGGCGGACCCTGAAGCCGGCCGGCAGCAGCGGGGAGAAGGGGCGGACCCTGAAGCCGGCCGGCAGCAGCGGGGCGAAGGGGCGGACCCTGAAGCCGGCTGGCAGCGGCGGGGACTGGGGGCCGGGCGGACCCGGCAGCCCGCCCCCAGCCGCGGGGACTAGGGCCGGGGTGCAGCCGGCAGCCCAGCGGCGGGGGTGCGGGTGTGTGTGTGTGTGGGGGGGGGCCTTGGGCGCAGGGGGGTCGGCGCTTTAAAAAAAAAAAAAAAAAATTCTGTGGCTTTTCCGCGGAGGGGTCGCGAGGGGCCTCCAGAGCACAAAAAGGGGTCGCGGTCTCAACAAGTTTGAGAACTGCTGCTGTAGTAGGTGACTTCTGAGTACCTGTCTCGCTCTGTCAATCTGTCAAGTTGATAGAGTAGCCTTGTCGATACACCTCCTCATCACCCCCTGTATTGACCCATTATCATAAGCATAGAAACTGCCCTTAAAAGAAAACCAAAGTTCTACTATAGCTAAATGCTCGTGACTTTTTCTTTAAGGTTATGCAATAGGGGGCCCAGCTCCCTTGGCTGTGCATATCCTATTGCTGTAGTGCTTGTAACACAGCTTTGGGTGGGAGTTTTGAGAGAAGGGTCAAAATAGTATATATGGGTCATTTGTGGGTATGCAACTAATTCATTTATCAGTAATGACAAACATAAAATCATATTGGTATGTTTTCCATTGAATGGTGAAAGAGACCAATATTCTGTAAGGCTCAGTAAGTATGCCTTAGGAAGCAAAACACAAAAGAGAGAGCGATAGACTGCAGTTAGAAAAGACATTCTGTATTCCAGCACAGCTGTTGTCTTTTCCACAATGTTCTTGAAAGGCTGCCTGGCAGTGTCATTGCTAATGTGAAGGACCTGAATCCAGAAGCATCACATTTTAAACATCTACACTAAATAATCAGTCGGTGCAGATGCAGTATAGAGGACACAATGACACAGAAGGTTAATGCAATGGATTTGCACTGGCATTTCAATTTAAAGTTAGTCACAGTTGAAATTAGTTTGTTGTGGATTCGGCGTAGTCTCTGGGCAGGAGATTTAGCTACATCACAAAACTATCATAGTTCAGGATAACTGACATACTTGGGACATTGCCCAGAATTCAGGAATGTTTCAGGTTAATTATGTCACTGCCACAGATATCTGGTTCTAAAACAAGGAATCTATTAATTAAAAGCAATCCTAGATAATCAGAATCTGACTGGCTGTCTTGGCATCGTGATGTTGAATTTTTAAAGTCTGATTAAAGATACAAAAATGATGATTTGCAAACTGTGTTAAACTTACTGTCTCTATGTGCTTTGCTGTTTGTAGGTACCTCAAGTCTATTGTGGAGACTATTTTGATATATCAACATTTTACAAAACTGAATCCAGAACAACACGTTGCCAAGCAGGAACTTGTGGACTTTTGGATGGACTTCCTAGTCGAAACCACAAAGACAGATGTGTCTGTAGTTAGATTTCCAGTAAGTGTGCTTTTTATTAACTTTCTCACTTAACTTCTAATTGTATTCATTTCCTTTTTGTCACATAGCATGGTTAATAAAAATAGCACTTCTTCAGAACTTTTCAGGCAATAAACCATGCTCCCAGAAGAAATATATCTGATCTGTGTAGTGCAGTGGTTTTAGTTGATTAAATTCTGTGAAAATGCTTGGTCTGTTTTATAGGAAAACGGCAAGGGAAAAGCCAAAATAAAAATGTATAATTTAGGCTAAGAACATAAGAAAGGCCGTACTGGGTCAGACCAATGGGTCATCCAGCCCAGTATCCTGTCTACTGACAGTGGCCAATGCCAAGTGCCCCGGAGTGAGTGAATCTAACAGGTAATGATCCAGTGATCTCTCTCCTGCCGTCCATCACCCCCCTCTGACAAACATAGGCTAGGAAGGCATCTATAATGTTCCAGTCTGTGCTAAACGACAACAGATTAATTAAATTATACATTGAGGAAAGGAGTTTTTCTTTCTCTGTCTTATCAGTTGTTAGCAACACATTGTTAGGCTTAGCATATCTGACTCTCAGTTTATTTCACTTAATGATGTCCACTTGTGCACTGTTTTATAGACCACAAGTGAGCCTAGACAGCCAATACCATACTGTTTATAGTTTTAGACAGTAATCCCCAACCATGCTATATTACATGCATTCAGATATTTCCTATAAAAATTATGAACCCTGCTAGTAATATATTGCTTAGGCTTTATGCTGAATAGGTACTTCGTGCCCAGCTAGAGGGTGCAGGATATATGCAATAAAAAGATCCTCACTACTACTGTTTTCTGTATGCTAGGTAACAAGGAAAACTTGTATCTTAGACACTTTGACGCAGTTGCTTTTGGCAAATGCTGCTTTTTTATTATTTATAAATGGCAACCGATGTGGTCACCCAAATTCCTGAGAAGTGCAAATTGGCTGTTTTGTACAGCTCTGCAGGCTGCTGGGGATTGGACACAAAGAGTAGGTTGTACAATCAATCCCGGGGAAAACTGCACTTTGTAATGTTCAAGAGCAACCGCTCCAGCCTGTAAGTTGTGACAATGCGAGGCTCTGCGGGGAATCCTATTCTGTCTTTTTTTTCCTGCAAGGAAGGGCTGTGACGTGGCTGGTTTGGAGGGAGTTAAAGCAAGAAAATATGCAGAGTACTCTGGGCTTCATAACGGACACCCAGGGGAAACCACATCCCTTTCTTATTCTTTCTTATCACATGACCTAATGAAACATTGAAAACAGGATCTGCCTTCCTGTCTCAGCCAAACACCCTTATTTTCTTTAAAATTAAAACTGAGAAGATTTGGTGAATAACACAGTGCAGCCACAGGTGACATGCTGTACCCATACTTGTTCATGTGACCATACTACTGTCACCCAGTAACAGGCCTCTTCTTCCGTACAGTCTGAAAAATGTACAAGTACAAGCAAAACAGATTGTGCATTGCATACTCTGGAGAAAGGTCAACTAAAGAGGAGAAATGCAAAGGCACTACGGAATTTTTTATCAAAGCTTTGCAAGTAAATGGTATTTATTAAAAAAAAGAAAAGAAACTTATTTGTAACACTGCTTCTGTGTAACAGTCTCCAGCACAGATTGCCAATACGGTCTGGATCTAGACACTTCAGTACCAATGCACTGACCTCTACCAATTGAACATACAAAGTGACTTCACAACTGGCAGCTGCAGAAAGCTGTTATCCTTTGAGTAGACACTGGAGGAAGACATGACACACTTTACAAGAATGTTATATATGTAGAAAAATACAGATACTAAAATTCTGCTGCACACATTTCTTTACAAACTTAAGTACCGATTCTGAGATGCTGAAGGCCAGATTTTTATAGGTATTTAGGTGCCTAAAGATGCAGGTAGGTGCCCAGTGGGATTTTCAGAAGCGCCTAACTTCCATCTGTAGGCGTCGACATACCTTTAAAATCTGGCCCGGAGCGATTCTAGTCACTATAGCCAACTGATCTGTGGGCGGTCAGGCCTAGTGGTTGAAATGAGAGTTCAGCCTATTGGTTATAGCTGGGTTCAGGGTAGGCAGAGTCCAAGAATGAGCTGAGGGTTACTGCTGGAGGGTAAACAGGAGTCATAGGCCAGAGGCAAAGCTGAGGACCAGAACTGGAGAGACAGAAGCCAAATGTGGGAGCTGGAGGGTCAACCAGAGTCATGAGGCAGAGCCAGGGAATCAAAGCCCAAAATCAGGAGCTGGAGGGGAACAGGGACTGGAGCAGGCAGGGACTGGAACAAGGGCAGCTGCAGGAGGAGGGGTTGAGCAGCCAGTGATGTGCTATGCAGGCAAGGTTTATAAGCAGGGCTGTTAAACCAGCCACCAATCAGAGGTTGTGGCCACTGCCAGCTCCACCTGGGCTTATTGGTTACCTAGCAGCAATTAGTCTGGGAGTAGGCCCGGAGCTGGTCCTAGCTGGTCTGGCCCCTGCCAGTCAGCTGAGAGCTGTGGAGTGCCAACTACTATTGACCCCTCTAGAAGTATATGGAGTGTAGATCTTGAACCATTTTGAATTTCTAATAATTTCTGTTTGGGTGGTTTAATTATTTTTTTTTTAAGCAACTAAGAGAATTCTTGATGGTCTCCAAGACCTGGACACGAGTGTGTAATCCAACCCTGACCTTTTTATAGCTCTGCTCTAGCGTTCGTGAATGCTGAGCTGCCTCTCCAGTCTAGTCACACAATGCTCTGCAATATCACTTTGCTGCGGACACAGCTTACAAAGTCTGGAAATCAATACGTTTAGTATTTATTTACAAAAGCAGTTTAAAAATTCTTCTCTAAAAGTAAAGTATAGAAATCACTTGCAAAAAACAATTCGTTGATAAATACTGATCTTAAAGTATGTGGGAAGGGGGTTTGAAGGCAGGTGTTTTAGGTACAAGAATTAATTTATGCTGTTCTCTAACTTGATTTCCTTTCTATTTAAATAAATATCTTGACATATTTTGACAGTTTTTGGGGAAAATATTTTATAATATCAATTCAGAATAAATGGAAATGCAGTAACCTTTTCCCCAATTAAATACAAACATTTACAGACTGAAACAGAAAACTTTACATACAGTAAATATAGACTTAAAAGCTTTTGGAGTTTTTTTTCTGGAAATCAGATTTAAATATTGAATACTATAAAAAGACAATAAAATCAGTCTTTACCAAATGTCTACAAATGCTAAACTCTGCTGACCTTTTCCTTTAAGGACCTGAAGTAAGATGGGTAGGGCTCTACCAAGTTCCCAGTCCATTTGGTCAATTTCATGGTCATAGGATTTTAAAAATTGTGAATGTCGTGATTTCAGATATTTAAACCTGAAATGTCACAGTGTTGTAACTTTAGGGGGCCTGGCCCAACTCTGACGGCAGCAGAAGAAGTAAGGTGACATGGTATGATAGTGCCACCCTTACTTCTGCGCTGTTGCTGGGGTGCTACCTTCAGCAGCCACCGCTCTCCAGCCACCCGGCTCTGAAGGCAGCACAGAAGTAAGAAATGCTGGTCTCCATGGAACCTGTATTGCATAGGGTAAAAGTACACAAAAAACATTTTTCATAGAATCAAAGATGATTAGGGTTCGAAGAGACCTCAGGAATTAATTTGCAAACTTGACCCAATCAAATAGGGCTTGAATAAAGACTAGGAGTGGCTGGGACACTACAAAAAAAAAAAAAAATCTACTCCAGCCCTCTGCTCAAAGCAGGATCAACCCCAATTAAATCATCCCAGCCAGGGGGCCTTAAAAACCTCTAAGGAGGTTTCATGTGGGAGACCAGATTTCATGGTTAGTGATACATTTTTTATGGCTGTGAATTTGGTAGGGCCCTAAAGATGGGTCATCAGCCACTTTTGGCTAAGCATTTTTGATATAGCATGGCACAACAGTATACTAGGTGGCTAGGTTAGATCAAAATTTGCTGCACTGAATTCTGTCATCTCTGGATTAATCTTCCAAATTTTGCTGTCACACAGGGGTGAAAGTAATTTAACTTTCTTACCGGTACGGGGGCTTGGCTGGGGCCAGCTCTGGCCCCCAGAAGGGGTGTGGCCTCGGGCGGAAGGGGCGGGGCCAGAGGGGTCAGAGCCTGCCCAGCCCCCGTACAGGTAAGGGCCCTCCCCTAGCCTCCAGGGGCTGTTTAAAGGGCCTGGGGCGGTAGCGGTGCAGCGGGCTCTTTAAGTTGCTCTCGGAGCCCCACTGCCGCTTCCTTAAGGTTAGCTGGGGCTCCGAGAGCTATTTAAAGAGCCTGGTGTGCCGCTACTGCCCCAGGCCCTTAAAACTACTGTGGGAGCCCGGGGGAGGCTGTGGCGGGGCTCCGGCAGCAGTTTAAAGGGCCGGGGGCTATAGCGGCGCAGTGGGCTCTTTAAATAGCTCTTGGAGCCCCGCCGCAGCCTCTCCAGGGCTCCAGCAACGGGGCTCTGCAGGGACGGGAGTCCTGATGCCAGAACCTTAAGGAAGCGGTGGCGGGGCTCCGAGAGCTATTTAAAGAGCCTGCTGCACCGTTACAGCCCCCGGCCCTTTAAACTGCCGCCGGAGCCCCGCTGCAGCCTCCCCCGGGCTCCTGCAGCGGGGGCTCTGGCAGCAATTTAAAGGGCCTGGGGCTCCAGCCGCTGCTGGGAGCCCCAGGCCCTTTAAATTGCGCCCAGGGAAGCCGATCCGCCCCGGTACTGCACATCGGCTCTTGCCGGTACGCCGTACTGGGGCATACCGGCTTACTTTCACCTCTGCGCTCGCATATCCCAAGAATCGTTCCACCATCTGTTGCTGTCAGCATATGGCCTCTTGGATGCTTTTAGCTCCAGTGGAACCATTCCCTCCTGTTCAGTTCCATAGTTACTGCTCACAGTGATCTGACTTAAAATCAATCCAGTCTAGCACCGGAGTGGAGAACTTTCTGCTTTTTCTCTGATGAGCTTCCCAACTGCATCTTTCCCAACCCAAACTGCAAACAAAGGCACAAGCTGACCTCCTCTCTAGAGAAGGTAAACATCCTCAAATGGCCTCCACTGGGTCCAAAAACCTACCATATTACAGAGGTTGCTCAACACCCGGCAGCAGGCAATGAAGAACCTTGTTGATCAGGAGAACCATGTGATCACATATGTAGTGGAGAAAGGCAGATTATAGAAAAACTAAATTTAAACTAGAATTTCAGACCTTAGGCTAGTGTGATCATTTTACATAGTTTGATCTTTTGCCCTTGTAAATCCTAATGAACTAGGACTTCTGACATGTTTTCAATTGATCACAATGCTTTCTAAATTTCAGAAACCTTTTAATGACTTTTAATTCATCCCCTACAAGGTTTTAATATTAGAACCAACAAAAATTTACCAGCCTTCATATCTGTCCATCAATAGCGAGGAGGAGGAGAAGACCATCTCTATCTGGCATGTCCTACCTGATGACAAGGTAAACCACCGCACTTGTTTTAGGATAGAAATGTAAATAATGAATTGTACCTTATGGTCTCTGAATCATGTAAATGACATAAATCCTGTAACTAGAGACTTCTTACAGTTGACTACACACCATTTATTTGTGGTACATAAGAAGTATCTTCATTTACATATATTGTTGGGCATTGCTTATTTTGCAGACAGTGTTCATGGTTAAGTATTTTTCCATGATCTCTGTTATGATTTTTTTTAAAAGTTACATTTATAATATTATTTCAGAAGGCTTGATTTAAGTATATAGTGCATAAAGATTCAGTAGCACATTACTGAAAGCTTGGCTTTTAAAATGTATGTATGACAGTCCAGTAACATTGTAATATAAATTTATTTGTACAAATGGAACTTTCCTCTTTTTTCCCCCCTCTGGTATTACCTAAATCCATGTTATAGTTTTGAAATGTGCTTAAAAGAACTAGAACATTTGAAAGAGGTGGTTCTTTCAAATCAGACCAGAATGGCTTACCTATGTCATCTTTGAGTACTGGACCGTCAGTAATGCACAGAGAGTGTCAAAAATGCTCCTAGCTAGACTCACTGGTTTATACTGCAGCCTGGTAGAGACACTATAAATATGATGGCAGAGGAAATAAAGATCATTAAGAAAACAGATGTTTAGGAGACTGAGAAGCTGAGAAAAGAGGGTTAAAGAGATGGAAACTTGGAAGCTGAGTTGTGGTTAAGTCAGGGATATTTGGAAGGCGAGTGAGGGAGCTTTGGAGACATGGAGTGAAGTGAGGCGTAGCTGGAGGAATTACTGCATCCAGGGATACTTGGAAGGAAACAGTAGAGTGGTGAAGGTTGGGGCAGCCAAGAAGTTTTGGAAGCAGGAAGAAAGAGAGGAGTCCAAGAGATTTGAACAAAGGGAGAGGAGAAGAAGGCGGCATAGGGAATGAGATGTGGAACCAGTAAAATGTTACAGATGGTTTCTCAGCTCCCAAGAACCAGAACAGTTGTCATTATTTCTTTTCTGATGACTTTTCTTCAGTTGCCGGGTATGGTAGAGGGGAATTGTTTCCTGGAATCAGTCTGTCATGTGCCTTTTACACTTGCAGTAGAAATATTTCTGACATGCTCCTTTATCGCTATTTTCTATTTCTACTCCACCTCCTTTGAACAATGTACGTGGAACACAATGAGCAATAGCACTTGGATGTTTTCTTGGGGAAAATGGACCGCCGGGAAAAGCATGTAGGTAATGGCACTAATAGAATAGTCAGAAGACAAATTGAAATGCAGGCTAAGCTGTGTCCAGATCAGTGAATTCCTGTTTATATGCGGTCAGCTTTGATCAGCATCATTCATGATAGCCTCAAACTATCAGACAAACATACATACATAGCCTCAGCTGCTGGACACAAACCAAAATATATTTACCACACGTTGTAAATAATGTCATGTTGGTGCTGCAGAGGAAACTGATACCATAAAACATCTGCTCTGGAAGAGCGCTATAGGCTATTTCATATATGGAATTATCTCACTACCCATACATGCATGATTTTTAATAATTCACTCCCAAACAATCCACTTCTCTCTGTTTGGTGGCTTATTCTCATACCATAAATATAAAGCATGATTGATTATTACTCTGAACTCCCCAAATCCCTCTCATTGCGCAAAGATTCTGTGGTGTATTACTAACTGAATGTACATCATTCATTACTGGACAGAATTTCTTCATAGCCATTTGATCAACAGTCCTTCATTTCTCTAGAAAAATTCTTCAACTTTCATGAACCTCAGTCTCTCTCTCTCTCCTCCCGTACTCTGTAAGAATAAAGACAATGAGGAGTCCTTGTGGCACCTGCAAGACTAACAAATTTATTTGGACATAAGCTTTCATGTCAACTTGAAGCAAATACTCACCAGCAACTACACACCACACAACAGAAACAGTAGCCCAGGGACCAATCCCTGCAACAGACCGCGTTGCCAACTCTGTCCGCATATCTATTCAAGGGACACCCCATCATAGGGCCGAATTACCTCAGCCACATCCTCAGTGGCTCGTTCACCTGCACATCCACCAATGTGACATGTGTCAGCAATGCCCCTCTGCCATGTACATTGGCCAGACCGGACAGTCTCGATACAAAAGAATGAATGGACACACATCATCAAGAATTGTAGTATTCAAAAACCAGTAGGAGAGCACTTCAGTCTGCCTGGACACTCAGTAACAGACTTAAAAGTGACAATTCTTCAACAAAAAAACTTCAAAAACAGACTTCAGTGAGAAACTTCAATTTTCCCTTTGTTGATACTCACACCTTCTTATCAACTGTTGGAAGTGGGACACATCCACTCTAACTGAATTGGCCACGTTAGCACTGTCCCCCCACTCGGTAAGGCAACTCCCATCTTTTCATGTTCGGTGCATTCAGACCTGCCTACTATATTTTCCACTCCATGCAACTGATGAAGTGGGTTTTAGCCCCCGAAAGCTTATGCCCAGATAAATTTGTTAGTCTCGGATGCCACAAGGACTCTTTTTTGTTTTTGCTGATACAGACTGACATGGTTACCCCTCTGAAATCTGTTAGAATATTAATGCATTTCATAGGTCAAAATATGGGCTCCTTACTCCCATCAGTGAGCAATTAATTATATTCACTGTAGTCAGTGGAACTACCTATAAATATTTCAACACAAAAATCTAGGATAAGTGAAGGCTGAGAGTTTGAATCAGTAACTTAAAGATAAATAACATTGCAAGGATGTTGTAATTTTCCCATGACTAAGCATGGAAATGTACAATTAGGGTAGACAAACAACCTTAACTCTGCCCTGTAGTGACATCATGCAATAACTATTAGATTATGATTAAGGAACAGTGCTTAGTGTTTTGGCCACAGGTAAAATGAAGCTGATTTTTAAAGATTTTTCCCTCTAGATGATGTGGCAAATCTATTATGATGGATCCCACACTTTCTCCTCTTGGAGTTGGGGCGGGTTCAGGGCATAATTTCTTGCCCCTGAACAGGGTATTAGCTGCCCCACTAGTATCCTAGAAGAGGGGAGTGGAGAGGAAGGGACCCGGGCCCGCCCTCTACTTCAGGTCCCAGCCCAGGGGCCCTAGGGATAGCGGTAAACCACTTGGACTAGCGATTCCTTCCCCTGCCCTTCAACTTGTGGGGATTCCTGCCCTCCCTCTGCACAAGCCAGGTGTCCCTTTACCTAGTGATAGGTTCAAGAAACTCAATATAGTTAGCTTAATGAAGAGAAGGTTAAGAGGTGGCTTAATTACTGTCTGTGTACCTTCATGGGGAACAACTAGTTAATAATAGGTTCTTCAATCTAACATATAACACGATCCAATGGCTGGAAGTTGAAGGCAGACAAATTCAGACTGGAAATAAGGTGTATATTTTTAACAGTGAGAATAACTAAACATTGGCAGGATTTGCCAAGGTCATGGTGGACTCTCCCGTCACTAACCATTTTTAAATCCAGATCAGATCTTTTTTCTAAAAGATATGGTCTAGGAATTAATTTGGGGAAATTCTATGACCTGTGTTATACAGGAAGTCAGACAGGTGGTCCCTTCTGGCCTGGAAATCTATGAATAGGTAGCCCGCCAGAAGGCAGGGGATCTTGAGCAGAAGGTCAGTCTAAACAAAATATTTCAGGTATCTCATAAAAGTTTAAAGCCTTAGAATCAGCTAAGAATCTCTAAATTACTTTAAATGCTCCATTCTACAGTGTGAGCTGAGCCTGCAGTTAGGAGCAATTCGTAGCACAATTGGCATGGTATCAAGCAAGGCTGACCATATTTGAATATCCTCCTTCCTCGTTATTCAAATCAGATGTTGTCTTCTCAGAGTTTGTCAGTTCCGTGATACTGAGACATTTCTACTCCTTTTACTTTGCGCATTCATTTTTAGCTATTAACGTAGGTCTGAGCAGAAAAGCTTTGACAATTTATATGTATTTCATAAACTGGCAAAATAATCCATTATGGAAAGTTTTTATGAACATTTATATAGAGGTAACAACAGCTTCAGTTCATTCTGTGGCGATGTGCTAAGCAATACATGAGTCCCTGTGATACAGTTTACCTGATAACTCATTTAATATGAGGACATTCCCACATGGCTAGTTAGAATTTGATACTTTACATGTGCAGTACTTTTAAATGAATTTTTTTAATTATTTGAGGTTTAATGTGGGTCCAAAGAAAATACAGTTATGTGTATTTGGTACATTTTATGATGTATTTTATATTAACATAGCCACCTGTAATAAAATGTGAACAGAAAAGAAAGAAGGATTAAGAAGATATGGAGGACGGGGAAATTGATCTGGGAAAAGAAAGATGTCATAGATTATCAAGTACTGTTGGCTCAGCCTCCTTTACAATTCACTGTACAAAATACAGCAACTCTTGCAATGTGTCTTTCGGCTTTATTTCTTGCTATTCTTGGCAGGTGTCATAGGCTGTTCAGCTTCATGTCTCTTTTGTCTTTGGGAATTCATTTGGTTGTGACTGTGGTTGGCACCAAGGCTTAATTCTAAATCTTGTCTCTCAGCAAGAAATGTTTCTTGGCTTTATTGTTCTAGTTACTTAAAATGTTCCCCAGAGCAGTATTTTTCTCCGTCAAAGATTGTTCAAAGATGTGATTGGCATTATGCTAAGATGCCACGAAGAATAATCGCTACAGTGTAAAATGCTAATGTTTTGAATATCTCTGCTAAATCTTTCAGCCTTTTCAGTTACAGGGTAAAAGATAATACATGTTGGCTCTTTTATATTAAGGGGAACTTTTATTAATATATTTTATCTTTACACATTTTCTGTATGTTACAGAAAGGTATTCATGAGTGGAACTTCAGTGCTGCTTCTATCAGAGGAGTAAGGTAAGCTTCCTTTGTTTCATGATCTTAAACAAACCAAGGTAAGTGGGCGAGTGGTCTATTGGGATAGTGCAGCAGTTCTCAAACTTCTGAGACCCATGAACCCTTTTTCATTCGTTGGCGGCCTCGGCGGACCCTTGTATGTCTGCCGAAAAGCTGCCGAATGAATTACTTCCGCATTCGGCGGCTATTTTCAGCGGACATGCCGAGCGCTCCCGAAATAGCTCGGCATGTCCGCCGAAAAGCCACCAAATGTGGAAGTAATTCATTCGGCGGCTTTTAAGCAGTGCCAGAAGCTCGCAACCCACCTGGGAGCGCTTGGCAACCCCCAGGGGGATCGCGACCCCCGGTTTGAGAAACGCTGGGATAGTGCAATGACTTGGATGGAGCATTGGGGACAAAGCTTAAGAGAGTTTTGCATCTGCCTGAGACTCAGGGATTTCCAACATAACACAAGCCCTGAAATGTCTTCTTGTGATTCTAAAATGGCCGCCTATAATTAGGGTGAGCAGATGTCCTGATTTTATAGGGACAGTCCCAATATTTGGGGCTTTGTCTTATATAGGTGCCTGTTAGCCCCCACCTACTGTCCCAATTTTTCATACTTGCTGTCTGGCAACCAAAACAAAATAAAAAAATTAAAATTGCTAATTTAAAAAAATATTATTTTGTTGACTAAAATAGTGCCATAATTCACATGTAAGTGAAATTCTAAGTAGAATTAAAATAACGGGTTACTTTTAATGTACTTTTTGTTTTGTTTGTTTCTTTATTTGTTTATTTATTATTTGCATTACCATAATACCTAGGAGCTCCTGCCATGCACCCGGACCACATTGTGCTAGGCTCCCTATAAACATGTAACAAAAAAGATGGTCCTTGCCCAAAAGACCTTACAGTCAAAGTACAAGACAAAGGATAACACGTGGATGCAGACAGGGAGAGCAGAAGGAAACATTGAAACTGTGATAGGCTGTGGTCTCCACACACCATCTGCCTGTCTGTTAAGTTATTTTGTAGGCATCATGGCAGAGTAGAGTTTTGAAGAGGGTTTTAAGGAGGACAATGCAGTAGCTTTGTGAATGTTTATGGGGAGCTCCTCCCAAGCATGAGGGGCAGCATGGGAGAAAGAACAAAGAGGCTTCCTTGAAAATGTACCAAGTGGGCAGTGGAGGCTGGTATCCTTAGCTGATTGGAGGCAGGAGTCAACATCTCCATAACAAATGAGAGATCATAAGCAGTGTGGAGATAGACTATGAAGGGCATTGCAAGTGAAGACAAGCAGCTTATATTTGATGTGAAAGAGAAAGTGAAACAGAGGAGGGATGCAAAAAAGAGGGGTGCCACGGTCAAAGCAATGGGCTAGGATAGTGATCTTTTTATTTTGAGTGGGGCAAGATTGCATATGTTAAGGCCAGAGAGAAGGATAGTAATCAAAATGCAAGATGAGACTGGATGAGCGTTTTAGCTGGATGGATGGAAAGGAAAGGTCATATCTTAGAGATGTTAGGCAGAAAGACTTAGACAGCCTGGATGTGAGGAGCTAGAGAGAGGGCTTAGTCAAAGATGATGCCCAGGTTACATATATCAAGCCCCTTTCACGGCATCCAAAAATAACTAGCTACATTGAAAACTTAGGCCACTAAGATGCATAATTTCTTCATGTTGTGATTTTTAAATTTAATTGTTATCCTACATTACTTGTAATGATTGTTTTACTGACATTTACAACTAAAAAAATTAAATGTATGTGGTCATAACAAAAAATCAGGTAAACTCTGTTGGCTCTGAAATGTAAAGGGCCTGGTTCTCATTTGCACTAAGGACTCTTTATTCAACTTTAGATCTTTGCTTCCCCCTGGCTCTGGCATGCCCACAATTTTCTTCAGCGTGCTTCCTTAAATGGGGAGCAGGAAATGGCTGGCACAGAATCCAGTTCTACCACTTTTGTTGGCTTTACTTCAGCAAAAAGCTCCCTTCCCATGTGGGATTCTCTGGTGGTCATTCATGTCCAGATTCTGCCCCCTCAGTGTCACTGAACTGCTGCAGAATCAGGTCACAGCGTGTACTTGTGTGCATTAAACACATGCAGAACTATTTGAAGGATCCAGGTTTTACTTTGCACGTGTCAATATCTAGGAAAGTACCTGTGAACTGCTCTAGATCACTTCCTTATTTTTGTCTTTTCTTCCTGTGCACATACGTCCCATGGCAATCGGTCACATGCCAATTTCATATTTTAAGTGTATTTTTTAAAAATCAAATCAAATTATCCAACCAGTCCTCCCATTCTAAAAATGACACCAAAATTGTCTTAAGTCTCTAATAAATTCCTACACGAATGGACCATCTAATAACTCTTTTAGCTATCAACAAACACAGCGAATCAGTTTATTTTAGGGAAAAAACTACAACAATGCATGTGGTTCAGTCTGGTTTCAGTTTTTGTTACAATACATTTTTGAGTATTTGTAAACTTTTTGCCAAATGATTGTGGCTGGGTTTTTTTGGCATTGCTAAAACATATATCCGTGTTTACTAATGTTGTCTATATGCCTCCAGTATTGTTGTTATCATTTAAGCTCAGTCTATTTATTTAGTCAGATGTCGAAGAAAGTCTGGAAAATTTTAAACTGCCTCAGTAGAGCTAAGGTCCGTTTCTGCCATGATTCTGACAGAACTCAGACAATCCTCAGCTTGGCTGAGGGGCAATTGAGCAAAGTCGATGTTTGTTTAATTGCAAAGCTAAATATATGTATATGCACATCTCGTATAAACATATCTGTATACAATCGACATAGGTGCTGGAACTTGGGGTGCTGGGGTTGTGGCAGAACTCCCTGGCTTGAAATGGTTTCCATTATATCCAGGGTTAACAGTTTGGTGCGATGGCTTTCAGCATCCCCACTATAAAAATTGTTCCAGCGCCTATAGTTATCGGATCATCTTCCTCTCCTTTCAGTTGCTGCTAATCTTGTTAGATTAGAAGCTCTTTGAGTCAAGGGTCATATTTGTGGTGCAGCTAGTGCAAAGGGGCTCTGTCCCCTTGTCTCCTTTGAAAATTCTACCCTGGAAATATAATCCCTGACAGCTCTCTAGGAAAGGGAGATTAACAGCTCTAGCAGTGAAGGCGGGGGCTCTTTGTAATACTCGAAGAGCCAGAGATCCCAGACTCGAAAGGTCACATCATTTTTCTGTACAGAACTCAGTAACTATTTATTGGTGTTACCTAACCAGCACTTTAGCAGGAGTGCTGAGGAGATACCTAGTACTGAAGCATGACTAATGTTTCTGGTAAACATGTAGGGAAATGACTGAGGTGACACTTGCTTTATGTGTTCCCCAGCAGCCAACATAATCAGCCTCTTGTTCTTCTGAGTAATAGAATTCATCCCTCAAAAATTGAGAAGGAATTTAAAAAAAAATGTGTATAACTTCGTAAACATGGTGCTGAATCATGCAGTGTACCTTTTGGTAATTGGTTTTGCTTGAGCATAAACTCAGTTAGTGGGTTGTGCACTAATAAATTATTCCACCTGTATCAGATATCCTGGTACACACACACACACACCATTGATTACGGAATTGGGCCAGAAATTACATTCCGTCATCAAAATCCTTTAAAATGTGGCTAGCCCCTCTGCACTTTGGTTGGTCCAATAAAATATATTACCTCATCCAGCTAGGCTCCATATGCATGTTGTGTCTGTTATGCCAGTTATTCAAAGAAGTGCTATTCTGCATGTGGCACACAGCTGCATTTTAAATAGCTGAGGTCAATGTAAGCTATAAGAACAAATGCAATCCAATCAATGCTTAACATTGTCATGTTAACTGTCATGGTGCCTGATCATGCATCTCCTGTGCATTGACTTCAGTGGGAGTGTTGGGTGCATATAGGATTTAGGTAAAGGGCCATAGTAAATATGCTTGCATGTTGTGTGAGGTAATATCTTTTATTGGATCTCCCCTCCCCCTCCCCCCGCCCCTGTAGTCTCTTTCATATCCTGGGGCCAGCATGGCTACAGCAGCACTGCAGACTTGAATTTAAAAATACCCCATACTCATTTACAAAGACCTTAATAGTTCTAAATATTCTGCCCTTGTCGGTGCACTACCCCACTCTAACCCTCCAATCTACCCACACACAAATGGGAAGAGAAGGTTTACTAGTGACCCTACACACTGTCTTCTCTGCAATCTGCAAGAAATTCGTTTCACCCATGTAAAGGCCAAGTAAAAGGTTGTTATACTGTTGAATGACGGGTGTTGGGATGGTGAAACTCACACACCAACCTAAGGGTCTGACATGAGGCTACAGTACAGCCTTCTCCCTGTGGTGCTACTTTAACATGTAGTGTGTGGTTGGGGCTTTAGCTCCTCTGCATTGTTTGGGATCCCAGTTGCTCCACCCCGCTGCAGCTCTGTGGCAACCTATGAACAGCTGAGACATCATCTGAGACATAGAGTTCAAAATGGGGGCTTACTGTGGAGTGTGTGTGTGTGTGTGGGGGGGGGTATTGTACTGGCCATGTGCACCTGGGGGAATGTCTGTGAAAGCGTTAGACCAGGATTTTCTATACTTACTAACTAGATCACATTTATAATCAGATTTACTCAAAGTAACAGTTTCTCTACAGATCTTCAAGAAATCAAGGCTGAATGAATAGAAGGTTATTGAACCCTTTAATCAGACACTTTTTAAATTTTTCGCACTAACATGTTTACTCGGATATTCGACTTGTTAGATTTTGTGTTTTATGAAGCTCCTCTCTTCTGTTAAGTGACCATATGGAAACAGTACCCCAGATTAAACATGTGTTACTATCAGCATGTCATTCTTAATACAAAGGAAAAACATCTGAACCTATAACTATTGATGTTTCATTTTTTATCTCTACAGGGGAAAGATTCCCAAATAATTTCTAAATTATTTTAGTTACTGTGCTCTAAGAAACTCTAGCTTGTGGTCTAAAGCAGTTAATAGTCATAGAAGCTAAGTGACGTTCAGGAAGAAATCTTGAAAGCGAATCTTTGAAAATATCTATATATCCCTAAGCAGATCATCTTTATCCTCCAGCGGGGCAGTTAACACAGACTTAACATCATCAAAAAGAATAAACACACTAATTAGGGTCCCAGTTCAACAAAATACTTAAAAACATGTGGAACTTTAAGCTCATGAGTTGTCATGTCAGTGAGACTTCTCAGATGCTTAAATTTACCCATGTGCTTAAGTGCTCTGCTGAATTGGTGTCAAGATTATAAACTACTTGGGGCAGGGACTGTCCCTTCCTAAATGTGTACATTACCTAGCAAATTTTGGGCTGTACTGTTGTACTAATAACAATACCCACAGACAAACATTCTGATTTATAAAATCATCTCTCCTTCTACTAAGTAGCTTTTGTAAAATGCACATAATTCAAAGAAAATAGTTAAGATCCCGGTACCCTTACATCTAAAATTGACAATGAGGGCTTCCACTAAATTAGGAGGAGTTGTGTGAATCGGAGATTTACAAAGTAGTGTTAACTTCAGAACATTTAGTGATGTTTCAAACTTCTGTATCAGTATTTTCCCTAAAACTAAAGAAAAATTATCATATGAGTCCAGTCTGTATGTACCCAGATACTTCCATAACCCCCATCATCATAGTGTTTGAGATCTTCTCTCATATCTTCTGGTGGGCCTAAATTTTCATGATGCAAGAATAAATACTATTCTCCTTTTGTTTCTGTTTGCAGTGGAGTAAGACTATAAGTGAAATCTTGACCCCACTGAAGTCATTGGCAAAACCCACGTTGATTTAAGTGGAAGCAGGATTTCACCCAATAACTTTTAAGATTGAGCCAATAAGTGGACTTGTTACATGTGCCTTTGTCTGCAAATCTTGTATCTGTATTATCCAGTTTTTCTCATAAAATCTTCATCCATCCTCCTTTTGTAATATATTAATTCTACAAAATTCCACTGAATCAGGTTTACACTTTAATGTCAGAGTGAGACTCAAGGGCATGAATTGCAGAATGAACTGCTTCAAGTAAGATGCTCTTCAAGGAGCAAGGGGAAAATATTTTCAGATGAGTGAAGAGCTTTTACAAGAGCTCAGTTAATTGGGATTGAGAGACAATGACTGGACCAGACGTCCCCGCTCCTACCACATTAGAAATCTCTATAGTATGAATCCATCCAGTCCTTCTCTATTCCTGCCCTCTCTTTGTTCTTCTGACATAGAAAGTAAAAACAAAACTAGATTAGGTGCTAAAAAAATGGGGGGGGGGGAATGCTCACTATTGCACAGGAAGATACTATTTAAAGAATACTGTGTTGTTCAACACAGATATGTCAATTACAGTAACAACCACAGGAATCTTGCCCATGGTGAGCTGAACTGTGGCTGGTTATAAAAGGAAAAGCCACTTCTGTGTTCCAAAAATAAAGGTTCAAAGAGGGGAGCTTTTAAAAAATTATGTTGCCACCGATGTAGCCCGAGGAGCGTGTGGATGGATACATGGATGGTAACAGGTAGCAGCAGCAGCCTCCAGGGAAGGCGAGTTTAAATCCTCTCGACTCTCTAATACTGGAAGGGTGATCCACCTGGATAGCAGCAGTGCTGACGACAGAGTGAACGAGTTTAAGGGCGTAATCAAAAGACCATTCAACTCAATGGGATTTTTCCTATTGATATAGATGGATTTTGGATTAGGTCCTTACTCCCATCACTCTTCTGATGCCCTCCTGAGGGGTGTATGCAATGGTGGGGAGGGGCGGGGGCAATGCTAGGCTCCAAGCAGCAGAGATAGCATTTCAGATGGTGGACGAGCATGTTAGACTATGACTTCATAATAGAATGATATATAATGGTATTTAACAAGATTTAATCTAGTACTTTCCTACAGTGTCCTGAAGCTTGGGGCCACCAGTTCAGTAACCTGCATTTCCTTTGGCTGCTTTTTCAGTATTTCAAAGTTTGAAGAGCGATGCTGTTTTCTGTATGTACTGCATAACTCGGATGACTTTCAAATCTATTTCTGCACAGAACTGCATTGCAAGAGGTATGTATTGGTCACTATTTTGCCAAACAAGCTTGACTTAGATGATGATTTCTGAATGCAGTCCTGTACTAGACTGGTGTTGTCTATTTTTGGGATGGTGCCAGTGAGCTGCTGAGCATCCTCTACTCTCGTTACCTAAATGTAAAGTATGAGCACTTAAGCATCTCCCGGGAGGTGCTCAGTACTTTGAAGGGTTGGGCCCACACTTACATTACTGTTTTAAACAAACTTTACATTTGTATACCATGATCCAGTCCTGTGGGATCTGTTATTCCTGATGTAAATATTAAAGCTTGATTTATCAGTGAGCCAAGCCCCAGTCCAGCAAAGTACATAAGCCTATGAGTAGGCCTATTGAAGGCAATGAGGCCACTTGTGCTTAAACTTACACATGTGCTTATATGTTTTGCAGGATCAGGGTTTCCCGTAACTTTCCCTGCAGCTATAGTTTCATTTCTGATTCCAACGAAGCACATTATGAGTTCTTTATGTTACTGCTAACCCTACGTGTGTTTAGAATACATGGAGTTGGATTGTTTGTGCACTTCTGAGAGGCACTGTGTTCATTGCTGAGAAGCAAGGAGGCTAAGGTGGCTTTAAGGCACCACTCCACCCTCTCAATTCTGGGCTGCTCCAGGGGCTGGAGTGGATCAGGAGGGAGGGCTAGCTCAGTGGGAGGAGGGATAGCTCAGTGGTTTGAGCATTGGCCTGCTAAACCCAGGGTTGTGAGTTCCGCTGGATGATTTAGTTGGGGTTGGTCCTGCTTTGAGCAGGGGATTGGACTAGATGACCTCCTGAGGTCCCTTTCAACTCTGAGATTCCATGATTTAGACAGCTCTGGAAGACTACCTTGTTACAGCAGACTGAGTCTGGCTGCCTGTGGACAGAAGCACTGTCCAGAATCTTCCAGTACTACACATTATGGCTCCAGATACCTCACAAACCTGCTCCTAACACGCCCTGTACACTATGTTTGCATGCAAAGGGTCCTCGAAAGACAGTCTGCAGCAACCTTCCCTCACACACACACCCTACCTATCACTGTAAGCTTTAGACATTAACTTTCTACTTCAAGAAGAGCAGTGATTTTTCTCTCCCTCCACCTGATCTCCCTAACTGAGCTGTTCTGGTTTAATATTCATTGCACTTAAAGCTTCTGTTTGATCATTTTTTTTCACTTTAGGATTCATTCTGATGTAACCATCTAATCGTTACCTGGATGTGTTTTACAGGTTTTTTGATATGGTGAACAGTATCACTGAAGACATAGGGAAAAACACAGAGGAAGGGGAATGTGATGGAGATTCTGTAGAGGTAAGGACAACATGTTATACTTGATATTTTTCAATTTATTGAGAACTTTAGGCTTCTAGGGTACGATTTTTAATTTAGGAGGAGTTTTAGCATTGACTGCAGTGGGATTAATTAGGCCAACACTGAGTGCTTTTTCAAATCTTCCCCATGTGTTTAGAAACAAAATATTCTTCATATTTCTTCTCGTATGAAAGATATATATGTTTATAGCACAGCAGAAACCAATGGCTGGATATTGGAGCCAGACAAATTCTAATTAGACATAAGGCACAACTTAATAGCAGGGAGAGTGGGAAATCATTGCAACAAACTATCAAGGGAATTGGTAGTTCCTTCATCTCTTGATATCTTCAGATGAAGACTGGATGCCTTTTCTGGAAAATATACTTTATGCAAACAAAGTTATAGGACTCAATACAGGGGTAATTGGGTTAAAGTATATGGCCTCTGTTACACAGGAGGTCAGACTAGCTGATCTAATAGTCCCATCTGGCCTTAAAAATCTATGCATCTATTAATCTAAACCAGTGGTGGGCCCACATCAGGCCTGCGGGTTCTTCCCGTCCAGCCCCTGACCTGCCGGATGGGGAGGCTGCTCCTGGCTGCCTCCTCCGCTCTCCCCACCCGCGAGCAGCGCTCTAGGGGGTGGGGCTTCCCGTTCCGGAAGATCAGCGTGTCTGGTGGCATGGTAAAGGGGCTGGGGCTGGCTGGGCCGGGGGGGCGGGGGTTGGATAAGAGGCAGAGGGTCTTGGGGGGCGGACAGGGGATGGGGTCGGGAGGGTTGGATGGGGGGTGGGATGGGAGTCCCAGGTGGCCTGTCAGGGGGCAGGGGTGTGGCTAGGGGTTGGGGCAGTTAGGGAGCAGAGGGGTTGGATAGGGGGTGGGATCCTGGGGGGTGATTGGGGCGGGGTGGGTCTCGAGGGGACAGTCAGGGGACAAGGAGCAAGGGGTTAGGGGGTGGGGTGGGGTCTCTGGAGGGGACAGTCAGGGGACAAGGAGCAGGGGGTTAGGGGGTGGGGTCTTGGGGGTGGTAGTTAGGGGTTGGGAGGTCTTGGGAGGGGTTAGTCAGGGGACAAGGAGCTGGGGGGTGATTGGATGGGTCGGAGGTTATGAGGGGGCAGTCAGGGGGCGGGAAGTGGGTAGGGGTTGGATGGGGCGGGTCCAGGCTGTTTGGGGAGGCACAGCCTTCCCTACCCAGCCCTCCGTACAATTTTGAACCCCGATGTGGACCTCGGGCCAAAAAGTTTGCCCGCCCCGATCTAAACTCAGGAAGAGTGGCACTATGGTCAGCACAACCTCAACTGACCTCTGTTAACACACAGTTCTGGCTAATTTGGAGAATCTAAAATAGAGATTCCACAGTATTTGGAAAATATGGTTAGATCAGGAGAGCAACTGGTAACAACATGAGTTTATTTGGCAGCAGTGTCTGTGTTCCATGCAGAAGCCAAAGTTGTTCTTCGAGTGCTGTTCCCCATGTGTATTCCACAAGTGGGTACATCTCTTCACATTTGTAGCAAGTAATGTCTGTTGGTCCATGCCGGCAAAGTTGATTCCCTCATGCTGTGCACTGAGCTCATTTAAGACGTGGTGCAGACCGATGTCTCTCTAGTTCCTTCTGATCACTGCATGGCCTGAGTCAGTATCCTCTGTATCCAAAGTGATGACCTTCTTTTTCCAGAACCTGTAAAAATATAGATTGTGTGTGTAAAATTAGTTTGTAACATTCTCTGTCATACATTGGCAAGCATGCCTCCTCTGTATGGAGTGAGGGCCCATTCTACCAGAGCACAAGTAACCTCAACAGCATCTCTTTGAGAAGTATGTATACTGGACATTGGTAAGGCTGCTCCCTGGTGCTCTACTCACACCTTTATGAAGCAATAAGCCTTAGTCAGACTCTTGTATGATGTAGCTCTTGGGACAGCAGTATTAAGGCATCTGTACAGACTGCATTCTCCTCCTGTTTAAATACTGCTTGTCAATCACCCACATGTGGAAGGTGCATAGGGACCAGCACTTGAGGAAATGGAGGTTACTTACCTGTAACTGGAGGTTCTTCAAGATGTATGGTCCCTCTCTATTACACAACCTACTCTCCTTCCCTCTGCTTCAGATCCTCTCTGATCTATGGTAGAAAGAGGAAGTGGAGAGGCATTGGTCTTGCTGCCTCTTATACCCTGAGATCAGAGCATGAGGGAAGCAACTCCACAGTTGCAGACCCCAACAGCCACTACTTGGAACAAATCTTTGGTCTCAGGTGCATGGTATGCATACGTACCCTTGTGTGGAATACAGATAGGGACCAAACATCTTGAAGAACCTCCTGTTACAGGTAAGCTCCATTTTTTAATTTGGTGTGCAGTGCCCTCTGTCTGTAGGTTTTTTGTTTTTTTTTAATGATACCCAACAATAGAAGTACATTTATTATAAGAAGAAATAGGTACATGATTATGTTCGGCAGATAAAAAAACTGGTTCATATAGTTTTATTTCACATGATTTGTTTTGCAGTATGACTACGAATATGATGAAAATGGAGAGAGAGCCATTTTGGGGAAAGGAACTTATGGCGTAGTTTATGCAGGACGAGATCTGAGCAATCAAGTTAGGATTGCCATTAAAGAAATCCCAGAAAGAGACAGCAGGTACAGTAATTTTGTTTAACCCAAAGGATGCTGTGTTTATATACTTCAGTCCTGAAATATGATTGGCCACTTTGCTGGTTAATGAAGCCCCTTCCTGAAAAACTGTAGATAAATTAGCCATCTCTCTGGTTTTCCTGCTACATTTTCCAGATCTCCAAAGCTGTGAAAAACAATGAGTGGTAATACCAGTTGGGAATGTGGCCATCTCAGAATAAGAGTTGTGGGGAGGAAAGACACCGCTTACAGCTCCAGTCAGAACGATATCTTACTGGCCTAGTTTAATATGAGGCTAATAGTGGCCCAGGTTATCTCCTGCTGCACAAAAAGATCAGGTTTCCTCCACTTAGGCTTCCCTGACAGATTTTTGGGATCTCTGAGAGGCTAGGGCCACACACATGGAGGTTGTGTATTCTGCTGCACCGGCTCTGCCCTTACCCCACCACTCCCATGCCACCAGCACTGCCATTACCCCACCACTCTATTACCCCACCTGCACCAGGTCTGCCCTTACCCCACCACACCACTTACCCCAACCACCCCACTTCCCTTACCCCACCTGCACCGGCTCTGCCCTTACACCACCTCACCACTTACCCCACCACTCCATTACCACACCACTCTTACCCCACTTGCACCTGCTCTGCCCTTATCCTACTATTGCACCAGCTCTGACCTTACCCCACCACCCTTTTGGAGCGGTGCTATCAGGAATCTGTCACCTGCCAATTGAAGTTCCTGAGAGCAAATGGAAAGAAAGTTAATAAGGACTGTGGCTGTATTAACTCTCCTGTGTAAGGTCGGGGGGGGGGGTTGAAGGGAGACCACGTGTATTTCTTCTTATCCTGACTCCAGTACGTCCCCATCGCATGAACTCCTAGGCTATGCTTAGAGGGCTCTGTAGGGTCTAGGTAAGGGGAGGAGGATGCTATGGAAGGACCTGACTACACTTCAAGATGGAAGACATCTGCTGATCTCAGGGGCCGTGATTTGAACTAACAATAGTGTCACGTTAACTGCACCTCTCAGACTTTGAGAGGTGACTTCATGACGGTATACAATTCTCTTGTATTAAATGGCTCTTTCATGTGGCAGAGACAGGCATAGCAAGAAGCAGTGTCTGGAAATTTAAGTTAAACAAAATTTAAAATTAGAAATACAGAAATAACAGTGAGGATGATTACCTATTGGAACAAACTACCAAGTGGGGAAAAGTTCTGGATTCTCTGTCTCTTAATACCTTCACAACAAGACCGGATGCCTTTCAGGAGGCTACGCTTTAGCAAAACACAAGTGATTGGGCTCACTTAAGGGGCAACTGCATGAAATTCATGGCCTGTGATATTCATGAGATCAGACTACATAATCTAATGGTCCCCTCTGGGTTTAAAATCTATGAAGACTTTCTGAAGCCTTTTCCATCAAGGCAATGCAAGCTGCCTCTGTATCTATACTTTTCAGTATTGCCAGCCCCGTTATAATCTCAAACTCAGTGAATTCCCCTGCTGAAGGGGAAGGATGGTCAAGTGGTAAGGGTACTCACTAGCTCAGGACTCACATGACTTGAATTCAAGTCCTCACTCCACTGCAGGTTTCCTTGTGACTGTTGACAAATTACTTGGCCTCTGTGTGCCTCAGTTCCCCATCTGTAAAATGGAAATAATAGTTCTTCCCTGTCTCATGGGGTAGTGTTTATACATTATGTTGTTACTCTTCATTTTTGGAACTAGTCATATATATGTGTTTTATATTCCTGATAAAGATGTTGCTGACGTGCAGCATCTCATTTGTGCTGGACTCCTGACATTTCCTGATCAGCTCCACCTTTTTAAGTAGACCCTGGCGTACTGAATGAAGCCAACAGCTATAATTAACCACAGCAGAACACCCTGAAATTAGTTACTTGTAGGGTTCTTTAAGATGTTGAGCCTGAATTGCATTTCAGTTTTTGTTTACACATAATTTGTAGCGAAGCCTACATAAAAGCTGGAATAAACCGTTTGAAGAATACAATTATTACACACCCTCTTTCATTCAGATTCAGTCTGTGCTGTGAAATTTCTTCTGTCTTTAAATTGTAAATTACATGCAATGGGTGCCATTTAAAAACTGGATACTTACCATCAAGAATAATTATGTTTATTACTGTGTTTGCAATATTTCCTATTCTAAGTATGGGAAATTCCAGAAATATCAGACACTGACCTCCACTCAAAATCTGGACATATATTTTAATGTCTAATGGAAGCTGGCACTCTTGATATACTTTCTTAGCTCAGCCAGAGAAAACAGAAAATCAGGCAGACAATCGGATAGGAAAGTGAGCTCTAGCCCTGCCTGAAGGATGACAATTCTGTTTCACAACAGCTTTCAAGGTTTTGCAATTTGTTTCTGTTTTGCATTGGAATGAAAACAAAATGGTCCGAACGTTTTTGTGAAGTGGAATTGTGTCTCACAAGCTGTTTTTGGAGGGAAAAGCTCAAATTTTCAGTTCAGGTCTCTGTTTCCCTTGGATGAGAAGTGACCAAGTGAGTCTTGGACCTCAGAAATCTTCCCAATGAAAATATCATCAAAACTGATACCATTCTGTGAAATTATATTTTGGTGAACATGTCCCGACCAGCTCTAGTGAGCACCACTCCATGAAGAGAATATTCTGTTCTCTGACGGTGATAAATATCCAGAGCTGACATTTCAAATAAGCCTCCTACTAGCAAGGTTCTCATCTAAGTTAGTCTATCAATCTAAGAACATACACTTGAATTTTTATTGCAGATGGACTAGTTGATATATTTGGCCATTGAGATTTTTGCCCAACTGCTCATTCTGGCTGACTTGGCTTGGAGCATACTTTCTTTCTCCACAAACGCCGGGTGACTGCCTTTATTGTGCCACATTATTTTTCAGTATATACAGTCATAAGTGTTCCTAGGAACATGTATTGTAGCACTGTGTACAACATTCCAATGTATATGTTTCACGAGACCTCGGGTACTTTGATGGACATTGTTATACAATATCCAGTTTTTTACTAAATGGAAATTTCCTTTACTTCCAGGTATTCCCAGCCTTTACATGAAGAAATTGCCCTGCATAAGCACCTCAAGCACAAGAACATTGTGCAGTACTTAGGTTCCCTTAGTGAGAATAGTTTTATTAAGATATTCATGGAACAGGTACCAGGGGGTAAGTGCTTTTTTTTAACATTTTTAAAATATACAATTTTAGAATACTGCAACAATACAGTACATTTGGGTGAATAATATTTTTAAAAATGTCCATGGCTATAAGCCACCTTGGATTGGAATGTGCATTAAGGCTGCATCTGGTAAAGTTGACGGTTTGATCAGACTAGGGAGTTGATTTCTATAGCTAATAGGAAGCAATGGGGGCTGTTGTCTGGCTTGTTGGGAAAAGGTGCCTGCCCCTTTTAAGGGATAGAGAGTGAGGGAGTGAGTTTGAGACAGCTGCAGACCAGGTCAGGATGGGGATTCTGACCCATCCCCACAGGTGACTGGAAGAGAAGAGGGATTATATAGTGCAGGAAAAGCCAGGATGTATGGGGCCCACCTCTCAGACTAGGGAGCTAACATGTTTTTGGCCGATTTTAAAGGGGGTGTTAAGATATGTCTGGGAACCCTTCTAGATATCCTGGGAGGCAGCCACTCTAATTGCTAGCACCTCCTTATGGCACAAGTCCAGTGCAGGTACTCTATAGGGAAGGGATCAGATAAAATGAATTGGTAAAGGATTTAAAGGTGGTATTTTTGAAAGGAGAGGAAAAGGAGATTCAGGGCTCCTATAACTGGTATATTAAGGAGTCAATTCCCTCGTCCTTTGTAGGCTCCCTTCAACCCTCATTCAAGGAAGGGGATGGTGATGTCTCAGCCCTGGGTTGGCTGGGAACCAGGATGGGTAAGAGGGAGTGCTGATGGAAGTCCCCGGTATATATTGAAATGATTATGGAATTAACTGAACTATACAATTTTATCTGCCGGGTACTCCCAGACATTTAAGAATAAAGTTGAGGTCCAATTAAACCACATCCAATGTCTCCTGTGCTGCTTCCAGCATGGTTAGGCAATTGGATCCAGCTTGATTAGGGTTCAGAGTAGGATATAGGATGGAGACAGCACTTGTTGCTGTGACAGATGAGTTCCTCCGGTATATAGACTGGAGAAACAAGTTCTGATAGCTTCTCTGACACATTCAGTATAGTTGATTGCCAAAGAGGCTGTGGGGATGCACTGAAATTACCTAGTATATTTTAAGACCTTCCTGTTAGGCCTCACCCATAAGGTCGTGATGGGCAATTATTCTTTCTTTGAATCATCACTTGAGAAATCCCACAGATCAGTCATACTACCATCTCAGTCATCTGTATAAAACCACGTGGAGAGCTGGTTTGTTGTCTGAAATGTCAGCAATTTGCAGACAATACCCAGTTGTAGACCACCATTGTATGAGATGTAGCCACCACCTACTCAGGACTTTTCAAATGCCACGGGGAGATGAAGAAGCTAAATGTTGAGCAGCTGCCTGAAACTGAATATAAGCAAGACAAAAATGACACTGGTAGGGAAAAAGAAGTGGTTTGAAGCCCTTTCCTCTTCCTCCTCCATAATATCATCTTTGACTAAAGGCATTACTGATTTTTTAAAGTCAAGGATCTCTTAATTCTCAGTGTGGAGACCCTAATTGGGACGGCTGCAAAAAATACCCATTTCTATATGTGGCTAGGTACAAGACTGCACCCATCCTATTAGGCACAGACCTCACTGTAGTAATCCACATGTTCATGACCTGTGGGCTCAATTAATTGCAACTCATATCTAGGAATGATACATTATATCTTTCAAAAGCTTCATCTGGTAGAGATTGTAGAAGCTTGTCAGCTGAGCAGTAGAGATCACTGTGAACAAACCACCTCAGTGCTCTGCTCTCTACACTGGCGCCTGATTGAATACAAAGTCCAGGTCGAGGCCTCTATTTCAGTATAAGCTCTGCATAGTATTGGCCCTAGCTATCTGAGAGAGCATCTCTGCTTCTATGACCATGACCTCCATTTGCAGTTACGTTCCACTGGAAATATAAAACTATTGGGAAAAGGTGGTAAATGGACGGAGGAGACAGAATCTTCATGAAAGCCCAACCTGAACTATGGAACTCGCTCCTACATGAAATGAACAGTCAGAGCTAAATACAAAATCTATCCCTTGAATTTAGCTTTTCTATAAAATCTTTCCACACATACTTAGAGACACTTCCTTAATGCTTCCTTTCAGTCTGCCTCTCTACAGGCAGAAAAAGGAGTGTGACTTTGATTAACAGTATACTAAATGGTGTGGGACCTGCTTACTTGAAAGACCACATCTTTCTCTAGGCCATATTGCGCCAGCTATGGTTGGCAGAGCTGTTCAAATTGTATTCCTCCGGGTTTAACAAAGAAGGGGGAGACTGATTATAAAACATTCTACATGAGGGAATAAGCCTGTCCTTTTACCCAGGCATCTGAAGGGTATAGAGTTTTGTGGGACAATTATTTTTTGGTGGGGAGGGAAGGGGGAGGAAGTAAGACAGAGTTTTGGTAGGGAAAGTTCACCAAGTGTGCTGTGTCAGGGATTGAGACTTGTTGATTTTTTTCCTGTGAGTTCGGTGCTGGTTTTGAGTGTATTTGGCATTATTTAAAAGCAACAATACAGAGTTTTTTAGCCAACAATCATCATGAATGAAAAGAAATGCAGATTTTTTTTAAAAAAGTTTGATTATAGATAAATCTAAGAATGTTCGGTGTTATGGAGGGCGTGTACATTTTAGTAAACAAGTATTTTGTTCCTATTAGTGGGGTTACATTTACTACTTGACACACTCTAAGGCCAGAAAGAACCATCTCTGAGCTAAATTTACTCTATTTTTTTCCACCACAAAAAATTTATAGGCAGCCTTTCTGCTCTTCTGCGTTCAAAATGGGGACCACTAAAAGATAACGAGCAGACAATTGGTTTTTACACCAAGCAGATTCTTGAAGGATTAAAATACCTCCATGATAATCAGATAGTGCATCGAGACATAAAGGTGAGAAGGTGCTATGAACCACAGTAATGAGTTCATTTAACAGGGAAGAGTCATGTTTGCAAAATGGACAATTATGTGGTTTTGCAACACATTCATGAATGATAGGAAAGAAAATGCTCTATATTATATTATTACAATTTTACATAGAGACTGAGATGAGCTGCTCCCATCTAAAGAGGCATGCAGGGTTTTAGCTGCCCAACTCCCATATGTTTATGGAAGCTGTGTAACTCTGCCCACATTCAATATATTTAAAAATTATTTCTACCAGTAATTCAGTGTCCCCAGCCATCTCGCTGCCCCCAAATGTGTTTTCTACTGGTTTAAATTATGTGTATTAACGTGGGTTTTTTCCTATTGAAGGAATTCATTTTATATTTCCTTTTAGTAATCATAAAGTTACTCGTGATCATAGTCCATAAAAACCTGTTTTAAAAATGAAGATAAGATTAAAGTCGTATTTTCTGTAATATGGCCTAACTTTGTGTACGATACTGTGGAGTTTCAGGGTAATATCTTAATCAAAAATACTCTTTGGAAAGTTGGGAAAGAGTTATAGAGGATTGAGAGGAAAGGAGATACTCAAAACAAACATGACCATGGGAAATCATTTTTCTAAAAAAGTTGGAAGAATCTTCTGAATCTTTGGTGTTTCTTTCCTCTATCAGTCTTCTGAGATGGGATAGCAGACACAAGTCCTGATGTTTCACTGTAGAAAGGGAGCACCTTCAAAATGGAATTGTAGAAGGCAGCAACAATGATTAATTCCCCACTCTGCACCCTCTTAAATATACTTTGAGTAATTATTATGTGTAAAAGAATGCGCTTTGAAAATGTGTGCTGCAAGTTGTCTTATATTAACCGTCACTGGAGAAAAATAATTGGTCTAAATGTTATGTCCTTCAGGGTGATAATGTGCTTATCAACACATACAGTGGAGTTCTAAAGATTTCAGACTTTGGAACATCAAAGAGACTTGCGGGGATCAATCCATGTACTGAAACTTTCACTGGTATGTTTCTAGTTTACAGTGTCTGCCAATTTGAAAGCAAAAGAAGAATAGTTATGAATGCAGGATCAGATCCTGCAGAAGCTTCACATGCAGAACTTTGATGGACTTCAAATCAATGCATATAGTACTTGGAGGAATGGGCTTATTTTACTTGCTTAAACTTAAATTTAAAACTTTATTTTAGTAAGTTTAATTGTGATGGAAGAGAGGAATGCCATTACTGACATTACTTGAGAGATTCAGATTCTCCTAGGCAAGACAGGCCTCTTTTCCCCAGGTTCCTGACTATCCTTCTTGTGTCCACAGTTTTTAATCTTTCTGCCTCACTGACCAAAAGTAACTTTTCCTTTGTTTGCTTAGCCTGCCTAGCTCCACAGCAAGAATTTTTCCTTAATTTGATCTTCCTCCTGCTTGAAAACCTAATTCAAACTTACTGCGCTGTGGGTATTATATATGTAATTAATTATCACTTTTCAACATGTGTATTTCAGTTCCCTCTTTCAGCGTTTGCTAAATTCTTGTTCTCTGAATCTGAGAATGCAGAATGCTATGCAATGTAGAATGCTATGCAATGGTTCTTTAACTCCAGGAAGTAGCATCCTATCACATCACTAATCAGTTCCTTCCTATCTCTGAATCCAATTCAAAAGTGCCCTCCTAATTTTTCTGTTGGCATATAATGTGACTATGTGAAAATAGGACCTGATCCAAAGCCCACTGAAGTCCATTGAGTTTCAACATTGACTTCAGCGGAGATCAGATCAGTAGTAAACATCATTCACTTGTGGCCTTAACTAAAAGTATTCTTTTGAAATCTGTGAGGATAATCTTTTAAAACTATTTACATTACTCCCTGCCTATTCATATTGTTTCCCCATCCTTCTTAGCTGCTTACCTCATCGTCCAACTTTTAAATATAAAAAAGTGTGTTTTTAATCAGGTACCCTTCAGTATATGGCACCAGAAATAATAGACAAAGGGCCACGAGGCTATGGGAAAGCTGCCGACATCTGGTCTTTGGGGTGCACCATCATTGAAATGGCCACAGGGAAGCCTCCATTTTATGAACTGGGAGAGCCACAGGCAGCTATGTTTAAGGTAAGAGCTCTTTCTTAGACTGTACTGTTCAGGTCCATTGTTTTTTGTAAACAGAGGAAATCTTATGACTGCATTAAAAGACAGGGAGTGGGAGAACAGCAAGGATAAGAGAAAGGAAATGCCTCTTTAATGAGTATATTAGAACAACTGTGTTTATCTGATGTGATTCAATGAGGGGGAGTGCTGTATTAAGACAACAGAAATGGAGCAACAAAAGGCTGTTCACAAATCTGTTAAAAATGTTTTATGTCTATTCCATTTTTACATAGTGAGCCAATGAGACCCTTTCTGTGAGATCCTTTTTGGGACCGAGAGAATTTTTCAGATATTCTAGTAAAATGCAGGTCATTAATGGTGATTTTGTTTAATTGATTTCAGTAGGTTTTAAGGAAGGGGTTTTAGTAAGTCTCTATCAAAAGCAGATAGCAAAGTGTATGAGAAAAGACTTCTGGTTTCTCTTTGTTTACTCTTTCATCTCTCTCAGGTGGGAATGTTTAAAATACACCCAGAGATTCCTGAATCCATGTCAGCAGAGGCCAAAGCCTTCATTCTGCGTTGCTTTGAACCAGACCCCGATAAACGAACTTGTGCTAATGAACTACTTGTAGATGAATTTTTAAAGATTTCAAGCAAGAAGAGAAAATCCCAGACAAAACTCTCAGGTAATTGTATCACTGAGATGTATCTGGTAGATTTTACCTCATTAAAGAGACTGTTTCCTATAACCATCGGTCATAACCTCTGAGACTAAAGCAGTGTATCCTCTGTTTTGATGAATATTCAGCAGTAAACCTCTATTGAACTATGACCTATGGAAGCAGAGCAGGTCTATAACGGGACTGGACTAAATGACTTCTTGAGGTCCCTTCCAGTCCTATGACTCTGTAAGAGCATAATTCAGTTATTACCATTTGTATGGAAATATTCCAGATAAAGTATTTTATATAGTTTCTGAAAGTCCTTAGAAATGTTCTAATTTAAAGCATACTTGCACAACCGATTAATAGTTTAATATAAAAGACTGCAAGATTTGTTGAAAGCTTTGATTTCTATGACAGGTATTAAAACAAAATGAGATTCATTTTTTCTAAGGGTTACCATGACTAGAAATATTAAGATGTTTGAAATTTACTTTAAACTTAAACTGAATAGAAGAATCTTCTTACTTTAGCCACAGTACAAAGTTATTACACAGATTATACCACTGGTTTTGTTACATTGTAGAGTACAAGTAGCTTCTTTGACAGCAAAAGTGATGTATTTATTTAAATGTGGAAAAATGCCTGCTGTATTTATTTATTTGTATTTAAGAAAACATTTTTATCAAGATACCTAAAATAAAGAAGAAATATTAGATCACTGTGTTAACTTATTTGGAGAAAAATAAAAATAGATTAAATTCCAATTTCTCTTTTCAATTAAAATCAGAGACTGATTGGGTAAATGACAGTCTAGATATTGTTAGCATGCACAGTAGAATTGAGGGGAAAGAATTTATTACCTACACTATATTTGCTCAGTTAAATTTACCATAGGATGAATATTTTTGTTTGCTTTTCTTCCCACAGCTCTTTCAGCTAGCTCAAATGGTGAGTTTTAATATTCTAACTCTTTTCCTCAAAACATGTAACTATGTTGATAGAACGAAAATCATTTATTTACTCGGTGGTAAATTACCACACCTAAAAACTGTACAGATGAGATAATTGGACACAACTATCAAACCAACCAGTCTATCATTCTTAGGAAGCCATAACCTGATCACATAGGTTTAATGTACTGTATATCAGGGATTCTCAACTTTTTTCTCTCTGAGGCCCCCCCTCGACATGCTATAAAAACTCCAGGGCCCAGCAGGGGGCCGAGGAGTATATGTTTCAGGGCTGTGGCCTGGGGCATAAGCATAGTTTGACTTCTACTTTGGGGGTGGGGGTGGGGGCTGTGTCCAATGGGGTTTGAGCCACCTCCGCATGGCAGAGTTCAGGGAGGGAGTGCTACCTCCACCCCCCCCCGACTCATCTCAGCAGGCCACCCAGCCTGTCTGGGCTGTGGGAAGGGGACACAACCAAAAATTATAACTCAAAGGTGTGGAGCCTAGCTCAAAAAGTTTGAAAACAGCCTAGGGTACAGGGAGGAGGGTACCGAGGGGCTGTGTGTGAGCAGGGGGTAGCTCAGAGCACAGGGAGAAGAGTATTAGGGGCCCTGTAGTGGGAGGACTCCGCTGCGGTCCCTGTTCCCTGAGGACTCTGCCAGCCATGGAGCCAGGTCTCCCTGCCCCGGTGGCTCTTACTGGCTGCGAGTGTGAAGGGGGCCAGGAGCTGACGAGCAGTTTCACCAGCAGGAGAGAAGGGAACACTGCCGCTGCCTGCTCCATAGCACCGGGGGTGGGGTGGGGTGGGGGGAAGAGAAGGGAGGGAGGAGAGGGGGGAAGGGGAAGAAGGTATGTAGCTTCCCCCAGGACTGTTGTGCTTTCGTGGTGCACTTTGGTGGGAGAGGGGGACATTGCCCTCCATGGCCCCAGCGCTGCCCAGGGACTCAGGGCTTCTGCCCCACAGGGAGCACTAGGGCTCAGTGCTCTGAGATTCAGCCCCATGCCTCCTAACTTCAGCTCCAAACAGGGTGCCATAGATTGGGGCTTCAGCCCTGCAGGGCCCCACAGCCCCCTTGAAAGGTCTCGTGGACCCCCAGGGAGCCGTGGACCCCCGGTTGAGAACCGCTGCTGTATATAATCAGGTTAGGTTACAGTTTGACAGGGCAGGTGGCTTTTATCTTGTCTACCATGAGCCTTGTTGTTTATAGTAACAGTTCCAGTCAAAATGGTGCATGGCACCTGAAACAGCAAGATGTGAGAGGGACTTTTGCTTGGAATAGTAGCCTTTGTCTCCATTTTTATTCATTTTTTCAATTACATCAACTCTGAGACGTCATATAAGAGTTTGAATAGGGTGACCAGATGTCCTGATTTTTATAGGGACAGTCCTGATATTAGGGGCTTTGACTGATCTAGGCACCTATTCTCTCCCCACCCCCCAGTCCCGATTTGCTGTCTGGTCAGTCACCCTAAGTTTGATTGAGAATCCAGAACCTTCTTGCCACAACAGCAAGTGTGCTGTTTATAGAAGAAGCTAACTCAGAATTAAACCCCGGGTTATCTTCCAAATTCACCTAGCGTGAAATTTAGCTTGGTGTAGAGGGCTTGCGTGAAGGGCCTAGAACCACTTAAGCTTGAAATTGTTCCCATTGAAATCAATGGGACTTTTGCCATTGACTTCAAAGAGAAAAGGATTGAGCCCCTAATGTAAGGCTTAAATTGTTGCAAGGGTCTTGGGCAGATCTTCTGTGTGGAGATATAATACTCTGAGAGAATGCTTAAAGGTGCTCTGGGATGAATCTATACATAAGCACTGTAGCTCTGGGAGTTTATTATTTTGTAAAGACCATAATGCCCAGTAAGTTGAGATGATCCCAAGTCTCTAAAAACTGTTCATCTAAAATATGTTGTGACTCCTTTTGATAGCTGAGAGCTCTTTTCAAGTAACATCTTAAAATATTCTTTTTTTTCATATATGTGTAATTTAAATTAAAAAAAATTTAAATAAATGGAGATATACCAATCTCCTAGAACTGGAAAGACCTTGAAGGTCATCGAGTCCAGTCCCCTGCCTACACTAGCAGGATTGAGTACTGTCCCCTGACAGATTTTTTGCCCCAGATCCCTAAATGGCCCCCTCAAGGATTGAACTCACAACCCTGGGTTTAGCAGGCCAATGCTCAAACCACTGAGCTATCCCTCCCCCCAATTGGGGTGGGAGGTTGGAGTTTACTTTTTCTGACTCATCTTAAAAGAATAACTTTCTGTTCAGGATTAAGGTATAGCCATTGTCGCTTAGACCATTTAGTATCATTTTGAAACGCTAAATTTTTTATTGTTCCTTCATGAGTAGAATACCTTCGGAGCATATCTTTGCCTGTCCCTGTTCTGGTAGAAGATACGAGCAGTAGCAGTGAATATGGCTCTGTTTCACCTGACACAGATTTAAAAATTGATCCATTCTATATGAAATCAAGAGCCAAATCGTGTGGAGAAAAAGATGCAAAAGGAATCCAGTCCCTTTTTCTGAGGTAAAGAGCTATGTTGTCTCCATGTTGCTTCATGGATTAGTAATGGAAGTTTTATATATATATGTTAATTTTCATCATGTAAACTTTCAGCATCCCAGATGAGAATTTTGAAGATCATAGTGCTCCTCCTTCACCTGAAGAGAAAGATTCTGGGTTCTTCATGCTAAAAAAGGACAGTGAACGGAGAGCCACTCTCCACAGGATATTAACAGAGGACCAAGAGAAGGTGGTGAGGAACTTAATGGAAGCCTTAGCTCAGGTAAAATAACTTGCAGGCAGACAAAAATAGCATGTACTTTTGCAGGCTTCCAGTAAGCATGTACAAGCATATGTGTAAATATATATACTAAACCAGGTGTCAGGCACAAAATAAGGCGTAACAAACTATAGATGGCTGATATAATGTAGGACTTGAGAGAGTGCAATTGTATTGATAAGAATATGCACCAAAATTATATTTGTGTTACGGTACATTTGTATTTTACATTATTCAGAACTACTGCCTCTGTGTGCGCACAAATATCAACTGGTTCAACAATGGAAGAAAATATATGAACATTTTAATGAAATTTGCCAACATTTTTTTCTAACAGGATTAATAAAGGATGATTGCTTAATACATGTAATGATCAGTCTAATCAACTCCAAAAGTGTCAGCCAGGGATATTCAACCTGTGGCTCTAGAGTTACATCTGTCTCTTTTGGAGTTCATACATCTGGCTGTTTCCTTTGCCCCAAGTTGGTCTCATGTCAGACTACATCAGGTGTGCCAAGTAAAATAGACTAGATGCATCCCTGTCCTTTCAAGCTGCTGTGAAAAGGAGTAATTGAGAGAACAAACAGCCCCCTCCCTCACAGCAGTTAGGAGTGGAGGTGGAGGAAGGGAGAAGAGAGTGTCAGGTGGCGTGGCAGAATGCCACAAAATAGTAACTCTTCACCTCCTGACACTACTCTGGGTGATTCATTCTGATATCAGTAGTGGAGAATGTGAAATACTCAACAGTTCTTCATCACACTGCAAATGTTGCAACACTGTAGTCAGATTATGTGATTTTTGTCATTGTTTTTGCAGTATGTAACTGCATTTTATTCTCAAGGCTGAGTATTTTTGCTCTAAATCATGCTTTGTATGTAAAATACAATCCATGGTATTTAGGTTTTTTTAAAAAGGTATGTTTAAGAAATTACGGTTCAAATTTAAATGTCTGATTTGCTTGGTAAATCTTTCTAAAGGTACCTAGCACTATTGCTGTGTGTAGAAACTGTTGCCATAACAATAGAATGAGGTTTGCTAGTTCTTGGTAGAATCAGTCATTGAAATAGTGGTAGAGAAGGGTTAAAAACTGGAGGAAGTAAAACAGATGTGCCCAAGAACCTCTATTTGTTGAAGTGCTGCTGTAACAGATGTAACTATCACTGCATGTGTCAATGGAACAATGTAAATAAAAGGAAGAGGACGAAACTGAATTATTTATATACAGAGGAATCCCTGATACATGACATAGTCATGACAGAAGAATGGAAAAAATAGCAGGAAGCAAAAAACAACATGCTCTTCTGCTTTGGAAATCAGTGTTGTGTATCTCTACAATTATTTATCTGACTTTAATCAAAATAATTCTCTGTAATATTGTTCTGTAACTACAATTTTCCCCTTGATTTTATTTTAGTGACTTGTGATATTTTCATATTTATTTTCCCAGAATTGTAATTCAGATTTAATTTCAGCTGGCATATCTGAATCCTTAAAAGAAAAATCTCTGACCCCATACCTAATTGCTTTCTGTAGTATTCTCAAAAAATTACCTTTCAAGCATTTTGGTATATCCTTAGCTGACAGAAGCTTTAACATAAACTAGCGATTTCAGAAATGTGAGCACATATGTGAATGAGACAGATCATTGATTGTTGATAGTAGTCTGTGAAAAATTCAGGCCAGATGTAAGTGTAGCTATAGGGTGAGAATTTCATATTGGGGTGAATCTTCTGCTTGGAGATAAGCACTCAGGATGAAATTCTTTCCTAAAGCCCTTTGCACCAAGGAAGCACCCCCACTTAACCCCTATTTTAAGGACTAAATTAGGACTTCACCTTGTAGTGGCCCTCAGCAGAGAATGAATTTCACACTCTGGACCTAAAAGTTTACATAACAGTGAAATATGCATTTTCTCTATACATCTTCCTAAAATATATTACTTGCACAAAATAAATGAGTGGCACTGTGCAGCATATACCTTTTGGTAATTAAAGGAACATCTTTTTTAGAGGTAAATTTTTTGGAATGTAGAGGGGGGCAAGGGTTATTTTTCGTGCATCAACTCATATTGGCTAAAACCATTGGATGTAAAATTTAAGATATGTGCTTTAGGCTGAATTTGTTCCTTTTTGTTCCTCTAACAGGGAGCTGAAGAACCCAAACTAAAATGGGAGCACATCACAACTCTCGTTGCCAGCCTCAGAGAATTTGTAAGGTCAACTGATCGCAAAATCATTGCAACCACTCTTTCAAAACTGAAACTTGAGTTAGACTTTGACAGTCACGGTATTAGTCAAGTCCAGTTGGTGCTGTTTGGTTTTCAAGATGCCGTAAGTAGATACTTTCAGAAGTTTTGCTGTATGAAGCCTCAGTTAAAGGGCCAAATTAAAGACTGGCATAAGCTGATGAAAATTCATTGACTTCAGCCCAGAATTACTCAATGAGAACACTTGAGGGCTCCAGTTCTAATAATAACAATTGGAAACTTCCTTCCACAGTCAGCTTTTGTCTTGGCTTCCATGTGATCCTTTTGGCAGCAAGTATGTCCTGACAGTGACAGTGATTTCCCGCCCCCCCAGATTTACGCATCCTCACAGAGAAAAAGCAGGAGGGTCCAGCATGCATCTGAAAATATTACACCATATTCCGCATGTAGGAAAGCCTCAAAAAAATTAATGTTTGGGGTTTTTCCTATAAATAAATACAAAATTGTGCTGCATGTATACAGATCTCTTGGACTTGACTCAGCTAAGAAATTAATGTATTTAAAAAATCCCAACCAACTAAACCATACATACTTTATAATATTGCCATTGTATTCCTGTCCTGATGCAAGTGATCCAGTAGCAAAATTTTGCCAAATCTGAGTTGAAAACCTTCACTCCAAACTGTGATGAAATAGCTATTTTTTTATACATCAGTTGCTAATGTAATACTGGCAATCCCCACACTGATAAATAGGACACAGAAATGGAGTTCTTTTAAATAGCTATCTTATTAAAAAGCAATGTTGCTCTCCCAAAGCCTGCTTCAAATGTTATTAAAAATTCTCTGCTAACACTTGTTTTAAAGGGCAAACGTTATCTTGTTTTGTACGGAGCTAAATAACTTATACTGGGAGAGTCTGACTTTGTTCCCTGGTTGGATCCAAGAGGTTAAAATTACATAAAGACCAAAAAAAGGGCACTCAAGGTGATGCCCCCCCCCAAATATTTAAATCTAGGGCCCTCCAAAAGTAAAGAATATCAGAGGACTAGCCATGTTAATCTGGATCTGCAAAAGCGACAAAAAAAGACCCACGAAAGCTTATGCTCTAATACATCTGTTAGTCTGTAAGGTGCCACAGGACTTTCTTTTGCAAAAGTAAAGAGGCTAGTGAAAAGGTTGCCTGGTCTTGTACAGGGTGTAAGTGAGCACAGAATTATATACCGCTTCCCCAGAAGGCCAGCATAGAAAATAAAGCAATTGTGGGAAAGTTTCCTGCCTTCCCTCATGGAGTTTTTCACCGTGAATGTCCTACTCCCTCTGGCCTGTTTAGTCTTGCAGTATGCCATGGATCAAGCCTGGGCTGCAGCATTAATAATGCACAACAAAGTCAAACCTTCCCATATCAGATATTCAATCCAATACAAAGTAGGAGGCCTTTTGCCCCTTTAAATCTAAGCCATGATCATACGAATTGAATGAAAAAAATCTCTGAATGTCTGATAAATTGCAGTACATTCCTGACTCATTCCCTTTGTTATAAAATGCCTAATGATGTTACAAGCATGAAATAACACAATTCAGAATACTTGAACTCCATTAATATGCACAATAATGGGTACAGCAGAACGGCTACCTCACAATTGTCATGGCATTGGTCATGGTTACTCCAGTTCCATGTACATTACCTTATTTCCGAATTGAACACCACCTTGCTCATATAATCCTCTATTCCACCTTGTACTCAGTCCCATAGTAAATTTACCAGATTACCCACATCTTGAATTGAAAGCCCACTGACCCGAGGAGGTTCTTTAAAATCTGTCCTTGGGTAAAAGATGATGAGCTGGCCTGCTGAAGAGGCCATACAAAGGAAGTAAACAGAAGGCTTTAAACAAAATAGTCCTGGGCTCCTAGTAAGACGCGTCCCAGTCTAGAAGCAAGGGTTTACTGAGAATTTCTCTTTCCCGGTGGAGAGTAACAAAGCAGCAGATACACATCCTCCACTGAAGCTCTCAGAGGTTGAGTTAAAAGTTCAAATAGAAGCAGCTTTGTATCACCATGCAGTTTATTGGTGAAGGCAAATGGCCAAGAATCACTATTTAGAACAATTGGAATGATTTGGGAGAAGAATCAGGCTGGCTATACTATCCCAATCACAAAGAGTTCTGCCATTTTAGTATCCTGAAAACGGACACAGAAAACAGGATGCGTGTGTGAGAACAGGGACCATTCTAGAGCTATCAGAATGGTGGCACTTAAGTGTCAGTATGGTAATTGTCAGTGTTTGTTTCCACACAGTGACTCTTTTGGTGGGAGTTTTTTGTCCCACTCTGTATCATTCGGTTGCAAGGCAGTCCTACCAATGACGCTATTTCAGCATCCCAGACACAGGCCTCTCTTCTGTCACTTTCTCAAAATTCTGTTTCTTCCAAATACAGTGCTTATTTTAGGACAGGCCTCCTCCATTTCCTGGGAACAGGAAATAATTAAAACAGGAACTTTTTGAATCCTGGTCCCAATGATGTAGATGACCTAGATAAAGCATTAAAATCAAGGGGAGCTGTGTAGACTCAGACCTCTATCATAGAAAAACAGCTTAGATTGAGATCTCAAGACTTTTCTCTGATATCAGGATATTGCTAAAAATGGGGGAAATTATCTCCTTTAATCTCAGGACTCCTGGGCTGATAGTCAGGATATCCTGATCAAAGCACTCGGGGAAAAAAAGTTTTGTTTTGAATTCTAAAGTGCTTAGTCATACTACCATGGATGTTTGTTCCTTGACAGTCACATCATGTCACTTCAATGTGGAAAACAGCTTGAACTTTGTGCTCATTAAAGGCTCAATCCTGCAAAGTGCTGAATACTTCCAGGCAGGTGTTGAACAGCCTCCACTTTCATAACATCAGTACTCCTCTCAGGAGGTGCTGAACACCTTTCCTGACTGGTTTCTGAACCCTGTGGTTGGGCTTATTCAACAGCATAGCATTCTTCTTACGATGTATGTTCAGCTTGCTAGCAATTCTCTTACAAGACAGAATGCCATCTAGTGGCCATTACAATAAAAAAAATGAGGCTAGATTTTGCAGTTGTCTTTGGGTAATAATAGAACAACACATCTTCATTTGAACTTCTATCCATCTCCAAAAGACATCATCATCTTTGTGATATCACTGTCCTTTCCTACAAGAAAATTATCACAATCTTCAGAAGATAGAAATAAGCTGAACCTGTTTTCAGGAAGTGCCTTCAAAATAAAACCTGAGGAAAAAGACATAGAAAATATCCTATTACTCTACAAAGGAAATTTTTCTCTGAGGCATTTATGGATCTTTATTAGAATGAACTTGTAAATGTAATTTAATTTATCTGGCTGACAAGTTTTGAGTCCTCCTACTCCCTTATATGTCCTCCTGCTGTTGGTTTCACCTGTCAGCTTTTCCTGTATAGCCCTGGTGGCCTAGTTCAAGAGGCAGCTTGTGAAACCTAGTGGCTGTTGTTGCTGCCAACTTTGGCTAGGTGTCCTTGTAAAATTTTGAATAATCCACCACCCCATGATACCCTTGCTGTCTCCTTTCTCCACTCACTTCCAGCCCTTTGAGAGTTTGAGAGGAACAGCCTCAGAAAAATATATTTTGATACGTTACAGAGAACTAAAAGTGTAGTTGAGAGTGAAGTTTTGAAGGCAACACTGCAGGAATACACTGATAGGACAGGACCAGGCCAGTAGATATGGTAGAGGCTATAATTTCATTAGCCCCCACCTCTAAATCAGCAGGGTTATATTGTGCCAAAAAATAGGAGGAAGGGGGCAATGGAAAGGAATCTAAAATAATCTTTAACTTGTTAGAGAGATTTTTAAATTTCAGAGAAAACCCCCATCCTCTTTCTTTCCCAAACCAGACTAGAAGTGAGAAAAGAATTAGCAATATTCTGTTTAAGCGAAATTAGTATTAAATTGCTCCTTTCTCATGCAAGTGGGAAGACACACACTATTTTTTGAAGAGGGTGCACCCGTCTTTATTTTAAATTAGACAACTGTATTACAGTCTTCCCAACTGAAGCAGTCAAAAATCATGACTCAGCCCACCCTTAAAAGGGTTATTTTTATTTGCCCTGTGCTGCTGAAGCATTCAGGGTTCACATTTTTAAGCTTTTCTCCACAACCCTGAGGTCTAAAATCTTATCTTTTTAAAAATTAAAGCTAAGATTCGCATGCAACCACTTGACTCTAGGAGCTAAGACTTTATGAAAAATACAAATGTCACAAGCCTTGTGACAATATTGCAAAAGTTGGAAACACTGCTATTATATTTTATTTTCTAATGATACCATGTAGTTGGTGAAAGAAACTGTTTTTAATGCACTGTAGCTGAGCTTAATATATTATCAGCTGAGTGCAGCTGTGGGGATAAAATGATTTCTGAACTACATTCTCTGTCATCAGGTCAATAAAGTTTTACGAAATCACAACATCAAGCCGCACTGGATGTTTGCCTTGGACAGCATAATTCGAAAAGCTGTGCAAACTGCTATTACTATTCTGATCCCAGGTGAGTCACTCTGTTACACAGCAAACATTTAATCTCTGATTGCTTAAAATTGCTGTGATCATGATGCTTCACAAAAGCTTTTGAAACATGCAGCGACCTCCTTTTGTCTTTGTTGACATGCATTAGCTGTTTCACAAGCCAAGTATTCACAGGTGAGTTGTCACAGCTATTTTGGAGTGCACCTTTGCAGGATGCATAATATAATAAGTGACGAATGGGTGACCAATAGTAGACTTACTGGTGCATTTTGAGGGCCAGATTTTTCAGGTACTGAGCACCCACACATGGGATATGAAAGAGAGCTTAAAAGAGCTCTGCATCCAGCCTCTTTTGAATATGTGCTCTGAGGTACAGACTGTTGGCCACCCAAGAAGTTTAATAATAACTTGTGTGGCTCCACTGGCCAAAAACTCTCGGTAGGGGTAGTAGCCAGACATTCTCCCCTGCTCCAGCTAAGAGGCTTCTGTTGTGTGTGAATTGTCAAGGAGAAGGATTCCATGTTAAAGAAACGCTAACTCATTTGTTTCCAGTCTGCCACACCCGCTATTCTGCTTTGCTCCACTGAAAACAATGGAACTTTAGAATGAACCTGCTGCATTGAGGAGTACGGCATGTGCATTCAGATACCTTACTCAACACAGGAGAATCCACTCAGGAGAGAGACCCTATAAATGCCTCGAGTGTGGGAAATGTTTTACAACAAGTTCATGCCTTACTATACATGGAAGAATCCACACAAGAGAAAAACCCTATAAATGCCTCGAGTGTGGGAAATGTTTTACAACAAGTTCTTCTTGGGCATACTAAATTTGCAGCATTCAAGTGGTTAATAGGGACTGGCAATTTTCCTTGCAATTGCTATTGGTTATAAATTGCCCTTTAGAGCTATTCCACAAGGCCTATGGACTACTTAAATTATACTTAGGCCCTGTGGTGTGGTGTGGCTATTTTTAAAAATAATTTTGACAGAAATATCAATGTTTATTTGTAAGCATTTTTTTTTTTTTTTTTACATTTTCAGATTTTGGAGAAATTATGGGGGGCAGACAATCAGAGGTCAGACAATAATTGTTTAATGGTAGGAGACATTGAGATTTTAAAAGTTAAGCTATTAAAATAGAAATCATCAACATCACAGGTCAAAATATACAAAGTAAATATTCTTAACTTAAATTTTCAAGCAGCATTTTTCTTACTTTGCCTATCTGTACATTTCAATTATTATCTATAGAAATATTTTCTCATCATTTTGTGTGTGTTGGCCAAATGGAGATTTATCAACATTTGCAAGTTAAAAATCTAATTTCTAATACTTTATCACTAAATTGTTTATTTGATACTTCCAAGTTACATTGCATGGTTGATTTTAATTTTACTAGAGTGCTGAAAATTCCACAGGAGTTGTTATTACTGCTTATTCTTTATTTGTAACCAAAAACTACACACACAGAGCTATTCAAGGAGGAGGGGTTATTGGATCTTGTTTATAAGACTAATAAACAAGTGTGGTATTTAGTGTGGTAAATAGTTTAACTGGAATTCAAACATTTTTAAAATCAATTTGCATTATTGCTGGAGGATTAGTCTGCTTTCCTCAATTTGGGGCAAATATAGTTTCATTGCCTTTGGAAGCTTAGAATGTCAAAATCTACCTTAGCTCAGCTGTGGAAGAGCATATTGCAATGTGTGGCAGTGCAGAGCGAGAAAATGGAGGGGATCCTGGGGAAACCGCACAACGCCACGCCCTCCCCCTCTGCCCCCCCCCCCCGCTTCTGAGTTTGCCAGCAATTAGGGGGAATGCCTGAACAAATTAAGGATCAAATGGGAGACTATTTGGGGGGGGAAAGGCTAGAGATAACCAGTCTCAGTTGAAGAAGGAAAGGAAGGATGTGTATCACTAATTTGTGATGGAATCTCTAATACACTGTAGAAGAATACCACAGACCTAATGGAGTACATGCTTTATATAACTGATAAGAATTGGTAGGTAGTGTAAAGGAAGGAACAGGAGGCCGACTACATTCCCTCTTTATACAGTAGTCAGAACTGACTTCTATCAAGTGCAAATGAACAGTGCTACACCACTTTTTTAGTAGTATTCTATCATTAGAGGGTAATGGTCTTGGTAAGTAAAATAATCCTAATTGCAGATAGTGCTACATTCAGAAGAATGGGAATCCTGCCCACAGATATAAAATTTATGGTAATTTAAGGGTTTGAAAAATGCAGTTCAGGCCAGATATATGAAAAATTATAAGATGTGGAGAAAGAATAAAGAAGGGAGAACATTTGCTGTATAAAAAGTGCTCCAGTTTAGTGACCAGGAAAGAGATTTGGGGATTATTTTAGAAAAATCCCTAAAGCCTTCAATCTCATGTGCAGCTTCAGTGAGCATATATAAGATGTAAGACTGCATCCATCACATGATGGATATAATGTAAATCCAAAGTGGTGGTAGTGGTATTAATAGGTACTGTTGCTTTAACCTTTGTTTCAAAACATAAACAGTATAAAAAAGAAGGGAAAAAAGTAGCAAAATATGCTTCGTACAAATAGTGACAACCTTCGGGATGAATATCCCAAGAAGCCACTGAAAATCAGAGAAAAAACAAGAATGAATATAAAACAATGATTAGAAGCTAGAGCGATGTTGAGAGAAGAAGAAAAGGAAAACGGAATATATCAGAATATTTAAAATTAATGTCTGACTTTTATTCTGTCCTATATTTAACCAACTCTGTTGGCTTTAAAACAAAAACTCCACTGTAAATCTGAAAAGCAAAATAAAGAAAAAAGATTTGAGACATATCTTTGAAGCCAACACTTGAGCCAAATCAGTTGCCTACAGAATTTTGTTTTATTCGCATTAAAATAATTTACATAGTGTGTTTAGAGGATTTTTTTAGTTGTAAGGGTCTGATCGAAAGACTATTGAAATTAACAGAAAGACTCCCATTGACTTCAGTATGTTTTGAATGAGGCCTTGTGTGATAGGTATGCAAGCATGTTATGTTGCAAACTTTGAGCAGGTATTGCACCTTGTTTTCTTTATGTGGCACACATGGTGAATTCTGGGATTTCTGCATAGTTTGACAAAAATACTAGCAAAATCTGGAATCCTATAGTAAGTACAAATTGTCACTGCTTGGAGATTGTAAATGATCGTCAGAAGCCAAATAATGTTCAAAATGTACTTAGCCATTGTGGCATTTTTAAGCTTTTTTAAACCCTTTGGAAACACAATTACAAGCTTTTGCTGCAAATTTTTCAGGCATGGTTTAATCAAAACTCTAGCTTGAGCTATAAGTACTAATTTAAGTATGACACTATTTTTTTGATTATTAATAATAAACATTATTTTGAATAGAACTGAGGCCACACTTTAGTCTTGCATCTGAAAGTGATACAGCAGATCAGGATGACATAGAAGTTGAAGAAGATCATGATGAACAGCCTCAGCATCAAAATATTCAACGGCCTTGCATTGTCATAGAAGATGCTATAGCTACCTCAGGTGTGAGCACACTCAGTTCTACAGTGTCCCACGATTCCCAAGCTGCTCATAGATCACTGAATGTGCAACTTGGGAGGCTAAAATTAGAGACAAATAGGTAAGTCTACACTTCTAGAGATCCAAGTGTATTTGTTATGATTGATGCATTTTCTTTCACTCTTAAAAAGTTTCTCAAAATTGGATAGCTGTGATAATCCATAATGCGGTGCATTTCTCATTTAATTGAGGATAAATAGTCATTTGTAACTCTGATCTTGGAAAAATCCATATAATCTTATTTCAGGCTTATTCACTTCATTCAGTACACTGCTGACAAAAATGAGTGTAAATCTGGCTTTCAGGCGTGCTCCTGTTTTTTAACTGACTATTAAACTTGTTGCCGAGGTTCTGCTATTTCTGCCTTTCATGCTTCATGGTTAAATGACACATTTTGTTTCCCTAAAAGCAGAACTCATTATTCATTTCTATAATTATTCCCAGGGAACAAATCCAAGCTGCTAAACAGGGGCACTGCACAATTAAACTGGGCCCAGTCTTGTCATTTGCCTTGTTTTGCATGTAGAATTCACTACAGGAGTATGGATTCCTAGGAGTCTGAATTGTTTATTTAAAAAAAGGAATTTTTCTCCCAGATTGTTGAAGGTAGAGAACAGCAAGGCCTGATGAAAAAAACAGGCCTGAAAATACAGATTTCTGAACTAATTGAAAAATGTTTATATATACACTGTATTTTGAGAGATTAACAGATTTTGTGATGCTGGAATATTCTTTATAATCCTTTATACTGATGATTAAATTACAAATGTTTGGCAATGACACTTCATTTCCAAGCACATTAGAAAACTCGGTGAGATTTGGCTTGATTTGAGGTCTTTAGACAAGAGAACCTTTTAGTAACCCAGCATGATTTGAATTACCTGTTAGCATTAAAGTGCATTGCATTTCTTATTGGGGTAAATGTAGTTTGTGAGTTCTCATATTACAATGTAATATATTCAGCTTGACATAAATAGATAGCTAAGACCTATTCTGATTGCCATATATAATAAAGACAGTATACTTCAAAAGTCCTCACAACAAAAATCTCCACAATCTCCTCCATTAAGCGAAGGAATTAAAAAGATTAAGCCAGTCACACTTTACTGCCCAAGTTTCTGATGGGGGAGTGGCATCCTAACAACATGTTACTATTCAGAATAAAGCTTCATTCCTTTCACTCTAAGAATGGATGAAATATAGTGTTAGTTTCTTCGGTTTTGGTTTTATAAAAGTAAGGCGTGAGCAACATGCTGCTCTTATATGCAAAATCAAAAACTTTATCATGATAATTAGATTCAAAAATACCACCTTCCATAAGTTATATGGAAAACTTCCCTTAAGTAACAGGGATAATTATACTTCTTTAAGCGTTGTTAGCATAAACAGCATATGGCTGTCCTTTTCAAGGCAAAAAGTAGTAAACTATTTATATGACCCTGGATGCAGGGAGGGAACTACTCCCATTGGAAGGGAACATGTGCTACACCCTTTCAAGAAGTATAGCTGTGGCCACACTCCAGGTGTATCTACCTCTAATGCAGTGTTTTCAGGAGCTCCTGCTGGGGCAGGTATAGCTGTACTGTGCTTTAAAGATACAACTTAGCCAGCGGTTCTCAAACTGGGGGTTGTGACCCCCCAGGGGTCGCGGGGTGATTCCAGGGGGGTCGCGAGCTCTCCATGCAATCAGCAGCATTTTGGCGGACACTCCAAGTGCGGGAGTGTATCCGCCGAAAAGCCACTGAGTGGAACTCTTCCAGTTTCGGTGGCATTTCGGCAGAAACAGAGAGAAACACTGTCTGTCCGCCGAATGCCGCCGAACCCGGAAGAGTTCCACTTGGCGGCTTTTCGGTGGACATATCCAGGGCGCAACCTGACACGGCACTGTGAAGAGAGGTCGGGAATCTAACAAGTTTGAGAACCCCTTAACTTAGCCCAATGCCCATTAATGGTTTTGACCTTTGATCCTCAATGGCACTCCTTCCTCCATAGCTGAACATACTACCCAATTGCTTTTCTCACTTTTTTCTTTAAGAAACAAACTCTGTTAAGTAGGAATGCTGAGTCGCTGAAGCATCACTGAAAGTTTCTGTGCAGCTCCCATCCTATATAATAAAAGACTAGAGAAGGTGTGTGAAGCCATCATGTGCAGTAGAGACGGCCCAGACGAACTGCATGCTGGGATGTGTAGTTCGCCAGCACAACATGGCCACTGCGCGTAGCCGCTGAGAGGGAAGCAGGGTCTGGATCAGGGGCTTCAGGCAGGAGGGTGGCTGGGCACAGGAGGCGCAGGCAGGGGGCTCTGGCCGGGCGGGGCGCGGGAAGGGGGCGCTGGGCCGGCGGGGTGGAGGTGCCCGGGCACGGCACGGCCAGCTGCGCCCAGCCTAGCTGGGGCCGTTGGAGTGGGGGAGGGGGAGAGAGCTGAGCGGGTTCAAAAATTCCAGCTATGCAGGAAATATTGATGGGGTGAACGGGGGGGACTGTGGGGAGGGGGGAGGGGAGGCTGAACAAGCGGGGGGGGCGCGGGGGGGCTGAGCAGGCGGGGGTGTTACTGTTGGCCCATGTCCACGGGCTTTTACACTAGTTTGCTATAAATGCTTAAAACTAGTTTTGTTGAAAGGCCATAACTCTAGGAGCTAGAACACTTGATGTTTATATTTTTACATGTGTCTTCTTCTTCTTATCCTCTTCGCTCCTGGTGGAGCATAAAGCGCCAACCATTCTTCTCCATTTGCTGAAGATTTGGTTGACGTTTCTGTAACATTCGTTTTTTACATGGTGGGTTGCTAGCCCAACGCAAAACCCTCCTCCTTTCACATCTTGGGCTTGGGACCAAGCAATGGCGGAGTTTTTTTTACATGTGTATTGAGTATTTATTATATGCACTAGTGAAAGCTGTAACAGTATACGTCTTCATTTAAGATTCCCAAATTAGCTATGAATGTTACTAGCATCAGTATGGTGAATCCTAGTTTTCACTGCTATTAGTAAACTCTTCAGATACTTTCCTGAAAACATAAAAGTAATTTTTAAAAATCCATGCTTTTTCCTCCTCTGCAGGCTACTAGAAGAGTTAGTGCAGAAGGAGAGAGAATTTCATGCCTTTTTGCATCAAGCTATAGAGGAAAAGGATCAAGAGATCAAAAACCTGAAGCTTAGGTCACAGCGAGGTAAGTGATATTTCAAAAGAAACTGTTCCACACAGCAACTATGAAAGAAGGCTGTGGCAGCCAAACTTTTTTATTTCATTGGCCCAGCATCAGTAAAGGTCGTTAACCCCATTTCTCCTAGCCAGGACTATGTAGAACAAAGCAAGTATGCTGTGGATATAAGTTACTTCATTTGTTTCTATATCCACAGTAAAAGCAAGTGTTGTATAACTCAAATCATATTGTTGCTCTATGGGTATACATTACTGAAGTAGATAGGACTATTCTATCACACTTGGTTTCTTTAAGTGTTCTTTTCTAACCAAGACCCACTTATTTGTACTGCATATGTGTGTTTACAGAATTTTAAAGACTATTTTAAGTGTTTCCTTCATATTAAAAAGTCAAGAGATTAATCCACAAGATTTATAAACCTGCTATAAAGAAAGACTAGTATGTGGGCTTAAGTGCATGGTGCTGTGTGGGGGTGTGTGAGAGAAATATTGCTTTCAGTGATTTGCCCTTAGACACACAAGGAACCTATTATCAACACCATGTATTAGAGAATTATTTTAGCTGGAGAAGCTGGATGTTTTTGGACAGGAGTTCTAGAATAGCATTGTGCGTGATATATGTAGTAATTGTGGGTGAAATCCTGGTCACGTTGAAATCAGTGGGAATTTTGCACTTGGCTTCCATGAAGCCAGGATGTCACCTTTTGTTTCTTGACTGCAGCATAGGGATTCATTAAGGGCTGGTCTTCACTACCCGCCGGATCAGTGGGTACTGATCGATCTATCGAGGATCGATTTATCACGTCTTGTCTAGACACAATAAATCGATCCCCAAAGGTGCACCCCATTGACTCTGGTACTCCAGCTTGCTGAGAGGCGCAGACTGAGTCGATGGGGGAGTCCATTGCCACTGTGAGGACGCCAGGTAAGTTGACCTAAGGTGTGCCGACTTTAGCTACGCTATTCACATAGCTGAAGTTGCATATCTGAGGTCGACCACCCACCCCCAACCCTGTTAGTGTAGACCTGGCCTTAGTTATCCTGTTCATTCCCTTGAAGAGGTGCAGCAACCTTATTGGTTGATTCAGAAGCGGTATACATTGACACAAAAGTGAAGAATCCAGATCTTTGTTGTCAAAAAACTATATGCTACTCACATGGGCAGTGAGGAAGAGAACAATAAATGGAAAAAGTAGAAGAGGGATCAGTAGATCCTTAGAGGATCATGTCCCACTTTCAAAGGAAAAGAGCCATACGAGAGAGAGAGAGAGAGACTACTGCAAGAGCTTTAAAAATTAATCAAACAGTAGAAATCTTATTTGTAGCAGGGTGGAGGCCCTTGCATATTTTAGCATGGAATGCATTTCTAAAGCAGAGTGAAAACCCTGGCAAAACAGGGATTATAAAAATAGCACAGGTCCTTGTCCCGAAGCCTTCCTTACTCAGGTAAAATCACATTGAGGGCAATATGAGACTTGTCTAAAGCCTTGTATACACACACAGATTGTACCACTTTAAATTATAACAGTATAGTTATTACAACGCAAGTTTAGTGACCGGAAGATTATTGTGACGGCAATCAGCAGGGGGCGTAGTTACGCTTCTGAGTCAACGCCAGGGGAAGGCATAATGGCGGTATTAGTCTGAGAATGGCCTTGTATTTCTGTTATCTTGTGTGTGTGTTTGGGAACAGTTTCCCAGCTGTGTGTGTGTTTACCCCATCTGCGTGAGAATGAATGTGTGGGAAACTAGATAGGTAAACTGAGGCAGAACAGCGTATAATCAACAAATGCTAAACAGCGTGTAATCAACCAATTTGCTAGCTGCTTGCTATTAATGAGATATGAGTATGTATGAGATGCAAATGAGCATGGGTATATCTGTGCTGACACACCCTTGTTTGTTGGGCTCCTTTCCTGGACATCGCTTGGGTGTGCCAGGCCCCCCATCAGTGACAGCCTGCAACTGGGGGCCCCCAGGCATTGTCATGTCACTCCCTTCAATAAACTCATCACTTTCCATCTAGCCACTGTGTGAGAGCCTTGTTTCTACGGGATTTGAAAAAGTACCCTGCAACAGCAAGTATAGATGCAGATGTACTGGCATAAGAGTGCCTTATACCTTGTGCTTTTTAGTTTTAACTAATAAACACTGATAAAATACCCTCACAATTAAAAAAAGAAAAGAAAATCCATGTTAATCCGAAAGACACCATTAAAACACCAGAAATGGTTGCATGTATCTAAGGGCTTGACTACACGTAGCAATAGTCTGGACTACGGGGAAGTGAATTCTAAAGAGCACTAATGCCTTGTTCTCTAATTGGTCTGTGTAGACTCTGGTGGTGCGTATTAGAGGTTCCCTAGTGTGCTTTAACATAGTGCTGTTTTGAAACAGTACTACATTCAGGAATATTACCTGAGTGAATATTGTAGGATTTGAGCTCTATATGCTTTGCTGTAGAGGCACTTGCATGTCACATTTTTGTAGAAAGAGTAAGAAAGGTCACTGAAGAAAGTGCTTCTCAATTTTTTAAATTGTGAAGAGGGCACTTTGAAAAGATCTAACTTTTTACAAAATATTTGATCTAGATATACCTGGACTGTCTGCCTGTCACCTTAATCCTTCTGGCACAAGGGTTGAAGACTCTGATCTCATAAACTGGCTGAGAGTTCATGGAGCTGATGAAGATACTATAAATAGGGTAGGAAAGATATTTTCTTAGGTATGTTTGTGATACAGTAGCGGTGCATTTTTCTAGCGCTTATGGGGGAAAAAATAGCAAAAACCTTGGAATTATTTCTATGCTAGCAAAAACCTTGCAATGATTTGTACACCTTTTGGAGGAGATGAGATTGGGGGTGGAAGGGCAAAGGAAGGGTGAAGAATAGAAAGACCATCAAAAAAAGTCTACTCTTGCTTTCAATTCATGTGGCTAGCTCAGGGGTGGGCAAACCTTTTGGCCTGAGGGCCACATCTGGGAATAGAAATTGTATGGCTGGCCATGAATGCTCAGAAAATTGGGGTTGGGGTGCAGGCTTTGGGTGGGACCAGAAGTGAGGAGTTCAGGATGCAAGTGGGGGCTCTGATCTGGGGAGTTGGTGAGGGCTCTCACTGGGCGGGGGCCTCTGGGGTGGAGTTGGGGAGTTTGGGATGAAGGAGGGTGCTCCGGGCTGGGATTGAGGAGTCCGGAGGGAGGGGGATCAGGGCTGGGGCAAGGGTTTGGGGCATAGGGAGAGGTTCAGGGGTGCAGGCTCTGGGCGGCACTTACCTCAAGCGGCTCCCGGAAGCAGCGACCATATCCCCACTCTGGCTGTTACGCGGAACTACAACCAGGTGGCTCTGCACGCTGCCCCATCTGCAGGCGCTGCCCATGTAGCTCCCATTGGCCACAGATCTCAGCCAATAGGAGCTGCGGTGGGGGTACTTGGGGCAGAGGCAGCATGTAGAGAGGGGCCCCCTGGCTGCCTCTACACGTAGGAGTCAGAATGGAGCCATGCTCCTGCTTCTGGAAGCCGCATGGAGCAGCCCCCGGCCCTGCTCCCTGGATGGAGCACCAGAGCAGGGCAAGCCCCAAGCCCTACTTCCCCATCTTAAAATGGCTGGTGGGCTGGATGCAGCCTGCGGGCCATAGTTTGCCCACCCCTGAGCTAGCTAGATACAATAAAACACACATTTTCCAGTAAACTAAAAACATTTTGACTGGCTTTCTAATTCCTAAGCATCTTTGCACCTTTTCCGGCAACTCCTGTTGATTGCGGTAAAGCCTGCTGGTAAACTTCAGGAGAAATGGGGGTTGCTTTGACTAGATATATCAAGATAAAAATTACCTGCGCCTTGTCTCCACTAGGATTTTACAGTGAACTAGCTATCTTGATATGAAAACATATACACCTATTTTGTAGTGAAGACAGAGCCTTAGAGATATTCAGCCTTCTACGTCACTTTTGAAAACAAAGACCTTTAACTTCTCTGTGTGTTCCTTTCCCCATTGGTGAAATGGGGTATTTATACCAACCTACCTCCCAACTCCCCTATCTCCAGGAGTGTTTAGGATTAATTAATTAGTCTGAGCTCTATAAAATCACCTATTAACAAAAAAAGACAAAAATATCTGAATTACAGAATTAGGACCAATTCAAACATATGCACTCTTTGATGTGCAAACATACCTCATCTTTATACGGGATGTTGTATTTTCATTGTATTTACAAAATGTAAGCTAGACAGAATCTACCTATAAACAAAACAATAGCCTCAAACTCTTTATTGGCAATTCAGTTACCATATTTTTGACCAGTCCTGTATTTCTTCTGCACTCAGAATTTGATTTAAGGAAGTTTTAGGTATACAAGGAATGCAGGATCATGTTCCTATATTATATCCATTTACTCTAAGATAGATATGTATATCTGACAAAAGTAGCCTAACTTTCAATTAGGACTTTTTCCTTCCCTCCCCGCCCCTCAAGTTTTTGGCAGAAGACTACACATTAATGGATGTTCTCTGCTACGTTACACGAGATGATCTGAAATGCCTGAGACTAAGGTAACACTTCACCTTCTATATAATCTCACATAGCTGAAATATAGAGGTATTCTGTGTAATGAAACTATAGAAATAGAAAATTGTGAATGGCATTTGTAAGGTGTGAAATGTGAAAAGAACACTACAAACTCTAGTTTTCAGGGTTTCTACACACACACAGAGAGACACTCTGAATATGAACTGATTAAACATTTTTAAATGTTTTAGTTTGATTTTATTTGAAAGAAGATATTTTTCAAGTTAACTAAAGCAAAATACTTGCTTGGAGAGAGGTCCCTTTGGAGTGTTGCTTTATATAAACAATTTTAGACACAGATAATTTAACATCTTGAGAACAATAAACCACAAAATCTGTCTGAAAATTTTGCAACTGACGCATAATCATACCAAATTTGCCTATAGCTACTGAATTGGATTTGAGTAGAAGCAATGCCCTCACTTTGAGCTCCCTTGCCCTCAATCATTTTAGCTAGAAATTAAAACATGGACTAATAGTAAGATTTCATACTCTGTTTCATTATATTAATGACAGTATGTAACATTTACTATTTATGCTCAAATTAGCGTAGCCTTCTTTGAATAATGAGGGCCCGATTCTCTTCATTTAGTGATTAATCCTGCATTAATTTTATAATAGGGAGGACAATCATGCCTTTATACCAATGTCAATAAGGACTAATTCCACTGACATCAACAGAGATTCACCCATTTAGTGATGGTGTGTGATCAGACTCAATCCTTGACTATTCTGGATCATACAGAAAAAGTGGATTTAAATTAAAGCTGCCACTTACAGATAATTTTTGGGTGTTAACTGTTAAGTATATTGGCTTCAGTTACTAATTCAGCTAAGAGTCCCATTCAGTTCAGTAGAAGTACATATTTGAAAGCAGTGCTTGTGGTCTTATTTAAAGTCCATTGAAGTCAATGGAGGTCTTTTTATGGACTTCTGTGAGGTTTAGAGAAGTTATTTTAGTTTGTATTATAACCAAAAAGGCTATTCACGTTTATTTTAATTTTGAATTTTAGTATTTCACATTTTATTTCGGTGTGTTTTTCCTGTTTAATGAGTGCACTGAATGTATTACTACCATTACAGGCATGCTTGAATCAAAGTGTACCTGAATCAGGATACTATGGAAGAGGAGACCAGTTTTTTTAAGCTAAGCATCTTTATGATTTTTCTTTCACAGAGGAGGGATGCTATGTACACTCTGGAAGGCCATCAGTGACTTTCGAGAGAAACATGCTTGATGATGGCTAAATCAGTTTCTACTTCTCTGCAGAGATTTAGAGATTTTCTACAGCACAGAGCAGGTTTGCTGTCAGAGAGAGTGTTGCACTTTAATCCAGTATTTGTTTACCAATGTTAAAAACACTGCAGCTCTTGACTGCATTTACTCCGACAATCCCTAAGAAGTCTGTAAACACCCTTTTACATTATTTTAGTTTTAAATGATTTTACATGGAAGCTTTTTTTCAATCTTAAAATCTGTTCTAGATAAAGTAACCAGATGGTAATTTTACACAAAACCTATGTAAGATTTCATGTGATTGTGCATCACTGGAACAAAACCAAAATGTGACAACCTTTCAAGTTTATTCTTCTTTGTTATATACCATAATACTCTGTAGTAGAACTTCATAATTTCAATTTTCATGTAAAGCTTACATTTTTTTCTTTTACTGTGCAGAACCTAAAAGTAATTGTTTTTACTTACAGCCCTATATAAATTTTAATATTGTTTATTTTTGCTAACTTAAGTTCCCTGGTCTACAGTACATTTGTTTTAGAGTTGTTTATGTACTATTGAACTGTACCAGTTGTATATGCCTGAACCATAGTAATGTTAGCTTGTTCTAAAGCTATCTATTGTGACATACAAACATGCATTCTTAAAAATAAAAAAATCTAAGAATACAATGTTGATACTTTCCTTATTTAAGAGCTTCTAAAAATAATAGTTCAAAATGTGATACATGCAGTATAGTTAGAAATAATGGGAGAAAACTACATGGAAAATTTGGGCTGAATAATAAAAAAAACCTTCTCGTATTGAAGTTTAGAGTTACTGTGCTTCTGCCTTTGTAAACAGTGTATTACAAACTCATTCAGTTTTCCCACGTAAGTTCCAATTTCAGCATCCACATTTTTCCGGGACAGAAAAGACTTTTCACTCAGTGCTCCCGCTGGTTTAATAAACAGCTTGACTAGCTAGAGTCAGTAAGAAATGGACTTTAAGCTTCCTAGCTACAAACTGTTGGTTGTAAAATCTTTTGGGGGCATTTATCCTGTTCTGAAAGCTTTTTGATTATGCAAGGTATCTTTTCCCTAAATCATGAAAATGGACAATATTCCTCCACTGACATTTTGCAACGTAGGAATTGCTATATTGGACCTGACCAGTGGTGCAACTACTCTCAATATTAGATGCTTTTGAAACTATTGCTAGAAACCCCACAATGCATAATTGTAGAATAAGATGAATAGAAAGGAACTTCATCAAAACCCTAAGTAGTTAATGCATGGCTTATGCCCTGACCTTTGAAAACTTAGTGATGGATCACCGATTTTTTTCAAAGGAAATGGAATAATTTCTCTACTTATTCTAAACATAAAGTAACAAACTCCCTTATAAATAGATAAGTGCATATCTGTCTGGACAGCAGCAAACTCATTGCTAGGTTGTCTATGCTGACTTTAAAAAAATCAAAGTCGTCCCTCTGCACCACAAAAAGTGCATGAAATACTTTATATACAGTAACATTTACACTGCAAAGGGCTTTACAAACATATTTATACACATGGGTAAACTCAATCCATCACTGAATTGCTGCTATGTTTGGGGCTATACCGTTAATTTTAAGTTATTTACAATACAATACAATACCATACAAAACAGCAGAAGGCAGAGTTAGTGAGCAATTCCAAGTTAAACAGTGCAGAGGTCAATTGCTGAGGATATGCTGACAAAAACAACATATATTGTCGCTGAGGCAACTACAACAATTGTTTATGTGGAAAAGTAAAATTAGCAAAATGTCTTTTTTTAAACTGTCTTAATTTAATTTGCCCGCTGGAAGTAAGATGACAACAGTATGGCAACCTATCAATAGCCAGTCGTCTGCTGATTGTGGTCTGGAAACCTCTGATTTAGACTTTTTTCAGGTTGCGCTGTATAATTTCATTACCTTATTTCCTTTATCAATACTTTTAAAACATAGTTTATGGTAATAAGCTGGAAGATAAGGGTTCCAGCTGGTCTTGGCGGTACTTTAGAAGAGTGGTAGTCTCCTAACAGTTGGGATCTCAAACATCTCTCACCCCTGCATGCCCCAGAGACTATCTTTATAGTAGGCCTTTGCAGTTCACCACAAGAAATATATGTGAGTAGTGGTCGCTGCATCTGAGAACAGTACTAATTTACTAGAGTGCAGGCCCATATGTTGAGAGTGAAGCAGTGGGTCATGTTCACAACCACTGTATTCTCTGGAGAGAAGAGGAATACATATATTTATAGCAACTTGTTTCCAAAGTAACAGCCCTTAAATGTGTACAACACAACTTTGTATTGTAAAGTGTCAGTGTCTTTCATATACACAAGGAATTCTCAAATTCTTAATATAGCATTAAGAAATTCCAAACAAATTTATGGTAGTGTTAAATACACATTACATGAAATCCTGGCTCTGATGAAGTCAATGGGGGTTTTGCCATTAAACTACAGTGGAGCCAGGATTTCACCCAAATCTTCTCTCCAATTATGATTCAATATTTTTATCTCAACTTTCATATATAATGATTAATCTTTTTTCCGGAAGCAAGGATAATAGCTGTCCCAATTTGTTGACAGCTGTGTCAACACCCGGTTGTTCCTCTTTACTCTACTTTGACTCCCGTGTAAGTTATGGTTCATAGTCTACTCCTTTGAGTCTTTCTCTTTGCTTTGAAGCTTCCGATAAGTAGCTCCTCCCTCATATAGCAAAAGGATGAGGAAATTAGCAAATTGTTAGATGAGTAAAGGACTAGGAGAATTTTGGTAGTGACTAAATGACATTTTGCTGTAATGTATGATGGTTCTTTGTTGTGAAGATTTATGTTTACTTCATCATTTGTGCTAGTGGGAGGAGAATTGTGTGTGAGAGAGATTTCTCTCCACTTGAGTACGAGGAAGAGATCTCTGTTCTGAAGATCTTACTGTCCACACTGTGGGAGTGGAGAGAGGAGAGTATGTGAACCTTCCATTCCAGGTAGTGGAGTAAAATCTTCCCTTGAGCAGGCATGTCTTAGGTCCTTGCTTCTAAAGCCACTATTCCTGTCTTTCTTTTTCTGGGAAAGCTGATGGCGAATGTAGGGTGAGGCAAATTGGGTCCCACTTACAATGCTGAGTCCCACCGTCTTAGAAACCACCTCGCATCCCACGTCCTGCCACAGGACACGAGCGATCAGCGACCAGCCCAACCCCAGGCACGGGAGGGAACCAGGCTCGGGCAGCGTTAATAAACGAAAAGCAAATCACCAGGCACGATCGGCGCGGAGTCCGAATCAGGGCTCCCACGCTGGGCACTGGATCCTTAGTTCCAGCTATTTCCACGCCAAGCCCGTGGGGAAGCCGCGATCCCGGGGGGGCAGGGCCAGGCCTGCGGGCTGAGCCGGGCGCTATAGGCTGAGCCCGCAGCCCCCGGGGGGGGGAGGGGTGGCGATCACGCGCCCCCCGCTAATCCCATAAGAGCAATGCCGGCCCCAGACCCCCCACCGGCTGGGGGGCTCCCTGCGGGCGGCCGCTCCCCGCAGGGCGGGTCCAGCCGCGTCCCCAGCGCCCGGCCGCACCTGCCCGCGAGGTGGCGCTGCCGCGGGGCCGCCCCTCCCGGCTGGTGCGTGGCGCGCTCACCTGCCCGCCTGTGGCGGCGGCTCCCGCGGGGCGGGGCGGCTGAGCTCACCGAGGAGACATGGCGGAGGCGCGGGCGGCCGGAGGCAGCGGCAGCCGCGGCGGCGGCGACGCTCCCCGCCGGAGCCCTGCAGGTGAGAGGCGGCCCCGCCCCCGCGCCCCGGGCGCTGCAGGCTGGGGCAGGCTGCGCGGGGTCCGCGCGGAACGTCGAGGGCGCCGGCGTTCCAAACACCGCCCCTCCCCCAGCGCCGCTTCCCCCGGGGTAGAATCCGGCTGCTCCCGCGGGCAGCGAAGGGTCCCCGAAAGCACCAGCCGCGGCGGGCGGAGACTGTGCCTAGCCTCGGGGCCGCGGCAACCTCCGCCCTGGGGGAGGGGCAGGGCCCGGTCTCCGGGCCCGGCATCCTTCTCCTGCCGCAACAGGTGCACAGCCTGCCCCGCTCGGCCCTGACTTCAGGGGAGGTTTTGTAACGAGGGCAGGATCTGGCCCCGGGAGGGGGGAGGATCCCCCGGGATGGAGGGGGTGGAATGAAATCACAGCAACCCTTGCAAAGCTACTTAAAAAATCCCCCCTCTTTGGGTAGGGGACTGGATCTGATCGCTCCGTGTCCATCGATCCTAGCATCACCAGGGCGGGGCTTTCCATCCGCTTGTGCGATGAGACCGAGCCTCATCAGCCTGCAGTAATTAGGCAGGATGTGTGTATAGTTAAGGTGATCATTTCCTGCTTCTCCGGGTCAGGGTCAGGCTCTGAGCCAATTTAGACGCGCTTGTCCCTTTTTAATTAAAGTGGCATCGACTCGTGTCACCGCAGTTGGTTGCTGGTGTTTTTATCTGGAGTCATGTATTTTTCAGGGATTCATTGCTCAGCTCGAAATGTTCATTGCAGTTTAACTCCGCCTCGTAGCATACAGTGGCATGGGTGTGTGTGTGTGAATTTAAATGAAATACGTTCTGTTCAAAAGAACCCATGTGCATGCAGTAGATGCCATTAAAAATTAGAGATTATAATTGGTAGTAGTTACACTTACTGTGGTATTTGCAGCATTTCTCACCCTAAACATATACGTACAATGCCACACTAAAGATATTCCAGTGTAGTAAAGTGCCTAGTTATACATATTTGTGTGTGTATTGTTTAAAGGTGCTATTTCTATTGCTAAAATCCAAAAGCAGTGTATCTGAAATTTGCAGGTCATTTTTCCATAATGTGGTTTAATGTCTTTAGGTGTTTTACAATAAGATAAAACATTTAATGTTAAAATATAGCAGTTCCCCGAAAAGTTTAATTAGTCACGGATGCAATAACATGAATACAGCATATGAGCCCCCAATGTGATTTGGTTGCCAAGAGAGCTAATGTGATCCTTGAATGTGCAACTACAGGAATATTGAGTAGAAATGGGGAAACATTGGTCAGACCGTTATTGGAATACTGCATCTCTTTTCAATGTCAACAATTTAAGGATGGCCACAAATTGCAAAGGGTTCAGCAAAGAGCTACAATATCATCTGAAATGTGAAAAACCTGTTTTACAGCAAGATGCTAAAGGAGCTCAATATATTTAGTTTGTCCGGGAGGATTAGGAGGGGTTTGATCGCAGTCCTTAAGAACCTACATGTGGAGAAGACTTCTGATAGCAGAGGGCTCTTTAATCTATCAGACAGAGGCATAACAAGATCCAATGTCTGGAAACTGACACTAAACAATTTCAGTCTACTCTAGAAATAAGCCCGGGGGGGGATTAACCATTGAAATAATTTACTGAAGGAAGTGGTGGATTCTTCATTACTTGAATGAAATCTTTAAATTACAAGTGGATGTATTTATAAGAGATGGCCTAGCTCCATCAGTGGCTAGTCCATCTGTGACTAATTAAATGTTGATGCTCGTTCCTTAATTTGTCAACTCTATACTTTGTGCAGAGGAAGGTGGAAAGTTGGCTTTGTCCTGATTAGGGTATCTCATGTAAGGAGGTATATCCATCCTAAGAGCATTTAAAATGTTCTATTTTGGTTGAAGAGTGAGGAGGATAGGGGAGTTTGGTTTACATAATCAGATCAACTGCTCTTGTTGCTTTAGGGACAGAGGTGGCTTACACTCAGATGCAGGAAAGGGATTGTCTCTTTGGCATGTTCAGGATATATATTGAACTGAACTGATTAAATCCTTCCTTATTTTTCCTCCCCCAGACCATGATTCACTTCTTTCTTACAAAGTTTGTATTCACCTTACCCTTAGGATATAGCTGAGTTTCTCAAATACTGAAGTGAAGGTTTTGCTTAAAACAGGGTACAAATAGGACGTACTGTTGCTTGTTGATTGAAAGTGTTTGTGCAACAAACTAAATATTTTAAACAAATATTTTATGTAATGGTATGGTGACATCATTGTAAATAAAGTGAATATAGCCATGCAAATATCATTGAGACCTATCCTTCCTTTTGTAAAGGTAGTAGGGTGGTGTCTCTGTTTAGTATTTTGGTTTATCATCAGAGACGGTACAATCATCACTCTCAAATTCAGCTTCTGAAAGGGCAAGTATTTGTTAAGGTGCATGTGTGTAAAAGGAAAAAACAAAACAGAAGCAAACAGACAAAACCGATTACACATACTCCACACACACGTGACAGAGAACCCCTCTAGACAGTTTTTTCTTTTTTGAAGACTGAGTTAGAAGAAAATTCTTAATTTTAAAAGTCTAAGGTTGTTGACACAAGATTTTCACTGAATCATTATTGTTAAAACTAAGCTTTCCTCTACGTATTTATGAAAACCAACTTCAGAGAAAGTATTTTAAAAGTAAACACACATTCTGAGTGCAAATTACTTATATTTTTTAAATATTTAAATCATGTGAGTTTGCTCCTAAGTGGTATTGCTGATCATTCAATTTACTGTTGTTTCATATTACTGTATTTAATTTGCATTTTATCCATTTAAACAATGTTTATAGATAATAAGCAAATCTGTTTGCTTTCCTTGCCAGAAAGATTGATCCTTAAACTTGCTTGGAGTGTCAAAGTTCATCCACAACTTATTCGTGTGTGAAATGTTTGAGTTAAACTTTAGCAATTAAACTGTGTATAGTCCATGTATGAGTGCTTCCCGAGTATTTAAAAATAATCTCCTTTCCTTCTATTCCAACTAGTAGGAAAAATAGCTCTGTTAGTATACAGGGTTTTTGGTGATGGCAGGGGTGTGAGAAGAATTTATTCAGGGAAAACTGAATCAAATAAATTAGTTTTCATTTAGTTTTGAAAGACAAATGCCATAGTCTAGGTCCAGCTCCTGTGATGGTTCTGTCTCTTGTTCTCAAGAGATTCCCCCTATTGCTTGACAGTTTTATTGTTGTGGTAAAAAGTAGCTGTTGTGGAGGGAGATTCAATCCTCAGGTAGCTAGGGCCAGTCCTGGGGAGGGTGTTCGATATCAGGACAGAGACTTTGAAAGGGGTGATGAGATCATAGTGCCCTTTACTGTTAAGCAAATGGGCTGCTGAACTCAGGGAGCTGTTTCTGGGTGAATGGCTTCATTCCTAGATATGAGTTGCTATAACCGAGCATGAAATTGAAGAAGGTGTGCTTCACCATGGATGGCCAGGTGTGGGACTGGTAAAATAGGGCACAGTCTTCTAGCCGGTATTAGATAAAAGTATTCATTTGAAAAAAAAAAATGGTTACCATATGTATTTGGGCATCTAATAGCATTAAGAAATCCGAAAGAAACCCAATGCTGCAGACCAGCATATCAGTCCCAGAGGACAGGCCTCAGTAGTGGGGGATGTCAAAGGTGACATTTTCAGAAGCATCTCCCTCTTCTTGCCAGCATCCACCTCATTTTTGTCTGGGATCTGCTTAGCCAGCTGCTGTTTAATTGGGCTAATTTTGGCTGCACATTGATAGACGTGGGAAAATGGTGCTCCTTATGGCTGAGATAACTGAGATGCTATTGGAATTATGTTTAAATCTCTGATCTTGCAGTGAAAATGTTTTAAGATGTAACCTCTTTATTCTAACGTGTCCTGTCTTCTGTCAAAAACTGTAAACTTGTATTGTTAATTTGGATAAGTGTTCCTTACTATCTTGGGAAAGCAAAAATTTTAAACTTTCCCTCCGCTAAGCTTGGTGAGAAGTCTAGTCTGTTATTTATGCTGTTACAGTGTGGGGGAAAAAATGTGATTTTACCCGGCATGATAGCTCAGTTTGAGACTCTTTTTAAACATATATTGTCCTATTATTAAGGTATTTTGAAAAATATATACACTGGGCACATTCCTAAAATGTACCTGATGACGTATGGTTCCTTCCTAGGCATCGTTTATTTGCTAATTAAAATATTTTTATAGGTTGTGTGTTAACACTCTGGGATTTACATTCTATTTTGGGAATCTGATTTTCCCTTCTGCCTGCACAGGTAAATCCTATTTACTGTAATAGGAGATACTCTACACTGAGGCAAACATTGAACCTCTTAATACATCATATAGGATTGTGATACTCTTCTCAGGGCACCCAGAATTGTAAGCCAGTGTGTTAGAGTGAGCTTTGCTGGAGATCAGACTGTGTATCACCTCCAAGGCATATCACATCTCCAGAAAACTCCTTGAGGCTCAGGGTTTGCCTTACCACGAGACAAATTTTGGTGGCCGCCTCAGGTGCCAGACTGGGGTGGAGGTGTAGGGCGGGGGGAGGCACTACTAGGACCCAGAATGTGGAAAACTGTGTCTGCTGCTGGTACATATGTAGTCTCTCTGCTCTAGATGCACAGAGATGGTGGAGTGCTGTGCTGGAGGAAGGTGGGCACAAGAGACAGGCAGGCAGGAGAAAAGGTGAGAGGGAATAACAGAAAGCAGCAGGAGCTACAGGGAGAGAGAGGAGGAGGAGCCTCTGATGTACCTGTCTAGCACCCCCAGGAGCCTGGAATGATTAATATCAGCTTCTCAGGGAGCTTCCTGTTTCCTACTGCTTCCCTGAACCCACCTGAGGAGAACAGGCTGTCAACTGAAGTAGTAGGAGCCAGTTAGGCCCTTAAGATGTAGGCCCTCACTCAGTCCCTGTTACCAAACCTGCTTATTTGTCCCCTTCAATTGAGTGTTGAGAGCTACTATAGCTGGCACAGAACACCAGTCATGGGTGAGAGAAGAAAACGCCCATTGGGGCAGCATTCACAAAAAGAAAGAAAGCAAAGGAAGCTTTTCTATCTAAGCAGGAAGGAGCTCTCCTGAGGTATAGACACAAATAAAGAAAACAAGGAATACTTGTGGTACATTAGAGACTAACCAGTTTATTTCAGCATAAGTTTTCGTGGGCTATAGCCCACTTCATCGGATGCATAGAATGGAACAAACAGAAGTAAGATGCATTGCTATACACAGAAAGCACAAAAAGCTGGAAATTACCATGCCAATTCTAAGAGGCTGTTTAATTTGGATGAGCTATTATCAGCAGGAGAAAAAAATCTTTTGTAGTGATAATCAAGTAGGTCTATCAGACAGTTGACAAGAAGGTGTGACGGAAACTTAGGGAAATAGATTCGATAGATTCAATTAGTGTAATGACTAAGCCATTCACAGTCCTTGTTTAATTTCCAACTTTTTATGCTTTCTGTGCAATACAGTCAGTTGAAAAATGTTTCATGGAGCTCAAGGAACACAGCAGTATATTTGGGATGTTGTATGATATTCCAAAACTCCTCACTATACCTGAAGAAGACCTACACCAGCAATGCAGGGCAGAGACAGTGTTGACACATGATGACATGCGCGATATTGATGCAAGTGATTTAGGTGATGAACTGAAAACCCTTTCAATATGTATTTCAGCAGGATCAACTCCAAAGGCTGTTCTGGAATATATGTGCACAAATAAGATGACCACCCTCTTTCCAAATGCCTTTGCTGCTCTTCACATACTTTGAACACTTCCTGTAACAGTTGCCACTGGAGAATGCAGCTTCTCCAAGCTGAACTTAATAAAAACACATCTATGCTCCCCAGTGACACAAGAGGAGCTGGTTGGCCTTGCAACCATCTCAGTAGAGCATGAGCTGGCCCAGACTGTGGACCTTCAGGAAGCAGTTCAGATCTTTGCAACCAAGAAGCACAGAAAGCACCACTTTGATTATTCAAACAGATAAAAATGCCAGTGCTTACTATGCAGACAAGAAAAGCTACATTTGCTGTTCAGGAATTTGAAAGTTAAATGTTACTTAAAAATTTTGAACAAGGTATTTTAAGTTTAGTTTTCCTTTTTGGTGGTAGGTATCCGAGCAGTACCATGAGAGGAGTAGAACAGGAAGAAGGCAGAACTGAGACCATTCGAAGTTTTGGCCTAAGAGGGGAATGGGGCATCATTTGAGCTCTCCACCTCAGGTGCCAAAAGGATGTGGGCCAGCCCCGTTGAGACCCTGCATGTCTTAACTTTGCCTTGCAGGTAACAACCAGTGAACACCAGTTCCTGATTTTGCCAGGGTCGAGACCTTCTCACTGTCCACTCATAAAAATGACTTGAGTTTGGGACCTCAAAAGAGCTACAACACCCTGCTGGTTTCACTGTGGACTCACACTTTACTTCAATATGACAGAACTGGTTTTTAGTAAAACAAAGAATAAGTTTATTAATAAAGAACATAGATTTTAGTTATACTAAGCAAGAGAAAGAGACCGGTATAGTTACCAATAAAACAAAACACATTTTCTAGTGTCCTAACCTTCTTTGCCTAAACTGCTTTCTCACTTAAATCAAGCTAGCACATCTCCATCCATTCTGGCAGGAGGATTCAGCATTTACAGATTCAGTGGGTGCTGTTTTCTCTGTCTCCTTAGTGATGGGTCATTAAAATGTATTTTTGCTCCCCTTATATTTCCCAAAGTCCATTGTCTGTTTCCAGAGCCAGGAAGATCTCTTGGAGGCCAGAGTTCACACTGTGCCCCAGTGTGCTCACCAAGCTGTTTCTTCTGCTGCTTGTTAGCTTGAATGCTTTGTTTGCTTTATATGTTAAATATACTTCCACTGTTTATCGAGTCTGCCCCAAAACATATTTTAGGAAGATATTTCCAGTACACATACATAACTCTTTACACACCATCCATCATACAATGATACTCATGAGCAGCATGTCACAAGTTTTTATGAGATACCTTACTCAATACACATTTATACAGTAGTACAATAATCTCGTATCTAATCAGCTGATTTATTTACTTATTCCTTGGTGTTCAGACCCCATGTTTTCCTCATGGGGTGTTTGGATCCTGATTGTCACAAGTAGTATAAGAATCTGAATGAAAACTTTTTTGGTACTAGCTGTTCCTCTCAGTAAAGTATCACTTGCTCTGTATCCAAGCCTCTCGTTATTTCACCACTAGGAGGATCTCACGCACTTCCTCTGAGGGTCTGTAGAAGTCCACAATATTGGTCTGTAATTATTCACAAAAAGAACTCAGACAAGGCTTTTTGTGTGTGTGTTCTTTAATCTTGCATCTGGGGTGTGAAGACTAAACCTGACCCAATAGAGCAAAAGTGATTTACAGACCTAATCACCAAAAGCAATGCAGCTTGAATGCATGAATATGGTGCCACTAATGTAGGACAGACTTGATACAGCAAAGATATTTTAAACATTGAAACTAAATGGTTATTTGTTATGAAGAGTTATTATGCAGAAGAGATTACACTCATTTTTTTCTCTCCCTCGTTTCAGTTTTGTAAATATATTTTTTAATGTGTCAACAATATCCCCATTATGAGGGCTTCCTTCTATTTCATTTGGGAACTAATTCAAGTTACTGTTTTCCTTCATGTGAGACACAGTTTGTTGATTTATCTGTGTAGGGCTTTTTGATGAAGAGTTTTGACTTTCTAATCAAAACAGTGGATCAAACTACACCAGACTTTGAAATTCTGGATTTCATCTCTGGCTCCAAACTACTCAATGGGCTTCATGTTTACAATGAGCTGAACCAAAACTCCAGCTCTGAATACTTTAACATTGAGGTTCATCTGCAATTCCTGGGTATTATTTTGTATAGCTGCTTCTGTGAAATGGCTTTTTTGTATAATAAATTTTGGATTAAATGTAATAGAGATTATTTTTTTTTAAAGCTGGTTTTAAGGAACCTCTCCCACCTCCCACCTCCCCCATTTTGGAAGGTGGATAAACCAGTTCATTAGTGTTTTCTCTTGGTCAGTAATTGTATATGCAAGGACCATCCACTAGAGAAAAATGAGGCCATTTTAGATATATATTGTATAATGTAGGGCGTGCTACTATTCATGTTCTCCCTCTTTCCACAGTTTTCTTTTCAACTTTCTTTAAGCTCTGCAGTTCATGAAAACTAATATGTGCCAGGTGAGGCATGGACAATTGGTTTGTGTACTTCCTTCCTTCAATGCTAGTGTAGAAAGAGAACCTTGTTAACAGAATTGAAGCTCTATGCACGCGGTCTGTATTGAAGAATACCTCCATTTTCAATGTGAAACTAAATTATTTCTTGAAATAAAAAAGTCATCGTTTGAAGCGATTTCAGAGTACCTCAGGCTGACATTTTACTATAACTTATATATTTCTGAGCACGGATTAATGGATTATGCAAGAAAACAGGAAATACAGATGAAGGAGTTTAGTTGCTTTAAAGCTGAAAATTATTTGTTGCTGAAAATCCAATGACATCTGATCATTTGTAATAACTGCCTCAATAAAGCAGGTACAATGTGATCTTTAAACAACATATTTTCCTTCCCACTTGAAAAATAAGAATGGAAGTAAAATCCAAAATGCAAGCCTAAGCATGTAGTTAGAGCAGTGGTGGGCATCCTGCAACCGGTTACTTGTTCCCGGCCAGTGGGAGCTGCAGGCAGCCGTGCCTGCGGATGGTCAATATACATAAACACTGTCTCATGGCCCTCAGTGGATTAACTTGACAGGCTGCAGGTTGCCCACTACTGAAATAAAGCTTAGGTAGCAGTACTCCTTGTACACCCTCATTTTCTCCAGGGAGAATAGTCTCCAAATCCTTGACCTTTATAAAGCTAGAGAACCAACCTCCTAGGAGAATTTGAAAAAAGAGGTTACATGCGCACACACTATCTGTTTATGGGTGAAAAATTATAGGCGCCAGATTCATTTGTCAAGTTCAGTAAGAGCTCAATCTCACAGACACATGCCAACTCTCGCGATTATATTGCAAGTCTTGTGATGTTTGGTGTTTTTCTTAGCTCCTAGAGTCATGTTATTACAGGAGAATATCCGCTTTCATTAAAAATAAATAAAATAAGTTTCCAGCCCACATGGTTGTGGGGAAAAGCTTGAAAACATGAGCCCTAAAGGATCCAATACTAGAAGGCAAACACCACCACCCCAAATGTATTATTTTTAAAGCTAATCTCATGCTTTTGGGGGGGGTCTGGTTTATGTTTTGTGAATGCTCTGGGTTGGCAAAGGTACTTTGGAGATGGTACTCACAGGAGTAGTCCTGTTTTCTGTATGTGACTATTCCCTTGAGTAAAGTTATTGACATGAAAGTAGTCTCAGGGTAGGTGCTTAAGTTTGTTAGCCAAGGTGAGGGCTATGAGTAAAGGAAGACTAGTCATCAGCATTTTACCTCCAGATGTGTGGTTTTTTGTTTGTTTGTTTTATTAAAGGGTCCTATTCCTGGGAGAAATGCCGCCACCTACCAAACAGCTCTACTTGGCTTAAAGGGTTTCTCTCTAATTATTAATGCACTTAGAAGTCAACTGCTGAGTTGGTGATAGCAATGAACAGAAGGCTAAGTCGTTCATAGGATTTCATTTATATGATCTTATCTGTGTGGGAATGTGATGGAGAAACTTTAAATTGATTTTTGGCAAATAAAGATTCCTTCTTAAGTATGTTCTCATTTCTATAAATGGGCTTGGTACACGTAGTTGTTTTGCAAACATTTAATCCACTATAAAGTAGGTTGGTCAACATTATCCTCATTTTACAGCTGGGGGAACTGGTGTAGAAAGAGGTTAATTGTGGTGCCCACGGTTATCCAGGGAAGTGGAGTTAGTGCCAGGATTAGTGGTAGTAATAATAATTTGCTTTTATTATTTCAGGCTTGCAACCACATTCTCAATCCACATGCTAGTGCCTATTTCTTTACTGAACCAAGACAGCACTCTGAAGTCAATAGAAGGACTTCCAGTGATGTCAGTGGGAGCTGAATCAGGCCTTGTATGAATAACAATTGTTTGACTAACAGTAATCTAATCTATATTTTAACAGGGAGGATAAAATCAATGATTTTTTTAATTTAAATCTTATTTTTTGATAAAATGCTTTTTTGAGGGAAAAAAACCTATCTAAAGATGGTTTTAATTAAGATTTATTATAGCTCAAAGCTCTCTCATGGAATAGGGATTATAAATTCTATAGTATGAGACAAAATATTCATATAACGGTTAAGAAAAGTTTTGTAAATGAGTTCCAATAGTTCATGGATTAGGGACCCAATCTTATGGGGCTCCAGGGGCTTCTGTATAGATTATTCAGGTTTTACTTTGTATCTACCCAATGGAACTCTGTTCTCAGTCAAGAAGATACCATCAAAGATTATTTGTTTTGCAGTTCTCAGACTCTGGATTTGTCTCCAGAGATAACATGATTTGTAAACAGCAAAAATATTTTTACATAAATACATATAAGAGGTGAGAAATAGTTAAATAAAACAACTTAAATGTTTGTCTGATGATCTCCTCCTAATACAGACTGGCAAGAAAATCCTCTAAATATTAATGATCAACCAGTTGAATTGGAGATGGTTCACCTCCCAATGACTTCATAAATATCTGTTTCTATTACCTTTGGTAAATAACCAAACAATCATTCATTTTCTGATGTAGCTGTAAAACTAATCTGAAAAGTTTTCAAAATAAATCACTTAAAAAATTATATGTTGATAGTTCTTTACTTTCTTGTATGTAAATATTTACTCTAACTGCTGGACCCATTTATTTAAAAAAAATAAATATAATTGGCAGTATTTTATATACTGTGGTTCAGGCCTATAGGTTGATATTGACAATTTACAGTATAAACTGTATCCAGAGTCTTATTTATTACAAAAGAGATGTTAGGATAAGAATTAACAAATATTTCAATCCCAATGAAGAAGAGCTGAGTCTCATTCTCTTTCTCATCCTGGGTTTGCTTTCTAAAGAAGCACATTTTTCATTAAACTCTATCATATTATTTGTCCCCCTCTCCCCAAATACATATTTTAGTGAATGTCAGATCATTAATTCCAATTTAAATGAGTGACAGTGTTCTCTGATTCTTCAATTAAAATATTCTAATTCAAAGAATGGAGATTTAGTTCACGAAAATGCTGTATTTTCAGGGCTCTGACTTTCAGAAGTGAGTTAACTCATTGCTTATTTAAATCTATTCAGAACACATCTGAACTCTTGTCAGTGGTATTCCCATTAGTCAAAAAGATGGAAGTTTTCCTTCTCACTCAATAGTATTTTATCACCACTGGTTACTGCAAGACAGAAATTCTTGAGTGGAGCAGCGGCATGTGGGTTTAATAGACAAATACCATTGATTCCTATCAGATATTTATACTTAATACCAAAGTTGTTTAAATGAAGTTAACATTGTTACATATACTGGTGAATCATCATAATTGTTTTATATGACATTAGTGTGTACAGACACTGATCAGGATGCTAGGCACTTCAAAAACCTATTATAGAACATGGTCCTTTCTTCTGGTTTTATGACAGTATATAACAAGTAGGTTTAATAAGCAAGAGGAAGGAGAAGAGAAGGGAAAATAAGGATAACAGTGATAAGATTATGTGATTGCATAGACAACCTAGGGAACAGCTTTATTAAATCAGACTTATCAGTAATATTTTATTGAGATAATGCTCTACTTCTATTTCCAATTTATACAAATATTTTAATTTTAAGTGTTTTCACGATTAAGGCTACTTGTGCTGTGTTTGTAGGTTAATGGAATATAGTGCATCGATTTGAATTGAGTACAATTTGTGAATTTTACATGAAGACCTACCTGTCAACACTACAGCTTTTAAATGAGTATGTAACAAGTTAGTGACATGGTTGACTGTAAACATGTTTAATGTTAATGTACAACATGGTTAATGCTGTGAGTGAAAATGTTAGACAGTTGTTTCCCCTTACAGACAGTCTGGGCTGGCTGATGGTTGTCTTAAAGCAATTTTGGTGCATTATTTTTGCACTGTAAAATGGGGACCCTTAACCATGCCTGTAACTAGTTTATCTGGTTCTCCTTCATCCCAATTCTCTGTGAAATAGGACACGCCAGACTGTCTTGCTTCCTGTTCTGTTTTGGGTGTATGTTTTCTAGATACGTTCAGTGTTTAAGGCACTATGGGGTAGATGTCCAGATTTTTCCGAAAGGGACATAGAATTCCTTTGTAGGGTGCCTTTTATTGGATAGGTGTGGGAATGAAGAGGAGCCCAGAGCCTGAGAATTTCCAGTGATACACTGGATGATAGGATCTAGATTCCAGTTTTGCTTATGTAGATGAATATTATCTTGTTTTCTACATGTTCTCCACTCTCTGATAACCCTGCCTGGAGTCTGATGATTTTAAATCAATCCCCGGAGGGAAAGGGGGAAGGCGTGTAATCTTTGTCTGCTTGCTGTATTTTTTTTTTTTTTTAAAAAAAGACAATACTTTAATTGATTTCATCCTTGGCAATTGACATAAGAAAAGAAGCTCGCCAGAGATGACCGATGTGAAATTGATCTAATAAAGGTATACCTGTGATGATCTTCTAACGGGGTTCTCACTAAAAGGAGGGTGTAGTGGCGGCAGATTGGCTGCCCACAAACCTGGAGGGGGAGGAGCCCCGCATTGAATCCACGCCACGCTCAACCCTCCCTTGGGAAGTCAGTGTGTGGGACCGGACATACAAGAGGCGTGCCAGATAACTCGGAAGCCTCCTGTGGGCTCCCGAGCTGGGAGGCCACTGCAGACCCTGAGGGAGCTGAGGACTGACCAGGGCCATTTACAGACCTGAGCACGGTGGAGCTGCAAGCACTGACAGAGGCCTTCTCCCCGACAACCAGGATGACTCTTCCTGAGGGGGAGTTGGGAAGTGGCCTAGGGTAGCTGACCCTGTCTGGCTGCAACAGTGACAGCAAGCGAGTCAGCATCTTGCAGTCAGGATCCCCACTGACCCAGTGGCAGACCGCTCTGCCACTGCTAGGTCCCTGGGCCAGGACACAGTGGGGTGGATGGGCCTGCATCCCCCCCTGCTACTCCAATCTATGGGGGGCATCTCCCCCTCGCTTAGAGAAGAGGCCTGTACTTGTCGGCCCTCTGCCAGAGCTAGGAGGCCCAACCGTTTGCTGCTTGGCCTGAGTGCAGTCCTGAGCTTGAGACTCTTTGCTGCCCCACTCCGACCAGGGGCGGGGACTCGGTAACTGTGTGTTGTTCGGCTCTGATCACAGGACCGAGCTCTCATCTCCCGTCACCCCGCTCATTCCCCATGTCAGGCAATCCCTGGAGATGTAGATGGGCAGATTGGCTGCCCACAGATCCGGAGTGGGAGGAGCCACTCTCCACCTCTTTCCCCCCACTTTCCCCTGCCATGGACTACATTGGGAAAATATCTGCCCATACTTATGACCCAGCTCTCTTCCGGTAGAGTCCTCAGAGTCCTACTGTTCATTGTACCAGCAAGATGTTACAACAGCAGTTCTCAAACTTTTTGAGACCGCGACCCATTTTTGTACTCCGGCGGCCGGGCACGACCCCTCCGCCGAAAAGCCGCCGAATTACAAAAAAACAAACAAACAAAAAACCCCACACACACACCAAAAAAACCCCATGCCGGACACCCGGCCCCCAGTCCCCGCCACGGGCGGGCTCCCGGCTGAGCCCCGGCCCCGGTTCCCGCCGGCGACCAGGGCTCGAACAGCCACCAGGGCTCAGGGCTCGAGCCACCTGCGGCCCCGAAGATTGCGGCTTGGGCAGCTGCCAGCGGCCCCGGAGATCGCGGCTCGGGCAGCCCCGGAGATCGCGGCTCGGGCGTCCAGGGATCCCGCAGCAGGGAGTTACTGGGGATGGGGCTGGCGACCCCCACAAAAGTGGCCCGCGACCCCCCCACTTTGAGAACCCCTGTGTTACAAGCTGTTTGCCCTTTTTGCCCTTCCCATAGTATTTTTATTCTGTTATAACCAAGTTCTAAAATGTAGTGATCTTGTGTTCATTTGGTTTGACTGCTCTAAGTCCAGGCTGATATCTATGGGAGGAACATTAAATGCTAAACACACACATTCTTCAGTTACTTTGTCTTCAAAGTGCTATTGGATCAATATTTTCTCTTTTAAAGGACTTGTATTATTGTAGTAGGAAAATTTATTCCTACAGAGAAAGCAGTGATATCCGAGCAGGAGCCTGAAATGCAGTGACACCGGTCAAATGTTATGTAATGATGCATGACAACTTTCTTTAGAGAGGACACAATCCTGCAAACACTTTACATGCTGCCTGAGCAATTCCTTTGGTGGGATTCTCTTGAAGGGGATGGGTGCATCTTTACTAGGAAAAAAAGTTTGTTCTTACCATGTGAGAGATAACTAACTAACGAGATAAAATCCTTGTGACAGCAAGGTAGTTGGTAGCTTTCACATAATTTAGTAAGTCAAGCTAGATCATTGGTTCTCAACCAGAGGTATGTGTCTGCAGAGGTCTTCCTGGAAGGGTCTAGGGGTGTACATCAGCTCATCTAGATAGTTGCCTAGTTTTACAACAGGCTATAGAAAAAGCACTAGCAAAGTCAGTAGAAACTAAAATTTCATACAATGACTTGTTTATACTACTCTATATAGTTACTATGTACTGAAATGTAAGTACAATCTTTATATTCCAATTCATTGATTTTAGTTATATGGTGAAAATGAGAAAGTAAGCAATAGTTCAGTAATAGTGTGCTGTGACACTTTTGTATTATTAACTAGCAAAAGTACCCGGCGTTGCTCGGGTCCGTTGGAGGTGGGGAGGGGGCAGAGAGCTGAGTGAGTGGGGGGTCCGTTGGAGGGGGCAGGGGGCAGAGAGCAAACCTGACACCTCCACCTCACCCCCCCGACCAAACCCGACACCCCCACCTCACTTACCCCTCGACCAACCCCGACTCACATTTTCACCCCAACACCCCCATGTTTCCCCCTACCAACCCCAACACCCCCTGACCAACACCCACACCTCACCCCCCCTGTAGACCAAACCTGACACACCCACCTCACTTCCCCCACAACCAAACCCAACACCCCTACCTACCACCACAAACAAACCCGACACCCACACCTCACTTACCCCTCGACCAACCCAGACCCCCTCCTCACCCCCCCAAACAAACCCAACACCCCCACCTTACCCCCCCACCAAACCCAACACCCCCTGACCAACCCCAACACCCACACCTCACCCCCTCGACACCTTCGCACCCCCCCAGACCAAACCCAACACCCCTGGCTCACTTACCCCCCGACCAAACCCTACACCCCTACCTCACTTACCCTCCGACCAAACCCAACTTGGGTCCATCGGAGGTGGGGAGGGGGCAGAGAGCTGAGCGAGTGCGGGGTCCGTTGGAGGGGGGAGGGGGCAGAGAGCTGAGTGAGTGCGGGCAGAGAGCTGAGTGAGTGCAGGGTCCGTTGGAGGGGGGTATTATGACATCATAACTATGTCACAGAGAATAGCAGCTGCCCAGCTGATGTGATTGGCCTTTAAATAATTTCACCCCTGGGGGGCGTCAGAGGTGAGATTTGAAATTTTTTCGACTCTTACCCTGATTAGGATCCTAAGGCCTTTAACTGTACCAAATTTCAAGTCTCTAGCTCAAACGGTGTGGAAGGAGTAAGTGAACGTACATACACGCATACATACATGCATACACCATTTGACTTTTTTATATATATATATAGATATCTGATTTTGTAAGCAAATAGTTTAAGTGATTTGAAACTTGAGGGTACATAAGACAAATCAGACTCTTGAAAGGGTCAGCGTAGTCTGGAAAGGTTGAGAGCCACTGAGTTAGAGACTCTGGAGGAGCCCAGATCTTACTTAGATTTGCTAATTCAATTGGAAACTACAAAGTACCTTCTTTTCACTAGGATTTTACTTTATGTTAATTACAATGTGTTAGCTATCACATGATAGGAACACAACATTTTCCTAGTGAAGAGCAGCCATAGGTTCCGAGTGGGCAGATCCCTTTGCAGCCATAATTCATGAACATTTTCAGTGATTCATGTGGTTAGCATGACTGTTCTTTTTATCCTATAATCTAATTGCTATCTTGTATATAATTAAAACCCAGTTCTGTGTAGGAAAGGGTGTTGCTGTTTTTTCTCCAGGAACCACTGTAACTCAATACAAGTCTTTCATATTTCTACAAGAGGCTAACTACTTGTGTAGTATTTCACTACTTTTGAATATTACCAGAAATCAAACTATGGATTCATTTTTCAAATATATGCAGTCTGTTAAATTTCTGTTTTTAAAGTTGTACCACGTCTTTTCATCTCTCTCACTTTACAATCACCATTACCTAGAAATGGCTTAAGTGGTTGTTTGGAGAAAATATACCAGACCCTCGCTAGAACACGGGATCTGGGATCCATGGCAAGTCATGGGATCTGGCACGGGATCCATGGCATGGCACGGGATCTGGGAACCATGGTACAATGAAAATTAACGACCATTACTAAATTTGAGATCTGTGACCGTGTTCTATCGGAATTTACATTATTTAGACATGCAGTCTAGCGAGGGTCTGGTGTATTTATATTGTCTGTTGTTGACTGAGGTCCCTATCCAGCAATCAGTCACACACAAGCTTAACTTGAAGCATGTGAGTGGTGCCATTGGAATCAGTCAGGTTACTCACATGTGTAAAGTTAAGCACATGAGTAGCTGATTGCAGGATTGGAGCGTTAGATATCCAGGTGCAAGCCAGTGCAAATATAAAAATCAAGGTATTGAACCCAGATGCTACCACAGCCTGGGCCCTTTAAATCACCGATGGAGCCCTCGGGACTCCTGGCTGCTGCTGCTACCCTAGGCCTCCAGCTGCACGGCTCAGGCGGCAATTTAAACGTTCTGAGGCTCCAGCTGCTGCTAGGAACCCCGGGCCTTAGAAAGAAGAGAAAGGGAAAATTGCACAGAGTTATTCAGTGTATTTGATTGTACAGAACCCTTAAATTATTAAAATGTTGTAGTTATGTTTGTATAACATAAACAAGTGGTCTCTACTTCTAGCCAGAGATTTTTTTAATTTCTAGATTTATGCATTTAGAACATCTGCACGATATTTTAGTTTTAAATTATTTGCATTACAGTTGCATCTAGAGACTGAAAGTGAGATTGGGACCCCATTGGGCTAGGCATTCCCAAACATGTAGTAGCAGCCAGGTTTTGCCACAAAGCGCTTTCCTGTGTAAACAGACAAGCACACAAATGCTGGGAGGGGAAACAGAAGTACAGATAGATGAGGTAGCTTGCACGTGGTCACACATCAGTCAATGGCAGCGTGGAAATAGAGCCCAGGTCGCTTGACTTCCAGTCCAGGGCTCTCTCTGCTAGACCATGTTGCTTCCCCAGATAATGATCATTCTCCTTAAATAACTATTTAAGCATACTAAATGCACTTGTGAGTAAGTTAGAGATGTATGAAAGATGTCCTCCTCAAATGTAAAGCATGATATCCTTTCTTTTATCCATCATAGCGGTAACACGTGAGGAGTAACCGTGCCAACTTCCCCATCTGTCATCCCTGTGAGCCAGTCCTCCTGACTGGAGGGGGACCGCCTGTAAGAATGAAATTGTACTTAAGTCTATGTGGCCCATTCAATCATAGGTATATTTGCTGAAGCTCCCAACAAAGTGTTTTCATTTTTAAATTAATGGTTTAAATTAGGGGTGGGGAACCTCCGGCCCGCGAGCCTTATACGGCCCGCCAAAGCCTTCTGTCCGTCCCTCCTTGGCCGGCGGCTCCCCCAGGCGCTTCCTGGCCTCTTTGCCAAACGCGGAGCCCTACCCCCCCCCCCCGGTGGCCCCGGGCGGCTTCGCGCTCGGTGAAGAGGCCGGAAGCGCCTCGGGGAGCCGCCGGCCAGGGACGCGCGGGGGTGGTTCTGCACTCCGGCCGGCAGGCGGGCGTGGCTCCGCGCTGGGGCCGGCAAGCGCCTGCCGCCAGCAAGGGATGCGCTCCGGCTGGCAGGCAGGGGCGGTTCTGCGCTCCGGCCGGCAGGCGGGTGTGGCTCCGCGCTGGGGCCGGCAAGCGCCTGGGGGAGCCGCCGGCCAGGGATGCGCGGGGGGCCGCCAGGCGGGGGCGGCTTGAACCTGGTGGGGGCCGCCGGCGCCTCGGGGAGCCGACGGTCAATGGAGTGTGGGGGGGAGGCTGGGGTGGGCGAGGCGTGGGTGCAGGAGGTAAGGAGGCTTGGTGGGGGGAGGCTGGGCTGGGTGGGTCAGGCATGGGGGGCAGGAGGCTGGGTTGGGAGGAGGGAGGAGGTTAGCTTCGGTGGGGTGGGCCGGGCCAGGCAGGGGTTGGTTAAGAAAAGCAGTTAGATGGGAGGCTGGGCGGGGGTAAAGCAACATTACTCCCTACACCCAGGCTGACAGCGGGAGCTGACTGGGGCAGGCGGCAGGACCCCGGCTGGCAAGGGGCCAGCGGGGAAACCCCAAAGCAGTGCAGGGCTAAGCACTCCACTTGCCACTGCTTTGGGGTTTCCCCCGCTGGCCCCTTGCCAGCTGGGGTCTCAGCTCCCGTTGCCAGCTTGGGCTTCCTCGGGGGTGGGGGAGGGGGGAGTGGCCCGCGAAGGACATTATAAATGTCCAAATGGCCCTTGGCACAAAAAAGGTTCCCCACCCCTGGTTTAAATAGAGCAGATATTATAGGTGGTCACTTGATCGTTTGTTTTAAAATATCGGCAAAATGGAACTATTAAAGGAGTTTACTTTTATTAAAATATATATTTGTAAACATGAAAGGAAGTGAAATGATATTATTCGTCAAACGGTCTTATAGTATATGCACTTTTCATATGCACTTTATAGTCTTCTATTGTTTTGGAAACAGAGCCTAGCTAGCTGTGAAAACTATGAATGGTCCACTAGAGAATATTACTTATGCCCGTCACCCCAGTCGGGGTACGGGCTGCCAACCACAGATCTCCAGAGTCCTCTATCCTGGCCCATTCTCTCTAGCTGGTTCCAGGTGTAGCCCATTTTTGTGGTGTCAGCCTGAAGGTTGCGTCGCCATACATATTCTAATTTACCTAGGTGTGTACCCACAATTACATACATCTTTGTTGTAGTAAGAATATATGGGGACAGGGTTTCAGCAACTGAAGCTTATTTCCAATTTCTCTTTTCCAATACAAAGTAGCAGCCTGAATGAACACTGGAAGGCAAATTACTGAGGTAGGAACAACTTGTGTCAAAGTGGTTTGCTTGTTTTTTAATTCTACGTTTGGCCAACACCTTTCAATACAAAGCACCTTCTACTTTTATTATTATACAAAAGTAATCAGTCTCTAATTTCCATGGTACACCCAGATAAGCTAGGATATTGCCAAGAGCAAGGGTCAAAAGGAAATATGAGAAGGGGGGGGGGGGGATGGGGAGTGTCAGGCAAGCGAGATAGAAGACCTTGCAAAGCCTGTGCTTTTGTGAATACCTCACTGTTTCTCTTAGGTACCTTTTTTTTTCTTGCTTGGATACAGAGCATGAATGTTCTATGACTACCTTTTCTGAGCTCAGTTAATGCTATGCTTCATCATCCCCCAGTTTTTCCCTGGTAAGTGACATGACTAATGTTTGTGAGAACAGACATCACCTCTTGCTGACCTCCCAAGGCCCTATCCTCAGGGAGAATGACAGGCAAGGCATATTATACTGCTATTTCCAGGCAACCAATTTGGATGTGCAATTTAAAGGTAACTCAAATAATCTTAACTCTGCCCCTGTTTCTTCACAAAACCTGAGACACCCTTTCCCCTGCATATCTCATGTTGTCTGCATTGGCAAGATAAGCTCCGTATTGCTGTTGTATTGTCCTCGAACATTTACGTTGCTGTGTGTTTGCCATCTACACGGTGGTTATGGTGGTGGTGGGAGAACATTTTAGACCGGGTGTATGAAATTTCTGATTCTGAAATTTAGATGTGAAAAGAACACCTAGCAATTTCTGAGTGTACAAATAATTTTGTAGGATTTGGTTGAAATTTAAATATTAACAGTATTTGGTGTGGCAACTGTGCTCTTAGCTTGAGGTTGAGAAATGGTGGAAATGTTAAAGGAGGCTAAGCTTACTTGCAAAACCAGCTGTTCAGGGTTTTTCATAACACACCAATCATTGGATTTGTGCAAAAACAGTTGAAAAAAATTAGAAGATTGCAAAAGTGTGAGCAGGTCCTCCATTGTGGATGGTGAATGAGAATCCAGAATCGCTATGCTAACTTTGCCATTGTGATGGGGAAAACTTGGCTGGTTATAATTGATTGTAATTTGGCCTTATTGCAGAACTGATTGTAGTTCATTACCGCTCTCTGCTGAAAAACTGACATTGCAATAGGGTGTAGTCACTGTATATTCAGCTTAAGCAGCCTTTTTCTTTGCCCATGTTGTCTGTACAAAAAAGTGTGTACACTAACTTACATTTTCCAAACATGAATAACTCAACATTTGCTAGTAATCCTGGGTGTATGTACTCTTATTGCAAAAGGTATGCAATGCTTGTGAAGGTGTTAAGTGAAACACTCATGTTCTTTGAGTTTTGGTCAGGCTGGGGACTGTAAACTTTAATAAACAGAACAGCTGGCAAAATGCAGGCTCATGCCTGCAGCCTTTTAGGCTTCTCTTCACTCACTACTCATCTGCTTGTGCAAGCAGAACTCCATCCTCCTACCGCCCTGCGCAGAGCTAAGAAGCAGCCCAGTCGGCTAGGTGGTTACAGCTCTTTACACTGTAACCCTTTGCGCTAAGCATGCAGGAGCAAGCATTCCGGCAGGCTGCTTTCTGCAGCTGAGGAGACAACATTCATAGACTTCCTTTGATTAGGATATGTCACTGTTGTCAGGGCAACTGTTAACGGTGGCGTATCGTATTTTTTCCTCCTGTGTTGCGTGCTGAATATTTTAGTGTGCTGGAGCTGGAAGAAGCTTGGGAAAGAGGTGCTGCTGCAGACAGGAGAAGCTGTGGGCCGGGGTCTGATTGAACAGGTTAAAGCAACGGAGAGAGGCAACCAAACCAGTGTGCCTTTAATTAGGGCTTTTCTCAAAGGTGGGTGAAATTGCAGGCCCTCAGCTGCCAAGTGGATGTTGGTATTTGTCAGCTCTTTGCATACTGCTTGTCCATAGGGGATCTATTACAAGTGCTCAAATGAACAGGCAGGGCTGCAGTTAGCCGCTACACAGGCGCTGCAGTTTCTTAAATAAATATATATTGTAATAAGCAAGTGGTAGCAGAAACATGCCTGGGGCAGCTACTGCTATCCGACAAGAGAGACTGAAGAAGACAAGTGCAAGGACAAATCCCCCTGGTTTATTCACCATTAATGAAGAAGATGAGCAGCAAAAGAATGGAAATTCCAAAAGATTGAAAGGTATGCCTCAGTGTTCTCTGTAGTACATACTGCGTAGCATACGGTACATTTTGCTAGCTGTACTGCCTGCCGTCAGGAGTGGTTGTGACCCATCAGTGCAGTTTGTCAATGGATGTTTTCATATTATATTCATTTATTGTGTAGCACAATATTAATGATACTGTATATGTTTAAATGAGCTGGATTACAGGCCTAACAATTTAAGGACTACTTCTGTTTTAAAATCTTATTTACCAGAAAAATCTGACTTTTAAAAAAGTTGTTATTAATCCCATTATCAGGTAGATATTAGAGTCTTATAAAGGTATATAATGAATTGCAATGTACCTTCCTTATACAGACCCATTGATTTTTTTTTTAATGTTCATATTCTGAGGAGAGATGAATGTCTTTCAAAAACAGGTTGTTGTAGCCTTGCAGAATGAGTGCGACTATAGCCGCTAATGTGGAAGGCAGCCTTGCCAAAGACTCATGAAATTTGCTGTACTCTAGTTTTTGTACATGTTATGGAATGCCTTATGATAGAGTGCAGAAAAAAGTATATTCAAATACTGTAACTTCTGAGAAGTCTACAACCAAAAATGAGGCATTTCCCATCAAACTATACTTGGTGAGAAAAAAGTCCTTGGTGCTTTTTTTTTCATAATGGTTGACTTTAATAGAGATCTATCAAGTATTTGTAGCCACCATAGCCTGCATCATGTAACGTCTTCTGCCAGAATTCCTAAGGTTTAAATTCTGTTGGTGTGGCAGCAATCCTGCATCTTTGAATTGGACTGCAATTTTAAGTTTGCCCTGTCATGATTCTAATTCTCTCTGACCCCTCAAGGGATTCCCTCAATACCTGAAAATTCCTTTTCCCTTATGCAGGAAGCAAATAAAACAATTAGGTGCCATTGTTTGATTTGTTTGTTTTTGCTTTTTTTCTTGCCAAACAGATATCACTTGATAAATATCAGTCACTGTATCTTGAGGATATCAGATTTTTCCACTCAGCCACACAATTGAAAAGGAGAGCCGAACGGGGAAATATTTAAGTATCAGAGTAGTGTTAGGTTGTTTGGGACTGGACAGTTATTTTCTTGTTGTCGGATGAATAGCTACCGTGTTTCCCCGAAAATAAGACAGTGTCTTATATTAATTTTTGCTCCCAAAATTACATTACATTATATTACAGCGAGAGGCAAAACTGGAAGTACGTCTTATTTTCGGGGGATGTCTTACTTTCGGGGAAACAGGGTAGCTGGCTTCTAAAAAGTCCATGTATAAAACTGTGCTTTATACTTTGTAATTTTTCTTGAAGATGGTTATGAACTTTCACAGATCTGAGCTTCACAACAATACAGTATATTGCTAGTCAATGCTAGCACACCAACTGTCAGGGCCTTATATGTATGTAGTTTCTTGCTCTACTGTTGTATGTTTGAACAAGCCCTATATATTCCAGATAGGAACACTTTTTTTTCTTCAGTATTCTAAGAAGTCAGTTTCATTTCTCATACCCCTTGGGAGAGTTTCAGAAGCAATAGTACACAAGGCTTTGTAGTAACGGCTTCTGTGTTTGGTTTGTTTGAATAACACTTTCTAGATTTTCAAGATACAGCTTCTTGTCTTCTCCTTGTTTACATAGAGGGATGTTTGTTAAGCGTGCCCTTATCCCAAAGCGTTTCTATAAGATCTCATTCCATACCTTTTTTTGGTCAGGATTGATTGCCATTTTAATCTCATTTTCCTGTTCTCTTGCTTTCTCATTCTCTTACCTCTCTGTCTTTCTGTATTTCTAGAAGAAACAGTGGGGTGAAAAAGGGCCCCATTCATATCTGCGGCTGCTTGTATCAGCCAGCACAGGGGGGCATAAGATTGTCGCAACTGGCAAGTTCCCACTCCCCCAATTTGCCAGTGTAAAAAGCCTATCAGATTATATCTAAAGTGGAGTCTCTTATACAGGAACTCCTCACTTAAAGTCATCCCAGTTATTGTTGTTTCGTTGTTACGCTGCAGATCAATTAGGGAACATGCTCATTTAAAGTTGTGCAATGCTCCCTTCTAATGTCGTTTGGCAGCCGCTTGCTTTGTCCACTGCTTGCAGGAAGAGCAGCCCATTTCAGCTAGCTGGTGGGGGCTGTGAACCAGGGTGGACCGGCAGCCCCCCATCAGCTCCCCTAAGTTTCCTGTGCAGCAGCTGCCCAGCAGGCTATCAATTGCCAGCAGTTCAGCTGTCCCTCCCCCGAATGCCATGCTCCTGCCCTCTGCCTTGGAGCTGCTCTTGAGGTACCTGCTTGCTGTGTGGGGAGGGGAGGAGGAAGAGGAGGGCTAATGTTAGGGTGTCCCCCTCCCCCCTTCTCCTGCACTGCTTTTACCGCATCTTCCATAGAGTAGGGGGGACACACGACAGGGCAGAGGGAGCTAGCTGGCAGCCTCTGTGGTCTCAGCAGATCCTCCTCCCTCCCCCCACTGTGTGTCACTGTCTCCCCTTCCTCCCTTCCTGCTGCCTTGTAGAGTGAGAGTTAACCCGTGAGGGCTCAGCCAAAAGCTAGTTCATCATTTAGTAGTAAGGCATTCCCTGGGAAATATCCCACCCTCTTACTCCTCTACCTCAACCAAGCTTCACAATGTGGGTGTGTTTTATATTATATTTATATTTATTTCTTATAGTCTTTTTTGTCTGGTGAAATTTTTTTCCCTAGAACCTAATCCCCTCATTTACATTAATTCTTATGGGGAAATTGGATTCGTTTAACATCGTTTCACTTAGTCGCATTTTTCAGGAACATAACTACAACGTTAAGTAAGGAGTTCCTGTATTCCAGTTCTGAGTACAGTAAAATGTAAACAAACAAGTGTGTGGAAGGGGGGGGGGGGTCATAAATAAACAAGTGCATGTGGTCCTCTTCCAGTGGTTTGATTTACTTTGGCAGCTTACCTGTGAATTTGTTCAGATGAAGTTGGTACATGGTGCATGATAGAATGTTACAATATTTTGGAAGAGTAGCTCTTTCTAATTTTTTTTTTTTAAGACATAAAATGGCCTTTACTCTTTCTAAAGTACAGTTCACAACGCTGTGCTTGTGGGAGGGGGAGGAGTTGGTGGTTGAATCCTTGGTTATATGAAACACAGGCATCTAAGATTGTGTGCTCCTTCACCTACCTGGTACCAAGCAAGGCCATATCAAAGCTCACTAAACAGAAACAAAAGGCACTTGATCAGTCCAGGTGTGACTTCCTTTGGTTTTCATTTACCCATTAATTCTCTGTCATCATTCTCTTAGTGCAGCTTGATTCCAGTTCTCTCCCTGTTTCATCAGCTAGGAGCCCAGCGTGCTTGTGCAGCTGCTGAGACATTTTTCCAGTGCATAGAAGGTCGATGTCATCTTCTTAATAGGAGGTGGGAAAAATAATCTAATAGATTTTTTTCCATCTCTAATTTCTATAATCAGTGATGGAGATCTCTTGTACAGCATGTCCCAAACCAGGAGGTCCCTCATGGATAGGGTGACCAGGTATCCAGTTTTCAACCGGAACACCCAGTCAAAAAGGGATCCTGGTGGCTCTGGTCAGCACCGCTGACTGGGCTGTTTAAAGTCCGGTCGGTGGTGCTGCCCTGCTAAGGCAGGCTAGTCTCTACCTGTTCTGACACCGCGCTGCGCCCTGGAAGCAGCCAGCAGGTCTGGCTCCTAGGCAAGGGGGCCACAGGGTTCCGTGTGCTGCCCCTACCCCAAGCATCGGCTTTGCTCGGGAGCGGTGCCTGCAGGTGAGCCTAGGAGCTGGACCTGCTGCTGGCCAGGAGCTCAGCGCAGTCCTCAGTGCCAGGACAGGAAGCCTGCCTTAACACCCCGACGGCATCACTGACCGGATCTCACCAGGGGTAAGCCCACGACCCAATCCCCTGCCCCAGCCCTGAGCCCCCCCCAAAACCCAGAGACCCCCTCCTGCACCCCAAACCCCTCATCCATGGCCCCAGCCCAGAGCCTGTACCCACAGGCTCTCACCCACTGCATCCCAACCTCCTGCTCCAGCCCTTCCCACACTCTGAACCCCACATCTCCAGCCCTATCCCAGAGCCTGCACCCCCAGCCCAGCAAAAGTGAGGGTGGGGAAGAGCGAGCCATGAGGGAGGGGGAATGTAGTGAGTGGGGACAGGGCCTCAGAAGGGGCGGGGTAGGGGACGGGCCTCTGGGAATGGGTGGCACTAGGGTGTTCAGTTTTGTGTGATTAGAAAGTTGGCAACCCTACTCATGGCCCTGGGTTGTTTAGGAAGCAATACATTTAAAAAGTCAGCAGGGTAAATAAAGGTTTGGCAATATTGTATATTTTTAAAATATTTCTGTGTACCGTTTAGGACTTCTACATAATATTTAGATTTGTTTAGAATATGATGTTGTATGTTAATTGTTACAACCATTGTTTAATGGAGAATATGAAACAGCTTTTCTCTGTGCGGGTTTCAGTGGGCTGACTTCAGAGGTAACTATTTCCTTTCACCGGTGTCCTTGAGTGTCCTTACTTATTGTAATTTGAAAAGAGGTCTGATAGACCTTGAGTTTGCTTTTTCAATGCAAAGTCATATTGAAAATGTTTAGCATGCAATTTTTAAAATGTAAGGTATGTTGGAAACACGAAATTGTCCATCCAGTCTGACGTTTCTCCTCTTGTATTTTGTTTAATCTGAATCCATTTTTTAATTTTACCTTTTAATGTCCCCCTCCTCTAGGAACAAAATTATGAATCTCTCTCATAGGAGAAAGAGAAGGTGTCATTGATTGACTGCTGGGTTACTGGTGTTAGCTACTACTTTTCTCTGCCCTTCTCACATGGTAACCTAGCTAATTGCCGGTTAGAAGGATGAGAAAAGTGAGTTCTGTCCTCTGGTCCCTCACTGAGAATTTCCTGTGAATCGCATGTGCTATGTTCTGTGTTTCTGAAGACTGCAGTGACCTTGGCTGGATTATCTTCTGCAGTTTCTTGCCAGTCAAGATTTTTCCCCCTTTCTTTAGTCTATTTGTTGTTGTTGATCTTAATGACTAGTTAATGATCTAGCTACTATATATAATATGCTCCTTGGAAGCCCTGAACGTTGTGTTTTCACAGGAGAGTCTTATGTCAGGAAGTAGGACTATCACCACAGAACCATTCAGACATAGCTTTTCCTTCTTTCTTTTGTTCTGGTGGACTTTGACTGTTTCCTTTGTCTGAAGTTTTCTGTATCTGTGCCCAGGCCATTAGTTAAACAAAGCTAGTTCCAGTAAGATATAAAAACAAAATCTAAGTGAACTGAAATGCATGTCTAACTTAGGAAAGTACTTTTTATTTTAAACTCTGGATTTTCAGTTTGATCTAAAACATATACAAAAGCAATACAGTAGACTCTGGATTATCCAGAATTGGATTAACCGGGGTGTCAAAAAAATACGCGCAACTCAGAGGGCCGGCTCTGGCTTTGCTGCCGCCCCAAGCACACACACACAAAACCCCTACCAGGGCGCAGGGCAGCCAGTGAACCAACACCCCCTCGCCCCGGCGCAGGATGGCTGGTGACTCAACCCCTACTCCCCATATTTCCTATGGATGATGATTATCCAGGATTTTATTAACCAGAATTATTTTTTCCCTATCATCCTGGATAATCGAGAGTCTACTGTATAAGAATTAAAGGTGAACTGAATATATAATCATCTTGTTTTTAAAGAGATGTTTGCACTTTACACTATATCTGAACAAAGAGTATTTAAAACTCTCTCTTGTTGTAGTAGCCCTGGTATCCAGGTTCTGTGAAGCTAATCACAATTTTGTATTAGCTAGGAGTTTCCCCAGGTGATACATTTTAGACACTTATTTGTTTTAAAGTTGAAGTCTGAATTTGAATTGGTGTCACCTTCCTATTGGGATCAGCACATCTCTAAAATGAATCTTAAACTGGAACCATTGTTTCTTCTTTCCACTAATCATGGAACCGTTGTGTCTTCATTCTGCTAAGTAGCCTTAGAAAATGGTAAACATTTAAGCAAGGTGACTCCTGTATGCCCCCTGAAGCATCCCTTTTGGCATTGCGTTTAATTTACCGTATTTTTCGCCATATAGGACGCTCCGGCCTATAAGACGCCCCTGAGTTTTTAAATGAAAAAGCCACACACACACACACACACACACCAAAAAAAAAAACAAAACAAAAAAAAAAAACACCCCACCACCACACACAAAAAGCGACTCGCTCTCCCGTCAGCCCGCTGCGCGGGCGGGCTGCCGGGAGCCCGCCGCTCTCCCATCCCCGCCGCGCGGGCGGGCTGCCGGGAGCGTCCCGGTTCCCCCCTCCCCGCCGCGGGCGGGCTGCCGGGAGCGTCCCGGTTCCCCCCTCCCCGCCGCGGGCGGGCTGCCGAGGTTCCCCCCTCCCCGCCGCGGGCGGGCTGCCGGGCCCGCGGCGGGGAGGGGGGAACCGGGACGCTCCCGGCAGCCCACCCGCGGCGGGGAGGGGGGAACCGGGGCGCACATTCGCCCTATAAGACGCACCAACTTTTCCCCCCCCGTTTTGGGGAAGAAAAAGTGCGTCTTATAGGGCGAAAAATACGGTAGTACTTAAATTCCCAAATTGCCCAGGCATTCCTTTGGATAGAATGCAAGCCCTGAAAGGATTTTATGTTGCAACAACAATTGTGTTAATTTTATTTTAGAAATAGTATGTTTGCTGGAAGATCTGATTGTCATAATGTCTGGATTCATTTTAGAATCCATACCTCTAATAAATGTGTATCTCTTGGCATTTGTATCAGGCACACAATGTATATGTACTTACGGTGGCGTATAGAGTACTGACACTGCATGCCCAGCTACCACAAGTATAAATAACAGTTTGGGGGGGGGGTGGAGACTCTGCTTAGGGGAGTTGAGTGGATGCACACCTGAACCCTAGTATACCCTACACAGCTCTCTGCACCCCAAGGAGTGCCTTCCATGTATACAATGCTATTTTAAGCAGTGTAGCGTCCCACTGACAGCCTCCCACTGCTGTGTGTATCTATACATACCCTACACACCACCACAAATGTAGCCAAGGTCTTAGATTATAAGATCTTTGGGGCGTGAACTGTCTTTTTGTTCTGTGCTTGTACAGTGTGATGGGGTCCTTCTCCATGACTGGGACTCCTAGGCACTGCCCCAAGACAAATAACAATAATACACCTTTTTTAAACTTTGGCAAATTGCCCGTTTCATTTGCTCTTTAATGGCCAAGGAAAGCTACTGACCGCATACTGGAGGCTTACTGGACAAATAAACTCCTTTCAAAAGAATTTACAGATTTGAAGGGCTTATAGAAGTCTGTCTAATCAAGTTGTTTTGTACTGATTATGAATCAGTTTCCAGCCGTGCTGCTTAGGCTCCAGTTGTATCTGCAAAGAAACCAGATAAAATGGGCACTTAACTATTCACTTATAGCTTTATAATTCCCCTAAACCACCAACCTTGTGCATGTCTTGTAGGCTTGTCTACTTTCTAATTGAAGAAAACTAAACACCCTGCCTCTTCTCTGAGGTCCTGACACCTCTCCCTCCCTCCATTGCTCGCTATCCCCAACGCTCCCTCTCTCGCTTACTTATTTTCACCAGGCTGGAGCAGGGGGTTGGGACGTGGGAGGATAGGTGCATGAGGGTTCCGACTGGGGGTGCGGGCTCTGGGGTGGGGCTGGAGATGAGGGGTTTGGGGTTCAGGAGGGACTTTGGGCTGGGGAGTGGGGCTGAGGAGTTTGGGGTGTGGGAGGGGGCTCTGGACTGGGGTAGGCGGTTGAGTGAGTGTGGGATGGATATGGGCTCTGGGCTGGGGGTGCAGGCTTTAGGGTAGGGCTGAGGGGTTTGGCGTGCATTGGGGGGTCGAGGGTTGGGGTGCAGGCTCTGAGAGGTGCTTAACTCAGCCAGCTCCCAGAAGTGACTAGCATGTCCCTCCAGCTCCTAAGCGGAAGGGCTGGGGCCTTTGTGTAGCCAATGGGAGCTGCAGAGCCGGTGCTCAGGGTGGTGCCTTTGCCGCTGGCAGAGGCAGTGCGTGGAGTGCCCCTGGCTGCCTTTGTGCTTAGGAGCTGCTTCCGGGAGCCACAAGGAGCTGGCCACTGTGACCAACTAGACTTTTACTGGCCCAGTCAGCTGTGCTGACCAGAGCCACCAGGGCCCCTTTTTGACTGGGCCTTTTGGCCGAAAACCAGACACCTGGCAGCCGTACATATATATCACACACACCCTTGTTCACCTGGTCATATTCCCTCTTTCTCCGCTTTACACTGTCTACATATCTGACCGTCGTTTTCATGACTTCAATTTAATAAAATATTTGAACAAAAAAGGCAGCGTCAGAACTAATAACGCCTTTTAAGTGCTGTAGCTGGTATGATGTTGCCGTTTGAACCTGGTTGTGTTGGAACCACCTACAAAGTTACATCCATATGTCTGGCACATGTATCCATGCCAGGAACATATGTCAATGGGCTTGTGCCGTAAACTGGAATAAGTAATCATCCAAACATCTACCCTATAATTTTGAAATGCTTATGGTAAATGAATGAAAATACATCTCCATTAAACTAACAATGAAATCCTTCTTCACCTGCTCGATGATTTAAAACTATTAAGGGATGGTACCTTTTAATATGCTGAGTGAGTAGAGCTGCTTATTCCAAGGCCAGTCAAATGAGCTTTAGGTCTCTGAACAATAACACTGAGTCTCTCAGTTGTCTTGAAAACAAAACAAGAAAAGGGTCATTTTTTTCCCTTTGGTGCATGACAGCGATATCGCTGATGATCACAGAAAGAGTTTGCATCTGGTGCCTAGATGCTAATGTTGCTATGTGATGTTTGTGTTTCGACTGCAGGCTTTATTTTATTCATCCAGCGAGGTCAGCTAGATTTCCTTTAATAATACAACTGGTTATATTTTTAGTCTCATTTTTCTGCAGGTGTCAGGGAAAGGGAGGAATCTCTGTTACTTGTTAAATATTGACAGTGGACTAACGTTTAATCTCATTGAGTTTGTGTGTGTGTGTGTGTGTGTGCGCACGCGCACACATGCATCAACAGGTGGGGGTGGGGGACAGGGGCAGTTGGAAAGGGAAGAGAGTTTAATGCCCTTGAGAGGTGCCAAACTGATAGTACTGGAAAGTGAAATCTTGTATCCACAGAAGAGATAGGGCATGGGGTCTGGAAATGTGAGCTTAGTCCCACTGTTGAGTCAATGTGCTTCACCTGAACATGTGATGACAATTCAGACTTCATGATGACTGAGACCTTGAATGTTACTACAACTTCTAACAGTGGTGCTGTATGCAATAGTGGTTTTTGGAATAAGAACTACGGCCACTGGTCTGAGACATTTCAGCTAGGCCATCAAACAACTGTCAAATGCCAATAACCTTTGGCAAACCAGCCAAGTGTCTAACATACTGCATGGCACTCGCACATTTGGTAGCCCTGACATTCCCACTTCCATAGATTATTACAGTCTGACCCTGGAATATCCCCGTGATAGCACGAATCCATTTATAGCGTGGGGCACGGCTGGCTCCCGATGTCGGTGGCAGGCGCTGCTTTGATGCAGCGGAACCCTGCGATACCGTGACCCCGTGCTTATCGCGATCGGATTTTTTTTTTTTGGATCTCGATCGTCGTGGTATTGCGGAGTCAGATTGTATATCCTAAGACCAGAAGGAACCATTGTGATGACTTCCTGTATAACACAGGACATAGAACTTCCCCACAATGATTCCTGTTTGAATTAGAATTTATCTTTTAGAAAAACATCCATCTTGATTTTAAAATTGCCAGTGATGGTTATGGTGGCTTCTTTGTGCTTTATTTCTAACTAGTGTAAAAGCCCGTGTACAGGGGCCAACTGTAAGGGCTCGCCCCCCCCCCCCCCCGCCGCCGCCCAGCTCCTTCCCCCTGCAACGGCCCCTCCCGCCCAGCTCCCTCCCCCCCAACACCTCCCCTCGCCCAGCCCCCAACGCCTTCCCTCACCCAGCCCCCTCCCCCCCCGCTCAACCCCCTCCCCCCTCAACTCCTTGTCATGCGCCCGACAGCCTAGCTAACTTTATATGTATAACTGCTCCTTGGTGCTCTAGCTCCGTGTGAGTGAGGATCCCTCAGGCGGGCACACGCGGTGGCCATTTTGTGCCTCCGAACTACAACCCCCAGCATGCCGTTTGTCCAGGCAGTCTCTACTGCGCATGACGGCTTCACACAAACTTCCCTAGCCGATTATTATATAGGATTTCTCTAGCTTCAAGTTCTAGGCATTGGATTGTGTTCTACCTTTCTCTGCTAGATTGAAGAACCCATTATTAAATATTGTTCCCCCTGTAGATAGTTACAGGCTGTAGTTAGGTCATGCCTCTACCTGCTCATTGTTAAACTAAATAGACTGAGCTTCTTGAGTCCACCACTATAAGGCATGTTTTCTAATCCTTTAATTGTTCTTATGGCTCCTTTCTGAAAACTCTCCAATTTATAAGTATCCTTTTGGAACTGTGGACACCAGAACTGGATGCAGTATTCCATCAGCAGTTGCACTAGTGCCAAATACAGAGAAACTGTGGTCCACCTCTTGTTCAGGGAAAGCCCTGGCATGCCGGACTGGTTTGTGTACCTGCACAGGTTCGTCCGATTGCGGCTCCTACTGGCCACTGTTCACCGCTTCAGGCCAATTGGGGTTGTGGGAAGCGATGGACAGCACATGCCTCGGCCCGCACACTTCCTGCAGGCCCCATTGGCCTGGAGCGGTGAACCGCGGCCAATGGGAGCCGCAATCTGCAGAACCTGCAGAGGCAGCAGGTACACAAACCAGTCCCGTGCGCCAGGGGCTTTCCCTGAATAAGCGGTGGACCACCGTTGAGAACCCACTGATCTCTAGAGGCTGCTTGAACTTGATGTAATAAACTTCACTTTCAAGAAAGCAAGTGTTGCAGGACTGAATGCTTCAGAACATTGCTGGTTATCTAGAACCTACCATGTAGATCACTTTTGTAATCTTTTGTTTTAAATTATTTTCTTTAGAAATTCTAAATTAGGAAATACTATAGAAAAAGTATTTATGCTATAGAAATGGCTCCCAAGTGATCTGAAGGTCTTACTGCACTATTTTCTGATGTCTCTTGTTTGAGATCTGTCTTGTACAGTAGGAATCAGATGAAAGCTTGGGATCTAGACTATAATACCCACCAATGCCTTCACTTTCGGAATAGCTGGTGTTTTTGCTAAAGTGATCGGTAATGAAATAGCTAATGATATTGACACTTAAATTCACTGCAGTAGGTTCTAGAGTCAACACCCCCTTGAGATAAATAGGGGTAGTCTGAATCTCTTAAAGCTTGTCTGCACTACAGTACAACCATTTATAACACAGTTCTGTTCTGTGGTGTAGACAGGACTTTAACTGTCTTTCATAACTAGGCAAACTTTTACAATATGGGAGTATATTGTAACTGGGTTCCCTGACGTGGTTATATTTGTAATGGTGTCAGGGCCTCAGAACTATTGTTCCTGTTTGCAGACTCGGGAAGTGGTGCATCGCTTTCCATTCAGACTATCTTCACCACTGAAAGGCTGCAAACTTTTTTTTTTTTTTTAACACCCTTTAGAACCTGAAGGGATTATTTGAGGAGTGCCAGTCTGTACTCAGTTTTACCTCTGATTGAGAGAAGATAATTATGGGGCCCTATTCTTCATGTAAGCCAGGAAGATCTATGCAGTAAAGCCATTCTTCATTCCACCTTAACACACCTATACATACGCTGCTTACTCAGCTATCCACAAAGTCCCTTTTGTACCTTTTTAAATAGGATCTCCACCTCACATTTTAGTATAACTGGTTTTTCTGGTATTTATGAATTAAGAGTTCTAAGTAAAAGGAACTCAGGAATGGTTATTCATGACATTCTCACACATCTCTAAGGGAGACTACCTGCAATTTTGATAAATAACTCTTTAGCTCAGAGTAGTCCAAACTTTCCCCAACTGAAGACCACAGTAGCAGTTTGCCAGGAGAATGAGTGCCATGCCTATTTTTCATAAAATGGAGCAAATTGCAGCTATCCATTCAGTATGAAGGCATATCCCACAATGTGGTAAAGTTGCAAGCATACAATAATCTACTATCATCCAAGCACTTGGATCGAGGTGGAGAACCACATGCTGGGAACTGCAGTGTCTGAGAGTCAAACATGTATGTGAAAGATGAGAGAGACCATGGCTGTGTTTTCGCTGCTCTTTTGCTAATTAAAGGTTTCTAAAACTCGAGTGTCCACATTTCATCACTCGGTATGTTTCCACCACAGCAGGGGGTACAGGATGTGATTATAGCTGTGGCAATGTAGGCTTCAGCACAGGCTGCGGGGTACAGGATGTGATTATAGCTGTGGCAATGTAGGCTTCAGCACAGGCTGCATAAGCCCACCTGGAACCTGGAGTATGTACTTGAGCAGGTAGTTCTCCCACGCTGAAGGCTGTGCTCTTGTGGACGGCTCAGTGTTGGTACCCGAGCTAGCTAGTTATCTCGGGTATATCTACACTTGTTACAGTCACACCCCTGATTGCAGCATAGACATACCCTCAGAGGGCAGATCATTAATCATTAAAAGAACAGGCATTTTTGGCAATTCTTCAATGGAGATTCTAATTAAACTGCAGTTCATAAATCCGTGAGCTCATCAATTTACAGGTTTGATTATGACAGCAATTGAACATCTGAATGAGTTATTAATATAGGTTTATGAAGCAATCCAGTGCACAGTAGGTGTAAATTAAGCAATCTCTTAATTGAAAACATGCAAAATTTTACAAAGTAGTATGCAGGAAGTTTGTATTTATTTTTTTATGCCATATTTGTTTTGAAGAAGAGGCACAGAATGATCATAGCTTTACAACTACTTGCAAGCTCATGATTTGGTTGGACTAAACCAGGGATCATGTGACTGCCCCCATGTACAGAATTCATTACAGGTTGGCCAGTTCATTAACCTCTCTGATTCAGGACACAGAAATTATTGAAGCTAGTTAGGGAGTCCAGGCCACATCAGCAGAACGCTACACTGTCATGTCAGCACTGGCAAAGACCTGGAGCTGCTTCAGTTTATTCACATATTAGGTATAATGACTTGGTTATTTCAGGCCGTAATAATGCCATCTGCTGCTGCAATGGAATGACGATTCGATAAGATTCTCTCTCTACAATAAAAGTTTAGCCAGGAAACCTCTTACCCTGAAGTTTTTTTAAATCTTTGGTTCCTCCCTTTTATTCTGCGCGAACAAATTTCTTCCAGTAATATCAGCGCTGTTAACGCCTCCTTATACATCGAACAGCATGAACCTCCGTTCTGCAGCTGTGATCAATGAGTTGAAAACTAGAGGGTCAGTTATTTGTCTTCATGGGAGTGGTCAACAGAAATATGGAATTTGTTTCAAATTTTAGTGCTACCCTTTCTCTCCTTTGTTCTCTTTTGTTCACCATTGGGGGAAACTGAGCTCTGCAAAATAACTACTAATTCAGTTTTTGTAAGTAAAAGTTAATTAAAAGAAACCCTGCCACCTCTCAAGTGCTAATGAACACACAGCTAGGCTGCAGTGAAAGCAGCAGTTTTCCTTTGGAAGGCATAATAGATTTGAGTTCAACCCTGGGACTTTATGGGAAACTGCTGGCTTCCTGTCTGCGGCTGCATCTTCTATTAAGATTATTAAGGAAAATCTACAACCATAGGGGTGGGAACTGAATTTAAAGATGGTTAAATAATAATTCTAGTGAAGGGCAGTTGTTCAAAGTGGAAAATAGTTAATTGGCAGGGCATTTTTGGGCATGTGTATTTGAGACCAGTGCTATTAAACCGGCTTACATGCCTCTTAAAGGAAGATGTGAACAATCAATTTGATGAAGTCTGATATTTCTAAACTCTTGTAAGTGAAAAATACAAAGCATAGAAGAATACAAGAAACCCCCAAGTAGACTTCAACATTTTCAGAGACTAGGAGGCACAATGCAGAGTAAATTCATACCGAGATAAGGGCAGGTAATTGGCGCCAAAAAAAAATAATCTGTGCTGCCTGGGCTCCGAGGTTTGCGGGTGTGGACAGTCTAATGAAATAAAGATTAGCATTAAACCTAATTAACATTTAAAAAAAAAACACCAGCAGAAACATTTCCTATTGTTTGTTTAGGGAGGAAGCAGAGCAAGCGAAGTTTGTGGAAGTGTATATGATTTTTGAGTGCTGATTAATGTTTCAGCCTGTCTGCTAGGAATATGATAGCCAGTGCAGTACCAATAGTTCAAAGTGTTGCATCTAATTAGCTGAGGTCTAAATTTCCCCCTCTTCTTCCCCTTTAGAATACTCCCAACATCTTTAAGCATGTTAAGCATGCTTGCAGGCTGCATTTGCATTGCCAAGTTTCAGAAGAATGTCTTTCCATTTAAAAACAACTCCCCAGAAAAAGCAGGGTTTTATTGTGGGATAGCTGGCAGAAGTTCATTCACACTGATGTAATTCAGCATAGAAAGCTACTGTCATTTGCTTCTGAAAGCTTGCCAGAGAGTTTTTGGAAATGCAGGTTTATCCAGTTACCTGGTGATGACGTGTGGAAAAACGATGCACATTATGCATAGCGCCATAAACAGATACTGGGTCCATTTGCCTCTCTTTTACAAGTATATTACATCATTGTTTGCTGTTTGATTTATACAGTGATCTAAATTGAGGACAGTGTATGTTATGACATAATTCATTATTCAGGTTGTACCTAAACAGCATAATACCAAGATGGATTTAATTATAAATTATTAATTTTTACAACAGTTGTGTACAGACCACTTCTGCATATACAGATTTACATAAGCCTCTAATACACTATTTGTGAATCTTATCTAAATCTGAATCATGGGATAGGTGTGTGTGTGTGTGTGTAGTGTATACATACCTATTTTTATAAACACAGTTCTGTAAACACTGAATATCAGTTTACACATGGGGAATCCTGCCCAGTTGGACACTCTGATATGCACCTTTAATTTCCTAGACTATTTGTGGAGAGATTGAAATAGACATCTCTTACCTTGCGTACAAATTTGAACTAAACTTGACACTTGTGTTAAAGTGATGTCGGATGCTGAGAATGCCATTGCAGCAAAACAGTAAAGAGGCTACTGGAAAAATAATCTTGTGACTTCCTTGTGTCTCGTACTTTTCCTCTGGAGGTATAACTCCCACTACTTGGTTGGAAAATGTTAATTATAGAATACTAGCAAAAATACCCGGCGTTGCTCGGGTCAGTCGGAGGTGGGGAGGGGGCAGACAGCTGAGCGAGTGCGGGGTCTGTTGGAGGGGAGAGGGGGCAGAGACCAAACCCGACACCCCCACCTCACTTACCCCTCGACCAACCCCGACTCACATTTCCCCCCCACCCAAACCCAACACCCCCACGTCTCCCCCCTACCAACCCCAACACCCCCTGACCAACATCCACACCTCACCCCCCGTAGACCAAACCTGACACACCCACCTCACTTTCCCCCCCAACCAAACCCGACACCCCTATGTACCACCACAAACAAACCCGACACCCACACCTCACTTACCCCTCGACCAACCCCGACCCCCCTCCTCACCCCCGCAAACAAACCCAACACCCCCACCTTACCCCCCCACCAAACCCAACACCCCCTGACCAACCCCAACCCCCACACCTCACCCCCCCAGACACCTTCCCACCCCCCCAGACCAAACCCGACACCCCCGGCTCACTTACCCCCCGACCAAACCTGACACCCCCACCTCACCCCCCCGACCAAACCCGACACCCCTACCTCACTTACCCTCCGACCAAACCCAACTCGGGTCCGTCGGAGGTGGGGAGGGGCCAGAGAGCTGAGGGATTCCGGGGTCCGTCGGAGGTGGGGAGAGGGCAGAGCGCTGAGGGATTCTGGGGTTACGTTGGAGGGGGGAGGGGACAGAGAGCTGAGGGATTCCGGGGTCCGTTGGAGGGGGGAGGGGGCAGAGAGCTGAGGGATTCCAGGGTCCGTTGGAGGGGGGAGGGGCAGAGAGCTGAGCGAGTGCGGTGTCTGTTGGAGGGGGTATTATGACATCATAACTATGTCACAGAGAACAGCAGCTGCCCAGCTGATGTGACTGGCCTTTAAAGAATTTCACCCCTGGGGGGCGTCAGAGGTGAGATTTGAAAAATTTTCGACTCTTACGGTCATTAGGACCCCAAGACCTCTAACTGTACCAAATTTCAAGTCTCTAGCTCAAACGGTGTGGAAGGAGTAAGCTTACATGCACGCACGCATACACCATTTGACTTTTATATATATAGATATTCATACTACCTTTTTAGGTATACAGTACACTCTAGGAACACTCTGGATAGTGTGATTTTAAGTTTTTGCTCATTCACTTTTTTTCTTTTATCAAAATACATTGCGTATTTTATTTGCTCTGTCTCTTCTTTTGCTGGAGGGAGTGGAAGGAAGAGTAAAGCTTGCAGAATGCTTCTCCATTCCTTTAGCTACATTATCACTGTGTGTTCAGTTGCCAACAGAATTTCATAGTAAAAAAAGGATCGCAATATCCAGTTGCAGAGTGATATATTGTCAGTGAATCCATGCTGCAAACCTACAGTCTAATACCACATCATCATGTCTTTTTAGTAGGAACTTATAGTTCCCCACCCTATCTATCGTCTTTTCTGAAATCATTCCTCAGTATCTTCTTTACTTTCTGAAGCAGCGTCATCTTTCACCCACTTAATCTACAGTTTAAGTAACACACAAAATGACCAGCAGCTGTCCATGTGATGAGAGTTTTCCTCTTCTTCCTCTTTCCTATGAGATAGTGACACTGAGGACCAACATTTCTAGGCAAGCTCAAGTCTCAAATGGCCAGTGGAGTTGAGGTTTTCAAAGTATCCAAGGGTTCTGTCTTTTTTTTTTTTTTTTTTTTTTTTTTCTGGTCCCTTGGATGCTTACTGAAGATGAGTATTTCATTATCTGCTGCTGTTTACTATCCATCCTTTCTTAGTTCAGGATCGGCAACCTTGGCATGCGGGACTGCAGGGTAAACACCCTTAGTGGGCCCCGGTGGTTTGTTTACTTGCTGGTTCACTGACCGTGGCTCCAACTGGCCCCGGTTCGCTGTCCCAGTCCAATGGGGGCTGCAGGAAGTGGCGTGGTGCTTGCCGCCGCTTCCCGCAGCCCCCGTTGGACCGGGACGGCAAACTGCGTCTTTGTTGAACCTCATCAGATTTGTTTTGGCCCAATCCTCTAATTTGTCTAGGTTCCTCTGTATCCTGTCCCTACCCTCCAGCGTATCTACCACCCCTCCCAGTTTAGTATCATCTGAAAACTTGCTGAGGGTGCAGTCCACACCATCCTCCAGATCATAAATAAACAATCACAGTAGGAAAGGCATCCAGTGGTATCCATAGGAGCCAGCATATTAAACACTTGAGCACTCCAAGTATTTACACTTGAAGAGAAGTTGATTTCAAAACCTTGTCACAACCTCTTAAATCCTTCTGAACAAGTTTATGTAAACTTGTGTAATCTATTGTAAATGTATTTCAAAGACAAGGGTTTGACTAGCATTGAAGATTTTAAGGTAGGTTATGGAAAAGTTGAGTTGAAAAGTTTAATTGCGCTACCTTCTGAGCTACTGTCAGTGCTTTGCACAATCGTAATCTACTCCTTTATAGTTATAGCTTAATGCAAACTATGCACTGTATGCTTTGGGTCATAAGAAGAGGTGCTGTATTTTACTGGTACAAATTACATAAATTAGATTGCTGTACAAAGATGCATGGTAGGTCTTGCTCAACTCCAATGCAAAGGCTGGGCCAAAATTGTCTCTATTGTAACTCTTGAGAAGCAAATGGAGTTAAATGAAGGATGGATTTGGATTTATGCATTTAACCCTAGAGCAATATCCCATTCTTTGGTAATAGATTGAAAGCATTCATTACCCTTTTGCTGTGGTTCTTTTTTACTTGATCTATCCATTGAATTGTGTTTCAACATGAATAATAGTTGGGCTTACGGTGGTAACTTTTACTTGAGAGGAAGTGGTAGTATAGAATCATGTTGAAAGAATGAACCAGTCATTCTGGTTTGCAAATTTAAAATGCCCTTGGAGAGGCTGGTTTAGGTTCTAATTGGTCTTTTGGATTGGATACCTAAACTTAACTCGAGAACTAATAAATGATTCTGGATTCCTTGGCGTGATCTTCAGACCCTTCTCAAAAGCAAATAGACTCTTTAAAAACAAACAATTATTTCACTCTGTGGGTGTGCTCGATACATACAGTAGGTTAAAACCAATCCTTCCTGAAAAGTTTATGCTAAAACATCAGTGAGCAAATTACAGAAAGGAATACCTAAATAGGATACTCCTAAAACCCACTAAATTTTCCTCCGGGTATGAGCTGGGATACATTGGCAAGATACCATGGACAGTAGCAGCAGTACAAGTGAAGTCTGTTTTATGGATGAAGAGAGAACTTCAGTTTTGAGTGTCACCTTTCAGCAGAATTGAATTTGCTTTTTTTTTATTATTTTTTTTATGGAAGAATAAAATAAAGGAGCATCGTATTAAAGAAAAAGTATCAACTTTATTGTCTCCCCCATTAGTTAGGTTTAAAAAAAAAACAAATCTAAAATCTGTGTTTTCCCTACACTTTCAGTTATTCTGTTGAAATAAGCTCTCTATAAGAATGTAAGCTGGACTGACTCTCAAGGAAGTAGCATGAGTTTGTTTGCCATGTAACTCTTCTAGTTCTCTTTGTACGCCCATAGACTAAAGGAAAGCAGAAGTGGAGATGTGCAGTGGCATTTCTCTGATCGACTGAGTCCAGCTTCCCTTAGTTTGTTACACTTCATTGATAGTATATTACTAACTTAACAGTTCAACTGTGGAACATCCTGTCACAGTATTTAAGCAGAGCAGCCTGGCTCTCATTAAATGTGGTTGAGCCAAATACTTTGAAATCAATATATCATGAATGGCAGAGAGAAATATTAAGATAATGGACTGTGAACTCTTAATGTGCCTACAAGTTACATCTTACTCCTAAGGGTATGGCTAGACTACAAGATTATAGCGCGTTTGTTTGTAGCGCATCCCATTTAGCGCAATAGGTTTTGCGCTAGAGCCTGTGCACATTTAAACTCTGCAGCGCTAAAGAATGGACACATTTGCAGCGCTTCTGGTGGCAGTGAGAGTAGCGCGATAGGGCAGGTATCCCAGCATTCAGCAGGGAGACAAGTTCAGGCTGTCAGTGACTTTTCCCGAAAACTGACAGGCTCCACACAGCTCCGTCGGCAAGCATTCCCCGCGACCCCTCCACCGAAAAGCAGCAGAATTTTTTTTTTAAAAAAAGCGCGGACGCCCCAGTTCCCCCACCGCTCCCCAGTCGCCCCCCCCCGCCGCTGCGGGTGGGCTTCCGGGTCTGCCCGGGTCCCCGCCGCTGCGGGCGGGCTGCCGGGTCCGCCCGGGTCCCCGGCCCCGCCGCCGCGAGTTGCGGCAGCAGGAGCTCAGCACTCGGCGACCCCCCGGGGGTCGAGACCCCCAGTTTGAGAAACCCCGCCTTATAGCATTATACCATTACATGAGTGATTACACTGGCTCTAACACACTACAGAGAATACGCAAAAAGCCTTCTGTCTCTCGGAAAGGTGGTTTTATAGTTGCGCTTTAAACGGTGACTAAATGCGCCAAAATGTCACTTGATAGTGTGTAGGGTAAGATAATTATAGCGCTACTGGAGGGTTTTAGCGCTACAAAGCGCCAGTCTAACCATACCCTAAGTAAAAAGCGACTATACAAATGTCATCTATGCATACCCTAAGGAAACCATCTACTACACTTTGTTATGTAAAGTGCATTAGGATGTTCTTGGCTCAGGAGTGATTTATTTCTGAAATCTTGTGAGCAATCTGATGATAAACCAATCTCAGAAGTTGTTTGGTTAGTTTGGGATACTCATCTTCCCTTGTGTGTCAATTTTTGTGTCATCTGCAAACGTTATTGATGGTCCTATGTGTTCTTCCAGATCCTTAATGAAAACATTAAATAGCATAGGTCCAAGAACGGAATGCCTGCAGGATCCTACTAGAAGCGCACCTGTTCATGACTATTCTCCATTTACATTTTGAGACCTGTCAGCTAGCCTTTCATTCATTCAATATGAGACTACTTTTATTTTATATTCTAGTTTTTAAAATCAAAATATTATGTGGTACCAAGTCAAATGTCTTTCAGAAGTCTAGGTATGTTGCATCGAAACTATTATCATTATCAACTAAACTTGTAATCTCACCAAAAAAAGATATCAGGTTAATTTGACAGGATCTATTTTTCATAAACCCATGTTAATTGGCATTAACTTTATCACTCTCTTTTAACGCTTTATTAATTGAGACAGTATCAGGTGCTCCATTATCTTGCCTGGAATTGATGTCAGTGTGACAAGCCTATAATTACCCATGTCATTCCATCTACCCTTTTGAAATATTGGCACGACATTAACTTTCTTCCAGTCTTCTGGAACTTCCCTGGTGTTTCAAATCTTATTGAAAATCAATATTAAGGGTCTTGGACGCAAGTTATCTGTAACTGCTGAGTTAAAAATATTTAGCATCCTTCTGCTATTTTGGAATGGAATAAGTGTTATCATATGATATGACTACATCTGATTTTTTTTTGCCAAATACAAAACAGAAATATTTATACAACATTTCTGCCTTTTCTTCATTTTTGATAACCCTGCCGTTTCCAGATTCTTTTTGTTTCTAATACACTTAAACTCCTTATTTTCTTTAACTCTGCTGACTGGAGATTTCTCCTTGCATCCCTTTGCTTCTTATCAGTTTTCTGCAGCTCCTAGCTTCTGATTTATATTCATCATTATCAACGTCTTTCTTCCATTGTTATATATTTGTTTAAAAAATTATTTTTTTTCGTCACTGTCTTCACTTCCCCTTTAAACCAGGTCACTTTTATTTATTTTTTTAAACCAATACAACCGCCTTTTTCAATTATGGGGCTGAGGCTTTTGGGGCATTTGGTAATGGAATCTTAAATCACTCTTAATGATCATTCACATTTTCCTGATTAAATTCTTCTTCCTTGCTGATTTGACCTATAATTGTTTTCAGCTTTCTGAAATTGGCCTTTTTAAAGCACCGACTATGCCTATCCCTGGTCTCGGCTTTATTCTGTTTTCACACTATATATGCGATCAAGTCGTGAGCACTTGTACTGAAGTTACTATTAATTTTTAGTTCTGTGATCAATTCTTCTTTGTGTTCAGACAAGGTCTAATATAGAATTTCCTCCATGTTGGATGCAACATTTTTTGAGTTAGGAAATTGTCACCTATAATACTTCAGGAACTCCAAGGATGTTTTGCTACCGACAGAATAAAGGATGTGCAGGATGGGTAAATCAATTCTGTTGAAAATCGGGCCTTGTTCAAATCATAACCCTTTCCTTGAAAGGCATCTGCTCTCCTTTAATGGATGAATATGTGCCCTTTCCTTACCTTTCTTCAATTCCCTGACTGCAGATAAGCCATTCCATTCCTCTCTGTAATCTACAATAGGTTTTATGACCTTTTTCTTTCAGTGTCCCAGGAAAATACTCCTGTTTCTGGCATGACCACAAGTGTTTCTTGACTTCCTTATTCCCTGAACACCCTTAAACAACCACTACAACTCGCCACTGTACTTTTTTGAAGATCCTTCCAGGGTCCAAATGATTCACAGTGTTTGTAGAATCCCCAGAATGCTCTTGAATTCACGTAGGGCTTCTCCTTTCCTAGTGTTTTGTTTGCTAGGGTCCGGAGAAACTATCAAATGAAATGGTGACAGTCCAAAGGCCCAAAAGACATATTTGCAGATGGCTGGACTTAGGGTGACCAGACAGCAAGTGTGAAAAATCGGGATGGGGGAGGGGGTAATAGCCTATATAAGAGACTCAAAAATCGAGACTGTCCCTATAAAATCGGGACATCTGATTACCCTATCTGGACTCAAGACTCTTCAGAAGTATGGCAGGGCAAGGATTCCCAAAGAGGGAAAGAGCAGCCTGGGTCACCCATTAAAAAGGGTGGGCAGATGGAGAAGGGTGGGATGGATGGAACTTCAAAAGGTTTGATACAACTCTTGTCATGGCCTGCCTGAACCAGTAGAGGATCCCATATCATTTTAACAAGAAGAGACTGGCTGATGAGCTGTAGTTTTGAGAGGGCTATAGAAAGTGAATGTTGATGCAGATATGTAAAGATATGTAAAGATCTCTATTAAGGATAGAATAATAAGATGGTTATTAGAAACTGTTTAATGTTAATGTTTTATTTGATAAGGTTATGGAAAAAGTTTTAAATGATCATGAGTAATAGAGTTGGTTTTTGCACTTTATACAATTACTACCTCTTTAAAGGCAATAATGCTGCTGTTTGCACGTTCTATGCACGAGTAATAGCCCTGCAAAAAGGGCGCGAGTTCTGTCCAATCACGCTGCTTGTACCACGTGCTTATCCCACGTGAGTAGTCCAAATCTGCCTAGCAATATATGGTAACCAATCATGTAACACATATATGCAAGTGCGTAGTTAATCAAGACTATAAAAGCTGCAAGTTAGGCGTGATGGGTGTGGCAGTTTCTTTGCGCTTTTGGGCGACTGTCACCTCGGCCGAATAAACACGTTTTGTTTTAAGCCTCATTGGTCTCCCTGAACTTCATTACTGGTCTCCCTCTATAGCCTAGCGAACATCCCGCTACAGTTTCATCACTGTAACCTGAGTTTTAAAAGCTCTAAATGTGGCGGTTAGGAAATTAAAAAAATACCATGCAAATGTTTCATCGCAGTCTTAATGGGCTGTTCTGTCCTTCCCAGTTAAATAACAAGCAAATGCAGCAGTTTTAGGCCTCAGTTTCTCTGAGGCAGCCATTATTTGATTGCTAAGGATGACTTTTTATCATAGTGCATGGTTGCTTATACAAACCTCTAACCAGAAAGAAGTGTGTATCCAGTGTTGCTTAACAGTGGAAGTGATGACATTTCTAACAGCCACTTATCACATGGGCACATTGTTGCTTCTCTGTTATACAAATGAACCATAAATCAGGGGAGTCACTCTATATATCAGTCTCTCCTCTTCCAGTGCCTTATATCCTTCTGTGTGGAGAGAGGCAAATCTGTCAGGCAATGTTTATAGATAGCCATGCCTAGTGGTTGGAGTAGAAGTTGAAGCCAGATCTAGAGTTGGGATTGGGCAGAGGACAGCACTGGAACCAGAATCTGGATATAGGTTGGGTTGGAACTGAGATTAGTCTGTAGACAAGCCAAATAACTGTCGTACCTGGGATCCAGGTGCAGGCCATAGATGGAAACCAGGAGGTCAGAGTCTGAGGGTCTGGAGGGAAAGGGGTCACAAAGTGGATGTAGGGCTGGAGCAGATCAGTAATCGGGCTGGTTACATCCTTCAGACGAAGTCCAGTTACCCTTTTTTTAATGATGATCTATCTAGTAAATGTTCTCCAGGGTGACCTTTAAAGTGCTTAAACTTTGAAAAGGGCACGAAAGACATTATAATATTCTAGTTCTCAGACGTCACGCTTAGCAGCAAAATGTGTTGTCAGTGTTGGTTATAATTTGCTTTAATAGTAGCAAATCTGTCATCTAGATTTTTCTGAGTATTTTACAATTTTGGACACCATCATACCATCTCACTCTTCAGTGACGGGGCTTTCGCTTGCATCCAGGGCTAGCAAATGTATCTCTGCTTCGATGAAGCAAGGACAAATGAAGACCCACTGTTATCAGTGCCCGACCCACAAGTAGATCTCTGTCAATCTCTCATGTTGAAATTGTTCCACTTAGGATAAATTGGAGCAGGGACTTGAATTTGGGTGTCCTCCCTGCATGCTCTAACCATCAGGCTATGGGGATTGTGATTTGGGTGTGTGGCCTTCTTTTCTGCTCAAGCTGTTCTGCTCTGTATTAAATACTTGAATAGTCATTGGGCCAAAGTCTTGAGGGGAGTAAGAATGACTGTATAGTTTGGTGGCTAGGGCATGCCCATGGGATGTGACAGTCCCAAGTTGAAGTCCCTGTTCCGATGACTATTTAATTACTTATGCACAGTGGAACAGCTTCAAAAGGAGAGAGTGAGAGAGATCTGCCTTGCAATAACCGGAGCCCTGTGTTTTGGGCATGCTTCTGCAATGTTGGAGACCTAAGTTCCAAGACCTGCTCCACATCAGGTAGAAGAGAGAACTGAACTTGGGCCTTCCACATCCCAGCTAAGTGCCCTCACCCTGGGGCTAGAGATTACACAGGAAGTGGCACCAACATCACCTTCTCCTCTGGTAATTTTGTGAATCTAGCACTTATTTTCTTTGCCTCTTTATTTAAAAGATGCCCAGGAACAAATCAAAACATTCCATTTCCAATTGAACAAAATGTTTTGTTTGACCCAAAACAAAATCTATATTTGTAAAGGTCAGCAATTTGCCAAAATGTTTCAGAATTTTCAGTTTAGGTTGAAATGGAATTAAAAAAAAAAAATGTCGAACTGCCAGCAGTCTGAGAAATCATGCATTATCCCAGCTCTAAACTATAGCAATTATGCCATTAGAGTTTGTTTTTCTGAAAAAATTAGGGTATGGATTTACTGCAACAGAGGAAAATTAAATATTTTCATTCTTTCTGTGGTTATATACTCAGAAGGTCTACTGTTTTCCATTTACATGCCTGAAATGGATTTCCAAGGACATTCGGGTGGAAGTAAGTTTTAGCTTGTTGGGATAAGTTTTAGTCTGGCAGGTCTGATCACTTCACTTCTGGTTTTCTTTAGCTCCAGTCACACAGATATGTTGTTGAGAAAAATGAATTTGTCATAATTCTCTTTCATAAGATTCTTGAACCTCAAGAGACAACCAGAAAGTTATGACGGAAGCCCTTGAATATCTAACTTGTCAGATAATTAAAACCTTACAACTGTCAGGTGCCTCCCACTTCATCAAATGATTAATATGTGAATTCACATCACTTGTCACAATACTGTAACAATGAGCTTCTTTGGACGCTGGCTTCTAGCTTATCTTTATCTAAAACCTTTGCATAGAAGTCTTATATAGGACTACACTGCCATTCTGTTTTTCATTAAGTATTTTAATATAGTCCTCCTCTTAGTGGCTGCCCCCTTCCACACAGCTTTCAGTTCACTTAAGTCAGCCTACCATACCTTTCAACCTCAGCTAAATCATTCTTATTCATAAACTGTAGTAAATGCCTTGTTGAAAGAACACCCTCCTCCCAAATCTTTTCAATTCTAGCCTATGATGAAGGTAAATATCCAGCCCTATCTAGGAGCTAGGCTGCTCATCTGCACGGCCTAAATCAGGGTTTCTCAAACTGGGGGTCGCGACCCCCCGGGGGGTCGCCGAGCGCTCCCCAGCGGGTTGCGAGCTCCTGCCACCGCAACTCGCGGCGACTGGGGCTGCGCCCCGGCCCCCAGTCCCCACAGCGGGCGGGCTGGGGGCCGTCGCGCTTCTGGCAGCCCGCTCGCGGCGGGGCCGGGGGAGCGGGGGGCGCACGCGCGGTTGGGTTTTTTTTTTTTTTTTTGTAATTCGGCGGCTTTTCGGCGGAGGGGTCGCGCCACGCCGCCGGATCACAAAAAGGGTTTGCGGCCTCAACTAGTTTGAGAACCGCAGGCCTAAATCTATGTAGGACAATCTGCAGCAACTACAGCATAGCTGTGTGGCTATTTTTGGCAACATACCTTCTGTCTAGTGGTCTTAGAGCAGTGGGAGGCTGCACATGCTTACCATGCCGATGCTATGCATGTGGAGTGATTGGAATTATTTTTCTGGTAAAATATTAACAAAACATATATACAGATACTTTTTAAAAAGTATTTATATGACATGACTTCTTAAAAATAAATGCAAGCCAATTAATTTTATTTCATGTTTCCTTTTTACTCTACTTGCATGCTTAAATAGGCAGTGTGTTAGACTGTGAGTTAGCAAGTTTATTTTCCCTACGTCAGTGAGAAAACAAATTCCTATGTTTCTGACTCTTGATGATCATATATTGCAATTAATGAGTAAAAAATGTGCAACCACTAGTTTTTTCTGTCTCATGGGACACAGACTGGATTGGCACTTCTATAGCAAGCAGACTTGAATGTTGAAATGATGCTTTTCATTGCCATTTAAAATAAAAATTCTGCATTATACTGATCACCAAGCTCTTCATTCTGCCACCATTACTCAAATTGAGTTTATACTTTATTCTGAAAGTAGCCCCATTGAGCTCACTAGAACTAATTGTAGAGCAAAGTACTGTAATGTATTGCAAGAAGTGTCCTCATGCCACTTGGAATAGTTATAAATAAAATAGTTGTTGCAGCTCAAGAGGATATTTATGAAGTGCAACACTTATAAAGCTCTGGTATTGGAAAGCTGAGACCTATGTGTTATGGCACAATCATCTCAAATTAACGGGATTATATTTGTAAGTTATGGATCCGTTATAAATTGATAATGGAAACTTCTAAAGCATTGTGTGGTCATTTTTCCTTAAGTGTCACAAAACTTCCTTATTTTTTTGTATTATTATTATTTTTAATATTATTACTTAGACAAAATACAGTGGGTAACTTTCTAGGGTGGCTTTTTTGATGTTACTTAAAATCCATATTTTTTTTGGGTAGTCTTTTTTTAACATCCATATTTGCAGTTACTCTAAACTACTAGCACATTCGTATGCATAATATTGGACACAACCGTGATTTCATTGATAGCACTACACTCACTGAAGAACACACTGCTCAATACTGATCAACCAATCAAAGAATAGAAGAAATAGCCACCCAAAATTTTACAGTCCATAGTACTAGCATATCAGAGCTCCAAGAAAATGTTGTATTCCTCTTTAAAAAGCAAGTATCAAGGTCCATCGTTGAAGCTAAGGTGCAGAGCTAAATTAAGTAATGTTCTTTGCTTTGAAACTCTTAACATTTCCAGTAGTTCAGCACATTCATCTTTTCATTATGTAGTTAAAAATAAAATACCTCTTCTTTCATTTTAGTGAGGGATTTGTTCAGGCAAAATTGGAGGCTGTGCTGTGCTCCTTTTCTTTTTGTTGTTTTGAGACGAGTTTGAGCAATTAGACCAAAGCATCTATTATAAAGGGTGTGTGTTGAAATGGGAAGTAGGGCAGTGTGGTAAACAGCTGCCAATACCAGTAACCAGTTGCTTTGAGCTGAGCTTAGCTTCTATTAAGCAGCTCAACCTATTGACGTAGTGCACAGGGAAGTACTCAGCAGACTTCTCCCCCTCCCTATCATTAATAATCTCCTGTGCTGTGGATGTGACAAACTCCATTTTGATCGGGAGTTGGGCCTGGATTTGTAAGAGTGAATCCGATTTGACCTTAAGACTGCATTGTGTTAGGATATATTTTTGCCATTTCTGAAGTTGCACATTCAACTTTACCTTTGCCAAAGCCTCTTCATTCCTTTTTGGGTTGCTAGATTGCCAATCTTGTTCGTATTTTTTTAGTATAAGGTGAAAACTGAGGAATGTTAGTCATGCAGGTGTTATGATCTGGATCATGCTATGGATTTATGACAGACCATCTGAAATGCACATGAATACAATACTTGTTGTAATGGAGAAAATAGGTAAGAACCTCATGTTTTATGTACCTTGAGATATTTCTTTTAAATGTTTTTCTAATTTTAAAGCTTGGAAATGGAAATATTATTATCCACATTAAGAAAATGAACAGCTAGCCTCTTTTTCTTGCATTTTTGTTTCCTCATCAAGTTTACCTAGTTTAATGTAATGCATTAGTTTGGAGTCCAATGTAATACACAGGTTGGAGGAGAGCGATTTTCAAAATACACAGGTCATCTGTTGATTCGATTTTTCTAAAACATATAGCACAAAACCTGTGATTTGGTTATCATTGATATGAGACAGCAAGGAGTGATGTTTTGTCTTGTAATTTGAATGGAAAACTTAATTTTAAAAAAATTGAATGGTATATTAAAGTTAAACAACTTTAGTAGTTTATCATATTATATAATATTTATTGTGCATAACTTTTTCTATAACTTATTTAATACTGAAGTTGTACTTTTATCCTAAAACCCTTTTTATTGGCCTCGTCTACTTTTTGCAATTAAGTAGCCATACCCTACAATATGTTCCTAGGATATCTTCTTCAGAACAACACAGTAATTTATTTTGAATAGATCAGACCAAATGAATGTAAATGTGGAAAGACTGGTAGATGCAAAGAAAAGCGGAGCATGAGGGGGACCTGCTAGGTTATTGTAAAAGATTTTATTACAGTATAGACTGGACTTGGGGGTGCTAACATATCTAGTAGATTTGGGGTTAGGATGTAGAACTGTGACATCATCCTCATCAAAATGTTTTCTTCTCTTGTGTTGCCCTCTAGCAATGATGCTGATGAAAGAATGTATGAAACATTGTGGAGGCTAATTCCTGGCTAATTAGTGGGGTTTACTGGTAATTCTTCTCAGTTATTTCACTTTAATAATATATTGAGGCCTATGTGTGTATTAGTATAAAAGTTTCCCTTTTCTTTCCATTTAGCTTATCCCTTCCTAACTAACCCTCTTCCCCCCCCCAAAAAAAATATTGTGAAACTAACATAACATTTGCTTGTCACATTGTTCACTCTGCTTCTGTGTTCTTTCCCTCCCATATCTAGTGTCTCTTGTCTATTTAGATTGTAAGCTCTTTTTGCAGTGCCAAGCACCATGGGCCCCCACTTTTGGTTGTTCATTATGCACTACCATGATAAATATGATGAATAGTATCTTTTTATAAATAATAGTGCATTTTCAGAATATTTTTCCATCATAATTTAATTTAGTGTGCTTAGCAGTAACATAACCTAACTTGCGTAAAATACTGAATTGATCCTAGTTGGCTGGCACATGTAACTTTATGGTTGCTGCTGGCAAGAAACCACTTTAGATACTGATGTAGTGTTAGTAAAGCTTGCCCGCCATGCTGGGGTTGCTCTGAAAGTGTTTTAAAGGTAGATGGTTCTTGCTAAAGTAAAAATTGAACTTGAATGCTAGAGATGAATCATTCTGATTTATTCCTTGGAATTATTATTTTTTAAAAAATGGGGCTCACGAGAAAGGAAATGTAACGCTCCTGCAAATAAGGGATGGACAGCATCAATTAGAGGCCATGCTCTACATAGTTTCTTTCTTTCCCCACAGCTACAGCACCCTGCTAATCTAGTCATGGTAATAGACTGCAAATCATACCAGATTTTGTGTGTGCCGGGGGGAGAATCATTAAGTGAACAAACATCCCCTAGGAAGTAGGCCAAGACCAGCAACCTCATTTTCATTTTTGACTTAATCCAGATTTTCAGATGTGAAAAGCTATTGCGTTCATCCACTGCACCACCACCAAGTGCTTCTTCAGATGAATTCCCTTGCAATATTGATGTCGCAGATAATGCTGTTCGCGAGGGTGACCAGATAGCAAGTGTAAAAAATCGGGATGGGGGGGTGGGGTAATAGGTACTGATATAAGAAAAAGCCCCCAAAATCAGGAAGGTCCCTATAAAATTGGGACATCTGATCACCCTACTGATAGCTGCAAAATTCCAAAGTGGAAATGGAAGTATACGTTAACACAATATCATGAAAGGACATGAAATCAGAAACAGTGCCTTTTGGGCACAAGAGCTTCATGGAATTGCAGGAAAACAGATAGATGATCAGAGAAAACTGGGAGCATGTTTAAACTGTGACAATTTGCAAATGAGGGTTTTTTTAAGAGCGTGAATTTAACTTCTAATTGAAACACATGGCAATAAAATTAATCCAAATTTTGTCGGTGTGCTTTGGGAGCCAGTTTGTACAAAAGGAAATTCGTAAGCCCAAGAGGATTTTAGTGTTTTGATTGATTGTGATGGGCTGTAATGAGTATATGACAATCTGAAGGGTTTTGTTATAGTCAATAAAGCAAGAGGGATCTACGTGCAAAAGAAATCACATATCACTTACTCTTAGGGAATGACAGAAACCCAGAAGCCAATGTGATGGTCAATTTATGGTGATCAAAATTCTTTATTGGGAGGTAAACAGAGAGGCTGTGAAAAAGAAAGTTGTGTAAAATGACACACTACAAAACAGATTTGGAGTGATCTTTATTTTTTCATGTTGCAAGGAAGTCTGTAAATATTTATCAGATATGTGTTTTCCCAGCCAAGTTATGAGGTATCTGTGTATAAATTCTGTATAATGGCCTGGGACATGGGTATGTAAGGTATGGTACAGAGAGGGGTTTCTATAAAACAGAAGAGTCTGCTGCCTTTAGTACTTACATCATGATCATTCAAAGCTAAGAGGTTATGAAGTGAAGTGTATTCAAGAGACAAGTGGAGTACAAGAGGTACATGGAAGTAGACAAGATTTTACTAGAATGAGAAAAGCCCATGTAGACAATCATGAGACCATGGGTAAATCTGTGTGTGTGTGTGTGTGTGTGTGTGTGTGTGTGTGTGAGAGAGAGAGAGAGAGAGAGAGATCATGTGAAAAATGGGGATAACACTTCCTTTCCCCCAACATATATTTGTTTTGCTTCTGTTCATTCAGAGACCATGGAAAAGGGGTTGGTGTAAGAACCTGAATAGAGCAGTCAATGTAAATTTATCACCGTCCAGGGTAGTTTCAGGAACAGGATGACTGAACTGTTTTTTAATCTGTATATAAAAAGAGAATGAAAAAGTACTGGGAATATATCTGAACTGAATTGAAATTTCTGCATTTTTTAGACCGTAAAAGATTTACAATATTTCTGTAGAAGCAAAAGGAAATGTGCACACTTGCATGAAGTGAACTCGTAAGAACATCAGAACAACTGTACTGGGTCAGATCAATGGTCCATCCAGCCCAGACTCCTGTCTTTGACAGCAGACACTTCAGAGGAAATGAACAGAACAGGGCAATTTCGAGTGATCCAGCCCATGTCATCCAGGCCCAGCTTCTGGCAGTTGCAGATTAAGGGACACCAGGAGCATGGGGTTACATCTGACCATCTTGGTTACTAGCCATTGATGGACCTATCCTTCATGAACTAATCTAATTCTCTTTTGAATCCAGTTATAATTTTGGCCTTCAAAAGAGATAGTTAATAATAAAGTTGTGGCCTAATTAAACCACATCCAGTGTCTCCTGCCTTCCAATATAACCAGACAGTTCAGTATTAGCCGAGCAGTAACCGCAGTGCTGCATGCATAACATTTTAAGTTGTATTTTATTAGAAAGTGTTAGTGTTCTTCCATTAAAATCAAAATCTGGAAGTAGATGGGGCTTATCCAGTGACTAGTGAGTGTGTCTCTCTCTCTCTCTTTGTAGAGATGGTGCAAGTATTTAGCAAACAGCTACTACTCAGGCATGTGGTCTACTTTCAGAAGGTTAGAATTTCAGCTTTGTAAAGACCTCAGAGGACACCCATGAGCACAAAAGATTAAAGGGGTGTATGGCTTTGGCTTTCAAGTTTAGGTAATATTTTAATCAGAAGTAGCTGAAAAAGCATTTGAAACCATCCACAACTATTTTTAACATGTCTAATCTTAAAAAAGCATCAGAATCTATATTAACTTCTTGAACCAGTTGGTGGTCATGGGTTAAAATGCCACATTACAATTTGGTTTTTTTCCAAGGGTTGACACCACAGTGTGGTGCCGTAGAGACACATTGCTGACTATGGTGGAAGTTTAAAATAAAAATAAAAAAAATCCAAGATAAATGTGGGGTCTTGGCCGCAATTATTCTTTCCTCCAATGAAATAGGTTGTAATGTGCAATGCTTGTATGGAGAGCTACTGCGTTGAGGTGGATATTCCATTTCTCTGTGCAGTCAATGAACTAACTGTAGTTCACGTGTTAACCTGTAAACTGCTTTCAGAGAATTTCAGCATGGAAGTCAGTAGCAAGTTCTCACACCTTTTAGTATATGAAGTGAGGAGAGAAAGATATGGAGGTAAATTCTTTAATCTCCAATACTGCAAACACTTAAGCAAGTACATACGTGAGGGCAGAATTTAAGCTGTGATTTAAAAAAAAAAGTCTATAAAGAGAGTAAATATTTTTGTGGGTGGTGTTGTATTCTTTAACTTTAAAAAATAATTGAAGTCAAGTAGTTCCTTGTGTATGCTAATTTGGAGTCTTTAGAGATGGTGACAATGGATTGATGTTCTCATATAACTGGAAATAATTTAATATTTTGGGCATTTAGTGGAGAAAGAACAAATAAATTTAAGGGGCTTATTTCCTGCATTTGGGGGTTTTGTTTTAAGATAAAATGTAAAACCTGAATAAAGTAACATACGTTTAAGAAACAAAATCAAATTATGGCTAAGAGATTGAGGACAAGTCATAAAACTCTGCAATGTGTGTATAGCTTTTTATCACTCTGCAGGTAGGTTTTATCCCTGGTGAAATGTAGTGGAGTTAACTGCAGATAAATTAGGTCCAACATGACTAAATGCAAGAGTAACCCTCTCTTTTGAGACAGGCATCTTTACTGTAGTGAGATTTTATTAAAATGTAGCAGTTATAAAAGGCTGTTATGATTGTTCTACAATCTGTGCTATGATTATAGAATATCAAGTTTTGAAGAAACATTATTTATAAATCAACAGCAACAAGAAGACTGCAGTACAGTTATAGTCTCACTGGACGTGTGTGCAGAGTGAGCTTTTCTCTAATGCTGGGTGTCTGTCAGAAGACTGGAGTACTTGCAGATATCCACATATGTTCCTCGCTTGATTTTTTTCTCATTGCTGTGCCAGTCCTTTATCACCTACAGCTGACAACAGGCTGATGTTACCTGAGGGTTCAGAAACGAAGACATCTTGGTGTTTTGGTCTGCTATTTTCATGCCACCAGACATGGGGGAGGGGGGGGAACTCTTCATACATAGTTGTTGTTACGGTCTCTCACAAAATAGATGCCACTCTTTTCTATGATGATAATAATAAAGCATGCACTGCATCCATGACAATGTTCTTAAAGTTTTTCTCCAATGCCTACAAATAATATTTAGAAAATATAGATAGTAAAACAGATAATTTTAAACAAATAATTTCACTAACATCTTGGATTTGGTTCATCTCCTTCTTAGAGAGCCACTATATACATTAAATTATTATTTGCTATTCTGGAAATATTCCTGCTTCATAGTCAGAGCCAATTATGATATCATTGGACATATTTTAGGGGAGCAGATTAGAAGAGGAGCTCATTTTGAAGATGCTGCTACTACTTGGTTACCATGGACCTTGAGTGGCAGATAGTTCTTTATGGCTCTTTAAGCACGTCAACACATGCTAGATTTAACCTTAATAATGGTGGTGATGTGACACAGAATCTGTTTTTTGGTTTGGTTTTGTTGCCCTTCCCCCACTACTTTGCCTACCTCACCAAGGAGAGTGTGTCCCTTTCTGGCAGCATGCCCGTATTTATAGCACTTAAATCAAAGCCCAGATTACAATTCCTGATGTTCAGCTGCAGATGGTCATTGCACTGAGCTGCTGTGCAAGCAAACCAAGTGTAAGAGGAAAAAGGAAGTTCTGAATGTAACACCCATAAAAGCATGTAACGAACAGGACTACATGCTGGTGGGACTGTGAATAAACTAATGAATCAGTCAGTAAACTACTTTTACTGTTTAGTGGAAGGCAAATCTTGGCACGGTCTCAGATGCAGGCTATTTATTAGTGGGGGCATGGAGGGATACAATCAATTCTAGTTGCACTTATATCTATAGCTGTCTTTGTGTCTGTCTCTCTCTCACCATCTATCTAATAATTAATAAAAAGTTGTCTTACTCTGTCTTCTAAAAGCATCACTGAATAGTGGGTCTGGAGGACAGATTGGTAGGAAATAGTAACAGAACTATTTTAAATTAATCACAGACTATCTTTACAGCGCGGTACAAAACACAAATACAAGTCTTGGCCTGCAGGCCTTACACAGCCAGAATCTTCTGGGGTTAATCCCAGTTGTCCCAGAGTAGTACAGAAGAATTCAGTTCCAAGATGGGGGAACCGTACATTTTTAAGGCGGCACACGCCAGGCTTGTCTACATTTACCACACTGTAGCAGCGCGGCTGGCTGCCAAAGCACTTTGTGAAGATGCTACCTATGCCGACGGGAGAGCTTCTCCCATTGGCATGGGTACGCCACGGGGTGTAGCCCTCCTGTTGATTTAGCAGTGTGTAAACTGGGAAATCAGTCGGTATGACACCCCTGACAGTTCGTGGTGTTGACCAGGGCATAGGTTGAGATTTGACTTCACATTGTTCTCACTGAAATCAGTGGATACTCTTGGCTTCCGGGAGACCAGAGTTAGACATTTGCGGAGTCCTTTTGAAAATCCCACCCATATTTGGTTACTGATTTAGGATTATCCACAGTTTAATATTTAAAAAAACAAAACAAATGAAAGCTTTAATTCAGTTTGAATATCATGTTGCTGCATAAACTTAGAAATCTCCGATTTGAAATGTAATCTCGTAGGAAACTACTTTGGAGGCAGATCGGTTTTTTGAATGGGGTTGCTGCTGCCCTTTATTATATCACTGGCCTCAGACCCTGCAACGTGCTCAGAGCATCCATGTCAGTAGCTAACAAAAAGATGTGGTCAGTCATCGTGTCCTGGACCCGCCAAAGTTATAAAACCAGTGAATTGTTGCGGAAGCTTTCAAAAAGCACACAGATAAAGCAGATCACATATTTGCCAACTCTTACATGAATATAGAGAACTCCTTAAAAACCTGCACTAAAATATGTTTTTTTTTTTATTAAACCATCAAGCTTGGTGTTGGGGGGGCCCCACGTGAGGTTTCTTTCACTGCTCCTGATGCTGAGTTGATGGTTTAGCAACTGTTTCTCAACCAGGTTTCCCCCTCCCCTCTCAATTTGAGCCTGACTGAATATTTTGAAAAGAGCTTTTTCTTGGTTTGAGCTTGGTTCAGTGAACAAGGTGGCTATTTGAAAACAGTGGGGTGTAGAGTTGTATGTCTTGTCACCCTTTGCTTTTACCCTGACTGACCTTCAAGCTGTGTAGGAGACAAAACTTAGGGTGATTAATTAGTCTTCACTTGTTATTTGGGATAGCTTGCCTGGCTTAGAGAGAGGGGTGAGAGAGAGAAAAGGAGAAGAGGAATATAAACACAAACATTTTCTAACATTTTGTTTAGAGGAGACAGTGGGATGGAAGACTCCAACCTGGATCAGCTGCTAGGAGACAGTAAGTTTCTGAGTCATGTTGCTTACAAAGCACAGCATTGTTTAAAAAAAAAAAAATCAGCTAGCTGATAGGCTGCCTTTTTAACCAGAGTAGATTTAGAACCTCTTGCAGTTGTTTTATGTAGAGAGGGAAATGATTGCAATAGAAATAGCTGAGAGAGAGAAAAAGGGGTTGGGGTTTTTCACTTTATTGTATTCACAATGTGTTAGCTAGCAATTGTGATGTGCAATATTCTTTAGTCATTTTTAGAGTTTTATAAAAATATCTAATCCTTTTAATCCATAACGTGCTTTTACAGACCATTATGAACACTACATTGTACAGTAAAGCTGTTATTTATTTGATCAGCATTTTATTTACATAAAAAAGAAAAGGTATGTTAAATCATGTATTATTGATTGTTTAGGGACATTTTTTTTTTTTGGAAAAACACTTAAGTAGCCTTTTTCATATCAGGCTGTCCTCTGGCCTCAAATAGTTTTTCATTCTGCCTTTTTGCCAGGAAGAATTCTACTCATTTTGACAATTAGTAGATACATACTTCTTTAAGGGCCTGGCCCAAAGCCTATTTTACTTACTTTAACCTTCACTTATTCTTCTGGTTTAAAAAGTTGAGTGAAACCGGAACCGATGTTGGTACAGGGGCATAAAACATTGGTAAACATTAAATTCTACGTTGTGAATATTGAAATATGGTAATTATTTTTAACTATCTTTGATTATTTCTTTTACTGTTTTGCTGTCTAATAGTTTTGCTTCATTGTGGAACTAATACATTTTACTGGTGCAGTTCTGCGCACTTGCATCAGTACGTTGGCATGACTTGTGAATATTTTTCCAGTTACATTGCAGCTAAACTGTGTTACAAAAAAACATTATCTTTTCAGTGTAAACATTTTTACAACGAAAATAATCCAGTTCTGTAGTATCATACACTATTGTATTTGTGAAGTATGTAAGGGCTTGGCTACACAGTAGGCTAATGCACTCGACAGGGGTGTGATTTCCAAAGCGCGCACACGTGTGCATTGATCCATCCTTTTAGACCAGCGGCGGGCAAACATTTTGGCCTGAGGGCCACATTGGGGTTGCAAAATTGTAGGGAAGGCTGTGCCTCCCCAAACAGCCTGGCTCCCCGCCCCCATGCATCCCCCTCCCACTTCCCGCTCCCTGACTGCCCCCCCTCAGAATTCTCAACCCATCCAACTCCCCCTGATCCTTGTCCCCTGAACGCCCCTCCTCCAGAGATCTCCGCCCCTAACCATCCCCCAGGACTCCACCCCCCTTTATAAGTCCCCTTATCCCCTGACCACCCCCTCCCCACCCTAACTGCTCTCCAGGACCCCACCCAACCCTCCATCCCCTGACCCCTTCTCCTAGGGTATCATTATGAAGCAAATATCCACAATTCTGTTTCACTATGTAACATGCTAACAGCTCAGTCATGTATTCTTGTTTTCTTTTTATTTTAGTCTTTTTTCTCAGTTAGACATAGGGTTAATGTTTTTCTTTGTCAACAATTCATCATCACCTACACTATATGGTAGCATCTAGAGTCCCTAAACACGGATCAGAACCCACTGTGTTAAAGTGTTGTACACACATAGATGGCCACTACCCCGAGAAGCATTCATTTTACATAATGTTTCTATCCTTTTTGAACAGTGTATTTCATTGTCAGCAAATTATAAAATGTATTTTATTTTCTTAAGAGCCACCATTTTTCTTCACCAGTCTGACCTGATGTTTCCCAGATGAAAGTGTTATACATTTATAAGTATAAGTGGGATATGAGATGGTCTACATGTTTTTCATGTTATTTAGGCTCTCGACGTGTTATGCTCGTAGTCCACTATTTATCACAGGCAGTGTTGGATGGGACCTTCAGTCCAAATCACTACATCAAGCAGGGTGGTCTCCAGTTTTCTATTTTACTTTGACAGCTATAATCAATTCCTTAAACTACATCAACCACATCTTACCTAGTTCTCAGCAGGAACCATGATGAATATTGTAGTTTCCCTTTGACTTCTTCCTAACATGGTAATTTTTCAGTGATGTTACACTGAATGGTCCCAGCTGTGTTAGTTGCATCACATGATGATATATATCAATCTTTCCCTTTCCAAACCCTGCAAAAAAAGCTGTCCAATATTTTTTAACCTATCCAAAACCAACGGTTACCCTTTTTAAAAAAAAAAAATCCAGCAAATTCATATGGTGATAGTCTATGTTCACGGGCAGTATCTCGACATATCTTGGTCCCAATTATTTCCTCCGTTATACCTGCTGGTGGAGTTATTCTGGATTATTGTTGGTATAAGGGAGACCAGAATTTGACACCTTGAGTCTGCTGGCATAAGCATAGTTGTGTTCTCTTTCTGCCTTAGTTCCTTGTAACAGATTTCTCCCCCTTCTCATATTATGAAAAACAGGGCTGCTTGATACTGTTGTAAACCAAGGAAACATAACTTCTAACTGATGAATAGCTTAAAACTCTCCCTATAGTAAGGTTTCCCATCATACGATCATGTTTTCAGTTGCCTATCACTTTGCTAAACTTTAGCCATTTGGGCTGAAATAGTAAATGCTTGATTCTGAATTTTTTAAGCAACATTAACTATCGGTATTGCTACCTCTGCCACCCATAATAAATTATTGTGTATTACAGCTTTAGTTACCGGTTTTCTAGGTTTCAGTGCTACTCAAAGTGGTGGTCCGCAGACCGGTGCAGGTCTGCGAGCCATCGGTTGCCAGTCCGCAGCGAGTTTCCTGGAAAGAAAAAGAGAAATAATAGTATAATTTAAAAATCACACCCGAATTCCACCAAGAATAATCAGTTGATAAAGTCAACAATAATAAATAATATGTTTGCAGAAGCACATATTATAATATTGATAATTATTCCATAGCGCTACAGCATGTTTTGGATGAGACGCATGAGTGTGCGCTCTACCCCACTCCTTCGCATATAAAGACCCTGCCCCACCGGCAGTTAGCATCGAGACGTTGAAAAAGAGCATCATACAGTCTTTAAAGATGTCTGAATGGAAATGCTAGGCTAGCCGGCGGCAAAGAAAGTGGCTCAGATGCCACTTTCAAATGACACTTCAGCTTGACGAATTCACGATTTGGCTCATGATATGGAAGATCAGCTCAAAGGACAGATTACATTAGCAAAGTACTTTTCTTCGCAGCTTGATGAATGTACAAATGTTGCTAACATGGCAATTCTGATGGTGTCTGTGTGCTTTGAATATGAGGTTGATTTGATGGAAAAGAGGTGTTTTTTTTTCCTGCTTCACTACCAACAAAAACAACTAGTTCTGAAGTGTTCAAGACTGTTCAAATGTGGGTTGGATTTCAAGTTTTGTGAAGGCGTATGTTCTGATGGCATGCTGCAATGACAGGACGGCGTTCTGGAGTGGTTATGTGAATACGATAATAATATGGCACAAATATTATACCAGTCCCTGGCATGTTGGAAGAAAATTGCCGTCCGCCACATCAGATAGTTTGAGAAGCATGGTTCTAGAATAGATTTTTCTTCTGTAGAAACAGATCAATCTTTAAAGCACAGTTAAAAGCTGCAAATAATTTTCCTTAATCTTAGTACTATCATGAGGATGCTGATGTTAAGTGTAAAGAAATTAAGAGAAAAGACTCCTCTCTGCCCTCCCCACACAACAGGGACATCCTCCAATCCTCCATCCTTGGAGGATGTCCTTCCACGTAAGCCATTCTGGAATTTGCTGGATTGGTGTGGAACATCACTGCCTCTTGTGCACCTCCCCCAAAGAAAGCTGACAAATCATATTTCATGCCAGCTAAAGGTGCAGAGCTTTTATTCACTCATCCAGTGCCCAACTTCTTAGTGGTGCAAGTAGCTACAGAAAGGTCCAGGGCTCAGTATTGTGAGATTACCCAAGCTGACCAGGGTCCTACTTGACTTTAAGTAGGAAAGTATTCTCATCAAGTAGTCTTCAGTTCAAAATTGCCACCTATCAGGTGGTGATGATAGAATCTGAATGCCTGAATTATGCCAAACTTGCAGGCTTCAAATACAGATTTCCCCAGAAAGAAAGGGCTCATTTCCAATTCTTTATTGATGAAGGCACACTGGTGACCAAGATACCACTTCAAGCAGCAGTAGACACAGCTAATAGTGCCTATAGAGCCATTACCACACCTGTAGGCATGAGGCATGGTTGCAATCTTTGGGGTTCCTCAGAGAGGTCCAGAACACAAGGTCCAGTAACCTTCCCCTTTGAGTCTAACGTCTTTAATGAGAAAACCATCAAATCTTTACACACCCAAAAGGACTCTAGAACATCCTTTGCTCCCTGAGTATTTGCATCCTGGCCCCAAAGAGGAAATATCACAAGCAATCCTATATGGCTAGACCTCCTCCTCAAGCATTCTGCCGTGAACATCCATTTGAACCTCAAGTAAAAGGAAAAGGGCTCAAAGACCCAGATCTATAGCTGCTTCTACCTCCACAACTGCCACCCAATGCCACCCCGCATCCAAAGGATTCTTTTGATGGACAAACTCAAGGATTGCGTACTGACACTGATGCTGTGCCTCATTTCCCCCTCCCTCCCCAAACCTTTGGAGGCCACCTTATCCACTTAGTTCTCAGCTGAGCAACTATAACTACAGACAAGTGGGTATTCGACATCATCCACCACATCTACGTAACTGAGTTTATCTTACCTCCCCACCACAAACCCCATTCCCAGCACCTTTACTGGGACCACTCTGATGAGATTCTTCACTGAGGTAAATTCTTTTCTTCAGAAAGGGGCCATAGAACTTGTGCCCCCTCAATATCATGAAAAGGGTTTTACTGCTTATATTTCTTGGTCCCTAAGAAATCCAATGGGTGGAGACCGTTTCTGTATAACTTAAAATTCTGCATGGTCTCATTGGCATCAATAATCCTTTCTCTGGAAGACAACACTTGGTTCGTGACCCTCAACATGAAAGGTGCTTACTTTCAAATAGATGTTCACTTATCCCACAGAAGGTTCCTCCACTGGGTAGGACATCTTCCATTTCAGAGTCCTTTCATTCAGGCAAACTACTGCACCCAGGTTTGTCACAAAAGTCCTTTTACTAGAAGCAGCTTAGATAAGACTAAGCAGTTTTACCATTTTTCCATATCTCAACTGGCTTCTGATGGTTCAGGGAAGTCCAGTAGGTGACCGCATTCCTACTTCATCTTCTATCTTCCCTGGGAATCTGTCAACCATGAAAAGTCCCACAAGGTTCGTAGACTTCATAGGAACAACTCTGGTCTCGATTATTGCAATAGCCTATCTTCCTACTGTGAAATTGCATATCATGAGCAATCTAATAAAACAGGTTGCCGTCAGACTTTAGATCACTGTCAGGACTTGCCTTTCCCTCCTTGGCCACATGTGCCAGACTCCACCTCTCAGCCTAGAGACCTGGCTTCAGTCCATTTAGTCACCAGAAAAAGACATCAATGGCAAACAGTTCTTACCAAGGTTTTGTCCTCTCTTGCCTGGTGGACAAAACTAGAGAAAGTGAGGATGGTGATTCCTCATACCTAGACCTGAAGCAACTATAATCACCAACGTGTCCCCATTAGGATGGGAAGCCCATATGAAAAATCGCACAAGGTACCTGGACCCCCGTGAAGGCCAAGATGCACATCAATTTGGTGGTCCATTGGGCCTGCAGTGCATTCTTCCCACTCCTCCCATCCCCACGTATCCACGTAATGTCAGACAACATGAGAACTGTCTTCTACAAATGATCAGCAGGGAACAAGATCCTTCCCTATGTGTGTAGAGAGAGTCGACATGGTATATCAGGTATCACATAACTCTCTCACAGCAGCATACTGATCAGGTGTGCGGAACTCTCTAGCAGACCGTCTCAGAAGACATTTTTCAGCAGATCACAAATGGGAGCTTCACAATTCTGTTCTTAATGAGATCTTCAATCAATGGGGAACACCATTCAAGGATCTCTTTGCCTCTCAAGGGAACAGAAAAGTCCCCCTGTATTGCTTCAGAGCAGCTTGAAGGGTGATACCGTTCTGTTACCCTGGATGGGCCACCTCAGGCATACCTTCCCTCTCAACCCACTGACAGCACAAGTCCTGTGAAAAATCCATCATGACAGGGCTCGGGTCATCCTCTTTGTGCCCAATTGTCTAAGGCAGTTCTGCTTCTCAGACCTATTTGAATGGCCATCTGCTATAGAGTGCTCATGTTCAATAGCGGTTCAATCCATCCTCAACTATTGCAGGAAGGATTCTGTCAGAAGATGCCTAGATTCCTGAACGGACTTCTTCGATCTTTTCCCACCAATGGTGAAGCCAGCACCTCAGTAAGACCTCAACCTTGCTCTTTTGGTGCTCACCAAATCTTCTTTTCAACTATTAGCCACCTGCTCTGTCACATTACTCAATGAAAGTTGCCTTCTTTGTCGCCACCATGTCAGCCGGAAGGGTCAGCACACTGGACATGCTCATGGCAGATCTGCCGTATACCACCTTTCATAAAGAGAAGGTCTCTTTGTCTCCATCTGAAATTCATCTTTAAAGTAATTTCTGAGTTTCAGATTAATTAAACCGTCCACTTACTGGTATTTTCTCCAGATTTGCATCCCTCCAATGGGGAGAGAACGTTTCACTCTCTAGACATCTGAGCATTGGGATTTTATTTACAGAGAACAAAAGCAATTAGGAAAAAAACTAATTTTTTTTTATCGCCATAGCAGAGAGGCTGAAAGATCACGCTGTACTTGCCCTGCTCTAAATGGATCTTGGGCTATATCATCCTTTGCTCTCAGTTTGCCAGTGTTTGGGAAGCAAGTTGTCAGAGCTGGATTAAATTTGTTGTGTATAACAGCTGCATTGAATTGGCTGCATGTCACTGTACAATGGTTATCACCTCACAAAATCAATTGCAATCGCTCCCACTTGACTCCTTTTTGGATAGTCTATTTACCCTGAGGCTTTGTTTACATTGCGGAGTTGAATCACTGGTGTAAAATAGTCATAATTGTGAGTAGCATAGATCAAGCACTGTTATCACACCAAGTAACAAATGCCTCCCAAGCCTTTGTGTATTGCATATGACCTTGTCTGAAAGGCAGTTCTTTGAGACTTGCCCACTCACCATCTGCCATAAGCAAGATGGATCATTGAGGAAGATTGGATCTTGTGTAAGGAAATCTTCTGTCAGTAAGAACCAGATTAGAGTCTCCACTGCCTGATCCACCAACACCAGATACCAGTGTCCTTTCATCCAGGACCTGATCCAAAGCCTGTTGCAGTCAATGGATTCTCACTGGCTACAACGAGCTTTGGGATTGGGTCCCAGTGTAGAGTGATCAGAATGAAGTTCCTCACGGTTCTGGCTACCTTTTGTAGTACCTTCCTCACCATTAGCTGGGGTTAGAACACATATGTCTGGTTTAAGTTTCACTTGAGGGATTAAAGTATCTGTTCCATATTCATGTTCTGTAAATTGGCTAAAATATGTCTGTCTTCCTATTGATTTTAGGGGCCAGGGGATTATTTGTAGGTTGCCATCCTCTGACAACTGACTCTGTTTTTTTTAATCTCCCTTTTTTGTGGACACGTCACGTGCTGAACCAATCATTGCTGTTGTGTTGGTCTCCTGCCAGGCGAATGACTGATGAAATGACTGATGAATCAGGTGTTTGTCCCCTAAGAGAACATCACGTGTGACTCTTGGATGATACCTCTGGTTTTCATCCCTGCAGCTACACCTGGACATTTGTGCTGCAAGTGGAATGGGGAGTGTTGTATTACCCCCTTTTTGAGACAGCTGATGGATTGCTTCTCCTGATAGACTCGCATCTGTATTCACAGGCATCCACTGGAAAGAATTCAGGCAAAAATGAATATTTCCCCAAAGGGGGCTAGAGGGGAAACAGAAAATGTTCCAGATTACCTGCTGATCAATGATCCTTTCACCAAGGCAAGTGCTACCAAAAATATGCCTGTGTGTTCAGTATGTTGGTCTCTCCTTATCCAGGCAATTGATGTGTCAGTATCAATCATTAGCATACTTGTAAAACATGCACCTAACAAAGGGAGATCACCTATATCCATATGCAACATGTAGTTTGTTAACTTCAGAACATCACAATATTATTGTAATTCACTGAACAAGTATTCATATCAAAACTGTACAATAAGGAACAAAATATCAAATTGTACTGCATACATCTGAGCCATTTTAAACCCCAGTTTTGAAAATTCAAGTGCCAATCAGCTGCAACTTTAATTAGTGCTTACCTGCTGCTGTGCCAGCTTTGCAATTAGAAAAGCAAAGTTGTCAGCATTTTTAGCTTCCAATCTCTCTCTCTCTTTAGAGAAAGCAACAGTCAGAATCCAAAACAGCCGGCGCAAGCACCGTGCAAAGCCACAGTTTTCAAAATAATAATTTAAAGATTTTAAGAATAAAAGGGATTAGCCAGGGTTTGGATAAGACAAATAAACAAAATAAAACAAATAAATAGAAGTTATACTTCTAGAACATCATCAATAGGTTCTCCAGGCCAAGGTAGCCCATAAACTATTATATGGAGATATGCCTATCCTAGAACTGGGAGGACATTGAAAGGTCATCAAGTCCAGCCCCTTGCCTACACTAGCAGGACCAAGTACTGTCCCCTGATGCATTCTTTGCCCCAGATCCCTAAATGGCCCCCTTAAGGGTTGAACTCACAACCCTGCGTTTAGCAGGCCAACAGCTCAAACCACTGAGCTATCCCTTCCCCCTAGTGAACACATTATCGGCCTGCTACATTTGTCTGCACAAATCATTATACTTTCAGTACCCAACTAATTAAAGCAAAAACACTTTGAGATACATGGAGTATTCCTACATAAAGCCAGGACCTAGTCTAATTATACTCTGTGTGACATAGAACTGCAGCTCTGTCTGTACAATTCCAGCAGGAGATGAACATACTGAAGAGCATATAATACTTTATAAAATAAAGTACAGTAGAACCTCAGAGTTACGAATGCCAGAGTTAGGAACTGAGCAGTCAACCACACACCTTATTTGGAACCGGAAGTGTGCAATCAGGCAGTAGTGGAGACAAAAAAAACCCCAATAACCGCAAATATGGTATAATGTGTTAAACGTAAACTACTACAAAAAAGAAAGTTAATATTTTTTTGACAAGATAAGGAAATTGTATTTCTGTGCTTGTTTGATTTAAAATAAGATTAAAAGCATTTTTCTTCTGCATTGTAAAGTTTCAAAGCTGTATCAAGTCAATATTTAGTTGTAAAGTTTTGAAAGAACAACCATAATGTTTTGTTTTGAGTTGAGTTACAGACAACCTTCGTTACCGAGGTTTAGTATTCAATGTTCTATAGTTACAGTTCTTCAGAATTTCTTTTGCTCCACCTCTCTTTCTACTGTGGGCTATACCCTTTCAATGAAACCAGGAATGTTTGTGGGCTAGTCAGATAACATATATAATAATTAGTTAATTGGAAAGGCAGTGTTGTCCAGCATACATGGCTTTGGTGTGGGATTCAGGAAACCTGGGTTATGTCTCTACTTCCACCACAGACCTGTAGTATGACCTTGGGCAAATCATTTCATACCTGTGTTCCTATTTCCCTTAAACTTTTTCTCTCTCTCCTGTTTTTTTACATTGTAAGCTCTTTTTGACAGAGAGGTTTTTCTTATTTTGTGTGTGTACAGTAAGAAACATTTTTTAAAAATCTCATGTGTTGGAGGGCCTGAGTTATGATTTCTCAATATTTGTGCCGCAACACACGTTTCAGCGTATAATTTTCCACATTTTAGAATTTTGCATCCGTTATTTATTTATTTATTAACATAAATCTTAATTGAAATGAAAGGGATTTTACTTGTTTTTGAAGATGATTTGTTCCTAAAGATTTTACCTTCAATTTTGCAGGTGCACACTGAGTTTCTCAATTAGACCTATTTTATATATTAAAAAAGAATTATCTATTGTATCCCAGTAGACATATATTGGCAAATTCAGTAGCTTGTGTATCAAAATTGACTATTATGGGGATCCAGTACTACAGTATTACATTCATTTAAATGCAAATACAATAAAACAGGGGTCTCAAACATGCGGCCCGGGGGCCACATGCGGCCCGCAAAGCCCTTCCCTGCGGCCCGCTAAGCTTCCTGGCGCCCCCCGGTCCTCCCATAGCAGTTTGCAGGACGGAGGGGCCAGAAGTGGAGGCTTCTCTGCTGCCTGGCTGGGCCGCGTGTGTTTCTAGCTCTGGACTTCCTAGATTGCTCTTGCTTTGTTTGCCAAACAGCTGTTGGTGGTGCCTAGTGCTTTCCAGGAGGGAATGGGGCGCTGCGTGCTCAGAGGAGGAGGTGGGGCAGGGGTGGGACCTCTTGGAAGGGGTGGAGTGGGGGCAGAGCCGGGGCAGCAAGGGCGGGGTGTGTGTCAGTGGTGCGGCCGTCGGGCCAGTGCACTAGTCCTCATGGAAGGGGTGGAGTGGGGGCACAGCCGGGGCAGCGAGGGTGTGTGTGTGTGTCAGTGGTGCGGCCCTCGAGCCAGTGCACTAGTCCTCATGCGGCCCTCATGGTCATTTGAGTTTGAGACCCCTGCAATAAAACATTATGAAAAAGTACCTGATTATGCATAGCCAATGACCACTTTGTTCCAAATGTAATAATTACTTTTAAAATCTCTGTATAGGCAGTTTTAATAATTAAAGTTACTAGTCTAGATTAAAAGACTTTGGATTTAAAAATTGAGATGTGTGTGGTTGAAACATCCTAAAAAGAGGAGTTTTTTCTCAGTTTAAAAATAACTTTCCTGATTTTTTGATTTAATATTAAAGAAAAAAATCAATTTGTAGCTAAGAGTTTGTATATGATTTTCAACTGCATTAACACTTAGGCACTTGTGTCATATATTACTAGAAGTAGTTATTTATATTATAAATATTGCCATATAAACTTCATTGCTAATAAAGGAAATGCAAAAAAAAAAAGGATTAAAGACTGAAGAGTGAAACAATGCATATAAGGAAGGACTTCCAGTCATGTTCTTTGCTTTGTCCAACATAGAACCTGATCATTGCACATGGTAGATCTCTATCTAGCAGATGGGCAAGGTAGACAACCAAATACATTGATGATAATTCACTATTCTTAATTGCCCCATATTTGGTGTAAGGACAGGCGCACACTTCACCATCACATTACCACTGATATGCTGGAGAATAGTATCCAAGAATAATCTGTGTTGATATGTATATAGACACATTTCTCTCTTGATGGTGTTTTTTGTCTTTCTGTATCCGTTCAATCTTGCATTTATTACTTCTCCAGAAAAAGTACTTTTGAGGCTTATCAAATACTAGGTTCTGCTGGATCTTCCAAAACTGGTTGTGCAGCAATAGAACCTATTAAAGTACCAGCTTGTAAATCAGAGGCAAGAGGTTTCCGTGGAGACTGGGAGGAAAAGAAAGCAAAATCAGTGCCTCCTAAGGGCCAGAGCTGCAAATTATGGCAGTCAAACAACTTAATTACCAAGATAGCTAACCAATAAATGCTTGGAAAAATAGACACATATATGCCCAAGGAACTAAAATGATATGTGCATGGACTTAGAATCATTATGTGCTCATTATGCATAAAGGAACTTTACTGATGTTAGGATTCTCATGGCAAATGTTTATGTGCTGCAAACAGAGTTAAATTACATTCATAATACTAGAATAAAGTGCTCATGCTGCACACATGAGGATTCCAAGGAGAAGCAAAGTCTTTTTAAAAACCCTGCACAAATATTTGCCCCTTTTTTTTTAACGGTACAAAATTGAGATTCACTTATAATTGAATATGGTATAAACATATGGCTTTCTTTCCAGATATTGAAATGGAAACAGAATATATTGTCATTAATATACCTGAAGTCACAAATCATTCCTATAACAAATGAGCGAAAGGGAGAAAATCTGGTTGTCGTGTTTTGAATATTTGTAGAATATTCTTGTAAGTAAATGGAGATATACAAATAAATATACTGGATATAGTGTGTGTGTGTGTGTGTGTGTGTGTGTGTAATTACAAAAATGAAAGGCATTATGCTTGTAAAGTCAAACACTTGTCAAAAGCTATAATTATGGTTGTCTGTGCCACCTCAATTCATTCCCTTTGTGCACTTGCACTATGATAGACATTACATTGTCACATACTGTTTTCTCCAAAGCACTCCTTCTTGTGTTCCATTAACAATAAAGTTGACTTTAATAGGACTTTGTGAAAGGACCTTAGGATTTCCCCTTTACCTTTTTGTCTCACTTTAGGCCTTTATCCTGCAAACACTAAAGCATATGCTTAACTTTAGTCATGTGCTGCTTTAAAAATAGCAACCATTGAGTGTGAAGGGCTGGGACAAGCCTGCCTACACATGCAATGTATTGTAGCCGTGCTGGTCTGAGGATATTAGAGAGAGAATGTGGATGAGGTAATATCTTTTATTGAACCAACTTCTGTTGATAAGAGGGACAAGCTTTTGAGCCCACCGAGCTAGGGTTACCATTTGTCCGAATTCTCCCGGACATGTCCAGCTTTTTTGGTTAAAAATAGCATCCAGGGGGGAATTTGTAAATATCTAAAAATGACCGGGATTTCCCCCCCATGCAGAGCGTGGCATGGCTGACAGGGCTGCTGGCCAGATTCAGCCTCTCGCATGGGGCCACCAGCAGCCAGAACCCCTCCCCTGTAACTTCAGATCACCGGCCATGGCCTCCAGCAGATGTAGAGCTCCTCCTCTACCCTCCTGTGAAGCTCAGAACAGCATGTCAGGCTCCCCTGCTGCCCAGCGCGCTACTCTGCGGGGCAGGGACCAGGCTGTGTGTTGCGCTGGGGAGTCCAACACGCTGTTCTGAACTACATGGTAAGGGAGCCAGGGGGGTTGGAGAAGGGGCAGGGGGCGGAAGTGTGGATAAGGATTGGGGCAGTCAGGACAGGTAGGGTCCTGGGAGGTGGGGGACAGTTTGGGTTGGGGGTTCTCAGGAGGGTGCAGTCAGGAAACAAGGAGCAGGAAGGCTTAGATAGGGGGTGGAGTCCTGGGGGGCAGTTAGGGGCAGAGGTCCCAGGAGGGAGCACTCGGGGGACAATGAGCGGGGGGGACGGGGTTTGGGAGTTCTGAGGGGGAAGTCAGGGAGCGGGAAGTGGGGAGGGAGTGGATGAAGGTATGGTGGGGGCGTGGCTAGAGCGGGGCTTCTCCTCCCTCCCCCCCCCCCATGTCATTTTTTTTCTTTTTTGGATTGTGGAAATATGGTAACCCTATACAGAGCTCTTCTTCAGGTCTGGGAAAGGTACTATGAGTCTCATAGCTAAATGCAAGATACATTCACCTTGTATAGTCCCTTAGAATATATGTGCTAACTACGCATGCTAATTGATCTGTTTGATCTTGTATTTAACTGTGACACTCTTAGTACCTTTTCCAGACCTGAAGAACTGTGTGCACCTCGACAGCTTGTCTCTCACAAGCAGAAATTAGTCCAATAAAAGATATTACTTCACCCATCTTGTCTCTCTAGATTTGAGCATGGTGATTTTAGGGAGAATAAATGTATTTTTATTTTGATTTCAATGGTTTAAGCCGTGTATCCCTCCAGCTATCATCATTGGAGTGGTTTTTAGGTAGGGCAGAATATTGTTAGCTGATTTAAAATTATCCAAGGATACTGCAGTTGTGTCCCTGTTCTGGTGAAAAGGAGATGCAATCCACAATACCAGTAGACACACTTATATTAATGTTCTTTGCCAGAACAGGAAAAGTGTGTGAAATATTCATTTTTTATTTAAAGAACAGTAAATGAAAATTACTAGGTTCAACAAAGGTAGTTTGTTTATTTGGAAATGTGTTGAGTAATGGTCAGGATTGGATGTCCAAGAAAGAGGGAAGCAGAAGCAGCATTTGTCTATTATCCAAAAATCTAATTAATTTCCACCCCCACAGCATTACATTATAGGTAATGGTTAAACATAAGATTTATTTTTTCTTTGCTTCCCATCGTCCATTTTGCATCTCGCTGCAGAAGGTAGGACTAAATCCGTCCTGGATCTTTACCTCCCTTACTAAATGATTCACTTTCTGTTTGTTGTGGAGACCAGATTCGTGATTTATTCTAAGTAAAAGGTCAGTTTCCGATGTGTTCTAATAGCAATGTGTGTGAGATTCTCATCTAGTAGAGTAAAAAGTTGCTTTGTGTAGTACTGGTCTGTCAGCATTTCTTCAAGATACCTTGTGATGGTGGGATGATATTGTGAAAAATTGTGAGGAATACACAGAGCCATGAGATTCTGTGCTATCCCACTCAGCCTCAGCTCCTTGACACACCAGCTTTTCAACCTTGCCAGCAAACTCCTCTGGCCTCTCCCAGCCTAAATCTTGCCTAGCAGGTAACAATCGGTAAACTCCAGTCCCCTAGTTCTTCAGAGAGATCTCTCTGTAATGTGGAGTCTCCTAGCACGGTACATTCACTAGAAATATTAAGTTTGCTGCTCCTTTAAAGAGACAAAAACAGCAGCTTATTATCTTTACTGGCATTAACAATCACTTTAATTCAAAGCACAGGGTTGGTTTGGATAAACAATAAAATAAGTTTATTTAATCAAAAAGAGAGGTTTTAAGTGGGTTCAAGTATAAGGGATCAAGCTAGAAATGATTACAAACGACAGTAAACATATACTTTCTAATGGCTGAGACCTAACTTAACAAACTACTACCGTCTTTGTTCAAGGTGATTTCCTCACCACTCTTCCTTTTCCAGCAAGCTGAGTTCAGATCCCCACAGAGTTCAAAGTGCTGGTTCTCCTCGTCTCCTTAAGTGAAGAATAACATAGGTTTCTTTGACCTTCTCTTAATAGTCAAGTAAACCTTTGAAAAATCTCTCAAAGTTCATTGAGCCTGCTTCAAGCGGCAGGAAGGCTTTCGGGCTGTGGGACGGGGAGACGGTCTCCATTCCCCGCTGAGATTAAGTGAACTATTTTCCCCCACTAGCTCTCCTCATGTTTGTTTGCCAGGCATGCAAATGCAATTTTCTTTGTCATTGTCTCTTTTTAAAAAAAAAACAAAAAAAAAACCTGTTTATCAGCTCCCTATGACATGCCCAGTTTAAACATATTCTAGTCATAATTCCAGAGCATCCGTATAATCGTCTGTGGATTAGCCGTACATACATCATGAAAAAATATTAGTGACCAGTGAGTTACTAGTTTTTCAATGATGTACTATATGATACCATTTAGATACAGGTTATGACAACAGTAAGTTGAGGTACACTAAACTGATCAGGTCAGCTGAAGCTCACTGATAGACACCAGGGAGCCCCTTGCTATTTGGCGTAGGGATGCTCTTATGGTCACAGATAGCTTAATCATTTTGAATTACATCAGGCTGAACTCGACACAAGTTGTCACTGGTTTAAATGTATTTTTGGCGCTCTATGATGATTATTGGTTAACTTGAAAATTATCAATACATAATTAACCTTAAAAAGCTATCTGTAAAAACGTCACATAAAATTCAGTGGTCAGAATTATGCCATTAAAGATCATCTTTGGAACAGGAAAATTAATGTTCTGCTTACTGCAATATGTGTTGTCCATGTTTAATTTCTGAATGTCCACCTTAGTAGTGATCAGATTTCAGTTCTGTTGTTTCATTGGGATAGCAGCTGATCAGCTATCTCTAGTGGTTCAAATAATTCCCAGGTCCATAGTTATTAAAAGCTGTTGTCCTCCCGTGGCCTACATGCAATTAGTTTGCACTGATTCCTAGTGCATGGTTGTTGACTTTCACTAAAACCAATATTGTAACTGGCAACCTCAGCTGTATTCACAAACAGACCAGAATTGAACTAACCTCTAGCCTTACAGGTGTTTTCTCCAGAGGTGGGTTGGGGCACAATGGTGGAATTGGCGTAGGGATGTGTGATACAGAGGCCCATTTGTGGTTTACTACTCTGTGTCCGCAACTCTTATCAGGCCTGATATCCTCACTACACCTCACACACTGGTGTCATGATATTTATTTAAAAGATTACCTCTGATATATCTTCTGAAATCTAACCCACTGGTCTTTAATGTCACTGAGAAATGTTTATAACAACTCTGTAGGTGGAATTATGGATACTCTCTGATATGTCCTGGAATTTGAAAATAAGCAAAGTAGGTTTCTTCTATATAAAAGGTAAAGAAAATATGTTGGCAGATGTTCTGTCCACTAAAGAGAACTCTGACCTACGGGTCAGCCAGTGGCTAATGCTCGTTCAACTTTGTAAAGGGAGAGATGTGATAAGAGTATCCCAGTGCCAGAGGGCCAGGGACTGGTTGGTATCGGGTATTGAGTTTCAGCTGGCTTGCCCAATTCAGTGTACCTCGACTCACTGTCATTATAATCTGTATCAGAAATGTGTCATGTAATATGTCACTGAAAAGCTAATAACTCACTGTTCATTAATATTCTTGCCTGATGTATGTATATATGCAGTCTGTATTAAGAGTTATGGATATATGTTGGAATGATGACTAAAATGCATCCAAGCCAGGTATATCAGCTTAGCTGGTAAATGTGTCTGTCCTAGACAAAGGGGAATGCACATTTGCTTCTCTGAGCAGTCCAGTCATAAGGCACAGACCAATAAAGGTCTATTTAAATGTTCACTTGATAACTTTGTTTACTTAACAAGCGGGGAGGGGAAGGAGACAGCTTCTAACACAGAAGAGAAATTTTAGCTGGGCTATCAAGATAGGAGATCTGAATCTCAAATGATAAGTAGTTGAATCAACTGATTGTATACAATAATGCTGTTTACAACAGTGTATCAAGATCTTTTATGAAAGCAGGTGACACCCGGGTGATGAATATCATTGTGAATTGTAAGCATTAACATTGTAGCAGAAATGATGGATGCACATTAATATTGTATTTTACAGTCTGTGACTAAACAAAGGGAGAACCAGGTCTCCCTCAGACAGGAGGAGACATCAGCACTATCTACCTATCTCCAAAGAAATTAAGCCAGGTTTGACCAAAACCAATGGAAACCCCATTTACACAGAAATCAGCAGGAGGAAAGAAAGATCACAGGATAGGAAGAAGAGCATGAGATGAAAAAGATGGTCCTTCAACACAGGGGGGCAGGCTGAAGTCTCTGAGAACTGAATGTAGGTGAGAAATCTGCTTAGGCAAAGATCTTTCACCTTGGAAGACAAGGGAAGTCAGCATCTTGTACTTCTGTGGAAAGTCTTGACTGAGGGGAAGTCAGACATGGCTGGGGAAAAGGAAAGTTGGTGAGAGAAACCATCTTGAACAAAGCCTGTACCTTACTAGATTAAGTTTTAGACTTAGATGCATTTTCAATTTTATTTGCTTGTAACCATCTCTACTTTTATTTCTTTTACTTAGCATGACTTAACCTATGTCCTATTGTTAACAGATTTCTTTGATTTTCCCCCCCTTTCAACCAACTTAGTGCTGTGTTTGAAGGGAAAGGTGTATTTATCCTAGTTAAGTTAGTAAGCTGTAATGTGCTTTTGTCTCTTTAAAGGAACAATGAACGTTGTTATTTTCCTTAGTGGTTCAGGTGAGGGCTGGACCTTGTAGAGCGCACAGTTTGGGGGGAAATTTGGGATGTGGGAGTGTGCTGGGGTCAACTTGCTGGTTGTAACTAAGGCTGGTGGAAGCCAAAGTAGGGCTGTAGACAGGCTGCTGGAATCAGCGCTGCTGAACCAGGGCTCTGTAGCACATAGACATTCAGGATGTGACCTTCATGCTGGCTGTGAGCATCCCAGGCCAGGAACTTCAGAAGTAAAGAATCGAAAGGCAGCCACTGCTACAGGGCAGACAACCCCTCACTGATCTGGATTGCACCCTCAAACCCTCTGAGAGGAGACTGGCAGTGATTTTGCCGCTTTTAGGACCTTAGATAGCACTTTACTTAATAAACCTGTTTTGTGGACTGCTTCATTTGTCCAATTCTGTCAGTCTTCACCAGCACTATAGTTATGGCCTTGTTTTATTTATTTTAATGCAGTATTATACCTAATCATCTAGGTCTAGATGATGTCATCCTTCCTCATGCCTGGTAGTACCTTACTTCTTGAGTAGTCACACTTACTCACACTGAGTAGTATTTTACTTCACCTGTAAAGTGAAGTAATTGTAGACTAGTTACAGAGTAAGGATGGCAGAATCTGGCCCTAAATAAATAAAAAGCAGGGATTTTTTCCACTTCCTTGCAATCCTTACCCAGCAGGATCAGTTGAACAAAGGAAGATTTTATCCAGGAAATGAAGTATCAAGTACTTCACTGGGACCTATAGACTTCAATTAAATAACACATGGCTGTATTATTTTACTTTAAAACTGCAGTTGACTGGTAACATCTGTATTTGCCTCATGCCTCTTTAATTGTGACAGTTTTCTCCTGGTAAAAGTTTTTTTGATAGTGAAGGGAATGGTTTAGGATGGGCCATGTAACAACATATATTTTCATTCTGTAAATCAGTGTTTCAACATGATTTGCTGTAAAAGATTGTAGGAAACATTCCTTTTGCTCCAGTCTTTCTGAATATGTGCATTTCATGCCACATTAAATGCTTATCTGAAGTAGCTTAAGGTGATAGGGCATATCTTTTATGTAAAGGACAGGAGAAGAATCAGAAAATGGAACTTTGTACTGTCTCGAAGTGGCTAAAGCATCCATTCCATTGAACTTTCATTACAAAGAAGAGTGCAGATCTAGCAGAAAATCTTGCCTGAGGAAGAGAAGAGTATATACTGGACTAATTAAAGTGGTGGCCTGAACATTTGCATCCAAGACTGTCATTCCTAAATGGCAGCTTACCATTTTACATTTAACCGTTTCAGAGTAAAAGCTTCCATTTATAAAAAGGGGCTATATAGGAACTAACCTCTATTTTTCTTAACTCCTTCCCACTGTCTGGTACTTGAAAGAGCTTGTTGCTATAGAGTGGCTATCACATTATCCATGGATTCATAGATTTAAAGGCCTGCAGGGACCATGGTGATCACATCTAGTTTGGCCTTCTGCCTAAAACAGGCCACAGAATTTCACCCACTAATTCCTGCTGTGGAGGGAATTTACTCTTCATCACTACATAAGTGATCATTACTGAGTCCAGTAACTTGTGGTTAAATTAGATATTATGTTTTAGAAAGCCATCTCAGACGCCAAGTGACAATGAATTCATTACTCCCTTAGTAAGAGGATTCTGGGTATTTCACTGTTAAAAAGATGCATCTTATTTCTAAAAATCTTTGCAGCATGTAAAATGTATGACCCAGTTCATTTTAAATACTAAAAGTCATCTACTTTATATTTACAGCTGTTTCTAAGGGTGGACAAATCGTACCATCCTGATCCCTGTTTTTTAATAACCAATCCTCTTATGAGTCACATAACACTGGTTTTAAAAGGGTTCTTGCTATTACATGGCCACAGTTAAGTATTATGCCTGGGATTTTTGCTTTTAGGGGAAAAAAAGCGAGAGGGGGAAGGAGAGAGATGAAAAATAGCATAACCTAAACATGAGGCACTAGACCGGTAGCCTAGGTTTTATTATAGGCCTTGCCACTGACTTGCTCAGTGACCTTGGACAGCCTCTCTGTGCTTCTGTTTCTCCTGTCTTTTATGTCCTAGCTATTTAGAATGCAGATTTTCAAGGCAGGAACAGCCTTTCACTCAGTGCCTTTGGAGGGAGAGTGGTGGGGGAGGGAAAGAGGAACTTGATCTTGGTTGAGGCTTTTAGGTACTACAAATAATTAATAGTAGTAAAACAGTTGTTTGATTTGGGTTCGATTTTTGCATTTAATGTGGGGTGGTTGTTTGTTAGTTAGTTTTTAAGTAAAACAATATTTGGAGCTGTTACTTTAACAGACCAGTTCATCAAACATTGTGCACTGAGGCTTCCTTGCCTTGAAAATTCAAAAACGTTAAAGGATGGCAGCCACAGCATGAGTTCATCTTCAATGTAACCTCTTCCATAAAAGCAATTTCCACCATTATCCTAATTGAACCAAACCTTAATTTAACCCAGTAAAACTGTTCCAGCAGCACTCAAGAGTAGCCCTACGTTTCCCAACCATTGTGCACACAATGCAAAGAAGAAGAAATATTTTTTTTATAATTTTATTTGTTAAATGCCTACTAGGTGCTGCCAGCAGTGTTATGTTATTAAAGGGGGAGTTATAAATGGGAAGTTAATCATGTCTGTGGAATTTAAAATAGGATAGTGTTCACAAATCAATGTGCTCTGTAAACAATTTTTGCCCTTGAAGTGTTATCCAGTCCAGAATAGTCTTCACATTTGGTAGCCCTCAGAAGCTCCACAGAGAAGCAGAATTTGCTCCACTGTTCTGAAAAGCAATTCCCACCTTTCCTCTCTGTTCTTACAACCCTCCTTTTTCTCCTATCTTCCTTGTAAACAAACATTCACCAAAAAAAACTTTATAGAAGCTGTGGAATGTCTCTCTAGGCAACAAGTGTTGTCCTTTTCCTAAAGGGAACCTAGCCCATGTGACTGTCCGATGCCTGATTACTATATGTATGGTTGATGGGAACATTTCAGAATGGCAATATATATGATCACACCGATCAAAAGGTATTGTGGTTGCCTTGGGCTGTGCAAAGGGATTCATTTTTGCAAGATGGAAAAGCATTTCTGGCCCACTGCTTTTAAAAGACAGCTGTGGTGTCCTGCTGAAAATGTCCTCATTATGGGCTGGAGCCGTAGCATCATTGAAGTCTCTGGAAAGAGGCCCATTTCGTCATCAGTAGGCTTTGGATAAAGTCTTGCAAGATTAATGTGGAAATTGAACAGTTTTAAGGGCTACAGAAAGAACGTCGCGTATCGAAAGGAATACTCAATATGCAAGTGAGAACTATGAGACTGTCACACTGGGGAATAGAAATTGTATGGAGGGCCATGAATGCTCACAAAATTGGGGTTCAGGAGGGTGTGTGGCCAGGGATGAGGAGTTTGGGGTGTAGAAGGATGCTCTGGGCTGGGATAGAGGGGTTTGGAGGGGGATCAAGGCTTGGGGCAGGGGTGCAGGAAGGGGCAGGGACTGGGAATGAGGTTTGGGGTGCAGGAGAGTGCTCCAGGCTGGGATCAAGGGGTTTAGACAGCGGGATTGGGATCAGGGCTGAAGCAGGGGATTGGTGCGTAGGGAGAGGCTGAGGGGTGCGGCCCCAACCCTGAACCGCAGCTAGAGCAGGGCCAAGATGCGGCCCCGGACCCAGTGCCCCATCCAAGAGACCCCAGGGCATAAAAACCCTCCTGAGAGCAGAAGCAAGTTGGAGATTGCCAGCGGAACACCAGGACCGACCAGGGCCCCAGTTCCTCGGACCGACCAGGATGATGGGTTGTTACTTCCATATCACAATAGTCTAGGACAGTGGTTTCAAGGAGTCTGCCAAGCATAGCCAGTGTAAGGCTCACTAGGTCTCAGGGCAGAAAGCCGAAGCTGTGTCATGCAGGGTTGCACCCTGAGGCCTTGAGCCCTACCACCTGGGCTGAAGCTGAAGCCTAAGCAAATTAGTTTTGTGGTGCCCCCTGTGGTATGGGGCCCCATCAACTACCCTGCTTGATTATCCTCTAATGCCAACCCTGGCTTTTATATACAGAAAAACAGTTGTGGCACTACTGGGCTGTGGAGTTTTTATAGCATGTTGGAAGTGGGGGTGCTCATAAAGAAGAAGGTTGAGAACCCTTGGTCTAGGACTCTTAACATGGTACAGATATATGCCTTATTGTAGCTTCATACCACATGGGTGTAATTTGTAAAGTCAACATAGTCAAGAACTTGAAAATTGGAGGGTAACAGACCATGAATTCCAGTGATGACTGAACCTGATCATGCTCTGAACAAAAAGCGCTCTCAGCCATGCTTGTTGCCACTTCCATTGCATTACATTGGCTCAACACCTATTTTAGGCTTCAGAGCGAAATTCCTAGAATGTTATTGTGTTAATCATCATAGCCGCTGAATTGTGCCCACCGCACTCTTCAAATATTGGTCATGAAAATGTGTCAGAGGGTGAGCCAAATGAGGCTGATAGGGAAGTAAGGAAGGTTGTTGAACTTGCTCAGAGCTCTCCTCAGTGTCCTGGTGCTGGGGGCAGGTTCTACCATGACTGGACTAATTGCTGAGGAAAGAAATTTAAAGGGACTGTACCCATAGTCTGAAGCAAATTCTTCTCTGAGGTCCACAAAAGTTGCTGTCAGCTACTGAGATGAACAACCCTCACCTAGCCCCAAAGAAAATCAGCAATTTTTACTTACTAAGTAGACCTCAAATATGCAGCTCCCCTAATAATAAACCACAACAGTTTCCATATGAGGAAACCCTTTTCCACTACCAGTAGCAAAATCCACCACCAGCAGTTGAATTCGGATGAGGGGCAGAAAGTTCCTCCTAAGTAAATGAAGAGAGCTGGTACTTTTGTAATTTGGGTAAATGTGTAGAATAGCTACTCAGACAATAATGCTGCGGATTTCACAATGTGGATTGCAAACACCCCAATCTGGGTGTTTGGAGAGGACTTGGTCCAGCACAGAAGGGTTGTAGAACACAGGATGTGAGGAACTCATTAAAACAGAGTGGGCAAATGGGGGAGGAGGGAGGAGCTAGCCTCCCCAGCTGAGAGCTTGGGGAGGCGACAGAATTAGTCCGCAGGCCGAATGTGGGGATAAGTTTTCGGGGGCTAGATTCACTCAGATTCTCCGAATTAATTATTGGCATACTATTCAATTTTTAGCATCTGCTACCAAACCTGTTTAGAGCCAGCCCATGTCATAAGAACATAAGAACGGCCATACTGGGTCAGACCAAAGGTCCATCTAGCCCAGCATCCTGTCTACCGACAGTGGCCAATGCCAGGTGCCCCGGAGTGAGTGAACCTAACAGGTATGATCGAGCGATCTCTCTCCTGCCATCCATCACCCCCCTCTGACAGATAGAGGCTAGGGACACCATTCATTACCCATCCCGGCTAATAGCCATTTATGGACTTAGCCTCCATGAATTTATCCAGCTCTCTTTTAAACCCTGTTATAGTCCTAGCCTTCACAGCCTCCTCAGGTAAGGAGTTCCACAGGTTGACTGTGCGCTGTGTGAGAAGAACTTCCTTTTATTTGTTTTAAACCTGCTGCACGCCAATTTCATTGAATGGCCCCTAGTTCTTCTATTTTGGGAACAAGTAAATAACTTTTCCTTATTCACTTCCTCCACTCCACTCATAATTTTATATACCTCTATCATATCCCCCCTTAGTCTCCTCTTTTCCAAGCTAAAAAGTCCTAGCCTCCTTAATCTCTCTTCATATGGGACCCGTTCCAAACCCCTAATCATTTTAGTTGCCCTTCTCTGAACCTTTTCTAGTGCCAGTATATCCTTTTTGAGATGAGGAGACCACATTTGTACGCAGTATTCAAGATGTGGGCGCACCATGGATTTGTATAAGGGCACTAAGATATTCTCCGACTTATTCTCTATCCCTTTTTTAATGATTCCTAACATCCTGTTTGCTTTTTTGACTGCCGCTGCACACTGCGTGGATGCCTTCAGAGAACTATCCACAATGACTCCCAGGTCTTTTTCCTGATTGGTTGTAGCTAAATTAGCCCCCATCATATTGTATGTATAGTTGGGGTTATTTTTTCCAATGTGCATTACTTTACATTTATCCACATTAAATTTCATTTGCCATTTTGTTGCCCAATCACTTAGTTTAGTGAGATCTTTTTGAAGTTCTTCACAATCTGCTTTGGTCCTTACTACTTTGAGCAGTTTAGTATCATCTGCAAACTTTGCCACATCACTGTTTACCCCTTCCTCCAAATCATTTATAAATAAGTTGAATAGGATCGGCCCCAGGACTGACCCTTGGGGAACACCACTAGTTACCCCTCTCCATTCTGAAAAAGTTCCATTTATCCCTACCCTTTGTTCCCTGTCTTTTAACCAGTTTTCAATCCATGAGAGGATCTTCCCTCTGATCCCATGGCAGCTTAATTTACGTAAGAGCCTTTGGTGAGGGACCTTGTCAAAGGCTTTCTGGAAATCTAAGTACACTATGTCCACCGGATCCCCCTTGTCCACATGTTTGCTGACCCCTTCAAAGAACTCTAATAGATTAGTAAGACACGATTTCCCTTTGCAGAAACCATGTTGACTTTTGCCCAACAATTTATGCTCTTCTATGTGTCTGACAATTTTATTCTTTACTATTGTTTCAACTAATTTTCCCGGTACGGACGTTAGACTGACTGGTCTGTAATTGCCAGGATCACCTCTAGAGCCCTTTTTAAATATTGGTGTTACATTAGCTATCTTCCAGTCACTGGGCACAGTAGCCGATTTAAAGGATAGGTTACAAACCCTCGTTAATAGTGCCGCAATTTCACATTTGAGTTCTTTCAGAACTCTTGGGTGAATGCCATCTGGTCCCGGTGACTTGTTACAGTTAAGTTTATCAATGAGTTCCAGAACCTCCTCTACTGATACTTCAATTTGTGACAATACCTCAGATTTGTCACCTACAAAAGACAGCTCAGGTTTAGGAATCTCCCTAACGTCCTCAGCCGTGAAGACTGAAGCAAAGAATTCATTTAGTTTCTCTGCAATGACTCTGTCATCTTTAAGTGCTCCTTTTGTATCTCTGTCATCCAGGGGCCCCACTGGCTGTTTAGCAGGCTTCCTGCTTCTGACATATTTAAAAAACATTTTGTTATTACCTTTTGAGTTTTTGGCTAGCTGCTCTTCAAATTCCATTTTAGCTTTTCTTATTACATTCTTACACTTTATTTGGCAGTGCTTATGCTCCTTTCTATTTACCTCACTAGGATTAGACTTCCACTTTTTAAAAGATGCCTTTTTCTCTCTCACTGCTTCTTTTACTTGGCTGTTAAGCCACGGTGACTCTTTTTTAGTTTTCTGGCGTAGTTTTTTAATTTGGGGTATACATTTGAGTTGGGCCTTTATTATGGTATCTTTGAAGAGAGTCCATGCAGCTTGCAGGGATTTCACTTTAGTCACTTTACCTTTTAATTTCCGTTTAACTAACCCCCTCATTCTTTCATAGTTCCCCTTTTTGAAATTAAATGCCCCAGTGTTGGGCTTCTGAGGTGTTATTCCCACCATAGGAATGTTAAATGTTATTATATTATGGTCACTATTTCCCAGCGGTCCTTTTATAGTTACCTCTTGAACCAGATCCTGCGCTCCACTCAGGACTAAATCCAGAGTTGCCTCTCCCCTTGTGGGTTCCTGTACCAGCTGCTCCAAGAAGCAGTCATTTAAAGTATCAAGAAATTTCATCTCTGCATTTCGTCCCGAGGTGACATGTACCCAGTCAATGTTGGGATAATTGAAGTCTCCCACTATTATTGGGTTCTTTATTTTGACAGCCTCTCTAATCTCCCTTAGCATTTCGTCATCCCTATCACTGTCCTGATCAGGTGGTCGATAATAGAGCCCTATTGTTATGTTCTTATTAGAGCATGAAATTACTATCCATAGTGATTCTATGGAACATGTGGATTCATTTAAGATTTTTACTTCATTTGATTCTACACTATCTTTTACATAAAGTGCCACTCCCCCGCCCCCACGACCTATTCTGTCCTTCCAATATATTTTATACCCTGGAATGATTGTGTCCCATTGATTGTCCTCGGTCCACCATGTTTCTGTGATACCTATTATGTCAATATCCTCCTCTAACACGAGGCACTCTAGTTCACCCATCTTATTATTTAGACTTCTGGCATTTGTGTACAAGCACTTTAAAAACTGGTCACTGTTTATCTGTCTGCTCTTCCCTGGTGTGTCAGATTCTTTATGTGAAAATTTCTCATCTGATCTGGCCCCTCCTTTATCCTTTTCCATCCTTTCCTGTCTAGAACCTAGAGAATCTTTAACGACAGACCCTCCTGTAAGAGAAGTCTCTATCTGATCCACGTGCTCCTCTGCAGCAATCGGCTTTCCCCCATCTCTTAGTTTAAAGACTGCTCTGCAACCTTTTTAATGTTAAGTGCCAGCAGCCTGGTTCCACTTTGGTTTAGGTGGAGCCCATCCTTCCTGTATAGGCTCCCCCTATCCCAAAAGTTTCCCCAGTTCCATCTATGTTATATTTCAAAAAAAGGAGACAGTACTGAGTGAACTTATGTTTTTCAAATGTCATCTTTGTTGTTCTTACAGAGCTTTCTATACTTAATTGGACCATTAGTCTGTAAATTCAGCATTTTTGCTTTAGAAGGCAGCGAAATAACCCATGCTGGTCCTAGTTAATTTTGCAATGCTGTACATATTGGGTTTCTCCCCTGACTAGTTCTGGTGACTTTTTCTGCATTGTTGCCTGCAGTAAACATGGGGACACTGCATGTAAAGTAGCGCTGTTTCTGAATTAGGGCTGGTCTTCACTAGGAGGGGAGATCGGCTGTAGATGTGCAATTTCAGCTACGGTAATAACGTAGCTGAAATCGGCGTCTCTACAGCCGACTTACCTGCCGTCCTCACGGTGGCGCGGTCCCCCGTCGACTCCAGCTTGCGCCTTTTGGCGAGCTGGACTTCCGGAGTCGACGGGTGAGCCGCTGGCGATCGATCCTTCCCTGCCATAGTGAAGACAAGCCCTTAGACTGAACTGTTTCATATTCTTTACTTGTGGAGCTTGGTATATCAAAAGGTACAAGAAGTAGATGACAGTGTAAAATAAAAAAGTATGAATTACAACTGCTAGTTGTTCTGAATTTCCCAGTACCACACTGTTACCTCTTCTATGTCTAGGTGCTATTTTGGCTCCGTGATATCACCTTACTGCAGTTACTATCTCTGACACTAGTTCCTTGTTCTTCTCTGATAATGGGATCATTGATAGGAAAGAGCTACCTGGCAGGGTGAGGGACTAACTCATAAATTGCAATGACAATATTGCTGGAAGAAAATCTTCTTCGATTATAACCTCTTCCCCTATTTGACCTTGTTCCATTTTCCTTACTTGCCTTTCCATACTGGAACAGGGGGTTGGGCTGTGGGAGGGGGTGCAGGCTCTGGGGTGGTGCTGGGGCTGAGGGGTTTGGGTGCAGGCTGGGGCAGGAGTGGGTGTGGGCTCTAGGAGGGAGTTTGAGTAGGGGAGGGGTTTTGGGGTGTGCGTTCTAGCTGGGTGGCACTTACCTTGGGCCACTCCTGGAAGTGACCAGCATGTCTGGCTCCTAGGCGGAGGGGCCAGAGGGCTCTGCACAGTGCCCGGAGGCACTGACCAGAGTCCCCAGGGTCCCTTTTCAACCGGGTGTACTGGTCAAAAACCAGATGCCTGCCAACCCTAGGAGAAGTTGAAAGGCAACACTTTCTCCTCTTCTGCTCAATACCTGTTTTATCCAGTAATGTAACTAACTTGTCAAACACCTACAGATATTTGGATGCCTCCAATTTACCAGCATGTGTATCTTCTTGTATCACTAAACAGCCTCTGAGTACTTTGTACTGTAGCTTCTGTTTTTTGTTTGCTTGTTTTTCTTTTTGGGAAGTGGACAGAAATTTACTACAGCTACTTGAGACAAGAGAGATTTAAACCCACAGCTGAGGGAAATGGAATGAGTAGTGTTAAATTGGTTACTTAAGAAATGTGATAAATTGGCTAATAAATATTAAATTGAAGTAATAAAACATTATTTTTAGAAGTCTGTCGAGTTTTTTCACAGACTCTTTATTTAATCTGATATTTACACTCCTCTAAATATCTAAATGGATACATAAATAAAATGCTTTTTAATTTAGCTTTGCCAAATGCTGTTCAGTTAGGTTCAATGCCTACATGTAAATCCCCATGGCAATCTTAAAACCTGGAATTTTAGAGTCAAAATGATTAAATAAGAGCTAAAATGACTTAAATAAAGCAAACAGTACAAACAGAATTCCCTATTGTGTTTTTGCAATAGATACGGCTTTTGTGCTGCTTTTCCTTTCCTTAAGCAGGTAATGACGGGTTGCAAGGATATTAAAAATGTGAAGAGGAAGTTTAGCAAATCAGCAGCTTACGTGTATTTTTTGTGCGTTTGCTGCATCTCATTCTGCTGAGTTGGAATCTGGCCATTTCTAATTTGAAGTTGTGTGCACATACTAGGGAAATTGTGATGCAAAGGAAAAAGAAGCTGTCTGCAAAGTGCAGACTATGTACAGAGAGAAAGTATTGGGCTTATTTATGGAATTCATGTTTCTTGCAGCCACTGCAGATTATTCCACACGTTTGAAGAAGCATTGTCAAAGCTTATTTTTCCAGTTGAGCAATGTATTCATAACACATCCATCCAGACCCTTGTAATAGACCTAGTGGTGACGTGGGATGGCACTCTAAAGAATATTAAATACAAATAACATTAAGGATGTCACTTACACCCATAAATTAATGAAATGCAGAGTACAGGCTTTCCAAGCTGATTCATTTTGCCTGGATATGTGATCTCCCAGGGATTTCAGACCCAATCACAGAGGCTATGTAACTGGAGTGCTTGAGCGAGGATCTTGTGTCTAAATTTGTTGTTGTTAAAAACACTAATTTTAAAATATGTTTTATGAATGCACAGTGGGGCTTAGAGGATAGAACACTGGACTGGGACTCAGGAGACCTGAATTCTCTTCCTGACTCTGCTACTGGCCTGCTGACCTTGGGCAAGTCACTCCTCTTTCTATGACTCATGTTCCCCATCTGTAAAACAGAGATAATGACACTGGCCTCCTCTTGCTGATCTCTGGGTGAAAAGCACTCTTTCAGAGCTAGGATTATTATTAATTTTTTTGCACTGGAAGCAGTGTGAAACAAGCTCCAGCCTTGATTCTGCAAAGACTTAAGACCTAAGCACATGCATAACTTTACCCACATGGGTTAAAATCAATGGAACTACTCACATGGGTAAAGTTATGTGTGTGTTTAAGTTTTTGCAGGACTGGAGCAAAATATGGTTGGACATTCTTTTGTTGACATGGTTTGACATTCTGTTGTTTCAGAGCCTTACCTCTGATGATTTGAAACCTTCATCTAATTTCCAGCCTGAATTTGTTCCTAGCCAGTTTATACCAATTTGTTCTTATGTCAACATCGTCGTTTAATCGTCGTTTAACTTAAATAGCTCTTCTCCTTCCTTGTGTTTACTCCTCTGGTGTATTTACACAGAGTAATGATATCACCTTTCAGCCTTAGTTTTGCTAGATTAAACAAGACAAGCTCTTTTAGTCTTCTTGTAAGATACTGTTTGTTCCCCTGATCAGCCTAGTAGCCCTTCTCTGAACCTGTTCCCATTTGAATTTATTTTTTGAACATGGGTGACCAGAACTGTATACAATATTCCACTTGAGGTCTTACCACTGTCTTGTACAATGGTATTAATACATATTTCCCAATATCTACTGGATGCCCATCCCACTGAAGTCAATGGAACTACTCCACATGAGTAAAGTTAACCATGTATATAGCTGTTTGCAGGATCAGGGGCTAGAATACTCAACATTGCCAAAAGGGAGCAGTAAGCCACTTACCAAAGATTACTTTGCATGACAGAGTTTCAGTAAAGTGCTGATATAAATAAAAACGGAGAGTATTAGTAGGTATCCCTCAGTCTCGAGAGGCCACGGTTATGCGCCCCTGAGAGATACAGAATTTACTCAGTTGGTTTTATGGCAGCCACAAACGTTGCTGAAGAGACCCACTTGAGAGAGACAATCTCTGCCATAGCCGTCCCTTTTAGAGGAGAGGTTTTGACCCTTTGGGCTCCACCTTCTGTGGGCTTTTTTCTCCTTTGCTAAGGTGGATGGCTTCCTCTCATAACTCTGGAGGCCTTGGTTATGCTTTTGTTTCCAAAGGCTGTGGTCTTGTGTGATCTTCCCATCTATGTCCATTTCTTCTCACTTGCACGCATCCTTGAAATGCAACTTTGGGCATCCTTTGGGTCTTTTTCCAGATGCCAGTTCACCATAGAGGATGTCCTTGGGGATGCATCCATCATTCATTTGGCACACATCCCCAAGCCAGCAGAGGTGTTTCTGTTTGAAGCATGTTTACATGCTGGGTATGCTGGCCTCTTTTAAGCACCTCGGTATTAGTGACTCGGTCCTTCCAGGAGATGCCAAGGATTCGAAGAAAGCTGTTGAACCTCTTTTCCTGCTGTGTCTCACTCCCCCATGCAAGTGTGCTGATAAAACATGCACAATACACACAGATTTATGTGTGTTCTGTCAGTTTGTTGTTTGGCCAAACCCTCTTCAATCTAGACATTGTTGTGGTGGCTTTTCCAATGTGGATGTTGAGTTCTGTTTCAAGTGACAGGTTGACCGCGATAGTGGACCCCAGGTATGTGAACTCATTCACCACTTCAAGTTCATAGTTGTCGATCTTGATGGAAGGTGCTTCTCAACTCCTTGGCATGTTATGTTAGTCTTTTTTAGGCTTATAGTAAGCCCAAAGTCTTGGCAGGCTTTGGAAAAACTGTCCATTGGGAAGATGAACTTGTGTGGGTTTGTCCATGATGCAGCAATGAAAAAAGGAGATTCTAACTAAAGTAACTAAAATATACAGCCTGTTTCAAATAAACTGTTTTGAAAATGGTGTGTTTTTTAGAGGCTAAATGCTCACCAAGTTTTATTATTTTTTATTGTATTTTTTTCAAAAACTCCAAAACGCCTCTCACAATTTCTTTCCAAAAAGCAAAAAAATGTTGAGTGTCAAAAAACCCTCTCAGGAAAGTTTCTGGCTTTTGAAAAGTGACATTTTTAATGGAACATTTTCAGTTTCCATTTTTTTCATCAGCAGCCCAGATATATAGCACCTTAATCATGCTCCTTTCTATTTTACCCACCCTAAACTATGACTGATGAAATAAAGCACTTCATGCAGGCTGTGGGATCAGTAAAGAGCTTAGCAGCAAAGCTTTATTGTTAATCATTCCAGATAGTACTTCAATGATTTTATTTTTTCCCAAGGAGAGCACATAGTCTTCAAGCAAACAATACTAGGAAATCCCTTGGGGCCTCCTGAAAGTTTTTAAATTATATTTTCAGTACCATCTCTCTGATTAGCTGGGACTTAAAAGCTTCACTTAGCAAAGTGAACCTAATGGAGCAATACCTGTTAGTGTTGAAAGCTACAGCAATCAAATTTCTCCAGCTCTCATTTCTAATGAGATTTTCGGTTAAACAATTTAGATTTTTTTTAAAGTTGCGTCAAAACCAATATTAAGCTCCCTTTTCCTTTGAGTCAGAATTTATTGGAACCATTGGAAATAATTCTAAAAATCTTCCACAAGTCTGACCATCGTTCTAATTTTCGCAGGTTGTTTAGGAAATGGTACTCATTCATACAGTCGACGAGTATACCACAGAGGCAAACCATTAGCTGAGAAAGAGTCATGAAATCTGACTGGCTGGCTTTGTTTCCATCAATTATAAATAGAGCAAGGTTACTATTTTGATTTATGCCTAAGATTAAATACACTTGAAAGTGAAGCTTTCCATTGTTTTTTTTTCAATAGGCATAAAGGAGTTTGTAGACCCCAGAAGCATCTCTTTCTGGACCCACAAAGGGCCAATGTCCATTGAAATCAATGAGAATCTTTCTACTGACTTCAGCAGGCTTTCAATCAAACCCTAAATTGTCATCTGAACCTATAGCAGAGGTTTATGGTGTGCTAGTAAAATATAAACAGTCTTTGAAGTGTTATTAATGTTTTGTGCAATAAATGCGGGAAGCTGGGACTTGCATTTGACTCTTAGCTAAATTCCTCTTTATTTCAGTGCATAGAATGTACAATAGGTGATACATAAATTGGAGTCACAGCTGGGCAAAGTTTTCCAGACAAATAGTTTATTTGCCAAAAATAAATGCAGTTTCAGTCGACCCAAAACTATTTGCAAATTTGACCCAATTAATCTCGACTGGGAAAATGGTTTTCAGGGCCAGCTTCAGAAAAGAGTGTGTTTGTGGTAGATGCACAAACATTTGGTCCCCACTTATAACATTTAGCTCAATATTTAGGGCACTTACCTGGGTTTAGAAGACCCAGGTTTGAATCCTTAATCTACAGCAGGGATTTGAACTCAGATCTGTCCCCTCCTATGTGAGCATCCTAACTGCCAGTCTCTAGGCTGTTCTGGGGTTGGGGTTCTCTCAATCATCTTGCTGAAACTGTTCCACTCTCTGGAAATACAGAATAGTCATTGGGTCAAAGAAAGAGTGAGAATGACTCAGTAGCCTGGTGATTAAGGTCCTCAGCTAGGAGGTAGGACATATGGCTTTAAATCCCTTCTCTGAAATAGGCAGGGATGAGACAGTCCCTCTTTTCTGAAGCCGACTAGACTTTTCTGATTTGGTGACATATATTCTGAACATTTTTGGAACCAAACCAAATGTTTGTTCTGATTTTCCAGTTTGTGGCTGAACTGAAAAATCAGTTATTTGCCCAGTTCGAATTGGAGCGTTTGTGCCACTCCTAAATCACTGGGCAGCCTCAATCAGTTGTTGCTTCTGCTGCTTTGCTATTATTGGCCCTGATTAAGAGCCCAATCCAGCTCCCTCTGAAGGAAATGGATCAAGAGCAAGTGTCTGAAGGCTGATGAATTATGGGATGTGTGGTTGGTTTTGGAAGTAGTGGTCTCGTTTGCTGGTCAGAAGTGATGATTCAACATCGGTTTAAGCATCACTGAGAGGAAAGGAGAAAAAATCAGCCTTTAGTAGTATAGCATAGACAATTCAGAGATAGTGTTATCTGGGAGCACTGTAGAGTGGGAATTTTGTTATACATCTTTCCTCTGCCTGAATGGGGAGTTGCATGGCTAGATAATCATGCACGCTGTGGAAATTTTATGGGGAAATTTGGAAGAACCATATGTCTGCACCAAATATTATAGGATACTGTTTCTAAAATAACAGGCATGCCAAGAGTTGTTAATTAAATGCTATATAACATGAATGACTTCCAGTGTAATAGAGAGACTGTTTTCTAATAGCATGGTTAATTAAGTAATCTCTTTTCCTTCTCTTTCTAGAATCAGAAGACTCTAAAGTGCAAGACAAGAAAGCTGCTTCTTCTAGCCATCCCACTTCTGCTGCTTCAGGGCAAAGCCCTGACAACTCTGCAGCTAAAGGAGGTATGCGATTACACACTTCTCACTATCACGACTTGTTTGCCTCGACCACAGAAAAGCTGTTATTTGAACCTCTGCTGCTACTTTAATAGAAAATAATTCTGAATGATTATTCCTACTCAGCTGTACTGATATGCACAAAGAAGCAAAAAAAAGCCGTGTTCATTTTAGTTCTGAAAAATGGAAAAAAAAGTCATCTCTCTGTGATTACACCAGAACAAGCATATGAAATCAGCACACTACCGTGCTTGATATGATTTAAATAGCTGTGTAGACAAGTCCTTAGTTCCTAAATGGAAGGAGTTGGGTCTCAGTGCATGAGGCACAACGTTAAAGCCAGCAGGGCTGCCTCTACACTAGTAAAATTAGTACCTATGGTTCAGAATGATGCCGCTTCCCCCTGTTAATACAAACGTAGACAAGGCTCACATGCATTTTCATTCCATGGTTATAACCATGCCAGAGTCCAGTCTTATGCAATCGCTCACACAGTTTGTGAGTGAGCGGAGTTCCTGCCCCATCCCAAACAAAACTCAGCTCCTGAAGCTTGGATCCACTCCGTCCCAGGGGAGGTTGGGCAAAGTAGAGATGGAGTTGCCTGCAGCCTAGAAACTCAGAAACTGTAAATTAGAGCTTAAAAAGATCACCTGTAACCTATGCCACTAGAATAAAGTCCCTCAGGGACCTAGCACCAATGGCGGACTGGGCATAGCAGCATTTCACTTCTCACCAAATGCTCCCCCCCTTCTTATACCAAGCCATAACTACATGAATGCTATACAGAAAAAAAAAACAAAAAAGAGTGCTACCATGTGATGTCCAGAATGTATGGAATCTATGGATTAGTATCAAATGTTACATTTTTTAAATTTTATTTGAACTTTTAAGGCCGAATTCACTGGTACATTTTGTGTGTTTTGCAGAACTCTGGAGCAATACAAAATAGCTGCAGTGAAGGGGGCAATTACACCAGGTTTACAGGTTTTGTATCAGTGAAACAGTGCAAACCAGTCAGAGTTTACTAGTGAATCTGGCCCTTAATTCTCAGAAAATTTATTCATTCTGTACTTAAAAAGGAAGCAGTGTAACTTTAGTGGAGGATTCACTGTATTTTCATAGGGATTGCATCCCTGCTTTAAGTTCAAAATTAAACTTATGCTATGGAGCCATGACCAGTGCCTCCTTGATAACCTCAGAACACTCCTGTCAAGCAGGTAAAATATTAAGCATTTGTATATTATGCCCTGAAACTCTGTTAGATATAATTATTTCAATAATATAATGAAACGGGGAGCTGAGCATAGTGAATACCAAGACATCGCAGCATGACCATTCAGCAGCTTCCATACCAATGGCCTGATCCTGCAACATGCTTCAGCACCTTCTACAAGAAGCTGTGGACCCTCAGCTCCCACTTAGGTGAATGAGAGCGGAGGGAACTCTGCAGCAGCGGCCCCTAGTAGCACATCTTCACATCTTCTGTCTTGCTGTGGGAGAACCCAGAGTACGTGACCATGATAAATAAGATTAAGGCAGAGTTGTATTACTCTTGAACATAGACTCACATTTTTACACTCCTCTAAAGTGCCAGTCCCTCTGGGACCCAGACATGAGTGTATTGAACTGAGAGACCCTCTCTAAATGTACATAGAGACAAGAAACAAAAGGGGTAGCAGTGCCCTGTGGAACTCTTCTACCTAACCACGTATTTTAAAATTATATACTGAGTGTCAACTGATCAATGGGATCCAGAGTGCTATTGTTGGAGTTTGGGCATGAGGCCAAACAATGAAGGGTTGATTTCCAGACCTAGTAGAGACATATAATTAACCTATTAGGATTTGCTTCATTACCCCTGTCTCTTCCAACCCCCAGCGTAGCAGAGGCAGGTGTATTACTTGGTTTGCCACTAATCTCCGAGCTCTCATACCCATCCTTGGGCCAAAATTTACTTCCTCTTACACACACAAAATATGATGGTGAACAACCCATAATAGAATACAGGTCCACCCCCTGCACAATTTGGGAGAGACTGCTGAATTCCATGAGGCTTTTCTAGCATATCTGTCAGGATTCTTAAATGTGCATTGTAGCAAGAGTAATTGAGTTCTTCAAATTGAATGGCAGAGCGCCCCCTTTTTTTATTCAAGACGCTGCTCATTATTAGCCAATGTCAGCAAAAGACTTTCACAATTCATCTTTCCTTATAATCTTTGTTCTTTTCAGAGGAATCCCTCTTCTCTCCTATGTAAACATCTGACAGAAGGTAGAAAAGAACTAGGTAGGGAATAGTGTATTGTGAAAGAAGCAGCATGCACTAGACGATCCTGATGTCCCCGATCGCTTACCATCAAGTTGGCAGAATGCTTAATTTGCTAAAAACAGACTCTTTCCTGGGGAATTTCATATTGACTGCACAATGATCCAAATGTCTACAGCCTACTCGACTTGGAAAGATCCATAAACTGGCCTCTCTGGGCCAGTCATAAGAATTGAGGGGTTTGTTGGCATTCCATAAGGGAATGCCGTGTTAACCCATATCCTGCCCCTGTATGCTAAAAAGAATTCACAAGAGCCACCATTTTTCTTAAATCAATCCAAATTCTGAATAGCTACCATGCATGGAACTCAGAATCAAAATTGGCGTAAAACAGCACCGCTATGTAGCCTTCAATAATCTAGGCCAATATACAATAGCTAAGAATCTGGCCTGGTGGGCTTAGGTAACAAATTGCCTGTATCCTCGTTAATGACTTTTCACTTCACATTAGTAATGATAACCTAATTTTCAGCTTGTAGCCCATTTAATAAATTTATCTTTCATTCTACCAACATTGAGTGTGATTTGCCACTGTTATTCTAGTCTTAAATTAGTGTAACTCATTGAATCAGGACTGTAATCTCTAACCACTAATCAGATTGGTATTCCATCATCAGATTTGTTCACTGATAACATTTTTAAAATAATTAAACTTAAATGAGGGAGCACAATTTATTCATCCAAGATGACAAGGATCTGTCATTCCAGAGCACCAGCATCAAGTCAGATGATTATATCTAAATTATTTATTTACTGTAACTCAAATAGCCATCATAAATCCGTTTTTAAACATCTTAGCCTCACGTCAACACTTACTTTCCACAAATATGCTAGTTTTGACTCAACTTTATTCAGTGAAAGTGTTGTTTTTTCTATTGGACCATGGCTTTGGATATTATAAAATCAGATTTTCAAAGTAAGCTGCAGTCATGTACAGACATTAGCACACACTTACTTATGCACCCATATACCTGATATGATTGTGCATATCAAGTATGTGCGCACTCACATTGCACAACTGCATGTATAAATTGAGTGCCACTTGATTTACTTGATGTGTTTGAGATTCTAAAAACACAGTATTGTCTATATCAGGGGTCGGCAACATTTCAGAAGTGGTGTGCCAAGTCTTCATTTATTCACTCTAAGTTAAGGTTTCACGTGCCAGTAATACATTTTAATGTTTTTAGAATGTTTTTTTAAGTCTGTAATATAGAACTAAACTATTGTTCTATTTAAACTAAATAAGTTTTTAAAAATGTTTAAGAAGCTTCATTTAAAATTAAATTAAAATGCAGAGCCCCCCAGACTGGTGGCCAGGACCCTGGCAGTGTGAATGCCACTGAAAATCAGCTTGCGTGCCACCTTTGGTACACATGCCATAGGTTGCCTACCCCTGGTCTATATTATTCATCTGATGAAGTGGGTTCTAGCCCATGGAAGTTTATGCCCAAATAAATTTGTTAGTCTCTAAGGTGACACAAGGACTCCTCATTTTTGTCTATATTAATAGTTATCTTACTTACATTATTTAGATGCCAGTCTCATCCAGAGTGTGCTAATCTCTTTTCATGATGAAGACAGTCCCAGCCCCGTTCTTTGTTTTAATATGAAAACTATAAAAAGTGGGGTCTAATTCTTACTATCAAAATAACACTGACTGTTTATTATACCCAAAAATCTTTTCTATCATTCTGTTGGTCTGTTGTTTGGTTTTTTTAGTAAACTTTTCAGTACTTGTGAGGAATGTCAAATTAACAACCTGGAAGACTGAACCCATTTATCTAAAGAACAAGTAAAGAATAGGTAGTGGCAAAGCAAGTTTTCCCACATCTCCCCTGATAAAGTACCCTCAGTGAAGGGTCCAGATGCTGTGGGAATGGGACTCAGTGGGGTGGGGATCCAGGTGCAGCTGGTTGGCTCGGTGGGGTGAAAATTTAAGTGCAGGTGGCTTGTTGGCGTGGTTCAGTGCAGGGGAAGTGGGGCTCATCAGGGTGGTTCTGAGTGTGGGGGTGAGGCTCGACGGGAGAGTATGGGTCTGGGTCTGAGGGGGTCTGGATGTCCGGGGGGCTGGGCGAATGGTGGAGCAGCTCCTTGTATAGGGATCCCTCCCCCTGCAGCTGAGGAGCGATGAGTGCAGGAAATGGGCGGAGGAGGTTTGCAGAGCTTCCTGCGGTGGGGGAGAGAGGAACTGTGGGTGGCTTCCCTTTGCTTCCTGTCAGAAAGTCATTTTTCTGTGGGGAAGCAAAGAAATCTGTGGGGGACATAAATTCTATGCATTACTTCGTCAAGCTCTAACTTGGTTTTTCACGTACTGCACTTCTTAACAGTCCTCAAAGAAATGGCTTTTTCAAAGCTATCGCCATTTCATGGTCAATGTACTGTCCCCCGACGAAGTGGGTATTAGCCCACGAAAGCTTATGCTTCAAAACTTTATAGTTAGTCTTTAAGGTGCCACAGGACTTTGTTACCTCTGCTATTCCAGACTAACACGGCTACCTCTCTGATTCTCTACTCTGTGGTTGTGCATCAAGGAGGGGTTTCAGTATCATACTGGAAATTACAATGCAACTTCAATTAAATATTGCACTATTGCCTTGCCAGCTTCCACAAAAATAAAATCAAAATACCTGATGTATGTTTGTTTTTTACTTTTCTAACATAGAACAGATATAGCCTATAGGCCAGTGTAGGCATTGATTCAGGAAAGCACTTAAGCTTATGTTTATTTTGAAGCATGCTATGATTTTACTTATGTGGTTAAAGTTAAGTTCTGTTGAATCTGCCCTCATTTTTTTAAATTACAGAAATGTCCCCATTACTAAACAGCATGTTACTGTATTTCATCCCTGAGATAAGCTGATTGTTTTTTCCCAAAACTTTTTCCACACAAAAACCCCAAAAGTTAATTCCAAAGTGATTTTTAAAGCCTCTCAGTTATAAAGATCTAATATATATAATATATATATATATATATATATATATATATATATATATATATATACTTTGTTATAGCAAGAACAGCCAACCTTGCTAGAGTGATCAGGGTTGCCACCTTACATTAGATTTTTCAGTGAGCATGTATGTTGATTCTTTTCACCTTGGTATAATTAGAATGGGTTCACACTTATACTAAATAGGTAGTTTAATATGAGGGATTTCTGGAGATGGTGGATTTTATATGTTTGAGACTGCCATTATAGCTACCATTATAGGCAGTGGTTGCTGTTCTAGTAAACTTATATTTTCTAATATTAGATCTTAATCTCTCTTTTTGTTTGTTTTTTTGTTGTTGCAGACCATTCACCTGTACTAAAAGTTGATGACAGACAACGACTTGCTAGGATACGGAGAGAGGAACTGGAAAAGCAGTTAGGTGAGACATGACGTTATTTAGCAGCTATAATTTTCAGGACTGTACTTTTTGGGTAGAAGCACCTAATAGTACAATATGCTATCCCTAGCAGCATCAGGAAAAATCATGTAATTAAATATGCAATATTGTTCTTTTAGACATCTCATTATGCCTTTTGGGTAGACCTGGTGTCTATGCATATTCCGGTATTTGCCATTACTGATCCTGTTACATATGTCTTAAAGCTCTTTATAGTATTGAACTAAATGGGCCAAATTCTGTGCTCATACATCAGTATAAGTGAAAATAGCTCCACCGATTTCTTCTGTGGAGGTTCTCCAGATTTAGAGCAGAATTTATGTTGAACACAGTACTGTGTTGTACATAAAACATGATGTTATTGTACAGATTGAGTTTTAGATATCAGTGTGGTTTTTATTTTTATTTTTACTTGATCAGATTCTTTTTTTCTACTTACAGTTTGTTGATTGCACCTGTTCATGACATTAAAGTAATAATTTATAATAATTACAGTACTTGTAACCAGACTATTCAGATAAATATTTATGTCAAGATTAATTGACAAGCAGCTATTTTTTATCTTGATGTAGGATAGCAAAACAAATTACGGGCTATAATCTTTGTATTTTTCTTACACAAGATTTCTAATAATCTAACATCACACTGTTTGTTTTTTTAAATCATTCTTTATTTCTGTTAGGGTAAAGTCACACCAATGAAGTCATCAAAATTAAGTTTAGTGGTGCAGAGGCCTTGTGCTGGTGTGAATTTCACCCATTGCATATTGGCCCAAATTTGGCTCTCATTTAGAACTCTAATCTTGATGGTGTTACTCCATATATACACTAGTGTAAATGAGAGTTGAATTTGGCCCATTCATCGATCATAAGAATAAAAAGATGAATAAAGATTTGTATGGGTAATAACAGTTGCATGTATTGACCCTTTTTTAAAGCAGCCTGTTGTTGGTGTTCTCAGTGGATAATTTTTTCTGAAATTTTCCGCATTTCATGTTTTTCTGTGCTAAATGAAACTGAGTGATAGCTGTGAAACCTAAAAGTTTAGAAGAAAATAAGAATATATTTTTAGGTCCATGCAAAAGTGGCACAATGGATTGCCATTTCATTCCAGGTAATTTTGCACTCCACAAAAAGAAGTTACTTGTGTTTCTGATTTATGCATAGAAAAAAAAAGTGAGAAGCCCATTCAAATTCAAATGTGGTGGTCGTGAATCCTTGAAATGGCAGCGTGTCGTTCATTTTTTGGGGGGGTTTGGTGTAATGTCTGAAAACTTAGGTCTCTTGTATATTCATATTAGGGTATATAAACTGTTACACACCACACCCTCCATTGTCTGAGGCATCAAATGCAGGTACAAGAGACATAGTCTGTCAGGTTTCAGAGTGGTAGCCGTGTTAGTCTGTATCTGCAAAAAGAATGAGAAGTACTTGTGGCACCTTAGAGACTAGCAAATTTATTTGGGCATAAGCTTTCTTGGGCTAAAACCCACTTCATCAGATGCATAGAGTGGGATGAAGAAGTCTGTTAGTTATTCATCCACTGCATTGCAACTGAATCTGTGCAGCGGATTAAATGCAGTCTGTGCTTTTTTTGCACATATGTAGTCTGGTACTCTGCTACCCTCTGTGACATGCTCCCTCTCTTGTAAAAGGAAGCCCTGATTTTGAGCCGCACAGAGTACCTACAGCTACCATTACCTTCACAGATGCACAGGAGTTGCAGATACTCAGGACTGGTCCTCGTAAATGAAAGTCCAAATAAAATCAAGAGGCTGGATTTTTCTCGGCTTAGTGTTAAACAAGAGGGGACGGCAGGGAGCTATGCTGGAATTTAGTCCAGGCAGGACACAACAAAAAACCCTTCATAGCAAACATCAGTTTTACAGCAGGGTCAAAAAAAGAGCAGAGTTTAGCCAAGAAAGGATATTCACAATTGTACATACACAGGCTCTGCAGCAGTAGCAGGAATAGCAGCCACACGGTAAGAGTATGTCCGGAGTGGCCAACCTGTGGCTCCAGAGCCACATGTGGGTCTTCAGAAACTTTTTGTATTGGCACAGACTCCAGGGCTTGGCTACAGGAGCCAACTTTCCAGTGTGCTGGGAGGTACTCACTGCTTAACCCTGGCTCTGCCACAGGCCCTCCTCCCACTCCACCCCTTCCTGCCCCCTCCCCGAGCCTCCTGCACCCCATGAAACAGCTGATCGGGAGGGACGGGGAGGTGCTGATTGGGGGTGCGGGAGGCACAGAAGGCGCCGAGCTGATGGGGGGGGGGGGGCTGCTGATGTATTACTGTGGCTCTTTGGTAAATTTTGGGTCCTTTTCAGGCTCAGGTTGGCCTGGGCTATGTGTCTGCTTAGATCTGGGGGTGTGATTCCCAGTTCAAGGAGATGTATTCTCACTAGCTCTCACTGAATGTATTTGTAGCAGCACAAACAGAAGGAGGGGCTAGCTACCCTGAGCATGTATCCAGTGGCTCTAACAAGCACACAGACCTGGCAGCTAGCCTCTCTGGCTTCTGCTACTATATCCTGTTTTTAGCATGCTGGCTCGATCAGAGCTAGTGTATGTCTCATTGAGCTGGGGATCAACTCCAGCTCAAATGGTAGACATCCTCCGATGCAAGGTTTCATCTCCAAACAGTACCCTACTGTTAATGTAAGCATTGCTGAATGTGACTGAGTTGCCTTACCTAGACAGTCACAGGACTGGAGCTGTGTAAATAAGCCCACTCCCTCCAGGCTGCTGCCATAGGATATCATGACATCATTGATGACAATGAGACTGTAAAAGACAAAGGGAAAAATAGCTACAATAGCAGCATCTGAAGCAACAGTTTGATGGTGCTTCGCTGCTTACTAAACATTGAAAGTGTTTTCCCTGATGCAGTGTTAGGACCAGTGAATCATCTTAACCTGTTAGCTGCCTTCTGTTCACTAACTTTGGGTTTCTTCCTGTTTCTCCTCTTTGATGAGAGACTTCCTAGAATCATGCCCATCTATATCCAGGAAAACGTACACATCAAGAGTTGGGCAATAGTTTCATCCTCTCTCTGGTTAAATGTCACCTCAGCATCCTTGTTGGTTACATTTGGTAAATTAAACCTAAATTACTCTGCAGCCACTCTTGAAGGTCTGCCAGCAGAACCGTAAGGTTGGTAGATGGTCAGTATGCAGGATGCTGGGGTATGTCCATGGGGCCTGGACACTTAATAACTGTGTTTCTATTGGAGAGAAATATTTTTCTTTTGTGAATATAAAACCACAATTCCTGCTGCTGTTGCCAGCCCTCTCTATGTTGTAAGCTATGTTGTGATCTGCCACTGTGTACTATTGAATATACCCTGTATAAAATGACACACTAAATCAAAATATGCCATCTTTTGTGTGGCAATGTGGCCTTTAGCTGACTTTGAGCACTGCTCATTTGAATGCAAAGACCTTGGTTTTTTGCTTAGTCAGAGGAATGGAAAACATAATTCTATAATCCTTTCACAATTTAATTAGAGTAACTCTCCTTCTTTTAAACTAGTAAGCATAATTGCAACTATTCATTTTGGCTGGTAAGCCTAACTTGAGTACTGGGCAGATTGGTTGAAACTGTAGGAAAGAACAAAATTATAAGACATAGATAAACATGATCTGTTTGGGAAGAGTCAACTCAGCTTTTGTAAAGGGAACTCATGCCTTACAAAATTAAATTACAGGCGAGTCGCATCTTAGGCGGATTTAACATGTGCGAATTCAGCTTTACGCAGTCGGCAAAAACAGAAGAAAAAAAAAGAAAAACAACAATGTAAAAACAATTTAAAAACTGTATCTGTAGTGCAGGCGATTTCGCCTGCCATTCAACTCAATGAGTGTTTCACTATATGCAGTTTTTGCTTTACGCGCTAACTCCATATGTCCCTCAATCTCCAACTTCCAGAAACTTCTGTCTCTGGTCACTATCAGAGAGAGGATACTGGGCTAGATGGACCAGTGATTTGAGCCAGTATGGCACAGTTTATGTTAAGTTATGGCATACAGAATGACAGGCAAAATAAAAAAGGAACAAAGACAAAGGAAGAAAGCAAGATGGATCCATCTCTAGTTGGCTGCAGCGTGTCTCCTCAGCAACACAGGCTACTTCAAGCACATCAGAATTTCAAATCAAGTTCTAGGTCTTGGTTCTTATCTTCAAGGTGCTCCAGGTCCTAAGCTCAAGGTATCTAAAATATTGTCCTAAGCTCTGGGATATGAAGATCATGGTGAATAACTATGCTCCCCTGGCACATGGGAACTGTGGACAATAAGGGTTAAACTTGTCCATGTGGGCAACTGGCCCCGAGAAAGTTCTATCTGAGATTGTGTAATGAACTCCCTAAGGACCTTCATAAACCTCACCATCTTCCAGGGTGACCAGACAGCAAATGTGAAAAATCAGGACAGGAATTGGGGGGTAATAGCCTATATAAGAAAAAGACCCCAAAATCAGGACTGTCCCTTTAAAATCGGCACATCTAGTCACCCTTCCATCTTCTGGCTTAAGTGCAAGACACATTTCTGTAACATAAATACATAGCAACACGTGTATAAAACAATCCGGGCAGACAAGACTCTACTGCACACTTTTCTCCCTCTGAAGAGAGGAGGGGAGAACAAACACATGACAGATGTTAATCACGTTGCTTAATGCACTTCTTGAAGGTGCAGATACTATGGAGTAAGAACCTATTTGGGATAGAATAGACATCTGTCACGCTCCTACATTTTCCATTCAGCTCCTATTTTTGGATATTTGTCTAAGCAATCACTCTCAGAGGTTTTGACGGACCAACAGTCTTCATTCTTTCCTTATTAACAATACCAGGCTGTTAAAGATTTTTCTTTCATAAGAAAAGTCAAAATCCAGTCTATACATCTTGAGCTACAATGCTAATTTCTTTTGTCAAAAGGAAAGTTAGAAACAGGCCCACAGCTTAGGACGAAACTCAAGAAAAAGAAACAGGAGAAGAACAAGTTGACAGTTTCTGTGGAGTATTAAAATAGCGTATGTTTCAAAAATGTTCCGGTGCTTGTACAGTTTAAGGAACATCACAGCCTTGTTTTGATACAATGAGGGATAAATTGTCATTCAAGGTAACATCAAAACTACTTTCCAAATTATTTTGTGTTTCAAAATTTTAGCCTCGTATTTTGGTAACACAATTAATCTTTTCTCCTTCCTCCGCTTAACATGACATTTATATGGTTGGGCTATCTGTTTTCATCATGGCTGGTTATCAAATATGGGAAGGGCTCATTTAGAATCTCAAAAACTGGAACTAGAAATCCGTTCCCAGGCTGCACAATTGAGAGGATTAATTAGGCAGTAGCTTTGACAAACTCTGTCTGATTCTCCTCTGAGCCTGGGGTAAATTAGGAGTACCTGCATTGAAATCCCCTGAGTAAAACTGGGGTAAGAGGAATATGGGGTCCTATGGCACATACAACAGAACAAATTCTTTCTGATGCCTGTTCCTGTATTATAATGAACAACTAATATTAATGTGAGGCTTAATTAGAATTTCAAACACTGGAAAAGAAAACACTTCAGTCCGTACAAAACCACTGAGAATCTCAAAAACTGGGAGAAGGGGAAACACATGCTGCTCCAGATCATCAGCTGACAAAGTAATTTGTTGTTTTTCTTGCTTCCCTGATCATTTTCAGAATCGTCTTTTCAGCAAATCAGAGTGGGCAGGCCCAAAAGGAGCACCCCCAAATGTGCACAGGTCCATTCCTCCAGCTCCTAGGCTTTTCTTCGCTTGCGTGTGTTTCTGTCTCTTGCCTTTTCAGTTTGTTTTGCTGCTGCTGTGACTGGTAAATGTCCATTTGTAGGGCCTAGAGATGTGCGTGCAAATGAGCTGCCCCAAAGACAGAGTATGAGCTTTTGGCCTCATGCTGGTGCCGGAGCCAAGAATTGCCACAGCTTGTCAAGAAAACACTAAAAGTGAAACAGGGTTTTTGCCAACTCATGCTTTTATTGCAAGTCTCACAATATCTTGTGCTCTCCTTAAAGCTCTCCTATACAAGGAGAATCTCAGCTTTCGTTTAAAAAAAAATGTTTCTAGCTCTTATGGTTACAGAGAAAAGCCTAAAGTGTAACCCAAAGTCATGGTGAAGACTCAGACACTAGAAGGCAAATAAAAACAATTTTATTGTTGTCTTAACAATGTTGTGATTTTTAAGCCATTCATCATTTCTGGGGCTTGACTCATGGTTTTTGAATGCTTGGGATTGGCAGTATTGGAACATTACACAAAGTGTTGCTATTTTTGTTGTTGTTTTGCATGTAATTTTAATTGTTGGGCAAGGCACATATAGGCATTAGTTGGAGTTGTTTTTATGTTCTTATGTCAAATCAAAATAAATGAAATAAATGCACAAAGTAAACTGAAAAAAGATCACATTTCTCTACTCTCGTTGTTCTAGTAATCTTTACATGTTGCTTGTAACAATAGTAGGTACAGATTTTCAGGTAGGAATACAATTTTTCAAGTTGACAGTGTTCCTTTAAGAGACACCAAAATGCTGTATATAAGTGTCTTCTACACTCTGGTTATATCCTGAAGATTTTCCTGGTTACAGAATTCCACCTGAATTTTCAAAGCCCAATACTATGGCCAATGACCTTTCAGTTAAGGACAAAATGGGACTTTTAGGAGCAGTGCCATTCATCAATCAGCTATCAAAACACACATGGAAAGTGACATGAAGTGCTCTCCACCTCTCGTTATAGCCAGCAATTTTCCAGGCCTGTGCCAGCCAGGACAGTGAGAGAGACAGATCAAGTGTGTGTGTGTAAAATACAAAATGTGACTACAGTTTACTCAGGTTAGCTGTTGTATTCCAATCCTATGGGACAGTCAACTGGAGTTCTGCCTGACTTATATATCATGGACAGGATTGCTAAATTACAGATTCAAGGCCAATTTCTGCCCTCATTCACACCTAAGTGACTATATTTACCTCTGCATAGAAAGCAATGGGATTTGCACAAATGTAAGAGGGCAGAATTTATTTATGGTGAGGATGCAGAAACCAGACAGAAAATAAACTGACTCTCATATTCCAGATCGAGTTTGCAATTGTGGCAGTTGGAAATCCCATCTTTTAAATCTGCAAAATGAGCAAAATTCACCTGGAAGTCATTGTCACAATCATTATAAAAGCCCACCCATCACGTCATTTTTTATATAAATGCGATGTTCAGAGTAGAACTGCACTTTCAGAACCTATATTATGTGATCTAGAGCTGAACCTAACTTTTCAAGCTCTGAACAAAGCATGTATTTTCATCAGTTTAATTCTAGGTATCCAGCAGAGAAGGCCCTAGAAAAGCCTCTGGTTGACCTAATGCCATTATGGTCCACTACATTTTAGAAAAATGCATCAAACACTCTCTCCTTTATGTTGCTGAAGATAGAAGAAAAGCCTGGCTTTCCCAAACAGAATGTATCAGCTGCTGTGAATTGCTTTTGCATGTTCTACTCAACTTTTCGTTGAAGAAATGCTTTGTGCACTTGAAGTCTGAAAATAGTCCAGTATGACTCAGCAATTTCACCAAATAATTTAGTGTTTCAATAGAAGTGCTATTGTTAAGTGTGCAAGCCACTTGCACTCTCAGCCTATATATTGAGATGGAAAATACTCCTTCCTGGCTGCAAATTGGAAGGAATAAGAACAAGAAGACATTCAATGAAAATGAAAGACAACACGGTTGAAACCAAAAGAACAAATACTTTATTGCACTATGCATAAATCAGGATGTGGAACTTGTAAGCAGGGCCGGTGACAGAAATTTCGGGGCCCCCTACTCTGATCGCTTGTGGGGCCCCCCGCCTCCCCGCCTGACCCAGCCCACCCAACCCCAACCTAATCTCCTCCCCCAGCCTAACCTCCTCCCCTCCCCACCCATCCCTGCCTGGCCCACCCCACTGTTGGGGGTGATCTTCCTTCACCCCCGCCCAGTCTCCCCCCATCTCTAACTGCCTCCCCCACCCCTGCCTGGCCTAGCCCATCCCACCGAACCTAACCTCCTCCCCCCTCCCACTCCCAGCCCAGCCTCCTTGCCCCCCATACCTGACCCGCCCGCCCAGCCCAGCCTCCCCCCACACCAAACCTCCTTCCCTCCCACCAAACCTCCTTCCCTCCTGCACCCACGCCTCACCCACCCAGATTCCAGACTAGTCTCCTGCCCCCCTCCCCGCCCACCCAGCCTGGCCTCCCCACCGCCCCCTTGCCTGCCCCCCAGCTCCCCCAGCCACGCCGATGAATGAACCTCCCGAGGCAGGAGTGAACTCACCGCAGAGCCCACGCGTCTGCCCAAAGGCCCCCCCCCCCCCCCCGGAGCCACCGCCCCCCAAGTGGGGCTGGGCCCCCTGCCCCCTTACCTTGGCGAGGCCGGCTCCCCTTGACCCCTTTTCGGCGCCTCCGCTCCGCCAACGTCAGCGCCGCACACCACCAGGGCGGCCGGGCGCGAGTCCCCGGGCCCCCGCTGTGGCTGGAGTCTGCCGTCCGCCTCAGCCGTGCGGTGCGTGCGGGCGCTTGCCGCGCTACAGCGCAGCGCTGGGGTGGCCGGCGGCGCCCGGGATTGCATGTGGTCAGCTGCAGCCGCGTGGCGCATGCGCCGCACCTCTGTAGAGGTCCGAGCATCCGCACTACATCGGGGGCCCCCCTCAAGTCCGGGGCCCGGTACAGTTGTCCCCCTTGTCCCCCCCTGTCGCCGGCCCTGGTTGTAAGATAGTACTGAGAACAAAAAATTCATAGGATTCAAATAATGCTGGATGTTAAAAAGGGTGTTGAGAACATCCACGTTTTGAATGAGAATTTAAAAAATATAACACCTGCATCTGGTCATAAGCCAACTGCTAATTTAGGGGGGGGGAAATCTTATGGGCAGTTTATTCTATAATTGTGCACTATAATGTTTCTTGACCTTTCTCCGAATAAGTGGTATTTGCCACTGTAAGAGTCCAGGATACTGAGCCAAATGGGAGATTGGCTTGATACAGCATGGTAATTTGTTGTTCTTAGATTCTTGTCAATTAAGGACTCTTTTTTTTTTTTTTTTTAAAAAGATGGTTGCTTTCATGCTATACAAGCTGGAATTTCCGAGTGTCCGGGTTCCCTCCCCACTCTGAACTCTAGGGTACAGATGTGGTGATCCGCATGAAAGACCCCCTAAGCTTATTTCTACCAGCTTAAGTTAAAAACTTCCCCAAGGCACAAATCCTTTTGTCCTTGGATGGTCGCTGCCACCACCAAGTAATTTAGGGAAAGGATCACTTGGAGTTCCTATTTGCTCTACACCCCTTTCCTGGGAGGCTTAAGAATAATACTCTCACCAATTGTTACAGGTGAGACAGATCCAAACCCTTGGATCTTTAAAACAATGGAAAAAATCAGTCAGATTCTTAAAAGAAGAATTTGATTTAAAGAAAAGGTAAAGAATCACCTCTGTGAAATCAGGAGGGTAGATAACTTTACAGAGTGACAAAAGATGCAAAAATACAGAGGAACCTCCTCTAGCTTTAGTTTCAAGTTACAGGAAAACAAAACAGGGATAAACCTCCCTCTAGCACCGTTTCGACGTTACAGGAAAACAAAACAGGGATAAACTCCCTCTAGCAAAGGGAAAATTCTCAAGTGAAAAACAAAAGATAAGTAACACGCCTTGCCTGGCTGTACTTATAATTTTTGTAATATGAAAGACTGGTTCAGAATTATTTGGAAGAAATGAATTTCTGTCTGGTCCCTCTCAGTCCTAGGAGTGAATGAACACACAAACAAAGAGCCCAAACAAAGCCTCTCCCCTGCTCCAGATTTGAAAGTATCTTTTGTCCCCATTGGTTCTTTTGGTTAGATGCCAAACAGGTTAACTGAGCTTCTTAACCCCTTACAGGTAAGGAGGAATTCTAGGCTACCCTTCTATATGGTTATGACACGGAGTAAGGTGGAATTTTTTTTGGTCTGCCCTAGGGGGTGTGAGTAACAGTAATAGTCCAAACTGGCATTGACAAAAAAACTTAAGCCAACCATGACTTTGCTGATATTATGTTATGTAAGAGGGTGGTCCTTTTGGATCCTGCCAAATTCTGGTGGATACACTAGGCTTATGAGAACTCCTTGTTCTATTGCAAGTGTTGCCAAGTGTTCGGATGCTGGAGTGATCATGATCATGTAATTTCTTAGATGGATGTTGTCAGTCAGAATCTGAATCAGTTTTGCATCAGCAGTGTTCTAGCTTTTTACCTTTCCATTTTATCTGCTGTTGTTTGTCAGTAAATCATGGTGATCTGTTGGGGATTAGGAAAGAGGAGAGCTTTGGAGTCAGAGTATGGATGACTGAGGAGAACAAAGGTCTGTAATTTCACTAGTCTATCAGCATGTTAGTCTTGCAGCTTGACTGGCTTTCTCCTTCTAGCATTCTGGGTCCAGGAGTAGAAATTTTCTGGATCCAGAATTTTCCAGTGAAATACTGATTTGATGAGCCTGAAATGTTCGACCCATGGGAACCCTGCAAGTATTTCCGGTGAGCTCCTGGACACCCCACTGATTCCATGGTCCAAAGGTCTGGGGCAGACCTACCATGCCTGGGTTTCCAGACACCCTGCTGTCGAGCCAGGCAGTCCTGACAGCCCTAGGGGATCCAGCTCAAGCTACAGCTTTCTGGACTTTCAGGCACCCAGCTCCATGACAGGAAGTCGGGAAGCCTTAGGAGCCCTGACTCTAGGTGGGCATGGCTACTGGCTCCACAGCTCTGAGCCTAGAAGCCTTGAGAACCCTGGCTTCAGGTGATGTTCTCATGGCTTCCAGGCTGATAGCTGCAGAACTGGGAAACACCATATGGTGGTGTTTCAGAATGGAATTTTTTTCACGTTTTCTGTTTTGGTTCAAACTCAACTGAATTTTTTCTTCAGATGCTTTGGTTCAACCCCCTCAACATCCCACCCCCACCCCGCCCAAGTCTCTGCTTCTGATTGGGAGGAAAATCTAGCCAGACAGTAGATTTGTGACATTTCTTAAACCTACTCATGCACTGATCACCAGATTGAGTGTGTGCCCGGGTCAGTGGATGGGGAGAGAAGATAATCTGATATTGATCTATGTTTGTCTGTTGTCCATAAGATTTCAATCTCTGCAATTTATTTGCATGCGGGCGGGGATGTTAACCTCATCCTTCCTATTAACCTTACTTTTTTCCAGAATGGGGCACAAGCAGGTGTTTTCCTCTACTGTTTCTGAACTCTGGCTTCACAGCCACTGACAAATGAACATGTGTTCCGGAAATGACATTTTAAATTGCTTTGTGTTGAGGAATGTTTCATTTTGACTGTGACATACAACAATGCTTTTTTGATGTGGCATTTTATAAATTGATGTGGAATTGCTTCATTCCCAAATGAAGAGCTCAGCATACCCCAGTAATGTATGACTGTATTGTGTATTCTTTCCTGAAAGATTGTTTTGAGTTTACAAGTAAATTGGAAGCGGCATTTTGCTTTCATCTGTATATGTGTCCATCAGTAATATTATTATTTAGAAGCTGCCTGTTGAACCACAGTCTTTGAATGTTGATACTTGTGTGTTACATTACAACAAAGCAATCATTTCTGTTCTGGCAAACAGGCTGCATTTCTCAATGCAAAACCTACATGAGCCGCTACTAGTATCCTGTGATCCCAAGCAAAGAGCTGTCTTAACTTCTCTCCCCTTGGAAGTTGCATAATGTTTTTGTAACATGTTTAGCTCTTACTGCAAACTGGAATTGGGATTTTATTAATACCATGGCATTATGTTCCATTGTATTATTGTAGCTGAAGAAAAGAAATAAAAAAACTTTCCCCAGCACTAAAAGTTTAAATTAAATTAATTTTAGAAAGTCCCTGGAGATTCAGTCCCTGTAGCTTTCAAAGATTTTCAAAGTGGAATTCAGAACTTTCTGCCACAACATAAATTATTTCCTAGTTTAATAAGCCAAGGGACAATATGAAGTTTGTATATAATTTATCAATTGCCTTTATATTTTTAGCAACTTGAATTACAGGAGTTCACCTTCAATCAGTCTCCTAATGAGAACTAATCTAACTGGTTCACTCTCCTCTGCTAAGATCAAGTGAGGTATTCGTTTAGTGTCTTAAATGTTCTTTATCAGGGGATAATATCCTGCCCTTTCAGCAGGATTTAAGGCTCTAATTCTAATAAGTCTCTAGCATTTTGATAGTTCTGTACTGTACCCTATTCTGACAACTATAGTAGGGTGACCAGACAGCAAATATGAAAGATCCAGACGGAGGTGGAGGCTAATAGGAGCCTATATAAGAAAAAGACCCCAAAATTGGGACTGTCCCTATAAAATCGGGACATCTCGTCACCCTACACTACAACTGTAGTATTTCTTGAGGTATAATGCACAGCTCTATATGTGCTACTGCAATCAGAGTGAAAGTTTGACTGTCCTTTAGGTAACAAACACCACTCATTTCGGATTAGTAATGGTATTTTTTTATGTACAATGCAGTGTAGCCAATAAAAATACTCTGTTTATCTTCTTCAGCCACTTATAAGAAAAAAATTAAATTTGATCATATCTGACTTATGGGGCAGGGATTTTGTCATCTTACTGTCTGTAAAACATCTAGCATATATTTGGCATAACCACAAATATCTGTCTTCCTGCTACTCCTTGATGGTCAAATCATGGTATCTGTTCGCATGGATCCACCTGCTAAATTGTACTGAGTTCAGTGAGAGTTCTGCGTGTGACACAAAGGCATGATATAGTCTTTCATTGTTTAGAGTTGGGCGGTTTCTTTCGAACATGTTGAAAGCATACTAGATCACATGCACCTGTTCTCAGCTAATCACTACAGCAGGGGAATGTATGAAACAAAACATCCAACATTCCATGCTGATTATGGATAGAAGTATAAATGCATTGGGTTTTTTTTTAACATGTGACTTGGTATATTGTTCACTTTGTATTTTGGCCACACTATCCCTTTTAGATTGTTATTCTCTCTTCATGTAGACAGATGTAAAATAATTGTTAAATCTCCATGCTGCAGTTCCTTTACCCTCTCTCTCTTATTCCCACTGTCATTTTGGCAGGCTTTATCTTGCGTCACTTGTAGATTGTATGTAAACTTTAAAGCTTTCATTTATCTGTGCGGCAGAGACCCATTGGTGCCAACTGGCAAAGGGTTTGCTACTGTGCATTAGCAGCTCCTGACAAACTCACTACGTGGTATGTAGCCACAAATAGTGTCTTGTCAGGTATCAAATGAAAACTGGTGTCATGCTGGTCATTAATATCATTTAAAATGTATGTTCTGATGATATTTAAAATGTTATGTGTTTAGAGTGAAAACACATCCTGAGAGTCTGCATCCAGGTATGAGTCACCAGCAGAGCCAGGTTTTCTCTCAGACCAGAAGTGTTTGTCCAGTGAGCTGACTGACATGTAAATTAAGTATTGTGTTGCTTCACAATGGGCTGCCATCACCAGTCTGAGCTAAATGCACATTTAACAGGAAGAGGGGAATAGCAGAGGGAAAGGAGCTATATTTGGGGATGCTCTCCAAAGGTTTATTGGACTATAACCCTCTTGTCCTGCACCCCAGGAAGTAATCAGGTAGTGCAATTATATTCCTGAAAACAGGATCCCAAGCTGGCCTGGCTACAAATACTGCAAGGAAGCTTTGGGTGAGAAACTACGTTGGACAAGGATTTCGTCCTGTTACATTTAGCCTCTAAGAAACATGTTATACTTTTGTTTTATATGTAATCATTTGTTTCCATTATCCTGACTCAGTATCTACTAGATATTAATCTTTGATAATAAATGTATGATTGTTTTGCTTTATCTCTGTACTGTGGTGCTATCAAGGACCTGATCCTAAGATGTACCAATCGAGTTATGTGTGTAGTGTTCCCTTGGGAATAATGGAGATGGTTGTTACTCTGAGTGTCCGCTGACAAGGACTGGGCAGTAGAGGGGGATGTTTCAGAGCAACTCAGGGACTGGGGTACATCAAGTATTAACCTGGGAGGCAAAATAAGGGCTGGTAGAGCCCAGAGGACAGAGCCGTCCTTAGGCATATGCAACATACTTGGCTGCATAAAGCACCAGAAAATTTGGAGCACCCTTGGGTCGTAGTGTCCATCCTTCCACCTCTTCCTATCCCTGTTCTGACCCTTCCTGTAGGCTCCTACCACAGCTAGCTGCTGCAGTCTGGTGAGACTCCCTCTGGAGGGGATCTAGTACTTAAAAGTGAAAAAGTGTTCCAGCCTGCCAGACCTATTAGCACAACACTGAAATAGTTAAAGAGCCATTCAATTGGTAATGAAGTAATTTAACAGGCATTCACCAATCCCTATGTATATACAGGGGTTTCTCAAACTGGAGATTGCAACCCCCGGAGGGTCAGCGAACGCTCCCAGGGGGGTCGCAAGCTCCTGCTGCCGCTGAAAAGCCGCCAAATTGATTAGTTCCGTATTCGGAGGCTTTTCAGCGGACATACCGAGCGCTCTCAGGAGCGCTCGGCATGTCCACCGAAAATAGCCACCGAATGCGGAAGTTTCAATTTGGCGGCTTTTTGGCAGACATACAAGGGTCAGGCCATGCCGCCAGAGAAGAAAAAAGGGTTGTGGTCTCAGGAAGTTTGAGAACCGCTGGTATATACTGTCCGTTTCTGAATTTTATGACAAAAGGAGTTGTGCATTACTGTAATATTTACTCAGAACATGTTAGTTTGCAGGACCTTAGTTTAAAATTTGCTTTAAAAATATTTCATTAGTGTGTAGCTGATGATTATAAAATCCTATTTCTAAAAAATCCTTGCATAGATTTTTAGATGCACAATCTGAGTATTCCCCTTTAGCCTTCAATGCTTGGATCTTCAGACATACCGTTTTTTAAATATGTCCTTCAAATGAGCACCCTTGTCTAAAATACACATGCGAGCCCAGGCTACCTTTGGGCATAGGAGCACCAGTTTACTAATACCGCATAGAGCCCCATAAATCCTGACAGAGGAGATTGTAGGGGTGGCCAACAGACTAGTGTCAGGGAGTTGACAGCCGGTGTAGCACCAGGAAGTGTCTCTCTTACTGAGCCAGGGGATAACAGGTGACTCAGAGCTCTGAACACTCTGACTAAGTGTGACATGATCTCATTATTTTTGCTTATAAACAGTCATCTTGCTTGGCTCTGTCATCTGCTGTGTCTTTTCTGCTTTTTATTAAACGTTTTTATTCTGCAATGTTTCTGCTAGCATTTTTCCACACTCCATATTTATGCAATTAATACGATTGAACTTTTATAAAACAGAATGTCGTTTCTAATCAATTGACAGGAGCAGTGCCACTGTTCACTGGATGAGTATGCATTTTTCTTTAAAATATGCCTAAATACCATTTGTGTGTGTGTGAGAGAGAGAGAGAGATCTTGATATAACACATACATGTGATTGTGCAGATTTAAGATCTTTAAGAATATTTTGTGTTTGGGAAAATAATACATCAGTGCAGGTGTGGGCAAACTTTTTGACCCGAGGGCCACATCGAGGTTAAAAATTGTATGGAGGGCCGGGTAGGGTAGGGAAGCCTGATCCCGCCCCTATCGTACCCCCTCCCACTTCTCATGCCCCTCAGGACCCTCAACTCATCCAACCTCCCCTGCTCCCTGTCCCATGACTGCCCCTTCCGGGACCCCCCGCCCCAAATCTACTCAAATTTGGCCCCAAATTTCTGACAGTTGGTTTTAAACAAAAATATTTCTCTTCTAGTTGGTGTATAGCAACCCAAACGTTGCCATATTGAGAATATGGAAATGAAATGGACTATAAACAAAAGTGACAGAGTGGGTGAGAGTAATGTTTTGTATTGCACTAACTTGTGTTGGTGAGAGAGACGAGCTTTTGAGCTTATGCAGAGCTCTTTTCATGTCTCTCACCAACACAAGTTGGTTCAGTAAAAGGTAATTACCCCACCCATCTTGTTTCTCTAACGCCTTGGCTACAACACTGCATATAAACAAAAATGAAATTGAATATCCGCATCCAAACTGAAAGTGAACTGGATTTTTAAAAGTCTTAATTAAATTAATTAAAAAATTAATATTATAATAATCTCAGGTGGTGGTATAGCACAGGTAAAGAAAGTTCTTTAAAATGGTTTTAACTTGTCAGTATTCCTTTAATATTTCTTTTCATCCGAGGGCAAACAGAATCCTACTTCCTACATATTTTGACTGCACTAATCCTGGGTCGGTACCAATCCCGTTTTATCACAACTAATTTCCTCTCTATCAGGGGTCGCTAAATTGGCTCGCTTCTGGACCCATTAGCGAAAGCTAACATATTTATTATTTTATTTGAATTAATTTTGTAATGAAATGATAAACCAGAGAAACATTTTATATGTATGCTTTCTAGAGTATATCTAAGTTTCAAATCAGTTGATGCCCTTAAAACCTGGACATTGTATTGCTTACAGCTCATAGATGTATTGCATTTCTTACTCTTAATGTGGGGAATAACAGAAACACCACCGGCAAGGTAAATATTGTGTTGCCATAACAATATGTTAATTATATCCTCTGTAGTACAGATACAGTGGTAAGGTTTTTTGAGCTGGCGAGCAGTGGTGATTACTGTTTTGGTATAATAAAAAGGGAGGATTAATAACTGAGCAAACCTGGTATTCTGTCACTAAGACTGTACAAAGTTAAACCTATCCCCAATCTTCATTCCCCTTATACTACTTATGATCCAGATCCTTCACTGTAGCCATGAAGTACCTGGTGCACATAAGGAGGTGGAGCACAAAGCCATCTTTGTATTGCCCTAATCATGGGGCTGCCCCAGCACCAGGCCAATCTCTGGCATAAACAAAAGTATCCTGAATGCTGCTTTTATCCATGCCAGCTATCAACAGCCCCCAAGCTCTGGCCCTGCCCCCTGTGCCAGAGACTGGAATGAGGATTTGGTGTAGGATCCAGACCAGCTCTGCTCCACCAAAGGATCCTGCTACCCAGGGGCCAGAAGATTGTTTTTGTTTTTCATTTGTACAATGCCTAGCACAATAGAGCTCTGGTCCTTGACTCCGACTCCTAGGAACTACCACAGTCCAAATGACAAATGATTATGACAATCTGCCAATGGTAGAGCAACACTGATGGGAGGTGGGTGCAAAATGCTGCAGTAAACTGCAGGATCTGGACCATTATTTCTTCTATGTATGGTATGGAATGTAAACTGCAAAGAGGAATGAAATGTGGGTTAAGCCTGGAAATGTATGCCTCCACTAGCCAGCCTCTGTTAATAGCTTTTACTTTTTAAAAATTAGTATTTCATCTGGGAATTCCTCCTGACATGTCCTACTTCATTCAAACTTCTAAAAATGTGCCATTCTCCAACATCACTAAAATAAGAAGCCTCACTGAAACCAGGGATCAGTGTCATTGGAGAATGATTCATTCTGGAGTATGGTCAGAGAAGCAGGAAGTGCCAGGAGGATTTCTGAGAAGAAACTATTTTTTTTTAATGAGTTTAAATATTTCTGTGATGCGTGTCCCCCCCATAGCCTGGTTAGTGGGGAGCATTCAGCATATGCATCTGACATTAAATCAGCCGTAATTACAATTTTGAAGTTCGCCTTTCAATTGGTCATCCGGCCCTTTTGATGGCTGATTAAATTTACCCATTTTTAGCTACGGTTAAAGAAATAGTGATGCATTTTATTTCTAATGTCACAGAAAGGTGTTCAGTGTCTAGGAGACAAAGAATGCAGATTTTTGACAGCTGAGTTAAGGTGAAATTCTGTGAAGAGGAGAAGGCTTTTGCTGGTGTTAATCCTGTAAAGTCAGAATTGATAGAAAACTAGGAAAATATTGAATGCTAGAGAATCTCCACTCAGATAATCTGCTCATCTAAGATGGTCACCACAACAGGAAATATTGGAAAAGACAGCAGGAGGTTGGCCTACCTCTGCATCAGTGGCAAACCAAGAGCCAGACCTGTCCAATGGGAGGCAGCACCCCACCTCCCCCTGGGTTTGTGCCAGAGCCATGAGGGAAAAGCCGGGACTAAGTGGGTGGTGGGGACCTGAGAAGCTCAGAGGACGGTGGAGACTTGTTTTTGTTTCCCACCGCTTCCTTCCCATAGTTTATGGACAACAGGAAGCTCTGAGCTGTCATATGCCCACTCCTCTTCCACACACACTCTGCCCCCAGTGTCCTTGCTGAGTATATTCACACACTGTTGTCTGTGTGCATCTTTCCAAACAGCAGGTAAGCAAAACATTAACAGAAAGCAACAGTTTAAAATAAAAAAAATGTGCAGGTGACTCAGGAGTAAATTAATCTCACCAAAATGAAATTAGGTCACTTTGGTAGAATTGACTCATTTCAAACTGACAGTATCCCTTTAAGACCAACATGCTGACTGACAGAGTTTTCCTTCATTCCATTATGCTAGAACTTCAGAACAAAGAGCCACAGATGTGTGAGTTTCTGGGATTTGTCATTTTCCATCATAGCTTTAATGCTATGTCCACATACTTTTTGTGTTCGATGGGTCATTTTAGGGGGGCTGTGATTGGTGATACTACTTGAACCAAATTTAAATACACTAAAAATTCACCTAGTTAAACTACAAAACATCCTTATGAACCCTAAAAAAGGCAGTTGAAAACATTAGAGACATTGTTCTCCTGTGAATATGATAACTTGTATTTGCCAAGTTAGTGGTTGTCAATAGTGGAGGGGAGAAGGGTTAGGAGGAAGAATAACAGTCCAATTGTGTTCCTATGTATAGTCTAGTATAGTTATACTGATGTGCATACAGGCAATATCTATCTATCTATCTATATAAAAGTCAAGTGGTGTATGTATGTATGTATGTATGTATGTACGTATGACAGCGAACTCCTCCCGCACCGTTTGAGCCAGAGACTTGAAATTTGGTACAGTGAGGGGTCTTGGGGTCTAGATGCTGGTAAGGGTCGAAAAATTTTCGGATCTCACCTCTGACGCCCCCCAGGGGTGAAAGTCTTTCAGGGCCAATCACATCGGCTGGGCGGTTAGGTGGTGATGATGTCATAATACCCCCATCCAACAGACACCTCACTCGCTCAGCTCACCCCTCCCTCCTCCAACGGAACCCCAGAGATCCCTCAGTTCTCTGCCCCTCCCCCCTCCCAACGGAACCCCGGAGATCCCTCAGTTCTCTGCCCCTCCCCCCTCCCAACGGAACCCCGGAGATCCCTCAGCTCACTGCCCCTCCCTCCTCCAACGGAACCCCGGAGATCCCTCAGTTCTCTGCCCCTCCCTCCTCCAACGGAACCCCGGAGATCACTCAGCTCACTGCCCCTCCCTCCTCCAACGGAACCCCGGAGATCACTCAGCTCACTGCCCCTCCCTCCTCCAACGGAACCCCGGAGATCCCTCAGTTCTCTGCCCCTCCTCCCTCCCAACGGAACCCCGGAGATCCCTCAGTTCTCTGCCCCTCCCTCCTCCAACGGAACCCCGGAGATCACTCAGCTCACTGCCCCTCCCTCCTCCAACGGAACCCCGGAGATCACTCAGCTCACTGCCCCTCCCCCCTCCCAACGGAACCCCGGAGATCACTCAGTTCTCTGCCCCTCCCCCCTCCAAACGGAACCCCAGAATCCATCAGCTCTGTGCCGCCCCCCACCTGCAAAGGTCCCCGGAATCCCTCGGCTCTGGGCCCCCTCCCTGCCTGCGACGGATCTGAGTTGGGTTTGGTGGGACGGTAAGTGAGGTGGGGGTGTCGGGTTTGGTCGGGGGTGAGGTGGGGGTGTCGGGTTTGCTTGGGGGGGTGGGAAGGTGTCGGGGTGGGTGAGGGGTGAGGGGTGGGTGTTGGGGTTGGTCAGGGGGTGTCAGCTGTCTGCCACCTCTCCACCTCCGACTGACCTGAGCAGCGCCGGGCACTTATGCTAGTCTATTAATAACTGCCTCAACCTTTGAGTCAAGCTTTTATGCTCTTACCTTGCAGCCTTGTATTATATGACTTGATCATTCTACCTTATCCCTTAGTTTGAGGCAGTCTTTAATGCAGGTTTGTTTGGTTTTTTTCCCCTCTGGGATTCAATATAAAAAAATGTTTTCCCCTCTGGATTCAACATAAAATATTATTTTTTCAAGATATAAGCATTGTTTGATGGAATCAAGATCATGAAACTTTCTTTGAAGGGGACCAATGCATTTGTGACATGATCCCACATATTTCCAATCAAAGTCTGAATATAATTGATGTGTCAATGGCTGTAATTCTTACACTAAAGTGCAAACTGTGCACTTCTACCCAGGGTGCTATGGAAGAAGTTTGTGAGAAGTTCTTGTGTGAAATGAGAAAAAAGGAAAATTAAATTGTAATTGTTTTGAAATGTTATAATTTTTTTATCCCTTGAAATATGAATATATACCTCTGTGTTTCTAGATCAGTATTTCTTTCCATGGGGGTTGGGGGAGCAGTATATATTTAATTTAGTGGAGATGCAGAAAATTTAGCCTTATATTCTTGTAAAAAAAATTCCTTTATGCATCCTGGAAGGCGTGAAAGTAGTTGAGACAATGTTATTCTGGTGCTAATGAGAGTTAATTTAGGAACAATTGCTGCTAAAGAATTGATGGGTTTATTTAGAAGTAGGGATAGATTGAGCCTGTTATGGAAAAAAGTGTGGGTATATGCAAACATGGGGATAATTGTTTTCTAAGAGTAATTTAATGTAAATTTATAAAACCTAGCACTTATGCCCACAATTGACAAGGTAAATGGGCTCTCAAGCCAAACATACAATCAGCACACTTCCCGTTAAAATGAAGAAGCTATTTATTTTGTGAGGATTTGGGGTTTTTGTGGTTAGTGGAAAGAGTGGCTTTTTAGTTGCTGGTTTAAAAGGTTTGTTTTTGTCCACTTCAGTTGTAATGTTCCTTATATTATCCTGAACTCTCATTTTTATGTGCCTTCAAGCCCTACCCTCATAACCTATCATCCAGAGGTGGCCAAACTTACTGGCCTTTTGAGCCGCATACGACAATCTTCAGAAGTTTGAGATCTGGGATGCTCCTGCCAGGGCTCAGGGTTTCAGCCCAATGGAGGGGGGGTCTTGGAGTTTCAATCCCGTGGGAGGCACTTGCCGGGGCTTCAGGTTTCAGTCCCGTGGGATGCGCCTGCTGGGACTCAGGGCTTTAGCCCTGTGTGGAGGGGTGTCTCGGGGCCTCAGGACACACCTGTCTGGACTTGGGGCTTCAGGCCTGCTCCTGAGCCCTGGCATGTTATACAGCGAAGCCAGCACATGGTGCCCCCAGATCCCCTCCCTGCACAGCAGCTGCTGGAGTTGGCAGGCTGGGAGATGCGACTGTGGGAAGAGGCAGTGGCAAACAGCTGGGAGGTGCAGGGGGAGCCACTGCTTTTGCTGCTGCCTTTCCCTGTGGACCTAAAGCAGCGGCCCCTCCCTGCAGCTTCCAGCTGTTTGCCATTGCCTCTCTGCGCAGAGGTAACACCTGGGAGCTGCAGAAAAGGGCCGCTGAGGGCAAGAGGGGCGTATGCCTGGGGAGGAAATGACTCAAGCTGTTGGGGTGGGCAAACCTTTGAGTTGTTCTCCCCCCTGCCACTCTCAGCAGGCACCAGTTGTCTCTGGCAAAAATCCCATGGTCTTTCTCCCCCCCTCCCCCACCCAGGACAGAAGTCCCAAACTCCCCTCCCCAGTCTGCAAAGTGGAGAATGCAGGAAGAGGGCCTGGGAGGGCTCCACAAGCCTCATTTTAACTGTCCAAGAGCCACCAGTGGCTTATGAGCTGTGGTGGGGTCACCCCTGCTATAGGAAGTCGCTGTAACGGATGTTTCTTTCATTTGGTGACTTTTCAGCCCTGAGAATAGTTATAAGAATTATCGTGATCTTTGAGCTCTGTTCCATCTTCTAAGGATTTATGTACTCAGTTGCTTAAATGCCCTTTCCCTAGGGGCAGAGGCAAGTGATAGTGTTGCTAGCAAGACGAATGGGAATTCTCACTGTCCACCCAGCAGTGGCTGGAAAGTGTATATGGCAGTGGGGGCTTTACTCCAAGACTTCAGCAGAAGAGTGTGGGGTTTTTTTCAGCCTCTGGCTCCGAGAAAACAAATTTTAAAAGTTCAAATACATTATTTCCTTTATTCTCCCTACAGATCACATCTGGTCAGAGCCCGCACCTGTTTTCTTACTACAACCTCCATAAACAAATTCTCCTCAGGCAGTCTAGTTATCTGCCTAAAATCACACAGGGGAAGAAGGACTACTCCTGCTTCACTGTGAAAAGACAAGTATCCATCATTTTCTGCCTCTCTGAAGTATTTTTTCTCTTCTTCACAAAAGCTACATTTATGTAAGCCTGAAAGGATACACATACAAAACACACAGGATAACCCAGACTACTGCCACTATAACCATTATGATCTTCTAGTCTAATTTCCTGCATAACAGGCCCAAGAAGCTCACCCAGTAATTCCTGCGTCTAGCCTATAACTTCTGTTTAGTTGTAATGTCACTGAGTGGGTCTTCTAAGCACTACTGCAGTAGAAATGAGTCCTAAAAATATGGGAGATAGTGGAAGTTAGTGACTCTGAAGTGAAAGGTAGCAGCATCACTAGAAGTAATGGGTTACAAGAAGTGATTTACAGACTGAGCACATAAATGGAACATTGCATTCCCATTATTACAGGTCAGCATTAAAAACAATAAATTTAGGCCAGGAGAAGACAAAAGTAGCATTGAAATAGAAAAAATGCCTGTTAAAATTTTATGGTGGTGGTCCCTGCTAACGTCTCTCAATGATTTCCAGTTCAGACATGTTTAGTTTAAAGTAAAAAGATTTTTCTGTCTGTCCTACAAACTCAACCTGACTTCCGAGGATCAAAGCAAGTTACTTTTTTCTTGTGTGTCCTCCCTAGTAACAATAGGTATGCAGGCCCAATTGTGCCCTTAGTGACACTTGTGCAAGCCCACAATCTCCAAATAATGCCCATAATGACACGTGTGTATCCCCATTGCCTTCAGTGGGTTTACAGAGGTGTACACAATTTAATAATTATTCTGTGTTTGAGCCAAGAAGGAATAGAGTCTAGTTTGCTGTCTCTTAACTGTCAAGTGTCAGAGGAGTAGCTGTGTTAGTCTGTATCCATAAAAACAACAAGCAATCCGGTGGCACCTTAGAAGCTAACAGATTTATCTGGGCGTAAGATTTTGTGGGTAAAAACCCCACTTCTGCAGGTGCAACTGTGATGTAACAGTTAAGAGATGCAACTCTTAGCTGTGTTGTCTTTTCACTGTTAACAAATAAAAACAGAAATAGTTACATTTGTCAATAAAATAAGCCAGTATGATTCTGAATACACAAAAGATCCAGTTTAGTGAGTAATATGATAGAATTTTTCAGTGGTGCTAGAACAATTTGTACAGTGGTGATGCAGAGATCCATTGAACCAAACTATAAACCCTGTATATGATGGAAACCACTTTAAACCAGGTGGTGCAGCATTACCCCCGGAACCCTACTTCAGCACCTATGCTGTCTTTGCATGATAAATTTTCAGAGTAAAACCACGCTAAGCTAGAAGTAGGTGGCAGAGTACGGCTTAGAAGAGAGGGCAGTGGGCATTGACAGAGATGTGGGCTACAAGTACTGAGATGTAGGCCAAAGCAGAATTGTACAGTGCTTTGAAGATGAGGAATGGAAATTGAACGTGATAGAGAAAAAGACAGGGAGCCATGAAAGAGCTTGGAATGGGTGATCACAAGAGTCACCTGTAAAAGGTTAGAGAATCTAGGGTAACCATCTTAATTGTTCCGTAATACTTCTTGTGAACATGGCTTCAGGGTCTAATGAGCCATTCAATACTCTGTCCGCTCATCTCTTCAGACAAGACATTCTTCATCAGGGCCTGTTAATAAGCTTGTCAATACAAACCAAAGAAACTCTCTCCTAGGTGGTCCTGTGCTGGTCTCTGTGAATGTCAATGCTGAAGTCAACCAGCAAAGACTGCTATTCATCTTGGGGGAGCAAAGGGGCTGGAGTATTTGCTCCATTATTTTTTTTTCTCCCAATTTTAGTCAGTTTTTTTCTTCAGAAAAGGTTAGACAAATGCCTACACACTGTGTCCCACAAGTGTCTTATTAGCGTATTGGAAGGCTCATGACAGGACTGTTTTCTTTCCCAGGTGCTGGCCACTATCAAGATTATGTGAAGTAGATCAGTTCGTAAGAATTAAAGATTTTACCTCCACCCTCTTGACGTGCACTTAAATATTACGGAGTTTGGCCCTACAGATAGTTAAACTCAGAGGCAAAATGTGGCTTCATGTCTTGGACTGTTGTTAGAATCTGTTCATGAGACCCTCAGGCCTATGAAGAAACTACATGTAAGTGGCTAAACCCACATCTCAAAAATATGCCAGATTAAATGTACTGATTACAATCTGTTTCCTCTGTGTTGAGTTAAGAGATAATGTATTCCTGGGTCTATTTTTGCATACATTCTGTTATGTCCCAAGACTTCAATAAAGACAATTGAGCTTGTTGGTCTGTGGGTTATCCACTCTTGCTTCTCTGCTATAAACTGCTTCTTTCAAGCCCGAGATCCAAGCTACTGTAGAAAAAGAATACTTTTTATGTCCTGCAGATTTGTATTCTGCTGAGTCTTGTGTGTTGTTATGCCGCTACAGGTATTTGATATTTTTTTTAACCTGTTGATATCAACATTAACCACACAGCTGTAGAGTTTATTGTAGATGAAATTATCCCAGCTAACTGTCTTTGTAAAATTTCTATTCTTGCCTTGCTATGTTTTTGGCCTCATCTTTGTAGCAGAATGATCTGATTGCTTGTGACAATTGAGCAAATATCGTTCCTATTCAAAACAGTCCCTACTATTTTGCATATACAGTGAGATTATGTATTTAAAAGAAGATGCCACCCATTTTTCTCTGCAGTGTTTGAAAAGCTGACATGGAAAGAAGCTGTTTTCATCAGGTGGAGACTCCAGGATTGAAATGTACTTAAACAATATATTCGTTAGCTGTAGATCTTGAGGGTGAATACATGTGTCCACACACAAAGTTTAGAATGCAAACACGATTTGTTGCCAGCAGTTCTCTGGAAAACTCACAGGGAGATGATGGTGACAAGCAAAAGTAATAGAATTATCATAACAATCAAAAGCCACAGCTGTTGTTTTGAACTTGTAAATAGTTTTTATTTTTTCTTTTGGTATATGTTTGTAACTAAAATAATAAGGTATGTGCTGTTTTACCATCGTGGGACAAACTTTCTTGCAGATAGTTTTAATTGCATTTAAACATTACCTTTCTAACGTAGGAGGAGAACCTCCTGACCCCTTGGGAAATTAAAGATCTTTCTGACAGCTCAGTGGCTTGGTTCTCTATGTTGCCTCAGTGTTATCAATGAGCTCCTACTCTTTATTAGCCTCCCACACAATTCTGGCTAACATTTATTGCAGTATTACCTTCATGTATACATACAGACATACGCATACATGCACATCAATATGCAGAAAAGTTCTGAAATAGTCAAATAACATGGATATTTTAAAAATAAACAAATGGAAATCCTAGGATCTGTAATTTTCATGACAGATGTAGAAAAGTTCATTCTTATCAGATTGTAACAGTTTAAGGCAGACCCCATTTTGGGACTATGTTTTGGACGGGACGTATATGAACAGGCTGTCGATTGTGCAGAGTTGAGTCAACTCCCTGGCACATTCGGGCCAGTTAACACTTCTGAAACAAGCTGTTGAGGGTTTTTCAAGACCAGTAGCAAGTTAAGGCATGCTCACCTTAGTTCCGGATTCTCCGGTGGCTAATTTGTTACCACATAGAATAACAGATAGCTGTTGACGTAAATCTCGTCATTAAGGGCTTGTCCAGCTCCCACTGAAGTCAGTTGGAATTAGATGAGGTCCTAAGACTGCGATGCCTACCACCTTTATTATTCTGGAGTACTATATTGACCCTCCTGTTATCCTGCAGGTAGATACAGTGGGCAGGTGATTGGGGTTAATATTCTTTTAGAATTGAATATATGCAGAAAATTATCATGTATTATTGTAAGTTGACTCTCAATATTTATTCCTAGTGGTAATCATGGGTAGAGTTGTTGGAAATACTAAATATGAAATCTGAAACCACACCAAATTAACCTTGTTTCAGCATTTATTGAAACAGAATTCAGTCCATATTTGTAACATGTTTAAATTGCATGAACTTGCTTTTCACATCTACTTTTGCATGGAACCTATGTTAAAACTTAATTCTATTGTGACGTGTTGTCGTCTGCGGCCTTTAAATAAACAAAGGCCTGTTGATTTTACAGTTTCACTTTTGCAACTTAATGCAGCTTAACATAGCTTTTTTTGTCTGCTGTGTGGCCCAGTGAATGAAACAGTACTAGGGATGCCTCTAAGTGTGGGACACAATATGAATATTAGTTCAGGAATTTTAAAGTGGCATGGAATCATTTGCATAAATCAAATTTTCTGAGGCCTTAGTTTTATTATTTCCAATTCTGATGTTGATATGATACAGTAATTGAAGTATGAGCTCACGGGTTAGTGTGCAGCCTAGGTAAATGTACTGTGAGCACTTCATAAAGCTTGGTTGGGACATATATATGATTTTAAAAAACACGGTAAGTGCAGCCAATCATGAGCAGCCTAAGATGTGCTTTCTATTCTAAATGGTACCCTAGATTTACATTTTATGTCTACTTTTCTTTTAGCTGCAAGAGAATCACTCTGGTTAGAAAAAGAAGAGAGGGCACGGCAGCATTATGAAAAACACTTGGAGGAACGCAAAAAGAAGTTGGAAGAACACAGGCTAAAAGAAGAGAAAAGGCGAACTGCAGTAGAGGAAAAGCGAAAGCAGAGAATAGAAGAGGACAAGGTAAGAGGGCATTCCATATAGTCTTCCAGGCAACTTACTCTCCACTAAATGATGTAGCAACAAATTGACCAATATGTCATTTAAAAATTAGCAATAGGGTCGGAATGGGAGTCAAGGTTAATGTAGGGTACGTAGCAAAAGGAAGGCTTTTAAAACTTTTTTTAGCTGTGTCTGCACTGATACAACTTCTTATTGGTCCCTCTACAAAACTGATCTCCCCAGTGCAATAATGTGTGTGTTTAAAATACACCTGTGGCAAGGCACAGCAGAGCCCAAACTGACCTGAAAATCAAAATGTAAAACCCTGTAGAAAAATGAATTTTATGTGGTACCTGAAATATTGATAGTAGGTTGCTAGTGATTCAGTGTAACCATAGTTAAATACTAAGTGCCTAATTCAGAAACTGTCAGGAATTATGGGAGTACAATAAGTGTAGATTTAATAATAAATTTGTTTCTGCTTAACTGCATGATGAAGAGCTGGAAGCTGCTTGCTGTGTGACTAGTGGGCAAGTTAGCTCACCTCTCTGTTTTCCCTCCCACCTTTTGCTTGCCTTGTGCATGTAAAGTATGTCTTCTGCAATCAGAGGTGTAATTGCAGCTCAGGTGTTCCTGGGATAGCTTTTATCTGGCTAGAATGACTAAAGATAGGAGAGACGATGTGGCAGCACAGGCTGTCAAACGAGCCCAAAGCCTGGATTGCTTGACAACTCTGGGATTCATGCCACTGCCTCTTCACTGCTACTTTAGCTACGTGATCTAGACAACAGCTAGCAGCTGTATGCCTTCCTGAGCAGCAGTCAAACCTCTGGTTGCAGCATAGACATCCACTTAAATTGTAAGGAATTCAGGACAGGGACTCGTTCTCATGTACAGTGCCTAGCACAAGAGGGCACCAGTTTCAGTTAGGAGCTACTCTTATGCAAATAATATGCACATTGTTACTGGTCTCAAGCAGAATTTTCACAGTTTATTTTTTGTAATTACCATAAAGCCCTGCTTTGACTTTAGCTCAGTTCTTTAAGTGGAATTCTCATGCAGCACAACCTATCGAGTTGCATTTGACTCTAAGATGACCAGTACATTTTGTCCAGGTGGAAGTGTGATGGGAATGTTTGTTAAAAATCCAGCAGCATCCAAACATATTCATACATTCTCCTGTTGTGCTGCAGGAACGACATGAAGCTGTCGTACGCCGTACAATCGAGAGGAGTCAGAAGCCCAAACAAAAGCAAAACAGGTGGTCCTGGGGAGGACCCCTTCATAGAAGCAGCAGCACTAATAATACAGGTAAAGGGGGAGATCCAGTTTTTCATCCAAGCTCCCGGTCTGTATGATATACTTTGTTCCCATAAAGAAGAAGGTAATGCAGTGTTAATTAGTTCTTTATTCATGATCCTAGCATTGTTTTGAGGATGGCCATGGGTTTTTAACTCTCTGCTTGGCTAAGAGGGAGCAAGGGGAAATTCAGCTAAAGTTTAAACATCATTGAGAATTGACTAACCCTGTAACTTCATCTATATCTAAAACTGCTCACTTCTGCTGCTTTGCTAGTGTTTGTGTGCACTTATATGTGTGTGCATGTGCTGTGTCATGAATCAGATACAAGTTACTGTATGGAAGTGTTAGGTACCATAGGATAGCAAGAAAAAAATATTTTAAGAATTTCTGGTGGAAATTATAAAATATGAATTTTAAGCTACAAATAAAAATAGGAAGGAAAAATGTTCTTTGAAACCTGCTGTATTATACTTAGTGCCTTAGTTGGCAAAACGCATATAGAGGAACACAGAAAGTTGGGTGGATATTTTCTCCACTTTCTTCAGGAGAAATTGGAATTGGACAAAACTTTCAAGTGTAACGAGTTATAGGTTAAAGATCTATCCCATAACTGTCTTCTCTAACTAAAACGGCATTTACTGATTAATAACGTGTGCGTACCCTGTTCAGGTATGCCTCAAACTGAAGAAGAGAATTCAGATATCTCCTTGATGGATTCTTGCACCAGAAAATGGTGTATACATATTAGAAATCTATTCTCCCTTTAATGCATATACTTTAATAAGTATTGCATTCTTTTATCTAGAAGGAAATAATCTGTTTACCAATCTGGTCACCAAATAAGGACAAGAAATAATCATATTACATCTATTTTATTATACTGTACAATTTAATCAACAGTAATTTTTCCATAAAATGTTCCACTTCTTGCTTTGCTTATCTGTGTGTAACTCATTTGCTTTTTATTTTTCTTTATTTTGAAAAATCATTTGTCTTGCATTCTGCCCTAGGTTATTTTGTTGAATCATCATTCACCTTTCTCGATTTAGCGAGCCTGGAGCACCACTTCAGATCTCTGGGTGGTGCTAGAAAACCCGGTACATAAATCACTGTGGTTTGTTGATTTCTCCACATGTAGCTAGCTCCTCAAGAAATAGGACTAGTAGCTACTTGATGGCCTCTAAACCAACATCACTTAGAGAGTGCATGCTTAACATCTAGATTACATAGACTAGAACAGCTGTTAGTCCCTGGTGTTTTTTTTAAGTACAGAGAAGTATTACTGGCTGACTTAAAGGATTTGGCACAATTCACTAAACTACTGTATAGTGTACAGTATATTGTATCATATTGGTTTGGATTAAATTTTACAAAGAATATTAACCAATTAAAAATGATCTTCTGAAATTCAATGAGATCTAATTTGAGTGCATATTCTGGGTGCTATTTTGGCTTTCTTTTACCTGTTGCATACTGTATGTGTATTTATATTTATTCTGCACCTCTTTTCAGCAACGGGTCAGTTGCATTGGCTGCTGTTTTGCTCAAATAATATTTTAAAACATGTTACCACAACTCTAGCCAACATATAGTGCTCGGCCTAGTCTGTGTTGGCAGGGTTTGTATGCAACTGACATTCACACAGAATTCTTCCAAGTGAATGGCATCCATTGAAGAACAGTCTTCATGAATTGCATGGATTTATGAGGGCTGGATGGTAGGACTGATTTAAGAGGGACTTTTTCGAGTAAGTAAACGCTCTTTCTGCTGTTATTTCTCATCTCCAAAATGTTGCTTACGCTTGCTTGATACAACTTCTGTGGCAGCTAGATGTGTACACTGTTGGTGTACTGGCGTACACTGGGTTCTCACATGACCAGAACAAGATATTAGGTCTTAGTTCTCCACCGCACCCATGCATAGAGATTGCTATTTGAGAGTTGCCAAGGAACACAGGAATTGACATACTAGATCAGACGCAATGCCCATTGAGTCCAGTATCCTGTCTCCAATACTGACTAGCAACAAATTCTTTGGAGGAAGGTGCAGGAAACCCCACAGGAGGCAGATGAGGAGTAATCTGCCCCCCATGAAGTTTTCATCCTATTCTCAGTGGTTAGAGAGTGTCTTAAACTCTGAAACATGAGGTTTTTATCTTTTCCAATACTCTTTCAATTAGCGCTAATGATTCTAACTCTAGATATTTTTGTTATCCATGTGAACATCCAGTCCCTTTTTGGATCCTGCTGAGATTAGCTAAAGCAAAAGATAAAACCAGTTGCTTTGTGGCAGTGAATGAAAAATCAAATTTAAAAAATCCTTTTCCCTTTCATCCCCGAGGCCTGTCCTGTATACTCCACCACTGGTATGAGGAACTCTTCCATTAATGGCTAGTGGAGATTTTCATGCAAGACCAGTTTGTCCACAGCAACTATATTTACATATATGTGGGTGGTAATGTGTATTGAATGTTGATGAGCTCAGTATAATAAAAGCATTACTCAACCGTAGATAATCTCTGAAAAATGTCCTCTTCAATATCGTCAAGGTTATTTAGACATATAGACCTTGATTCAGCAAAGCAATTAAGGACATGTTAAACTCCCATTGACTTCAACTGGAAATCATTATGTGCTAAGGCCTAGATTTTTAAAGGTATTTAGGCATTCAACACTTAGCTGATTTTGGAGCCTAAGTCTCACTTTCAGATGGGATTTAGGGTGAATGAGGTAATATCTTTTATTGGAGCAACTTCTGTTGGTGAGAAAAACAAGCTGTCGAGCTACACAGAACTTTCTCTATGTAGCTCAAAAGCTTGTCTCTCACCAACAGAAGCTGGCCCAATAAAAGATATGACGTCCCTGACCTGGTCTCTCTGGTATCCTGGAGCTGACATGACTACAACAACACTTCACTGACTGTCAATGGATGTTGGTTCCTAAGTGCCTAAATCCCTTTAGAAAATGAGACCTAGGCTCCTGAATTGGGTAGGTATTGCAACACTGAGTGCAGCAGTGCCTAAAGGCCTTTAAAATCTGGGTCTAAGTACTTTGCAGCCTAATGATGAACTCATAAGTGCAGAATCAGAGAGGTAGCCGTGTTAGTCTGGAATAGCAGAGGAAACAAAATCTTGTGGCACCTTAAAGACTAACTATAAAGTTTTGAAGCATGAGCTTTCGTGGGCTAATACCCACTTCGTCGGATGCAAGCAGTGGAAATGTTTAGAGGCAGGTCTGGGAAAGTAGGTAAGAACCAGGTGGGAGGTGAAAAGGTTAGTCCAATAGGACTGAACAAAGATCTAGAATGGCTGGCTCATTACAGACATTGTTTCTCCTCTCTCCATGTTCACACACCCCATTCAAATGCTAGAAGAATAATCCACACTCCCTGATCGGAGATAACAAACTGGTTCAGCTTATTTGGACTAACCTTTTCACCTCCCACCTGGTTCTTACCTACTTTCCCAGACCTGCCTCTAAACATTTCCACTGCTTGCATCCGACGAAGTGGGTATTAGCCCACGAAAGCTCATGCTTCAAAACTTTATAGTTAGTCTTTAAGGTGCCACAAGATTTTGTTTCCTCATAAGTGCAGAGTTTCTAATCTACTGGGGGGTGCTCTCCTTGGCTCCGCTCAGGCCCCATCCTCACTCCACCTCTTCCCCCAACACCCCACCCTGTTCTTCCCACCCCGCTGCATCCCCACCCCGCCTCTTCTCACCCCTGAGCACGTTGCACCCTCACTCCTCCCTACTTCCCTCCCAGTGCCTCCTGATGCCTCAAAACAGCTGATCTGTGGCAGGCAGTAGGCACTGGGATGGAGGTGCAGGCGCTGATTGGCAGGCCTGCCGGTGGGCAGGAGGCGCTATGGGGAGGGAGGAGGCGTTGATGGAGGGCTGACGGTACATGCTCAGCCCCCACCATTTTTTCCTCACGGGTGCTCCAGCCCCAGAGCAACCGCGGTGTTGGTTCCCCAGAGCAACCGCAGTGTTGGTGCCCCAGAGCAACTGCGGTGTTGGTGCCGATGGATGAACTTAAATATAAGCTTAAAGTGCTTTGTGAATTGGGGTCATAAGTCTAATCAAGAGCGGAAATGAGTTTCTCCTGTTCTTGTGAGTAATTGTCAGTTTCCCAAACAAAAATCTAATTTGGAAGAGATTTATTTTATGCACTCGTTTTCCCCAAAATATTTTGGAGCAGAGAATGCCTATACATTGGGGGTTTTTTTGTCCTAGTTCCTGATTTTCTTCTGCTGTTGCCAACCTCTGTGGATTGTGTACAATCACTTTTTCTGAGAGTATCCAGGTTTGAGAGCTCATTCTTAATCTGTATAATCCTATACAACAATCACTTTTTTCAGTACTCTTGAAATATTTGTCACATTCTTAGCAGGATGGGAATGCTGATTTTGCATCACTTGAACTGGAGAGTGGTGTAGTGTGATGCTGCATTCTGAAAGCCACAAAGCATAAAGAAAGGCAAATAAAGCCCTTTGGGGCACATATCCAAAGCATGTTACAATTTTTTTTAGTCTTCTACATAGCGTTTATTTTCTTTGCCTGTTAAATCACATGCAGACTACATTTTTCTTTGTACAATGTAAGTGTACAGTGGAGTACAGTGTACTTAATATCATTTCTGTGATATGGAGTATACTACATATACAGAGCCCTTTGGCTTTTAGCCTTATCTTTTGAATTCCTCTTGTGCCCACCCTCATTTGTCTTGTGTGCTAGCTTTCTTCCTCCTCTACTTTATCTTTCATTTGTATATGTTATGGATATTGATCTCCTGGTTCACAACAGTACCTCGCTGAGTATCCTCTGTGATTCAAATGATGCTAAGGACTTTCTTGCTTTATAACATGGTCTTGAAAAGATGGACCAGAGCTTTAAACATGATATAGATTCCCTGTAATTTTCCATTTCATTCGAGCCTAGAGCAAAACCTGTCTGCAAGTGCAGTAAACTGAACATTAAAATCTCATCTTGTTTATTAGCTGCCCATTCAGATCTTCCATTTTAAACCTTGGATCACAGCTTGGCTGAATGAGAAACATCCAGGATATCAGTTTATTTACCTGCAATTTAAATGAAATAGTCTTGTGCCAAGTCTTTAAGTCATCTGTAAAATGTCCACTGAGAAGTCCTTTCTATTTTTAAAGTTTTAGTGATAGAGTAGAAATTCTCTAGTCCTATATTTTCCTCCCAGTAGTGTGCTAGGAAGTTGCATTATTGCATGTGGGCTGTCAATTAGCATTATCTCCATTTGTTTTAGATCCTGACAGGCGGTCTGTTTCAACAATGAACCTCTCGAAACATGTTGATCCAGTCATTAACAAGCGGCTCTCCTCCTCATCTGCAACATTACTAAATTCTCCAGACAGAGGTACAGTTGAAAGAAAGAGAGAGAGAGAGAGAGAAAAGTGCTCTTTATTGATTCATTGTTTTTAACAATATCTGCAGACACAGTAAACATTTGTAGTCATTTTCTACACTCTATTTAAATAGGAATGAAAAGACTTCAAATGGTTGAAAGAAGTAAAAGAACTTTCTCTTTGCAAGAAGAACTATATTTTTAAAAGATCTGAACTTGCCTGAATGATTTCATTTAGCAAGTGATAAAAACAGTGCTTCTGTCAGGTTTTTAGTAAATGAGTGGCAATGACAGAAACAACACATCTCTCCATAGCGCATGTCACCATTTTATTTGTATACATTTATTTACGTTGAGTCATGCTGCCCTTTTTGCTTTTCATTTGAACTTTTGGTTCCAATTACTGAACTTCTGGAAACATGTTTCACAAAGCTTGTAAGTTGTTAGTACATTCATGATGCTCATTTATTTTAAATGTAACTAAGCAGTTAGATATTGCTTATACAATGTCTGTTCTTCGATTTTATTTTTTTTTATGTTCCTTTAGATTTAGAAGGTTGCTCTGTTGGAAGAAATGCCTTGATATTTTCAGATCTGCAAATGAGATTAACAATCAGACTTTTAATCAACAGCACAACATGCAATATTTAAATTGTGAGAATTTATAAGATAAATGAGTTTTATAAAATAAGTTATTTTGATAACTTCACACGAAAAGAAATGAACCAAGCTTTTTAACAAAATATTCTATAAGGGATCATTTCCCTTTCCAAGCAAAGGACAAAAGAGATGTCCTACATCAGTGGTCCCCAACCTTTGTATGACCGCGGACCGGTCAACGCTTTTACAATTTTACTGCGACCCCTTTTCTTCGGCGCGGCGCGACCCCCTTTTTTTTCCCTCGGCGCGGCGGACCCTTGTATGTCCGCAGAAAAGCCGCTGAATATATTGCCTCCGATACAGAAGCTATCACGGCGGCGGGTTTTCGGCGGACATACAAGGGCGGGAAGTGCCCCGCGGCGCTGCTGAAGCGAAGGCGGCCGCGGCCCGCTACCAAATTAACCCCGGGGGTTGGGGACCACTGTCCTACATTTCATCCCCAATTTGAATTTCTATGTACAAGCGCAGAAAATTTTAAATATATATATATATATAATATAAAATTGTTTGTTATATTTTAGTTATATTGTGAAACTGATGATTGGAAAGCCTTGTTATCTCTTAACAAAATGTCCTGCAATGAGTGCATATTTGTACACATGGTTTTGTATGGTTTTGTATATAACTGTTTGTTTCTATATGTATAAAATTACACACCATATTGATAAGATTTGAGGGCAATAGTAGTAAACTCTTTCCTAATAAATAATTACTGAGGTTTCTGATTTGCGGGGGAAGTATGGCATAGTTTTGGCAAATTATGTAATTCCAGAACAATAGTTTCTTCCAACAGCTATTGAAACCCAGTCAGTGTTCATTTCCCTTTCAAGTTCAGCATTATTGTGCAGCGTTTTATTACAGTTATAAACTAGTTGGGCAGCGAAAATGGATTTCAAACTGTACTTTCTTGTTCATTATAAAGGTTCAGCTGTTTAAATCCCTGCAACTAAACATGAATAATTAACATAATTCAAACAAGAGAGTTGATACCAGAGACATTTAAGAAAATTAGATAGTGCTCTTCAAGGAAAACTTCATTAACTGAATGTTCTTTTAGGTTCTGTAAAAGTTGCACGTTCTTTGCTTTGCAAGGCCATGCTCTCTGAAATTTGTTTTTCTTCAAAATAAAAAGAGCCCCATGTGTATAGGGTGGATTGATTTAAATCAAGGTGATTTAAACCACCAAGTGGAGAATCAGAATTTAAATATTCAATTTTAATCAACTTTTCCATTTGTACTTGGGTTATTTTCTAAAGAAAGGTGCATTCTCATTGGTTGATATAACCATTAATACATGTTGATTTACAAGTAATAGAGTCTTTGCATTAAATTTGATACCAGAGATGCTTAAGAAAATTACATCATTTTGCAACTTAGGAGGGTACACTATAACTATATACATTTATTTAGCAATTAGGTAGCTGAAGAGTTTGATTCTTATTAATTGTACATTTTGGTATATTAGAAAATGGTGAATGATATAAATTTACTGTATAATTAATTTTTGCACACGATTTGTGTCCAGCTGCATTAGGCTGTTAACTGGAATTACATTAAACACACAAAACATCATATCACATTTATTTTTATTAAAACAACCTTACATGTTTTGGATATCTGAACTTCTTTAATCAAAACATGTTTCATATGTACAACTAAATGATATAACTTTTTAGATAATGCTTTCTTAGCCATTTTAAAGGGGGTTTATTTTTTAAATGAAAAACATAATTTAAATAAAATTAAAAAATCATTTAAATCAAAACATCCATGCTTTAATTTTTTTAATAGATTTTGATCCACCCTGAACATGTATTTGTCTTAACAATCATGAGATTTAAAAAATATCTCATGATGCGGTGGGGCCAGGCTTCTGCTTTTTTGAATGTTTAGGGTTGGCAGGACAGGTCATCAGTTTTTCAATAAAAGAAGTGGAAGCATTGGAAGGGTTTATGCTTTCGAACTTCATCTTGGATACACCCTCCTCCGATGAAGGGACCTCTCTTCTTGTTTTCTTTACCCCCCCAAATAATTATGTTTTGAAGAAAAAAATGCCAATCTGATATGCTCAGCCTTTTTTAATGCTGTCAGAAGCTCAGTTTATGTTAAATGGGATCTTGAGACTTACTTTATCTAGAAAAACTCTGCAAAGTACTGACAGAAATGGTTGGTTCACTTCTTCCCAGTCCCTACCTGTGAGCGGGTTAAAATTACTCCTCTCTTACAACTTTATCACAAAGATGTTAATTAAAGGGTAGCACGATGGTAGATAGCAAATATTCTTCCTTTCTGCTAGTTTTGGTGTTGAAAGTTCATAGTTGCTTCCCTTCCAAGCAGGTTCATTGTAGTTAATTGCCCTGTAAATGGATGGAACAATTTTGGGGTTTTTTTTCCCTATGATGGTGCAGCCATTGTTTATTTTACTTATAATTTTGGTGGTAAACACAGATGATACTTGGTTCCTTTATGCAGAAACGTGTTCTTGGAGGGGAGGGGGCGGTGTCCTGTATTCTCTGTTTAAGGGATGAGATAGTTCTACGTGCAGTTCCCCTATGCACTGATGGGAGAATAAATCTGCGGGTTTCCACATACTCGAAAGACTTTGATTACAACATGGCCTCATGAGTGATTGGGCATGTTATGTGTTTTTATTTGTCAATATGTATGTAGCAGGACTGCCTTACTTGGTCTGGGCTCAGGCTAGCCACTGCTTCAGTTCCATGGGCCCATCTCTCTCCCTCCCCCAAGCATCTCCACCATGTGCAAACGGGCTGCTCTGTCTCCCCAGCCCAGGGAAGACTGATGCTCTGCTACAAATCTTTCAAGCCCTTCCTGCAGGACACACATTTTGTAAATTCAAACAAAAGTCAACAAAGTACCACAAAACTCCCTACCAAAGCAGGCTGTCAGGATCCAGAGGCACTTACTCTGCTCCAGGGCTACCCTATAGGAGCCAACCTCCTTCCCACAGCTTCATCAACTGAATTTTCTCAGCCTTTTATTGGGAACACCTGAGCCCTTCCCAGATGGGTCTGATAATGAAACAGGGCCGGCTAGTCCCAGATGGCTTGACCTATAAAAGAGCAGACCACTCTGTTCCAGAGTGTGCATGTACTTTTCACTATGGATTCTTAGGTCCCAATCCTACAAAAGCTTACCACTGTACTCAGTTAAGTACTATACTTGAAAGTAAGTGTTCATCAGGAGTAGGTCCCAGTTTTGTGTCTAGTACTTGTTCTTCTCACCGAGTGAGTGCCCTTTGGGTTGACATAATAGTCTGTGGGATTTTGCTCAGATTTAATTATGGTGAGAATATTTCTTTAGCCTCAACCTTTTAACCTCCCTCAAACTTGTACGTTGCTAGCATGCAGTTAATCCAACTCTGTTTCTAAAGATGAAGAGATAGTGAACAAATCCATGGATTTGCCTGGTAACTGAAATAATGGACATACTGAACATACAGGCTCAGAGGGGAAACCAAATGACTTTCTGCCCTTCAGTTGAATAATTATGTTCTATGGTTTATTCCTCATTGTCAAGATGCAAGCTTAATGATAACTAGTGGACATTAATAGAGGCCTCTTTAGAGTATTTTGTACTTTGGGTAATCTGTGCAAGCCTGGAAATAGTTCCATTAATCGAAAAGAGCTTTTGCGGTAGTTCATTATGTAAGGGCACTTATGAAGACAGCCTGCTGTTTTTCTGAGACCTATATTTCTATAGTGGTGCCACGTTTGTATTAGCAAAATTCAGGAGAGCTGCTTTGGATACAAAAAGCAGTGCTTGAGGGCAGCTGAGGAAATTAAACTGTCGTAGGATAATACTTTATTATTAAGATCAGCCCCTCTTTTCATGAAAACTGGAGCAAAGTGGATTACGAACAGTTCAGGGTTTTAATTAATAATGTTGACCCTCTCCATTAAAAAAAACCACCTTGGTCTCCAGTGTGAGTATGGCAATTGGTTACCATTTTAGAGACAAGGCCTAATGAATTCAAGTTGCAATCTTGCTTGCTACCCCTAAAGCCAAATTATGGTGAAAGGATGTTTTAGATGCAGTAAAACCTGACATTACTTTCAGTGTTAAGATAGTTAAGATTTATTCATCAGTAGTCTCCAGTGTATATGTAATAAATTCTGATGTTCCCCTCACTGCTGTATCTGGTCTCTGTATACATAGTTAAGAGAAATGTGGTCCCATTTGAGAGTGGACCAAAGAGATTTTTGTGAAATGCTAGGGGCATGACCAGAAAATCTTTTTGTAAGGATTATGATGGTATTCTCTCTGTGCTAGCAAACGACACATTTTTTATAATGTGATTGACGGTCTTCTCCCCTCCCCCTTTTTAAAAAAATGTATATGTAATTGCTCCTATCTAGAAAAATATGGGAACAAAAAACACATGCGTTAAAATCTATGTATGGTAGTTGGGGATAGGAACAAAATATGAGGACTTGGTAGCAGTTTAGCATATTAAGTCAGCAAAATAATTAAAAAAGTACACGGAGTAAATGTTTAAAATTTATGGGTAGAGGCAGTAAAGTGGGTTATGACTAAAATATACAAGTGACCTGTGTGCTCTGAATCTCTGAATCATAATTTGAAGATGCCCCTGTATGGCTGGGTGCAGTATTTTGAGGCGTCTTCTGCAATGTTTGGTGATTTGTAGAAAGTGTCTCATCTAACATCTTGCTTCTATGATGCATATTCAGCTCGCCGTCTAAATCTCAGTCCATTGGAGAAGAGCATTGTTAGCAGACTGCTGATGCCCACACATTCATTCCTGGCCAGAAGTAAAAGCACAGCTGCCTTGTCTGGAGATGCAGGTAAACCTAAAAGGGTGGAAGCCTAATGTTTTATCACAGCTGTTTCTTTCAAAAAATCTTTTATTGATTTACGTTGCTCCAGTAGCACTCCAGGTTTGTATAGAGTGAGCTAGAATGACTCTTACAAAAGCATAGAAGTTCTTGGTATGCCCTTCTTTTTCTCTCCCTCTCTCTTTATCTTACTCTATCCCTAGTATCTTTACCAGTGCAACAAAGAAAATATCCATAGGGCAGCAAGCAGCACATCATAGTCCACTATGGTATTAGGACCCAATGCAGCAAACACGATAGCCTGCTGTATATTGCTAGAGCTCCTGTGTACTGCCCCGCTACAAAAAAGGTGTTCTGTACCACTGTATATTTTTCCAATATAGAGCATATTACCCATTTAAAAAAAAATCTGGTAGACTGAATATATAACACGAATGACTTGATTTTTCAAACTTTGCTTTATTTTGTGTTTTAAAGAGGAAAGAAGACTCAGTTAGGGTGACCAGACAGCAAATGTGAAAAATCGGAACGGGTGCGGGGTAATAGGAGCCTATATAAGAAAAAGACCCTAAAATCGGGACTATCCCTATAAAATCGGGACATCTAGTCACCCTAAACTCAATTAACTCTTTTACTGTGGAGTTAAAATTCACCAAGAAATTCAGCTGGTTACAGTTAACTTCTTTTCTAATGTTAAATTGTTGTTCTACTTCTCAAGTTAGGTCCCCCATTTCAGTGATCTTCTAGCATGAGTAAAGTTAACCACGTGTGTAAATGTTTGTAGAAGAGGGAGTTTATTATTAAAACGTTCTCCACCAACCACAAAACAGCTCTTTGCTATTCCACTGAGGGGCAGAAAATAACACAGAGAATACGGGTAATGTCTTTCTGAGGTAGCTTGAAAACTGTTCAAAACTAAAGAGAATGTCACAGGCATGTTCAAAACAGGATGTATCACGATGGACAAGAAGCAGGTCATTCTCTGATGTAATATAGGGAAGAAGTAGTTGCACTGTTTATAGATTGTAGAGATATTTCGTGAATACACTGTGGGATTGATAACATACTGTTGCACCTGCTGACTGTTTAAGTCCAGATAGGTTTTCTTAGCCCTCTCCTATAAACATGCCTTTATTTGAAATAAAGGATATTGAAGGTAAAGGGGAAAACCAGTTTTGCAAGACTATTTTTCAAAGATGCTTTAACTGAAGAATTCTCATTTTTAATTAGGCTGCAGTAAAGTTCCATGGGGGTAGCTTTGGGGGGGTTGGCAGGGGAGTAATATTCTACAAACAGAACAATTTGGCAATGTAGGTCCTTTCTAGGGGCATCATGTCTTTAATAGCAAAGCCTGGTAAAACTAGTACTGAATATCATGAAATTCTATGTAGCAGGTAGGAAATTGGAAATGCAGCTAGTGGTTACCTTGCTGACAGTTGAAAAAGCAAAGCTTTTAACTTTGCAAGTCATTACTTTTCTACAGCAGACATGAACATTTTTCAGTCTCATGCTAAATAATAAATTGTAAGCTGATATTGTATTGGCAGATACTTTAAGCAAAATGAGTGGTTAAATAAACCAGGGTATTCAGGGTAGCTCTCTAATAATGCCCTCTCTGTGCTAACTGGACCTGTACAACCCATTTAAAAAAAAAAAGTCTGTATGCCCGTTGTTTTCAAATTTTGCGCAATTATAGCAATAACTGCATTATCTGAGTGCAGGGCATTTCCTGGAGATTAATGATCATCTGGTGTTAATAGCCCATAACTGTGCCCTGAGCCATAAACTCATCCCAGCCTATCATTAATCCCCAGGAAATTACCCTGCTCCCTCATCATTATTACATAAAGATGAACTTCAGTAAAAATTAAAATCAAGTTAAATACGGATTTCTCTTACTAATAGTAAGCTATTGAGAACACTGAGCACAGAAGTAAGTTTTAACTAATCTGCTAATAAAAATTCTGTCAAGTGCTCTTAGTATATCTTGATTCACTGAATATACCCCGTAAAGCAGCGGTTCTCAAACTTGTTGAGACCGCGACCCCTTTTTCTCCTCCGGCGGCGTGGCGCGACCCCTCCATGTCCGCCGAGTTCAATACTTCCGCTTTCGGCTGCTAAAAGCCACCGAATGTGGAAATACAGGCGTGGAACCCCCTGCGCTCCGGCCCCAGTGGCGGGCGGGTTCCCGCCTGCGCCCCGCCCCGGTCCCCTCCGTGGGCTGGCTCCCGGCTGCGCCCCGGCCCCAGTCCCCGCCGTGGGCAGGCTGCCGGCTGCGGCCCCGGTCCCCGCAATTTATAAAAGTTAGTTAAAACTTGTTTCTGTGCTGATGCTCCCTGTACCTCATGAGGGAACATTCAGCAAAGAAATTTGTGTAAAACTCCATTTCATGTTTGTTCTGCAGTTCACTTTCCGGCGATAGTCTCCTTTTAATATTTCATTAAACATGCTCATCTCAAGTGATAAAGCAAACATGTGCCTTTGCCGTAGCTTTTAAGTGAGGTTAATTTCTTCATTAATGAAGTTCATGTAGTCTTCATTCCAGAAAAAGGTATATAACTAGCTATACTACATCAATGGACCTTTATTAGAACAGTGTGTTTTTGTGGAAATATAATGTGCATGGAAACTCTCATTCTCCTTCTCCCTCTCCCTTTCTGTCTCTCTCAAAGAGAACCTGGGAGAGAATTTTCCTAGGGAAAATGAGGCTACTGTTTTTTCTATAAATAATGTAAAGGAAAAGGTACAGTACAGAATCTGTACATTCTGTCTCTGCTATTGAGTAACATGCTGAATAACCAGTATTCTCACTATATTGTAAATGATCACGAGAGGAGAAACAGGAAAGGTGCCTAAATAATTAGATAGTTTGGCCCTGTTTTCACTGTGAATTAAACCACACTGCCAAGAGAATAAGAACAGAACTAAGTCTGAGAATACTCTCTGGCCAGCATTTCTGATTGCTATAACAAGTACTTTTTTTATTCACTTTCCATCACCAAAATTCTCTTTGCATGTGTACTCTAAACATCACAAACCTAATAATCTACTTTTTCTGTAATAGACTATGTCCTCTACAATCAGCTAAGGAGAGTTGCCATCCCAGATACTGACTTCACTAGTTATTTCTGCCAAACTGATTATGATTGTTATAATGTGCTTATTATTATAATGGGAAAAATAATTTAGTTGTGGATTAGTAGACATTTCTTTAGACTGGCGGTTTATCTGAAAGTATATTGATGATGTCAGCAGTTTTGGAATGAAGAGTCCAGACACAGAAGGAACTTTTTAAAGTGCAGTGGCTACCACAAATTGCAGACACGTATGTCTTATGCTATTCATAAATTTTTTGCAGTATTGATATTTTTATATACTATGGCAGGGGTGACCAAACCATGGCTCACAAGATGCATACGACTGTTTTACAGTTAAAATGAGGCTCGCGGAGCTCCCCCCCACACCTCCCAGTCTCCACCTACCAGATTGGGGGGGTGGGGACATTCAGGACTTCTGCCCCACAATGGGGTGGTGGGACTCCGCGATTGTGCCAGAGATGACTGGTGCCTGCTGATGGGGAGTGGGGAGACACACACACAATGTAAAATTTGTACCCCCCAAAAAAAGCTTGAGTCATGCCCCCCTTACCCACCTTGTCCCATTAGTCATGCCCCCCCTTACCCTCAGCAGCCCCTCCCTGCAGCTCCCAGGTCTTAGCGCCACATGGAGAGGCGATGACAAGCAGCTGAGAGCTGCAGGGAGGGGCCACAGCTCCCAGCTGTTTGCCGCTGCCTCTCCCCATGGGCCGCAGCTCCCAACTTGCTGGTTCCAGTAGCTCCCATGCAGGGAGGGGGCCCGGCGGCACCATGTGACCGAGCAGGGCCAGCAAACTCTGGCAAAAATCGGCAGGGGGGAGTGGGAAGTGACTCCATGTGCCCCTCCCCATGCATCACTTCTGGCTTCTGCCCAGCAGGGACAGGGCGGTGGGCGTGTCTCAAGGCTTCAGCCTCTGGGGCACACCTGCCAGGGCTTGGGGTTTCAGCAGGAGGAAGGGCGAAGCCCTGAGCCCCAAGAGGTGTCTTCCATGGGGCTGAAGCCCTGAGCCGTGGCAGGCGTGCCCAGCCCTTGAACTTCTAAAGATTGTCACATGTGACTCGGAGGGTCAGTAAGTTAGGCCACCCTGTACTATGGTGTGTCCATTTTAATGATTACATAAAAATATACATTAATTTTATGTTACAATTCCATTCTGATTGGATGGTACAGCTAAACAATGCATTCTGGCCAGGGTTGAAGAATCATGCATTTATTCGGTGTCTGTTTATTTCTGAAATCTTGTAAACTTTACCGAGATCACAAGTTCACAAGTTATCCTTAACATGTGATGTGACTTTGTCAATCTGATGTGAAAGAATGTAATTATTTTGCTAGACTGCTGAACCATATTCTCTGTGTAGATGATGAAGTGTTTTGGTCTTTGTATGTATCTCTCTTTTATCTTTGTCTTCCTGCCCCAACTAGTTCCTGAAAACCTAATTTTAGTCAGATTTTTTTGCCTGATTTTTTCAGATTAAAATGTATGCCAGTGAATGTTCTAAGCTAATCAATTTCAGATCAGAAATTTTGTGTTTGTTGCTTTACCAGAACCATTACTTTTAAAATAAAAAGCAATATCACTGTCTGATGTCCTTTTGTTTTTGGACACATTCTCATCTTTGATAAATAAGAGCGTTGCTAAAATGTGGGATAATTTTTAATTTTCACTTTAAAAGGTATATGAATTACTATTAGAAATGAACCCATAGATATTTGGGGATAAATGAATGAGTATCGAGTGATGCTTCTGGTTTAACTTTTAAAAATGTTCTTTGTGTATTAATGCCGTCTTCCTTTTCTCTCTGTCTCATTCTCTCTCGTTCCTGTTTCCTGCTGTTGGCTTTCCTTTGTCACTCCTCCAATGCTGTTCTGTTTAAAAAAAATAAAAATGAAAACAACCCACATGTAGTTATCCCCATTTGTCCTCGTTCAGCGTCTTGCAGCCCCATCAGCCCTCTGTCCTACAAGGCCATGAACTGTAGAAATCCAGCAGACCGAGCAAAATTCTTTGTCCCAACAACTGGACGTAGGAGGACCGCATACTCAGCAGGGGTAAGTATGCCAGTTGTATGTAGTCTAGCAGCTGTATCAGAACCATGTGACATGAATACACATTAGAACACAAGAAAGAGAGACTTGGATGGTTTAGGAGAATGGTAATGGCGTCTTTCACTTCTGGGTCACCAGTTAACATCATGCTAGTTGGTAACAATTATTTAACAGGTTTCAAACGGGTAGTCATGCTAGTCTGTATCAGCAAAAAAAAAAGAGGAGTCCTTATGGCACCTTAAAGACTAACACATTTATTTGGGCATAAGCTTTCATGGGCTAGAACCTACTTCATCAGATGCATGTGATGATAATGAAGTGGATTCTAGCTCACAAATGCTTATGCCCAAATAAATGTGTTAGTCTCTAAGGTGCCACAAGTACTCTTTGTTCTTTTTAAGGTGGGTGAGGTAATATCTTTTACTGAACCAACTTCAGTTGATGAGAGAAACAAGCTTCCAAGCTACACAGAACTCTCACTAACAGAAGGTGGTCCAATAAAAGATACTACCTCACCCACCTTTTCTCTCTAATTCTTCTTGATGGTAATCTTATCTAAGAGTAATGCAAGACTTAGAGACTATGAACTACTCTCTTAGCCTTCAATATGGTACCTTCAGATCATGGTTACGGCACATTACCAATACTTTGAAGCTTTCAGTGCTGCTGCCCTGTGCTAAATTTGCCATGTGAATAGAGTATTTCAGTCTCCAAGGTTATCAGTGTGGCACTTTTTATTGTTTTTTTTTTCATTATATTTTTTAATTAAAAAAGAAGAAAGGTTGACATAGTTGTTTGGTGAAGAAGGCCATTTATTATTAGCAAAAGTAGCTGAATGAGCCGTTCTTCCCACTATGCTGTTTATGTAATGGAGAAGCTTATAACTGTGATCAGATTTATTTTTAAATGTGTTTAGAAAGTACACAGGTGGGTTTTTAATTGATAAAGAATAACAGCTCCACTGAGTCTCTTTCCATCTTCAGTACTGCTGGGGGCGCTCTGAAATGCATAGTTAAAGACATTCCACCAATGATCCAAATCCTGCATTTTTTTGTGCACCCAAGAATTAAAGGGCTAAGTGCTCAGAAATTGTAAATCACCCTAACTCCGTGGCAGTCAAGTGAAGTTTGCATATTTACACCACCTGAACCTCTGTCCATTGATATACAGTGAAACCTCGATATAACGGACTAATTCGGGCGGGGGGTGTCCGTTAAAACCGAAAGTCCGTTATTTAATAATTTTTTTAAATTATTAAATAACGGACTTTCAGGTGACAACGGACACCCCCCGCCCGAATTAGTCCGTTATATGGAGCCAGCCGTGAGTCAGCCCACCCCACCCCCTCCCCCCGCCCGGCTCCCCACCGTGGGGGGGGGTTTTTTTTGACAGCTCCTGCCTGGCTTCCCGCTGCGGGGAGCCGGGCGGGAGCTCTCAACCCCCCCGCCCCCCCCCCCGTCCGTCTCCCCGCAGCGAGGAGCCGGTCGGGGGGGTTGACAGCTCCCGCTCGGCTCCCCCCAGCGGGAAGCCCGGCGGGAGCTGTCAAACCCCCCGCCCGGCTTCCCGCTGCGGGGAGCTGGGCGGGAGCTCTCAAACGCCCCCCCCCCCGCCCGGCTCCCCGTTGCGGGGAGCCGGGCGGGGGGGTTGACAGGATGCTATCTGAGAAAGACATTTGATAGATACCCATGCACCAGTCCTGTTTCCTCTACAAATTGCCAGCTAGGTTTTGAATTCAATATCCCTAAAAGCTGAGGGCTTCTTATATCTAGAGGGGCTCTGCAAGTACAGATTGCCCCAAATGTTGATCTACTTTGAAACTGTTATCATCTAGTCAGAAATATGTTCTGAGTTCTGATAGCGGTATTTAAAAAATTGGCATTGTGAGATAAGAAATTAAAATGAAAATATCTCTACTGCATAAGATTGAGCAGTGTGTGCTGTTTGGCTGCCAAGCCAGCCAGCAGAGAAGAGAAGGAGAAGATCCATATTTCAGGCCTACGATGGCAGCTGTGGTGCTGGCACACAAACAAGGAAACAAAATAAATAGAGCCATCTACGCTTGAGCTCCATAAGCAGCTTGTTGGGAATGGGGGATGGGAACTTGCTGTTTGCCCGCTGAAGAAATACAACGTTTGTAGTGAAGAATCTCTGCGGGTATTGCAAACAGAAGAGAGAAAAGCTTTAGAAAAGGATAATTATCTGCCTGTGTCAATTTAAGACTTTGAAAAGTTTCCCAGATCATCTTAGGATAGCACAGAGTGACTAATATGCAGGCATGCTATCAAATGCTCATTTCCTAGCACAAAACATCATTACATTTGTTACAGGAGCCATGTTAGTACACTGCCCAGCCAGGCTGTAGAAAGTACTGAGGCAGCATTGATTTCTCGTTTTCCTATGCTGAATGTGTGGTCCTTTGCCCATGGGAATAGGGGGGAGGGATAGCTCAGTGGTTTGAGCATTGGCCTGCTAAACCCAGGGTTGTGAGTTCAATCCTTGAGGGGGCCATTTAGGGATCTGGGGCAAAAAAAATCTGTCAGGGGACAGTACTCAATCCTGCTAGTGTAGGCAGGGGACTGGACTCGATGACCTTCAAGGTCTTTCCAGTTCTAGGAGATTGGTATATCTCCATTTATTATTATTACTCATGCAATATGGTTTTCTCTTTATTTGCTGATCCTTAGAATGACAAAAAAGAAAAGGACCCCTCCTCCAGCGTAAAGAGACTTCACTCTCCTTCCAATCCCAAAGCTAGATCACTAGCTCTCTCCCCGGTTTGGTAAGTGAAGTACAGATGCTGGGATTCAGCTATACTAAGTTTTACTTGTTATGCTCCTTGAGTGACTCAGCCACAGAAAACATGTATTAAAATGGCAATTAAAATAAGTTATAATCAGCAATGACTGCATCACACCTTGAGCGGGGTGGGAGGGAGAGAGACAATGTCTGGCTTGCTGGGGAAGGGGTATACTGCAGTAAGGGGGCAGGAGGTAGTGAGGTATGGACACTGCTGCAGGAGTAGAACAGGACAGCGTAGGGATGCTGACTCCTTCCCTCAGAGACTGGAAGGGGCTGGCGAGTTGATAAAGGGCAAGCCTGACAGGAGAAGCCCCCTTTTCCCCAGATCAGGCAGAGCAGCAGCAACCCCTTCCCTCCCCACACACACACTTGGAAGTGACAAAATACCAGGCTGGGTCAGGGTCTGCTGAGGGCAATTGCACTAGTCACTCCTTTCTAGTGGGGCTGGGAAGGAATCTTTCCCTCACCATCAGATTGACCAAGGTGGAGCTGCAGGGGAGGGGGATGTACGCCTTCCCCACAGCAGGCTGAGGGAGGGCTTTGTTATGGTGAGTAGGGAAGGGAGTTAGGCGTCCAGTGCAGATACTCAACAGGGAAAGGAGACAGTGACCAGATAAATGGCTTGGTAAAGGACGTAAAGGGGTGTTCATTAAAAGAACAGAGCAGAAGGTGTTCAAGATGCCCATGACTGGTACAGCAAGGAGCTAATTCTCCCCCCCACACACACACACACTTTTACCCTCATTTGAATGCGAAGGTCCCAGCAACGGAGTGACTGGGGACTAGGATGGAAAGAGGGAGTGGGGTTGCTAACAGAAGCGCCCCGAGCAGATATTGAAATGATCGTGGAGTTTACCAGCACTGTACACTTCTATCTGCCAGGACTCCCAGACATCTAATAATAAATAAATTAATCCTGGTTAACCCCTATCTAGTGTCTCCTGTCCTCCTTCCAGTATAGCCAGACAATGAACAATGTTTTTGAAAGGAAAGCATTCGGTGGTCAGGGATAGGGGAAAACGGGAGGTTATATCCCATCAGTGCCCTTCTCACAGGTGTGTATTGATGATGAATTAATGTTTATAAAGAGTTTTGAAGATTGCGTTCTGTATAACAGCTAAATATTATTATTCTGTCTCAACGTGTTTCAGATTTCCTGTTGGTTGGAAGGGAGATCTAGATGTGATGACTGTTTGTTTTTGAGCTATTACAGCTTTTATCTGTAAAGGGAATAGAAAGGTGCCCAACATATTGCCATCCATGTTGTTTTCTTTGTGGTTGAACAGGCACGCATCCAAATCCTTGCCTTTTTTGCCTGGCACCCCCAAAGAGATAACCTCCCCACCTGGCTCTTCCAAAGTGCCCGCCACTCAGACGCGCCCTCCCTCCCCTGGAAATATCCGACCAATCAAAAAAGAGCTGAAAGCAGAGAGTCAGAAAAAAGGACCAAAAAAGGAGCCTGAAAAGGCAGCTGAGGAACAGACAGAAGAGAGTAAAGAAATTTTAGCAGGTGCTGGAGAATCCGCAATTGGGGAAGGTCTCTCTGTCAAATTAGAGCCGGCTCAAGGTAAGGATCAGGGTTGGTTTTGAGTCTTTCTCTTTTCCTCTTCCCTTCCCACCCAGTTTATTGCATTTTTATCAGTCACGGTCCTTCTCCTTCAATAATTGGTTTGTACAGTCCTTCAAAAATTCCTTAGAACATGTGATACATTATTGATTTGATCCTTTACGTGGCTTAGCACAATTTACATCTCAAAAATGTGATTCATGGTTGACTCTCATGTCCTCATACAACTGCTTTTCCAAACTCTGTTAAAGTGGAACAACTGTTGCGTGCCACTAATGTTAGAGAGAGAGTCTCATGAAACCATTTCCTGAAGTAACCCAGGAAACGGGAATGTCTAGATCTGCTAGTGGCTTTTATTATTTCCCTACTGGAAATTCAGTGTCATGCAAAGATGCATTGCCCAAGGCAGGAAAATGAAATCATAAGATTACCCAGTCTTTCATTTTTAATGGTAAGGAATTTGTTGGTAAATTAATCTCTGGAGTATTTTGCTGCTGCAGATACAGTTCTATCCAGGGGAAGCAAGACACAACCAAAAATATGTAGGTAGCCATTCAAGTGACAGATACAAAATCATAAGAAAAACAGGATAAATTATGTTTTCTCCATTGGCCAGTGGGAGAAGCTGGTGTTCTTTCTGCTTGCTGTTTTAAGGAACCATAGTACTAAATGCTGAAATCTTTCTCCGAAAGCCAGCATAAAACCAGAGGGTAAGCTACATTATATCTCAGTGATCTAGGGCCTGGCTGATGAATGAACAGAGGCAAAGATGCCAAGTCAATCTGTACCAGTGTAGCCATGCTGGTACCGAATATCCTGCCTTTATCTCTCCTGGGCAAAGTTGAGGTAATGGAATAGAGAGGAAAAGCCAGGTGGGGAACAAGAAGGAACAGGCAATAGAACATGGAATACATACTCCTGGGGGAATTATGCACCAAAAAATAAAAAATTCTGCACACAGTATTTTCAAATTCTGCATATTTTATTTGCAAAATAACACAATATAATCACACCAGTTTCAATTATTTTTGATCATTTATTTCAAAATACCTGTCAGCAAATTTGTGTATAACAATATAGACAACAAAAGATTCATAAAATGTTTTTTACAAGTAGACCCCTTACTAGGCATATTAATATGGAATTCTGAGTAATAATTCATTTAAACCACAACACAGAACCATATTTCCCGCACCCACCAGAAGCAGTGCGAAGGCTGAGGGGAGTCCGGGGTAACAGAGGAGTTGAGGGAGAGGGAAATAATTGCTGGGAAGGAGCCTGGGTGTGAACTTGGAGGGTTGTTGGGTATGGGTGGGAAAAGTATGGAACAGGTTTAAGGGGGTGGGGTAGAGAGGGAGGGTTAGGGAGCTTCCCCCAGCAGACCCTGGCTGATCCCTAGCCTCTCCCATTCAGTCAGGCACATGTCTTTCCACCCCCACTCAGACACCCACTCCCCCATCCCCATGTGGCTTTGCACCCCCTCCCAGTCACCATCTGTCTTTTTGCCCCCACTCAGACATCCTCTGTCCCTATGTAGCTCTCCACCCCCTCCTCCATCACCATGTGGCCCTGCACCTCCTTCCCCCTTGTGGCCCTGTGCCTCCACTCCCATTCAGCCCCTACCCAAGTCTGTTACCCCCACTAAGCCATTATGAGCCCCGTCTGACCCAGCACCCCACGCTGTCTTTCTCCTGATAGCACGTCTCCTGATCTGGCCTGGGCGGCCCGCTGCAAAGGGAGTCTGTGGGGCCTTTCTCCTCTTGAGCTGGCTGGGAGCTGCTTTTGTGTTCTAGTGCCACAGCCCCTCTGGTGGACAAAAGGCAGAACTGCGGCAACTTTTCAGCAGAAGTTTTTTCTGCACAAAAAATTTAAAATATGCACAGCTCATTAATTGTGTGTGTGTGTGTGTGTGTGTGTGTGTGTGTGCACAGTGGTGCAGAATTCCCCCAGGAGTAAATACAGCAAGGGATTGCACAACCATCAGTGAGGCAAAGAAGAAAGAGACAGACTGAGATGAGAAGTTGCTGCTGCTTTTCAGAAGAGAGAAGGTGATGCATAGAAGGAGAGGTGAAAAGATGAAAAAAGAGAAAATTGAGAAGAAAAATTAGTATGGAGATAGAATGTGTGAATCAGTGATGATGAAATGGTCAAAGGGCAAAAGGAAGAAAATACACACAGCCCTTTTATGATAATAAATCATATTTAGGAACAAATAATGTTTGGTATTCCCCTGACACATATTTGATATCCTTGTCCATTCTAGGAACAGGGATGGTTATCATTCCGGTTCTCTGTTACTCTGGATTCTGCATTTAAATAATAAAAGAAATCTACAAGAGGGGAGAGAATGCTACAATTTCATCAGAGTACAGCCAAAACTCAGACCCCCTCGCCCCTCCAGGTGATTTGGAGGCAGGTCCATTGAAAAATATTTTAAACATTAGCAATCCTACATGAACCCTTGCACATGCAGCTGGGGACCACTATTCCTTTAAGAAAGGAGCCAGTCCTTATATTTTGTTGTTATTAATAGGTAGCACCTAAAGCCCCAGTCTTGTCTAGGATCCCATTATGCTAGCACTCTTCAGACACATAACAGAAAGATAGTCCCTGTCGCACAGAGCCTATGATCTAAGCATAAGACAAAAGACAACAAATGGATACAATGGACTGTTGGAATGATCAGACAATGCTGGTCATTATGATAAGTAGTTGATGTGCTGAGACGGTTCCTTATCCCTTAAGTGTTTTGTAGGAATCATAGCACAGGAGAATTTTGAGAAAGGATTTGAAGAAAGGTTATGACTGAGTTTTGCAGATGTTTATGGGGCGCACGGGAGAAAGCATGAAGGTGCATACTTGGGAACTCAAACAAGTTGGTGATGGAGGCTGAAGTCCTTGGCTGAGTGGAGGCAGGAGTCAATATCTTGATTGCATCTGTCAGGGCCAGAGAAGAGGATGCAATAGTAATTGAGATGCAAGATGATGAAATCCTGGATAAGAATTTTAGCTCTGTAGGTGGAGAACCACCAAAGAGGATGGATCTAGACTGTTCTCAGTGACACACGACAGATGACAGAAAAAGGAGTAATGGTCTCAAATTGGGGGAGGTTTAGGTTGGATATTAGGGGGAAAAATTCACTAGGAGAGTGGTGGAATGGGTTACCAAGGGAGGTGGTGGAATCTCCTTTTTAGAGGTTTTTAAGGTCAGGCTTGACAAAGCTCTGGCTGGGATGATTGAGTTGGGGATTGGTCCTGCTTTGACCAGGGCATTGGACTAGATGACCTCCTAAATCCCTTCCAACCCTGATATTCTATGAACAGGGGCCGTACATTAGAGAGATTATGCAAGAAGAATCACCAGGTTTTGGACACACTTGGATGTGAGGAACTAGAGATGGCCAAGTATAACAAGTATAACTCATGTTATGGACCTGAGCGATGGTACAATGGTGGTGGTAGTGGCCATGTTGAGTAGTAGAGGAAGGAAGAAGAGCTTAGATGGAATGATTAAGAACTCTTCTAAGCTACTGGGCCACTCACCAGCCAGTACATCAAATAAAGCTCCCAAAAGTGCTCTCTTCAGGGGTGGGTTTAGTTCTCAGAACCAAAACAGTACAACATAAATCAAACAGATAGACCAGGTCATTCTGCCCAGTTCCTTTCCTGGCCTTTGTCCAGACTCTGTCTGTCTCTGAATGAGCTGCTTGCTGGCCTTTTATCTAATGTGGCAGGGTGGGCTTGGCCCAGCCTGCCGCCCCTTTAAGAGGGAGAAAAGCCCTCTGCAAACCTCCCTTGCAGAAAGCCTAATCAGCCACCTGGGCTCCAGAGCAATCAGCCTGGATGAGCTGCACCTGGCAGCCTCCGCAGGGGGTATAAAAGCCTGCCAGGCAGGAAGCCCAGGGTGGTGGTGGTAGTAGTAGTGGTAGTGTGGAGGTCTGGAGTGAGATAGAGAGAGAAGGAGCTGAGTGAAGAGCTGAACTATATAGAGCTGTGTAGAGCTGTAAGCTGTAGAGCTGTGTTAGAGCTGTAAGCTATAGAGCTGTATATAAAGCTGTGTATATTGGTGGTGGGGCCTTGCACTGTGAAATAAAGAGCACTGTTAGAGCCAAAGAAGAGTTTCCTGCCTGTGTTTGAAGAGGGGTTAGAAGGTGATCTGTCCCACTGAGTACCTGATCCCTGAATTCAAAGCTATCACTTGTGAGGTAGCGAATTAATCACGAGTGATGCTAAGCCGAACTCCCTTAAGGAGCTGTCCTGCCCTGTTTTGGCCATGTTGAGTTTAAGCTGGACACCCATGAGGAGATGCCTGGAACACAGGCAAATAATTTAATTTGGACAGGAGGAGAAGGGTCCAGAATGAAGAGGTAGGTCTGTGAGTTGTCAGCATGGAAATGGTAGCTGAATTTGTGTTTGCCCAGAAGATTACCCAGAGGGAAGGTGCAGAGGGAGAAGAGAAGGTGAGCAAGGACAGAGCCCTGTGGAACCCCAGTTGAAAGCAGGAGTTGGCATGAGGAAGATCCTCTAATGAGAAGCTGAAGAAGTGATTTGAGAGATTGGAGATCTGAAAGCCTGTCACGGGCTCACCTCAGCCAGTGGAGCATCTTGCAAAAAGCAAGCTCACCTAGTCCTGCATTGGTCACATTAATGTTCCACTCAGGATGATCTCAGGGGCCTTACACTCCACAAAGTAAACAAAAGCCTTCTATTGACTTAAGCCAAAGGTTACAGTCAGAATTAGGCTTTGACCAGACCTGGCTTGAGACAGGGGAAAGACCCTTCCTTGGCTGCCCCAGAATTGGCCTTTTTTATCTGATCTGCTGGCACTGATTGGCCTCTGCCTTCCTGGCCCTTCAAGCCGCTAAAGGACCAAGTCTCACTAGTTCCACCAGCAGCTGATTCTGAGTGGCCGCTCTAGGCAACCCATGGAGATCTGGGCTCACTACCCTTCTCCTGTTCCAGACAGCTTCCTGAGGCAGGGTGCTCCAAGGCAGTGGGGTCTCTGGCAGAAGGTAGGAAATGTCCAGTTCAGCTCATCACTGAGCCTTTCCTTTTTTCATTTACAATGCGTCAGTGACATTTAGGAGGAATCAGGCAACAATTCATCACCCCCAAATCCTAGAGCTGGCTGTTGTTTTCCACATCGTCAGTTTAACTATCTCCCTATACATGTCACCAGCACTGCCAGAAGCAATGCTGCTTCTCTGGGTGCACTTCCTTCAGGTTGGCTAACATATTGATAGCAGTCCCTGAATAATGTCTGCCTGGTCTCTAGAGGAAGAAGTTCAATTCGTTTTCTCTATCGTTTGAATACCTGTCATTTCCCCCACAGAGGCCCGGCAGCCAAACAGAAATGTTAACTAATAGTTTATTTAAGAAAAAGTACACTCCGGTAATAAATGTTATATGACACAATCCAGAACTGTCTGTTCTGTCACTAGTTATGTCATAGGACCTCAGTGTGTCACAGTTGCCCCTGCAAATTGTCCTGTGAAAACTATATTCAAGGTCAGACTCAAATGTAGCTTTCAGATTGAGGCAGGGTACACTTCACAAGCATGACATTGTGTTTCGAGGAAAGAGGAAATGGCTCGTCTATGCAACTGGCCGTAGGTGGACAGTTAACATCAAGGCAGCATTGATGCCTCACTAAACATTTTTGGAATGAACAAAGGAGTAATTAGAATGGGGAGCTGGGAGTCCAGACTTCTGGGTTCTACTCCCAGTTCCGTCACTTGCCCACTGTGTGAACTTGTGCAAGATACTTGGTGTCCCCATCTGTAAAGTGTGTGTGCGATCTGTCATACAGTGTTTTGAGGATTTAGTTAGCTAATGATTGTGAAGCTCTTTAAGATGCTAGGGTGAAATGTGCTAAGCATGTGTCAAGTAATGTTTAGGTGGGTATAAAGATGAATAACTGCCAACCCGATGCAGATCGCTGTGCTAACAGGGGCTTCACAAGATCTCCCCTTAATTGGAGGGCACTTCCAGAAATGGGATCAGCCCACGTGGGGTCAGGCCACCTGGGAAATGGTATGATTTAGCAACTGTCCTAGGCTTTTTCCGGCATCAGGGCTCCTGTTGTGCCCCATTCTGAGTGTAAAGCTGCTCCCTTCCCTGGCAGAATTCCACCTGAACAGCAACTGCGCCTGTGGGCGAATGGGGGCAAAATTCCCTCCAAAGGAGCTAATGTTTTCCACTTCTGATGTATCCCCATAGGTCTGAAAATACTTTATAATCAAAACTCCAGTGCTTGACATTGTATTTCCCATCCTCCTAGGGAGGTTTATTCAATTACACACTTTTGGGGGTCGTTATTACTGACACAGCACTTATATGGATGAATTTCCCTTTTGACTGTTTCAGTAGCTGCTCCAGCTTTGTCCCCCGCTCCACCAGCAACTTCACCATCCCCGGTTTCTAGCAAGGCTTCAGCAGGTACTACTGACCCGGAAGAAGCAACAAGACTGCTTACTGAAAAGAGGCGGCTGGCCCGTGAGCAGCGAGAACGGGAGGAGCAAGAAAGGAAGGAGAGGGAAGAGACTGAAAGGTGACACCCAAATTGGCTCAGTGGAGAGGATACATTTTAACATCTTTGTCATTTTGGTAGCTACCATCATGTTTAATGTGGAGGGCTCAGAACCAATCCTGAGGGAAAGAAAGCATGAAAATCCAAACTGAAGGAAGAATTGTGCCTTGTCAGGATTTGTTTACATGAGTCATACAAGCTGAAAAATGAGACTGAAAAACTTCTTAATGAATGTGTCCCATCTGTTCAGATGTGCATTTAGTGCTTTACACAGAGAGAATGAAGGACAGATCCCCAGCTGGTGCAAATCAGTGTGTCTCCAACTGAAATCAGTAAAGCTGTGATGATTTGCACCAGTTGCAGATCCTGCCTACAGCTGTTTTCATCCTCATGACTATGGTAATCATGGGTAGTGCATATAAGAGGCTTGTTGAGGCTCTTGCTCAGTCTCTTCCCCTGAGGCCCTGCCCTTGCTCTGCCTCTTCCTGCCACGTTCCGCCTTCCCCCCACTCCCCCACGGCTCCTCCCTCACTTTGCTGCTCCCTGCTCCCTCCTCCAAGGCCTCCCGCCCGCCACTCACGCCTCTCTGCCTCCTTCCCCGTTCGTTGTCCTTAAGGCAGGAAAAAGTGATGGGGCCCTGGCCCCTCCCTCTTCTGGTAGCCCTTAGCTGAGTTGCTCTGCACATCCACATGCACAGCCTCCCACTGGCTGGCCCAGCTGGGGGACACCCCCTCCCCGTCACTTTTCATGGCTAGGGCTGAGCAGTGGAGAGGGGGAAGAGGCTGAGGGAGGGCCCCCCTCCCACACTTTTAGGGAGCTTCCAGTGCTCACGTAAGTCTTCCCAAATGAAAGAGTCAAACGTTGCCTATGATGATATCTACAGCTGGTAGGGTCTTCATGGAAAATGTTTTTAGATTTCCAAAAACTGTGGTTTATAGGCCTTTCCCTTTTCTCACTTAATACCAAGGCTCTCCAGTAGTTTTGGACATAAATGGTGCATGTCTCACTCTATTTCTTCTGCCTTCTCTGAATCACCACTTCAGGCACTAAAGCTCACCTCTGTTACATTCCACTCAGTCAGAAATCTCATTGTTCTGTCTGGTGCTGCTGTTGCCATAGCCCAGAATCGCCCATATTCTGACATTTGTGTTTCGTGGTCACAGGCTAAAGAAGGAGGCGTTATCACAGAAGATCGCTGAAGAGAGAGCTCGCCGGGAGGAGGAGGAGGCTCTCAGGCAAGAGGTGGAGAGAAAGCGAAGGGAGGTAGAGCAGGAGCGAGAAAAGGAAGAAGAGCTACGCCAGCAGGCAGAAGAAAGAGACCAGAAAGAGAAGGAGGAGATGGAGCGCATGCAGAAACAAGTATGCTGCTCTATGGAGTTTTTATACCAGGCTGTGTGGTGGTGATTGGGGTTAATTAGCTCATGGGCAGCTCTAGATTTCCTTTTAGATGCGCAGGGTATATTACAAATTTAAGTGACTTATGGACTGACTCTTGCATTCATAGATGGGTACAGAACAGGCAGGAAAAACCAGTGGAAAAATCTAGCAGCGGGTGAATCTTTTTCTGTAGGACTTCTGTTTTTTGTTTTTTTAATTTAACCTTAGCTCCTTGATATTATGGGCCAAATTCTCGAGTCATGTGACTCCCTTGAATTCAGTGGAGTTATACCAGAGGAGAAGTTGGACCCTACAGTTTTAACATGATAGATGCCAAGGTACCTTTACTATTCAGAGTTAGTTCTGGATGCCTATAGGAGAGAAGCTGAGTACTTAGCATAGAAAAGGAAATCCAAAACTCCTGAATTCTAATCCTTACACTGATACTGCCCGTGGGGGCTCGTGGTTTAGGACCAGATGTTGATACTCTTACTGACGTTGGATAGCACCTTGCCCCTCGAGTAGTGTGTTTTCAAAGCAGTGAGACTGCTCAAGAAGGAAGGTACCACTCAAGGTAAGTATCACAATTGGGTCTTGTGCTTTCTCCCTCAGTTTCCCATCTGTAGAATGGGGATAATAATGCTGCTTTCCCAGCGGCAGTAGGGCTGCTGTGAGATTAAATTGTTTAATATATGCATAGCACTTAGATTCCTCATCTATCTACATACTTATCCAACTCTCATTAGCATATGGGTGCCTCATAAACATTAACGATTTTATCTTCTCAGCAAATATGTAAATTTAGCCTAACTAGATTACACACAAAACACACATTATATATATTTATATAAATATAAATACACACCTAGAGACGCACACTTATTTAAAAGGTCATACTAAAGTAATTAAACTTACAAACTAATGAAGACATTTACCTGAAATTTTTCAGAAAGTGTATTCTGTACTCTGGGTATGTGCTGTAAATTGAGGCATATACTCTATAATAGTCATATATAAAACAGGATGAAACCTCTTTAAGTGAAAATCTCAATGCACCTTAACTAGGGAACTATTATAGTGCCTCCAATAATACAAGACAGTCTTATCTGATAGAGAAAGCCCTTCAACAGTACCTCCCAAGGGAGCCTTACATTTAATTAAAAAACAGGAAATATGCATATAGCTGTTTGTCATTGCTTTTGTTAAGCAAGGACAGTGTCTGGAGAATAGGAGGGAATTCTGCTGCTTTCTTTTGACCCTATCAAAAGCATTCATCAGCCCAGTGCATTAGTCTCATGAACACTTTTGCTAGCTGCTAGGTTAGGAAATGCATTTTCATTAGTCATCTTCTGTGCATTCATGCATGCATCATAAAACAAACACCGAACCAAACAAGATTACCAGCTTTTTAATTTACATAAAATTAAGAGAAGAAAGGGGAACACAGACATTAATTAAGAAACCTGCATTTCAGTCTGAGAATTCTGTTGATGACATAACCCCAAAAGTTCCTTGTCAGATTGTTGTAAATTAAAATGTCATACAAAGATAGGCAGTTCCTTTGCAGACCAGCCATTACATTGTGTATAAGTCCCTATTTCTGTTCCTTTCCCATTTCTGTTCCTTTCCCATTACTCAGAAAGAAGAAGCAGCTCGCCAGAGTGAAGAGGCAGAGCGGATTCGGTTAGAGCGTGAAAAGCGTTCCCAAAGAGAAGAGCAAGAGCGCTTAGAAAGGAAGAAGGTAACCGAATGCATGCAGAGAATCTTGGTACTTGTATCTCAGCAGTTTGTTTACTTGCATGTGCACTGTAGAAAGACATATATAGTTATTGCAAATGTTGCTTCAGAAATTCTCTAAAGGTCAGATCAATGCCAAGTGAATTGAAAGATTCCCATTGATTTAATGGGATTTAGATCAAGTCCCAGAAGGTGGTGTGTTTTTTTCTTCAGTAAATGCCAATTTTAATATATTACCAAAGATTATTCGTTTTAAGGTGATTCTTTTTAATCAATGTCAATAAACATTTTCGTTCTTTGTAACTTCCTTTGTAGCGACTTGAGGAGATCATGAGGAGAACTAGGCGCACAGATGCTGTAGATAAGGTATATGCTACATTTCATCATCCATATAAACAGCTGGGTATAAATTTCCCTTTTCTCCAGTGCTGCTTGTAATTTACAAAACTGTGTTTCTTTTATAGAAATCTAATGAACAGCAAAATGGAGAGATATCTAAGGCACATGTTACTGGAGAAACAGGTATGGGATTTGACTCTGCTCTTAGCCCAGAACAAGAACAAATACATAGCCAAATAAACTGAGGTTGATAGGATTTTGCAATCCAAGTTAACTGAAATAAATGTCAAGAACACAAGGGACTTGCTCCGTTTTTGAGTAGATTTTTATTATTTAAAATTTCTAAATGAGAAATTTCTAAGATTGTTTTTTTAGAATATTACCTCCGTGAATATTTCCTTTAGAGCTCTGTAGATCAGTGCTTTGCAAGAAAATGTCCGTTTTATCATCGCTTGTGGGAATGTTCTTTAGAGTGAAAATGAACAAGTTAATTATGATAGTTATTTCAAGTTTGACAGTGCTGATTCTACCATTTTACCAGAGTAATGTTACAGCTATAAGAGCCTGTTCTCTCAGGGTTTTCTCTATTAACCCCTATTTTTAGGATTTTATTTTATCTCAGTCATTAAACCACATTTGCTCAAGGCTAAAATTTGATATTAGTCAAAACACTTAATATTACTTGTCACTTGTATATAACTTAATAGTGCTGAATAAATAATAGTTAGTACAAGATATTACTAGACATAAAATATCCAGAAGTCATTACCTAGGCCTATTTAATTTATTGATTTAGAACCTATTTGTGACCAATCCCCTGCACCTTCTCTGCCACAGCTCAGGGCTTATCCATATTACAAGTCTGAGTGCAGGGGGAGAAGGGGCTGCTCATGAAATATTCAAGGGCTCTGTTTTCTCCTCCTCTCCACACATATGCATCAGCTAGGGAAGTTGGCTGGCTGGGGAGCATTCAGCATCTAATGCAGCATATGGCCCCTTCCTTCCCACCATGCAAAGCTGGACCTCCTGCGGAATGTTGACTCTGAGCAGTGTCCCTGAGTCACAATTCCTTCTGGAGTTGATCTGACACAGGCCTAAGAGTAAACACTCAGTCTAGTCAATACTAAAGAGTAGATTAATATTTGTAAAGCGCATTGTAACGATCTGCAAATGAAAGGCGCTCTCCTAGAGCCAAGTATAATGATTATTAATAAAAATAAGAGAGACTTGGGCCCAAATTCCTAAAGGCATTTAGGCATTGCTGCACTCAGCAGCATAATGTCTAACTGACTGAGGAGTCTCAATCTGCTTTTCAAATGGAATCTAGGCACTTAAGAGTCTAAAATCCTATTGACTGACCTCTAGTGATTGGCCCTCCAGGTCAGAAGCGGGGGCACACTGGTAAAACAATGTGGAGAAGCTTACACTACCTGTTTTGGGATAAGTTTAGGACTCTCAGATAAGCAACTTTCAGTAGCAGTAACCTATTAGGATTTGATATAGTTGGGGGGGGGCAGACTTTTTTAATTTTTGAGGGTTTTTTAGCATGTTTTACTCTGCAAAATGAAAATCACATGTATTTATACAATATTATGTCTTAAGTCAACAGAAGCCAGAGTCAAGAATAAAAGTTTATCCTTCTCTCTCTCAAAAACTTGCTCTTGGATTTTACAGTCCTGGGTAAGATTATTAGCAGCTGCAGGGTCATGGCAGTACCTAGAAGACATAAACTATGTCCTTAATTGCCCCACCACCTAAATATAAACCAAAAAGTAGTAGTTTCTGCTTTTGTAGCTTGCAGGTGGGGCAGTTTTTTGTGTGTGTCTGTGAAGTGAAGAATGAAAACATCACACACTCTCTACATGGAAATAAGTTTATGTACAGCATTTACATAGATTTCATGACTGGAAGGGACTGTTGTGAACATCTTGTCTGACCTCCTGCATAACACAGGCCAAAACTTGAACTGATGTTCAAAAGAAATACATTTCACATTTGAATTTTGTTTATTCATTTGTGACTGAGTTATAGTCAGTTGTTACAGTGGAACCCAAACTTGATATGTATTGTTACCGATCAAAGTGTTCTTGGCTGTACAGGATTTAGGGGTTATTTATCCTATTCTCTGGGCAGACTGTCTTTCTTTAAATTTTTGTGAAGGACATACTTTTCTTCTTTCTTCTAGCAACCAGTTCCACATCTCCCTTAGAATCTCAGCTTCAACATGTGACAGAATTGCCACCCAATGGGGAATCTGTAACCCACTCACAGATAGTCATTTCACATGAACCTACAGTAAATATGGACAGGTAAGAATAGTCATGAGGATTATAAACAGTTTAGAGGATGAGGGATGTTAAAATAAGTTTATTAATTCCATTTATTTAATGAAATAAATTAGAGCTACACATTGTTCTTTTCTCCACTGTTTTTTGTTTTTTCTCTCCAATGCTCAGAAAAGTAAGTTTGAATATATTTCACTTAGAAGTGACCTGTTTTAATTTGGTTGTAGTGATGAAATTTGTAAAACCGTAGCACTCTTACTCTTCACAATATTATTTGAAAATAAATTTGCTGTTTGCCAGCAAATACTATAGATGTTAAATCTCAAAGAGAAAACAATTTTTCTTTGTTCCTGTCCAAGAATAGAAATATTATGGACTATGCACACCTGTTATTAAAGCAATTTTGCATTCACAGGATTAATTTTCCTGCATGCCATGTGGGGCGCTTTACTTTTAGGCTAGGGATGTTGTCTTTGTACTCTTCAGAGTGTTAACAAATACTGATCACTTGCCAAGTGACTTGATGCAAGTTAGAGAATTATCCTGTGTTGATTAAAAGCATCCATTCCTTGTAAAGATCATTTTGGAAGGCAGGTATTTGATGTTGCAGGTCCCTGTAGCCATGGGGCAAGTGGTGCACATTTTGAAAAATTCTGTTGAAATGCTTGAAAACATTTGTTTTTGGTCAAGCAAAGGCTGGTGTCCTGTGGGGTTGAGCTGTCAGCTTGTCTCAGTATTTACTCTTCTCACATTGCATTGCAGAAAACCAAATTGCCCCATTGCGAGTTCATGTTTTATGCAGCTAGAGTACCAAAATACCAATGAAAAATCTGGCAAATAGACTTTGACGGGCAGTATGCTCTGCGGTAAGATTGGCCCTAATTAAAGGAGGAAATCTCAATATTGCTACATGCCTGAGGGATTCTTCATCTCCTGTCACACTGACAAGGATGCCCCTCCTGAGAGAAGCTCTTTCAGCGACGTTGAACTGTGTTAGATGAACTGCAGAAAGCCGTTTCATAATTGTGTAAGGCAGCTATTAAATTCTAATTATTTCTTGATCTTAAATACACCTTGATGTTTGTAATATAATATATGCCTCTCTAATGATTCCTGTCGTGTAGCATCATATTTAGATTAGGAAGAACCTCAGAGCAGCTGAGGTAAGGAATGAATAAACATCACACAGCTGCAACAACAAAACCAGAAAGAATATATTACTCTATATAAAGAATGGCAGGGGCATAGCAGCTTGGGCTGAGCGACTCTGGACATTTACTAGATCTCTGCTCTGCAGAAGCAAGATTTGGCATTTGCTGAAATGCTCTTGCACTTGGTTTGAAGGGGGTTGATATGATGGCCCAAATTCTCTTCTCTCGGCAAAACCTGAGTAAGTGGCTTTGCATCGGGGAGTTTCCTGGGGGGTTCCTAGGGGATGGAGTCATTCTCTCAGCCCATGGAGCAGCAATGAAGATGCTCCTCAGCTATGAATATAGCCCTTGGCCTCCACTGCTGCCTCCCCTTCTCTGCAAGAGATTCACCGTGTAAGTGGTGGCTCATCTGCACAGTTGTGCATCCACTGACCACAACTCCCCTGGTTCACTCCCAGTATACCCTTCCAGTCTCTGCTTAGCGGTGCTTAAACCTCAGGTTCAACATATCCTGTCTCTCCCCATTCAATGCCTCCTCTATTAATTGTTCTGCCTTTTGGGTCAGTACCCCACAGTGAGACTCAGGGATGAGATTTGGCCTTTATAAATAGAATGGCGTTAAATATTAGTAGAGGTTTGGGTTCCTGGGTACTGACCTGTGGACGTTCTCCAGTTGGCCATTAGAGCCCAGGTCAAGAATCCTGGAGCATTTGTGGGGCAGAGTATGTAGGAAGGATAAGTTGGTTGATCTGCCCCTCTGATCTCTGTCTCCTCCTCCCCCCACTTGCAGGAGCACCCAACTTACTCAGGCTCTGTGCTGGGACCAAGAATCCACGGAAATCCTGCTTCCATGTTAATAGAGACAAATAATAGAAAAACAAAAGGAAAACTAGCAGAAGGCAGCAGTTGACTTTAATACCCCCCCCCCCCACCTCCTTAATTATCTGTGCTGATCTTGTTATCCTGATAGGACTTCATTATTCCTGGAAGATCGATAGTCTTTATAGCCCCTAATGAAAACTCTAGAGGGTAATATAGCTTGATTGCACTGTATATTAATTAGTCAATATTTATTACTTACTAATACATAACAGCTCTAATTATACATTAATAAACACTACAACAGTTTTGTTTTGTGGAAGGAAAGGGAAAGTGGGACTCCTGCTAATTTTAATATCTACATGCTCAAATGATGCCTGTGGACATTAAACTGAGTTTTGTTGCATCCAGCTTTTGAAAGTACCTTTAAGGACCTGATTATGCCACCCTTAGGTGGCACAATCACATTAAGGCTACTCACTGGGTAATAAGGTATTCAGGAACCTGGCCTCATATTTGACTTATCATTTGTATTGCTTGTGTCCACAGCTTCAGAGTTACAAATCAGTCACTGAAATAAGTGGGATGTTACTCTTTTTCACCTAGAAATGGTGTGCTGGGCAGACTGCAGATTTTAAAATGCATGTGCAAGTGGAAATCTTCCACTTCTATTAGAAGGCATCCCGGAATTAAGAAGAAAAGCAGTAGTTCATGTAGCTGTTGAAGAACCATTAGTGGCAGGTTACTTATGTCTTTAGCCAGGGGGTTTTATATACTTTTGGTTCTTTTTTTAAATGAATCAGATTGTGTATTGTTGAACTGGGAAAATAGATTTAAAACTGTGGTTTGAAATATAAGGCAAAAAAAATTGTTCAGACTCCTCATCAAAATGCAAGGCTCCAAAATATATTTGCCGCCCCCAGGGTTTCCAAATTGTGGCACCAAAGCTTGCTTCTTTTTTCCCCCTTAATTCACCGAACAGTATCCATAAGCGATATCATAAAATCATAGGAATTGAACAGCAATAACTCCTGTATAGTTACCTATTCCATCTCCCTGGTAGGGAAAGATTGTTGCCTACAATACATTTTTGTGTTCTCTACCCAGATTATGTGCCCTTACCTTGAGAGAATATTTTACTGCCTAATGAATTATGCTGTTCAGCCTTTAATTTTTTTTCATTTCATATCAGTACTCCTGCTTCCACCTTCATGTACCACCCTCACAGATCATTGCACTGGGCCAGTGCTTTGTTCTTACCATGCGAGGTCCAAGACGATCTCAAAAAAGGCATTACTAGGGACCAGTGACAGTAGGAAGGGTGCAATCATGTGAACCGCCTGAGATGTAAAAGAATGCCTCTGGGTTTCCAGAGCTTATGCAGTATTCATTTCACAGTCTGGCATACTGTGATATATCACCCTTTAAAAACACTTTACTCTGATGACTATCTTTCCTTCCCCACATCTCCACCTCTTCATTACTGACCTGGTAGGAGAGCCTGCTATCTCAGGAAATGGTAGAACTAGAGCTAATGCCTTATCCAAAAACCTGGAATCCAGCATCCAAGAAAGCATTAATCTCTATTTCTGACAGCTCTGCCGAAATCATGTTAATAAATCAGGCGACAGTCATTATTTTAAGGTCTAGTATCTCCTAAGATCCAAGCACAGGTACGTGTAGAAATATTTTGACAGATGACTACAAATGCTTTAAGGAACCAGTAAATGTTTTGAGGCACTGATCCTAGATGAGTGATCCAAAAAAAAAAAAAAAGTAAGTAATTCCACTTCATTCATGTTTACTCCCTTCATATACTTTTAAATATCTATTGGGTCCAACCATAAGACTTTAATCATCACTTAGCCAAGCAATATATATTTTACACTAGCTTCTTTAACCTTTCCTAAGTCAGACCTTCCAACACCCAATTTTTATTTTTATTTTAATTTTTTTTAGTCAGAGGCTTTTATTTTAAACCAACCAAACAATGGAAGTACAGTTTACATTGAGGACCTAGTTTTCGTCAAGTCAGGCTTTTCAGTTATTAGTTAGCAGTCGTAGGTGGGATCCACTCCTGTATCTTTTTACGTGTTGTAGAGAAAGGGACGTACTGCCTAGGAGTGCCACTCAGATTGAATTTGTGGCTCTCCCAAATGAGTTTACGAGCAGCTGGTGGATGAATAGTTGGAGGGTCTTCCATTACGCAATGAAGCCAATGATGCCATTCCGGTGGCACCATGCTTCCATCCACTTCCCAGAATGTATTTTTGCCATTCATTTCAATAGTATATTCAATCCATCTAGCGACCAAAAAAAAGACTTTTTGTCTTCATAGTATTTGTTTCCATATTTGTCAACACCTACTAAGGCAGTGGTCTTCAAAGTGGGGTGTGTGCAGTCAACAGAAAACTCATGCTGTAACAATGAACCACCTGCTCAGAAATGGCCTGAGACGATTAATAAGCCCCATTAGACCGAAATGGAGTAAAAGAAATGGCAGAGATGTCAGACCCAGACACACCAATCTGGGCACGCTAGCTGAGGCATCCCTGCTGATCTCAACCACTGTGATATGGTCCAGATAGAGAGGAGGATGCCAGGACTTAAAATTATTAAGGGTTTTGTTATTCATCTACACATCACTTAAGTTTACATGATGCTTTATGGACAAATAAAGATCAATGCCTGTGCCCCAAGGAGCTTAAAATGTAAGCCCTGGTGCTGCTATTCACACAATGAATAACACCATAATACATGGAGTGAGGGATCACTCAGTGAAAATGAAGGTGGCAGACTCAGATGTTAAAACAAAACATAATGTGGGATGGTGACAGATACTGGGGTGTGTTTAGCACAAGAGAAGTTACAGAAACAAAATAATATGGCGACTTAGGGGAATGATTCATGTGTCATCAAGGTTCATCAGGGAATTTTGGTATTTTTAATACATTTACTTAGAGGGAAATATTAGGCTTTATTAGCCTCATAGAAGAGGCATATTTACTGGGGGGACTTGGAGGAGGAGAAGGCAGACAGTCAAGGAGGAGGTTCCAGACATAAGGGGAAGCAAGAAAGAAGGCCCAGATCTGAATTAGAGACATTGAGGATGTTGGTATTGGCTTGGGCAGAGTGAACAAGAAGGGCAGCGGGATTGGATGGGGACAAAGATTGGTAGGGCCTGGAAGGTAAGGAGTGGAACTTGAAGAAAATGATGACTGTGAAGGAGGACTGGATGGTCAAAGCAGCAGACACGATGAATGAGTTTCCTATCTGGGCGGACTGGGAGCAGTTGTCAGATAGCTCAGAAAGAGAAGGTTGCAGTAGGACAAGAGCAGAGCCTGCTAAATTAGGGAATGGCAAGATATACTCAAGAATCGGAGAGGTAGCCGTGTTAGTCTGGAATAGCAGAGGTAACAAAGTGTCCTGTGGCACCTTAAAGACTAACTAAAGTATTGAAGCATAAGTTTTCGTGGGCTAATACCCACATATACTCAGATTCTGCAGGTCTTGTAAAGGAAAGTACTTGATATTATAAAGAGGAAAGGCACTTGCGATCTTAGAGCATGCTAGTCTCAAGATATCAGAGAAGTAAAGAGCAGAGAGAGGTAACAGATAAATGACCTTAGAAGAGCTAAGGGTCGGTAAATAAATAGGGTTGTACAGTACTACCATTTTTTCTATGCAGTTTCTTTTTTGTGTGGGTCACTTGCCATAGCCATGATATGTCCATTGATACTATGGTGCAGCGGACTATGGCATATCTATGAGTAAAACAAGGGCTTAACGGACACCAGTCCTATGCTGAAATAGGACACTTATTGAACAAAGTTAGAATGCAGATTATCACTAGATATGACTGATGTAACTTGATGTCTAGCTCTGCAATTAATGTTTAGTATAGTATATATAGTATAATCACTGTAGATGAATGCAGACTTCTCTTCTACTTAGAATGTTGCTTTTACTTAATGCATTTCTTTCAAAGTGATTATTTTGGTTGCGACAGATCAACAGGAACACGTGAGTGTCCTCCATCTTCAAGTGGCAGATATGCTAGATAGCGGAGAGTCATTTTCTAAATTTGGAGCGGGCCCTAAGAATTTTCCTAAACAAAATTCTCATTTCTTAGGGAGAAAAGAAATGTGGATTTCTAATAAGGTGAAAGCAAATGCTGCGTTCATTTTTTCATTGCTACCCCAAATACTGTATGTACTGAATAATACTAGAGTATATGAAAACAAAGGGTCATTCATATGTCAGATTGCTTAGTTTCAGCTCTTGACCAACTGTGTCCCAGTACGCTGATAACGTACATTATTAGTAAGATATTTATTGATATTTTTTCTTCCAGTAATCTCAATCCTGCAAAAGAACCAAATGAAAATGGAGTGTCTATGCAGAATGATAACTTTGAAGAGATCATAAACTTACCCATTGGATCTAAACCATCCACATTGGATGCCTTGAACAATGATGGAAGCAATAGCCCTGAAATTCCTTTAAATCCAATTTTAGCCTTTGAAGATAAGGGGACTCTGGGGCCATTGCCTCAGGTAGATAGTGTTCAAACACATCAAACAGCAGGTAGGTTTTCTCTGGACCATTAGAATTTGTAACATTTGGTAAACTAGAGAGACCACAGAGTCCCTAACTGATGTACATAACCAGATGGTTAATTTAAGCAGTTTAGATTGTAAGATATTTGGGGCAGAGAGCATGTCTTACTATTTGTTTGCAAAGCCACGTAGACTTGCATACTGTTATGTTGAATCATGATTGTTAACCTAATGTCAGGGGAAATAAGGGATTCCTGGTATATCTTTGCCTCGTGCATATAGAGGTGTGACTAACAAATGTTTCAGTTCACTGGCAATTTTGGAAAAAAATCATTTCAGGTTGTTCCAGATGCACAAGTCCATTGCTCTCGAACAGCTCTGGAACTGTCCCTGGGAGAACCCCTCCGTTGTGTCAGCCCCCTTAGAGTCACACACTCACTAGGGTAAGCCACCTGGGCTCACTACCTCGTGGGATCGAGCCTCAGCGCTTTCCGCTCCCCTGCTTCACACCGTGAGCTCCCTCCAGCAAGTCCACCTGAGTTGGATATCTGAGAGAGAGGCTTGTACAACCAAAGGGAACAGTGCACCCCCAACTCCCTCAAATGGGAGGGACTCTTAGTCAGCATTGCAAAAGCAGAAGATTTTATTAGGGGTCTTGAACACCAAGTAGAAAGTCTTCAGTTAACATAGAGAACAGAAAGTTACAGCATCGTCCATCTGGGTCAGGCCAGAGCCCTCTGACCCCTTCATCCCAGTTCAGAAGCTTCTCCTGTTTCCAGCAGCCCATGCTTAACAACCTCACCTGGCCCCTCCTCACTCCTTTGTCCTTGTTCCTGGGCAAATATTATCACCCGGCCACCCTCCTTAGCCCTTTGTTCTCCAGCTGGTCACACCCAGCTAGCTTTCTGCAGAGGGTGTCCATCCTTGGTCGTTAGCTCGTAGGCGCCAAATAAATGTCTGGGCAATTGGAGTGACCGTTGTCTTCTCGGACTCTCCATGGGCATGGGGGCCCAGACCTCAGGCAGCTAGGTGTCCGTCACACTTGGATCTCTGGCTCTCTGCAAAGAGTAAACAACCTGCCCCCAACATGGTTAACCATGCACCACAAAGGGGAAACTGAGGCACACACCATATTCATACAAAATATTATGATGTATTCCCAGTTCATCACATAGATTGATCAAAATGTTTTGTTTTAACAAATCAAAATGTTACATTTTGATATTGACCATTCAAAAAAGGTTTTGATTGTAGCTTAATAAAAGTAAAGGAAATTTAGAAACAAAAAGTTATTTTGACCAAAACAAATCAAAACATTTCAATTTGTTCGGATTTTTGCTCTTTTTAACTGAAACAATTCAGCAAAACGGACACAAATTCACAAAAATGTTTGTGTTGGCAAAGGCTAAAATCTGCATTTTTTTTGCCGAAAAAGGTTTCAAATGAAAAATTTCACCCAGGATGTTTTATAAATATTTGCACAATGCGCTTCAGCACCAGCATGAACAGGAGAACCTTGCTGGGAAATAATTTGTAGCCACTGCCTTAGCAGCTTCTGATCCATCAATATATTCCAACTATCCAAATGTAAAGTTGTACCCTTCTCGTGAGGTTCTCTCTATGGAATGGGGAAATGGTTACTGCCTTTTACATAAGAATACTGAATACCCTTCCCTAATAGAGCCTCCTGGTCATTGTCTGCCCTGGTGCGGTTCCTTTGATTAACTGGATCAGGTCCATAATAAGCAGCAGTGCAGCAAGTTTATCATCAAAGGGAAGCTCTGACATTGATACAGAAGGTTTGGTTGTAGCAGCTGTCACTGTAGATCTGTGTAAAGAAGCAGACTAGAATTTTGTATATATTGGGTATGAACTGAATAATAAATATCACAAGCTAAATCAGCTGCCTGCATGATTTCCTCCTTTCATGTATTGAAAATTTGAGCAAAAGGCTCAGCCAATGAAAGTGCTGTTTAAATCGGCTTTTTAGATTAAAAAAAAATTCCCATCTGTTAATCTGTCCTTTTTACTGCCTTTCATTATAGAAGTTATCTGACCGTTTCTTCTGAAGAGCCAAAGATGAAGTAAGCATCTCTGCTGCCTATGGAGTTCCTTCCACATCATGAAGGAGTGTTTTATTTTCTCTCTCCAGTTTTCTAAAAAAATTGTGGATATCTTTTTTGAAAGGACCTTAGTAAAACCAGCAGAAGAAGTGATGGAGAATAGACATGGATTATCTTTCTATCTAATAGTTTTCACCACTAGAAAATCATGCTTCATGTGCATTACTTAAAATGGCTTTTTTTTCCCAACAAGCTCCTTTTTGCAAATCAATATTTTCTGCATTCTTCAAGACAAAAGGCACTGGAATCTGACAGGAATGAGCTGATTACGGTAAAGGGCCTGATTTTTTTTTTTTTTTTTTTTTTGGAAGATGGGTGGTTGGTTTTAAAATTGGCAACTAATCTTCTATATTTTACGGATCTAATACTTGAAAAATAAACATCTCATTGCTCTACAAGTAGGGCTGATGGGAGGTTTCATTTAAACCTGTTGGTTTAAATATTATTGCAAAGAACTCTAATTATGGGGGCAAAATATAGGCTTCTGTATCAGGTTCTTGTAAATGTAACTTCTACATGGACGTTCTGTAAATTCAGATGTCACTATGATCTTGCGTTTTCTTTAAAAACACAAAGCGGAACAGGTTTTAAAATGTGAAAATTTGAAAGTGCTATTTTTTCATGGACAAGACGAAAACCTGTTGTTCCCCTAGATAATGTATTTATGAATTTTGTTCAGTACAAAAATAAATCATTTAATTGAATAAATTAGAAAAATGTGGTAAAACAATATTGCAAACTTGATTTTGTTAGTTGAATTCGTGCCCACGGTATGATAAAAGGTACACATGGAGACACAGAAAAATCCTTTTTTGAGTCCTGTAAATTGCTGCTGTTCCCAGTAATGGAGGGATTTTTCTTTGCCTTATCGGATTGTGACACTCCATGATTTGAGCCTAAGAAAGGGAGGGGTGTTGTTCATTTCAGAGCATATGGAAAATAATGCATGTTTCTTTTTTTATTTGTTGAATATTAATTTTTTTTAAAATGCAGTACACTTTATTACCAGATAATTACTTGAATCTTACCACATCTCTTTAGTCCACTGACACAGATTTTTCACTTTCAGTGTTCCACACTTGTCACTTTTGCTGTTACCAAGCTTGACTGAAAAATTTTGCACTTTTTTTCCCCTTTCTTTCTTTTACAAACGGTGGCAGAAATTACTACTTAAGTGTTGTGTCTGAGAGACGTTCCCGGGACACTGATTGAAATCAATGGGACAGATCTTCAGCTGGGGTAAATTGAGGTCCGGGGAGGTATGACATTTTACACCCGCTGGAGATCTAGTGCGCTTCCTTTAATTAACTGGATCAGGCCCATAATAAGCAGCACTGCAACAAGTTTGTTATCAAAGGGAAGCTCAGTTTAAGGTAAGACTTGAAATTCTATGAAGAATGTTTGAAGAGCTGACTTTCCATAGCTACAGGGTGCGTGTGTGTCTTCTCAAAAAGGAGATTGGATAAATCTACTAGAAATTCATAAGATGATACTTCATTTCCCTGATTATATATCAGGGGAGAGCCATTCAGTCAGAATGTTTTAGAAATAGTTTGTGATCCAGTTAAATGAATTGGGTTCATTTTCAGCTTTCTTTACAGTTCTCCATGTACATAACCATTATATTTAAAAATATGTCCAAAATACATAGGTGTTATTTCTTTTACTCTTTATAATATGTAAGAACCAAATAAAATTTGTTTGGAATATTTGTACTTTTATATTTTGGTTATCTTGTTAAATTAGTTTTATCCAGGGAACAGTTTATGCTTGAAAATTGTTCTAGCTACTCTTCACTTATTTATGACTGTTTGGTTTTCTCTTTTCTGTTTATTAGGCAAGTAGCACAGGATCATTTACAAGTAGGGGTGGACCAAGGAGTTGGTGGTATTGGTGCTAGGGTCATAGAATATCAGGGTTGGAAGGGACCTCAGGAGGTCATCTAGTCCAACCCCCTGTTCAAAGCAGGACCAATCCCCAACTAAGTCATCCCAGCCAGGGCTTTGTCAAGCCCGACCTTAAAAAACTCTAAGGAAGGAGATTCCATCACTTCCCTAGGTAACCCATTCCAGTGCTTCACCACCCTTCTAGTGAAAAAGTTTTTTCTAATATCCAACCTAAACCTCCCCCACTGCAACTTGAGACCATTACTCCTTGTTCGGTCATCTGCTACCACTGAGAACAGTCTAGATTCATCCTCTTTGGAACCCCTCTTCAGGTAGTTGAAAGCAGCTATCAAATCGTCTCTCATTCTTCTCTTCTGCAGACTAAACGATCCCAGTTCCCTCAGCCTCTCCTCATAAGTCATGTGCTCCAGCCCCTTAATCATTTTTGTTGCCCTCTGCTGGACTCTTTCCAATGTTTCCATATCCTTGAAGTGTAGGGTCCAAAACTGGACACAGTACTCCAGATGAGGCTTCACCAATGCCGAATAGAGGGGAATGATCATGTCCCTTGATCTGCTGGCAGTGCCACTACTTATACAACCCAAAATGCCGTTAACCTTCTTGGCAACAAGGGCACTCTGTTGACACATATCCAGCTTCTCATCCACTGCAGCCCCTACATCCTTTTCTGCAGAACTGCTGCCTAGCCATTCAGTCCCTAGTCTGTAGCAGTGCATGGGATTCTTCCGTCCTAAGTGCAGGACTCTGCACTTCTCCTTGTTGAACCTCAACAGATTTGTTTTGGCCCAATCTTCTAATTTGTTGAGTTCCCTCCAGCGTATCTACCACTCCTCCCAGTTTAGTGTCATCTGCAAACTTGCTGAGAGTGCAGTCCACACCATCCTCCAGATCAGGGGTCAGCAACCTTTCAGAAGTGGCGTGCCGACTCTTCATTTATTTACTCTAATTTAAGGGTTTGCATGCCAGTAATACATTTTTACATTTTTAGGTCTCTTTCTACAAGTCTTTAATATATAACTAAACTATTGTTGTATGTAAAGTAAATAAGGTTTTTAAAATGTTTAAGAAGCTTCATTTAAAATTAAATTAAAATGCAGAGCCCCCCGGACCGGTGGCCAGGACCCAGGCAGTGTGAGTGCCCCTGAAAATCAGCTCGTGTGCCACCTTTGGCACCTGTGCCATAGGTTGCCTACCCCTGCTCCAGATCATTAATAAAGATATTGAACAAAACCAGCCCCAGGACCAATCCCTGGGGCATTCCACTTGATACCGGCTGCCAACTAGATATGGAGACTGTACATACTCATCAAAGAGACTGAAAGGAGGTAGCTTGTACTTCCCCTACTTAAGAGGGCTTCTTAAGAGGATCTGTTTCTGCTCCTGGTACAAGTTAGAGCAGCACTCTGAGGTGCTTTAAGCCATACCCACACTGCCACATCCTCCATGAGCTGTGTGGTAGTGGAGAATTGCAGAGAAACAGGGACTGCACCAGGCCCGATTACTCCTATCCCAGGTGACTGCATAACACCCCCAATGCATCACCTGTGCCAGGTGCTCCTGCAAAGCTGGATCTACCCCTGACAGAAAGGCCCTTCCACCAGTGATCTTCACCACAGGGAGTCATGCCTGGCAAAGCTTCATTTGCACCAGTTTTGCTAGCTAAGGGAACAATAATGATTGTTTGAATTTGGTCCAAACCACATCCTAAAGTTAAGAGCAAGTCACCAGCCATGGTAATGGTTTGTTCACACTTTAGCTAGTACTAACCATAAAAAAGATGAATAACTTTCTTGCTTCCTCTTAAACAAATAGGGTTCCATGAAAAATCCCCTTTTCTGTAGGAAGCCATGGTTCAAGTATATTTTTCTTCAAGCTATATATATCTTCCAGGAATGTCAACACAGAGTCAGCTTTCTCAGCAAAATTTTCAACCTGAGTTGTCATGCACGGGAATTCATGTCAAAGCAATGGCAGCTCATGTGATGCTTCTTGGGGGTACCCAAAGCTGTAAGGCTCCTCTCTACCCTCTAGAGCATGTTGAAGTGACAATTTTGGAATTGTGGTTTTGTTACCCAAAGCATGCCTGGAAAATTGACTTCTTGTGCATGTTCTCTGATTGTAAGATGAAAGTAGCATAGTCCAACTGAACCATCCTTAACAAAATAGCCATTCTATTGGGTTTAACAAATGTACTAATTCTCCAGTATAATGCCACAGAAATTGATTCAGTTGAACACACCAGCAAATGTAACACTGATTATAAACCTCCTGATACCAACTGTTCATACATTTCAGTTTGTCTAGTAAATGCTCGTCTGATTTACAGTCACTAATTTTATGACCTACTTAAGCATAGACATATTTGTAAATCTCCAGATTTTACTTAACCACGCAGGTCCAAATTTAGCCTTCAGGTATTCAGATGCAACCCACAAAGACATATGTGGGATTTATATACAGTTACATGAAGGCAAAATTTAGCCTTAAATCGTAGCCGTTAACTAACACAAGACAACTTGAATTCTGTCATTGATCGCCAATGGTTTTTTATAAGCTCTCCATGCCGCATTCTTAAAAAATATTAACACTCATGCACAAATACAGCAATGCCTTTGGTACATTAAATAGACTAGCTTGTGCATGATAAATTTTCCTGAAAAAGTTCTGTTTAGACATACTACAAAGTGGGGGTTGGTTTGTTTGGTTTTTTTGAGGGGGGAAGGCTAGGAAGGAGATATGTCCATGTTAACTGCTTTATTTCAAACACAATCCATATAATGGGCATGATTGTTATTTACCCTAAGACCTCTTATCCTGACATTGTAGTATGAAAGTGTGGTAGTTTGGATGACACCCAACCCCAGTGAATTCATTACTCTATTTATTACTAACTACTCTCATTTTTTTCCTCCAAGTTCACTGTTCTTCACTAGTGAGCATGTTGCCCTTTACATCTTTCATATTCTAATTCCAGTTCTTTTTCTTCAGTTAGGTTGCTCCAGGCACTTTAGTGATATGGGTACTATGAAATAATGAATGCAGACACTGAATAGTAACAGAATATTGTTAATATCAAAGAGCATAGCATCGTTTGCATATACAGATATGTGTTAAGAGGAATGTGTATTTAATAACACTTGGCTTTTACATAAATAAAACCTCACACACACAGTGTTTACTGGTAACAAAGAGTCCTGTGGCACCTTAAAGACTAACTAAAGTATTGAAGCATAAGCTTTTGTGGGCTAATACCCACTTCGTCGGATGCAAAGTGCTTCAATACTTTAGGCTTTAAGGTGCCACAGGACTCTTTGTTACCTCTGCTATTCCAGACTAACACGGCTACCTCTCTGATTCTTGACCGTGTTTACTGTGTGTTCAAAAAGATACATGCAAAGTTTAGCCAGTATGGGATATTTTGTCAGCCATGTACATGGCAGGAATGTAGGTGTAGCCATTAAACATTTTAATAGAGAAAACTGACATGTTTTTTAAACCTTTTTCTAGACCATACTGATTTCCATTATCAAAACATTAAGGCCATATAAAGTGCATGACTCCATGGGTCATTATGTATTGGGTGGAACTGCGAGTGGTAGGAAAATATAGGCTATGAGAAGTAATATTTTGAGAAAAAATTACCCTTTCTGAGGGATCAGCCTTCAGTCTGGGATAGCATTTCATGAGGTGAATGAATAAAATGTTAACTGCTCTTGTGGCTGATAGCCATCTTAAGGAGCTCCTGAGTTTCTTCTGTCTGTTGATGGACTTGCTCAAGATGCTGCATCAATTGACTCTGGCTGAATGCAGATGAAAATTCTGGATCTGAGAACACAGGAAAACCAGGGTATGACTGGCCAGCCAACATAACTGAACTGTTCTATCCACACACATATTCTTACCTTTGAATCTCTTTAGAAATTAGAGATTTTTTTTTTTTGTTTGCACACTAGATAGAAGGATACAGTTGACTCATTATTCATGGTACAAATGCACTATAGTTTCCCATAAAATCTATACTATGTAAACAATATTTCCTTACCACACAAGGGAGAATGATGACTCTATCATTAGCCATCTGAGCACTAAGCCTTCTGGATCAGCGGAAAGTAGCATACAAACCTTCCCACAAAGGTGAGTCCAGTGTTGAATAGTCTCCCACATAACAGCAAAGAAGGAAACAAGTAAGCCACTGAACTGGCTGACAGTTCCTATTTTGTTTTGTGTTTTTACTATTTTGCAAGAAATTCTTTCATCTTCTTTCGACTTCCCCATCTCCCCAAAATACTATGAAAAACATTAAGGGGCTCAATCAAACTAGTAGCCCTAAAATATGGGACCTACTCGTTTTAGTTTGGTTTGGTAGGCATGCCTGATCAGACATTTGAGAACAGAACAGTGGTACTTTTCAGCAGTCTACATGCCAAGTAGTTTGAATTTTCTGCGTTTTGCATAATTGGGTAGAGGTGGAGAAAGGCTTGTTGCTAAGCCAAGTTATATTTTAGGCCCATCCGCCTGGAAAAATGTCCATAAATAAAAAAGCAAAATGGTGGTAAAGTCAGACTATTATTCATTCTATCATCTCTTGTGCTAAGGATAATAATTTAGTGTTACTGAGTGAAAATGTAATGAACAAGCACTAACCAGGAGGTTATTGGGTGTGTTCTTTGTACGTTTTGACATTTTTTAGGACAAAGAGCAAGTCCGGTTCCATTTGGACAAATAGCCATGCACAGAGCTTCTGTTTCCCATTGACAGGCTATACTTTCCCAATAAAGCCTCTTCTATCTTCAAAAAGTAAAACGGCACCAGTTTGCCTCTATTTTAGAAAAATCATTTTAGTAAGTATGCCTTAAAAGACACAAGGTAATTACTACCCATGAGTCTACTCTCTCTCTTTGATTCGGTGAATGGAGCTAATCCCCAGAAGGCAGTAGCACTGTCAGTTACATTTACTGTATGTGAAGCATTTTTACCAGGCAATCATGTATTGCATTGATATGAGTGGACTTGGCAGAATTGAGTTTGAGTTGTGCAAAATACTGGGTTTAAACATTTTATTTTTATTGATTTAAATTTTCATGGTTGCAGGAAATGATGGGGGAGGTTCAGCCAGTTATTATTTAATGACAGTCGCTGTTGATTCAAAAAGTTAAAACTTTATAACTGTTAAAACAAATTGCCAATATCAAATGTCAAAGTACACTAAGTAAATTTCCTTTATTCAAACTCCAATAATTTTTCAAACAGCATTTTTCTGTCTTTGCCTTTCTGTAAATGTTTATTATCTCTGCTAATATTTTTTTCATTGGGGTTTGTGTGTGCACAGCAAAATCAATATTTACTGATCAAAATCTAATCCTTCCAAACCTGGATCTGAGCAGTTAGGATTGAGCTTTGCCTGGCAGTCTAGGTACTAGTAGTAAGCACTGATGAATCAAGGGACATACCTTCCAGTAATCTGCCCACCGTAGAAATACCCAGCTGCTGAAAGCGAATCTCTTGGTGGTTGAGAAAATTCATGAGGTAGCGCTGGACTTCCTCCATGTGGCATTTCAGCAAAGACATCACTTTATCTACATCAATGGGGGTAGGGCAAGAGAGGCAGAAACAATTTCAAGTGAACCCTTATTTGATATGGGTTTCACAAGGCAACATTTTTAATCAAATGAGAAAATGATTCTATTTCAAAATGTGTGTTGACTCCGCTATTTCTTCTTCCCTACCCAGCTACATGTGGTGTCCAATATTAATGAACAATAAAAGAGCCTCACATGTTATAAACCCATTCGAGTCAATGATATTGCAGTTAACTTGTAACTGTTTTTGTAAATTGTAACTGCAATTGTAAATTGCAAAGTTTCCACTGACCAGGCTGCTGCACTGGAAGCCTGATATATGGTATTTGTAGAGTACATGCCATTTATGGTCTTCTCAAACTACTGATCAGACTTTCAAACTCTCTCATCTAGTCGGTAAATATTTCAAAAGCTCTCTGCATGGTTAGTGCTTGCAGGCAGTATTTGTTTCTCTGGATAAGATTCTTCTTTAGCGTAAGATGTTTGATGTGGGGATTGAAGTAGGTTTGAACTTTTTTCCTTGCTAGAACCTTTCATTCCAGACTCTAATATCTGTTAGGTCAGAGTGGGAGAGAATTTGGAATTAAAGTACTGCTCTCATTGGAGAGAGATGTCAAATAAGATTGAATATTCTTGTTCCATGTCTGTTATAAATCCTATATTGCAAGTTGAAAAGATCTGCATTTTATGGAGTAAGTATATTAGACACACAGGTATCTATTCTCTGCAGATAATGCAATGGTCTTTTCATTATCCCTCACTGTAATTCAGAGATTACTGGCTAAATTCTCAGAGGTCTGCTTTCCTGGGTGTTCCAGTTAAATTGTTCCAGAACTAAGGTAATTTTGTTGGTTCAAGAAGGCTCTGTTGGTTAGTGGACGGAGTTAAGTTAAACTTCTTGAGACAAATCACTGCTGATAACTTCTTTGTAAGAAAGTATTCAGCCTCCACTGCCTACTCTCAACCATATTATATGGGCTAGAGTACTTGGTAGGTGGGCAGGGAAAAAGAAGATTGATGTTATTTCCTGTCTGGAATATGTTCAGAATTATTTCCTTTCCCCCCCAAAGGTGAGAAATGCCATACACCATCCCATCCTCCTGCCCATCTTGCTTCAAGGTTCTTGGTCACGTTTCTCACAGTGACTCACAGAATAACCACTGCAGAATGGGCAAGGCCAACTAGCAGCTGGTTGTAGTGGTTAGAGCAGGAAACTAAGCACCAGAGCCTCTGCTGGTGTAAATTGGTATGGCTCCATGGGGTTGAGCCTAGGTATCAGTCCCTTGAGTTCTATTACGGCCTCTACCATGAATTTACTATTTGACAACAGCTAAATCAATCTCTCAGAGCCCAAGTTTCCCCTTCTGTGAAATGGGGCAGTAATACTTACCTAGCTCACCAAGGTATTTTGAGGCACAACTGTATTTGTGAAACGTTTTAACATCAAATGAAGTGTGCTATGAAAATGCTAATGATGATTTAGTGACTGAAGGCCAAACCCTTTTTGAAAAGAGAGAGTGGACATTTCACTCTACACAATAGAAATGTGTCAGCAATGTCATTAAACTCCATGCATAACATTTACCATGACATATCATGTGTCGGACAATGGAGGCAGCTTGAAATGATGGCTCTTCATGTTCCTCTTGCCCAGCCAATCTCACTAGGTGCTTTATCAGGGGTTCATTCATCCATTCTAGCAAGTGTAATGTGGCACCTTCTGGGAGACAGGAAGCAACAAAAAGGCTACATAAAACATGCAAGTAAGCTGTAAAAACCCCCAGGGCTTCAGAAATGCATCCACCAGAAGGCCAAAAGCCAGACTGTCTAAACAGGACAGTCCAATGCCCTTTGCACAGCTGGAGGACCAGAATGAATGCAGTACTGTTGAAAAACATCTCCTGGGACCAGGTACTTAGCATCCTGTGGCATCCAATCCAATCCAGCCTCAGACTGTGATTTCAGTGAAAATTTGGCCTATAGAAAGGCTGATCATTTTTATAACGTGATTCATCTGTTCAGAACTCGTACCGCTTTATGTGAAATGAGGTCATTTGGCATGGTTGTCTCCACCTGCTCAGTCACCACTGGATAAGTGTCCACCTCACAAAACTAACCGCCACCAAGCAGCAACCGTGCTGGTAGTCGCAGCAAGGCAGCAAAAACACTGAATGAGACTGAAATACCCTCCAACACAAAAGGGCTCATTCCAACTCATGGTGGTGGCCTATTGAGGGGCAGTGTGGGAAAGCGGGTACTGCTCCTCCCACATCCACCGCTGCCTTCCTGAGGATAAAGGGAGGGGCTTTCATCTCCAGGACTGTCCGTCTGGAACTTCTGGCCAACACAAAATCCACATGCAAAAATTAAAAAAGCAAAAGCAAAGTTGCTTTGCTTTTCAGCTTTATTCTCTTTCTAAATTGGTCTTTGCTGCTATAAAATTATCAGAAATTAATGGAAAAATACATCAGGGTCACAACCAGTAGAATCAGAGTGTCATTACAATGAAACACATAAGCCAGCTACACTAGCAGTATGAGACCAAGTGAATTTTGATCAGTTTTTAAAAGCTGAAACAGTTCAATAGACAAGAATTCAACCAGTAGGGCCTATTTATCCCACCAGTGGGATCAGTCCATGCTCACTGACGTTAATAGCAAAACTCCCATTGATTTTATTGCAAGCAAAAATGGGCCTCCTGTGTGTGTCCATGCCCACATCTCTCTAGCAACAATGAGAGATGCGTGCATGCCACGAGATTAGGCTGCTTGCCATGTGATTGCTCCCTTACCATGCTTTGCCAGCTCAGCAAGAGAACATGTCGCGTAATGAAGTGATTCTTCTTGAATGTCAGTAGAGAGGATAGCCTGGAGGAGTCCTTCCACACACGGACTTTCAATGATGCTCTATGAGGAGAAAGAGATGCTATTTAACTCTTTTACAGTGCTTTGTAACTTCCAAGGACTTCACAAACATGAACTAATTCATAGAGTATTGAGGATAAAATGGGTCAGTGCTAACAGTTACCACCTGCTTACCCATCATAGACAAGATGCACTGTGCTGGTGCAAGAGAGGTCAAGCTTGACACTCATCTTGGAGCTTCTGGGACCATCCTGATTTGACAGACCTGTCACACAAACTCTGTCCATGGCATGGTCACAGGACTTCACATCACTTATAGAGCCAAAAAAACCGTCATGTTGTGAGTCCTTGTATCAGAGGTGTTTTATTGCAAGGTCATAATGTGATTATGTTTAGATGTGGACCAAAAAGTCAATATATTGAATCACCATATGCCATGCAACACAGAAGCTTATTGTTTTTCTTATAATTACCTCCACATTTTTGACAATTGTCTGGCATTCAAATGCTCAGATCTATACAAGATATTTTAGGTGTGGTCTCATCAGAGCCAACCAGCAAGGGAGTGTTACTTCTCCGGGGTGTGACATAGTGGCTCTCCGGATTCAGCCAAATCTTGCAATTTCATATCACGTGAATTGCTTAAACATATTTTTGTGCATCTATTTTCTTTAAGGTGCAGTGTGGGGAAAAATAGTTTTTTTAAAACTTAATACATTTAGCCAGCCAGCCATAACTACCTCCAGAGTGTCATGGACGTTGAAGCTTAGAAGGATTTAGGACACCCTGTTGCAGAGAACTGTGTGTATCGTGATGTTTTGGGCCAGTAGGACTAGACTTCAGTGCATACACAGTAACAGCAGCATTCTATGAAACTTTTTAATAAAACTTCTTCCTTGGATGCAAGTTCTTCTAAACCCAAGGGCCACGAAACCCACCCTCTGCCCTAATTTTCTCACTGGAAGAAAATCCCATTGGCATGGCTAGGCCACAAGGAAAGGTTCAGACCACTGGAAGAGGTTTGAGGAACTAGCATTTCAACTTTAGATCCTGGTCAGATTTCGTGAGTCCTACTGGTGAGTCCTGATGTGAAAATGGGCAGGAGTTTCTTCTCCCAGCTGTGAGCAGGGCCGGCTCCAGGCACCAGCCTAGCAAGCAGGTGCGTGGGGTGGCAAACGGCAGGGGCGGCATTCCGGGTCCTGCCAGGGCAGAACTCAGGCAGGTTTCAGCGGCACGCCTGCGGCAGCTCCGCCACTCTTCCCTCTTTGGCGGAGCTGCTTCTGGTGGCAAAAAATGTAGAGCCGGCCCTGGCTGTGAGAAGGTAACAAAAGAATAGCTGGATTCCTCACTGCACTTAAAATAATGATAGCAGGGATAGCTGTGATGGCCTGGTATCTGCCTGTACATGTCTGTAACAACGTGTGACCTCCGACTGACAGCATAACCATCACTGTGAAACATGTGACCTACATTTTGAGCATGTCAGTGTAGTTTTCCCAGTTTGGACTTTGGTAAGTGCCTGACTAGAGCTTTACAGCATATGAGTTAGTCACATGATAGAGAACACAGAAATCTTATCTAAGGGCAGGATCTGCTCCAGCTTCCCTGTCTTTCTCATCACAGACCACTGCCAGACAACAGAAGGACTGCAGGAGAGGCCTACTCAGCTGACACACTGGCTGGCATCTGATGAAGTGGGTTCTAGCCCACAAAAGCTTATGCCCAAATAAATTTTAGTCTCGAAGGTACCACAAGGACTCCTCATTGTTTTTTCATGATACAGACTAACACGGCCACCACTCTGAAACTGGCTGGCCTAGGACTCATAAATAGGTGTAAGCATCGATTCAGGGGAGAGCGTGTATGAGCTTTTTGTTATTTTTCTGTAAGATCTGTAACTTCTGTGTGCTTCAAGGATAAAAGTTACATGATTTTAGGAACTCCTGTGCAAAGCCTGTGTTCCTTATTCTGCCATGTAGTTCCTGGGAAGTTAAACTATAAACTGTGGTGCCCTTGGAAAGGTGGAACTATCGGGGGCATGAGTAAGTGACTGACGAAGCGTGAGAAGTCTCCTCATTGGTTTCAGCACCTAGAGCAATTGGATTGTGGAGACCTGCCTCCCAAGGAAGAGTGACGGTGAGTCTACATTGTGCAGTGTACCTTAGCAACCTAGAGCTAGAAACAGTGTCTAGAGTCAGACTGTGCCCAAACCCTGCTGGCTTGGTAGCTAATGGAATCCAAAGGTTGGTTCCATTACAACAGATTGGTAACCATGCACTAAAAGGGGATTCAGTAACAAGAGTTATCACCTAACCAGGAACTCCTAAAAAGGGCAGGCATCCTTTCAGCCAGAAAGACAAATCTTTGGCAGAGTGCAGGAAAAGGCTTTCCGGGGAAAGCTCTCTACAGCTCAGTCAGGAAACTGGGTTATTCCTAGGCAAAGCAAATGTATATTTAGCCTTTGAACATAAGTCTGTGTGTAAATTGTTTCCTGGTTGCCCATAGGGTGAGGGGGACCAGGTTAATCATGATTCTGCTGCTTTTCAAGTTCAGCTACAATACTTGTGTACTCTATTGGCATAAAGGGGGCTTTGGGCGGGGGGTTGTTTTTGTTTGTTTTTTGTGACAAAGATGCTTAATTGGTTTGGGGGCAATCCTCCGGGTGGACAGTGGGTTCTTGACACACTACTATTAAGGTCAATGGGGTTACACGAGAAGACTAACACTTTAGTCTACATTTTTAAAGGTGAACTGCAAAGCTTTTATAAAATTAAATGAGCCCCTATTCATTAGATAACAAATGCTTAGATTCAAAATGAGATAAACATGTCTTTTTCTAACTTGAAAACTTTGAAAATGAGGACCTTCCTTTACTCTTCCTCTGGGGCTTCAATTCAGAGGGATATATTTGGCTGTTATAGGTGATAACACAACTAGCAGAACGGTTGTGGTTTTAGTGATTTGTAACTTCAATGCTTGTTGTACACACTATGATCTACCGGACTCTGGTCTGGCTGGGTTCATCATAGAGAAACTGATGTTCATAATGTGTCATTGGGGGAAATTCCCTTTCCGGCCCTACCTTGTGATCAGTTTTCTGCCTTGAACCATGAGGCTTCTGAAACCTTATAATTTTTGTCAGATACTATATCTGAAGAGGCGGCTGTTAGACATTAAGGGTATGATTAGACTACTGATTGTAGCGCGTTTTTTTATAGCGCTTCCCTATTTAGCGCAACAGGTGTTGCGCTAGAGGCTGTGCACATTGAAGCCCTCTAGCGCCAAAGCATGAACACATTAGCAGCGCTTCTGGCAGCAGTGAGAGTAGCGGGATAGGGCAGGTATCCCAGCATTCAGCAGGGAGACCATTTCAGGCTGTCAGTGACTTTTCAAACCGACAGGCTCCACACAGCTCCCTCTGCAAGCATTCCCCGCGACCCCGAAAAGCAGCAGAATTTTTTTTTAAAAAAAGTGAGGACGCCCCATTCCCCCCCCACCGCGCCCCAGCCCCCAGTCGCCCCCTCCCCCCCCACCACTGCGGGCGGGCTGCGGGCGGGGACCCGGGCGGACCCGGCAGCCCACCCGCTGCGGGGACTGGGGCCGGGGCGCAGGGGGGTCAGTTTTTTTTTTTTTTTTTTTTTTTAAACCACTGCCTTATCACGAAATTGACTGTATACACTGTCCCTAACACGCTACAGGGAATACGCTAAAAGCCTTCTGACTCTCGGAGAGGTGGTTTTATACTTGTGCTTTGAAGGGTGACTAAATGCGCAAAATGTGACTTGCAAGTGTGTAGGGTCAGATAATTATAGCGCTAATGGAGGGTTTTAGCGCTGCAAAGCGCCAGTCTAACCATACCCTCTGATTTCTAATCTGTTTTAATCTTGCTAAGATAGTTGTCCCAATGTTCAGCAACAGCGAGTTCCATGGTTTATATCAAAGTCTTTCTTTCACATGTATCTTCCAGTTTAAATGAGTGCTCCCTCATGTTATGGAAGACAGGAAAGAGGAACGCAAGACTAGTTTTCTCTATTTATAATAAAATACAACTTTATTTTCTATTGCAGTGTTTGTCTCATAAGCTATGTTTGTGTTTGTCTCATGCTCGCTCTACTCTATACAGTTAAATTAAGAATGAAAGCATCAGGAAGGAGAAGTTAAGATTAAGAAAAGGAAGGAAAGGCGGATGTCCAGAGTTGAAACGAGAGGAGTCAGTGAGGCAGGAAAAATGTGCCCAAAGTTCAGATCTGCAGAGAAGAAGGCTTTTGCACCAGAACTAATCAGATTATGTGTAGAGACAGAAAGGAAGCTAGTGCAACACAACTGGAGGAAGAAGGAAGGGCAGAGATCGTAAAGCAGGCACAGAGAGATCTTTCAAAAACGAGAAAAAAACTGAAGTGGGATCATGTGGGAAGACAGTGGAGTTGTTTGAGAATGTGGACAATGTGATTGTATTTCCCTGTAAAAGTAGGAAGTTGGCCTGAGAGAACTGAGTCTCGAGTAAAGGGTTGAGGAAATGAATGCATGGATGAGGATTTCATCAGAGATGGAGATGCATCAGGCAATGCAGATGGTTATGGGCAACTTGACATTATAAGTAACACATGAGTTTCAATGCCTCTTCTTTTCATTTGAATAATCAATGATAGCCTCTTTTTAATCTCAGGTTTTTAGCTCTCTCCTCATACTGATGTCAACACTCCAAACATGTGCTTCTAATCTTCAATAGCTCATCTCTTTAGTGATCAAGAAACAGCCTGGCTTATGAGCATGAAGCCGTGGAATTTGAAGGGGCATATGGGATTTGCTATATGTTAATCTATACTGTGCAATTAGAAGAGTTATTGGAATGTGGTGCTACAGGCTTTTCCAATCAGAAGAGTACAAATTACACTTACCTACTTGAAATTAATAGATACAGAGTAACTCTAAAATTTTATGTACTGAAGCATCCTTCATCTCATGGGAAGGGATGAGTGATATTAGAAGAGGGGCACAAAAGCTTTGCAAAGCACTGAAGGTCCCAGGAAGAGAGCATGACATCCTCTGCTAGCTTTGTTTCTGAATTTCCTCCATCACTGGCCCAGGAGAACTATGAAGTCTGGTTTTGTGCAGGCTTTTTGGCCAGGAAGGAGGATGTAGGAAAGTTTCTGGAAGGAAAAAGGCAGGAGTTTGGGAAGGGATTGAGAGGTACGAGGCACCATAAGGGGCTAGAACTAGTGGTGCTGAGGAATCGGCAGCACCTGCTGGCATGAAGTGGATGCCATCATATCCAGGGTTTACAGTTTGGTTCAATAGCTCTCAGCACCCGCACTGTACAAATGGTTCCAGCACCCCTGCAAGGCTCTGTTTTCTTTTGCCTGGGGTTTGTGTACTTTTTTTGCCTGACAGCAAGGCAGTGGATGAACAGAGTGTTGGGATTATATTATGCAAACACAGGGAAATCAGATGAATGTTGGACTGACCCCACAAATAAAAGGAAGGATTGTTTTGTAGAGGTAACAAAGTCCTGTGGCACCTTAAAGACTAACTATAAAGTTTTGAAGCACAAGCTTTCGTGGGCTAATACCCACTTCGTCGGATGCAAGCAGATTGTTTTGTAGTTAATCCACTCGCCTAGGATTTGAAAGATGATCATTCAATTCTCATTCAGCCTCAGACCTTCTGGGTGAGACTTAATCTCTCTGTGCCTGAAACCTCCCTGCTATACATATCCCTAGACCGGTGATACTCAGACTGAGGCTCATGAGCCACAAGTGGCTCTTTAATGTTCTCCTGCAGCTCTTTGCCGTATGTGATATTAAACACTATGTGATTTAGTTATTAAGCAGTCAGGCTGCTTCTACTATGTTATTAACCGATTAAAGTTGACAAAACAATATTTGGTCAGTCATTTTGCTGTGAGAATAAGGATATATATATATCCTTCCTTTTATATTGTAAATGAAACAATGATTTTCATTCTACTGTGGCTCTTTTGGGTAATGTTGATCACTAATTTGGCCCCTGAACCACTGAGGTCTGAGTATCACCGCCCTAGATGAAAAATGTAGCTCTTAAAACTGAGACTCTATCACTGGCCTGTATGACAAGTTAAATATTTCTTATTTTCCATGACATTTAATACTCTGTAACAAAGAAAACAGAGAGAAAAGACACAACTTTTAATGTGGCACATCAGATCCTGCCCACTTGTGCACTCCTGGGAATTTTGCCCAGTGTAAGACTTTTTTTTGCCTAGGATTTTAAAAGCCATTCTTTGGAGTGAGTAACTCGTATCTGATACAGCTGGAAGTGCAGCCTACCAGTGTGTAATTCTGTGAAGACAAATTGCTACTCACCTGTATGTTTTTGCAAAGGCTCAGATTTTGGATGATACAGGCAGTGTGACCAACAATCCCTGGGTCTGTTTGGTGAGTTAACAATAGCATCCCCAGGTTCTGCAGCACCTCTCCCTGCATTAGAGTGTCCTGCAAAGAACAACGGGCCATTCAATCGCAGCTGATAATGACAGTGCTAAAGCATGAGATGTGACTCCACGTTATGTCATGGGTAGGACTACTTCAGCACAGCTTCCAGCTGTTTTAAACTAGGTGTGCCACAGCTGCAGTTTAGCGCTGTCCTTTTCAAATTGTGGTCCATTGACCACTCCCATTACACAGAACCAGGGCCGGCTCTAACGTTTTTGCTGCCACCTCCCCCCAAAGAGGGCGGCTGGAGGAGCACCAGCGAAGCAAAAAAACAAACAAACCAGTAACAAAGGGTTGCAGAGTGCCGCCCCAGGCATGTGCTTCCTAAGCTGGTGCCTGGAGCCAGCCCTGCACAGAGCACATGCTGGGGGCTGGGGGTTTGTAGAGAGGTGGCTAGTCCGATGGCACTGGCTGATACTCTCATTTCCAGCTGACAAATCCCATCAAATACTTTTAAAATATAACTGTGCCAGCTAAGCAATAGCTGGAGGAACCAAAGGGAGGCAAGTGATTGTGAATGATTTTTGAAGGGCAATGCTCTGGTAATGATGAATGGAAGAGGGAGATCATTCAGCAATCTTTACATGAGATAGATATGGTCAACTTGATTTGTTTTAAACAGACTAATTTTTTTAATCAGTTTGTGATCAGGCACTTTTTAAAATCACATCCTGAATTCCTTTTAAAAAGACCCTTTTCAAAATGGTATACTGCTTTCTCTGCTCTCCTATTGATATTTAAAGGCCTTTCAGAAACCTTGCCCCTTGCTTAACGTCCAGGCTTCTCTAATACCAATGGGATCAGACCCTAACTCCCAGTTTGGAATTGTTGGCTATCAAGTCTCCCTAGTATAAATATAAACGTATATATTTTTCAATAAGGCAAACTGTGAACTGGAGGGAGGGGGAAACTCTCACACTGACTTAATTGGCTTTGGATCAGACCCATAGTTGCAAGCAATACCTAAGATCATAATGTAGCTAAAAGGTTAGCAAAGAAAACATTTCTCTGTTTTTTCAGTCTGTTTGCTTTGGGCATTTGACAGTACTTTGTGTAGAGTCAGTAATGTACTTCTTTATTCATACTGTTTAAAAACTGATGTTTGCTAGCAAGGATGTACTAAATCTTTAACCCTGCATACATACTGAGATGAAAGACATTACTCTGGAGTTTTGGAAATGTCAGGCTTATTGAAGCAGCATCAAAGTTAGATGTCTTTAAAAATCAGTTTCAATAGTATCTTTCCTGATTTGCAGGTTGTTACAAAAAGGGTATTTTATTTTCACTTGATATTGACTGACATCTTCAAATGCATCCATTCCAAACACAGTCACAAGGTGAAATGCTGAAGCAAAACATGAAAGAAGACTAATCCAAAGGACAGCATGATGGTTAAACTCAAGGAACAAAGTATGACTTGATGTAAACTCATATGTGTAAGTGCTAGGTTTCAATCAGGGTGTGTATGTACAGAGATATGCTTGTGAATTTCTCTAGCGATGTCTTTCCCTCCCTTCATAGACACAACTCAATTAATCTTAGCTAGCTGGAATGCATTCAATTAACTGTAAAGACCATTTTGGATACTGTAGGTTTGACACTTTTTTTTTTTAACCTGTGTAACTCAAATTGACTTCAGGGGAGCTATTCCCAACTTGCATCAGCAGGAGAGACAGCTTCAGTCTTTTAATTGACCACAGACCAAAAATGACCTCTTACAGGACATGATGACTCCACTGCCAATCTTTCTCATACATATAGGATATACATGTGATCACTATCCCATCTGATGTCAAGTATTCGAAAACTAAATTCTGATGGGCCTGCAGTATTTTGCAGTTATATGTGTGAGACCCAGATTTAATTCCAAGTTCATTATTGCGATCCCCTGTTCAGTGAGGGAGAGCCACAGAGGCAGCATTCTCAGTAGAAAATGGGTAAACAGATTCAGATGAGTACTGGCCAAAGTTCTTCCCCAGACTCAAACAGTTAGAACTGAAAAAAGATCTTAATCCACACTGGACAGGGAAACCGTTCTATCAGCAACTGTTTTTATCATTTTAATACCTGCCCTTTGTAAAGCACTCTGAGATCCTCTAGTGAAGTGTGCTAGCAAGGATAAATATTCCCATTTCACAGATGGTGAAACTGAAATGCAGAGAAGCAAAGTTACTTTGTGTCCTAGACCAAGTTAGTGGGTGGCAGAATTGGGACTAGAACCCATGTGTTCTGAGCCCTGAGGCCTTGCTCTAACAAGCATGGCTTCACCTCATGCGGAAAAGGTCTTTTATTATAACATCCAACCTCTTTCTTAGGGCTTTGGGACTGGATTGCCCTTGACAAAACTGAACAGACTTCTCTTTGCAGTGGGGAAGCTAATACAGTGTTCTGTTGCATGCTCACTGAGTCAATGCAATGGCCAAGCCGGTGAATCACAGAGAGGTTTTCTGTTAAGGCATGAAGGCTTCATGAAACATTCCATCTGATCAAATCCAAGGTAACTAAAGGCTAGATGAATTTTACCCTATTGTATATTGGCCGGTATTTGTAATGACTCAAGCATTACTTCATTTACTTGTAAATGTTAGCTTTGTTCAGTGGTTTGTTTTCTTACTGCTGTTCCCAGGGAACAGTCCCTCTAGTTCACTCAGAATTCAAACCAGACAGAGAAGAAAACCTTGAAAAGAGCTGAAAAATAGGCTAAAAAGAGTGAAGGGGGAGGGTGGGAAACAAGGGACAATGGATAAGAACCTTGTCTAGATACTCAGAGTTGAATCTCACAATGCAGCAACATTCAACAGTCAGTGACAGTGATGTTTGCTCACTAAAATAAATTTCAAAATGCAAACATGTCTCACCAGAGAATATACCCTTGAGATGACATTTCACTTCCAAGTGTCCTATCGCAGACTCACATATTACCTTTCCACTGCCGGATGGTTTGACTATTTCATTGTTGATGTAACCACTTTGAACCTCTGGTCATGTTGGATGCTCCAGCTGTGCACAGACAGGACGTGTCTTTCATGTGACTGGGGGTTTGATTGAAATACTTGATATACACACATTTTAGACGCCATGAAGGTGATAGGTTGTAAGCATAGTTTGTGGGGGAAAAGGGCCTGGGGGGAGAGAGAGGTGGAACTGCAAGAGGTGTTTTCTTGGAAAATTAACAGCTTTATTACTGAGGTAAAATTCTGACCTGATTCCTCACACTGAGTAATACTTTAGTGACCCCCTTGACTTCATGTATTTAAGTTGTAAACTCCTTGGGGTGGGGACTGACTTTTCATTATGTGCATATACCCTGCCCTGCACAATGGGGCCCATATCCATGACTGGGACCCCTAGTGCTAATGCAATTCAAATAAATTATGCCTCCAGGCACTTCTGTTTGGGCAGTGCACCTTCTCTCCTTTCCCAGCACACTACTGAGTTGTAGGAGGCATAATTTTAACCGTGCTGTATGTGCAAAAGCAATTGATATACAAAGCACCAGATCTGCAGTTCCCAGTGGGAGTTTCAAGCCAGCATGAATTTCTTTCAGTAATTAGCCACTAAAAGTCCCCAAAACAAGCCGTGGGTAGTCAGATTATCTTGTCACTACTGTAAAAAGCTACATCATATGATAGTCTTTCACATTTTTTGCTTGACATCCTTAACCGCTAACTGACTTTAAGAGGTTGTTAGTGTAAAAATCCTATTTTAAAATTTCCTTACTCAAATTACTAGTGACACTATCAGCGATTGCAATGGAAATTATAGTAGAGATGTTGCTTTTCACTATCTTATACTTTGTTTACTTTTGCATTTCTTTCTGCATGGACAAAGAAAATACCGTGGTCAGCGTTTTGTTTGTTTTTATAATCTACTTCTAATCAGTTTTGCTTTCAGGTTCTCAGGCATTAGCAATAACTTTTAACCATTTGTGGTACTGTTTACCTTGAACAAAATAGCCAAATCCTAACTAACAGTTTGTCCACAAAGGGACAATGAAAGCATCTTAAACCCCAGTGTGGATGCTCTCATTCAGAAGTAAAGTGGCCTTGTTCACTTTAGCTTAGTGCTTCTTCAGAAGAGATGAATTCATTTGAACTTTCCTGAGTATCCCCGTGTAGATAAATCCTAGCAAAATTACTGTGCCAAGCTCTATAGATAAGACATAGCTTTCTTTCTCTGACCTGATGGTCTCTGGCTCTCAGCATACTAATCTTGTGTCCTGCCACTGATCCTCCCTCCTGAAAAACCCCTTAGCTCTCAGTCACTAGCCCTGCAATGCTTGGAGTGTAGTGGTCAGTGTGGACTGGTGTGTGTGACCTTTTGCTTATACATCTGCTCTACAACACACAGGACTAAACTCAATGTCCACGGTGTCTCCCTCAACCCACACAATCCCCATATTAAATAACTGTCCAGGTGCAGTTACAGTAGCTAACCCTTGATCCCTTTGGGAAGGCCCTTTCTGTTTTTCTATGAGATTTGCACATTGCGTATTTATATCAGTAATTCATTATATGCAACATTAATATTGTTGACGTAGCATTACTGTTAGGAGTATTAAAAGTTTTATCACAGGCAGTGGCAAGAACCCTTGCTATTCAGCAATCATCATCCCTACCTGGTTGGCCGGGTGTTGGGATAATATCCAGAGGAGTGCAATAGAAGCTTGTTGAACATCTGAATTGCTAGATGCAAGGAGAGAGAGCAGCTTGGGCAGGACGTCCATAGCAATGATGTCAGTCTGAATGTTCACTGTTTGGAAGAATAACAAAGCAGCTCAGTGTGGGGTACAATGTTGTTAGAAGGTGTATGGCACAATTATGGTGCTGTCTTCATGAATGTTAGATATACATATAATATATATGTGTGTGTATATGTATATACACACATATATATATATGTGTGTGTATGTGTATATATATATATATATATATATATATATATATATATAATATAACCTGATAAAAACACAATATATATCCCCATCCAGGCAGGGCCAAATTGTGTTTTTATCAGGTTATAAAAATCTTGTTTTATCTGTTCTGTCTCCCTCTACCAACACTGTGTCTGGAGGAGAAATATGGATCCAAATTTGAATATAGCTTTGAAACACTTTGGCCTTGTTTGCATTGGTCAACCAACCCAGTTTGAAATTACTTTAGCTGGAATGAGTTAAAGTTCACAAGGACTGTGTGTGGGGTGTGTCTGTATGGAGAGACAGAACCTGTCTAAACAATTTTTCCATTGCTTTAGCACTGCCTGCCACTGCTGGAGTGGTACAAAGGGATGGAATGAGACACGGTTCTGATCCTTGATTCTTTGGAAGAACACTTCTCATCTTGTAATTTTAAATTCATAAATAAATCATCTGTTTGAAAATCCTTGTCAAGGACAGGCCTAGTTTCTGTCTCAATGCATCCAAAATGATCATTTCTTTTCCTCCTTTGAAAGGAAGCCAAGAAACTGCCCCAATTTGGTCTTCAGTCTTGTGAAATAGCTGAAGAACATCTCTTCCCAAGAGAGAACATTTGGGGGATGTGGTCATGTGACTTTACACAAATTGAACAGAAGGGAAAGGGCTCATTTGTCATACAACAAACACACACACAGCTTGGCAGTCCTGGAGTTACAAACTTGAAGGCAGGCTGGGAGCTGCAGGAGTGAAATGAGTGGATCAGAGAGGAGCACTCTTAAAATTAGTTCCCTACTGACTGAACTAAATTGCACAGTACTAAATAAGACGTACGAGTGAAGTACTTGTTTTAGATGTACAGTACAGAGGAGATGCAGAAGAAACAGCTCATGAGAATTGCCCTAAAATATTTGTAAAACCAAATTAAAATGACACCTGTTTATGATTTTAAATATGGCAGAATGAAGAAGAGAAGACCCTGAACACACTTCAAAGATTTAAGGGCATGACTGGTGCAGGAACTGTAATCGCACTAGGGATGTTTGAGTGGGGGATGGGAATCGGTGGCATCTCAAAAAGGAGGAGGGATGATGGAAACAATTGTGATCTACTAGATACATGAACAATTGGTTTTATACCTCTGCACTATCACAGACCAATGCTTATTTTTAGACATCTTAGTTACAGTGATCAACTGTTGCAGAGAAATCTATAATTAAAATGTTCACTTACATAATGGCTTTCATCCTGAAGGCTCCCAATCACTTCATAAACTATATACAGTATAAATGCCATCATAGAAATACAGCCGCTTTCCTGTCATAGATTCCCAGCTATTTCTTTAAGGAAAGACTAGTGGAAATTGTCACTGCATCCTTCATTGGCCAACACTCTTGTGGCCTTTTGCCTCACAAACAAAAAGCAATGTGCAAATGTTACAGGGGTTGGAAGTACCGTATATACTCGAGTATAAGCCGAGTTTTTCAGCCCACTTTTTGGGCTGAAAAAAGCCGCCTTGGCTTATATTCGAGTCACCCCGGTAACTCCCCTCCCCGCCGGACAAAAAAAAAAAAAAAAAGCGCCTCGCTCTCCCGTCCCCGCCGCGCGGGCGGGCTGCCGGGAGCGTCCCGGTTCCCCCCTCCCCGCCGCGGGCGGGCTCCCGGCACGGACAGGACGGGTCGCGCCCGCAATGGCCGGGGCTCCCCCCGTGACAGGCCGCGGCACGGAGCCGCCGGGCCCAACCGCCCCGGGATCCTCCCGAGCCAGCCCTGCTACCGCGCAGCGGGGGCCGTTCCCCCCCCCGGGGAGGGGTGAGTGCAGGGCCCGGCCCGGGCGGCGGGCTGGGGGGGGGGGAACGGCCCCCGCTGCGCGGTAGCAGGGCTGGCTCGGGAGGATCCCGGGGCGGTTGGGCCCGGCGGCTCCGTGCCGCGGCCTGTCACGGGGGGAGCCCCGGCCATTGCGGGCGCGACCCGTCCTGTCCCTGCCGGGAGCCCGCCCGCGGCGGGGAGGGGGGAACCGGGATGCTCCCGGCAGCCCGCCCGCACGGCGGGGACGGGAGAGCGAGGCTTTTTTTTTTTTTTTTTTTTTTTTTTTTTTGTCCGGCGGGGAGGGGAGGAACCGGGGCTCACATTTCTTTTTTTTGGTCCGGCGGGGAGGGGGGAACCTCGGCAGCCCGCCCGCGGCGGGGAAGGGGGAACTCGGCAGGGGGGAACCTCGGCAGGGGGAACCTCGGCTTATACTCGAGTCAATAACTTTTCCAGCTTTTTGTGCTAAAATTAGGTGCATCGGCTTATATTCGGGTCGACCTATACTCGAGTATATACGGTAAACCTCCTGCTAACTCTGGTAGGGATAGTTCTGTTCTGTTTAGGTTCTTATCAGTGATGAAGAGTGAAGTATATCTGTTTTGTGCTAGTACTTTCCTGGCAGTGTGGGAATCCTCCAGACAGACAGCAGATGGAGTCAGAGCCTCTACTGAAGCCATAAAGGACAGTTACACTTTTGGACTAGTACAAGCAGTGCAAAAGGCTCCAGTGAGATCTTAGTTCATTCTGTATGTGAAGAAGCCCATCTAGACTTTCTAGACACAGGTTTTCTCTAGAGGACATTGCTGCAGAGCAGGGTGTGAGGCTTCCCTTCCCCTTCTTCCAGCCCAGACGTGTATTTTAAAAACATGTAACGTACATGTAAATAGGGTTTGAATGGTAAATATGTAGGGCTAAATTATGCTTCATGAAAGGCAAAGCTGTGTTCAGGAGGAGGTGGCAGTGGCACACTACCTAAGCAACAATCTCAAGAGACATTATACGAACATAAGAACGGCCATACTGGGTCAGAACAAAAGTCCATCTAGCCCAGCATCCTGTCTACCGACAGTGGCCAATGCCACGTGCCTCTGAGGGAATGAACAGAATAGGTTATCAAGTGATCCATCCTCTGTCGCCTATTCCCAGCTTCTGGCAAACAGAGACTAGGGACACCAGGCCTGCCCATCCTGGCTAATAGCCATTGATGGACCTAACCCACATGAACTTATCTACAGTAGACTCTCGATTATCCAGGATGATAGGGAAAAAATTAATCCTGGTTAATAAAATCCTGGCTAATCACCATCCATAGGAAATGTGGGGAGGTGGGGTTGGTTCACCAGCCACCCTGTGCCAGGAAGAGTGGGTGTTGGTTCACTGGCTGCCCTGCACCCTGGTGGAGTTTTCTTGTGTGTGCTTGGGGCGGCAACAAAGCCAGAGCCGGTCCTGCAAGTTACATATATTTTTTTTGACATCCTGGTTAATCCACATTCTGGTTAACCCACTTCTGGATAATCGAGAGTCTACTGTAATTCTTTTGTTGAACCTTGTTAAAGACTTCGCCTTCACAACAGCCTCTGGCAAAGAGTTTCACAGGTTGACTGTGCATCTGTGAAGAAGTACTTCCTTTTGTATGTTTTAAACTTGCTGCCTATTAATTTCATTTGATGACCCCTAGTTCTTGTGTTAAGAGGAGTAAATAATGCTTCCTTATTTACTTTCTCCACATCAGTCATGATTTGATAGGCCTCTATCATATCCTCACTTTGTCATCTTTTTTTCCAAGCTGAAAAGTCCCTGTCTTATTAATCTTTCCTCATAAGGAAGCTGAGCCATACCCCGGATCATTTGTGTTGCTCTTTTCTGAATCTTTTCCAATTCCAGTATATCTTTTTTGAGATGGGGTGACCACATCTGCATGCAGTATTCAATATGTGGGTGTACCAGGAATGTGGGTATACCATACCGCAACAGAATGATATCTTCTGTCTTATCTAACCCTTACGTAATGATTTCCAACATTGTTTCCTTTTTTGAATGCCACTGCACATTGAGAAGCATTTTGAGAACATTGAGAAGCATTTTGAATGCCACTGCACATTGGAAGCGCTCAGAATGCCCACCGAAAATAGCCGCCGAATGCGGAAGTATTGAATTCAGCGGCTTTTTGCTGGACATGGAGAGGGGTCGCGCCGTGCCGCCAGTGCAGAAAAAAGGGTTGCGGTCTCAACAAGTTTGAGAACCGCTGGTCTAGGGGCAGGGTGAAAATACCTGTCTGTGTTTGCCTCTATTGCTCCTGTGGTGAGTCTCCCACGGCCTGGCTAATTCCCTGTCAGCTACTGAAAGGAAGCAGCAAGACGGGGTGGTTCCCTGGCACCCCGGAAAGGGACGAGCTCCAGCCAAGCCCCTCTGCAGCAGTACTTTGCATTTAGCAACATTGAATTTCATCTGCCATTTGCTTGCCCAGTCACTCTGGTTTTTTTAGATCCCTTTGTAATTCTTCACACTCTGCTTTGGACTTAACTATCTTGACTAGTTTTGTATCATCTGCAATTTTTTTCATCTCACTGTTTATCCCTATTCCAGATCATTTATGAATATGTTGAATAGGACTGAACAGATGTCTCTGGACACCACTATTTACCTCTCTCTATTCTGAAAACTAACCATTTATTCCTACCCTTTGTTTCCTATCTTTTAACCAGTTACTGATCCATAAGAGGACCTTCCCTTTTATCCCACGACAACTTACTTTGCCTAAGAGCCTTTGGTGAGGGACCTTGTGAAGGGCTTTCTGAAAATCTAAGTACACTATACCCACTGGATTCCCCTTGTCCCCATGCTTGTTGACCCCCTCAAAGAAATCAAGTAGGTTGGTGAGGTCTGATTTCCCTTTACAAAAACCAGGTTGACTCTTCCCCAACAAATCATGTTCATCTATATGTCTGACAATTCTGTTCTTTACTGTTGTATACTTTCAACCAGGTTGCCCAGTCTCAGGGGACTGCAATCACAAGGTGTGATTGCAGCTCGGGTAGTTTTAAGCTACCACAGGTATCAAAGAACTGAAGCCACAGCAAGATGCCCTTCGCAAATCCTAGCCCCACAAGTAATTACTCAGGGTTCCGGGTAGGCTTGTACAGCCTGGGCTGAAACATGTGCTGCCTTGGATCCACTGCTCTGAGAGCCAGGTATGTGTACTCCAGTCTATGCATGCCCTTATTTGGGACCTCAGGATTATTCAGGCTCAGTGCTTTGTGGGTGCTGGCAGGAACATAACTAGCAGTGGGACTTGCTACACTTTAAAAAGCTGAAGGTGCTGATCTGTTGCTAGTAGGTGAGGATCTCTCTCTCTATCCACACCCCGGCCAGACCCTTCATCTCTGGGCCTTTGAATGCTGAAGTCAGGATTAGCTACCACAACACCTTAACCCTCCAAATTATAGGTTTCTCCTAGACAGGTGTGCTGGAGGTGACGGGGCTCCCTTTGCCCTGTACTGTACCCAGGTGTGGCAGCCATAATTGGATTCCTAACAAGCAGGAAATTCCCCAATGTGCTGTCCTCTCCCAGAGCGAGAGAGGGGAAAAAAGAAATATTTATTTTCCCCAACCACATTACTCACCACTTGTGGCCAAGTTCCTCAAACAAACACATGCCTGTCTCGAAACCTGGTTGTACCAATAAAAAAAAAACAGTGCTCACTCCAGTAACTGATTGTGTTGGCTAAAATAAACCAATAATCACTCTCTACAAAGTGTTTATTCTGGGGTTTAATTTCCAAAAACTGTTGCTGAAGGCCAGTGCATACAGGTATGAATTAACACCAGCTTAATTTCCCACCACACAGACCTGTTAATCAGTACCCTTACTGTCAAGCAGGTTAGCGATATCCAGTGGATTTCCACATGCTGCCCTGAATCTTACAGTACCTTCTCAGTGTTGATCTACCTCAGGAATGTCAAATGAACTGAAAAGACAGGGGCGCTGGAACAATTTGTATAGTGCAGGTGCTGAGAACCATTGAAGTAAAGTGCAAACTCTTTATATGACGGAAAGAACTTAAATTCAGGGGGTGCAGCAGCACTCCCTCTCCCCCATCCCAGCACCTATATATACAGATATGAATTTATTTGCTTTGCTTTTTCTCTGTATTCCCCTGAAATAAATCAATATTCTTCTGGTCTAAGAAAGTAAGACTTTTCCAAGTAATCAGCAACATGATCACTGTGCTAGCTGGACTGGGATAGATGTCAAAGGTGAGATGGGATAAAAGGCAAGACTGACTCAGAGCTATTGTCTTCTGTCCCTTATAGGCCTTCTGCTAACTTTCAGTGCCCTATGGATGCGTTTTTATAAATCCTGAGAATTGCCAGCCCAGAACCTTGAAACATTCTGTGGACCCAGAGTGGCAGAGGCTTGGATTCCTCTCACAAAAGTCCTAGTGTGTGTCAGTCTGTGACAGCCTGAACTCTTATAATGGGCAAAACCAAATCTCTGAAGGTGAACACTCCTGAAGTTTGGGAACACCTGGTTCCAGATCTGAACTCTGCAGCTCAGACCCGACTCTGTTTCCACCTTCAAAGCAAAGTGCAATCAATAATTATAACTTTGCCGGAAATGTGCTAAAATTCTCACATCTAGTAAAGTGCCTCAGTTGCATGAGATCCACAGTAGTAAAATGCAGTTTCAAAGCCTCCCCTGCATTTGCGTGGGGCTCCCTAATTACAATGTAAAGCAATCTACTTGCCTCATAGCTTCTTCACCCTGAGTGTTACATATACAATTAAAGAAACCTCAGGAATCATAGAATATCAGGGTTGGAAGGGACTTCAGGAGATCATCTAGTCCAACCCCCTGCTCAAAGCAGTTAAATCATCTAACAGATTTTTGCTCCATATCCCTAAATGGCCCCCTCAAGAATTGAGTTCTCCACCCTGGGTTTAGCAGGCCAATGCTCAAACCACTGAGCTATCCCTCCCCCAAAATGATCAGCAAATCTGCTGTACAATACACCTCCCTCCCATATCTTGTTCACTTTACCTTGTCCACAGATGAAGACAGGAGAGAAATGAGTGTCCGCAGAAGGAATCTGTCCCCAACTCGCAACAGGGCTTCATGGTGCTGAGAGTTGGCTGCCACATTGCTTAGAGCAGCACAACTATAATACTGAAGAGAACAGAGAAGGGGGTGGAGAGAAGATATCACTGTGGCAGTGTTTGTTCACTACAGTGAACATCAACAGGAGAAAGGCTTAGATTTTTAGTTGACAAAAGTGTGTACTTTTCAACTTCAAGGTGCTTTACAAAAACTGATTAAACCCCAAAACACCTTTCTGAGATAGGTAGGTATTAATACTCACATCTGGGGGAAATGGAGAGACACTGAGACAGATTGGGCTGTGCCCAAAGCTACACAGCAAGTTGGTGGCAGTGCTGGGATAAGAATGCAAAAGCTTGTGGCTTCTAATTCCATGTGCAGGACACACATCTCTTGGTTTTATGAAATGAAGTGTACAGAGAGTGTGTTTAAAGTCCCTTGGGGCACATATTGGAAAGTATTCATGAGCCAAAAATTCCTTTGTTCACTCTATTACATCTCACTCTAAGCGCAGCACTTTTTTTATGGCCACACCCCTGGAATGGTGCCTGAGCCTAGTTAATAGCCCTAAGCAAGACCATAAAGGTCAAAAATATAATCTAGATGCAATCAGGGAAGAAATATTTTGTTAGAACCCACAAATATGGTCTCATAAGGGCCCCTCTTCTACTGGCAAATCCCAGCATTCCAGTGTCATTTCTTCACAAGTGGTAGTTCATGCATGACAAGGGGGGCTTCCTAGTGCTCTTGTTGTGAAAAGATGCACACAGGCAACAGGGTGACTGAACGAGAACAGTATGTACACACTGACAGCGTGGCATAGCCACAGAGTTATGAAATATATTTACACTAGCAAAAATACCCGGCGTTGCTCGGGGTATTTGTAATTGGAAACTGGAATGTAAAAAGACTACAATGTTTTTTTATTAATACAAATTTTGTTCAGAAGTCTCATTTTGTCTAATTAATTTCATTCTCTTGCATAAAGATGTGGGGGGAGGGGGGAGAGAGCTGAGCGAGTGCGGGGGCCATTGGAGGGGGGGGAGGGGAGTGAGATTTTAAAATTTTTTTATTCTTACCTGAGAGGGGGAGAGAGCTGAGCGAGTGCGGGGGCCGTTGGGGGGGGGAGAGAGCTGAGCGAGTGTGGGGGTCCATTGGAGGGGGGAGGGGGAGAGCTGAGCGAGTGGGGGGGGACGTTGGAGGGGGGAGGGGTGATTTAAAAAAAATTTGATTCTTACCTGAGGGAGGAGAGAGCTGAGCGAGTGCGGGGGCCATTGGAGGGGGGGGAGGGGAGTGAGATTTTAAAATTTTTTTATTCTTACCTGAGAGGGGGAGAGAGCTGAGCGAGTGGGGGGGCCATTGGAGTGGGGGGGGAGGAGGGAAGTGGGGGGAAGTGAGCGAGTGGGGGGGGCTGTTGGAGGGGGGGGAAAGAGAGCTGAGCGAGTGTGGGGTCTGTTGGAGGGGGGTATTATTACATCATAACTATGTCACAGAGAACAGCAGGTGTTAACCGGCTACCCAGCTGATGTTAATGGGCTTTAAAGCATTTCACCCCTAGGGGGTGTAAGAGGTGAGATTTTAAAAATTTTCGATTCTTACCGATTAGGACCCTAAAGCCTATAACTACCAATTTTCAAGTCTCTAGCTGAAACGGTGTGGAAGGAGTAAGGGAACATACATACACGCACACACCATTTGACTTTTATATATATAGACTAGCAGAAATACCCGGCGTTGCTCAGGTCCGTCAGAGGGGGGGAAGGGGGAGAGAGCTGAGCAAGTGGGTGAGGGGCATTGGAGTGGGTGGAGGAGGGGGAGATTTTAAAAATTTTCGATTCTTACCTGAGGGGCGAGAGAGCTGAGCGAGTGCAAGATTGGTTGTGGGGGGGCGGAGGGAGGGAGCTGAGCGAGTGCGGGGGGCCGTTGGAGGGAGGGAGGGGGGTGAGATTTTAAAACTTTTTGATTCTTTCCTGAGGGGGGAGAGAGCTCAGCGAGTGTGGGGCCCCTTGGATGGGGGGAAGATAGCTGAGCGAGTCTGGGGTCCGTTGGAGGGGGGGAGGGGTGAGAGAGCTGAGTGAGTGCTGGGGCCGTTGGAGGCGGGGCGGGGGCAGAGAGCTGAGTGAGTGTGGGGTCCGTTGGAGGGTGGGAGGGGGGAGAGAGCTGAGCGAGTGGGTGGGGGGCGTTGGAGTGGGGGGAAGAGGGGGAGATTTTAAAAATTTGCAATTCTTACCTGAGGGGCGAGAGAGCTGAGCGAGTGCAAGGTCCGTTGGGGGGGGGGGGAGAGTTGAGCGAGTGGGGGGGGCCCTGGATGGGGGGAAGAGAGCTGAGCGAGTGTGGGGTCCGTTGGAGGGGGGGAGGGGGAAGAGAGATGAGCGAGTGCCGGGGCCATTGGAGGGGAGGCGGGGGCAGAGAGCTGAGCGAGTGCAGGGTCTGTTGGAGGGGGGTATTATTATATCATAACTATGTCCCAGAGAACAGCAGGTGTTAACCTGCTGCCCAGCTGATGTGAATGGGCTTTAAAGAATTTCACCCCTGGGGGGCGTCAGAGGTGAGATTTGAAAAATTTTCGACTCTTACCCTGATTAGGACCCTAAGGCCTATAACTGTACCAAATTTCAAGTCTCTAGCTCAAACGGTGTGGAAGGAGTAAGGGAACGTACATACACGCACACACGCATACACGCATACACCATTTGACTTTTATATATATAGATTGCTCTCCTCGGCCAGTGTTATATGACCAGAGCTGCTCAAGCCATAGGCAGAATTCAAAGGAGACTGAAGAATGCAGGGAAGCCAGGATTACTGTGTCATTGGACACACAAAACTCTCTCAGGCCTGGGTTCTATCAATGTGTATCTACACAGCAGCTGGGAGGGTACTTCCCAGTCCAGACTGACACACACACACAAGTTATACTTGAGCTCATGTGCTAAAATTAGCAAAATGGCCATGGCAGCATGAGTGGCTGCTAGTTAGTTTGTTTCCTGCTACATAATGGAACATATTTGTATAGCATCCACCACACAAGCCCCTCAACAGGCCTTGCAAACAAAGGTAGGAATAGAGCCGAAACCTCCTAACTCCCAGTTCTGTGCTTTAACATGTACACTATGCTTCCCTGCAGAAATATTCATCGGAGACTAAAGACATTAGCAACTACTTATATGAGCAATTAGAGTTTGAGATCTAGCAGTAGCTATGTTAAGTAGACATGAAGAACAGGGATGAAGAGCTTGGCAGGGGCATGTTTCAGAGCTCTAAAATCTGTTAGTCTATAAGGTGCTACAAGACTCTGTCACTTTTGCAGATCCAGACTAAAACGGCTACCCCTCTGATTCAGCGCTTTATTGCAACATATAAAAGTTTGCCTCACCCCTTGTCATAAGTGTGGAGTGTTGTTTTGCCTGTATGGGGTTAACTTTACCTGAGAGGGGGTGACGTAAGAGCTCCCATTCCACAAGGGGGGAGGGAGGTTTTAGTTTGTTTCCTTCTGTCCCAGCTTGGGCAATACCCATCTTTCTTCTCTCTCTAGCTATGGAGAGAAAACTTCTACTTTTCCCTGTATATCTTCATAAGTAGCTAACAGTGAGTAAGATTGTACCTGCATGGACTTTGCATTTGATCTCTGGTGTCTCTATCTGTATGGTTAGCAGAGGGGGAGAGGGAAAAGTTGGTTTATGCAAGAAGATTGAGGTTAGAAAGCTCTATACCTGTGAAGTGTATTAATTGTATGCTTGTTCTTTTCTTTATTAAACTTTTTATAACTATAAGAATTGTCTGGTAATTCTAGTAAAGTGATCTGAGCTTTGAATCTGATAAACTCACAGCGAGTGAGACCGGAGTGCTGTGTTTACCTTGCCTTGGGCTAATCAGGAAGAGTGAAGCAGCGTTAAGTGTCCCGATTTCTCAGGGAGAGAAAAAGGGAGTTTGGGGGTGTCTGTGTGCCCCCCTCCAGGGTCTTGGAGATTCACATGGATGGTGGCAGCAATACCCCAGTTTCTCAACTGGTAGAGTGTGGGTTTTGGGGGTGTAAAAACTTAACTTAGGCTGGGGGAGCAGTTTGTAGTTAAGGGACCATAGGAGAGACCCCGTTACCCCAGGGTAGAGAGGGGGGAAATTTGCTCTTCACACCCCTATATGAGACCGTATTTGGTAAGCATCTGGAAAATTCCAGGAATCATGCATTCTACATTTGATAGAACTGTTCATGGGGTGAGGCTAGACCAGCCTGCACTCTTCTTTGAAGATACTCTCTTGTTTTGTTTTATTAGCTTTGAATGATTGTGCTGACATGTCAAGAGAGATCAGTAGGATCACACCCAGGAGACAAGCATTCCTCCCAGCCCCTGCCAAAGGCATCAATGACATTACTGAAGGCAGTCCTCTTGCACTGACTGACTAGACTTATACAGCCACACTCAGAAAAGCAAAAAAAATAACCATATTCAAGCCAAATGATGCAGTATGTTCTATGTCCCAAAGTGAGTTTATCATAGAGACTCTCCCGGAATGAACAACAAAAATAGTTTGGCTGTCACTAATGTCAATGGATCAGCTTAATCTCTGGTGTAATTTGTACAACCTCTAAAGCAGGGGTGGGCAAAGTACGGCCTGCAGGCCACATGTGGCCCGCTGGTCATTTTTATCCGGCCCATGGGGGCGTGGTGCCGGAGGTCCCACACTCCCCAGCCAGGGTGCTAGGCGCTGCGGGGCCCCGCACTCCCGGGCTGGCCGAGCGCGGGAATCTGAGGAGCCTCGCACTCCGGGACCGTACCTAGTGTGGCTCGCCAGCAGGGCCCAGCACTGGGCGGAGCACCGCCCGCCGCAGGACCCCTCCCCCGAGTGGAGCACTGCTCGTCGTGGGACCCTGCACCGGGAGGCGCGCCACTCACTGAGGCTGAGTGTGCGAGCAGTGGGACCCCACCCCGGGGCCGGGACAGCGGACGGAGCACCGTGGAGCCACCGGGCTGAGTGCCACAAGCAGTGGGACCCCCCCCCCCCCCCCCGGGCTGAGGGGGATGAGCTGCAGGGCCCCGCATAGGCTGGAGAACCCTGCTGAGCAAGGTAAACAAGGGTGGGGGCTTAGGTATTTGGGGGGAGGTTAGGGTCAGGGGTCTAGGGAGGAGTCAGTCAGGGAACAAAGAGCAGGGGGGCTTAGGGGCTGGGTCGGGGGTGGTGGTGGGTAGTGTGTGGGGGTCTCGGGAGCGGGCAGTCAGGGAAGAAAGATCAGGGGGCCTAGATGGGGGGGTAGGTTCCTGGGGTGGGCTGTTAGAGTGGGAGGGGTCTCCAGAGGGGTCGATCAAGGGACAAGAGCTGGGGGGGCGGTTTGGATGGGTCAGGTTTCTATGGGGGGCAATTAGGGGGCGGGAAGTGGGTGGGGGTCCAATAGGGGGCGGGGCCAGGCTGTTTGGGGAGGCTCGGCCTTCCCTACCCAGCCCTCCGCACAATTCTGAACGCCTATGTGGCCCTCGGGCCAAAAAGTTTGCCCAGCCCTGATAAAAAGAGTTGTAGAAGGGATAGATGTGGCTCAAACTATTTGTATAATATAAAAAGGGAGGGTGCAGAGAAATTCTCTCCCAAGAGAATTATGCATGTTAGGTGTGCATAATCATGAGATGCTCATATACATCACCCATTGTGTGCAGGTAGGGCAACCCCCATTGTGGGCTATGCACTCCATACACATAACCAAATACAATAATATTTTTTTTTTAAATTACACATCTAAAATATTGGAAAACTTTAAAAGGCAAAATAAAAATATGGAGGTACAAGTAGAGAGAGACAGGTTTAACTGTAACTGATCCGATGTGTGTCGGATGTCCTCAAAGGTACAGCTGATACCTACAAAAAAGCTGACAATTGACAGGCTTCTGCTACTTCGTTGTTTTCTTGTGCTCCCCCTGTCTGTTTTACCACCCTGTTGTCTCTTGTGTTATACTTAGATGATAAACTAATTGAGTTTTTACACAGTGCCTAACACAATGGGGCCCTAGTCCATGACTGGAGTTCTTAAGTGCCACTGTAATATAATAATAATTAATAATTAATAATTAACAATAATTAATGATCCCCCACTAACGTTTTCTGATGCAAAAGAATAACACAAAAGCATGAAATCTATGATTCTGCTGGAGAGAAGACTGGTATCTTCACAACAGCTTTGTGTGTATTTTCCTATCAGCTTTCTCCTATCACAGCTGGACCTATGTTGCATGCCCAAAGCAGTGTCTATACAGCTAGTCAGCATTTCACTATGACACCATTACTTATTGGTTCCCTGAAGTAAAAACAAAACAAAATTAAAAGCCCCATTGTGTCCCTTATTTCTCCTTCATTTCCTCTACTCCCAAAACCCTGGAGAAGCCCCCAGTCCTTACACTGTGTTTTTGAATTCTAATAGTTATGCTTGCTCCAGGATTGTATAATTTGCTTTTATGTTTTAAGAATTCCGGCTTGTTTTAACTATACCTGGACTTCTGAATCAGGAGACTCTAACATCAGGATGAGGACAGGGAGCGCTCCTTCCTTGCACAGGACTTGCTGGCTCCGCTCTGCAAGGTGAGAAAGGGGGCAAATTTTAGTATGTGGAAGGGTGCAGAAGGATGAAGGATCACCCCGTCCCCAGCATACAATCAAATGGATGCACCATCGTGAAACCTTTCTGAGAAAAAGGGACCACTGGACAGTGCTGAGTGATTTAGGTTCATCTAGATCAGTGATGGCGAACCCGTGGCACGCGTGCCACTGCCGGCACGCCGAGCCATCTCTGTGGGCACGCCGCTCGCGAGCCAGATGTGGCTCTTTTGAGCCTGTCATCTGGCTCGCGCGGCGCTCTCTGTCCGCGAGGCTGGGGGGCGGGGGAGGCGGTGTGGCGCGGCACTCTCTGTCCGCGAGGCTGGGGGGCGGGGGAGGCGGTGTGGCGCGGCGGGGCGCTCTCTGTCCGCGAGGCTGGGGGGCGGGGGAGGCGGTGTGGCGCGGCGCGGCGCTCTCTGTCCGCGAGGCTGGGGGGCGGGGGAGGCGGTGTGGCGCGGCGCGGCGCTCTCTGTCCGCGAGGCTGGGGGGCGGGGGAGGCGGTGTGGCGCGGCGCGGCGCTCTCTGTCCGCGAGGCTGGGGGGCGGGGGAGGCGGTGTGGCGCGGCGCGGCGCGGCGCTCTCTGTCCGCGAGGCTGGGGGGTGGGGGAGGCGGTGTGGCGCGGCGCTCTCTGACCGCGAGGCTGGGGGGCGGGGGAGGCGGTGTGGCGCGGCGCTCTCTGACCGCGAGGCTGGGGGGCGGGGGAGGCGGTGTGTCGCGGCGGTGCTGTGACCGCGAGGCTGGGGGGCGTGTCGCTCCTCTCCTTCCCTCGCTGGAGTCGGGTCACAGCAGCGTGACCCAGCGAACAAGTAAGCGCCGGGGGGGGGGTAAGCGGTGTGCAAGGGGGTGTTGGGGAAGGCTGGGCTGGGAGCGGGGGTAAGCGGTGTGGGGGAGAGACCGGGCTGGGTGGGTCAGTTGGGGGGGGGGTTGGAGGAAAGGAGGTTTGGGGGGGAGAGACCTGGCTGGGTGGGTCAGTTGGGGGGGGGTTGGAGGAAAGGAGGTTTGGGGGGGAGAGACCTGGCTGGGTGGGTCAGTTGGGGGGGTTGGAGGAAAGGAGGTTTGGGGGGGAGAGACCGGGCTGGGTGGGTCATTTGGGGGGTGGGTGGGAGGGAAGGAGGTTTTGGGGGGAGAGACTGGGCTGGGTGGGTCATTTGGGGGGTGGGGGGAGGGAAGGAGGTTTTGGGGGGAGAGACTGGGCTGGGTGGGTCATTTGGGGGGTGGGGGGGAGGGAAGGAGGTTTTGGGGGGAGAGACCGGGCTGAGTGGGTCAGTTGGGGGGGGTGTACAGTTGTTTTTTTGTTTTGTTTTTTGTTTTTTTGTTTTTTTCAATTAAAAAAAATGTTTAATGGAAAGCTCTGTTACTGTGTTTTTCTTTTTAAACAAAAGCTGTTAATTAGTTTGAAAAACTGTATGAATTGTTTTTTCTAAACTAAAACCTCGTTATTTAGGTTTAATTGCAGTGTTGGCACTTTGAAAAAAACAAGTCGTTTTGGTTTGCAGTTTGGGCACTCGGGCTCAAAAAGGTTTGCCATCACTGATCTAGATGTACCCCAATGAGAGTAACTTGCAATTGACACTCCAGATAAGACAGTCTGTATGGGAGCTAGTGCAGAACAGCAGTGCAAAATCATTTTAGCCATAATCATCTGAAAGCCATCTGAGCAGGCTTTTCTTCTTCTTCTTTTTTTTACATTAAAGATTAAAATTGCTAGAAGTGCTAAGCAAATATCAGACCCCTGGTATAAGCCACTTCTGTCTATTTCACATAAAACATATTTTTAAACAATAACTTGAAAATGTGCAATTGTAACAGTCAACAGGCAAAGTTCTCACCCTCTCCGAGTATCTCATATAAAGGGTATAGATCAGCCACAGCAGTAGTATCTTGGTGCATGGGATTGACCTCTGACATAATGTTTTCCAGTGTTTTTGTTTGAGAATTAATGAACAATAATATTGCCTTTTAACATACAGGGACAAATAATGCTCCCACCGAAGCTCATGGTAATAATCCCATTAAACAGGATCAGACCCATAATGTTTATCCTAATGTATACCCCGTAACACCAGGTTTGGGATATAAGATACACATTAAAATCTGTACCATGATTCACCATTGTTAAGTAATCTTCCATTTTAAGAGATTACCGTGAAGTACACGGAAGTGTCCTGAGTACAGTTCTCCTTTACTAGAATGGTCACTTCTTTTAAGCAACTGATTTTTGTCAGTCTCCTGAGTGGTGACTTAATAGACTGCACTCAAGTTCAACTATGTTGATAATCAAGCCCTTGCTAATTACAACTATTAACAGGTGGGTTTGTATTAGCTGCTGGAGGCCAAGCCTTTTGAATTTAGAGACTCAGCCAAGGTCATCATCATGAATACAATTTACCAAGAAAATTACAGGTTACCAGGATTCCAAAGTTATCACATTTTATCCCTCATAAAATTAGACTGTTTCTCATTACATGGCAGTTGCTTTTGGCAATCTATAGATAGATTATTAACCTGAAAGTACCTGATCGTGTGAGGTTGAGAATAGCTCCAACTGCATTTTGTTGGACTCTAGGATCATAGGAGTTGGCAAGTGCCAGCAAGGGTATAACTCCCGCTGAGCCGATGGCCTCTCGGTTGGACTCTGGGGAAAACATACCATGAGAGAGAAATAAGAAGAGTGTCTTTTCATTCTGTCTGCACGTTAATCTAATAAACCTTGAAAAGGAAGTCTAAAACTAGCTTTACTTGGGATTTTTAATCTGAATTTTTGCTATTTGTCAAAGTACCTTAGTATCCTTTAAGTAGGGTGACCAGATGTCCTGATTTTATAGGGACAGTCCCAATTTTTGGGTCTTTTCTTATATAGGCTCCTATTACCTCCCACCCCGTCCCCATTTTTCACACTTGCTATCTGGTCATCCTAGCTCTGAGTGAATCCCATGAGCTCAAAAAGAGAGATGCTAACTACAGACATTTTAAATGTTTCAAATTCACCTTATAACTCTGCTGTGCTCTAAGAAGGTATTCATGATCTTGTAAATATTATATTAGCAAACAAACCTTTATTTTGTTTGTAGGTAGGATTTCATTAATTTAGCAGGATAAACACAGTGAACCAAATTCTGTTTTTGGATTATCTGTGCCACCCCAATGCTTAAGGTTAAGATTTTGTCATGGTTATTTTTATTAAAAGTCATGGGTAGGTCATGGGCAATAAACAAAAATCCATGGAAGCCTGCAACCTGTCTCTGACTTTTACTAAAAATAATGGGGGAAGGGCTGACAGGGGATGACTGAAGTGTGAGGGAGGGGAAATGAGAGCCTGAGCCTTGCCGCGGGGAGGGGTGAGAAGGGGGGAAGGGATCCAGCACCTGCCACTCCAGGGGACTCGGAGCTCCAGGGTCACTCACCACTTGTGGGGACTTGGACTTACAGGTCTCCCCACCACCTGCAGCAGCAGCTGGCTCTGGGGCCCCTGCTACTCACAGAGGCTTGGAGCTCCAGGGCTGGCAACTTGGAGCTGTGGGGGGCCCCTCCTGCTTGTTGCAGCTGACAGTTGACAGCTCCAGCCCCACTGCCCTGGGGCTGAGACAGAAAATGTCAGAGAGGTCTGTGGAAGTCACAGAATCCATTACTTCAGTGATCTGTGTGTCATAATCTTATCCTTACCGATGATATATAAGGGTGTGAAAACAGAATTTAGCACCATCAGTGGAATTAAGTAAGGTGACCCTGTTTCACTGTACTTATATTTAGCAGTCTGTAAAATAAGTACTTGATCTATCAGGAGTACAACAAGGCTTCAAAAATGATTGTACGATACTTTTAGGTCCTTGGATGAAAAGCACTATAAAAATTTGAGAGACAAATTAGGTGACGAAATATCTTTTATTGGACCAACTTCTGCTAGTGAAAGACATAAGCTTTTGAGCTTCACAGAGCTCTTCTTCAGGTGTGTGGAGCTCAATGTCTTGTCTTTTTCACCATCAGAAGTTGGTCCAATAAAATATATTACCTCACCCAGTTTGTGTCTCTCATATCCTGGGACCAACACGGCTACAACACTATAAAAGTGTAAGGCATTTATTATTAATTTATAAAAATTCTACTCTGATGGCTATGTCTTATGACATATTTAATCACTTCATATTCACACACTAAATATTTTGGGCTTTCCCTTATATGATGTTTCCTCAACCCAGTCTTGAGAGAATAATAGCTCTCTTTTGCTGTGATACCTATAAAACACTTGATAAATTAGGCCACCGTTGTACTGAGACTATTGCCTATCATACTGACCAATGTTGTTCCATTGTTACTTGTACTCCCTCCATCAGTATATTCATCTGTTGTCTCTTGTCTTATATTTAGATTGGGATAGGGACCATCTTTTTATTCTGTGTTTGTACAGCACGAAGCACATCAGTCCTTGTTCATGACTAGGGCTCCTAGGCACTACCACAATACAAATGAGATGTAATGATAGCCACCCATGGTTTACTTTAATAGAAAATTTGGCTGTCTGGAACCAGATAGCCCAAAGTAAATCCTCATGGAGGAAAAGGCAAGAAAGTTAGGTGAGGAGCTGTTCTTTGAATTGCTTTGGAAATGGCCTGCGGAAGGGTAGATATGAGTCTGTTATGAGGTCAACTTTTTATTGACCATTTCACCCAAAGTCTTAAGACGCCAAAAATATTCTCATTACTGTTACAGTATGATGTGCATATATGCTTTTTCTGCATTTCAATCAGTAGAAGCAAAATTTCTTTCCCATAGTTTTATCTGATGGCAAATAGCGTGGCATGATATATCCTCTAATTAGTTAAGCAAAAGAAAGATTTAAACAGATCAGGAATGTTGAAACTACCTCCTCCTCCATTCTTTCACACACTTCAGTGTGAGCTGGGTCTGTGAATGTTGTAAGGAAATTCATGTCTGGACAAGATAATTATATAAAATCTTTTTCTCTTTTCTTCCTGTAAGAGAGGCTCCTTGGGAAATTTTTCAAATCTAGATCCCTTGCTGGGAAGTTTCCTAAGAAAGTAATGGCGTTAATACTGTATCAGATTCACAATACATAGTTAAAACTTTGTCTCTTTAAAGCTTTGTCTTTTTTAAACTCTCTGTTACTTGATTTGAAAGGGGCTTCAAATCCACGATGGCTCAGTGGCTGAGTGTTCAATGTTCCTGGCCAGTGCTCGGACCCCCGATCACTCAGTCTGTCTTAGTTATCATTTAGACAGAAAAGGAGTAGTATGAGGCAATTAATCTAGAATCTCCCACCTGGCTGAGAATGGTTGATGTGTTACCTCTCATAATGCGAAGATAGAAAGACCATAGCAAATACCTATGATGTAATTATCCCCATAAGCAAGAAAGCCATGTTTTCTTTTTCCCTAGAGTCATTCACTAAGTTCTTCCACTGAACTCATGCTGTGCAGTTGGGTGAAGATTATAACTGCAAGCTTGCTGGATGCATTTTTATATAACTCATTCTCCTCACTCTTCTCCTCTCCCCGCTCTAGTGCTGGTATCACTCATGCATTGTGGCTGATCTCTAGCTAAGTGGCTAATCTTATTACAGGGCTGGATGGAGATATGCATCCCACTGAACGAGAATTAATTTTTTATTCTAATCTCCATAAGAGCTCCATAAAAATAGACTGTTTTTATTCTGGACCATCTGCTTACCAGAGTAATTTCAGTCCCTTTATTGCTGCCATTGCTCAGGCCCCACTTACTGTGCTTTTAGAAAGGGACTACGTATCCAGATGTTCCTTCAAGTCAGTGTTGAAGAATTAATAGCTGCCTCTGCCTCCAGTTAGCGCCCTGGATTTAAAGAACTCTTCTTGCAACCTACATCTCTTAGGTCTAGTTTGCCAATGTAAACCATTTCTGTGCACTTGAAAATTCTCTTGGCACTACAATTCCCAGAGATGTGCATACACAGTTATTGACAACAAAGAAAGAGAGACACTCTATGAAACTGGATTTATCATCAAAACCATTTTTATAACTGGCTCTCCTTTGTAAGGAAAACACGTGAGATGTTCTCCTTACTCAGCCTAACATGAATGCTCAGGTCTCCCTCATTTGCTGCTGTGAACATTCAGTTCATATTTTCTCTGCTCTGCATTACTGTGCCTACTGTTTGTGCTAGAGTTACAGTTGGCTGTTTTACCTTCACTTAGTATAGTGCATCTCATTCTATCACTTTTGCTTGCTTTGGCAATATTCCTGTGTTTTCATATACCCCTTTTGGTTCTTGAACTGTGATTCCTTTGAACCCATAGTCAGACCCTATTACTACTTCCAGGCTTCTTTCTAAGAGTTCTGTGTTCATGCTCATTGACTTCATAGGCTTACACCAGAGATGAATTTGGACCAATAGCTTGAGACCCCAGAGGCAGGGGGCTAGGGATGCAAGCGGGTTGGGATGGGGAGGGATGCAGTGAGGGGGATGGGGACGCAGCCCCATTCCCAGCACTCGGAGACAGGAATACAAATACTTTGAACTCCTAGTGCTGGGGCGACAGACAGATCGCGGTTCACTGCAAGGCACGTGCCACAGCTTGAGCCCTGCCACACGAGGAGCGCCTGGTCACCCTAGGCCCCAGCCCTGGAGCTGTTGTGGCCAGGAAGAGACTCTCCCCTGGCCTCAGGCTGCTGCGGCAAGAGAGGGCTTGGGGGAGTTCTCTCTCCCCACTGCAGCCCCATGGCAACCTGTACCCCAAACCCCTCATCCCCAGCCCAGAGCCTGCACCTATAGCCAGAGACCTCATCTCCCCACACTCCTACCCTCTGCCCTAGCCCTGAGCTCCCTCCTGCCCCCCAAACCCTTCATCCCCAATCCCACCCCAGAGCCCTCAACCCCCGCACTCAAATCCTCCAAACCCCTTGGCCCCAGCCCCGCCACACATCACCTCCATATTGGTGCACATAACAAAAGTCATTCCACACACGGACGTAAAAAATTAGTCACGTTGCCAACCCTTTTTGCAATCTAGTCCTCCATCTTTGCCATTTATTTTTTTTTACTCCTGGTTAGTAATTTGTGCCATATTATGCTGTCACTTTTTAAAAACTCCATATTGGAATCAATGGAGAGTTCTAGCTCAGAGGTAATGTAACATCCAGGACTGATTACTCCAAGTCACTGACTGATAAGATGGTGGGGGGAGGGGGAGACGATGACAACAACAACCTGGAGCATCTGCAGAGGACTTCATATGTGGCTTCAGAGGGTGTTATGTGTACACTTTCACTCAGAAATCCGATGCTGACCTTGGAAAGAACTGACCCATTTCTCTCTCTTCTTAATGGATTTCCTTTCTTCTTATGTTCCTGGCCACTCTTTAAAGCTGGCAATTGTTAGATATCCCAGTTTCCATTGATATCATCTTTGCTTTGTTGCTTGCGAGATTATTGCCAACCGAGGGAGAGTGAACTACAGTTCTTAAACTCAGAGTTCTCAGATTTAGAATTGAGTCATTTAAAAAAAAATTAAATGATTCTCTTAAAGGTTGAATGTGCTTCTATGCTAATTTTATTTTAGGATTGTAGAGCACAGTAAATATCGTACATGAAGAGCGTTATTCAAGGGAAATGACTGTATGAGTTTCTCTCAGATAAACCCTTTAAGATATTGGATGTCTATAAGTTAGAACTAGGTTATATTCTAGGTACTGAGTTCTTGTACCACCGACATCAGCATAGTCTCTGAGCAACTTCCAAAAGTGCACTAACTTTGGATGTCAAATGGATTAACTTTGTCATGGGTGAACAGTGAAACTTCCGGATGCATCACTTGACTACTCTACTCACAAATGGTTATTTCACACACAGGTGTCGTGACATACAAATTGAATTTGTTCTTTACAGCAAATAAAGGAAAAAGACATTGTACCGACCTGAGACAGCCAGAGTCATTATACAGGCACAGGAGTTGCACTGGACAGTGGAGTCCCCTGACTCAAGCAGCTCCAGAATTGGCTCAAGTAAACCCATTTGGACAACTAGTTCTTTGTTCACTATTCAGAGACAAATAAAATGGTGACTAGCTAACACATTCTTTATAGGTGCAAAAAGTATACCTTCTCTTGGATTCCTTGGAGTCTAGATATTAATTTATGCAAAAAGAATTTAGCATTGAAATAGATTGGAATTTTTTACACTAAAATGCACATGGCTATAATGTTTTATTTGAGAGTTCAGGTGATCCATTTTTTTTACATTTCTTTACTATTATATAACTATATATAAACCCGGCACTGTATTACTCTGTAAAGTGACTTCAGATATATGAAAAATTGTAAGAGATCCTTGTTCTAGATCCTAGCTGAACCCCATAATTTTTATTATTCATGTGTAAATAGTGACACTCCATAACTTACGAATCATCAAAGATAATGGGCTAGATTCACACTAGCTTGATGCTGGCTTCTGTTGTTGCAGGGTCGTGTAATGGAACGTCTACACTGGCATGGCTCCGGGTGAGGGCAGCAGTGGCACTGCTTGTTTCACCTTCTGGATGAAATGCCTGCCCTGCTAACCCATAGAGTGTAGCTAGCTTTACTGGTGTAGGGCAATGTCATATATAACACCCTGGTCCATCCAGAGTGAAGCTAGTCCTGTTTTATAAAGAAATAAGTGAATCTTTCAAAAAATAAATCTCCTTTTCCTCTCACAGCAGCTTGGAAAATAAGATCCAGCTAGCTGTAACAGAAAAAATGACCATTATTTAAAAGTCAGACTTTGATTCTAAAAACTATATTTGTTGCTGAAAAGACAGCGGCAGTGTTCTCAATCAGGTGTGATGAAAACCCAGCGTGAGTACCGGTACTCTCAATGTAAACTGGATCTTGGTGAACAGAGAAATCTGTTTCCACCACGAGCAGAGATCTCTTGATGTTTACTCACAGTTTCCTTCCAGCAATAAATTTACAAGGGACAAGGAAGACATCTGCTGAACCTCCATGTCACTGGACTGCAGTAAAGCATAATAGGGTTCCAAATGCTCAGCAGGCAGCTGGGTGTTCACTGTAGAAATGAGGAAATAATGAACAAGTTTCTCCACTTTGTCATTTCTTCATATACCTTCAGGCTGAGGTGCTACCATTTATATTCCAGTCTCACTAAGAAGATCAGGCCAAGCTGCTCCCTACCACTTTTAATAATCAGATATTCTAAAAATATTATTATAGGGGGAAGAAGGTGAGAAACAGAAATTACTGTTACTGTCTAGCTACCAAACAAGTCTTTCTGTCCCATATCAGATCCTAGTTTGGATGACTATATGTGATTTTCAGCAGTAAGAAACATATGCTGTATAAACATCAGGCCAAATTCTCTACTGATGTAACTTTATTGGAATCAAGGCAGTTGCACATGGGTAGCCAAGAGGAGAATTTGACACATTTTCTGATGTACAAACCGTTGCATACTCATCTTATAGAAAAAATATTTACTCACTATTCCCCTCCACTGTCCTCACTTTGTCTGTTACCTCTCAGATAGCTTCCCTTTCCATATTTTTAAAGCACAACTCAAAATCCTGAATCCTTTCACATCAAGTTTGATGTGAGAAACCTCAATATCCAACTTCCAGCTGGACGGTCTCTGCTGGTCTGTTGTGTGCTGACTCCTGCTTCCTGTTCACAGGCCATCTCAGAAACTTCCATCGAAGAGCCTTTGCAGATGCCTTGTTCCTGAATCTTCACTACCATCTGGCCTCTAGGTAGTTGTCATCTCCTAGGTTCCACAGTATAGCCCTAATAGGACATTTCCTCTGCTCTGTCTCACAATATCCTATGTTGTGTAACTTATGGGGAGTTCAGAATACACCCAATTCAAATGTGATGGGCATATCCTATAAAGGCTGTGTGGAAATTCTACAGAATTGTCATTAGTTATAAAGGTGACTGTCTCTTGTAGGCACCAGTGTCATCTGCCTATATTAAAACCAGATGTCACTTGTTCCACAAGTGACTCTGCCCATATGAAACTATGACAGCACTTCCTTTGCAACAAGAGATTGAAAAAAAATCTTAAATTTCTTAACAAGCTTAACAGTTTGGGGGAAAATACTTTTTGCTTAGTTATATATATGAAAATTTTCAAATGCACCAGAAGAGCTTACTTACAGTGCTGACTCATATGCAAGTAATACAGAGCAGCAGATTGCTGTAAACCAGGGTTTTCTGAAAATGCTAAGGTCCTCAGAGCTTCCAGGGAGTCTCTCCCAAATGGTGACATTTCAAAACCTGTGGAACATACAACGACGGCACAGATTTAGTTAATCCTGAAAAGGTTTAGTGTATGAGGAGTCCAGAATTCCCAGGGATTAAAAGCAGCAGGCAACCCAAAACACAAACATATGAACTAGCATATTGGAATGGACCATAGCAAGTCTACTCTGATATCACATCTCCAAATGTGGCCAGTATCAAATGCTTCAAAAGAAAGGTTGATACACCGCATAGTGTATAGCCCAGAATAATCTGCCCTAGAAGTTTCTTCCAAACCACTGCCAGCTAGTGGTTGGAAGCAAGATCCCTTATATCCCTTATATGCCTTTTACCCTGTCTAATGTAAATGTGGGTGTTCTTGTTACAAATCCTTTTTCGAATCATAGTAAGTCCCTGGTTAAATTATATCCTGTGATCATGGGTTCCGGAGTTTATGAATATGTTGTGTGAAAGTATTTCCTTTTCTTGGTTTTAAATGTATTTTCATTAAGTGTCCTGTTAGTATTATGAAAAAAGGGCAATTGGAATGAAGAAATGAGCTGTAATAGGCCTTGCCTCACACTCAACTTCCACCAGCCATCAAATAGGGTGGGTTGCCCTTAAATATAAAGTGAGTGTTCTACAATTACCACCTCAGATACTGTAATCTCATAATTAATGCAAACTGTAATGGTTTTGCATCACACTAACAAAATATTATAGTGCAATTTTATAAAGGCTGCAGTGGAGTGGAGGAGAGTAAAAGAAATGCCCAGCAATAAAAACTGCTGAAAAGGAAATACATTTCTAAGAAGTGCATCCTTAGTTTGTGAAAAACACTGCCTGAAGATATAGTTTTAGCCAAGAGGTTAGCACAGTGCAATAAAGGATTAAGTATGTATATGGATAACAGAACCATCTATTTTAGGCAGGCTAGAATGGATATAAACTCTAATGCTTCAGTACATAAACCAGTCACTTACTCAAATCATTAGACTCTGTTGACACTTCAAGTGTTACAAACTTCTACCTTCCATATTAAGTAACTAGGCCTCAAACAAGCACTGATTATTATTAATTTTGGTTATTAATTAACAACCATTATATAAGTAAAGATTAACAAATATTTTTAGATTAAAAAAACTTTTTAAGATTAAATTCTGCTGCTAGAAAGTTGAACGGCTGACTCTCTCGGTTATCTATTAGCCTCTTTGAGTTGGTATGGCAACTTCCACCTTTTCATGATCTCTGTGTATATAGATTGATAGATAGATATCTACCTTCTGTATGTTCCATTCTATTCATCTGAAGAAGTGGGCTGTAGCCCACAAAAGCTTATGCCCAACTAAATTTGTTAGTCTCTAAGGTGCCACAAGTACTCCTTGTTCTTTTTTCCAGTTGTCTGTGTATTGCTGGATACGAGGATGAGAAGTTAAAACCATTCCAAATCTTTCTTTGCCCTTAATACAGATCTTGTTATGTTGCACAGGCTAATGAATGAGTTTCATAAGTTCATTATCAAACATGAAGTCTGTACTAGGGTCCAAAGTCTGCCCTCAAATACTGACTCACGGATCTCAGTGAAGATAATGGGATTTGTAATAGGACATGTGAGATAGAATTTGACCCTCAGTTTTTATTTAGTCCATGAAGTCAAAACTCCCATTTCTTTGGGAGTTTTGCCCATTAGAATCTGAGGACTGGATCACCCCCTCCTGAGGTAGAATGTGAAAGAGAGCCTGAAAAAAGGAGGAAAACTCCAAGGTGTCCCCTTTGGAATTTCCTCACGTCATTCTGTGAGGACAGCAAGATTTAGCCACATGCAGAATAAACCACAGTTCTATTCAAACAGGTTGGGTCTGGGAGTTCATCAAAGTTGTAGAGGTACTGTGCCTCCACAGCAGCTCTGAGACCCCTGCAGCCCTGCCCCGGCTGCCTACCATCAAAGACACTATACTGCTAAGGACTCCTCAGCAGGTGACTACCCTTAGGCCTCCACTCCAAGGATCCCATCACAAAGGAAGGGGCTTCTCGAGAAAAGCAATATAACTGCGTCTGAGTATATTAAATTTTCTCCTACCGGTATGTTTCTACTGGGTGCTGAGAAACTCTTGGCCTACCCACTTCTCCCCATCACCTCCCAACCCTCATTCCCTGCACCTAACACACCAATGAATCCTAGGACCTGAAGACAGTCTTCTGTGACTTCTAGGGGAGGTGGAAAGAATTCTGCTGCAGAAATAGGTGTCCCTTCTTCTGCATGTGAAGAAGGAAAGCCATACCCAGAGGGGCCCCTCTACCCAAAGATACTATCATGCTGTGAATAAAGACTTAGAGTTTGACCCATAGTTAATGTTCAACCATTAGTGAACTGTATCATCAGGATGGACCCACCTCAAGGTATGCAATACTAATTAAGACTAGCATTATCTGAAGCAAATCCATCCATGTTCCAGATAAGTAGTATTGCAACAATTAATCTGAAAGATTTTTCCATAGTTGATCATCCCAGACAAGGTTATCCCTGTCACACAAAAAACAAACACCTCTACTGGCCCCTCTGTCAAGAAGTATTTATGTTTCAAAAGAGAAGAGTAGAGATAGTAGCATTTTGTACCTTGCTAGATGCACATTAATGGAAATAGAAGGCTCATATTTTATAAATGCAATACCAGCATCTTTTGTATACCCACTTTGGGATGAAGACTATAATGCAAAGCACTGTACAGAATTAAGCAACAGCACAGAGAAGGGTTGGGACAAAGGTAGAAAGACAAGTTTTTAATCTTAGATGTTTAAAGAGTGAGAATTAATCAAGTGGACAGATGCAGGAAAGTTTTCCTTGGCTGCAGGAATTGCAAGTAAAATGTTCTCAGTCTCACATCATTTGTGGTGTAACTATATAGAGAGACAGAGAGGATACCTCTGCTAGAGGAACAGAGGGATCTGGGAGCAGAGACGAGAGTTAATCTGTGAAATACAGAAAAGCTATAAGGAATTTTATACATGTTGGTAATTTTGAATGGATGAATAGGAAGCCAGTGAAGTTGTACAATAATGATGTGGTACACATGAGAAGTCACACAACTGAATTCTACATATGCTGGTCTATGGAGGGATGAGCCTTCACCTGGACAGGCATAAAGAAGGGAGTTGCAATAACTATAGTAGAAAGAAAATGCTTCCAATAAAGCTATATATTATTAATAGGGGTGACAGTTAAGGTTAAAGAAAGAAATATGATGATCAATGGGGAGAAGACAGAAAGAGCAGCTAACCAAGAATTTAATCCTATGGGATTCTACAGAGGCAGGGAAGAGCCACCAGTTTTGAAGTGTAATTAAGACGGGAGGGATCTAGAGACACCTGTGTTGTTTTGTAAATGGAATGGACCACAGAGTTCAGCTCAAACAAAAAAGAAAGGTTTTCGTTAGCAGGTCATTAACTACATGAAGAAAGTGGTTTCCATGCTATGACAAGAGTGAATATATAAAAGCCACCAACTGCAGCTAACATGAAACAGCATCAGCTCCCTCCTCCTTCCACATCCAATTTCATAGCACCAAAATAGTTAAATGAAACCTTTCCTATCAAGTCACAGGCTAGCTTCTACAAAGAGTGGCTACAGGATAGTGAGCTGAAGTAGGACTCAAGACACCTGGGTTCACATCCTAGCTTCACCAGTAGACTCCTGGGGACCTTGGGCAAGTCACTTTTATCCCTATACCTCAGTTTCCCTATTTGTATAATGGAGAGAATGGTACTTTGTAAAGCATGTTAAGATCTGAAGGTGAAAAACAGTATTATAATTCTCATAATAATATATAAATCTAGTTTTCTATGGACATCCCCCGTTTCTTCTCTAAACTAAGGAAATTCAGTACAAACTATTTTTAAACATAAAGCCACTAGAAGCCACAAAATGCAAAGTTAAGATAATGCAAAATTTGCATACCAGTATTCAAAAAAATTATGTAATATTTTAGCTGCTAAACTCCTTTGCTAATTACTGGGGTATAATGTGGCTAAAGTACCAGATACATTTTCAGCAGCCAGGGGAGAGGGTGTAAGAAACATGAGAAGTGGCAGAAGCATAATTCATGCTGGTTATTCTGCATTGCTGGGTAGCTCTATAGAGAGCACTGATGCTTAGTATGCTGCTGTAGCTTATGTTAAGGACTGCTCCAATGCTCAACTCCCTCCAAAAAATCAGAATACACTGGTAACCTGAGCCACCTTTTCCCCTTCTCAGCTCAGCTGCAGTCCACAGTCAAGGCTGCTACCTCTCTGGACCATCACAGATGGCCCAGTTACTACTTGTGATTCTCAATAAGAATGAAAAAGAAACAACGACGCTCACCTGATGCATATCAAAGTTATTTGCATGGTGGCCTTTGTAGAGAAATAAGTCACCACAGATATGTGCAGTCATTACAGATCTAGTATTTGAGTAACAGCTTTACCATATTTGGGGCTGCTTTTCTCCTCAAATAGCTAATTAAGGACAGATGTTCAGAATCATGAGCCTTTCTAGCTGCTGACTCAAACAAAACTGATGCAGTTATCTTTGTTTGTGGTGTTAGTCCATTGCTGAAGCAAAGATAGCATCGCAGGATGGGTCACCAGCAGCTCTACTGGAGCCACCCCAGGAAGTTCGGCCAGGGCTCCCGCTCGTGCCGCGTGTGCTCGAACCGGCATGGCCTGATCCGCAAGTACGGGCTGAACATGTGCCGGCCGTGCTTCCGCCAGTACGCCAAGGACATCGGCTTCATCAAGTTGGACTAAACACTTCGCAAGAAGATGAGATGTCCCAACGAGACTTCTGAACATAATCCTCTACCTAATTTGGATAACTGGGCACACTGAATTTACCAATTCTCTGCCATGCTATTTTGTGTATAAAATAAAATGGCTTAACAGTCAAAAAAAAAAAAAAAAAAAAAGAACAAGGCAGTGTTGTTATAGTCAGAGCAGTTAATGCAAATTTTGTTATAAATCATCCTTTGTCTTTTAGCTCTTTGAGCTGAAATATTCAATGCCTGGTCTCTGCTTAGAGATGATTTGGTAGGAGACTTCAGTAGAAAATAACCCTGACAATAATAGCAACTTCTAACTTTATTTTTGAGAAAATTCATAAACCACCTAATCTACTCAATCTCTCTCAGTATTTTCATTCCTGTAAGAGCTGGTTAGTCTTGTGAAAGAAAGCAGTATCCCAGCTGACTCTGTTGTTCCAAAAATACAGGACTTTATTTCTCCCTAATAGCTGGCTGAGACCATTGATATGCTATGAACCTAGTTGTGCTCTCAGTTATGCTAGTTTCATTCTGATGTATCTAAATGGGTATTTGACTCTATAAAATCTTAGTGCAATAACTAGTGGGGAATAGCATGCTAGCATAGCAAGCACAGAATCTCAGAGTTGGGGGGGACTCAGGATATCATCTAGATCAGCGGTCGCCAACCAGTGGTCCGTGGACCACTGGTGGTCCGCGAGAAAATTTTGGTGGTCCCTGGAGAAATTTGGACATTATTTGCAATTTTTAGGAAGATAAGTCCCTAGTAAAGGCTTCTTATTTGATAGCACTTCAAATCGCGAAAAGTAGAAAGCCGTATACGATTGGAGAACAATTAATTAAGCCTTGCTTGTTACAAGCCTGTGAAGAGGTTTTGGGGAAACAGGCTGTCCAGAAACTGAAAGTAATTCCTATGTCCGCTAACACTGTGAAGCGCAGAATTGAAGACATGGCCGAAGATATTGAAAATCAAGTGATTGAAATGGTGAAAAATTCAACGTTTTATTCAATTCAACTCGACGAATCAACAGATATAACTAACAAGGCAGTTCTCCTTTGTTTTGTGAGGTTTGAGTGTCAAGGAGAGCTCAAGGAAGAACTCCTCTGTTTGCTCAACTTGCTGGGTAGAACAACCAGCTCTGAGATTTTCGATGCACTTAATGGTTATTTCCTGAGACACGGTATTGAATGGAAGAAATGTGTTGGGATATGCACAGACGGTGCCGCAAGCATGACCGGGCATCGTTTAGGAGTTGTTACAGAAGTCAAAGATGTTGGAAACCCAGACATCTTGTTTACTCATTGTATTATACATCATGAGCAACTTGCGGTGAAAAGAATGTCTCCAGAACTGCACAAAGTACTCTCTGATGTAAATGAAATTGTAAATGAAATTTGGCACAAAGCGCTCAATTCTCGAATATTTGAGGCACTTTGTGAAGAAATGGGCTCTCAATATACTCATCTTCTTCTTCATGCTGAGGTGAGATGGCTGTCGAGGGGCAAAATACTAACCTGATTGTTCGACCTGCACCAAGAAGTCAAGTTATTCTTCCAGCAGCAAAATAATTCGAAATTCCAAGATCTCTTGTCCAACGATGATTGGCTAGCCAACCTTGCATACCTGGCAGATAATTTTTCACTGTTAAACGAGCTAAACATGTCCTTGCAAGGACAGCTTACGGACGTGTTCACACTGCGAGGTAAAATGGATGCATTTCAAAAGAAAATATTGCTGTGGCAAATGCGGTTGGCTGAAGAAGATCTGCAAATGTTCCAGAATCTTGATGAGTATATGAAAGAGGAGGATGTCAACTGACAGGTAATAACCATTGTTCAACAGCACTTATGGTCGCTCACAGAATCTTTTGACCGTTATTACCCAAAGGAAGAGGACCCCAGATATGGCAATATGCGGGTAATGGATCCATTTTCGGCGAAAACTGAAGATAGCAATTTGAGCATGAAAGAAAAAGAAAGCCTAATCGATCTATCATCCGACAACAGTCTCAAAGCTAAATTCCACTCGTCCTCATCAAGACATCATTTTTGGCCCTCCGTAAAAAGTGAGTACCCAGTGCTGAGTGAAAAAGCCATCAAAATTTTGATTCCATATGCAACAACCTATCTGTGTGAAAAGACATTCTCATCTGTTACGGCAATCAAAAACAAGTACCGCTGTTGGCTTGAAATACAAACGGCTCTCCGTGTTGCAGTGATGTCATTGGAGCCAAGAATCCATAAACTTATTTCAAACAAATATCACACTAATAATTTTGTTATAATTAAACAAGCTTTAATAATTTTGTTATAATTAAACAAGTGCATTTCATATTAATGAAATGGAACTTTTATGATCATTATTTTATAGATGTTTGTACCTTTTAAAAAAAATTCATGTTAGTGGTCCGCGGGATTCAAAATTGTGAGTTTAGTGGTCCGTGAGGTCCAAAAGGTTGGCGACCACTGATCTAGATTCTAATCCAACCCCCTGCATGTTTAAAGCGTTCAAGTAACCTTTATTATAAGCTTATTTTGTATCATTTCCTGATGCATATAGAGGCATAATAATGCGCTGTACTGAGGAATTTCTCATTTTGTTCCCCGAACCCACATACTCTGTGATGTCACACTCTGCTGGAACACATACCAGGCTTTGTGAGTAAGCAGGAGTATGGCCAATGGGTCCACAAAGGGTTAAAACCCCACCAGCTAAATTCCCGGTGCAAATGGGGCACAGTAGTCTGTTGACACTACTGCAACCAGCTGCTGCAGGCTGACTTGCACAGATAGCCTGCACTTTCCCTCTCATTTGGGGGTCAGGAGAGACTTTTCCTTGTAAAGACTGTATACTTAAAGTTTGAGACAAGGAACTGGGATCACCCATATTTTGGGAGTTCTAGCACTATTTTCCAAGCCTTTTCTGTGACAAATGGAATGTCATGATAAATCTCTAGCAGCGTGGTTCTGCTAAAGAAGACCAGTAATAGACATTCTTTTATGAATGATTGATAAGAAGCTGTACTTGCATCCTTCTATTCTCTCTTTGTGTCCACATTGGCTAGGGAATTTTAAAAAGTGAAGTGAAATTTTGAAAATGTGGACAGACAGGCCATGCATTGCCCAAGGAACCATTCCCACCACATATGTAGCTGCTACCTTATTTTCTGTTAGGTACATTGATATAAAAATACAAAGAGAGGTTGGATCCTTTGGATCCTTGCCTTCCCGTCAACATTTATCTCATACTGTAAAGTTTGGATGATCCCTGTAGCCTTTCTTTCATTCAGTACTGCTTGTCTTCATATTGAGTATATATGTCTATTGTCTCAACAAAACATCCTTCTCCTTCTATCCCTCTCTATTAAGATGAGTGGAAACTATGCTTTGCGGGCATGATCCCATGAGGTGCAGAGGGCCCCCAAGTTCCAATGAAAGTTGAGCCACTTCAACACCACATACAAAGTGTCCTCTCAGAATCGGGCTGCATTTATGTCGTTTTGTAGGAGCACAACAAGCTCAGAAACAAATTCAGGGCAGAGGGGTAGGAATAAATATATTCTGATAAAGGATAACTCTTATAATAATATTTTAGTGCACAAATCCAACTCCTGTACATAAAAACACAAAGACCCTCACCGAGATGACTAGCTGGCAAATAAATAAATCAGATAAAGTATGTGACGACAAAGATTATGTGGTAAACATATGAGGAAATAAACGTGAATCTAACTGAATAGAGTAGATCTGTTAAATGAATATATTCTGTGAGTACGAAAGCAGAAGTTTTATCAAACACTAGCACCCTCTAAAATCTTGTCACATACCTAGACTTAATTTGTAGTTGTGTGATGAAAGAGCTGGATCTGTTTCCAGCACTGCAACTCCAATAAATGGGAAGGGGAGACAAGGCAAAGATTCAGATCCCTCCCACTAACCGGATAAAGATTAGTCTTAATTTCTAGAAGACTCTGAATTATGAAACATGTTTTTTGTGTACAAATCAGGTTATGCATTTATAAGGTGACCAGATGTCCTGATTTTATAGGGACAGTCCCCATTTTTGGATCTTTTTCTTATATAGGCTCCTATTACCCCACATCCCCATCCCAATTTTTCACATATGCTGTCTGGTCACCCTATGCATTTGTTGCTCTGTCACAGTGGAGAGCTAATGGTCATTTTGATGCACTTGAACCCTCAGTTTCCCAAATGCAGCAGGAAAAGCAGTGTGGCTGTATCCCTGTACCACAGCACTGAACTGCACAGACTCAGGATGGAACAAACAGCACAGTTTCATCAGCAGTCCATTGTCATTATGTAGAAAAAAATCACCCCAGATAACTGCCCCTCACCTGTTTCAATGTGCTGTAGAAACTCTCGTGCCATCTCCTTTTCGTGTGGCTGAAGGACAGGTTTGTATAGCTGTTTGGCTTCAGAGCGCTTTCCTTTTATGCAGGAGCATTCGCTTATCAGAATCAAATACTCCTTAATGTTCTGCATCAGACTTGAGGACATCCTCTTCACACGGGACACAAACTCCTGAAGCAACTTCACACACTTTTCACACAGCTGAGCCATTTTTACTTTACTCATTTTGATACCAACACAAAGCCAGAGAGAAAAAGGGAGAGATATGGAAAGAGTCACTTCTTCACGCCTTCACCACTTTTTGCATTAAATTGTTGCTCCTGTGTTGGTGTGTGTTACAGATCTTGATTTACCCCACACTGTCATAACACTCTAGAGTCACTGCAAAACTGCTAAGTTATTTCCTATGTGCAAACAAACTGCATGGTACAACAAAACTTAACTGTCAACGGTATGCTCCTTGTGAGGTCTATAGGACGTTAGTTTAAAGGCTGGAACAGAGCCCCGTACAATCCATTGTTTCTCTGCATTGGCTGAAGAAAAATAAAGCGATTACACAAAACTGTTCCATAACTAACAAATGGGAATTTATTGAAACAACTATCAAAGCCTTCACAACTCAGAGACCAGTGAAAGCCTCTTTAATAATGGACAAAGAAGGCTGTGGTTATGTAAAGTGACATCACAGCTGAAGGCAAGGCAACACCTTCTCTACATCTCTTTTGCCAATAGGAAAGGTATACCAAAAAAATAATAATCAACAAACAGGTTTTTCCCGTTTCTACTAGGGTTTAGACAGGAACAAAGGCACCATCTAGCTAGGCAGAGAGTTCATAACTGCTTTAAATAAAATATACTAGTCATGAAGAATGAAAAAACTGAGAAAACATGTAAATACAAATATCAGAAGTGTACTTAGAATTATATTTTATATCCTGACAAACAAAATCTGGGAAAAGATATGTGGAAAAATAGACTGTATGTAAATAAAAGTGATCAAGGCTCATCCTGAGGGGAGGCAAGGGGAAGCCCAATTCCCAGGGCTGGTGCAAGGACATTTTGTGCCCTGGGCAAAACTTCCACCTTGCATCCCCCCTCTGATGTCCAGCCCCCACCTTCCTACAGCCAAGTTTCCCCCTCCAGGGGCCCAGATGTTCACAAAGTGCAGGGGGCATGGGGGGGGGGGCTGCAAAGAGGGGGGTCATATGGGGGCTCTTCCAGGGGGTGAAAGTGGCAGAGGTGGGTGCACAGGATTGTTGCAGGGGGTGAAGGTGGCCAAGAGGTGGAGGGGGTGGGGGTGTAGTGGCAGGGAAGAGATTGCACAGAGGCAAAAGGGGCTCATTGCAGGGGGTACAGTGGCAGGAAGAGAGTGGCATAAGGGGAAAGTGGGCAGGAGGGGGTTGTTTCAAGGGGCTGGTATGCAGGGGGGTTTCTGTGCCCGGGCTTGTTGCAGGGGGGTGAAGGTGGCAGGGAGGGATTTGCAGAAGAGAGGACTGGGCAGGAGGGAGATGGCAGGCGGGGGGTGGGGTCCCCGAGGTTGATGCAGGGGTGAAGGTGACTGTGACTGGGGGGTGGGGGGTTCTGGGTGGAGGATGCTTAGAGGCAAAAGCATCAGGACAGGTGGTTGTTGGGGCAGGGAGTGCACAGAGAAGGAGGTAGCTGGTCGGTGGGTGTTGGAGGGGGTGGCACTGGCTGGGGGAGGGGTGCCCGGGTTGCTCCCACATACACCATTCCCCACAGCCCAGCTAGGTACCTTGCAGGCAGAGTAGACACCTAGCTTCTCCAGCTTCTTGGCCCAAAGAGCAGAGCACAGCTGCGTCTCCTTCCCTGCGCTGCGGGCTGAGCTGGGCTCCCCACCATCCCTGGGGCTCTCAGCAGCAGCTGAGCGCTAGACCCTCCCTTTCCCCTCTCCGCTGCTGGCTGCTCCCCCCAGGGGGGGGAGATTGGCCATACCGCAGGCAGCCCCTCTGGAGCTGGGAGGTGGGGAGCAGCGGCAGCCTTGTGCTCTGCTGTCTAAAAAAAAATTGGGGGGCACCACTTTTTGTTGCCCCAATTGGCACCCTAGGTGGCTGCCTAGTTTGCTTAGTGGTTGCACCGGCCCTGCCAATTCCCCTTGTTAAAATTAACTACTTTATTTATTTTTCTGTGCAGGAAGAGAGAACTGATAGGAAGGAGAGTGCTTCTCCCCTCCTCTCTATTCCTTTATGCAATTTTACTGATCTAGGTGCAAGTGCCCTTTCCTTTACAGAGAGATTTTTATGAAAGACACCATTCAACATAAGGTATAATATTTTAAATATTCCAGAGGCTTCCTGTAAAATCTGAGCTGATTCTAGTCCTCGTTGTTAGGTAATGAATTTGTGCTGATGTGCTGAGTGGTCACTTAAGCCAGGCTTCCTATAATAATGCATTTGATATATCTGTCATGGATACATATACCACTTCATTTGAAGCATTTGCTTGTAAGCTTTAAAGACTCATTTTTATACTTAGGATAGGAGTTTCAAAAATTTCTAGGTCACCTAGGAGCCACAAATCTCACTGACTTTCAATAGAACTTGTGCTCCTAGATTTCTTGCTTTTGGAAATTCCTCCCTTTGTCTATTATGCTTAAATCTATCAACAGTATCTCACAGTTTTTATTTGAATATTTAGGGATATAACTATTTGGGTGATGTTTAGAGCCCCTAAAAATGTTTACCACTCAGTCCAAATTAAGAGCTATCCATGGCCCCCTATATCCCCAATAGATGTAGCCCTCTCTGTACCTTCTAATTAGCCTTTATGAGGAAGACTTTTCAAGGCAGTATATCTCCTGGCTATATCAATCCAGTGATGTCTTCTGGCTACTTCCCTGCAAGATGTTCAAGGAGTGTCCAGCTGGCCCATTCTCTTCATTACTGTTTCTTAGGGGATGGATGAAGAAGAGTTAGGAATGTCTGTCTGGTCCCTTCTGACTTCTGCCAAATCCACCTTGTAAGGATCTTCTATGGGCCAGCTGCCCAGTTACATATCCTGCAGCAACAGAACCCAGAGACTCACTGCTGCTACCACCACTGGTGTATTAATTAATATAAGACCTTCCATCTGAAGATTTCCTAGTGGTTTACAGAGAGACAAGGTAGGTGAGGTAATATCTTTTATTGGACCAACTTCTGCTGGTGGAAGGCACAAGCTTTTGAGCTACACCGAGTCCTTCTTCAGATCTGGGGAAGGAAATCAGGTGTCTGACCTAAATACAAGAATTGTTAAGCATAGGGGGTAACACATGTTGTAGGAGGCCAGTTGCAAAGAAGTGGACAATTACAGATTAGATTGTTATGCATAAGGGGCTTGAAGTGGGCAATTAAGGGTAGCAGGCAGTCTGATGCATTACAAATTGTTGTAATCCTCCTATATAATAAAAGGCCAGAGGATGTTTGTCCGAAGCGGTCATGCGCAGTAGAGACGGCCCGGACAAACAGCATGCTAGGAGTTGTAGTTCGACGGCACACAATGGCCGCCGTGCGTGCGCCACCGCGAGCTGTAGAGACGGCCCGGACAAACAGCATTAAGCACTTTGGCCCGTGTACATAGGCTGTTACACTAGTAAGTCATAAAACAAGAGTCCCTGTTGAGTCAGAGGTAACTGATGTGTAGCAAAGTTATGAATTTAAGTTCCCAGACTCACCTTTAGATGGTGGTGTGAGGATTTCTTTGAAGATGACTATTTAAAGAGCAAATATAGCGCTATCACTTTGTGAGAAATGTTCACCCATGGGTGATATGGTTGTTTTTGGTCTTTTATCATTTTCTGTGAGAGTTCATTCGAAGGCATAATGATTATCTGATTTCACCCACATAGTTATCATTCACTTTGTCGGATGCAAGCACTGCTTGCATTCGACAAAGTGGGTATTAGCCCACAAAAGCTTATGCTTCAATACTTTAGTTAGTCTTTAAGGTGCCACAGGACTCTGTTACTTCTGCTATTCCAGACTAACACGGCTACCTCTCTGATAGTTATCATTGGGCCATTTGATGCACTGGATGAGGTACATGACATTGTGACAGGCAAATGCAGAACCCTTGAATCTTATGAGGTGTGTTGTGGCTGGTGCTGATCATCACAGCAATGCAGATATGTCTGCAGGTTTTGCATCCGTTGTTCTGGCAGGGTCTGATGCCGCTGTGAGTTGGTTGGTCCTGGTCTCTTGGGAGCTTGCTTCTGATGATGGCTTGGCAAGGTTGCAGTTGGCTAGGTCAGAAGAGAGTGTCCAGGAAAGATTTCTTTCAGGGTGTGGTCCCCATCAAATAGGGTTGGTAATTGTTTCAGGGTGCCTTGTATGGATTGCAGTGTGGGCTCAGAGGTTTTTTGTTTTGTTTCTTTCCCTGTATTGAAGCAGGTTCTCTGGGGTATTTGGGTGGCCCATTCCAGGGTGAAATCTACTTCTTTGATGAAGCATCCTTGTTTAGTGAAGGCAGTTTTAAATATGTTTAGGTTTATATATGATGGATTTTTTCTTTGGAGGAAATTCAGTGGTTTCTGAATCCCTGGGTGCAGATAACAGATTTTTTGGCGTGTCTGGAAGGGATCTCTGAAGGTAAGGGTGAGCTGTGGGTTTCTGTATATACAGTAACTCCTCACTTAATGTTGTCCCGGTTACCGTTGTTTCGTTGTTATATCGTTACATCTCTGATCTATTAGAGAACATACTCATTTAAAGTTGCACAATGTTTGCTTGTAAAGTTGTTTAGCCGTGGGAGCTTGGAACTAGGGTCCCCGAGGTTGATGCAGGGGTGAAGGTGACCGTGGCTGGGGAGGTGGGGGGGTTCCGGGTGGAGGATGCCTAGAGGCAAAAGCGGCAGGACAGGTGGTTGTTGGGGCAAGGGGTGCACAGGGAAGGAGGTAGCTGGTCCGTAGGTGTTGGAGGGGGTGGCACTGGCTGCGGGAGGAGTGCCCAGGTTGCTCCCACATACTAGTCCTCTTTGTTAGGCCAGCAGCCCCCCATCCACTCCACTCCACCAGTCCCAGCACCTCCTGCCCACTGGTGGTCCTGAGGATCAGCAACTCCCCCTCCCTCCTTCCCATGCCTCCTGCCTGCAGCAATCAGCTGTTCTGTGGTATTCAGGAAGCACTTGGGGGAGGGGAGGATTTGGGGGGCAGAGGAGGACCAAGATGCGGTGCGCTGCCCCTTGTGCCTCCTGCCTGCAGCAATCAGCTGTTTCACGGCATTCAGGAGGCTGGGAGAGAGGAGGGAGGAGCGAGCATGTGGTGAGCTCAGGGGCGGGAAGTGGAACAGAGACAGGAAGAGGCAGGGTGGGGTCTTGGGGGAAGGGATGGAATGGGGGCAGGCCTCAGGCAGAGCCGGGGGTTGAGCACTCTCGGCATTTTGGAAAGAACAGCAAGAGGAGCAGCCAGATGATCCACCCTCTTACTCCACCACCTCAACCAAGCTTTACAATCATCATTGCTGAGTACAGTATTAAATTGTTTATTTTTTTTTAAACTTATACTTATATTTGTATGTAAGCATCTTTTGCCTGCCCCCCCCCCCCAAATTATCGGGAACCCAACATCCTGCATTTATATTAATTCTTATCCAGAAATTGGATTAACTTAACATTGTTTTGTTTAAAGTCACATTTTTCAAGAACATAACTCCTCACGTAACACTGTAGTTACAGTAGTCTTTTGTAGGATTCCATTGTTGAAGCTAATAGAGTAGTAAGTTTTTAAAAAATGACTACTGGACTCAAGGTCCCAACATTTAAACAACCAATTTCTTTCTTTGTTTTACAATCTTTATAAAATAAAATGTTTATTGGCCCTACTTTCCTACTCCACTTTTCTTCTGGGGCTCTTAAAATGAGTATATTTCTCAAAAGCAATATGGCTGAGAAAAACAACAATTTTATAGCCCAAACTCTACCTTGGATTCATGTACATAGCTCTCATTAATATACTGAGGATTTTTTTTAATATCTCTAATTGAGATTGCAGGGGGAATTTAGGGAAGTAGAACATAATTGCCCAAACCCAACCAGAATATGAGGGCTTACCGTATTTTTTCGGCATATAAGACGCCTTTTTAACCCCCAAAAATAATCTCAAAATTAGGGGGGGCGTCTTATACGCCGAATATATGAAACACTCACCTGGCAGCTGGAGCTGGGGCGGCTGCAGGTGGCCCGGCGGGCGGGGCGGTGCTTCCCCCCCGAGCCCACCCGCATGTGTTCGGGGCCGGCGGGGAACGAGAGCAGCTTGGGCCCCGGGGCCCCTGGGAGCGCCCGCCCGCGCGGCGGGGACGGGAGAGCGGCGCGCTCCCAGCAGCCCGCTCGCGCGGCGGGGACGGGAGAGCAGCGCGCTCCCAGCAGCCCGCCCGCGCGGCGGGGACGGGAGAGCGGCGCGCTCCCAGCAGCCCGCCCGCGCGGCGGGGATGGGAGAGCGAGGCGCTTTTTTTTTTTTTGTCCGGCTTTTTTATTTAAAAACTCGGGCGTGTCTTATACACCGGAGCGTCCTATAGGGCGAAAAATACAGTATATATTAATTATGTGAATGCGCCATTGGCTCTTTAATTACCATTGTCGGGAAGGGCTTTATTTGAATGTACAGTAAAACCTCCATTTAACGGACTAATTCGGGCGAGGGGGTGTCCGTTAAATGAAAAAGTCCGTTATTTAATAATAATAAAAAAAAGAGCTGTCGGAGCAGCAGCCCGACTGCCACAGGGTCGGGGCAGCAGCTCCGCAGCCCGCCCGCTGCCGGGACCCGGATAGCAGCCGGGAGCCGTCAGCCAGCCCGCTGGTGCCCCAGCTGCTGGGACCCGGGCGGCAGCCGGGAGCCGGCAGCCAGCCCGCCCGCTGCCTGGACCTGGGCGGCAGCCGGGAGCCAGCAGCCAGCCCGCCTGCTGCCGTGACCTGGGCGACAGCCGGGAGCTGGCAGCCAGCCCGCGACAAATGGATTTCAGATGCATCAGACTTGCTTAGAAATTTTGTCCGGTGCATCCGAAGTCCGTTAAATCGAGGTCCGTTAAATCGAGGGTTTACTGTATATATAAAGAGACAAGCTCCTCTCCCTGCATAGTGTCCACTAGTAGTAGGATGAAGTATTCATTGAGAGATGACTTAGATGAAAGAGTGCCATCTACTGAATCATCATCTTTACTTTTTTCCCTATAATTTGTCCATTTCATAGAGTGACACAGCCTAATAGTACTTGGTTTGTGAGACTAAACACAATCAACGTGAAATGATACAGCTGGAAGGATTAGTCTCAGGCTCTGTGTACGGAAGAGCTAAACCGTACACAGCTCAGATTCAAATTTTGCTATCAGTTATGAGGGAGTAAACTTGGAGTACGTCCACTGATTTCTGTGCCCTGAAAAATCTTTGGGAGTGGAGCTACATCATCACACTGTAATGTTGCAATGCACCATGCCATGCCAACACTGCTCTTAGACCTCAAAAGGGTCTTGACCATAGAGCCTCAGAAACCCACCTTTAAGCTTTAGAAATGTGAATATGTGAGCTCAGCTAACACATAAAACAGTGGTTCTCAAACATTTGTAATGGTGACCCGTTTCAGATAGCAAGCCTTTGAGTGCACCCCTCTCCACAAATTAAAAAGTTATAAATATATTTAACACCATTATAAATGCTGGAGGCAAAGCGGGGTTTGCGGTGGAAGCTGCCAGCTTGCAACTCCTCATGTAATAACCTCACGACCCTGAAGGGTCCCAACCCCCAGTTTGAGAACCCCTGAAATATTCCTTCAATCTGAACAACTGTTCTCCTCTGCACCAAGAACCTGGATGAGTCCATGATGACAGAATCCATATAAAACAGAACCCGTAAGAAGGCCATAGAGAGAAGATACAAAGTCCTTAGTACAGAAGAATAGGCCAGGTGAGGGAACATTTTCCTGCGGAGAGGAATCAAAGATCAGAAGTAACCGGCAAAAGCAAACCCCCATTAACTGAATGTTACTTTATTATGTACTCGGCGTTGTGGCATGTGAGCGCGCTACCTACATTCGACCACCACACGGAGCAGCCGGGTACATTTGTTGTTGTTGTGGCCGTGCTGGAAACAGGAAGGCAAACGCCCGCCTGCTCCCGCTCCTCACGCAGTAGATTGTGTATTGCAACAAAGCAACGTGCAAACATCTGCTGCAAAAGCTACTGCAGTAAAGCGCCGCTGATCAGAGATCTCGTTCCTGCCTGCAGGGGAGACTGACAGGATCAGCGAGCGGCCCCGGCCGTGCTCAGCTTTGCACACACGGCGAACACCTGCTTTGCACAGCTCCCCGCGGATGGACGCACCCTTCCCCCTACAGGTAACGAACTCTCCTACGGGGGGCGGGAGGGGTCCTGCCCCCCTCCCCGCAGGCCACTCTACGGGGGAGGGGGGCAGGGCGCTGCCGGAAGAGCCCTTCCCCCGCGGCTACGCTCAGCTGGGAGGTGCCATGGAGGGAGCTCGGCGCGGCCCGGTCTCTGAGCCGCAGCGCGGGGCGGGATTCGGGCCTCTCGCTTTCGTGGGACATGAACACAGGCTCCGGGGTGTCACGTGACTGAACTCACCCTCACCTCATTAACCCGGAAGCAGTGGCCGCCATCTTTGCTGGGGCAGAGAGCCAACCCCCCCCCCCCCTCGCCCGAGACCAACATGGTGGCGCTTTATGAGTGTGCGACTTTACCCAGCTCAGAGCGGAAGTGACGTGACTCAGCCTCGCGCCGCCGTAGTTCTCCTCTCGCTCTTTTCTCTATGGTTTCTCCTCCCCGTCTCTTCCTCTCAGCGACGGGAAATGGCCGCCGAGCCGCGATAAGGGAGCGGGGCAGCTGGGAGCGCCGCCCGCCAGGTGAGGGCAGAGGGCGGGCTCGGCTAGGCGGGCCGCAGGGAGGGAGCCGGGAGCCGCCGACGCGCTGGCGGCCCTCGCGCAGTTTTTGGCGCGTTTGTGTTTCCGCTCCGCGCGGCCCGGCCGCTGCGGGGGGGGGGGAGAAACTACGGGGGCGCTAGACCCCCCCCCCTCCCCCGCAGGCGGGGACCGCGCGCGCGTGAGGCCTCGGGCGGCCGCGGGCTCCTAGAGCTGTGGGGCCCCTGGCGGGGGGCCGGTGGCGTGCGCCGGGCCCGGCGGGAAGCGCAGGCGACAGGCCCCGTGGGGGAAGGGTGGGGGTGGGGGTGGGGCGGGTTATCGCCTGACCGGCCCCGCGCTCAGCCAGCCAGCGCCCGCCGGGAGCGGCCCAGGGAGCCGTGCCCAGTTCCCCGGGAGCAGCGCTGTGAGCGGGCGGGGGAGCCGTTCAACCCAGCCAGGCGGGCGCTGCAGCGCGGAGGCTGCTTCGGGTCCTGCGCTGCTTCACGCTCGGCCGCTATGACCCGGCGCGTGTAGAGTCCCCTTTTCCTATTGAAAACCTGCACTTTTCTGTTTCCTCCGCGTTGTGAAAGAGGGGCCCGAGCCAGGGGAGCCTGATCCCTTAGGCTCGGGTGCCATCAAATGCAGGGAGCGGCGCCCAAGCTGGAAGGGAGGTTTCAGACTTGTCCTTCGTCTTTGTTCACTCGGTAAACATTCACCTTCCTTCCACTCCTCCTTCCAGTGGAGCAGGAATTGGGTTCATGTTTACTTAATGCACCAGCAGCGTTTCTCAAGTCAGTACAGCTCTGAGAGCCGATTGGAGATTTAGAAGCAAAACTTTTAGCCCAACTCTTCCTTCTTTAAAGGGAGTAGTTGTTACCTGGTAGAAAGACCAGGGTGAGCATGAAACAGAAACTTCCTTGGCATTGCATAAAGTGGCTGTTTTTATGTTTTAAGGCAGTGGTTTTTAAGTTGGGGTCTGCAGATGGTCTAAGATTTCCAAAGGGGTCTTCAGCTCCATTTGAAAATTTTTAGGGGTCCGTACAAAAAGAAAAGTTGAAAATCTCTGCTCCAAGAGGATGGTAGGGATTTCTCTGAAAAATAAACATATAATCGAGACTTCCACCAGCTTAAAATTATTGAGAGATTTACTGCTTAAAATACCTACATTGCCATCCAATCTAAGTTGTGTGCTGGCAGGATTCCTTGAAACATTATGGTGTGGATTCTTAATTGCACACTGGATAAACATAGGTTTCTCTTTATATTTCTACTTGTGTAATATCTATCATGTATTGATTGCTAGCATAATAAAGAAATCTTGTTACCACCAACATATCTATTAACTTTAATATATAAATATTTTTTGTAATATCCTATCCTTTCTCTCTAGGGAAATGATGATTCATATCAAATAGTTCAGCAGAAAATCAATTTTATTATTTCTGTCTCACTTTAATTTCCATAACACAGTATTTCTTAGATGGACATGTTTTGTAAGGACAATCATTTTCATTTTACTCCCAGGGGAAATCTGCACCAAAAAATTGAAAATTCTGAATAAAATATTTACAGTTTCTACATATTTTATTTGTCAACATGACACAATAAACACTCCAATTTCAATTGTTTTGGTAATTTATTTAAAAATATCTGTCAACAAGTACACCTGTAACAAAACAGCCAACAAAAAAGTCAGGAAATGTTTTTGACCAAAAGATTCCTTACTAGGCATATTAACACAACTTTGAGCCATAATTCATATGAACTACAATACAGAAATATATGTTGCATACCCCTCAGAAGCAGTACAAAAGTTTGGGGGGAGGCAGGTAAGCAAGGAGTTGAGGGAGAGGGAAGAAATTGCTGGGAAGCAGCCTAGGTGTGAGCCTGGAGTGTTGTTGGGTGTGGATGGGAGAAGTATGGAACAGGGTTTTTTTTTTGGGGGGGGGGGGGAGTTGCAGCCTCCCCCCTGGCTGACCCCTAGCCTCTCCCATTCAGTCAGGCACATCTGCCTCTGTCCTCATGTGTCCCTGCACCCCTTTCCCCATGTACTGCCTCCCCCAGTCCCCATGTGTTCATGCATCCCCACTCAGCTCTCCCACCTTCCTCCCACTCTCATGTGGCCCTGCACCCCCATTCCCTTTCAGCCTCTGCTGCAGTCTGTTCCTCCCACTAGCCCTTCTGAATTCTAGTCTGTGTGACGCCCCACCCCCGCTGTGTCCATTCCCCCCCCCCCCCCCCCCAATATCCCATCTTCCCCTGTAGGCATGTTGCTGTGAAAAAAGCAACCTGCTCACTGCCTGTCTGCTGCTGACTGCTGTGGTTAGCCAGCTGCCCTCTGTTTTGGTGCTACAGCAGCCCCTGGTGGCAAAAGACATAACTGCAGTTTCTCTACCAGTGTGTTTTCTGTGGAGAAAAATAGCTGCGGGGACATGAATTCTGCACATACGCAGTGGTGCAGCATTTCCCTGGGACGGTTAATGTTCAGATAGCTCTGAAAATGTGTGTATGCAATAATCTCTCAATATTGAAAATTCTGAAAATACACAGTTGCTAATTGAGGTACAGTGGTTCTCAAACTTTTGTATTGATGACCCCTTTTGCACAGCAACCCTCTGAATATGACCCCCTTTATAAATTAAAACACATTTTAAAATATTGAACACTATTATAAATGCTGGAGGAAAAGCAGAGTTTGGAGGTGGAGACTGACAGCTCATGACCCCCATGTAATAATTTTATGACCCCCGAACGGTTACGGCCCCCAGTTTTAGAACTGTTGAGGTATAATCTCTGTCCATTGACAAAGTAACATGCATCATCCTTAAATCTTTTCAGTTTATTGTGTCCAAAAGCAACAAATATGTGCTTAATTTCATATATCATAGTGAAAACAGAAAACCTATTTTAAACTTTGTATCTGCACAGCAAGTCAAATAACTAACTTCCCTGTCTCTTCCATACACATTCCCAAGCTAGCCTGGAGAAAGTTGGTGTCATTATATATTCACAGAAATTTGGACAATTATTACATAATTTGTTTATTGTAATGAGCATTTCACCATTGTATACATTATTTAAATGGATTCCAGTTTGCCATGGTAGAAGGGAAAAGTTTTCTCTTAGGTTAATAGAGTATAAATACTGAATATATGCTGTAAAACAGTAGTCTTCGTCAAACCATATGTAATGACATTGAAAAATTATGTTGTGAAGAAAACTGGGCTTTTGGGGACTGTTCTCTCGTAAATGTTGCTGTTTTGTACAGAATGCAAACTAATTAAATATGTGGCTTTCAAAAATACAGCCTGAAAAAGGAAAACTCATGCATTTTTTTTGTAGACTAACAATGAAAAATGAGAATTGGTGAGACAAGGTATGTAAGGTAATATCTTTTATTGGACTAACTTCTGTTGAAGAAAGAGACTGGCTTTTTCATAACAGAAGTTGGTCCAGTGAAAGAGAGTACCTGACCCATCTTGCCTCTCTGATATCCTGGGACCAACATAGCTACAACAACACTGCAAACAACAATATGTGAATTATCCCTATCCATGCTGTCTAATTTAAATAAGACTTCAAAATCTCCTTAGGACTCTGGCCCTTGGCTAATTGTTATTTTAACTGGTCCCAACTACATTGCTGAAATGGATGGTTATGTAAATTGAGGGAGAGGAGATGATTCAGTTTCTTCAGGCAACATAGTATTTCTGTCAAAGTAGATAGGCATAATTTGCCTAAATATCTTTTTAAAAAACTTCTGTATGGAAAATGGCTATACCTGAATAGGTCCATGTGTGGACACTTTTATTTGAGTACCTTTTTTCCAAATTTATTTAGTAATGTTGGGATGTAGAAGCATTTATGTATCAATCCTACTTAACATTGAAGTCCCGTGGAGAAATTCCTGTTTAGTTCAGTGGGAGTAGCAGTGAGCACTTAATTTACACATGGATGTGAGGTGCTCAGATACCTTGGTGTTGTGACCTGTAAAAATACCAAAATTGAGACCAACTTCATTTACTCTGACATGCCAGATACTGACTAAAATGTGATTCTATTTCTACAAATCCAGATCTTTGTGTAGAACTTTTCTGTGCTGGACACTTTGTACAGATCATGGAATGTTGAATTCTGATACAATGTTTTCCTCAGATGTTTTTTGACATTCCGATTTCTTCTGTGCAAAATAGTGGGTAGCAGATTAATTACTGTCCATATCTTTTATGCTCCAATAAGACTGTAAAAGAAAACTTTGAGAAAATATTAGGGATTTAAATGCCCGTATATGTTTTTGGACATTTCTTTATCCATACTTACATAATACACTGGACCCTCTCTAGAAAGCGCATCTGTATAACGTGAATTCGGATATAATGTGGTCGGGGCCAAGGATCCCAAAATAGAATGCAGTCACAAATATAATTTCATTTTAACGCGGTCCCTGCGATAACGCGGTCCCCGGCATGGATTCCAAATCCCACATTCTAGCAAGAGTCCGGTGCATATCCATATATATCTAATAGCCTTCTTAGGAGTTGCATAGCAACCTCCTTATAAAATTTTCATTGATGTCATTTAAAAAGAGCATTCCATATGTCTACATAGCATTTTCCTCAGTGATATTTTTGAACACATATTATGTCAAACCTTTCTGAACAAAATTGTGCCTCATCCAAATAAACCTTTTTAGGAAACTGAATATGCATATCATTCAAAATTATTTTTTTGTTTTACAGGAATTCATATTTCTGAGAGCATATTTCAAGAATTTTAAAATCACTTCGTTGATTAACATCTAGAGGCCTAAGGTAATACTAACACTTGGTTTATTTCTGTCACTTTTGTATTTCTAGTCTGATCTGAACCTAGCTATTTAAAACATGTAAATTGAATGGTTTCATCTTCCAGAGACTACAATATTTGTGACTGTATGGCTGAAATGTTCACTCTAAAATTTCAGTATTCAATATGTTCTGCATCTAGTAAAATGTTCTGTGTATGCGATGTGCAGTTGAGAATATGCCTATCCCTAGAATGTAGTTTGTAAATGTATAATCAGTAATGCTAAATAGTCACAGTGAAAATTTATGAACAGATTATTTCCATTTTAAGGATGGAATAAGATTCTATTATGAATTCTATTTTTAATCTCTCTTATTAGTCTGGCTGGAAGAACTGATTTGACTTGAAAATGGCCAGACTTACAAGAAAAAAAAGGAAAATGTTTCTGTAAATTTTGAAGAAAATTAGTAAATCTGGTCATAAAATTTACTACTATGTAATTTACCATACAGCCAATGAAAGAATTTTCAGTGAGATTTAACTATAGTATTGAAGAAACTTAATTAAATTAATTAAACAGTTTTGTTTTTTAAAAAACTATGTGTTAGAATGGCTACAGGTGCTACAGTGGCATAGCAGCCATACTGCAGTGTTCATGATTCCTACATTGGCACAAGGTTTTTTTTAATGGATGTAGTGAAACAACCTCTCCAAGAGGTAGTAGCTAGGTCAAAGGAAGAATTGTGTTGACGTGGCTGCATCTACAGTGGATGATAAGTCGTCCTAACTAAGTTGCACAGTGTGTGAAATTTTTCACAGCCTTGAGTGATGTACGAGTAGTTTAATCATAGATGGCTGACAGTAGCTTAGAGAGAACATAAGGAACCTACATTTAATCTGGATAAACAAGTTTTCCCAAGGCTCAAGTAATAGAGGACTGCCTTTTAGGAGTTAGAAGACTTAAGGTTCTGGCTTTTGAAAGTTTGTGTTGTATCTAGTTCCATACACAATTGTTTTGTAGCCTTGGATTTATTTCTGAATGGCAAGAGGGTTTTTTTCCTGCAAATTACAAAGAAAACTGATCAACCTGTGTTTAAATCACTAAGTTATCCTGAATGTTGAACCATTTACTAGCAGTTATTTATTTATAATGGAACCATGGTAGCCTTATGTTCACTCCCCTTGTAACTTTAAAAAAATTGTAATGTGGCATGAAAGTTTTGTTATGGATGCTTTTGAAAGTATGCAATATGTTTCAGTCCACTTAGCTTAAAAAACACACTTGATTGGAAAACTAAAAAATTAGCATGCAACACTGTAAATTTGAAAAATAAATGAATTAAGAGCTCGTATTGCATAAGGTGTATGTTGGGCCAGGAGAAATACAATAGAAATGGAATACCTTGTGGATTTATGTCTACTCTCTTCAGAGCAGTGCAAGGTAGGGAGAGCAGCAGACCTGAACAAACCTAAGAAGCTCCATAGCTCTGCAGTGCAAGGAAGTGGACATCAGGATCCCTTTCAAGCTTCTAAACTCTACACTGACCATGTTTTTTTGTTTTTCTATTAACTAGCAAGAAGCTGGTAACTTTAAGGTTGCTGTCACACACACAAACACACACACACACGCCCCTCGTAAATGTTAAGGGAAGGTACATATGTGTAAAATGTCTCTGAAATTTAAGAGATTGCAGAAACTGAGTGTTTATATATATATTGACTTATAACAGTTCACTTTTTTATATTGTTATATGCTTAGGTTTCTTTAATCAGTAAAGATCCTTGTGGGGAGCGAGGAGGGTGTATATGCACGGTAGTAACTTTTAAGTTAAAGTTAATGTTTTTGTCTTAGATATTGTGTGGGTGTGGGTGACTGACTCCAACATCTGAAAAATCTACGTAGCTGCCTGATAGAACATCATTGTTTTTATTGCACTTGTATTGCCAATAATAAATAAAGGTTAGCTTTAGGCTTTTACAAAAGGGTTATATAAAGTATCATCATTTTATCTCTTTGCTTTAACTTGTTTTAAATCATTGTATAGCACTGCTGATTTTGAAGCTTCAAACTACTTGCCAGGAGTTTCAATTCAAGTCAGCACTCAGCTGACTCTTTCTTTCAAATTAATACAGTTCAAGTTGAGTTATTTTCAAAGAAAAAGGATATTGAAACAAAGTTATTCTGTTTTTAACAGAACATGAGGAAGTTTGAAACTCTAAACAGGAAAGAACTAAGTGTGTAGCGGGCTTCCCCATATGGCTGATATTTCTTTAAGATTATATCTAGCCAGGATTGTCAATTTACACAGCTAATGATCAGTTGCAAAGTGTTGAATTATACACCAGATATCTTTATTCAGTTAGTTGCTGTAGTCTTAAGCAACTTAAAGCCTATAACAACTTTCATATTAATTTGTAAGAAAATTTAAAAAATGAAATTTAAAAATTCCTTGATTTGAGGAAATGTGATGGAGGCTATGTGGCTTTAGTCCATGTGAATGACCGGTAATGCACACAATTCAAAATTACCATCTCTCTCAAACAGAATGCTGGGTATTTCTTAGAGTCTTTTTCTAAGGGTCAGCACATGTCAGGTTGTGCAGATCTGGAGAGAGCTGTAAGTTTTGGGTGCATAACTTGCTTTTGTGCTTCTAGCATTCATTAATAATTTTTAAAGGCACATATTGTATAGATAAAAAAAGTAAAAGATATTTTACTTACATTGGCAGCTTTGGTGCAAATTGTCATTACTTCAAAAGCCTTAGAAGTAGCTTAGGTTTATACTGTGAACTGAAGAAAGAAGGTAGTTTTCTTTAATGCACTTCTCCCATATAAATTATGGTTTCCATTCAGTAGTGAATAGATTAAAAAAAAAATCTTTAATCTGATTTCACATTTCTGAATTTTTGAAGTTTTCACATGGAGAATTTTGAATTGCTCAGGAACATTCAGTGCTTGATCGCACATACAGCACACCTTCCAACCTGCTAGTAATATCTCACTTGTCCAAAGATGGAAAAACATGTTGACCAGAAAACCTCCCCTTCCCTATTAAGTCATTGAGGTTTTGCTGAGGAGGGATTTCTTTGTCATCCTGATCTGTTTCCCATCCTCTCCCGTCCAATGGTCTTCCATCCAAATAGTTAGAACATAAGAGATCTGGGGTACTGGCTTGACAGCCCATCTCTGTCACAGATCTTAAATCCATTATAAAGTGATGAAACAGTTAGCAAAGCACAAGATTGTACAAAGTGCAGCAAACTATAGGAGATCACATGGGAGGAATGCATGTCTGAACATTGTGTGCAAAGGAAAATTTCCAGTTTCCCTCTGCAGCTTCTCCTAGTTGAGGGACAGATGCAGAACAGTCTGGGAAAGTTTGCATTGCTGTGCTGTATCTGTACCGGCAGGACTTCATTCTATAGTTATAAAATGGCTAAGTCTTTTATCTTTTTTAAATGTCAGTTACTTAAAGAATCAGAATGGTCCAGTCAGTCTTGGATGTAATCTTTTTCTTCCCCAAAGATCTAAAGTGGTATTTACTTTTATATAGTTATCTTTTTGACTAGGGGGAAAAAAATCTATTTATCTCTCTACTAAGTGTCTGATTCATGATACAACAGTAAGATTCACTAATCTGGGCTACATGAAGTCTAAATGTTTTCCCTTTGCCTTTTTTTCATTGTTCTTCCTTTTGGTTAGAAGTAATCCACTGAAGAAAATGGGTCGATCTAATTCTAGATCTCATTCTTCAAGATCAAAGTCCAGATCTCAGTCCACTTCTAGGTCGAGGTCCAGATCACATTCTAGAAAAAAGAGATACAGGTAAATTGATGGTACTTTAATTTACAGTTCTTTGGGCTAATTTGATTTAATATTGTGTTATTTAGTTGCTCTTTTCTTTGTCTCCTCTTACATATGGTCTTCAACAAAAGCGAATTTGAGACCTTAGTTCATCTTATTTAAGTTCAGTTTAGTTTTAGATGTTAATACTGTTGCTTTAATTATTTAGTGCCTCACTTATTTTATCCTTAAACTTCTTGAAGGTGAAGAACAAGAATGCTAATTATGCTTCCTGATTTTTTTCTTCTTTATGTGGTATTTTGTTTGTGTGGTCCCTTTCCTAATGGCTTGTCACACATTCTCACATGTAGCTTTTCAAATCACAAGTAACTTGTAGTACTGACTTTATTTGCAACATTTAACTGCTGGTCTTTCTATTTGACAAATTATACATAACTCTAATTCATCTTTTTTGACTATGTTAATTTCTCATGTACTTTTAGTGTATTACTGTCAAATTGCATTTGACATCAGAGTTTCAGTATAGTTATTTATCTTAAAGGATTTTTGAGTTGTCATGTACTAACTTTTTTTCTTTTAACTTCAGTTCTAGGTCTCGGTCCAGGACATATTCACGATCTCGCAGTAGGGATCGTGTTTATTCTAGAGATTATCGCAGAGATTACAGAAATAATAGAGGAATGAGACGCCCCTATGGTTACAGAGGAAGAGGGAGAGGGTATTATCAAGGAGGAGGTGGTAGATATCATCGTGGAGGTTATAGACCTGTCTGGAATCGAAGACACTCCCGAAGCCCTAGGCGAGGTCGTTCACGTTCCAGAAGTCCAAAGCGAAGGTCTGTGTCTTCCCAGAGGTCTAGGAGCAGATCTCGTCGATCTTACAGATCTTCCAGGTCTCCAAGGTCCTCTTCATCTCGTTCTTCATCTCCATACAGCAAATCGCCTGTCTCTTCCAAAAGACGTGGGTCTCTGGAAAAGCAGGCTAAGAAAACTGAGGGAGCTCCTCTGCAAGATAGCCCTTTAAAAAGTAAATCACAGGATGAACAGAAAGATGCATTTGAACATGACCCATCTGAGTCCCTTGATGACTTTAACAAATCAGCAGCTTCTGGTGACATTTGGCCTGGCCTTTCAGCATATGATAACAGTCCAAGGTCACCCCATAGTCCTTCTATCGCCTCCCCACCCAGTCAGAGTTCATCTTGCTCTGATGCCCCCTTGCTCAGCACAGTTCACTCGGCTAAAAACACACCTCAGCATTCACATTCCATTCAACATAGCCCTGAGAGGTCTGGCTCTGGTTCCCTTGGAAATGGTTCCAGTCGCTACAGTCCTTCTCAGAATAGCCCATTGCATCACATCCCTTCAAGAAGAAGCCCTGGAAAGACAATCCCTTCACAAAGTGCTCCACGTGAGGAGGCTCGAATGCGTTCATTTTATCCTGAAGGTGGGGAACAGGAAACTGCAAAGGGTGGAAAGTTTCTGAAAAGGTAAGAACTGTATCTGTAAAAGTCATGTTGAATCTTAACAGGCGGAGTAGGAACATTTTGAACTTCATTTAATTTACCCACAAGCCTCCTGAACTTCTGCATGAAACAGCCTTGACTGCTTACTAATTTCAGGCTAGTTTTGCTTAAGTTTAACACGTGATGAGCGTTCCTTTTTATTATACTTTAAATTCTTGGTCTAGCTGTATCCTTGTGGAACAGTTGGTTGTCCCTTTCCTTTACACAGTATTTTTATATGTTCTGTTCACTAGTAGAAGTGACAAAGGGTCCTGTGGCACCTTAAAGACTAACTAAAGTATTGAAGCATAAGCTTTCATGGGCTAATACCCACTTTGTCAGATGCAGCCCACAAAAATTTATGCTTTAATACTTTAGTTAGTCTTTAGCGTACCACAGGACCCTTTGTCACTTCGCAATTCCAGACTAACGGCTACTTCTCTGATTCTTGTTCACTAGTAGTATCTATAATGGCTTTGTAAGAAAAAAATAAATGGGAAGAGTATAGTGTCTACCAGGTAATTCTGATTTTTATTCACTAAAAAGAAAATTCTATTCAGACTGACTTTTCATATCTGATAGAATGAAATTGTCCTCTCCACCCCCTCCCAGAAAATTATTTTAAGTCTATGTATGAGTTGGGAAGAGTCCAAATCTTGGACTGGTTTGTTGAACTTAACTATGTCTACATGGAGGAAGGAGTACATTAAAACATAATGTATTTAAATATTTTCTAGCTGACAGATGCTTAGACATGTATTTATAAATTTGACATCTGAGATTTTTTTTATATCAAATGTTCAATTTCAGAGTTAGAATTCGGAATAAAAATACAGCTGTAGAAATCTTACTGAAAATGGACTTAATCTTTTGTCTGATTTCTTATAAAGTTGGATTGAAAAAATGAAGCAATCTGGCTTCTATCCATGCTGTTTATGGAACTGAAATTAAATTGTTCAGTCACCGAAATGCTATTCATAAATGTACTTATAAAGGCACCTGGATTCAGATTTTCCCCTAAACAAATACATTGCTGCCAATGAGTATAGTGGAAACTTCTAGCATGAAGATACTGTATTGAGATAGTGGGAGCTGAATGAAATAAGCATTAATTTTTAAATGCATTTAGCAATGTCAAAGGAGTTAGGGTAGGTCTACACTAAGGGCTTGGTTACACTTACATTTTATAGTGCTCTAACGTGCTGGCTCTGGGGTGTGGACCCCCCCCCCCGCGCCCCCGAGTGCAGCAAGTCTGAGCACTTTAAAGTGCTAGTATGGACAGGCTCTCAGTGTTGGGAGCTGCACTCCCAGTGTTTTGAGCTAATCCCCCTTATGGAGGTGGATTACCAGGAGCACTGGGAGAGCTTGCGCACGGGACCACACTTGCACTTCAAAGCGCTGCTGCAGGAATGTTCCCGCAACCGGGCTTTGAAGTTTCCAGTGTAGCTATGCCCTTAAACTGCTAGAGTGGTAAAGTTGCAGTGCTTCACTTTAGACCAGGGGTCTAAAGCCCATGGGCCAGTTCTGACCCATGGCTCCTCCTAACTAGCCCCTGAGCTCCGGCTGGGGAGGCTAGCTCCTCGCCCACTATCCCCCTCCCTTGCAGAGGTTGGGGGGGGGGAGGGTGCTGCACGCTCTAGTGATCAGTCACAGCAGTGTGTCTGGCAGCATGGTAAGGGGGCCAGGGCTGGGATGGGGGGTTTGATAAGGGGCAGAGGGTCTTGGAGTGGGTGGGTCAGGGGATGAGGAATGGGGGGCTTGGATAGGACATGGGAGTCCCAGGGGGCTTGTCGGAGTGGGGGGATGGCTAGGGGGAGGGGTAGTCGGGATAGGGGGAGGGGTCTTGGGGAGTGGTTAGGGTGAGGGCGCTCTGGAGGGAGCGATCAGGGGACAAGGAGCTGGGGGGGTTGGATGGGGAGGCACAGGCTGTTTGGGGAGGCACAGCCTTCCCTACGTGGCCCTCCGCACAATTTTGAACCCTGATGTGGCCCTCAGGCCAAAAAGCTTACCCACCCATGCTTTAGATGGTACCTATGCCAAAGGCAGGGGCTCTCCCATTAGAGAAGATAATTTACCTCCCTGAGGCTATATCTACACTGAAGATGCCACAACAGCAGTTGTACCATTGTAGCGTTTTCAGTGTGGACACTACTTAACGCTGCTGGGAGGGGTTCTCCTCTCAGCGTAGGTGATCAACCTCCCCGAATGGTAGTAGGTAGGTCGATGGAAGAATTCTTCTGTTGACCTTGCACTGTTGTCAACAGGTCAGTCCAGTTGCATCTCGGGTCATGGATTTTTCACATCCCTGAGAGATGTAGCTATGGTAGTGTAAATTCCCAGTGTAGACAGAGAATTAAAAAGCCAGGTTATATAGTTGTTCACAGTATTCCTGAAGTCTTAGGCCTTGTTTGCACTACAAAGTTTTACTGGCGATAGTTATGCCACTTTAATTAAACCCACCATTGCATGTTCACACAAGCTCCTTGTGTCGTTTGAGTACATCCACACTAACAGCTCTTGCATCGACACAGAAAGCAGTGCACTGTGGTAGCTATCCCATTGTGCAACTGGCTGCAAGGTGCTTTGGGAAGCGTTTTCAATTCCTCATGGGACAGTTACAGCTGATACAGGTTTCTCAATCCCATCATTCCAGGGGCATCCTACTAAATTGTCCACCACTTTTTGAAGTGTGGGGAGGTAGGGAGAGGAGAGTGGTGTATGTGAGGCTAGAGAGACAGCAGGCTGATGGACCTATCCTGAGGTGGGGGAGGGGGACACGTACACCCTCCCCACACAATAGCTCCCCATTTCTGCTAGACAAAGCAGTCTCTCCTGAAGAAGCCTGTTCTGCCTGCCTGTGGTTCTGTGATTCCTTCCTTTTCCTACAACCTCCTCCGCTGCTGGGAGTGGCATCCTGAGCAGCTCTATGAGGAATGTCAAAGCAGCACAGCAGTCTGCATTTCCCTGTGTTCCTAGTGCAGGGCAGAACAGGAGAATTCCCCATTAATGATTTAATGATTCCCCAAACAGAGCAGCACACTCAGGTGTCAGGTACTTCCTGGAGCTTTGAAAGGGGAGGGGTGCTTGGCTGCAGAGCAGCAGAGATTAAAAATGAGCAGAGCTCTCATGACAGGCTTTGTGGGATACTGGTGGAAGCTAGTTATGTTGACAAAACAAATGGGAGTGACCCTTTGTCTCTTTAACTTTGCTACAAAAAGCTTTATGCCTCTTATTGAGATGGTTTTATTTTGCCACCAGATAGATATAGTTTTGTAGTGTGTAGGCCTCCCCCGTTTTGTCTGCTAAAGGCAGCTTTTGCCAACAAAACTTTGTAGTGTTGACAAGGTTTTACTGGGACTAATGACTTATGCCAATATAGAATTGTGAATCTGTTACAAGCACAGCAAGATTTTGAAAATGGTTTTTAATTTTTGCATTTTTAATGGTACCCTTTTATTTTTGTTGAAATAATTGTCCCTGAAATGTTAGCATTCAAGAGTAAAATGAAAACTGAAATATTAAACTTTCTATGATTCTCCTACAGACAAAATGACAGGCATAAAAGTGTTTCAAGCTGGGCACCAAATTAAATATCCACAAACCACTAGTTTTAAAAATTCCTGTAGTCAATTTCTAGGAATTTATTAAAAGAATCCCTTTCTATGTATTTTCCCCCCAAAGGATAGCACTTAAGTGGCTGTGGATGTAATAATAATGCTGTGCAAAAAAATATATGCTGACCACTTGAACTACTCAGTGGAATTTGTTTTTGTGTTGGTGGTTCTGTGATACTGAGGTGACTCAGAAGTAAAATGCAAATGAACTGGAATGAATGCAATCCAGAGTTACCATCCTCTTCTTTGCTATCCACAGGTACACAGATGAAGAGTCTAGAGTATACCTGCTTGATAGGGGTAATACCAGGGAGAAAGAGGCCCAGAAGGAGAGAGGATCAGAAAAAGGGAGGACAGAGGGAGAAAGGGAATGGGAGGATCAGGAAGCTTTAGATTATTTCATTGGTAAAGATGCTGGGAAACAAAAGTTTAGTGACTCTGAAGGGGAGGAGACAGAGGATTATGGACAGTTCAGAAAATCTGTCCTCGCAGATCAGGGTAAAAATTTTGCTACTGCATCTCACCGGAATGCTGAGGAGGAAGGAACCAAATACAAATCTAAAATTTCAATGAAGGGCAATAGAGAGAGTGATGGATTTAGAGAAGACAAGAGTTATAAACTTAAAGAGACTGGCTATGTAGTGGAAAGGCCTAGTGCAACAAAAGATAAGCACAAGGAAGACGACAAAAGTTCTGAGAGAATAATGGTGAAGAAAGAAACTCAGTCACCTGAGCAGGTAAAGTCTGAAAAGCTCAAAGAACTCTTTGATTACAGTCCCCCTCTACACAAGAATCTGGATGCGAGAGAAAAATCCACCTTCCGAGAGGAGAGCCCACTTAGGATCAAAATGATAGCCAGTGACTCCCATCGTCCTGAAGTTAAGCTCAAAATGGCACCGGTACCTCTTGATGATTCCAATAGGTAAATTATCCCAATTCACAGTACTCTTCCTCAAACCCCGTACAGAGTTTACCTAGACATTATTTAAACCACTGGTTTCTTTTGTCTCTTTCTTGTTGATGCATTTTAGACCTGCCTCCTTGACTAAAGACAGGCTGCTTGCTAGTACGCTTGTCCATTCTGTCAAGAAGGAGCAAGAGTTCCGATCCATCTTTGACCACATTAAGTTGCCACAGGCCAGCAAAAGCACATCAGAGTCATTTATTCAGCACATTGTGTCTTTGGTTCATCATGTCAAAGGTATGTACTCAGTTTACCACAGCAAATACCAGTATCGGCTTTTATAACAATGGTCAATTACAGATAAACCTGCTTAATGTCACTAGTAAAGAGACAACACAGTTCTCTGTTTCTTCATACTAATCTATTCACACTTTTTTTTTTGAGAAGAGCTCAACTTAAAATAACCCCCCAAAAGACTGCAGTTAGTCCAAAAAAACTATATCAGTAATACCAAATTTGTATATTTTGATAAACTGTGTTATACGGTGAAATAAGCTGTGGACAATTTGTGAATTTTTGCACTCAAGTTTAAATTTTCTTTATTTAAAAAACTATATATTGGCTGATGTTTAGATTTCTTTGAGGTTGCTAATTCTCCTGTTCAGTGATTGATTTCTGTTGTTTCCAAATTACTCTGTTTAATGTGAAAATACCATAAATCTTTTGATTACGACATTCCAGTATCCCTCTTCAGAAAATATTTTTTTAAGAGTATGAAAAGAATAAAAACTATGTGAAATAAATATACAAAAATAAAACTAATGAAATTTCATTTTGTTTTCATTCTTTATTTGGCAATTTAAGCAACACTGGAGCATAGAATTTCATACTTTTCCACTTGGCACTGTCCAAGTTCATCCCTCTTTAAATGATTATATTCTAATTCTTTTCTGATTGAGCAGCAGTTATTGCCATTCATTATCGTTAGGCTAAATTAGTTCCTTGGGAAGCATCCAGTAAAGAGGGATGATTTTCTATATCACAATTAAGTATAAAATACTCTGCAAGCTTATTAGAGACTTAGTATTGTCTGACTGAGTACAATCCTTTTGTCTAACATGAGGACATTTACAGAGTTTCTGAAACCAACTTTTTCTGTTAGCAAAGCATCTTTTGTTGCCAAACATATGTCTTATTCATCTCTCTTAATAAATTAATTAAGACCATAGACCTTGGTGATGAAAATTGTTGGTGTTTCACAACAGAAGAGGGAATTGAGTTTTTTAAATTTCCTCGAATAAGAGCCACCTGATCAGATGACCAGTTTTAATTTAACCGTAGTTATGTATTCATTATTAAGATACTTTAAATGTGCTAAGTTGGTGTGCTGAACATCCAAAAAAGTGCTATATAATAAATAGCTAAAGGACCAAGGTTTAGTAGTTTTCTGAAATTTGAGTTGGTTTCAAAATAAGTATTTTTGCAAAGAGGATTTTTAGAGCAGTTTTAAAGGTTGTTTAATAAAATAATCCTTTGTTAATTACTAGCTGGCTACATATCGACATTTGAAACCAAATTATCTATACTCTTTTTGACATGTCAGGGATTTAGAGCTTGATCCTACATTGAAGTCAGTGGCAAAGCTCTCATTGACTTGTGTGGTGCAGGACTGAGACCTGAAGGGGGCAGTGTTTCTAAATCTCTTGTGTGTTGATGAATGAATAGATCACTTAAACAGTCTCCTTTGTGTAAATGTGATAGGTAAAGTCTAACATCTGGCTCAGAAATGTAACTGTTTATCAACCAGTCTGTGGCCAAGTTATTTGATGTGTGTATACCATATTTTGTTTCTAAAACTTTTAGCTTTTCTGCACACTTCAAAATTACTTTTTTGTGATCCAATTTTAGTAAATTTTCTTTTTTTTAAAAAAAAAAAAGAACTGAAGTTATGATTCATTATTGGTGTGATGCAACTGGTCTGAACAGCTCTTTATTAATATAGAGCTGAAAATGCCCAGTGATGTTTTCTTTTTCATTATAACTAGGTCCTGGAATGTGTTTTGAAATGGCAAAATCCATGTTACAAAAGTAAAATAGCTGTTGAAAGATACAGATGCAAAAACAGGCAAAGTTGAACCTTCTCTCTTCCTGGCAAAAATGGCATAAAAACTGAGTTGCTAGCTCAAATTCCTGGGTTTGATGGAATTATGATTGAGGCACTACCCTTGTAGTGGCCATTTCAAGTTTTAATGATTGGTTATGAGACATGTGCTGGATATTGGGCGGTAAGTTGATACAGATGTATGTTGACCTGTTAAGCAGATAGCTTGCTTCATATGTAACATTTCATAGTTCATGACTTTATACGTCTTTCTATTTTACAGTTAAACACATTTGTTGAGCTGGTCTTTAAAAATTCAGTGTCGCTACTACTAATTTTAACTATCTCAAAGACAAAAGAAAACTTGTTTGTTAGAGAAGCTGTCAGGTTTGCCAAGATGCCAGATGCTTAAATGAATATATTAAGCTGTAGGGCTGTTAATTGAGTTTGATAATTTAATCATCTCTGTTTCTAAAGGAAAAGTTGCATTCTTTTAAGAAATAACTTACATTTAATAAGTCTACATGTAATCATCGATGCACAAATTGTTTTAATGTTCTGTCAAAACTAATTCTGTCTTAAGTTAGAATTTTAAATTTATATAGCAATTGTTTGTTACCTGAAAATACTGATTCAAAATAACTTCATATGCTCTTCTGGGCACAGTGTAAAGAAGGAAACCTAAACAGCTGCGCCTTTTCCTCCATCAGAGGAAAATGCATCAGTGAAAAGGGAAGAGTCTGACTCATAATGAGTTATGGTGCTTGAATTAGTTTTAGTACTAGCAGGGCATACCTGTGAGGAAGCTTGCAGTGGTGTTGTGTGCTGCTATTATCTGCTCGTTGAGGCTACAAGAAGGGTAAGAGTGGGGAAAAATCCTCTTAACAGATCTGCCTCTTCTTTATATATTTGTTTTAATGTTTTCTTTTTGCCTACTATATGCCTTTCTGTCAGGAATGGAAATACTTATGTAGGTGGAATTTAACTAACTAGACAGAATTTCTCTTCTTTAACCAACAGAACAATACTTCAAGTCACCTGGAATGACCCTAAATGAGAGGTTCACTGCGTATCAAAAAGCCACTGAAGAACATTGCACCCGGCAAAAGAGCCCAGAAATACACAGGTATATGCCAGTTGCATTACTAGATGCTGCTTATTTCAGTTAAGTAATACATTATATTTCTTATAAGAACCCCAAAATGCTTTTCTAATTACCTCTGAATTCTTCACCTGAGAGAGGCATGAACTCATCTGAGCACAGGATTAGGAGCTAGGAACTCCTGGGTTCTTATCCAAACTCCAGCTCTATATGTGGCTTTGTGGCAAGTCTTTTGTCTGCCTCAGTATCTCTTTTGGGCTATACCAGGGGTCAGCAACCTTTCAGAAGTGGTGTGCCGAGTCTTCATTTATTCACTCTAATTAAAGGTTTTGTGTGCCAGTAATACATTTTAACATTTTTAGAAGGTCTCATTCTATAAGTCCATAATATATAACTAAACTATTGTGTGTAAAGTTAAAAAGGTTTTTAAAATGTTTAAGAAGCTTCATTTAAAATTAAATTAAAATGCAGAGCCCCCCAGACTTGTGGCCAGGGCCCGTGCCATAGGTTGCCTGCCCCTGGGCTATACTTACCTGCCTAACATGCAGTATTGAGCATTGAGGCTTAAGTATTTTGAAGATGGGGAAAACACCACTTGAGTGCTTATTCTTCTCATATGTGAGCTAGTTCATGTTGTGACTTCATCACTAACTTTTCAACTGCATTAATAATTTACAGCAGTTTGAAAATATAAACCTGAGCTGTGTTAGTGCCTGAAAGGTAAGCAAAGGTAGGGCGTGTGTATCATTGCTAACTATTGGAATTAGTTATAAAAGGCTGCATGCCTTGTTTTGAGTATGTTACATGTGTGAGGTTAAATATACTCTATAGTCAGTATTCTGCATCAGAAATATTTTTGAACTTTTTATTTTCTTCTTTTAAAAGGATGTTATTAACTGCTGTTGAGCATGAGGTAGTTTTAATGAGCTGATCACTTTTACAGAGCTCTTGAAATACATAACCCATTAAGGCTTTTACATCTTTAAAAATAAGGGAAAAGCAAAATGTCATACTTGCACATGTGTATTCATTGGGCAGAATCAGATTTTTCATTATCTGAATATATTTAAAGGGATCATAGGGACCTAATACTATAAATAGAAAGATCATGCTGAAAAATAGAGTAGCTCTTGATGTCTTCGTTTTCTCAAATGTCCAAAAGAAGCACAGGAAGCCATAAACGATCCCCTGTATGTATGGCTAGACGCTATTTTTATTTTACATTTAGGAGGATTGACATCTCTCCAACTGCCCTGAGGAAGCATACCCGTTTAGCAGGTGAAGAGAGAGTCTTTAAAGAAGAAAGTCAAAAAGTAGGTTCTGAGTTAATATTAAATTGGTATTTTAGATTTAGTAAAATAATGTGTATTTCCTTTTGAGTCTAAACTTCAAGGTAGAGTATTTTTCTTTTGATTCGTATTTATAGCCCAAAGAGTACTTGGACCTAAACTACTTTTCATCTCTGGCCTTGGACAAAATATGTTAGCAACTCCTTGCCAAGATTCCATGATGTTTCCTTCCAGTTTTCCTGATTTTGCAGCATGTAGCTGACAAGAACTAGAAATCAAGAAAACTGGTCATTTGCAGATGTTGCACCTGAATTAATCAGCTGTTTATGCTGTCCTAATAACACAGTTCTTCAGAATAAATTGTACTAAATATTAATCCACCCACACACAAATCTGACAGTTGCTTTTAAAAATAGATCTCCCTGGTGATTTGTTGGAACATCTTCTCAGAAGCTAATTCCGAAATAGTTTAAAAAAATCATCAGGCATAGACATATAAAAGTCAAACAACTTTCTGTTATTAAAAATCGACTAAATGTTCTGAAGAGTGTTGAAACTAGCAAAGTTTATTACTTCTTTAGAAATTTGGCAATAGTACAAATGGGAGGACAACTTTTATCTCTTCTGGATTTTTCCATTTTAAAATGCAGTTCCTGAAATCTCTTCCTTTCACAGGGAGATAAAAAATTAAGATGCGATTCTGCTGATCTTCGGCACGACATTGACCGTCGTCGAAAAGAGCGAAGTAAAGAACGAGGGGACTCTAAAGGTTCCAGGGAAAGCAGTGGATCAAGAAAGCAGGAGAAAACGCCAAAAGATTACAAGGATTACAAACCTTACAAAGATGACAGGTAAATATTTGAACTTTCTAAAGTAGGTTTTTTAGTTTCTAATTAGCCTTTTGTAATTGTAAGCTTAATTGCTTTCAATTTTCACTGTGTAATGGAACATTTAAATTTAAACAATTAAAATTATTTGTTTTACAGCAAAAATGTATTATCTGTCTTTTACACGGCTTATGGTGGATGAGGACAAAAACTTTGGAATAGCAAGCTAACACTGAAAAAAAAAATGACAAATTAATCTGTCCTATTATCCAGGCTACATCAGGAGGTTGGACTTCAATGCAGTACATTTCTGTAAACAGTTTGTGTAAGAACTTTGGTTCGTTATGCTTGATTCCGCACTTTTTCAACTCATAACACCCAGAGTATGAGAATTTTTACTGATACCTAGGTTTAACATGGGCGAGAAGGGAGAAATACTTATTTTTCTAAAGCCAGTGGGCTGTTTTTAAAGAAAAATGTTAGTTTTTATAGTTATGTTTCAGTGGATACTTTATAGCTGTGGTAAGAGATATTTCAGGTATGACCTATTGGGTGTTGTATTAAAATCTTGTAAATTGGGTCAAAATAGTGCCAGTATGGGGTTATTGAATACAAAGTCTTGCATTAGGGTTTTGTTGTTTTTTTTCCTCTTGCTTTACACTGGGTATATGATGGATTTTACTTGTGCTTCATTTTTCCCATTTCCTTTCTGCCTCTGGTATCCACACTGTCATCCACTGGCTAGTTTTGTACTGATATCCACGTAGGGATGCCCAGAATATATCGGCTATTTTCAACAATATGTGGAAACTCTATTAACTTAAAATTTATAACTTTTGCTCTAAGGGTTTTTCTCCCTTCTTCTTTCCCTTTTAGTACCCGCCAAATGGCAGTTAAATATGGCACTCTTCGTTGAATCAAAAACCAGAGAAGTAATTTTGCAGTCTACTGGTTTCCAACTAATTAGCAATAGTATTTGTACAATATATTTTAAAGATATGGAAGGAGGATGAAAAGTGAAATTATACTCTACTTTAAAATCTGAAATACATATTTTATGGATGATTTATATATAACCTAAGGGGGAAGTAGCTTTTACATAAACAGAGACCTCCTTTAGTGTAGCGTGCTACAGGGTATTTTTTTTTTTAAACAGCACAAAGTGTTGTTTTTTATTTTTCAGTAAACAAAAAAGAGAGCAAGACCGTTCTCGATCTTCCTCAGCTTCATCCCCGTCTTCTGCCTCATCTAGTTCACGAGAAGAAAAAGATGGCAAGAAAGAAAGAGATGAAGAGTTCAAAACCCACCATGAGCAGAAAGAATATTCAGGTTTTACAGGAGTCAGCAGGCCAAGAGGCACCTTTGTAAGTCTTTTTCTCTGCTCCCTCCAAAACTTTCATTGCTATACTATTGTTACCTTAAAGAAGTGTTAGGTAATTGGTATGACTGTAGGATCCATTTTTCTACGATTAAGATGTGCAGTGCTTTATTTTAGAAGTATCATGATGAAGCATGCACACTGTTGCTTGGATCTGAATGTTTTGTTTACTCAAGCTAAAAACGAAAAAGAAAAAATAACTAACAATAGTTTAAGAAGATAAAGTGTCTAATAGTATAGTGCTGTCTTTGTTAATTATTCAGAATAACAAGTCTAAAGCACTTTCATATTATGGACCACAGCAAAAGTGAGAGAACTCTTTTTAGACAACTCTCTTTCCAAGACTTCCCTCGCAGCAACAATAGCAAATACAAGGGGGGAAAAACACAATCCCTGTTAATGCTATGGGTGTGGCTGCTTTATTTCTTGCTACTTTGTATCTGTGCAGTTTTCTTTTATTTGGGGTAGGATTTTAAATATACTAATATCTATTTATTAAGACTACATTTTGATATTTGTCCTGTAATCCCTAGTGCTTCCAAATTTTCCAGGTCACATTGCAGTTGGGTTCTGCCATCTGAGTTTACTACCTTCTCAATTTTGTTATTCTCCTCAAACTCATACATGGTTGAATTTATACACTTGACAGCCATGAAGCAGCTGTGCTGGGCAAAGCAGGACGGCTTGCTTTTGTTTGTTAGTGTTTATCTGAATGAATGTCCTGGACTGGACTAGTCGGCAGCAAAGCTAACTGGTTGAAGACTGGAAGGTGGTGTCATTGTGATTTGGAAGTGTGTTGACCAAAGTCCAGAAACAGTGGATTTTAAAATTCATTACTCAATAAAATGATATAAACAACATGTTAGTTCACTGATGCTACATGTAGTTCACTGATACTAAACTGGAAAATGTGCAAACACCAGTGAGGACCAAAAAACAGTTTAAAAAAAAAAGATCTCTAGAGATTAGAAATGTAGGCAGGAAGTAAACATTAGGGGCTATAACTTTGAACGTTGGAATTTCCCCCAAGTGTGGCTTTCAAACATGCAGATTCTTTGGGAAGGAGTAACTAAACTATCCTGATGATTCCTTCATGTAACCTGTGAAATTGAATCAGTTATGCTGAAAGAGACCATAGATTAGACAAACAGTCAATATATGGCTAAAAATGGCTGCATATAAAATGGCATTAGAGTGGCATATGCTTTCTCTACAACTGTGGTTGCACATACAACACTATTCAGTTGTAGGCAACATCTGACTAAAAAGAGAACAACAAAAATATTCACAGGGCTGGCAAGGTTGATTTTTATGAAGAAAGATTTTTAAAAGACCTCTAGAGATTAGAAACCTAGGCAGATTAAAAAAAAGTTCCGCTTCAGAATGACTAAAAGAGACATAAATCAACAAGCACTTGATGTAATCTCCAAGTGCGAAGAGGAGTGTAGCATGATACACAGGTATCTAGGTAGGAATAATGGGCTAAAATTGAAAGGGAAGATTAGGGCTGAAAATCAGTAAAGTGGTTCCTGTTAGTAAGATATTCGACTGTGGAAGAGTTTCCTAATAAAATTGTAGATGCTTCAGGGCTTGATAATCTAATTAAATTGGACAAATGTACTGGAAGAAACATTGCAGCATTTGTAATTTAATTTAGGTAGGGAGATGTGCTGGTAATTGAATGGGTCTCTGACATGTCTGACTTCTGATGATTGTCTAGTAACAACTTGAAGGATGCTGTAAATGAGAAATAATGGCACTCCTTACTGACTAACTCATTTAGACAGTGATATTTATATATAGGATTATTTATTGACCAATCCAAGACTATTGTGATGAGATCTAGACAGGCCTGACAGATTAGCTTGCATCTTTTGTCTACAATCATAAACTAGATTGTATAGTTTTTACCAGTACAGGTAAAGTGAAATATCTTTGTTCTCTAATTTAGTTGGCTATATTCCAATTCACAGTTTTTATTTTGGATTAAAAAAACTTTAATTTGCAACAAAATCTTCCCTTTTGTGTTTGGGGCTATTATGGTATAACCTGGCTGGCTGGCCAAAAAGGAGTAGATTTGCTTAGGTGCAAACTAAAAGATGGCTGTTCACCAAAAACCATGAATGAGATTTCCACCAGCAGGTTGCAGTACTTATTTACAAAATGAGACAGACGCACACATCTTGTATAATGTAAACCCATAAAGATAATGAAAGCATTCATATCTGGTCTTCTGTCCAAGTGAATAGAAACCTGCACCCACATTTTCTGACCTTACTTTTACAGTTCCTTAAAGGTTCTTCATGTGAACTCTTCCCAGACTGAAACAGGAGCTGTCTTTATGCTAAAAGTCTCCCCCTCTTTTTCTGTCATGCCCTGAAACATGTAGCCCATAACAGTAGCATGATTATGGTCTATATTATCTAGACTGCCTTGTAATGTAGGATTACTAAAATAGCCACCATAGCCCAACTCATGATTGATGGAATTTCAGCCTGCAGAATTAGCTGACTTGGGCTTTGATCTTGGCAGCATTCTGTTTCCCAAATGCTATTTCCTCCTCCACAGTGACAGCGTCCCCTGTCATACTCTAATTTTGCAATGAAAAGGATTCAGAGGGTATCAGAGGCCAAAGTATTTCCTAAATTTATGCATTTACTCTAATCTACACCAGACCCTCGCTATAGCTCGGGGTTCGGGATCCATGTGCGGTCCCACGTTAACACAGAGGACGTGTTGCCATGGATCCCAATTTAAATTTGGGATCCATTGCTGCGACCGTGCTACATGCAAACCTGTGCTATAGCAATGCTGGCTATAGCGAGAGTCCGGTGTATGTTTTCCAGATAACCTTTCTAATAACCCCAACTTCTTTCTGTTCCTGCACAGTCTTCTTTAATATTATATATCCAACGCTTTCCAAATTATCATTTTTAAATGTCTCCATTTTATTTGTTGCTTTTAGTGTTTTGATAAGTCTTGTGAATCCTCCACTGGTCTGTTTAGTCTATTTCTATTCAAGGATAAGTAGTATTAAACTTTCTATGATTCATGTTCTTTTCTGCACTCCTCCCCTCTTTTTGGTCAGTCAGTTCTCTCAATTTCACATTATGGGTTGACATATACTAAAAATCCCATAAAAATATTTGAATGCACTTCAGCTGAATGGAGAGGATTGTTACCTCAAAGTGAACACTTAATTAGACTTAAAGTATTACATGTGAATTCTTAAGCTGTTGTTTTATGTTTATGTATCTTCTAATTGAGGGAAGAATACAGAAATAACATTTTGGTTAATACAGTTGAACTTGAATGTTTGCTTTTTGACTAAATGCATATTGATTAAATACATAAACACTCTGGTTAATCAGTTTCGAATTAGGGGCAGAGGAAGAGCCAGAGGAGTTTTTGCTGGAACAAATACTGGTCCCAGCATCTCAAATGCTACTTTTCAAAAAAGACCGAAAGAAGAGGAATGGGATCCTGAATATACCCCAAAAAGCAAGAAATACTTCTTGGTGGGTGCTGGAAAACTTACTATATATAATGCATGCATCTATTATCAAAGCATATTTTATAACTGATGTTAAAGAGGTGGTGTCTGTGTGCATGCTGCTTTTGTTCTGGCAGCTGTCAACGACTTTAGCATATTATTACTATGAGAGGATCAGGGTCCTAGTTGGTCCAGTACCTGATTCCCTGCCATCCTTCTGCAGCAGAGTGGTGGGCAACAGTAGCAGGTCACTCCATAGAGGACATCTCCCACCATGCCTGCTTTTTTCCTATATGTGGGGTGGAGAATGAGGAAGTGTGTCAACCTACCACGCATAGCCTAAAATGTTAAAACAAACACACATGGACCACCCAAACCAACTTGAATGTTTTTCTCCAATGGATCTAAAGCAGACACTGATGTTTGGTGTCTCGGCTGTGCCTGAGAGTCCTGCAAGAGTGGTGTGTTATGAGTAGATGGTAGCATACAGTATTGGCGGGGGGAGGTGGCATGGTGCACCTGGATTGGCCCTGGTAGCAGCAGCCCTGCTGCTCTCAGTAGAGTAGTGAGATACATGAATGTACTCTGACATCTGTTAAACATTACGTTGCCCTACTGGTATCAAAAGAAGGGTTGTTAAGATCATTGACCAAGATAGCTCTTACTTAACTTGTTGAATATGCAGCCTCTCTTCTGCTTGTGCTGCTTGATCTCTCTTTATTAAGTGGATTTTCAAATGATAATAAAATACTAATACTATAATATTCAGTGGTAAAAATAAGTCCATTTCTGATAAATTTTAAGTTTTCATAGTGATATCTGATCTTTAGTCAGTAAATGACTATAGAGTAATAAAGTTTTATACAGGAATATCTCCACCAGTAATTCTGGAAGAAATTTTAATTGGCTGAAGCAAGAGGAACTTTAGTGTTGTTTGTTCACTGCAGAAAGCTAATTAGGAATCTCTCTTTTGGGGTCCTTAGAATACTTTAGCTTTGCTTCTTCCTCATAGAAGGGATTAACAGCTTTTATATATGAAACTTAGGGGCTTTGCTCTGCTCTGATGCAAGTTAAACTGAATTTCCCCACTTCCAAAAAAATCCAAATCTGTCTTTGAAATTTGAACATGGTGTCCTATTCAAAACTTTTTCACAAAACATTAATTTTTATTAAGGTTCAGAAGAGTTATAAAATTGGGATTTACTTGTAAGCCTTATTTTTTAGTCAAGTAGCTAATGGAAGATGTTCTGTCATCCTCAATAGCAGCACTAAATTCCAAGGGTTTTAAGCATTTTTTTCAAATGTTATAAATACTGAATGGGGGGAAAACTGCATTAAAATCATATCACAATGTTGTATTACTATACAGTGAGGTAGGTTCTCAGAGTGCTAAATATATTATCACTTTTGCTTAAAAGAAACAACTTTGGCTTTTCTAGAATATGAAATACATTTTTATGATATTAAAAACAACAAAGATAAGTTTGTAGTAAGAGAGAGGCTAGAGGAATTTGCCTATTAATTGGTAGTCAGCTTCTGCTTTTCAATTGTGTGGAAGCTATTGAGCCCCTCCCCTCCTTTTGTATACTGCCACCAGCAGCAGGAGATATCAGGTAGCCTGTGAAGGGCAGCACTTCCAACTGTGGCAGAAGATTGTGAAAACAGAATGGCAAGGGTAAAGCTAGTAAATTTCATTAAGTAACTGGTTTATTGCCCACCTTTTAAGTGGAAGTTTGAGTAGTCCCCCATAGGACAGGACCTCTCAGATGTGACTCTTCACAAATAAATGAAGACTTTTAGAAATTACAAACTATTTCAAATGTTTATTTACAGTATGAGGACAAACATCAGTTATAAAATGTAGGTTAAACAGTGGGTTAAACTACTAGCGTATTCCCTGGAAAACCTCTCGTACAGATTATGTATAAAACACACTTGTCAGTGCATTGAATTTAAGGTGCCTGCATGTTATGGTGATAGGTGCATTACAAATGTCTTAGCATGTTATTCGTTATTCATTTAACTCATCCTTGTTCTATTTGACCTATATTACCATAGCATGATGACAGAGATGATGGTGTGGATTATTGGGCCAAAAGAGGAAGAGGCCGTGGCACTTTCCAGCGTGGCAGAGGGCGGTTTAACTTCAAAAAATCAGGTAGCAGTCCAAAGTGGACACATGACAAATACCAAGGGGATGGGCTTGTGGAAGATGAAGAAGAAACAATGGAAAATAACGAAGAAAAGGACAGACGCAAAGAAGAAAAGGTAGAAAACTCTGGCTTGTCGGTGAATTGAAGAACAGATTTCCTTCCTCACCATATCCTAAGTGATAAAATTGACAAAATAGTTTTCATTTAAAAAATATTTTCATGCATCTGTAATAATGGACAAAAGGGGGCAACTCATCCCTATTTTCTTTATTTCTACAGGAGTAATATGAAGAAAAATTCCAGCTGAAAAAGCAGCCCTTGCACCACCCACACAGCATTTTTAATATTTTTTGTCGTCAAATGAATGTAAGCATTTTACTTAAATTTTACTGTTTAAAAGTAGTTTAGAGGGATTGTTTTTTGTTTTAAGCCTTTAGAGATCTTGATATAGTAAACTGTATGTTGACGATCGTACAGGTAGAAAGTAAAATGATATTTGTAATTATCAACTTTTAAGAACTTTTACTGTCTGTTATATACAGTGTAATTCTGCTCTGTCCAAAAGATATGGTCAAGTGCAACTCAAAAGTTTTGATTCTCCCCCATGACGCTGTGTTTTATTCTGAAGTAAACTTATAGCTCTGCATACCTGAAATCTTGGAAGAGCTTTTTTTTTTTATAAATTAGTATCAATCACAATGAAGTTAGTGTTTTCCTTAGATGTAATGAACCTGAGCAAAGTCTGTTGTGTTTTGCACCTCATCCAAAAGTAGTGTTAAAAAATTGGCTTAAGGCAGCAGTCTTTTATTTATATATATATAAGCACTTTTCACAGTGAACAGACTGAAATGAAATGTATTTGAAAATAGTCTTCTTCTAGCTTACTAAAGAAATCTTAACCCATAGCTTGATGGGAACTGTACTACAAGACTAATGCAGTTCACTTTCTGTTTTAATAACTGCAGAAAACATGCTGTGGATCATATTTGAGAGCTAACATATTTCAGTATCCCTTATAATGAATGTGGATGGAGATGTATACAAACCTGTATTAACATTGTCATACATTCACATTTCTAGACCACCCCCACGATGGGAACTCTCTTCTGAACAGATCTAAATATGACAAGTATAGCTGTAGCATAACAGGTGCTACGTTTCTCCGTCCATATACCGCTACTGGGGAAATGCCTCAACTGTTTGTGCAACAGCCCAAAAAGTAGTTTGACTTCTAAACACTGTAACCAGAAGATTTGTCCTACATTCCAAATGCATGTTCCATTTTTGCATATGACATAACAAGGTAAACCACTAGTGGGAAAAGTTACTTTAAGAAAATCTGTTTAGTATATTTCAGACTTTGCATGCATAATGTATGAAGTCTTGTGAATGGAGCACTAGGTGCTATCTTAAAACTTTTCAAACACAGTGAATAACACAAAATAACACTCTCAAGACTCTGTTTTGAGGAGTTTTAATTGGAGACTTGTGGGTTACTGATAGAAAGTTTTAGTCAAAAAGTTTGTGGCACTATTAATCCAGCTGCCCTTTGTGTCGGTCTTTGTTCCAGTTCATAAAACTGCCTTTTCAATTTATTTACGTGGGCTTTCTTCTTCAGGTGAATATTCTGGCAAGTGTGAATTCTCTATTACGTTTACAGTCTTATATGGAATAAAAATCTAAAAGTTTTTAAAAGGATGAAATGTTAGAATTTGTGCCTTAATGTTCTAAACATCTTACAGAAACTTGAACATTTTAACATAAAACAATCTGAAACAGATTTAAAATATCAGTGATAAGTTCTAAAGCACATTCCCCTTCAACATTTGAAAAACACACTGCAGCACTAAACTTCAAATTGAAACTAACTTGCTATTAGATTTTAAGATCACTAACAATTTAAAACAGTAAGAGCTTTTTCATTTAATTTAATTCTCTAAAGTTGAGCCTTACTTCCTTTCCAGCCTCACATAGAATCACTTGTGCTTCTAGGTCTTTTGTTGCAGAAATAGCAAAATAAAAAATCTTATTACAACTAGATTAAGGATGCAAGTTCAAAGTGTTGTGTTATGTGCATTTTATTAAAGCAAAGCAAGTTGCAACACTGAAATGTAAATGTAGAATTAACAGTCAAGTATTAAATAGAAGCTTTCAAACCATTTCAGCTATGTTTATAACATAGCCTGCTTAATTCCATAAATAGAGGGCTTGAAAAGTTTCCTGCGAGCCTACAAACCGGAAGCCAGCAGTACAATGATGGTCAACAGAAGGCTTATAAAAGCTTTATTTGTATCAAGATTCACCGATCTCTTCTTCTTAGGATAACACAGTAGCACACACTTAGAAGTCTGTAAGTGTTTTAAGTGATGTGTAAGCCAGTAGCATCTGGATAGCATGATCGTAGGATATACATCTACATAACTTAAAGATGTTATAGAGCTAGTGTGAAATACACATCTATAGTATGGGGCTGGCAGAGGGCAGTGCTATGTCTCCACATAGAATCTAGTTGACTAATTTATTAAGCAAACCTTCCATATGAAAAGGACAATACCCTCTCTTCTTACACACCCAGTTGTGTACATGTTTAAGGCTTAATTCCCTTTTTAGTGGGACTTACTTATATTGGCTAAGAATTTCCTGTTAATAAGGACATTGTAATAAGTGTAATGGAGACAGGGAAGTAAGTTTTTGAAAACATTGGATCATGTTATAATGTCATTTATTTGTGTCACATGTAATGTTTCATAAGTAGTGTAGTTCTAGGTGGCTTAATGAAATTTCATAACCAGAAATGACAAGCACCAAATGCTACAGAACTCTGGCCCACCATCAAGTGCTCCAGGCCCAGTATGAGAATATGAGCATCCCTATTCTAAAGTAATGAGCATCTTCAATTTTCCTTCTGCTGAGAAAGCTATTGTATATTTAACTCAGTCATTTTCCCACCCCCACATTCATAATCTAAGATTTATTTGTTTGGATGCAAAGATGGTTGGTAGATAAAGACATTAAATACAAGATACACTTCAATAGGAAATGTTATCATGAACAGAGTGCATGGGGAAGCTGTATAGTAAACTGATTAACATGAAGGCATTTCTTTTGCAATTGGAGCCCAGGAAAGAACTTGTTCAGAAACAAATAAATGTAAGTGATCAGACAAGACACCTAAGCTGCGTAATATAATAGGACTTCTCAAACTGAAATTACATATAAATAGTAGAATTCTTTCTAAAGATTCTATCAAGTTAATGCTGTCATACTGCCCTGGAATATCATACCTTCTTTCTAAAAGAAACTATAGGAACACCACATACTGCTTATTGCACATGTTTTTGCAATAATTCTCTCCCCAAGAGATGATTTCTGCTCCATTTGAAGCAATGGTAATAAGAGCATAGATAAGTAGTATCTAATTTTGCTAATGTAAATAGGAAGAGTTGAGGGAGGGGGAAAGGATCGCTCCACTTCACAGGTTTTGGTAGAGGTTAAATTTTGTTTACAGCTTTTTAAAGGGAAGTAGTGGAACGAGTGTGATGGTTCAGTAAATATTTGAACTATTAGTGTAACTAAAAGATTGGGATTCTACTCCATTAGTGCTATGGTGATTTGTAGAAGTGTCATACAACTTTACCTCTGTTACAAGTTCTGATTTTACTCAAGAGATGACTGAAATGTAAAACTGATTTACTCTTCTGACTTTGAACAAAACTTCACACAGACTTCTGGTATGCTAAAGTAGAGGGAATGAAAAGAGAAATGGAAAAACAACAATCAAAGTGAGTTCAGCATTCAGAAACTAGTATCCCAGAGTTCACTGTGATAATTTAAAAATTAATGTGAATCTAAAACGCTCAAAGAAGCCAGCTAGAAACAAGTCAATGGAGGTAGACTTGGACTTATGAAAGAAAACTGTGAATACTTATACTGCAACAGTCTAAGTAATTTGATCCAGTAGCCTAGTTATAGGCACTTGATAGTATTTGTATTACAGTAGTGCCTAGATAACCCAACTGAAAGTGATCTTATATCCATAGCACGAGTATGCCCGCCTAAAGGGATTTATTAACTTAAGTAGACCAGATCAGAGAAAGTGTTATCTTGATTTTACAGCGAAGGAAACTAAGGCTCATTGACTTTCCCAAGGTTGCAAAGCAAGTCTGTCGCAAAGATAGTTATTGAATTCAGATCTTCTGAATCCCAGTCTATTATAACATCCTTCCTCTTCAGGTTTAGGCATATGGAGACAACATCATATGATGCTGGTGACCACTAAACACCAGTGTGCAAGATTAATTACAAGCTTCCTCATATATTACAGGTCTGATGATTCAGCTCATGAATGTAATATTTTGAAGATTGAAAATAATGAAATAGTTAATCTTATATACAATGCTGAGATGCCTTGCTTACTTTCCAGAAGTGTCTAATTCTTACGCTTCATAAGTCCACCCACATTTAACAGCCAGTCCCTTTTGCTACCCAGATCCTAACTCATACACCTTTATCCCTTCCCCATCCCATCTCTATAACTTATTCCCTAATAGGTATAAGAACTTTGATGTTCATTCCTTTTAACTTCTTAAAGTTTTCATTCACAAACTGAAACTGGAGCTTAGTGTATTTTAAGTATTAAAACTTTAAAATACATGGGAGTTTCAAATGCTAGAACTTGAAAGAATGCCATGGATTTTTTTTTAATTGTGTTAATCTTGGTCAGAGCTTAGAAATTACAAACTTAGATTTACTATCTTTTCTTCAAGTTCTCCAACCTTTCAGTCATACCAGTTTTGTCATACAGTAGAATCCTGTGTTACAAACACCTTGGCAAGAGAGGTGGTTCGTAACTCTGAACAAAACTTGGTTCTTTCAAAAGTTTGCAACTGAACACTTAATACAGCTTTGAAATTTTACTATGCAGAAATAAAATTGCTTTCCCTTTTTTCAGTAGTTGACATTTAACACAGTACTGTACTTTATTTGCTTTTTTGTCTCTGCTGTTGCCCGATTGTGTACTTCCAGTTCCAATGAGGTGTGGGGTTGACAGGTCAGTTGTATCTCTGATGTTCATAACTCTGAGGTTCTATGTAATTGCATAATTGGACGAACATTCTGAAAGAAAATAAAGTGCCTGCAAAAGTGACGGAAAATGTTTTGAATACTAACACTTGGCAAACAAAGGCTCTTAAGAGTGGCAATGAGGACAATGCAGAATTCCTTTATACCTTAAAATTTGAAATTCACCTTGTTACAGGAGTCAGATTGCAGAACTAAAGTTCTGCTACTTTGACTAACCAATAACGCTTATGCAGCAATGTGACATTTGTTTAATAGTAATTTATTAACTTAACCTCTTTCATGGACCATTAATGAGCTAAGTGATGCAAGAATGACTGGCTCTGAAGGTTCCATGTATTACTGATAGAGAAATTTCTGGACCTCATCGGTGTCTCCTCTTTCTCCAGTCATTCATGTAAGCATATAACAAGTAAGCATCTGGTGATGTGTAGAAGAAAGAACGTGCCTTCTCCAGAGCCAAATTGCAATGACAGGCTGGCAGAATCATTGACTTTATACTGCAATAGGTATGAGAACATGGACTTCAAAATCAGCCCCAGGAATTAGAGGTTGATTTCTTCCCCTACCCCACTTCTTCTATACACAAATAAAGGTGAACACTTATAAAATGAGAAACAAGATGATGAGAATGAAGCATATAAACACAATGTTGGACTATATCCAGTTGCTGTGTTTAGACCACCCGATCAAAACAAACCTCACACAATTGAAGCCCCAAATATCGGGACTGCCTATAATCTGCTATCTGGTCACTAAGCTGAGATGGGGTTTTTGGGAATCAGTCACTTTCACAAGTGTCTAAGGTGCCACAACTACTCCTGTTCTTTTTAGGGATATAGACTAACAGTGCTACTCTGAAACCTGTGTTGATTTTGCAAATGGATCTGCTCACAAAGAACCCTGCATCCAGTTAACTGATCCAGTTGCTGAATCATGATCATACATTATAGAACTGGCAACATGCATTGGGGGGGGGGGGGGGGGGATTGTTTGAGATTTGGAAAGGCAACTTTGTTCAATTTGTTTCAGAGAGCTAGATCCGCAAAGATTATTATTTGTGGAATTTTAGAGGACAGGAAGAAGGGATCCTACTCATTTCCTCCCCCTCTCCCCTCACTGATATGAGCTCAAAGCGACATCAACCTGAAAGTTAGTTTTTAGAAATAAGATAAAAGTTGTTTCAGGTACTGTCCAACTCCAACCCCCTGCCTCATCCATTCTTTTTCCCCAAGATTGGTTGTCCTTTAAAGCCCTTGTGTGATCGTATTTTTCTCTCCTGGGTTGCTGTATGAAGTGCTCACACGCCAGAAACCGGGGAATCTGACTACAGCATACAAAAGAAACGCTGACCTTTTCTATACGCGAAGTACAAGGAAATGCACAAAGCAAACTGCAGCGGTTCTGCATTTAAGTGCGAGCTCCAGTAACGTGACTTGTAACTCGGGGGGGAAGGCAGTCTAGACGAACGGGATTAGGTCCCCTTTTAATACACATGGGCCGACAGTGGCTCACGCGCACGTTCCTGACTTTGTGCTCGACAAATCCGTCCCCCACCGCCGCGGCGTTCCCACCCCGAGGGCAGCGCGTCACAGCGGGCAGCCGCTCCCGGACACCGTCCCGCGGCGAACAGGGGCTGCTGGGATAGGCTCGCTAAGCGCGGGAGTCGCTTCCCACCCAGAGGCAGAACGTTCCGGGTTCGGCCGACGTAGGAGGGCGCCCCCCTCCCCGCTTTCCTATTGGTTCGGTCATCGACTCTGCCACGCCCCTAGCGGATCGATTTGTGCGTCACGCCCCCATCCGCTCTACCCAATCGGCGTTGCGAGGCGCTAGTTTTGATTTGATTTAGCCGTGGCGTAGCGAAGGGGCGGGGGCCCGGCGAGGACCTCCTGAGGCCTGGAGGAGCGCGAGCCGGAGTAAGAGGGGAGGGGGCCGCACGCGTCGCGTCACGCGGACAGCGTCAGTCCCGTTCGCGGGGGCGAGCGCTGTAACCGTTGGAGGGGCGGCGGCGGCGCGGGGGGAGGCGGAGTTGGGGGCTGTACGCCGGGGTGGGGGGTATCTAGGGTCCCCGGGCCAGAGGGGATGGGTGGGGCCGCGTGACGTGTCGGCCTTACGCCCCCTCCTCCCGTCCCGGTGGTCTCGCTGCTCCCGCTCTGGAGCGGGGCCGGGTTGGTTTGTGTAGGGGGGGTGGCCCCGCCCCAGGTCGTGTGGCCGCCCCTTCGCCCGCGCCCCGCTCTGGGCTCGGCTGGGCAGACCTGGCCGCTCCCCTCCCCCAATCGGGGCCGTTGGCCTGACAGCTGGTCCGGTCCACCACGCTTGGCCCCGGCGACCTGCCCGTCGGGGGCTCACAGCGCGACCTGACGACCCCGGGGCGCAGCCCCCCCCCCTGGCGGAGCTGTCGTGTAGCGAGTGGGGGATTTCTTGGGGTCCCTCATTCACAACGCTCCGTACAGAGTAAAGGCCGGTCCCCGGGCAGTGGCAGGTTCCTGTTCTTCGCTAGTAAACTGGGGGGGGGGGGGTAATGAATCCAGTAACGACCCCCCACAGCGCTTCTGAGTCGCTTTTCCGTTACCAATAATTCCCGTTTCTTAAAAAAAATAAAAAAAGCTGACGGATCGCTAGGAGAGGAGACCCCCTCCGATTGCACCTAAAACAACGGACTGTTCTTTACTTTTCAAATAGTGCTGACTTTAAAACAAGATCCAGGCGTAAGATGAGTGGGTCTCAAGTGAGGACAGTGTATAGATATAGAGAGAGAGAGCCAGGGGTCTAGCATGTGATGGCTTCTCAGCTGGAGCTTGAATCTGTTCTCACTGTGCTCAATGGCAATAGACCTGAACCCTTCCTGTGTGGAGAAGTCTGAGCAGGAGTTTGTCTTTTGTCTTGAAGTGATGCTCTCTCTTCTATTTGCAGCTATTGAAAGGGTATGCTGAACTCTTCTGGGCTATAAATGAAACTAATGTTTATAACCAGCTTTTGAATTCTCAGACTGCTCTGTAAATGGCTCTACTGCTGAATCTCATAAGGCAACTGCTAGAATACTTTGGTGTACCAGCTGATCAGGTAAACTGATATTACTAGTGATGATCCATTGGTTTTCTGCTCAAGTTCATGGTTGTATAGTACGCATGAGTGAGGGTCGGTAAGTGCGTGTGGTCTCTTAGGTGATTTCTGTCAGTGTGTGCTGGTGCTGAATGGGGATGTGTGCTGCAGTAAGGGGTTATATGTGCTTGGAGTTATTACATAATTTATACACATACCAATAACCCTGTGTGGACATTTAACTATAGTGGTATAATTATTCTGGTAAACTTCCTTCTGTACACCAGCTGTAAGGCCATCTGATGATTTTACTTGTCTGTTACATTTTGCCTTCGTATATTAACTAACATGTAAAGGCTTCCAAATAGCAGTTAATTCCATACTTTATGGACCCTGATCACAGGAGATGCTGTGCACTTACAGTTTCTATGGATTTCAATAGAAATCAAAGGTACTCACCATCTGTGGATCAGGGCCATAATGCTCAGAAAACCTAACGTGTCAGACTATTATGCAACTCTTTTTGGTGTGTACTAAATTAAAAATGTCCAGCACTAATTGTAGCGCCAGAAGTTTTAACCTTAAAGAACTTGCGTCTGTTCAGCATTTCTCAGATCTATGTGCAAACTTAACACGGTAGTAAAAATGCCATCACTTGTTCTACACCCACTGTTGCTACTGGTGGAACTGCACTAGTGCTAGACCAGCGGTTCTCAAACTGGGGGTCACAGGGCGATTCCCAGGGGGGTCGCGAGCTCCCTGCGCTGCCAAAGTGCCGCTGAGCTGAACGCTTCCACTTTCGGCGGCATTTTGGTGGATATGCTGTGTGCTTCAGAGTGTTTTCCGAAAAGCTGCCGAAGTGAAAGTTTCTGGTTTCTGCAGCTTTTCTGTGAAACGCACAGAATGTCTGCTGAAACGCCGCTGAAAGTGGAAACTTTCACTTCGTCGGCTTTTCGGCGGACATGCATGGGTTGTAGCGGCCCAGGGGGAACGAAAAAAGGGCCACCGACCCAAGAAGTTTGAAAACCACCATGCTAGACAAACTATAGGAAAAGTGCTAGTGTGGACAAGGTCACACTGACTAACTTTTGTTTTGTTTTTTGTTTAAAGTTCTCTGGTTTGACAGTAACTTTTTCTTTTGGCAGTTCGTACCAAGGTGGGGGGCCCATATAGACAATAGCCACATTGGACGTATGATTGAAACATGTCTTCCTTCAACCCCCTTCTCAAGAAGGCACTTTCAGCAGGTACATGCTGTCATAAGAAAATGTCAGGTGAAGGTATCTTAAACTTTTTTTAATGATTTCCCCACCCATTTTTGCTAGCAGTGGTTTGTGTAGCCAGATACAGGCTATATTGACTCATTTGTTCTGGGTCAAGCCTTTGTTCTCCAACAGACCTTCTAGATGCCCTCTGTCTAGGAGGTGTAATTAGTTTCATCCTCTGTTGGTCTTCATGTAGAGCAGGGGTCTCAAATACGTGGCCCGCCATGCCCCCTGTGTGCCCCCCCTCCATTTACCTATAGCGGCTCCAGCCCAGCATGCACCGGGGACAGGGCAGGCTCCCTGTCTGCCTGCTCTGCCTCCGATCGCTCCAGAAAGCAGCTGGAATTATGTCCCTGCAGCCTCTGGGGGAGGGAGGCACAGGTCTTACTTCCGGGCACTGCCCCGTTGCACCGCCATTCTGGGCACTCAGCTCTCATTGCCCAGGAACTGAGAACCATTGCCAATATGAGCTTCTGGGGAGGTATCTGGAAGAGCGGCCATGGCAACACTCAGAGCCCTGTGCCTCCCCTCCCACAGGTTCCAGCCACTTCGGGGGGGCAGGCATGGAGCCTGCCCTGCCCCCACCGAACCCTTCTTCTAGCCCAACCCCCTGCTGCATCCCTCCTGCACCCCAGTCCCCTGCCCTTATCCCCCTTCTACACCCTAACCCACTGCCACACCCCACACCCCTCCTGCACCCCACACCTCAACTCCTTGCCGTGAGCCCCTGCCGCACCCTTTGGGGGCAGGGAGGGGGCAGAGTTGGTGTGGGGGTTTCAGGGAAGGGGTTGGAATTGCAGCATGAAAGGTGTGGAAAGAGGTGGGGCAGGAGCGGGGCCTCAAGGAAAGGGAGGAGTGAGGGTGCAGTGGGAGGAGGGTGTCAGTAATGCCTCGGGCTAATGTATGAGTTCTCGTGTGGCCCTCGTGGTCATTTGAGTTTGAAACCACTGATGTAGAGTGTCCTGGCACATCTCCATATACATCCCAGAAACTTGAAAACTGTTCCAGGAAGGGAAATCCTCCTGAGGCCATTTCTGAACCCTAGCTCCATTAGGATAACAGATAGTTTTGTAGACCAATCTAAGTATGTAAGTGTCAGATCACATAGGATACGATCTCTTAATGATTTTTTGTATCATTGAGTTAAAAACAGAGATTTATTTTGTTTAATTTTTAAGATTATATTAGCTTGGCAAAGTAAGGAATATGGATCTACCCGAAGTATTGTTCGTAGACTTGGGACCTATCTTTCTTTAGAACCTTGTCCAAGACCTCACTTTCAGGTGAGTGGGTTATTGCTACTCTTAACATTTCATTATTTAAGCAAAAAGTCTCATGTTAAATTTAACAATGGTTTTCCTAATATTTTTATTTTTCATGACTATGGTAACACTGCGTCTTTTCTGTTCAATGTCTTTCACTTACCTAATACTGAGTCCCTCTTATTTGAGAAATTTTTATTGTTAAACCCAAATTCTTTACTTTGCAGAGGCCTGACTTTCTTTTTCTTTCATTTTAGATGGTCCAAGACCTGAATTCTTTGGATTACGACGAACGATGTACAACTCCAAGCCCTTTAGTTCCATCTCTCGGTGATATTCTGAGGGTAGTAAATGATGAGGGAGAAACTTTTGCTAGATTTAGGTAAATAAAGGCTCTGTGCTTATTTTGGTAGAAAATACTCTGGTCCGGTCACCTGTGATACTGGCAGTTCTCTAAACCATTCTGGGCCCTAGCAAACTTCTAACTTTAGAAGTTAGCTCTTCCACTTGATTTTTTCCCCAGCAATTCTTGCCTGCCCTTTAGCTAACATTATATAGCATACACCTCGGGCTCGTCTTCACTCCTGTGGTGCGTGATCGATCTTCTGGTGATCGATTTATCACATCTTGTTAAGATGCGATAAATCGATCGCCTGCGGCTCCCCCGTCGACTCCGGAACTCCAGCTTGCCGGGAGGCGCAAGCTGGAGTTGACAGGGGAGAGCGCCGCCGACTGCCGCTGCTGTGGGGACGGCAGGTAAGTCGGTGGCAGATACGCAAACTTCAGCTACGTGATTCACATAGCTGAAGTTGAGTATCTGCCGTCGATTTCCTCCCCCCCCCCCCGTGAGGACAAGCCCCTAGATTGGAGGATTTCCAGACTTTGAGCTCCTTCCTCCCTGTTATTGATGTGCAGTGCTAGTAGTGTTGCTGCGCTTGCCCATTGTGCTTTCATTCACAAAGCCTTTGGGTGTGGGATGAATGTTGGTGGAATCTAATCCTAACACTCCATGAGATTGTCACCTCTAATTATTGTTGGGTAATAAACACTATCCCCTTTTTGCAGGTGAGAACATTGGGGCAGAAATATTAAAGGGTCTGTGTTAACTCAAAATCAGTTTTGTTAAATATTTACCACCGGTGTTACAAGTAGTCCTTGAGAATACTTGAGAATACTCATCATTGAAAGAAAAGTTTTAAGTATTTTAAAAGTTTGCTTTGTGTATAGGTTGTTTCACCATTTCTTCTTTCATTTAATTTTTTCTGCTTTCATGTGGTCCCAAGGGAATATAATTAGTAAAATAGGAAAATGTAATTTGTAAAATAACAAATATTGTTGGGAAACTTGGACAGACATAGCACATGAAGTTATTTTTAACTTTAAAAATATTAATACACAAAGTTGACTGTGTCCCTTTTAAATTACTTTTACCCAAGGTCATAGAGGAAGTGGATATTTGAGCTAGAACTTGGTTGTTTATGCTGCTTAGTGTACTCAGACGACTAACCCACAACTCAATTAACGTTTGGTATTTATATTGGATATTGCAAATCTAGTTTTTGTATTACCTGGGCTTATATTTTCTTTTGATTTTGTTTGCTGGTGTGAAATTACAAGAAGGGAGATCAAAATTGGCTGGTATGCTTTGCTTTTTTTGGATTAGAAGGAATATTGCAGTTCTAGTGTCTCTTCTTACCTCAATACTTAAGTGTTAGTGATGTCGCATTGCCACTGTACTACAAAAACGGAGAGAATTGCACAAAAAAGAATAGTTTTTATGATCTGGCCCTTTAGTTATTAGAAATGGCTCAATAGGTGATCATATGACTTTCTAGGACAGCTATATCCAGAGCTACAGTAGATGGGACTAAATTGCCAAAGAAAAGAGGAGCTTGTACCCAAGCTTTTGTGGTTTATTTCCCTAGTTTCTTGGATCCTGACTATATGTTCTCTAGGCTGCCTCATTCATAAACCTACTCTTATAGTTTCTCCATTCTAACTACCAGATGAACTCCAGCTCTAGGTCCATGGAATACTTGACGGGAGCATGCATTGTAATCCAAATTAACTCCTCCTTGTGGGGTAATTTGGACAGCAAGAGGAAACTGCAGGTAGATCCTGGTAGGGCGGGGAGACAGAAGACAAAATGTTACATGCTTGACTAAAGCAAAATGATGAATCCCATGGCATCTTGGAAAAATGCCAGTTTCCTTGGCTGGAAAACCCACTGGCCCCTGATTGAGATGAATGAAGCAGGTCATACCATTTAAAGTTTTGTTTCAGTCTTTCTACTCAAGAAGGTTACACACTATCAGTTTATACATATTTAATGTTTTCTAGTTATCTGCCATGAGGGCTACAATGTATGTCTAGTGCAGTGTAGCTGTCTTGTACCTGAATCCACATGCTGCTTCTGGGGCTACTAACACTCTCTTGGGAGGCCTAGCTGGGTGTCTCTCATCACCTTCTACACCAGGGGTGGGCAAACTACGGCCTGCAGGCTCTTCCTAGCTGGCCCAGGATCTCTGGCTAGGGAGGCTGCTCCGTCCCCTCCCCCCGCAGCCACAGCATGCCACGTGAGCAGTGCTCTGGTGGATGGGGGTGCATGCTCCAGCGATCAGTCATGGCAGCATAAGGGGGTTGGATATGGGGCAGAGGGTCTCAGGCGGTGGTCAGGGGACAGGGAATGGGGGTGTTGGATAGGGCGTGGGCATCCCAGGGGGCCTGTGTGGTTAGGGGTTGGCGCAGTCAGGGAGCAGGGTGAGTTGGTTGGGGGGGGGGTCTCAGGAGGGGATAGTCAGGGGACAAAGAGCAGGGGGACTTAGATAGGGGGTAGGGTCCCCAGGGGGTGGTTAGGGTGGAGGGTCTTGGGAGGGGGTAGTCAGGGGACAAAGCAGGGGGGCTTAGATAGGGGGTGGGCTCCTGGGGGGACAGTTAGGATGGGGGGGTCTCCGGAGAAGCTGATCAAGGGGTGGGGTTGGATGGGTTGGGAGTTCTGGGGGGGGGGGGCAGTTGGGGGTGGGAAGTGGGTGAGGGTCATATAGGGCATAGGGCCAGACTGTTTGGGGAGGCACAGCCTTCCCTACCCAGCACTCCACACATGATATGGCCCTCGGCCCAAAAAGTTAGCCCACCCCTGTTTGATACCCATTTCACTTCCTTGTTCATGCATCTAAATTTATAGCTGTCCTCTTGATTGTATCTAGGCAGAAAGTGCTCTTTGTTCCCTCCTTTTACAGCCTAATCATTCAGCATTACCACTGTTTAATGGTCAATCTCTGCTTCCGAGTTAATTGCCTAAGTATTCTAAAAAGTGTATTTTGAAGGGGTTTTTCTTATTGGGAATAAATTTGATAACCTTTAAAAAAATACTTTAAAAATGCAAATCCTACTGCTTATAAAACAATGTAATGCAAAATGGTTTGTGGAAGAGATGAAGCTCTGAAACATTATCAATGGTGTTTCATAACTTCAATTTCTTGTGCCAATAATGTTAAAAATGCATTTTTAACCTAATCCCTTTCCCTTTTGGGGGGCATGAAACTGTTACTATTCAGCTGAAACTTTTAAAAGTTATATTTTTATTTTTTAGGGCTGAATTGAGGGGAAAGAGAAAAATTACAGTTGACCATGATGTATCTCCAGCTATAGTTTCCTTGCCAACTGTTCTAAAAAGTAGAGCAGAAAAAGAAAATCTTATGAATGAAGAAGCAATTAAAAAAATTTCTGCACTTGAAAATGAGTTAACCCTTCTTCGTGCCCAAATTGCTGCAATTGTTGCAGTGCAAGGATCAATAAATAGTAATCAATCAGGTAAGCTTGTTTTTGTTTATGCCTGTAGTACTTATCCCGTGATTTACTTTTATCTAAATTTCTGTGAATTAAGTGAAAAGTATTTTGAATGCAGGATTGTTTTTGTCCATCTCTTTTATATTCATAAATTAATTTTTTTTTCACTCTCCTCCCTTTGCGGACAGTTCATAACCTTCAAGTTGGAGTTGATTTAAATCATCTTTTTTTTTTTTTTTTTTTTTTTCTGGTGAAGTCCACAAAAGTGTATCATTCTGCACTGTCACATGGGAGAGTGCCCGGACCACCAATTTGATAGCTTCACCCTTTGTATTATAAGGGTGAGCAAGGAGCAACCTTATATTTAGCCTTCCTAGCACTCTGCATTATAAAAGTGTCTTCTGACCTTTTTTGCTCCAACATCTAAATCTGGTTGGCAATCTTTGAAAAGTGGTGGACCAAGTCTTTATTAATTTAAGATTTTGCATGCCACTTATACATTTTACATTTACAGGGGCTGGCAGAGGGAATCCCAGACTGGCAGCGTAGACGGCGGACAGAACCCCAGCCCGCTGCCAGTCTGGGGTCCCGACTGCTGGCCCTTCTCAACCTGCTGCCAGCCTGGGGTTCCAGCCATTGGCACGGCCCGCTCAGCCCACTGCCAGCCCAGGTTCTGTCAATTCAGGCCGGCAGCAGGCTGACCAAGGCAGGTGGCCGGGACCCTGGTTGGCAGCAGAGTGCCACTAAAAAGCAGCTCACGTGCCGCAGGTTGCCAACCCCTGATCTAAATTGTTTGTAGCAAGTCTTTATAATGTGGCAGGGGAAAAAAGCCCTTGGGCAAGAGGTTTTTTCTTGGTGTTGTGGAATTCTGTGTAGGTTTAGCTGAGTTATAAACTCTTAATTACCATTTCCCTTGTACTTAGTAAAATTGTAGGTATGCTGCCAAAATAACTGAACAAAGCATTTTAAAGAGCTGGACCCATGTCTCAACAGCAATACGCTCTGCACTGGGTCTGCCTGTGAGCTACTGTATCAATGAGACTTGTGCAGGTGAAGGGAGAGACCGGTTGGGGCTTGTTTGTATGCGTTATGATATTCTTTTTAATTACATGGTCATGTATAGCTTTTCCCCAACAGGACCCCTGCCTTGTTCAGTGCATAGGCTGGATGTACAAATGAACAGAATTAAGCTTGCATAGACATCTTAAATCTGGCATTTACTAAATTTTGAGTGCTTGATTTTGAAACCTAAGTAACTTTCACTTTTTCTTTCCTTTTTATGTAATTATTTCTGGTAGCATGATGTTGTGCTAGGTATTTAACATTTTAAGAAAAAACAGTCCTTCCCAGATTAGGATCTTGCAATATAACTCAGACACCTTGGACTTGGCTTAAATATTAGTAACTCACTCATTCTCTTAATTAAAATAATAATACTTATTTTCTTTGATAGGTTCAGATGTCTTAAATTCATTTGGCATTCCCAGTGGTTCTTTCCCAGTGCCAGCAATGACTTCTACTCCATTGTTCACCACACCAAATCACTTTGTAATTCCTCCACCTCCTCCACCTCCCCCCCTAGCACCATCCGGCTTTGATGCCAGTATTTCAGCAATTGAACTTATTAAACAACGTCGTGCTGCAAGTAAGACCAGCTCACCAACTGTTGACAAAGCTGAACAGCAGAAGACTGGGGGTGTTCTTAGTATGATGGATGTTTTGAAGGATATAAACAAGATCCGACTGCGAACTGTTGAGAAGTAAGTTGATTTAAATGTGTATTTAAGAGTAAATAAAAAATATGCCAACCCCATAGTATTTAGGGAGCAGCAGATAACGCTGGGGTGAAAACCTGTTTAATGGACATGCTCCTGACAACTTCCTGAGGTGATAGAATTGTAGGACTGAAGTGGTTCTCGAGAGGTCTAGTCCAGTTCCTTGCACTCAAGCAGGCCTAAATATTATCTGACTATCCCTAGTGGGTGTTTGGCTAACCTACTCTTAAAAATCTCCAATGACAGAGATTCTGCAATCTCCCTTGGCAATTTATTCCAGTGCTTAACTACCCTGCAAGAAGTTTTTCTTAATGTCCAGCATAAACTGCCCTTGCTGAAATTTAAGCCTATTGCTTCTTATCCTATCCTCAGAGGTTAAGGAGAACAATTTTTCTCCCTCTTCCTTGTAACGCCTTTTTATGTACTTGAAAACTGTTATCCTATTCCTGTTCTGTCTTCTCGTCTCCAGATTGACCAAACCCATTTTTTCCTCATAAATCACGTTTTCTAGACATTGTCATTTTTGTTGCTCTTCTGTGGTTTCTCCAATTTGTCCACATCTTTCCTGAAATGTGGTGCCCAGAACAGGACACGTTACTCCAGTTGAGGCATAATCAGCACAGTGTAGAGTGTAAGAATTACTTTTCATCTTGCTTACAGCACTTCTGCTAATATATCCCAGAATATTTGCTTTCTTTTGTGACAGTGCTACATTGTTGACTCATATTTAGTTTGTGATCCATTCTGACCCCCAGATTCCTCTTTGTAGTTCTCCTTCTCCTCCTTTAGGCAATCGTTTCCCATTTTGTATTTATGCAACTGATTGTTACTTCCCAAGTGGATTACTTTGCATTTGTCCTTATTGAATTTCATCCTATTTACTTCAAACCATTTCTCTAGTTTGTCCAGATTATTTTGAATTTTAATTCTATCCTCCAAAGCACTTGCATCCGCTCCCAGCTTGGTATTGTCTGCAAACTTTATAAGGGTTCTCTCTATGCCATTATCTAAATCATTCATGAAGATATTGAACAGAACCGGACCCAGAACTGATCTCCGTGGGACCCCACTTCATATACCCTTCCAGCTTGACCATGAACCAGTGATAACTACTCGCTGGGAACAGTTTTCCAACCAATTATGCACTCACCTTGTAGTAGCTCCATCTAGGTTGTATTTCCCTAGTTGGAGAAGGACGTGCAAGACCATATCAAAAGTCTTATTAAAGTTAAGGTATATCACATCTACTGCTTCTCCCCTATCCACAAGACTTGGTAGGTATGTAGTTTGTCATTTAACACTTTCCTAAAGGTACAGCTACACAGCAAATCTTCCCTCCCCGCCATGTGGGCAGTGAATCTCACCTGGAATCAACTGACCCAGGCTTGTACTATGGGGCTAAAAATAGTGGTGTAGATGTTTCTCCTCAGGTTCAGAAATCTACCTTCCTTGCCAGGTCTCAGGGCTTGTGCTCCAGCCTGAGTGGGAATGTCTACTCTGATATTTATAACCCTGTAGCACAAGCCCCACGCGCCTGCCCCAGTTGACCTGGACTCTGACACTTACTGCCGCTGTTTTGGGGTTTTTTTTGTCATGTAGATGTATCCTGAGAGATTTTGAGCAGGCAGTTTTTCCCTTAGAGTGCTGCATCTTCACTGCCTAGAGTATCAAGTGAAAATCTACTACATACAAAAGCAAGGCATTGTCTAATTTAAAATTGTAGTCTACTGCATAGGTCAGTCAATCTTTTGTCTCCTGTTTGTTTGGTTTTTTTGTGACGGGGGCTATTTGGAGTTCACTTACAAAATCAGCTAAACATGCAGGAAAACTGATCTGAACAAACAAACTTTTGAGTTCATTGTAAAAGGACAACTCCTTGGGGAAATACTGGAAAACTAACAGTACATCCAAAATACACTAATTCTAACTTTGAAGTCTTCAAAAATATATAATGCATGTGTATATTTTAACTGAAGATTTTAGTGAACCTAGACCCAAGTCCTTTAGTTTGGCACAAATAATTTTTATTTTTTACATGGTTCTGGTCAAAATGCTAAACTTATGTGATTACAAAACCTGTGATTATTAAATATTTGTGTGATTGATATCCTGTGTTCGGAGCCAATTTCTCTTTTAGATGTGATACACAGGAAACTAAACAAACACATTTACTGAACTGGAATAAAAATACACTCTAAGGAAGTAGGATAATGTCTGTTTAGAGATCACTATTGAGGAAAACAATTTAGTGTGTATATATAAGAACAGAGGGTGAAATCCTGGCCCCAATTAAGTCGGTGAGTGTTGTCAATGGGGCCAAGATTTCACCAAGCACATTGTACCAAGTTTTTATCAAAGGCCCCTTTTTAAAAATGTGGGTTTAAATTTCATATCTGGAAATAACTGGCCCAAATAATCGTGGGCAGATTATTATAGTATTTAAGTGTCTTCAGTATGTGATTTAACCACATAAGTAGTAGGGGCTGGATTCAGAAAGGTGCTTAGGTGCCTAAAGAGGCAGTTAGAAGCCTATGCCCAACATTTTGCCACCACTAACATTCTCAAAACTACTGCTCAGCTGCTGCCTAACCCTGTAGGCACCTAAATCCCTTAAGGACCTAAGTTTCTGTTGGTAGGTGTGCTCAAACTGCCTACACCCTGACACTGCCCTGCATCAACTGAGATTCTGGGAGCCCTCCCGCACACTTAATTCCAGCGGGATTCTTACATTAGGTGACCTCCCCGCCCATCTGTCGCACCTGAAGGGCCCGTGTGCTGGTAGGTGTGCTCTGAGTATACCTAACCAACACAAAAGGCAGCCAGGGACAACCAGGTCAGGAATTTTTGTGACTGGCTGACTGTTTCAGAATATGCAGTTGTTCAGGTACTCACCTGGGATGTGACAGACCTGGGTTCAAGTCCCTAATCCAAATCAAGCAGAGCGGGGATTTGAGCTTGTGTTGACCTCATTCAAGAGCCTAATTCCAAGAGAGGGTTTACAACTGAGAGTCCCAAGCAGAGATTGGTGCCTTCATTTGGCCAGTCACTTGGGCATGTGAGGCCCGGATCAATGAGGGTTAGATTCCTAATTCCCTCTATGTATCTGAACCCAAAGCCCCATTACTTTTCTTGGCATTTCACTTCTGGTTAGTTTAGGTATCTCCCTGCTCATCTTGCTGGCTTCTGAGAATCCCTTCCTTACTATCTAACTCTCCTATGCAATGCTTGGGGAGCCTAGATGCCTGACTTGAGGCTGTAAATTCCACTGGATGGCAGGATGCTTAGAAGTTTGTCATTGCAATGTCTAAAGTCCCTTTCTAGTTCCAAATGCTATAAATTAAACTTTCAATTCCATTAGCAAACCTACAAACTGTATCTACAATCTTTGAGCACGAACTTGTGGGCAGAGCAGAGATACTCTGAAAAATCAGGGCTGAGTGCTTTGAATTCATAATACATGACTGGCTTTCAAATAGATATTTTAATAGTGTGTCTAACTTCACATTTGAAAGTTCAGATACACACTTGAGAACAAACCAACCACTGATGCATCTGTGCCAATTTAGCATCTAGTTGCTGATTGTGAATATTTTGTTGAAGTGTCCTTGTTTGCAAATGGGACCTTGTGTGGTCAACTGAATGAACATGTATATTTGCAAGTTTAATTTAACTGAAGTCTTGCATCAAACCATATTACTTTATTATTGTAAAGTCTTTTGAGAAACTTTATAGCTTTTTGTTGATCTTTGAGAACTCATGAAGATCCAGTGTTTTAACTGAAAACAAATAGGTACAGTGGAATACTTTGTGAGCATTTAGTTTTTTAATTGTGATGGACAGTAATTTATATGCCAGTATCTGGTAGTACAATGAGGCCTCTTTTTTAAAACTATATTTTTATAGACCTGCCACAATATTCTAATACCTAGAGTAAGGAAATAATATCAGAGGTATTATGAACAACTTAAGTATTTACTGTGACTGTAGGCAGGGATTTTTTCTCACTATTGTTACATTTACTTTTATTCTTGTTTGGTCATGGTGAGTCATTTCAGAATACAGTAAGCAATATTACTTGCAAAGTTATGTTATGTTTCTATGACCTGAATGGTATGTGAAGCTGGTCTAGGGTGTAGAGCACACTAGGATAATGTACTTACTCTCCAGGACCAGCATAAAGTTTTCGTGGACTGGAGGATATAGTTTTGTCTTTGCTCTTTGTAGGTCACCTGGCGGCACACCTCTTCCTAAGACAAGAAAAAGGCAGAGTTCACAGTGGGATCCAGCAGCTCTGATAGCTCAGGCTCTAAAGCAGAAATTTGCACAACAAAGTGGCAATGATTCATTGGACAAAGAAAACAGATCCTGTGACACCTCCCCATTTTCCAGTCCAGAAGCCCCTCTGGTAAGCTCTATTTACTCTAACTCCCCAAAAAACCCAAACAAAAATCCCTCCTCATGTTTCCATCACTTACGCAAAAGTATTAGGCTATCAGGGAATGTTAGTGGTCTCGAGACTCTGGAACCATGGAAAAATAGTGAGCGAGTGGCATGGTTTGTCGGTGGAATTAACGATCATGGAACACTGAAGAAAGGAGAGTGAAACTGAATTGATACAGGCTTAATTTGTTAAAAAACTTTAAAAGGGCAGAACATCTAGTAATGTGACTAGAGGAAAGCTTGACTAGCTCTTCTTATTTTTTCAGTCCTCAGGATTGTTTCACTACGTGCCTGTTTTTAATTCTTAGTGTAAAAGTGAAAACTGAAATTAATACTGTGAAAGCTGATTGGGTACCAGACATGTAAATTTGTGACTCAACATACCTATCATCAAAGGAAGCAGTAGAACTCAAGTGACTAACTTGACTTCTAAAGTTCTAAAGTTAAATATACTCATTATCAAGATAGAGAAGACTCCTGTTCTGATAAAATTCAGATCATCTTTTTCTGTGAGATCTTCATATTCGTGACAGCCATCATATTCATGGTTGGTTGAAGAAAGGGTTGATGTTCCACTTTTCCAGTGAAGCTGAGAATTCTCAAGAAGACTTTATTTGTGCTCTACCATAAAAATGTGTTTTTGAAATTGGCCCTGAACATGAGAAAAATGTGTAAAATGCAGACTATTTTGATATTACAACTGTACAGCTAAGTGTTAAATTCATAAACACAATTGAACAAGATTAGAGATACAATTGCAGTCAAAATGAGAATTTAGGATGATTAAATAAAAAAACTTGAACTACCAGACAATCTGCATTATATTTCTGAGATACTATATATTCCTTCCATTAAGTAATCAATTTGATTGATCCCAAATACAAAAGTCACCGAATTGGTTGCTCCCAGAACAGGAACAGGTTGTGTCAAATTGTTGGTAAACTGTGTAAGTAAGTTAATGGAAGATGGTTGAACTCAATTTGTCAACTTTTAAGATATGTTGTCCAGTCAGGTTGTCCATCCAGTGCTTGTGTGTGAGGGGACACACATTTGCATAGGTCTGTTTAAAAAAAAAATTGCTGCTAAAAAGAAAATAAGTCGTTGAGTTTATCTATATCTAAGGTCAGATACAAAAGCAATGGTAGCTCTTTTTATTTAGACTGGGGACTTCAAGTTTTTTTTGTTTTTGAACCATGAAAATGTTCTTTTGTTTGAGTAAATACTTACACATCTGAAAGGGATTGTTTCAATTCATGTACATTGTTTCAATTTCACAAAATATTTATGGGTTTAATTTTTCCCAGGCTGCGGAAAACTGCAACAGCCCTTCCAGCCTGCAGTATGTTTATGCTGAAAAGCTTATTCTTTCCCTGTTGAGTATTCTTACACATTTTATAGAATTAAAATTATTTTGATTTTTTGTAGATTGGACGTCACATTTTGAAGCCAAACTCAAAGAACAACCTCATAAAATCTGAGGAAGTAACACAGGTATCAGCAGGGAAAGCAAGGGCACATATTTAACTGGCGGCGCAGTGTGGAAAAAAACAACTGGCATGTTTGAGTGGCAGGACCACTTCAAGAATAATTTCATAAAATGTATACACTGAAATATACTACTCCTATGCTGCAGGAGCTATGGTTTATAAAACTACCTCTTTTGATTTGAGTGTCCCAACAGCCAAGCTTGTCAGTGTATTGTCTGCTTATAAAAAATACTTTATTGGCATTTATTACTTTATAGCTGCAGACCAGAATGTTTGAAGCTAAGTTTTTATTACTCTGAATGGGAAGCAGGCCATATAAATAAGACTGGATGTTTCTTAGTGTGGAGGCTGAAGTATACATGGGAGTGTGGAAACAAAATATTAATAGCTCAGGAAATTAAGTTTTAACTGAAGCAGATATATGCTGTGTAATCGATATTAATATTGTCTCTCAGAGAAGGTACAGGTCTCCCTGAGCTTCATTATAGCTTCCTAAAGCAACTCAGTATTCCATGCACAAGCAGTCTCTTAACTTATTCTGGATCAACGAAGGAGGCCTGCTTACTACGTAGTGATGGTGCTTGGCTTGTTTTAATTAAGTCAGATATGAACTGTGTGTTAACTGCTTGCAATGAGAAAAATTGTGTTCTGTGGCAAAAAAGGCTCTGGAAAGAATTCTGCTTGCACAAGCATAGTCTAAATTCATTATGTAAATAACTGATTATGGTGTCTTTCCCCCTTACTTCCATGTTCTAGGTCAACATTTTGTTTTGTACATAGTTTATAAAATAAATTTCCCTTTTATGTCATTGATGGTGTCCTGTAGATCATTTGCAAATTCATTGTTTGGGTATTTTTTTAATTTCTTGTGTTGCCACACAGTTTTTAAAAGACTTGGTCAATTTTATTAAATCAAGCATGCCCTCTAATAGACAAATGAAAAGAAGAAACTGTGCGTCTTGCCAGAATATTGGGGGAGGGAACCTTTTAATCATAAATTCAGTAAGGTATCCTTGGTATTTATAAAGTAGGAGAGGTTCTTCATTTTTTTTTGTCTGTAGATATGCCAGTACCAGTCTTCAGTGCCCAAGTGGATTTAGTGCCACTTGAAGCTGGGTGAGGCACAGAAACTGCCTCACTAGTCTGTGTAGGGTGAGCAGACCTCTGGTTCGTCGTTAGAAGAGAGGCAGCCTGTAAATCTTGCATTTTTTGATTTTTCCATTTCTGAGGAAGAGGGTCAATGTTGTGAGTTGCCAATAGAGCAGGATTTGGCCTGCTTTGATGTGGAAGTGGTACCAGTTTTCAGCACAGACAGTGCCAAGCTGTTTGAAAGACTAAGAATGTCTGTCTGGAAACATGGCAGACCCTTTCTTGGTACCAAGTTTGAGGTAGAGTCCCTACTTACAGTGCATTGAAGGAGTGGAATCTCTGGGAGGGGAGAGTCCTCTTTAGTCAGACTCTTTCAAAATCCAGTGTTCCCCTTGTGGAGTGTTAGCTGCTGCTTATCTTTGGAGTGGTGTGTTTTGGTGGAGATGGACAAGTATACAGAGCAGTGTGAATGTGGTTCTCTTCCAAAGAGAAGATTCTAACTGGGAATATCAGTAAAAAGGAACAAGTCCATCAATGACAGACCAATTTAAAGCCGGAATGTTTAGGTTCAGCCACTAGGTGGGGAGCCATCTCAGCTCTAAATGGCAATCAGAAAAAGATTTTAAAGAGAAAATAATGACAGAACAGGAAATCTCAAACATGATAAATTTGTAATCTTTAGTTTAGTTTAATTTGATGAAAAAGCACTATGGAATACAAGCAGACCACCACAGTTCCATCTCGCTGCTGTAGCAACAGGAGGAAACTGAGAGGCAGTCATGATCTGTCCTATGGGTATGTCTTCACTACGAAATTAGGTAGATTACCTTGCAGTCGATTTTTGGAAGCAGATTGTATAAAGTCGATTTTGTGCGTCCCCACAAAACACAGGAAGTCGGTAGCGTTCATCCACACTACTGTGGCAAGCATCGACATACCAACCGGTGCACTATGGGTAGCTATCCCACAGTTCCCGGAGTCCCCAGCAGGCACCATTTTGAGCGGTGCACTGTGGGTAGCTATCTCCATTCCCTAACATCCCCCCCCCCCCGCAGTGCCACTCCCACCGTGAAAGCAACTGCAGACAATTATTTCACGCCCTTTTTCTGCGCTGATGCCATAGCAGTGCAAGCATGGAGCCTTCTCAGGTCACCACTGCAGTAATGGCTGTTGTGAACACCTCATGCATTGTTGTGGACTTTATGCTGCGTCGTACGCACAAGAATGCGATCAGGAGACGACTGCGCATTCAGGACTACAGTGATGAGGACATGGACATGAACATGGACACTGACGTTTTTGAAAGTAGGGGATCCAACAATCTGGCAATTTTGGTGGCAATGGGGCAGGCTCATGCCATGGAACGCCGATTCTGGGCCAGGGAAACAAGCACTGACTGGTGGGATCGCATAGTGCTGCGGGTCTGGGATGACTTGCAGTGGCTCAGAAACTTTCACATGCAAAAGGGCATGTTCATGGAACTTTGTGACTTGCTTTCCCCTACCCTCCAGCGCAAGAATACCAAAATGAGAGCAGCCCTCACAGTTCAGAAGTGAGTGGCTATAGCCCTCTGGAAGCTTGCAACGCCACACAGCTACCGGTCAGTCGTGAATCAATTTGGAGTGGGTAAATCTACAGTGGGGGCAGTTGTGATGCAAGTAACCAGGGCAATCATTGATCTGCTATCCAGGGTTGTGTTCCTGGGAAATGTGCAGGCTACAGTAGATGGCTTTGCCGCAATGGGATTCCCTAACTGTGGTGGGGCTATGGATGGGATTCATATCCCTATCTTGGCACCAGACAACGAGGGCGGAGAGTACAGAAACCGCAAGGGGTACTGTTCAATGGTCATGCAAGCAGTGGTTGACCACAAGGGATGTTTCATCGACATCTACGTGGGATGGCCGGGAAAGGTTCATGATGCTTGTGTGTTCAGGAACGCTAGGATTTTTAGATAGCTGGAGCAAGGGACTTGCTTCCCAGACCAGAAAATTACTGTAGGGGGTGTTGAAATGCCGATCGTTATCCTTGGGGACCCAGCTTACCCCTTAATGCCCTGGCTTATGTGAAGCCATACACAGGATCCCTGGACAGGGGTCAGGAGCTGTTCAACTATAGGCTGAGCAAGTGCAGAATGGTGGTAGAGTGCACCTTTGGCAGTCTTAAAGCATGCTGGTGCACGTTACTCACTCGCTCAGACCTCAGCGAAAGAAATGTGCCCATTGTTATTGCTGCTTGCTGTGTGCTCCACAATCTGTGAAAGTAATAGGGAGGTGTTTATGGTTGGGGGGGGGGGGGGCAGAGGCAAATGTCCTGTCCGCTACTTGCCAGCAACCAGACACCAGGGCAAGTAGAAGAGCGCACCAGGATGCGCTGCGCCTCAGAGATGCCTTGAAAACCAGTTTTGTGAGTGGGCAAAATGCCGTTCAAAACCCGCTTCCTTTCTCTGCTCAGCGTTAAGCCTGCTGCCCTCCGGCCCCCTAGAGCTGTTGAAAACCCGCTCCCTTGCTCTGCTCAGTGTTAAGCCTGCTGCCTTTGCACCCTCTCCCTCCCCTCCTGCCCACGCTTGCAGAGGAAATAAAATCACCTTTTTTACAAATCATGCATTCTTTAATGATTCTTCACAAACACAGGGGATGACTGGCAAGGTAGCCCAGAAGAGGTGAGTGAGGAGGGAAACCAGCAGTCGGGGGTGGTTGATGAGGGGAGTGGGAGGACAAAGACACAGCACATTTTAAAACTTTTTTGAGAAAGTCAGCCTTCTAGTGCTCGTGCTGTCTTGTGGGGTAGAGTGGGTCAGTCCCTGCAGCCTCCCTCCTCTCCCCCCCCTCCCCCCACGTGGGGAGGCTATGGAACTTGGGGAGGTGGTTAGACAGGGGCTGCAGAGGCAATCTTTGGTCCTGCTGAAGTTCCACCAGACAGCGGAGCATGTCACTTTGATCCTCCATTATTCGCAGCATTGCATCCATCCTCCTTTCTTCGCGCTCCTGCCATCTCGCCTCCCGTGCTGCTACTGCTGCCCTGGACTCTCTAATGCTTTGCCTCAACTCTGAAAGGCTTTGCCTCCATGTATTCTGGGGCTCTAAAAATGTTTCTCTCCATGCAGTCTGCCGAGCTCCTTCAGTGTGGGAGGACTGCATAAGTTCTGAGAACATCTCATCCTGTGTCAGTTGTTTTCTCTTTCTTATATGCGCTATCCTCTGAGATGGGCATGATCGGGGGAGGACCGAGGCATTAGCGGCAGCTGCGGGCGGGAGGAAAAAAGGGAGACAAGGTTATAAGAAAGATACATTTTACAAAACAATTGGAATAGTCTTTCACAGTGAAACAAATTATTCACAGAGCACACAGGCTTTCTGTACAAGGTCACATTTTGCACCTTAAATTGAGTAGCTTTCCTGTAAAGACAGCAGATCACACACCCTCAGCCAAGGCCAGGCAACAAATCACCATGCAGGCAGCCATGGTAAGCCATATTCTTTCAGTGTCATCCACATTCTTTACAGCAGCGCTCTCCTTTCCTATACTAACCACCCCACCCCCACCGCATGGCCGCTAGCATGGAGGCTCCCTGCAAGTGAACCGCGAGCCGCCCAGTGTGATTACTCGTCTCCCCACCCCCACCCCCCCAACCACACACACGCTAGTTGGGCTAATGGGTGGGGGGTTTCTTTACAGCTACATATGTGAGCAGCCCAGTGGGAATGTCTGTAAATGACTGTCTCCTACTTATAGTCCCGTATTTCAAACAGGCTACCGTGAACGATATCACTCTGCTGAGGATCACACAGAGAGATAGAGAATGGATGCTGCTGGAATGCCAGCAAGCATCGGGACCATATGCTGCCATGCTTTGTTATGCTATGATACCAGACTACTTGCCACTAGCCCGGCATGGGAGAGTGTCCTACCATGGAGGATGAAATAAAGCTGCTCTCCCCGGAAACCTCCTGAGAAAGGTTCAGCGTTATCTGCAGAGAGCTTCATGAAACTGGCTCTGGAGGATTTCCGCTCCATCCCCGAATACATTAACAGACTTTTCCAGTAGCTGGACTAGTCATGCGTGCTCAGGGCAAGTTACTCATTAATAAATGCTTCCTTTTAAGTCATGCCTTATCCCTAACAGGACACTCACCAGCGGTACCCTCACCGACGTCTAGTTCTGGGGTACCACCTTGGGAGGATTGGGAGGGTATTGGATCCAGCATGATAAACAGATCCTGGCTGTCTGGTAACAGGCTTTCTCCCCTTGCCTGCTGCTGCATGGTATCGTCTTCCTCATCTGTTTTGTCGTCAGCCGAATCCTCATGCCTCAGGAGTAACCCATTGGTGGAGTCCATGGACATTGGTGCGATGGTGGTGGGGGGCCCCCCCAGTATTTGATTCAGGTAATTGTAGAACCGGCATGTCCGCAGCGGTGCCCCCAGAGCGTCCGTTTGCCTCTTTTGTTTTATGGAATGCTTGCCTCAGCGCCTTAATTTTCACGCGGCACTGTTGGGCGTCCCTGTTGTGGCCCCTTTCCAGCATGGCCTTGGAGACTCTGGCAAATGTGTTGGCATTCCGTTTGTTGGAATGGAGTTCTGACATCACGGATTCATCTCCCCAGATAGTGATCAGATCCAACACCTCTGGCGTGGACCATGCTGGAGCTCTTTTCCGAGGGTTGGTCTCGTGTGCTGATGAGTTCTGCCTGGTGGCTTGTGCTGCTGATTTCTCTGAATGGCGACTGACCTGTGCAGTTGAGCTGGCCACGCTGGCCAAACAGGAAATGAAATTCAAATGTTCCCAGGGCTTTTCCTGTCTACCTGGCCAGAGCAGCGAGTTGAGAGTGCTGTCCAGAGCGGTCACAGTGGAGCATTGTGAGTGCTGTCCAGCGCGGTCAGAATGGAACATTGTGGGACAGCTCCCGGAGGCCAATAGCGTTGACATGCGTCCTCACTAGCCCACAGTCAACCCAGAGAGGTCGATTTCAGAGCTACTCCCCTTGTTAGGGAGGAGTACAGAAATCGATTCTGAGGTCCCTTTAAATTGACGCAAATGGCGGCCATGTGAGGAAGTGTGCAGATTTATGTCAACTTAACGTCGCTAAAGTCGACGTTAAGTCATAGTGGAGACCAGCCCCATATGTCCTTGGGCAGCGGGGGAGAAGGGGTAAAACAAAGACATGCAGAGAACAGGCATAGTCCCAGTGGATTCTGCTGCGTTGTTGTGCTGGGTTTTCTGTGGCACAACCTGTAGTCGCCCCTTTGGGGAATAAAAGCTTGTAACTGTCTATACTGTCAAAAGGTTGATATCATCCTCTGAACTTTGCTAAGAAAGAGTCCTTCTCATAGATTTAGTGCTTTCCCATACCTGCACCTTCCTAAGCCCTAAAAGATTGTAGGGCTACACCAAGATCATAGGTTTATACATAGGGCCCTACCAAATTCATGGTCCATTTTCATAAATTTCACAGTTATAGCATTTTAAAAATCTTGAATTTCACAGTTTCAGATATTTAAATCTTAAATTTCACGGTGTTTTAACAACATGAATATGTATTTTAAAACAGCAAAATATAAACACGTAAAGCCCTTGGCACTCAGCATTTCTCAGACTGGGGGTTCTGACCCAATAAGGAGTTGCAAGGCTATTGTGAGTGTGTGTGTGGGGGGGGAGGTTGTCACGGTATTACTACCCTTTGTTCTGTGCTGCCTTCAGAGTAGGGTGGTCGGAGAGCATTAGTTGCTGACTGCCCAACTCTGAAGGCAGTGCTGTGCATTCTTGTATACTTTTAGTATATATAAGGTACACAAAACCAGATTTCACTGCCTGTGAATTTGTTAGGGCCCTAGTTATACAGCTGCTATCAATAGAAAACCTTAGTTCAGAGAATGGGTCTGACCTATTGGAAAAACAGATGGTTACAAGTCTTTATGTCCATAGGGTATGCCGTAGGCTGTGCCTTAGACAACACAGCATAATGAAGCCCTGTTTACTTCACTGCTTCAGACAGAGAAATTCCACCTATCAGCAACAGTGCTTTGCGGACACTTTTCAGAGGCTGTCCAGTGTTTCCTGCAGGGCAACCCATCTTCTACTACCACTGTACATTATACTTCAAACAGCGGGTTCGATATTGAAGTCAAGAGCCATGTACCAATCCCTCTAAAGTATCCTGATTCTTTGAGTCCTTCCCAGGTGGATTCCACTCATGCTGTGTGGGTGCCCTAGTGCAGTAGTTTAGAACTTTCTTAGTAATAATGTCCAGCAGGAGTCATGCGTTCAAGGCCTCAGGCTCCCCCTTCTGAGGGCATAAAAAGTGCAGCAGCCCCGACTGACACTTTTTCATCTAGACAGAACAGTTGGAACAGCATTAATGTTCTTTTGTTTTTGTTACTTAGTAATTAGGATAGTCCTTAATTTTAAAAAGTTACACTAACTATATTTAAAGGTAATGCTAACTAAACCCAGAAATTTTTAAATTGTTGCAGAGTTCCCATTGAGGTACAGAAGAATCAAGATCCAACAGACTTTAAATTATGCCTCTCTTATCGGCAGGGAGGGAGGGAAGACTATTCTCTTAATAGACTCTCATGACAAACGTCTTTGGTGTCTGGGTGAAGAACACATTGTGGCAAAGTGTGAGATTTCTGGTGGCTCTTTTAAGTGCCAACAAAAGGAGAAATGCTCCAGGTTAAAGCTTTTTCTCATGGAAAAGTCCATTAGGGCTTTGTCAGATCCTGAACGATGATAAAGCTCAGAGAGTTCACTGCAAACTCAACCTGCCAGTGCTGCAATGCCCAGGAGCATGACTCTAAGCTCAAAAAGAACTCGCAAATGCTTTCAGAGCAGACAGGGACCCCTGTTGGCCGGGAAGTGAGAGATCCAGCCTCTGAATCACCGCTCACTAAATCCAGTGACTGGAGGCGGAAGAGCTTCCTCAAAAGAATAAATGACACCATGCAGAAAAACTTGAGTACTGTACTGAGAAAAAGAGCCTTCAGTGCCATATTGACATAGAGAACAGAGAGATGAGCATACTATGTCTGTGGGAAAGAAATTACCAGCACCATCTAACTCTGCACCAGTCCACCAATCACAGTCTGCCCCAGTCCTATATTTGTTGAAATCTTGTGGTTGAAATATCTCTCCTGGCAGTGTCTATTAAGCAGAAGAGGCTACAGATCCATCAGCACAGGTGTCCTTTGATTAGTATTTCACAGCTCCAAAAAGCTCATTTGTATCCTCCCTGAAACTTAGGAGCCTGAGTTTCATTATTAGAGACTACTAGTTCTGTACCATCAAAATCTCTTACTCAAAAAGTATCCAAGATACCTATAATGAAAGTTCTCTTCATCAACATGACAGTGGGACTGAGTATAGAAACCACACTTTTTTTAGTCTTCAATTATTACCTCATCAATGGAGGGGTTTTAGTCTTCTGATTCTTCTTCAAATTCCATCCCACTACCTAAGAGAAGAGCAATTCAGCAAGAAAAAACTCAGAAGGCAATATACAAGAACGTCATTCTATTTGCTTCCCTCCCCCCAGATGAGATGTATATATCTTACCCATTTGTTCTGAAACTTAGTCATGGTCTCAATACCCATAGTTTTCAGGACAAGTACACTCGCAGTTTATGGGGAATCCTTGTAGATCACCTACTCTTAGTTCTCAGATTTGTCATCATTTTCCTATTCGGGTTATAGCAACAATGAACACCAGAACTCTAGTGACAAGGAGGCACCAGTTTATCAAGAAAATTAATCTAGATCACCATGCTGTTCTTATCCTTCCCCCATTGAGGCTGTTTCATGTACTATACCTGTGAGAATGCCCAATTTTAAAGTCTTTCAAGAACCAAGTTTTGCAGGTAAAAACTCTATTGCAGGTGTAGTTGCAAAGATACAACTCTGTTTATACCATTATAGCTTATGCTGAATCAGAATAAGCTATGCCTGTTTAAGCACCTGTATAACTATATTCACATTAGAGGATTTTGCTGGTATTGCTCCTAGTTTAAAGTATGTCATGCTTCATCACCTCCTGCTACAGCAACATAGTGTGATGAGTAGCTGCACAATAAACTACCTGCATGTATACATCATTCAGCAGAAGGTATCAGTTCTTTCTTCATGTCTGCGAGTGTGTAAGAGGGAGCCCTTGGCAGTAGAACTAGTGTGGTTCTGCTGTGCAAAGGGAAACAAAATTTGCCATCTCATAAAGTGTAGAGAATAGAGGTTTTCTATACAGTTGGTATTTGGAAGTAGGGTAGTAGCAAGCCAGTGAAGGAGTGAGGCTGGATGATCGGCTGAACAGACTTTCACTCTTCCTCCCAGTATCCTATCCCTGGCCCTAGAGAGGCGACATGATGGTTGCTACAACCATTATGCTTCTGTTGAATCATTGACCTCTCTGGAACACTTTCACTCCTTTCGTGGCCATGCAGAAACAAGAAGGGAATTGATCCTCCCACTGTGGATTTTCTCAGTAACCAATTGAAGTACTTGGCTGGGCACCCAAGTTGCCCTTAAATACACAAACAGTAGAACTTTAGCATACGCTCAGTTCTGCATTTCAAAAGGAATGAAGTAAGCAATACTAATATACCAAGTTCCAAAGTTCAACCATATTTTTAATCAGCGCCCCACATTAAAAAGGTGCGAGTTTCTTACTCTGAGTACAATATATATATTAACCTTCATGATCCCAGAAAACACTTAAGAATTTTTCTCATGCTTTCAAATACAAAACATCACTTGGGACAGCTCAAGCATGGCAAACTTCAGCTCAAAAGGTGAGTGCTTAGATTGCTTTTCCAGAGACTGTCTGCAGATCCATTACAGTAAAACCTCCATTTAATGGACTAATTCGGGCGAGGGGGTGTCCGTTAAATCAAAAAGTCCATTATTTAATAATAAAAAAAAAACGAGCTCTCGGAACAGCAGCCCACCTGCCACAGGGTCAGGGCGGCACCTCCGCAGTCCGCCCGCTGCCGGGACCCGGGCGGGAGCCGGCAGCCAGCCCGCCTGCTGCTGGGACCCGGGCGGCAGCCGGGAGCCGGCAGCCAGCCCGCTCGCTGCTGGGACCCGGGCAGCAGCTGGGAGCCGGCAGCCAGCCTGCCCGCTGCCGGCTCCCGGACGGGAGCCGGCAGCCAGCCCGCCAGCGGCTGGGACCGGGGCAGCAGCTGGGAGCCAGCAGCCAGCCGCCTGCGAAGGGGACCGGGGCCGCAGCCGGGAGGGGTCGCGGTCTGATATGGATCAGAAATTTTGTCCGTTGCATCCGAAGTCCATTAAATCGAGGTCCGTTAAATCGAGGTTTTACTGTACTGTGGATTTTACTCTTATATGGAGCTCCTTGAAGGCAGAACCAGACCTATCACTCTGGACAAGTTGGGAGTGTCTACACACCTGAAGAACCAGCCCATTTGTTCTGCCTCCTGCAGCTGATCTATCCCAGGGGTAGGCAACCTATGACACTCATGCCAAAGGTGGTATGTGAGCTGATTTTCAATGCCTGGGTCCTGGCCACCAGTCTGGGGGGGGCTCTGCATTTTAATTTAATTGTAAATGAAGCTTCTTAAACATTTTAAAAACTTTATTTACTTTACATACAACAATAGTTTAGTTATATATTATAGATTTATAGAAAGAGACCTTCTAAAGATGTTAAAATATATTACCGGCACACAAAATCTTAAATTAGAGTGAATAAATGGTGACTCGGCACATCACTTCTGAAAGGCTGCCGACCCCTGTATCAGACCAACCCTGCAGAACAATTAAAAAAAAAAAAAGTCACATCAGCAGCCTTTCTGCTGCTAACTCCTCATTTGCTAGAGCCATGCTGGTATTGTCAGTCTCTATTGCTCACTGTCTCCCTCAAATATAAAAAATTCTTTGGATTGGCAGTCAGTTCGCGAAAGTGTTCGTTAGTAGCGGCTGTCATGGCAGATGCTTACTGGCACTCCACTGGAAGAACTAAGAATTACAGGAGGGAGTATTATGTGGTAAGGGGCAGAAAAAATAGCTTAAGGCCTAAGAGACAGAGGAGATACCACAGGAAAACCTCTGCCTCCTTCTAGCTAGCATGATTATGCTGAACTGGCTGGGTTTTCAGTGGTGTCTCGGCTTCTAGCTTGCCTTGTTTGACAGGTCTGTCTCTGTCTCCAGGGAGATGAAAGCAGGGGAAAAATAGATCTGTAGACTTTTGTGTTAGAAGAAAAGTTGGGTGATTAAAGATAAATTTTCCAATTTAGATCCAAGGATTTAGATTGGAAAGAGTTTTGCCTCTTTAATTATAGTGGATATGACAGCTGCCAAAAATTACTGTAGTATGAAGAGGAAAATTTGCCTTCATTTTCATAATTGTTTCAGTTGTTGCAGTATTGAACCAAAATTGCTATAAATTGCCACAAATCAGTGTGGCAAAGAAAGGCAAGAACCAAAGATGTATGGGAGAGAGATTGTAAAGATAAGGAGAGAACGTATACAATGCAGGCATTTGGAGATAGAGTAGCTCAGTGTATGTGAAAAGAGCTGTGTATGGATTAAAGTGTGTGTGTGTGTGTGTGTGTATATATATATATATATATATATATACATATATATATATATATATAAAAACAATTCTGTTTGTAAATCTTCTAGGAGATGATGTTTCTTGCCCTTGTGGTTGTCAAATTGAGTGACAAATTAAATGTGAAGGGCACAATCTGGCAGTGTCAGAAAAAAGATTTCCGCTCCTAGTGTTTATGAACTGTTTGGTGGTTTCTACACACCGTATGTTGTGGTATTTTAGTTTCAGGCTGTTTAGGCTTGCAATCATTTTAAAAGATTGTTTGAATGGCTAGTAGTTAAGGGAGGGGGAGTGATTGTTCCACTGGTGTCATAACACATCAATATATTTAGTCCATTTTTTCATTTAATAAATAATCCAGACAGTTAAATATTTGTGCTTCAGATACATTTTACTTTTCTCATTACGGATAAACTTTTAACCAGTTGCTAAATTGTTTTATATTTAGTATAGGCTTTTTTATTTGCTTTTCACATCTATATTTTGCATAGGATTCAATCTATCAAAAGTCAATTTTAATAATTTAGAAGGCTCCATAATCCCAAATTTTAAATGTGAGCACTGAAATTAGGGCATTTACATCCCCATCTGGCGTTCATATTGACACACAGGCACCTAAAAGATAGTTGAACATTCAAATGCTGCTTGTTACCAAAGCATAAACTAAAGACTTTTAGGTACCGTACATTTTGGGTAACCCCTAAATGTGCAGATTGTTATGGCTAACATGGATTTCCTCTTGTTCAATGTCAGAGTTAAATTATGTGTCCGTACTTTGAATCTGGTGGTGAATAATTTGGTTTTACATCACTTAGCTCTGTTTTTTCTGTTTGTGGTCAGCAGGTTTTTTGCTTACGTTATATAAATGTTCAGATTTAATTTGTATTAGTCAATGATGGCACGTGGCTCTCCTTCTGATGTACAGGATTTCCTTCAATAATTCTGCCAGCAGCAGTTTTCCCTCTTCTATGGGAGCAGATTTTCCCCCTCCCTCCTTTGCTTTCGGAAATGCAGAGTGGCTTTGTCCCTTCGTGCCAGCAATGTTAGTAATTCTGCTTACATTTCCAGTTAGGCCAACTGCCTCTTCAAGAAATATCAGAAGTACTTCAAAAATAATGAATTATGTTTGAGGATCAGGTCACTGAATGTGTTGATCATCTAGTCACCAAATGTTGTCTTTGAATAAAGCAAATTCTGCAGTGTGGGAGAAAACTGATGTGTATATATATTCAAGTTTTGTATGTGAATTGCATAGACTTAACCACAAGAGAGCAGTGTGATACCAGACTGGTATCAAAAGTTTTGTTTTTATAACAGTTGGTCTCTTCTCTTAATAGCAAAACCTTTTGCACTCTGTTTTGTCTTTTAGCTGTATTCCAGATAGCACATAGCATGCTAAAGTTCTCTAGAGATGCATGCTTATGGCTTTAAACAAACAGTGCTGATGGTGAACCATGTTTATGTGTGCTGAGATCAGTAAGAAGTAAATTTAAGGCTAAATTATCCCCTCTGCACTACACAGAAGATCTGCTGTTTTGCTCTCTACGTGTTTAGAACCCACACTGCTACTAACCAGTACATTCTGTGCACGTAGCCAGCAGAATAGATATTGAGATTCCCATGCAGAGTTGAAGGAGAGAATTTAGCAGCTCAAAGTAATTTGCCTTAGAGTAGAACTTTAATGAAAAAATATTGGTTCATAATATGCTAACATCAAAGTTTATCACTGCCTAAAACTGCTGCAACCTTCAAAAAACAAATGAAAACCACAACTAGTAACTTCAGTTTCTGCCTCTTTTAATTTTGAAACCACACACAATATTCTGGTTTCTAATGGAACAAACTATTAGCTAATGTTTATGCCTTATTTGATTTTAAAAATGGTTGTCTTTAGAAAATCTGCTAAACAGTTTTGGTACAATAATTCACATTTATTTGAGTTCAAACCCTAATCCTGCAAACGTGCACTTGTGTAGCTTTATGTATGCACATAGTCTTATTGAAGTCAATATTCATGCATATCACCAGTGACTTCATTGGGACTACTTACATGCACTTGCTTAGCTTTGTATATGTTTGCAGAATTGGGCCCCTGTTGGTGTTTCTGCTGATTGAAGTCTAATTGTAATACATAATAAGAATGCAATAAGCACCCTGCAGTTACTGCCAAAGTAGGAAAAGGGGGTGTGTATTTGTTTTCAATTTAGTATCTGATATGTGTTTGGCAGATAGGTTTTGTTGCTCATTTGTAATTCCACTGTATAGCCATCTCTACAATATAAATTTTTTTAGATGAAGGTAAAAGCAATCCTAAATAAATACCAATTTGTATTGTACTGAGATTATAGAGAGAAGGTCACAAAGTATTGCACTCCAAATGTATTGCGGCTTTCCAAACATCCTTCCATGTATGCTAAGTACGAGCTTTTGAAAAACTTTTTTTTCCACTCATAAAAAATGTTAGGTTAAAATGAACAGAACTGTAAACCAGAAAAAGTCGAGCACTGCATACCAAAAATTCATTTCTTGTTACAGGAGATACTTATTTAATCCCTCTCTACACAGTGTGTCTTTTACTTTTAACATATCATCCTCTTTTGTCATCTCTTTTGCTCACTAGCTGTTTGCTGGGCTTCAGTATTCTATTTGTGAGAAGACTGTATCTTGGGAGTCCTGTGAGTCACTGGTAGATCGGTATCTTGGTGAAGTAAACCATTTCAGGTTAATGCTTAGTTCCTCCATAATTTACATTATAGCAGGACTGACTGTTCGATCTATGTGACACTCTGTGCGGGTGTGTTCCCTGGCCCCCTCTAAAACAACTTGCCTATTTAGTCTTCAGAGATTTTAGGAACTTTTCAGAAAAAATATCAAGATATATCTGCTAACATGTATGCTTTAAAAAACAAACAAACACTATCTAGACAAAAATCACACATAATTCTGCCCTCAGTAATGTCCCTGCTTTCCCATTGACTTCAGTGGAGTTACTGGAGGCTAACTGAGGGTTATATTTGGCTGCATGAATGTTGACTAAAGAAATGTCCCTTACCTGTGCTATCATCTTGGATTATTAAAATGGTAAACTTTAAATCTAACGTTTTGCCATTTGTGCTGTGTCCTAGTATTTTGCATTTTCTTCTGCAGGGATAATGAAACTGAACTGGTCAATTTCATGTTAGTTTCTAGTCAGATTTGCTGTCTAGTTCTTATGCATGAACAAGGCATCTGTGTTTTGAGCACACCACTCCAGAGGAATGTATAAGAGACCATATCTCTCTGGCCATATTCAACATTGGAGTTATAGGCACCACTGTAAGACAGCTGAGCAGCAAACAATCCATGGATTCACTGCAGGAGACTAGACTGAAATTTTTTCCCTGCTGAGTGAGGCTGCAGGCATATCTGTTTCATTAACTGGCAGGCTCTTCATCTTCTGTGCACTTCCCGGAAGGTGAGATTTTCACTGCACTTGTAGGGTGGGGTCTAAAGAAAGGGAGAGGAAAGACAGCTCATTCAGAACAGCTTCCAGTTTTGATTAAGTAAAGGTGTGCTTGTGTGGTACCTCCTAACTGTAGCCACCTGCTGGAGTGAAGAAGTAGCCATCTTGGGCACCAGCAACCAGTACAAAGTGGAGGAGGAAGAGAAGTGAGAATGGCTCATCCCAGCTTCATTGTGCCCCAGTTTTTGTTGCTCCATCTGAATCCTGCTGTCTGTGTCATACTGTGGTGTAAGTATTTGTCTAGCTTTCATGGTTAGATGGGCTTCTAAAGTGCCCCTATATGCATCATTGAGTGTGGTCATATCTACATCATTGATGCTTGGTTATGTGCCTTTTCTTTGTTCATGGGGAGCAGTATGTTATGTTGTATGTGCACATCATTACATGTGTTTGGTCGTCCTAGTCTCTTGTGTAACTTTTTCTGTGGGGTTCACTCCTTTTGTTACAAGTCACATCTGATTTTATTTGCCCTGGTGCAAAACAATGTGATGAGCCAGTTCATTTTTTTTTATTGTACTTTTTCCTGGAGCCTATGGCTCACCAGGACATCTCTCTGGATAAGGGATCAAGCAAGATATTTTTATTTATTTATTTTTTTTTAGGTAGGAGATGTCTCCACAGTGTCACCTAGAGGAAAGGTATCTGAAAGTCAATGTTTAGTACTGATCCATATATTTAATACAGAGGTTAGATTTCTAGTCATATGAAGTGGTGTTTTAATAGGCTTTACAAAACCTAAGGTTGGGGGACTTCAACAACAGACTGCTCCTCTAATATTTGATCCCCATCCTTGCACACCATATGTTAGTTTATAGACTTTGTGTCTCCTTTTATATTTTCACTGCATTTGTTCTTTCACCTGTACTGTCTGCCTGTGCATGAGTTATAGTAACATTTAGCTTTTGATACTTCTATGTACTTTTTTTGTAAACCAGTAGGAACGGATTTCAGACTCAATTCCTCTTTCACAGTAGTGTCGTAGACTTGAGGGTTTCAAGTGTACATGGCCTGTTTAGATGGCATAATGAAGGGACTTATGGGATATGGTTATGCTATAATTGCTTCCTAATCTTTTTTTCTACTATGAGATCAGAAAGTTGGCACTGGGTTAGACTGAGATTACAAATAAAAGAATGGAAAAGCTATAGTAGTAAGTAGTAATTTGGGATTAAGGTTCTCATACTTTTTGTTAGTGAGCAGGGCTGCCACCAGGAGAACAGAATATGAATGCAATCTCTGGTCCAGGTGCAGGAGGTAAGACTTGGTAGGGAGGGGAAGGGGTTTGCTGTGGGGAAGGGTTTTGGGTGCGGGGAGCTTGGTGGGAGGGTTCTGAATGGGGGAGGGTGGGGAAGAAGCTCTGGGAGGGTCCAGATGTACAGGAGTTGGGCAGAGAGGGGAGCAGCTCCCTATACAGTGGTCCCTCCCCCATGGCTGAGGCGCAATGAGGGCAGAAAGTGGAGGGTGGAGGGGGAGTGGAGCTAGGGGAGGTTTCTGGGAGTGCGTATGACCTGGACTCAGCTGTTCCATGCAAGGCAAGAGGACGTGTGGTCCTCCTCCACCCCCAGCCCAGCTGAGCCAAGACTAGCAGCTGAGCCTGGTGCAGAGTAGGAGTCACAAGCTGGGGCATCCTCAGCCCTGCCCTTCCCCCTCAACAGTGATTTATCTCTCTGCTGGCTACCGTGGGTCCCCAGTCGATGACCACTCTTGCTGCTTCCCTTTGCTTCCCCATCAGAAAGTCTTTTTTTCTGCAGGGAAGCAAAGAAATGTGAGAGGGACATGAATGCTGCAGAATTCCACTAAAAGTAATACCTAATTGGTTAGGATGTCAGAACCAAAAGCTAAGAAGCCTGGATTTAAGAGATGTATCTCATGACTGGCAGTGTTCCTGGTGTCAGGTGCTGTCAAATGGGGCCTTTGAGTCCACAGCTGGTAATACAAGTATAGTGGCTATCTTCCAGACTGTGCCACCAGTGGTGGGAGTCAGTGGCTGCATTGCCCAGTGGCTAGAATCAGTGGCCATGTTGCCAACAGCAGAGGGTTAGTGACTCAAGGTTGGGGACCCCAGGCCCACCCTGTTCCACCTCATTCTAACCTAGCACCCTTCAAAATAATGGTCCAGATAGAGGTGCTCTTATGCCTGTTCCCTGGGTCACTTCCTACCTCCTTCTGTTCCTCCTTCTGCACCCCGGATTGTCTTGGAGTTCCCCTTGGAGTCCTCTCAGGTCATTCCTACAGCATCCTCCCCTCTCTGCAGTGACTTGTCGTCCTTTGCCCCTGTGGCTGAAAGGCCTGCAGTGGTTTGATAGTGAGACCTGGCCCCAGAAGCTACCCTGCAGGAGGCTACAGCACCCAACCGCTCTCCTGCTTGGTCAGCCCAGACCAAACTGAGTTGCTCTCTTTTGAACTCTCATGGGAGCATTCCCAGCAAGGGTGAGAGGGTGTGGCTTCCTGTGTTCAGAAAAACTTCTTAACCTTCACCTCACCAGTGTGGGGTCGGTATAACCTGCCATAGATGCACAGGCCAAATGCCTTGTATGTTTAGGAGAGGGACGTTCTCCCTCTATATTTCTATTTGATCAACTTTTACCACACAAACAAAGAAGAAAAGATTAAAATAGACTCCAGGCGATTTTACTGCAGGGAGGCACTGACAGTGAAACTATCAGGAATGGCACAGCAGGCAGCTGGTTCTTGAAGGTCTGCTTTGGCTCGGAGTGATTCAGTCAGGAAGGAGAGTTCCTCTTTGGTGCCCAGTGCTACGGGATCTGAGAAAAGTAAGGATCCAAAGGAGAAGGAATCCACAGTGGTGTTGGCTTCTGTTTCCAGAATGTCTGGCCCTTGTCACGTGCCAATCCACACCCAAGAGACTGGACACTATCAAGAGTGCAGTTTGATTACAAGTTCTCAAGGCGGGATCAGGAGATGTTCCTCTTATAATCTGATAGGGCTGGCTCCAAATGAGGTAGAACCAAAAGTGAGAGTTAAGGAACTGAGCATGAAAACCGATAGTTTTTGAGCACCAGCGCAACCCTGCAACAGTTAAAGCAACAGTTCATTGTTCAGATTAATCTCAAGTTCCTTTAATAGCTGAGCCAGGAATTTTTTCTGAGCAGGTATTGGATGTTTTGTTACAACTGATCAGACTAACTGCTTCCCCAAGAGTCACCAGGGAGCTAGAAGAAATCAGGATCTCTCTACTACTTTCTCCAACTAAGAGCCCTTCTTCTCCTTCCCTCTTCACATGCCCTCTTATTGTCTCCTATTGTATCCAAACAACAATGGGATTGGTATCAGAAAATAAATATGAATTGAAGACTGGATCCAGTGAATGAATATTGTAGATAATCTCATTCAGACCTGCTGGATCGATTATGCACAAAGGTGTTTCCGATGGATATGTCAATGGGTTTTGGGCCTGACTGGCAAGTACCCCCTGGCCTAAGCAGAAGAGACACTTCTGTGAGAGAGTCACACATCCCTCAGAAGTGTCACTTCTGTTAAGCTCTTAAATCTAGGGAAAGAAAGAACGAGCAAATCAACCTGCGAGTGTTAATAATGACGTACTACTTTTGTCCCCCATCAGAGCCAGTTCAGAAGAACCCCCCTTCACATCAGTTGTTTTGTGTACCCTTCTGACTTGGGCTCAGGATTCCCCCAGAAAGGGAAAGGCTCCAGAGGTCTCCTCTAATTTTCTCAGGAAGAGCTCTAACTCCCTTTCCAAAAAGATCTCCCCACTCTCTAAGCAAGTCACTGACCTTGGAAGCGTTGACCTTGAGGCTCTGTAGCAGAGGCTAAGGGCTTCTCTGATTGTGGTGGAGCAGGGAGACTCCATAGCTCCTATAACAGCAAGTATGTCTCCAAGAAGGCTCCAGTATCAGCTGGAAGAGATGGAAAAAGCAAATATAGAAGAGCCTTACCGTCAGATGTAATCCCTCTCCTAATACATCCTCTAATGAATTCTTCAGTACCATGGAAGATCAAGCCTATCTATGTCAGTATGTGCCCAAAACCCACAGTACTGTTCTGCAGGGACAAGCAGACTGTCCCATCAGTACCACAACTTGACTCTGTACTGCAAGATTTAGGTAGCGGAAGGACTTATCAGTGACTGCTAAACCAGCGTCATTAATAATTGCAAGCACCAATCACTTCTTGGTACTGAGAACCACTTGGTCTCTGGATCCCTATAGGTCTTCGGTACCATCTGATTCACCAACTTTTTTGGTTGGAGCGCTTCCATTAGAGGAAGAAGTTGTTGATGAGGAGCTCTCTTATTCGTCTAATTGATTTTCTATCCAGGGTTCTCATACTAGAGCTATTTTTCCCAAAGAGACAGGGAAGACTTTTGGGGAGCACCATCATGCTTAGTGGAAACAACCTTGGATTCCAAGCCCTCCCCATATGGTCTTTAATGGCAACATTGGGATCCATTGGCAGCTTATCACCATTCTCCATGGGATGATAGATCCTAGCATCATCTCCTCCTCATGTTACTCAATAGGCAGAAACATTTGAGGAACAGGAGGCTAGGGTAGACAAAGAAGCTTCCCCTCAGACTACCAGCTCATCCTCCTCATCTGATGAGGTGGTAGTGCCTCCTCTTCCATTGTTCCATTGCTCCTCTAAGGAGACAATATACAACAATTTGCCACTTCAAATGGAATTACCAGCATGGTTCACATCACTGGATTAGTTTTGATTAAAGAATAAAATAAGTTTATTTAGCTACAAAAAGAGTGAATACAAGAAATGGGCAATTAAAGTCAGAAATAGTTATAAGAAAAATAAAGATAAAACACTTTATGAACTTAACAAACTAGACATGGTTTAAGTTTCCCAGTATCATTGTTGACTAAGTTTCAGGTCCGGTTCTGTTCACAAAGTCCATAGGCTGTTTCTTTGGTGGTCTTAGGTGGAAAAGAGAGATAGTTAAGAAGAGAACTTGGGGTATTTTGCCCCTCACTTATAGTCCAGTCACACTTTGAAATGCATTATCCTGAGAAATGCAGTACTGATAAGGGTATCTGATGCTACATGCATGAGGACGGGTTTAGTGACTCAATTGTCCTTGCCAATCTAAAATAGTAAACATACTTCAGTCACTACTTCAGCTTATATTCATAACTTTACATATATTATTGTTACATACATTTCACCATGATGTTATCAAGCAACAAGTTCTTAGGTTTCAAATGATACCTTACAAGGCATATTTTGTACAAAGTTAATACAATAGTGTGTTGGGTGCGAATATAGGGGTCCATTCTGTCACATTATATCTTCCATTATGTCTTCCTGTATGACTGGTTAGTGAGAGGCAAGTCCAGGGAATAAGTTCTGTTTCATGTCCAATTCCCACTTCAGTCATCTGGATCTCATCTTTAACAAAGAGAGGAAGCTAACATTAATTTTAAAAAAACACCTCCAAAAAGTTCATTGGGGCCCTATTAGATTCTACAGGTTCAAGAGCCTTTCTGTCAAATGAATGATTTCAAGCAATTTGTCTCCTGTATCGGACACAACAAGCTGCACCTTCAACTATGGGCCAGGTATGCCTAAAATAACAATGTCATGTGCTGCACGCACTTACGTAGCCCAGCATGCAAGACTGCACCTTCACTCTCCAAGTATGGTTGAAATTGGTCTTGGCAGATCACTTCAGCAGGAATATCTCCTAGTATCACAAATGGTCTTTGAAGTCCAGAGTGCTGAGTACCATCTTCACAAAATGGGGCATTCTGACTATCAGCCTGTTTGCAACAAGAAACAACAGGATGTGCCATCAATTTTGCTCATGAGCGAGTCTTTGTCCAGGCTCCTTAATGAACACTTTTCACCTCAGCTGGGGATCAGCTTTTCTGTATGCTCTCTCTCCTGAACCCAATCATACCATAGGTCATTCTGAAGCTGAAATTGGATCAGGCCAGACTGATTCTCCTCACACCTGCTTGGCTGAGACAATGTTGGTTCTCCAACCTACTCAGTCTGTCGGTTTAACCTCCCATATCTCTTCCTCTTTATCCTGATCTACTGACTCAACACCAGAGTCAAGTTTTGCATCCAGCACTCTGCATCTGGTGGCATGGATGCTGCATGGCTAGATGAGGAAGAGGAAGCATGTTTGGAAGCTGTTCAAGTGTTTGTTTAATAATAGGAAGCCCTCTCCTAAAGAAACGTGTTTTTGCCAAGTGGAAGCAATTTTTTCAGTGTGGTCGCTAGCTTGGGGAATTCAGCCAATGCTGGCCTGCATTCAAGACATTTTGGAGTGCCTGTTACATGTTGTATTCTGGTCTCTCATTTAGTTCATTGAGAGTTCACTTAGCAACTCAGCATTTCACCTGCTCATCCAAAGGCTAAGCCACTTGGGGAGGGATAACTCAGTGGTTTGAGCATTGGCTTGCTAAACCCAGGATTGTGAGTTCAATCCTTGAGGGGGCCATTTAGGGATCTTGGGGCAAAAAATCTGTCAGAGGACAGACAGTACTTGGTCCTGCTAGCGTAGGCAGGGGACTGGACTCAATGACCTTTCAAGGTCTTTCCAGTTCTATGAGATAGGCATATCTCCATATACTTTTAAGGGAAGTCAATCTTCTTGAGCTCCATGATAGTAAAAGAGTATTTATTTCATCTCCATGTACCTGTGAAAGAGCCGGTTCCCCTGTGGGCCCTTAACACTGTTTTAAGTGTCCTTCTGATACTTTCATTTGAGTTTTCATTTCTCTGTTCCTTTTGTGCCAGAAGACAGACGCTTTTGTTGCTATAACATCTGCAAGGAGAGTAGGCAAGCTGCAGGCCTTAATGGCAGAACCTCCATTCATACAGTTTTTCAAAGACAAGTGGCTCTATGCCAGGGGTGGGCAAACGTTTTGGCCCAAGGGCCACGTTGGGGTTCAAAATTGTGTGGAGGGCCAGGTGGGGAAGGCCGAACCTTCCCCAAACAGCCTGGCCCTGCCCCCTATTGGACCCCTACCCATTTCCTGCCCCCTGATTGCCCCCCATAGAAACCTGACCCATCCAAACCACCCTCTTCCCCCCCCGCTCTTGTCCCTTGATCAGCCCCCCTGCTCTTTTGTTCCCTGACTGCTCCTTCCTAGACCCCTGACTCTAACCCTCCCCCCCCCAAATACCTAAGCCCCCTCCCTTGTTTAACTTGCTCAGCAGGGTTCTTCAACCTATACGGGGCTCTGCAGCTCATCCCCTTCCGCCCAGTGCCCCGGCCCCAGGGTGGGGGTCCCACTGCTCGCACACTCAGCCCGGGGGCCCTGCGGCGCTCCGCCGGGTGCCCCGGCCTGGTGGCACGGGATTCCACGGCTTGGGGCATTCCACCCGAGGGGCCCTGCAGTGAGCGGCGCTCCTCCTGACGCCTTGGTGTGGGCCCTGCCGCGAGCGGTGCTCTGCCCTGGAGACGCCTCCTGGGGCGGCCCCACAGTGAGTGGCGCTCCTCCCGCTGCGGGGCCCTGCAGCGAGCTGCGCTCCGCTCGGGAGGCCCCCACGGTGAGTGGCGCTCCTCCCGCCGCTCCGCCTGTGCGGCCCCGCAGTGAGCAGCACTCCGCCTGGCGCCCCGGCCCGTGGGCGTGGGGTCTTGCCTGCTCCCCCGCAGGCTGGATAAAAATGGCCAGTGGGCCACAGTTTGCCCACCCCTGCTCTATGCCCATATCCTTTTTCTTTCTTTTTTTTGTCGAAAGGGCTTTCACAGTTTCATTTTAACCAAAATGTACCCACCCATTTTCTTTTCTAAGCCACACTCCAATCTGGATGACCAGTGACTTCACACATTGCATGTGAGATGGTGCTTGGCAATTTACCTAGGGTGGACAATGGCTTTTTGTGCATCACCTCGTCTGTGTCTTCTATGCAAATCGCATGACAGGTCAGAAGGGCCTTTGCACAAATGATTTCCAGGGTGGATATCTTTTTGTATTATATCAGCAAATAACATAGCTCAGTCCATGCCTCTACAGAGATGGTGGGCTCATTCAACACAGGCCCAAGTGACATTGATAGCATTCCTCAGTAATGGTTCCAAATTGGAAGTTTGTGGGGCTGCTAGTCTTCTATACATTCTTTTACCAAGCAATATACGGTTACTACTGTGTCTAGTGTAGTAGACTCTGAGCTCCACCTCTTACACCTGCTTGTGAGTCACCTGAGTGGAATACACTTCTGCACCCATTTTAACAAGAAAATATGGTTACTGACCTGTCCTGTAACTGTTCTTCAAGATGTGGGTGCAGATGTGTAATGATGACCCACCCTCCATCCGTCTGCACTGATATCTACTCTTGATCTTCAGACCGAATTAATTGAGGGGGCGACGGGGTGGTGGTGCCTTCTAAATAGTCAAGGGTGGGTTTAGGGCCACGAGGTCTGAGCCTCACCCGTACAGGTACTGCTAGGCAGAGTTCTCCAGTTTCGGTGCACTGGTCACATACCTCCTTGAGTGGAATACACGTCTGCACCCACATTTCAGTGAACAACCGTTACAGAACAGGTAAGCAACTGTCTTGTAAAGTGTATTAACATTATATAATTTGTCATTTGTGTGTTCAGATCAGTTCCTGTCTGCATTCTGTAAAACTTGCCCATACCAGTTTTGCCCTGGCCTCTTCTTTTGTCATTCAGTTTCGCGCACATTCTAAAACAATGTGCATACCCTCACCTTTGGGGCGAAGCCAGACTTTTAGGCACCTGCTCCCCTACTCGGTGTAAACATTGCTCGTGCCAATCGGAAACGAACACAAACAGGTTTTGGGCCCCATCCCCTATGACACTTCTGTGATGTCATGGTTGGTACTTATGGGTCTGTCTGCCATGTGCAGACAGAGAGAGGAGAAAGAAAACCGAATCTTGTGTATCCCGTGTATCCCCGTAACCGAGCCTGATCACCTCAAAGCCTCTCTCTCAGCTCACGTGTTTTCAAACACAGCTTCTACCTTTGCCGGTCGTTATGCTGGTTTGTATTTGTAAGTATCAGTTATTACTAAATGCTGCATCTTTGTTTATAAATATTGTTAGTAGATATTTTAGTCATTGTGTGTGTTAAGTTTCATTAAGTCTATTAGCTAATCAAAGGCTGCTCCCTTACCCCTTGTAATTATCCCCAATAAAACTTTAAATTGATTAATTTTAGGGGTGTGTGTGTGTGTCTGCAGTTTGTGTCGTGACCCATACTCTCCTTGCACCCCTTACGATATAGTCTGTTGTCATGTGCAGCCTGGTAAATAACAGGCCTGCATTTTTTCGCCCCTGCAAGTAAGTGGCAATCCACTCTTGATCTTCAGACCGAATTAATTGAGGGGGCGACGGGGTGGTGGTGCCTTTAAATAGTCAAGGGTGGGTTTAGGGCCACAAGGTCTGAGCCTCACCCGTACAGGTACTGCTAGGCAGAGTTCTCCAGCTTCAGTGCACTGGTCACATACCTCCTTGAGTGGAATACACGTCTGCACCATTTCAGTGAACAACAGTTACAGAACAGGTAAGCAACTGTCTTGTAAAGTGTATTAATATTATATAATTTGTCATTTGTGTTCAGTTTTTATCGTTACACAGCTTCCAGGGGTCACTTACATTTGGGTCACTAGTGTGTTGTTCAGATTTATTTGCTATGTTAACATATTTTTGTACACTTCCAACACTTTTATTTCATTGGCCCCTGAGGTACGCAGTTATTACTGATTAGTAATACCTGATGTTATGGGGACCAGCAAGGTTTTAGTAACACAGTTGACCTTGTATCTGTATTGGGAAAAGACACCTATTCACTCTGCTCTGCATTAGCCATTGCATACGCAGTCTTTTAGCAGGATTGGCACCTTAGTAATGCTGGAGGAGAGATGGGAGTCAAAAAGATGGACCCTGACCCACTTGGGCAGTTTCAGTATTATGATGACAAAGACAGGAGTTTTTAATGAGAGATGTGCTCAGTAAGAGGACTGCTTTTGTCAAAGTCATGTTGAGATCAATACAACAGTTACTCAATTCTACATTATGCGTCTGTCTTGTAGGGATGGGTCTGCTGGAAAGGGCATATGGACACAGGGCAATAATATGATGAGAGTTCAAGTCTGTGTCTTCAGTTGCTGAGGGTGATTCTTAAGGTGTTTATCTCTTCTCCCTCAGTGGTATGTTGTTTAAGGCAGGGCTGAATGTTCCAAGAGGGTATTCTATATTACTTTGTTTGCTTCTATTATGAGAATTATGCACTGTTTCTATTGTTAGAAGGGCATGTGTAGGTATTAAGTACGAAGAAATAAGTTTAATTCATCAGTGAAATGGAGAAAGGAAGTTTATTGCTACTTTATGGAGTGAGGGATGAAATACTGCATTCCTGAGCTTGTGTTCTGTTTAAAGTACAGATCATGATGTAAATACTAGGAACTGAAACAGTCAGTTGATTATACAGAGCTGTATTTTTGCTTTAACTCCTTCTTAGACTTCCGGCTGCCACAATTCTTCCCTTTTTTCACCCCAGCCCCATCCCAAGCTCTTGAATTGAAGTACTGAAGATATTTTTAACAGAGTTGAACAATTTTGTTTGTTAAAACGTCTTTGACTGTTAAAGTAAGTTACATGTTTGCCTAGACTTTTCCAGGAGCAGTGGAGATTTACTTAGTTTTTTGTCAGGGGTTTTGCTGTCTTAAACCCTCCTATCTACCCACCCCCAAAAAGCAAATTTCGGCCAAATAATCCTTAGTGTCATTTTTAGGTTTTTTTTCATGTCATATTCCCAATATTCATTTTTCTATAAAAACTGAATTTAATCAAATACTCCATGCGAAAGACCTGAAAGAGCCTGGTTTGGTGTATCTTTTACTGAATCTTGTCCCAGGGCTACCCTAGCATTTAGTACTCATGATCTGGCAACTTGACTGATATTAGCCTTGGGTTACCAGAAATAAATTCTGATTAGTTCTAAGACCTAAAGCCTCCAGATATCAAACTGGGTCTATTGTAGAAAGGGACTAGGACTTGGGTTCAGATCTACAGTGGAGTCACATCATATGCACATTTAACTTATGCAAATTCAACTATATGCGCTCGGCAAAAAAAAAAAGAAGAGAAAAATAACAATTTAAATAGTGCTGCCAATTTCACCCACCATTCCATTCAGTGAGCGTATGCCCCGGGGTGAGCATGAGATGGGAGATGTGAATCTGCTGTTCCCTCAGTCGGTCTCAGTTCCCGCATGCCTCTCCTAGTGTGAGCAGCTTGCCACGCTGAGTGTGTCTACATTTATACACACACATTACTATACAGGGTTGTATACCCCAAACCATGTATATTGTACTTTATGGGCGATATAAGGGATTTTCAAGGGTAATTTTGACTATACACAGGTTTTGCCTTATGTGCTGACTTTAGAATCTAACTCCCGCGTAAGATGCGACTCCACTGTACTTGTCCTTCCACAATCTGTATTTTATTTGCACACATGGAGCTATTAGCTAGTTATACAAGTACAAACTGAAAACACCAGTGAACACTTTTTTGATGTATTTTAAGAATCTGTGAAATGTCAAAAGCCCGTGCTACAGGATCCATCCATATGTGGTAGTGACACATTTCCTTACAATGGGAAGATAAGAATTTCCTACTGGATCAGATCAGTAGTCCAGCTAGGCCAGGAGCTTATATGTGGCAGTGTGTAGCCTCAGTTGCTTCAGAGGAAGGTGCAAGAAACACCACAAGAGGTAAATGTGACATGATCTGCCTCCCTCAAATTAAAGACTCATTTTAGAATGTAATGGATAGAGATTGAGTTAAGCCCTGGAGCATGAGTTTTTTCTCCCTTCCAAAGCTCTCATTTTATTACTAGCTGTTGTAACTCTGGACATTTAGCCCTGTTTGAAAATCCACATATTACCTCTTTAGAACAAAAACACAGAAACAATTGACTAAATTTCTCCCTGGGGCATTTACAGTTAAATACATAGTCACTTAAGGCATGAATTTGGGCCTCTATGTTTCCCATAAACAAGTAAACTGGTAGCTTAGTGGGTGGGGGTGGGCTGGCGGGAGGGTGGGCAGAGGCGAATTCTGATGACCTTCTCAAGTCAGAACATTTTAGCAAGTGTTGAGCAAATGTTTCACTGATAATTGTCTTCTACCAATACACTTCAGCTACATGTCATTCTGTGATTCTTTTTATTGTCATCCTTTGACATGATGAATACTTACAGCAGTATGCAAAACAAAAAAGATATAGTTGTCTCGCGTTTAATTCTCAGCATCCCTGCATAGCAGTCACAGAATTTTCACACAATCTGTTACATCCTTTCAGCTTGTTACACATGATGCACGCGTGCACGCACACACACACACACACACACACACACGTGAGCAGAATCCTAGTCCAATTGAAGTCAATGAAAGCTGATTTCACTGGATTTAGCTCATATAGTTGTATTCGGTATCTGTATGGCTGTGTAATACATTTTTACAATAAACAGGACATTTCTATACAATTTTGTGTTCAAAGATTAACAGAGTATACTATACATCCAGGTCAAACTTTTTATGTTCTGCATGTAAAAGTTTGTGTACCTAAAATATCGGATGGATTATGGCAATAAATGATTGTTTGCACCAACGGGAAAGTAAAAAGAAGTACACATTCTTGCAGGACAGCTTGCCTTTTTTTTTTTTTTTTGTATTTGCATGCTTGGTTATTTCAAATTTAATTGTCTACTGTAAAAACAAATACTAACCTTTATGCCTAATTACCAGTGAATTACACATACTGATCTTCTGTGACATAAGTCAGGCAAAAGGGACCATCTTGTATCCAGCTCAGTTCAGAGACACAGACTGTCTCTCATCAGGGAATAAATTGTGGTTGGTATGCTGACTAACTGGCCTGGTGAAAGTCATCACTGCTACAGTTTGTGTGGTGGTCAGCCATGACTGGGATCACGGCTCCCACTAGAGCTGTTGGGCTTTTCTCTTGGTTTTGGCTGAGAGACTGTGGAGTTTACTGGCTCTAAGGGCTAGTGAAGTGTCTAAGATGCAGTGTGAAAGATGGTCCATTTTATTTAGTGTGCTGCTAGTGGTGTCAATGGAATTTCTTTCATACCTTACAATATAGGCTTAATGAACTGCACAAGTTAAAACAATCATAGAAAGAAAAGTGCTAGTAGGTCACCTATTACACTGTAGGCCCCTTTTTGGTTGGTTTGAACCTTGCTTGGTAATTGTTTTGGGTAGGTGTTGTTTGAAGAATGTTGTGCAGTACAATCCTAGCTTGTTTACCTCACATTCTGTCACGTCTCCTCCTTTTGTTGTGCTGCATGAGAGTGCTGGCCAAGCTTGGTGTTTTTTGGGGCTGGAGAACCTTATTCTATAGTCTTTTCAATGCTCATTTGTAGGCTGTCTCCTTCATCTAAAACAGGGTTTCTCAAACTGGGGGGTTGCCGAGCGCTCCCCCCGGGGGGGGGGGTTGTGAGCTCCTGCCACCGCAACTCGCGGCGGTGGGGCGGGGGCGGCACGCAGCTGGCTGCCCGGCCGCGGCAGGGACGGGGAGGCCCGGGTGCAGCCGGCCGCGGCGGGGACCGGGGGGGGGGAGGGAGGGTGTTGCGCCGCAGCCGGACTGGAGGGGTCGCGGCACGCCGACGGTGAACGAAAAGGGGTCGCGGGCTAAATAAGTTTGAGACCCGCTGATCTAAAAGATGTTTTATCCGAAGCCTTGAGGTGCTCCACAATCCACAGTTAGTCAGATGGAAAGCCAGTTCCTGTCATTTTTGTCCAGTCACCAACTCTAGTGACATGGAGTCCAAATCTACGCTTTCTTCGACCATGTTGTGCATAATGGCCTACATTATTGTGTTCTGCTAATGAGTCCTTTGGCTGCTACTGTAATTAGTCTACTTTTCTTACATTTGTTTTGTCTAAAACATGAAGAATGTCTTGGGCTAAAACTGTGACCTGCCACAATCTCTCTCTCGCTCTCATGTTTACTTCTGTGTTGCTTTCCTTTTTCTTTCATTAGTGGTCTAACTGCTGATCCTCTGCTGCTATTTAAGGCTCCGATATAGCAAAAAACCATGTGTATATGCTTTACAAATCAATAGTCTAATTAAACTATTTTCCTTGCTTTCATTAATTTTTAATTACAGAAGTCACATCTATGGCAGTACATAATCTTTCCTTTAAGAAAACAAATATGGATTTTAACCAAGGTAAGTGATCTATATATATTTGTGTAGCAGGATGCTTGAGAGCGCTTTTCAGTATGCACTTCTAAAAAGCGAACCCAACTGGAAAACTCTTGAACTTGAGCCAAGCAGACCCATTAGGCCCTCTTAGAAGAAGTAAGAATTAATTTACATAGGTCTTCTCTAAAGTGTCAAATGCAGCTAACGGGACAAAAGTCCATATCCTCCTCCTTTTGTGCAAATGTTTAATTTTTCCCTACCTTGTCATTCTAGTGCCCCATTCCCAGCCTGGGGTTTTACAAGTATTTTTGTGCTCCAAACAAGACAAAATATAACACATGAAGCAACAGTGTATATTTAGTTACTGGTGGTGTTGAAGTGAGCACATCAAGTGCAGTCAGACATCTTCCATGGGGAAAATAAATGGGAGAACTCACCCAGAATTCCTGCTTTTCAGCACACAGGCCCAAACTGTCTGGTTGGCAAGCACCTGTCCCAGGGCTCACTTCACAGCCCTCCTTTGATGTGAACTGGTCTGGAGCACCTGAGGCAAACCGGCTTAGATAGACCATGGCTAGTATAATTCCTTTGATTTACATGTCATTTAGGTAGATACTGAAGCCAGCCTGAATTTCTTTCAAGTATTGTTTCACTAGTAAAGATGATTGTTTACAACTTTTGCAGGTGTGTGCATTTCAGTTACATGAAAAGAAAGTCCTCCTCTATTTTTAAGAGCAGCTTCTTTAACTTAGCATAGTTAGGAACTTTAACTGTATAAGGAGGGCTGGCCTTACCATGAGGCAAAGCCTCAGGTGCCTGATTTTTTTTTTTGTGTGTGTGTGTGGGGGGGGCACCACTAGGACCCAGAGTGTAGAAAAGTGTGTCTGCTGCTGGCGCATATGTATTCTCTCTGCTCTAGCTACACAGAGATGGTGGAGTGCTGTGCTGGAGGAAGGAGGGCACAAGAAACCTTTTAAAGTTTTGGCCAAAGCGAGGAGGCATGAGGATGTCATTTGAGCTCCCCAACTCAGGTGCCAAAATATTGTGGGCCAGCCCTGTTTGTAAGGTTGAAATGAATAACAGATCTTAATAACAAAAGTCCAGGTTGTACTGTGGACATCACAGCAGACCTCTGAGCATGCAAAGATCTGCCCCTGGATCTATTTTCTACAAACTCCCCACAACAGCGAATTAATGTATGAAATGCCACAATTATCTGACTCTGTTGCTACATGCTAGTTGAGATAAACAACTGGCAACATACAATATTGAATAGACTTGTTTCATTAAAAGCTATAGAACAGCTTTTAAAAAAAATCTTCCAAACTAACTGGAGAGAGGTTTACATTTTATAATTAAAAACACATAAAAGGGATGGGGCATTCTCTTTCCCACTTCTGGAGATACGTAAAAAACCTGCCTATCTTCTAAAGTGCTGTTTATCCTTCAAGGGCTCTGTGTTATGAGTAACACATGTCCTGACTTATTCTAAACCTATGGGGTACAGTATCAGGAGGAAAAATAGGTCCCCAAAAGAATGCAGCAGTACAGGTTAGCAAACAATAGAAGGGGCATTTATTTTGATCACAGATGATGCAATGGTTGAAAAGGCAACAACTATGTTTTGGAAGGGCACGCACTCTTGTTCCATTACTTAAGCAGTGATTCCCTCCCTCCCTCCCTGAATTGCAGACACTCTTAGTAAGAGCAGATAGCAAACTGCAATGTGATGTGTGTCCTGCTTGGGAGGCTTGAGGAAGAAAAATGTTTTCATTGTTGGCTATCTATTGCCACACAATATAAAATGATAGGAGAGGACCAAGCTATCTGGCACACCATGCTTTGTCTTACCAGTGTTATCTAAATTTCACCTTTATACTTCACTATGTGCTTCTGTCCCCTTTTCCACCAATTGATTCTACACATATATTACTCATAAAATGCATATCCTTCTTTACTAAAACTTAGATTATGCCCTTAATTTATTGTCTCTCTTGCGAGTATGAAAATTTTACCTCTAACAGCATCATTAATCCTTTTTTATGATTAAAATATCCCTTATGACCCTGTACTTTTACAGCAAGAGTAAACATATTTTCAAACGTTCTCTATAAATTTAACATTAACTGTATTGGCCTATGTTGCTCTCTCTCCAAGACAGTCATGTCACACGATACAATTGTACTACTATGGCTCCTGAAACGGAGGACGACTTCTAACAGAAAATATCCTTAAATAAGATTGGCACAATTTTGAGTAGAAAAAATAGTGATGTAACAGCATTGCACTTGTTAGCAGGGTAACACACTAAACAAACACTTGACTAACACGAGTTAGTGCTCCAGGTTGAAGTTTCATCTGACTGGAGGAACTTAAGGAGTGGGTTCCAATGAATGTCCCAACAGAGGATGTTTATGGGGCAGGCTACAATGCATATCTTTCAAAAATATTAGAAGCGAGCAGGGAAAGCTCCCACCTAATTACTGTCAGTAATAGTTAAGCAGGAACTTACTAGATTGACTGCAATGTATTAACTCATTAAGTGAGATTTAAAAATGATAAAAGCTGGGTAAAGTATTTTTCTTAAGATAGGTTTTTTAGGTATTTTCCCCATCTACAGACTAAAATATAAATAAAAAGTGACATTACAGTTCTGCATCATTTGAGACAACAAATGGAATCTAGAACTGCCAGAATGCCTGGATCAAAACCAGCATCCAACCCTCACTTGGGTGTGTTTGGCATTGTAGACTGCTCTGCTGCTTAATAACAATTAAAACTCATGACCATATGTTTACCAGTTTGAGCTGCAAAATAGATTGTGTAATATTGTTGTGGTTTAAAAAAAATCTTCAGGCTTTGTGAAGCATCTGATTAGATTGAGTGTGCACTATGTCATGGATTAAACACTATGAGTTCATATGGAATGCATGTGAAGTTTCCAGAAAATGCCCTGCCAGATTTCATTCTTTTATGACGTCTGCGGGAAGGCTGAAAATGGAAAGATCGGTCAGATGCTATGATTGGACAGCTAGCAGTGAAGGCTGCTAAAAGTTAAGGCCTTTATCTGCAAACAATAGTGTATTAATAAACTCTATACCATATTTACAAATGCTTTCTCTTGTATTAAAACTAACAGTATTCTGTTCACAGTGCCATTGTTTATACAGGTAGCAATCCCATAATACTTCAGTATTTTGGCATGGGAATCAGTAGCGCCTTGTATTTACAGAACATGTACACATGAATATAAACATGTCATTGACACAGAGTCATCAAAAAGATAGATCTGGTAATGTTGCAAAGGTTTAGACTGTACAACACCTTCCCTTTCATTTGCTAGGGACTGCTGTTCCCTACAATGAGAAGATGTCCGTCTCTTATCTAAAGTGGCATAAAAATGATTAACCAAATGAGCCTTGTCCCCACTGAGTTATATAGAATAATCTCGGACCAAGGTTTCTAGATCTGTTGTCTAGTGCACAGAATACAAAAGTTAAAAAGGTTTTTTTAATTATTTTAATTATTAAAATAATGAGATTCTCTCCTCTGTGCACTCTCACTCAGCCACTGTCCTCTGAGTTCTGAAGATGCTGGTGGTTTAATGCGCAGTCCAGCTGCCAGACTTAAAACTGTGTACGGCGCTCTGGGCCTATATACAGCTATATGAGCCAGGGTGAATGAAATATGTTGGCATCTCCCATGCTTTCTCTCTAATCATCCCTGTTAGTTGGTAGCCACTTACTGGCCCAGATTCATCACTACTGAATGGAGTTCCTTATTCAAGCAATGATCAGAAGTGATGAATGGCTTCAGAGACATGTAGAAGGATAAGGAAGAGGAGTGAGTTCAAAGGAGCTCAGATTTGAAACCCAGAAGTAGGGTGGGTTATTCATGAGGACCCTTATAGCTTCTGCTTCCCTTTTTCTTCCCTTTCCACATGGTTGACAATGGCCTCACAGCTCCTTACGATTTGGCTTACTGTTGTGACTAACAAAGAAGAGACAGCGGTACTATAAGGAAGAGTCAAAACTGGCACTATGGGATGTCGCCTTCAATTAAAGTCTGCTCTTCATTTTCAGTCACTTGACCTGAGTGGTCATTGCTCCTGCTGTGTTGCTTGTGGAGAAAACTCCTCCACTTGGCCTTGTTCCTCCTGAGATGGCTTAGCATATTTTCGGATAGGGGAGTGTCTCCTGTAAACTTGGCCCATTCCTCAAAGAGTGGCTCTACGATGTAGGTCATGAAACCTGGGGAAACATGAGACAAGACATGTAAGGAGCACTATCATTCACCAACTGCTTTCCTTGCAGTTTGGGTGGTTAAAGTGCAGTGAACAAAGTCACAGAACCCCAGAGCCAAGTAACCAATATGCTCAGACCCTTAAACTGTGGGTTATAGAATATGTATCCTCTAGGACCATTGCAAGTCAGATTGGCTGGCTCTGTCTGTGAAATAATTGAAACCTGTATAAGACAGCACCCTTTTTAGACAACCTCCTGTCCTGAAATCTCTCTAAGGGTTTGTCCTCACTGGGGTGGGGGATCGACGGCAGATACACAAACTTCAGCTACATCTGCCGCCGACTTACCTGCCGTCCCCATGGCGGCGGCAGTCGGCGGTGCGCTCCCCCGTCGACTCCAGCTTGTGCCTCCCGGCAAGCTGGAGTTCCGGAGTCGACGGGGGAGCCCGGGGCGATTGATTTATCGCGTCTTAACAAGACGCGATAAATTGATGGCCAGAAGATCGATCCCGCGCCACGCGAGTGAAGACCAGCCCTAAAATATTCTCATACTTACTATGCACAATTCTATTCTACCTCCATTAGACTTCTTTTAAACAGCTGATTTTTATCTTTTCCTTGAATGGTTGCTCAAGATGGATTTCACTGTATGTGTAGTTGTATAAACCACATGAATCATGAATTTTATGGTCTAGTTCTGAGCTGTATATTAATGAAGTTATTTACAAAGCTTAGTCTAAGTGCAAATCCCTGAGTCAGAAAGCACAATTTGGGTTTTGGTTCTGTTTAGTCCGAGGTTGTGGGTTCTTGTACCATATACTGGATCAAAAGGTCACAGAGTGTATGGCAGTGTGTATGTGTTTTGTGTATGGCAGTGTGCATACCAGGATAGCGGGTTAGAGCTGCATGTTGGCCCATAACATGGAAATGATCTAGTATCTCTGAATGCTGGGAAGGTACCACTTTTCCAACCGGAGAATAGAGAGAGGGATTTTATCATCCGCATCACTTTTCACCCTGCAGCAGCTCTGGTGGTAAAAGTGTGCACAGGCATACTGAATATTTTAATTACATCTCTAACTGAGGAGGAGTTAATACTTTTTTTCTATGACCAAAATCGCTTTTGATGAAAGAGAAAACAAATGAAGGCCATGACTGCAGTTTGATCTCAAAAACAGGTTGTTAAACTAAAGAGCTGCTTTCAGTTTCTCCTGAAACTATTGCACTGGTTGTGTAATAATGCAGCACAGGAGGTGTTTAAAATTTTGCACTTCTGACTAGGAGACCCACTGCTGATTAAAAGAATTTTGTAAATAAATGAACCAACACAATGCAAACATAATGTATCATAAAATGTGCTCTGTTCATCAAACATATGTAGCTTATCTTTACAAAATAGAACATTTACTACAACTCAGAAGTATTACACGTACCACCAATCAAGTCTTAATAATCTAATGAGACCGCACTATAGCACTTTCCTGTTCAATCTTAGCTGAGAAATAAGGTGAAACAACCATATTGTGTGAAGTAATGCTGATCAGAGATGTTCTGCTGTATTTTAAAAAGATATCCATATATCTTTTTTTTTCTATTATATTTACTCATTTTCACAGTAAGTGACATTCTGGAGTATTATTTTTTATATATAATTTAGTAAACTATGTGTTTATGTATTCTTTTGAGCTCCTTGCTTATATATTTCTGCCAATACTGTATTCCTTCCCTCATTTATCTTCACAAACTTAATCTAAGAAGAAATCGGAGCCTCGAAAAAAGGCTCTAATTTTCACTGAAATAAGAAAAATAAAGGTCGTTAGCATCTGGCATCTAATGACCCAAAACAGCCTCAGATACTTACTACTCCTCTTAACACACGAATATTTATGGTTATCCCTGCCTTACAAATAGGGAAACTGAGGCCTAAGGAGGTCAAAGGTCAGAAAAGAAGCATGTCAAATCTAGAATTAGAACCTGGGTTTTCTGACCCCCGGTTCTTTGCTTTCTAGCATCCGGTAGCTTTCTCAGAGGTTTGCCTCTCACACATGGTAAGAAAGAACCACCCTAAGGAAAAAGTGAAGCAACATTTTGGACAAGCAAACCTATATGCCTGAATGTTGCCATTGATATATAATTCTAATATCACCAAGGTAATAACTCTTGATACGTATATTAGGAAAGGGCTGGTACATTCAGTGTTGTATGTCAGTGCCGGCTGGAACAAGTGGTGCTATTAGGTGTATGGTCTGAACCCAATGTGAAGAGCTGAATGGCCCTTGGTTTTTCTAGTATTGCCTTATTTAGCCACTGCTAACATAATTATTTGTGTTCCCTATGTGAATCTCACAATCTAGAAAGGTCTGTGTCAACTTCACTCTTTGTGAAATCTGTTACTAATGCTGCTACTCTGTAGGAAATGATTATTCCAAAGCAATGTTTCATGTCGGCTAAGAGGAACATGATCTCAGTGGTGGAGTGAAACAGAATTGCCCAACTCAAATCAATTACAAAGGGAGATTCACAACCATCAGTTATTGACTATCATCTTTTTAAACTTTTTTCCTGCTCATGTGTTCCATGGCTTGAAGTAGGGGAGAAGGATTTAAATGTAAATAACACAACTCGTCAATTTGGCACAATATCTAGACGGTTACACAACCACTCAGTCATGCACATTGTCTGAAACTAGGTGCACTTTTAAAACACGGAGTGAAAATAAACCATTGGGCTGCTAGGGTCCAGTGCACTGTTTGTAGACCACCCTGAGCTTAACCTTCAGCCCACTTTCTGGAATGGCAGGGCTGTGGTGGCAGCAAATTCAGTTCCTGTGGCAGGGGGAAAGCCTGTGCCACTTTTGAATGGCCCTCCTCCTGTCCCTCTGCTGCTCAGTGCACTGCCATCTGCTAGTCTGGGTGGAGCATGGTCGCAGTGTGAGAACTTGGGGGAAGAAGGAAAGGGGGAAAATCAGGATCCAGAGAACTCACGGAAAACAATGATTCATTCAGAGTCCTTGAGAAACCATCTTCTGCTGGCTTGCTAACTAGCTTACATGACCATTGCAGCGTGAGTACTGGATTATGGAGTATTTCGATGGGATTTTTGAGGGAGGTCAGAATGGGAAGCAGGGATTGGGTTAGTTTAATTGGGAGGCACTAAATAGGCAAAGGGTTTCATGAAATCCTTTACTTCACTCAGGACTATCGCAGCAAATGTGGCGTATTCCACCAAGTGGGATCACACTGCAACGGTCTGAACTTCTCTTTGAGGACCATTCAGCCTCGTGTGCTGCTGCTGTGTCACTCCTCTGCTTGTTTACATTACGGCTGCACTCAGCCTTGCTCTTGGTTTATCTGGCCTGCTTGGAAAATGGGTTTTATTTTCATCCCATGTTATTCCTGGGATTATTGAAGTTTTTGGTATAAAACTACACATCTATCATCTGCTTAGCTTGTGTAGCACCTTTGGGGCGGAGGGAGAAGGAGAAACAGACAAAAGAATGAAAAAGAATGAAAGTTAAGCTCACCAATTTGTATACTAGGTACAGAGTCCTTCTGCTGATTACAAAGAGGGCTTATTTCCAATTCAAATTTTTGTTCCAGATCACCTATCAAAAAGAAAGGAGAACAACATTTTTGCTACTTTGCAATATTGAATATGATCTTTTATTCCTTATAACATGGATGGAACAGCAAATCCTAGGAGAACTGAAATCTGCATTAACCCTTTCATTTCATGTCCATCCCAATGGACATCACTATTTGAAAGACTGTAAGTCTCAACATGATCATACAATGGTTCCATATAGAAATCTAAGGCAGGGCCTGTTATACATACATGAGTAAACAAATAAAACCAATAATTTAAGATGTCACAGGAAATGACTGTAAGCAGGATGATCCTCTGGTTCATTGAAATCAGGGTGGAAGGTATCTCCATCCCTGTCCTGCCGAGACAGATGTACTCTCGGGGACAGGGGTCAGCAACCTATAGCACGCATGCCAAAGGTGGCACATGAGCTGATTTTCAGTGGCCACTGGCCCCTTGCCCATTGGGGTCTCGGCCGCCAGGCCCACTCAGCCTGCTGCCGGTCTGGGGTCCCGGCCATTGGCCCTGCTCAGCCTGCTGCCAGTCTGGGGTCCCGGCCACCAGTCCTGCTCAGCCCACTGCCTGTCTGGGGTCCCGGCCGCCAGTCCTGCTCAGCCCACTGCCTGTCTGGGATTCCAGCTGCCAGTCCCTTGCCAGCCGGGGTACTGGCTGCCGGCCCTGCTCAGCCCGCTGCCTGCTTGGGAACATTGGAAAACTCAGCATGGAAAAGCAAGGGCAAGAATCACACTGAACTGATAAGATCTGCATTTTAATTTAATTTTAAATGAAACTTCTTAAACATTTTAAAAACTTTATTTACTTTACATACAACAATAGTTTAGTTCTATATTATAGACTTAGAGAGAGAGACCTTCTAAAAATGTTAAAATGTATTACTGACACGCGAAACCTTAAATTAGAGTGAATAAATGAAGACTTGGCACACCACTTCTGAACGCTTGCCGACCCCTGCGTTAGAACTTGGCTTAGTGGTGAGCATGTTCAGACTGTGTTTAGTTTCCCTGCAACTGCAAGTGGAAGAGAAGGACAGAGCAAGTGTAACACTCAAAGGGTAGGAACTGAGTTATATTTTGGAAAGCAAGGGAAAACAAGTGATGGCTGTGTAATTTCTGAGCAGTACATACCCATGGGGATTTCAGCTCAGAGCAGATAACAATGACCAGATGGCATCTGAAGAAGGTGCAGATTTTGTACAGATAATTAAAGGTTCAAGGCGCACCAGAACCACCCTCACTGACACCGTCTTACGGGGGCAATCAGATCAAAGAAACACCCGACACTCTTCTATTTCATTTCTTCCTCTTGCTCCTCATTACGAACCACATGCAAAATAAGGCCACATTTCTGCTCGTCATCACATTTTTAGGAGATTTCAAGGGGGAATTGGGTAGGTGATTGCAGAGCAAACGCCCCTTGAGATTAGACAATTTCTCTCTTGTCACATTAAATGCCTTAAGTGAAAGGAGAATTCAGTATGTCAGCGGGCTGACCTTGGCGGTAGAATTCCTCACAGACCCTTTCACTCCACTGCTTGCTCATCTCCCAGAGCCGGCAAGGATTGCAAATGTCAGCACACTTCAGCGCGATCTGAAAGTAAAGGAGGAGAGTGGCGGTGGGAGAAGAAATTATCCGCTAGCTATGGTTCAGCAGTGAATTTATTGCACTCTGGGGTGCCATGAAGCTGCTGGGCCCTGCAATCTTGCTGCCAAGATGGATTCAAGACTACATTATAGAAACTGAGCCCTGCCCAAATGTGCCGCCTCAGGAAACCGCACTTATTCAAGCCTGTAACAAAACCTTCATTCAGAGCCCCATTTTATAGGAGCGAAAACGAGAGAAGCACCACATTCCAAGTGTGCAGAGCCTCTTGAATATGACTGGTGGTGGGCAAGCCAACAAAAGCTTTAAGCTGACTCCTGCCTGCCTGCCTGCCTTGGCATCCATCAATGAGGACAAGGAAATGAAGAGCCAAGCCAGTGTGGAACTATTTGGGCATCACTTCTTTGTGGTCTCAGTGAGTGACCTTAAGTATCACTTTGATTATGTTTGGGTTTGATACGTGTATATAGTCAGTTCAGAGGGGTCAGCTGTGTTTTTGTTACTGAGCTAAGTATAGGACCTTCTGGTTTGCCCTGACTTGTTTTCACCTTGCTAGCAGTTGAAAGTGCTTTGCTGAGGTAGAGCTGGGGTGGGACTGGCAAGGGAAGGAATTATAATCAAGTAGCTGCTGCTGCTGCTTCAGAAGAGTAAGAAATGCAATAATCTGTCTGTCTCGCCTCCTTGAAACAAAATGTCTTTTGTGTGCTTTCTTCCAACAAAGTACATGCAGTTAGTGGGTTTATTATTAGACTTCATGACAGACAGGGCAAAATGCTGGTACAGATGCTAAAGTCTTTGGGATTGCAGATTCCTCCTATGGTAAAAGTAATTACCTAGTTTCTAGAAAATAACCAGAGGTGGAAAAAGGGTGCAGCTTATTTGGTAGGCACTGTGGGCTCTAGTCATTCAGATATAGGACTAGAAATCAAGAGACCCACATTCTAATTCTGTCTGGACACTAACTAAGTTTGTGACCAAAAGAAAATCACTTATGTTATCTGAGCCTCAGTTTCTTCATCTGTAAAATGGGTATAAAGAAGTAAACTACTAAAGTATGTTTTACAAGTTACAGTAAGGTCAGTCAGTTTAAGCCAATGGACCTTGAGGAAGGGGTAGCACCCTTTCCCCAATTCACAAGTATGAATTTTCACAGGAAATAACCATTGTTTTTCATGTTTTCTTCACTGGAACCCATGCTGCATTCTGCACCATCATTTTGCCCAATCTGTCACGAAGCATGATTACAAACCCATTGCCTAAATGTGGTGGTCCATGAAGAAACCAGGCCTAAGACATTTTGTTCAAGGAGGAAAGACAGGCAAACTAGTACAGATATGCAAAAGCGACAGTGTCTTGTAGCACCTTATAGATTATCAGATTTTAGGGATCATGAGCTTTCGTGGGCTAAGACCCACTTCATCAGATGAATGTTGTGAAAATCTCCAGAGGCAGGTATAAATATGCAGGCAAGATAGTAAGGTAAATTCAATCACGGGTGTTGGTGAAGCCCACTTCCAGCAGGTGATTTGGAGGTGTGAATGCCCAGAGAGGAGAAACTGCTTTTGTAATTGGTGAGCCATTCACAGCTAATATTAAGTCACCACCAGTAATATTCACCACCACCCCTGATTGAAATTTACCTTGCTATCTTGCCTGCATATTTATACCTGCCTCTGGAGATTTCCACAACATTCATCTGATGAAGTGGGTCTTAGCCCACGAAAGCTCATGATCCCGAAGATCTGTTAGTCATAAGGTGCTACAAGACTCTTTGCAGATCCAGACTAACAGGGCTACCCCTCTGATACTAGTAAATATTACTCTTCTGAATGAGTAGTTACGTGAATATCATTCCTTCCCCCACCCAGGGCTGGCGACAGGGGGGGACAAGGGGGACAACTGTACCGGGCCCCGGACTTGAGGGGGGACCCCGATGTAGCGCGGATGCTCGGACCTCTACAGAGGCGCGGCGCATGCGCTGTGCGGCCGCGGCTGACCACATGCAATCCCGGGCGCCGCCGGCCACCCCAGCGCTGCGCTGTAGCGCGGCAAGCGCCCGCACACACCGCACCGCTGAGGCTGACGGCAGACTCCAGCCACAGCGGGGGCCCGGGGACGCGCGCCCGGCCGCCCTGGTGGTGTGCAGCACTGACGGTGGCGGAGCGGAGGCGCCGAAAAGGGGTCAAGGGGAGCCGGCCTCGCCAAGGTAAGGGGGCAGGGGGCCCGGCCCCACTCGGGGGGCGGTGGCTCCGGGGGGGAGGGGCTTTGGGCGGACGGGTGGGTTCTGCAGTGAGTTCACCCCTGCCTCGGGAGGTTCATTCATTGGCGTGGCTGGGAGGTCTGGGGGGCAGACAAGGGGGCGGTGGGGGGGGAAGGCCAGGCTGGGCGGGCGGGGAAGGGGGCAGGAGACTAGGCTGGAATCTGGGTGGGCGAGGCGTGGGTGCAGGAGGGAAGGAGGTTTGGTGGGGGGGAGACTGGGCTGGGCGGGTCAGGCATGGGGGGCAGGAGGCTGGGTTGGGAGTGGGAGGGGGGAGGAGGTTAGGTTCGGTGGGATGGGCCGGGCCAGGCAGGGGTGGGGGAGGGAAGGCGGTTAGAGATGGGGGGAGGCTGGGCGGGGGTAAAGGAAGATCACCCCCAACAGCGGGGTGGGCCAGGCAGGGATGGGTGGAGAGGGGAGGAGGTTAGGCTGGGGGAGGAGATTAGGTTGGGGTTGGGTGGGCCGGGTCAGGCGGGGGGGCCCCACAAACGATCAGAGTAGGGGGCCCCAAAATTTCTGTCACCGGCCCTGCCCCCACCCGACCCCAGCAGTACCTTAGTGAAGCATTTTAAGATGGCAGCAGTTAGAGTTGGGTTTTTTTCAACTGATGATAATTACTTGAGGTATTTTGTATGATAAAAGCTATTTAGGAGCAGGCAGCTTCGTGTGGTGCTATTTCTACAGATAAACATGTGGCATACAGCTACTTTTAGGTTAATAGTGAAGGTGATATAATGGGTAGAAATTTGTTCTGAAGATACCATTAACAACCGCAGTATAGCAGAAAGAAGCAATTTGAGTCCATCTGATTTTAAATTAGATTTGGTTCTTTCATTATCTGGGGAAGAACTGCCACAGCACGGATTGCCTCCATGCAGATGGAGATCAGGAGCGTCAACGAGGTGACCACTGCTCGAGCACCTACTACCAACTCGTCTGTGAAAAAGCATTGTCAGTGGCTGGAGTAAGAGTATGAGCCGCCTACCCTCCGCCGAAGTAGCAGTTGCCATGACAGGGGAAATAGCCAAGGGGAGAGAGACGTAGCAAGAGACGGAGTGGTCTGCAACTCAAGAGGTGAATAATAGTTGATCCTTTGCTGCATCTGCTATTCAGATTATAACATAACACCTGATACATGGGGAAGTATTGGAGGTAAGTTTTTGCTTGCTTTGAAAGATGTTAGGTGACAGCAGCAAAGCAATTAAGATGGCGGGTACCCTGAGGCTGAGCAGACATACATACACTGTTCCTTTAAGGGGAAAAACAAAAAGTACCTGAAGCATAAAATGTCTGTCTGGTGCATCCTCCAATCTCAGATCCTTATTTTCGAGGTGAGCTTTCAACCGGGTCAAAAACTCATTCTGTCTATTGATGTCTGTTGCCAAGATGAGGGAGCCCAGCTGCTGTTCGATATCCTGGCTGTAGGCAAGAAAAATGAGGCCTTTTGAACATGGGATTGTTGAACGTCAGTGGTTTTAAACCACTTCGTAGCCTGCCTCCTTCTGAGTGTTATGTGATGACTCCAGCTAGGAGAGGGATTCCACTTCATTGTTCTCCATTGGGATAGCTTGCCGGAGACCAGCAATTTAGCTGGCTATCGGATGTATGTGGAATAGGCAGTGTGGCAGAATAATCATGGTGGTGTGAATTGCCCAGGGAGCTTCCATAAGGTATTGTGAAGAGAGAAAACTAAACAGTAGGATGTGTTATTGGGTGAACACACTAGGCACCTAGAAGAATCAATGTCATAGGGTTTTAGATTGGCAGCCACACAAATGCCAAGGCATTGTACATTATTTCTTTAAAGAAGGACTGAGAAGACGGGGATTGGATGATTTAGGAAATTACTAATGGGATAGCAAGCCTGTCCTTTCTATATAACCTGTTTGCATTCTTCCCAAGTCACTGGTGGTTAAAACTTAACATTGAAGAGCTGCTTGGTGGTTTGTGGGAAAAATTTGTCTCCATCCATTTCCCAAGGATCAACAGTGTCCACACGTACACACAAACAACTGCAGCAAAACCCAACACACTGCCATCAGCTCCCCTACATTCAGTGTCTGTTCTTTCTGTTGACTTTGCCATCTCCCTTGGCTCACAGCCAGTCAGATTTGAAGCACCTTCTTCTGGTAGTGTGGGAGACACCTAGGGCATATCTCCACTACTGATGTCTTCTATTTCCCACCATTGTTAACACTAACTCTGAGCAGGTTTAATTGATATGGTGTAAAAAAGAAAACCCACAACGGGTGGCCATCGGTGCCTTCTCAGCATTGGGGCTCCTAACAATGCTAATATTGGTGCAGCTGAGCAAGTATTAGCAACAGTGACAAACTTTTAGGTAATATTGCTAGTGAAGCCCCACCCTAGGTACATCCCTCACTATCAGGTCAATTTACTTTAGGAGTAAATTTACTTTAGTGTCTCACCCTTCAGGAGTGGGTGAGACACTAGCTCACCCTACACTCCGCCTTTGACCCCATCCTTTATGGTTTTTAATCAAGCAATGAAATAGGCTATTGGTTTGTTTTCCATGGGATTTATCAGCATTTTTCACATCAGTGGCACTTACGTCATTTCCTTTGGTAGATGGGCAAGGAGCCTGGATTCGCGAAGCATGCCTATTGTGGATCTCCAGTGATGATTTTCTAACACCGAGACGTTCTGAAGAGGAAGGAGGTCAGTAAATAAAAAGTCCTAGCAGATAGATTTCTTACATTTAACAGAGATGCGGAAGATTTGCCAGACCTCATAAGTGATCCATCTAATCAGGTTTCCTGCCATTACCAGTGGACAACACCTGGTACTGCAGCCAAAGACCCCAAATCCCATGAAGTGCCTAGCTAACTTAAATGTTACAGGTATGCCAAACCTCAGGCAGTTAGGTCAGGTCAAGAGTCAGAGGTCTTCCTACTGCTGAGTACCTCAAACACACTTTTTGAGACCTTGGCATGCACTAAGGGAACTCTTTAAAAATCCACAGCACCATTTGTTTATTAAATAGTTGCAAAGAAACAAATAGTACAGATGAGCCATTAAACAAATTCATTTTTCACAGTGTTTTAGTAACATCAGGCATCTGTCTCTTCTATTTTTGTTCCTTTTTCCATTGTTTCCATCTTTTCTCTTCTCTTTCTCCCTTTCTCTCTTTTTCATTCCAGAAGTTGCCTCCCTTTTCAATCTCCTTCCTTCTTTTACATCTTTGCCTCTATGCCCATCATGCTATGCTGCACCTATTAGCCTGTTCTGCTCTTCTGCTCTAGTATCTTGTTCTGCTCACACCATCCTCACATATTTTCCTCCCCACCTGTTCAATTAAATGAAAAAGCAACAACATTTAGAACTGATAAAAGGAAATACTTTCTTTTGCAATACAAATGAGCCTGTTGATCTCATTGGCACAAGATATCACTCAGGCCAAGAGCTGAGCAGATTTCAAAAAAGAATGGGAAAATACACATGGGTGACATACAGGTGCAGAGATGCTAAAGGCAAGATTAAAACAAGCCCAGAAAAGTGTTTGAAGAGATATAAGCCCTCATGTTTTAGGAAATGAGTGTCTTTAATTACTGAGGGTTAGGAAAATAGTTTTCCTTGTGGACAAGTTTATTGCCTATTACTGTTTATTGCACCTCCTTCTAAAATATTTGGTACTGGCCACTGTGGGAGCTATGAGGCCCATAGGTCTGATACAGAATAGCAGTTCCTTTGCAAATGGAACCTCAAAGTGAAATTGGGAAGATACCTTATCAACATCACTTTTCTCTGTTCCCAGCTGAGGCTGAGACTCAAAATGAAACTGTCAAAACAGCCTGTCAATTTCATATTGAGGTTCCACTCATGCATGGAGTTGGAGAAGTTGGAAGGAAAGAGGCAAAAGTGAGATCCCAGAGGGCTTTGCATTCCACTTGCTGGGCTTACCACCTCTAGCTCTTCCCCCAAACCAGTTTATGCTGGATATCTTGACGTTTAATTGCCCTGATTAATACAGTTTGCTTCTAGGAAACTACGAATACAGAGCTTCTAGGAAAATATGACATGCCAATATACATAACAGGAAACTGACTACACCATTTGAGGTTAATACTGGTGTCAGACAAGGATCTCTTGTGTCACCAGTGATCTTTTCACTGGTAGTAGACTGGGTAATGAGAGAGACCACAGAACAACCAATGGACTTTCAAAAAGAAGTTAGAAAACCTCGACTTTGCTGATGACCTCAATTTACTATCCCATACTCAGAGCAACATGGAAGCCAAAACAAATGATCTCCAGATCTATGCCCAATTAGTAGGGTTGAAAATCAACACTGAGAACTAAATCAACTAAATCAACACCAGAGAACTAAAACCCTGAGAATCAACACACAACTAAAAAGACCAGTAACACTTTCTGGGACTGGCATAGGAGAGGTCTGATATCACAGACCTCTCCTATGCCAGATATCAAGAGGTCACACATCTTGGCAGCACTGTAAGTACAATCGATGACAGAGGAAGACATTAAAGTCAGAATACTGAAAGCCAGGCATGCCTTCTTAAAGCTAAAGCTGATCTGGAGAAACAGAAATTTTGTCCTCCAAACTAAACTTTGAATATTTAACATCATTATAAAGTCAGTCTTACATGAAGATGCTGAACCTTGCAGACCTATTAGGACTTTATTATCTAAACTCCCAAGTTTTTATAAGCAGCTCCCTTAGACAAACCTCAATGTCAGATGGTCAGAAAACATCACAAAGAAAGGGCTTTGGAGGAGGATGAAACAGAAACGGATACAAATGGTAATTACGGACGAAAACTGAGATTGCTTATACAACATGGAGGAAAGAATTGAATAAAATAACAAGACAGGCATTGCCAGAAGGGCAAAAGACCATGTGGTAGACAAGGAATAACCTGGAAACACGCAATAGAAGCAGAAGTGAAAGCCTCCCGGCAGTGGTCCCAGGGTGGCTCCCAGCAGCTGGTGCTGTGCTGGCTCTGCCCCCCGAAACAGCATCTCCCCACCTCACTCAAGCAGCAACCCCACAGCCCTCTCCTAAGCAGTGGCGCCTACCCCCCCATCCAGCAGCAGTCCCTGGGGCAGCCGCAGCTTGACAACCCCTGGCAGCGGTCCAGGAGTGGCTGCAGAGGAGGTCCTGGGGGCATCCGGAGTAGCCAATGCTCGGTAGCCCCCAACAGTGGTCCTGGAATGGCCCCCGGCAGCTGGTGTCATGCTGGCCCTGCCCCGCAACCAAGAAGCAGCTCCCCTCCCTTCCCGAGCAGTGGCTCTTGGCCCCGCTGCAGCAGTGGTCCCTGGGGCGTCCGGAGTAGCCATTGCTCGGTGACCCCAGTGGTAGTTCCGGGGAGGTTTCCGGCACCGGGTGCTGTGCTGGCCCTGCCCCCCTCAACTGTGACCCTCCACCTCCCATCCCAGCAGCGGTCCCTGGGGTAACTGGAGCAGCTGCTAGTTGGTGACCCCGGCAGCTGTTCCAGGGCAGCCCCTGGCAGCTGGGCTGCGCTGATTCCACCCCCCGAGCAGTAGCCCTGCACCTCCCCCGCCACCCATAGAGCTCCTGGAGGGTGGCCGGAGTAGCCGCTTCTTGGTAGTTCCCAGCGGCTGGCCTCACCGAGCAGTGCCCCCCCCTGAGAGGGTCCTGCTCCCAAGATTTAGTTGGGGGTATTTATAGTATAAGTCATGGGCAGGTCACAAGCTGTGATTTTTTTATTTATTGCCCATGACATTTTCATGATGTTTACTAAAAATGGGGAGAAGAAGGAGACGGGACCCTGAGGGATGGTGCAGGAGACAAGGTGGGGGAGGAGGGACCACGAGAGATCACAGGAGCGTCCAAGAAGGACATGGTGGAGGAGGAAACGACTTCTTGGGGGAGTGTGGAGATGAGGAGGAAGGACCACAAGCGATTGCGTGGATGAGGTGGTGGGACCATGAAGAATTGCATGGAGGAGGGATCATGAGAGAGTGTGTGGTGAGGGAAGAAGGGGGGGGGGACTACAACGCCTATGAAACCTTACTTGTACCCTCTTGTGCTTATGCATTAATATACAGTCTTTAATGGCATGATCACTTCCTCATTTTCAGTGCACAGAACAGATGGTGCTTACTTACTGAGCAGCTAATTTCTCATTGTTCAATGTGTGGCCATAGGCCTTGTTTACTGCACACTATTCACACTACCCTGCTTATCACTGCTGTATCCAAGTGCTTGATAAATATTAATGAATTCATCATTAAATGTGAGCTGAGGGGGTGATATTATCTGCAATCTTGCTCTCAGCTGTGACCCCAGCAACACCCTGCCAAATTTCAAGTCATTGCTGCAAAGCATAAAGACACTAGAACTTCTCTATTAAACTCTAATAAATATTAAACTCTAATAGAACTTCTCTATTAAACTCTAAGTTTTTTTTAATAAGGGTAAAGCAATGTATTTTTCTTCAATCTCATTCTCAGAAATGGCTGAAGTGTTTTAGCCGAAACGTTAAATAAAATATAAGAATTAAAAAACAAACAAACTCGTCTGAGACAGACACCTGACATGGAAAATTTCAGTCCAACCAAAGTTATAAGCTATTGAAAACAGGGTCTTACAATGGAAAGTGAGGAAGACTGAACATTAAGTAGACTGTTGAGAGAAAAAATGTTATTCACTGTTTTCTGTCAGAATTCAGGGTTTGTATGACATGGATCTCCCCCATTTCTCTTTCCATGGATCCTAACCCTGCCTTCCACAGCCATGTGGTTCCCCTCCTCCCCCCCTCCAATCCAATTGCCCTGACTTTTAGAGGAGACTGGAGCAAAATAATGTAGGTTAAAGCTAGCTGTTGGCTGCTGTTTGGGTATAACTTGTCATAAATTGATTCAGCAAGGTAAGCCAGTCACAAAGTCATAGCAATGTGAGCATCGCTCTGTCCTGGCCTTGGCTCACATGGCTCCGTCTGTTCCTTTATCTCAGGGTAGAAGGACAGCTGAACTGTTACACAATCACTACCCTATCTGTAAAACCCCAAGTGTCTACAGGGAGGGAGGGGCTGTTGGGGGGGGCGGGTATGGTGGTGGAGAGGAAGAGAGAATCTTCCTCTCTCTTTAAGTACTCAGCAAATTATTAAATCAGGACGCTCCTGTAATCATGCTCAGTGTATTCCGAAAGGCACATGGCCTTTAGCAACCCCTCTCCTCATTGTTCTAAAATACATAAGGTTTAAAGAATTCTATCAATCACTAATAAACCAGATTTTTTTTTGACAGGTCCAAGTTCACCGTCTAAGTTTTGACTACCAGGGATCATGGTCCGTGTACACATTTTTGTGTTTCTTGGATGTGAAAAGCCCCAAAGCCAGTTCCCTGACCCTAAATCCACTTATGCCTGCTGGGAGTCAGGATTTTCCAATGCCACATGCTGCTGCAGCTGACAACAGGGTACACAGGCTTGCTGCTTCTAAGAAGTTAAGTACAGGAGCCAGAGCTGACATATAAACACACATGTAAACATACATAGATTTATATGTGCATGAATAATATGGATACACATAGATATATATATATGCCCATAAATAATATGGATTTATAACTTCATTCGTTTTAAGAGAGAGCTACACACATTTATGAGTAGGACTGTATGACAAAGTTGCCTGTGGTATTGGGGGCAGTGCTCAGAAGCCCGGGGGGGTCCCTTCTGGTTTATATTTTACTAATGTAAAAGCCCGTGTACACAGGCCAACAGTAACGGCTTGTGGGCCCCCCCACTCGCTCAGCTCTCTCCCCTCTCCCCCCCAACGTCCCCCCACTCGCTCAGCTCTCTGCCCCTCCCGGTTCTCTGCCCCCTCCCTCCCCGCTCGGCTCTCTGCCTCCTTCCCCCCTCCCCCTCGCTCGGCTCTCTGCCTCCTCCCTCTTCTCCCCCTCCTCCCCCTCGCTCGGCTCTCTGCCTCCTCCCCCTTGCTCGGCTCTCTACTGGGCACAGCTGGCCGTGCCGTGCCCGGGCGCCTCCGCCCCGCCGGCCCAGCGCCCCCTTCCCACGCCCCACCCGGCCAGAGCCCCCTGCCCGCGCCTCCTGCGCCCAGCCACCCTCCTGCCCGAGCCCCTGATCCAGACCCTGCTTCCCTCTCGGCGGTGCACGCACGGCGGCCATGTTGTGCTGCCGAACTACACCTACCAGCATGCCGTTCGTCTGGGCCGTCTCTACTGCACATGACGGCTTCACACACACTTCTCTAGTCTTTTATTATAGAGGATGTTCCTAAAATCTCACGCTTCAGGACTTCACCTGTCTCCTGCAAGGGTCAGGAAGGGATTTTCTCTCTCCCTGCTCCTTCCCCTCCCCAATGTATTCTGGGTTTATTTGGTTTTGGTCTCCTTCCTCTGATGGCCATGGATGGAGATGGGACATTGAAAGGGATGGGTCAGGGCTCTGAGGTGGCACTGAGCATTCTCTCTCTCTCTCAGCTGGTTCTTGGCTCAGAGTCTAACTGATCACCATATGTGGGACGGGGGAGGAATTTTTAGAAGACTGTTGATTGTAAGCCACAAATCTAGACCATCTTACCCCAGCCCAGCCATTCCAGAAATCTTCCCAGCCTTGCTGCCTTTTCAGCACTAATACTGCCCTGAACAGGCATTGATATTTGCACCCTATTGCTCAGTTGCAATGATAGTTTTGCAATGCAAGCAAATGTGTACTGAGGCCCTATGCTGAAATTGCCAAACCCGTAACAATTATGACTCAGCCAGATTTGAAACCATAGTCTCAATCTGAAAATGCATTGCAGCAATGCCCTAACCCCATATTAATCCCCCCAACTCCTGCAAGCAAAATCTCACCTGGTATAAGTTGGCAAGGTGGTGGTTGGTTTTGATCAAAAATGGTTGGTTGACCCCTGGATGGTCTACATCATGAGCTGCAGCAGCTAGCAGTCCAAGCATAATGTCCAGAGGGGTGAGGAAGCTGGCAAGCTGGACCACACAAAATTGACCACAACATTAGCACAAACAAGCAAACAAATTATTTTAGCAAGAAAATCAAAGCAACTGGTACATCATGTAAGTCTTTGATTTTATAGTTCAATGGACAGTGCTATAGTCTGAGATAACTATTAACACACAGCCATCCCCAGGTATGGCACTTGTGAGGTCATTGCACAGTTTGTATCTATGAAAACTATCAGGCTATAATGCAGTAGTGCAAGTAAGCTGGTACGGCCAGGTACACTGTACCATTAAGATATTTATTGCCGAGAGGCCGTACCGGAAAGACACATTTGGTATCTGCTGAACGCCGCAGAGCTCTCCAGGGAACCACAGTGGTGAAAGGAGCAGAACGTAGGGCTGCCCTGTGGGCCCACGCCAGCAACTCTTCTGGCCCAGCTGTTTATGTCCCCAGCCCTTCCACGCAGCTGTCTCTCCTGTCTGGGGTCCGTACTGCCCCGCTGGAGACCAGGGCTGGGGGAGGGGCTGGAGACAGTACAGCTGTGCTGGAGGAGCTGCCAGCGTGAGGCCGCCTGGTGGGCCCACGTTCTGCTCCTTTCGCTGCTGTGGTTCCTGGGAGAGCCCTGTGGTTCAGTGGATACCAATTTCTATCCGCGGATATCTGCATCCATGGGTATAAATTTGTATCCGCGCGGGGCTCTAGTCACAGAGCATTTTTTGTGAGGGGGGTCGGGGTCGGGCTGGCGACTGATGGGAGGGGCACAAAGGGTCAATGACCCTCCCCAGGCTCAAGTGTCCCCGCCGACCCGGGCAGAGAGAGGAAGGGGTGTGGCCAGAGCCAGAAGGCCAGAGCCTCTCCTCTTCCAGCCACGCTGTCTGGATGCTGCCCGTTGCAGTGCAGCGGTGCCTGGGGGAGTCAGGCACTCTCCCAGGCATCTGGGAGTGGCTCCGGGGCCTGGTAGCCAGGAAGAGCAGCCTAATACCAGGGGGAGCTTGCACAGCGGGAGGACAGAGCCCCCCCGCTTGATATCGGGGGATGAGGAGGGGATGCGGAGAGCGCGGGGGCCCTGGGTTGGGAGTGATGGTGGGAGGAGTCACATGGGAGGGGGTCATGTGCCCCCTCTTTAGCTGGTGCCGCCCTTTGTGTCCCTCCCATGAGTCGCTGTACTGGTAAGAATTAAAATCTACTTGCACCACTGGCTATATGCTGACTCATTATTTTAATAGTTTTTATGTTGGCATGAGCAACTAACAGGCTAATAAAAACAGGGCAGCATCTACAAAAATACCAATATTTAGTCTCCAAGATCGAGTTAGAAACAATGGATAAAACGACCAGTCTAACATATCGTATAAGATCAACTCTGTCATCGGGAACTACTTGAAAACATTAGTGGTACAATACACTACTAGTAAAGCACTGTATTATCAGTGTACAAAGGCCAACATTTTCAAAATTGTCTGCTTAATGTTAGGCATCTCAATCCAGACTCAAACACCTAAACAATAGACCTGATTTAGCTAACGTCACACCCCCAAGTTTGAAAATGTTGGCCACAATCCTTTCTGAAATACCTTTCATGCCATTTAGAAGCAGAGTGGCAGATCATTCTCGTTATGATTTGGAACAAGCCCCCAAGCCTTTCTGTTGCTGAGTGCCAGTTATTTATTACTAATATGATGATAAATGTGTTCTGATTTGAATAAGGTGCCCTACAATGAGAAACAAATGTGCCCTGCAGATTCCAGATGTCAGCTATCCTGTGCATTTAGAGGCAGCGTGGTCATGTGGTTGGTCTAGGGAACTGTGAGTCATGAAACATAGGGGCTGATTCCACTCTCACTTATACCTGGGTAACACTTCATTGACTTCAACTGAATTGCCCTTTGTTTACGCCAAGTGAGATCAGAATCAGGCCACTGGACTCCGTTTCTGATTTTGCTACTGAGTGGCTGCGTAAGCTTGAGTCATGGTGAGTTTAAGTGACTTAACTATTTTCCCCATCTACAAAATAGCTATTTTATCTATCTTGATACAATGATTTGAAACTCTTATTTGAAAAGCTCTGTCAGTGCAAAGCCCTGTTGTTTTCATTTGTTATTACCTTGGGCTCCTTTAGATAGCAGTGCATAGCTTGAGTGACGTCAGCAGCGTGGACAGCGTTGTGGTATGGGTTTTGGCTGTGATAGTCTTCTTGAACCATAACTAGAAAGCAAAACAGAGGAAAGATGATCTGTCCCAACACCATGATCGTTCTTGGACACTGAGGTTAAAACAAGAGTTGGGGTTATGCTCAGGGGCCTGGGGATTTTCTTCAAATGTCTACATCTTTCATGGCTTGGCACTCTTACTAAGGTGCCTTTGGAGGAAAAAAATTACTTGAAAGGATTTGTGAGGCCCTAGAGGATTCTGGGCCTAGTTCATAAATCAAGCTTTTCTTGCCTTAGTGAAGGCTCCCATTTAGAAGTAAAATAGGGTGGCAGCAAGGGAGTGTAATTATTTTAGGTCGCTGTCGTATGTGAGTAATATGTCATATAACTGTATACCTATTTCACAGCACAGGCAGGCGGCGGGGTCGGTCGGGGCGGGGTGGGCTTATTATTTGATTGATTATCCATGGACAAAGGTATGCTCATGTCCTTTGGGCAGGGCTTCAGAAATACAGTATTTTGCTAATCCAAGTGGAAATTCCTGGAATGTTTTTAGTCATCTCTATCCTTGCATTTTAAAATCCCAGTCCCTCTTGTTTGAGTTTCTAGTGCTGGAATTGCTAACTTTCCACCTGGAAGATTGAGATCTGACTTTACAGCCTTCTCTCAGCTCCGGAAGTTGGCACAAGAAATGACTGAGGTTTGCTCTTGAAATTTGTTTGTGCCATGTGGTAGCACATTTCAACACTAGGGCAAAATGACAGTGACATTGTATACGTAAAGGCTGTATTGTGACATTGTCCAAATCACCCTCCTCTCCTATTAAGCGGGGAGAGGGATCACAAGCAAAATTCCAGTGGCATTGACTCATTGCTATTGAATGGCTTTCCTGGCAACCCAGGTCTCTAAAATGTATCAAGGGAGACAAGGAAATCTCTCGCACGAGACTTCCCTAGCTATTAATTGCCAGAAGGATGGAATGCGTATTGTACTGGTTGGGACAGAGACACCTCACGTGAGGCTAAGAATTGAGTATGTGCATCTGGCACAAAAGAGAAAATCACTTACTAGTAATTCCTTCTGGAATAGGGCTTTTGTTGTAATTATTGTTTTTGGGCATTTATCTATATATCAAATATATACATCATCTGAAGGTGTTGATAATTCTTTAAGCCTTGTATAATGCCAGATTGAGTGTTCTGAGAGGCTGCTTCTTACCCTGTACAGGCAGTCATGACAGTGTTAAAATAGGTTGAGGTACGCTGGTGTTTGTGGTACTCTCCTGACTGTTGCACGGTTTACACTTTCCAGGAATGGCAGCTGTGCTTTTTCACTGGCGGGATACTACCTTTGAAACGCTCTGACAGGTCACGATTAATGAACTTACTTGTCTTTGGCTTTCTTTCTTTCTTTGGTACCCTGACAACAGGGGGGCTAATATTTCTGTTGGCAGTGGTGGCAGCAGCAGTGGCTTTCATCAGTGCTATCCAGTGTAGACAGCTTGATATAATTTGTTAAATTATGTAAATAGGCTCTTAGCTGCTCTATAAATCACTAAAATAACAACACTGCACTACAGTTCCATTTCCACTGAGATGTATTTGGATTGATTCTACAGTGTGTGTGTGGTTCTGTCTGTGTGGGCCTACCCAGTCTGTGTGTGGCTTAGTATAAGGTGGTTGATTAAAAAAATCAGTAGTTCAGCTTTATCTGAGGTGATGAAAGACTGGCTTAGAGACCAATCCAAAGTCCACTGAAATCTCACCATTGACTTCAATTGGTCTGAGCTTTAATTCCTTGTAAAGTACGTTACTGTATTTTACAGAACTGCTCAATTGCTAACATTTGCGAGAATATATATAATGTTGCTGACATTTTCATATATCTATTCTTGCAAACGTCAGCAATATTATAAAATATAATTGAAGCAAGACAGTGCCAGGTTTGTGTCCCTCCTAAACGATAAAATGGCTTTGACGATAAAGTTGAGGACTTACCTAAAAACCTATGTAATGTAACCATGTCTAACTGGAAATGGTGAATGAGCCCATGCACATTGAAGAGGTGGCACAGCAATGTTACCAGGCTGTTTCCTGAAAATACAGAACACTTGTTAACTTCTTTTAACAGCAGATAAATAACGCAGTGACAGCCACGCACAAACATGCTTATTTTCTAATGGTCTGAACTGATTCAATCTCTTGAGACTTGATCCTTCCGACACTTATGCTAGGGTTGTCAATTTTGGTTGGACATATTCCTGGAGGTTTCATCACATGACATAATTTTTAATTAATCTTTAAATCTTGGAGACTCCAGGACAATGCTGGAGGGTTGGCAACCCTAATTTGTGCACATAAGTAACTGTGCATGGGAGTAAAGTTATTCATCATGATGTATTTCCAGGGTCAGAACTCTGTCCTGTATGGACAATGTCAGTGGAATTCAGCTTTGAGATATTCTTTTTTTGTGTGTAGTTTATATTGTACTGGAAATCATTTTCCTATTTCTGCATTATACATGTACTGAATTCACAAAGCAATGTGCAAAAGGGGCCTGCTATAAAGGAAACCTTTCAGTATGAGCACAACTGTGAACTTCACAAGCAAGGGCCACTTTAGGAGTCTATGCTAAAGATGAAGTTGATGGTTTTAGCACTTGAACTTAGCACAATGTACCCAGTGAACTATATTTAGGACTTCTGTTTCTCAGGATTTATTAATTTCATTTTCAGGATTTATTTCAGCAACTTTTGAATTGTATATAAATGTCCAAAAATCAGGATTTTGGGGGCTTTCTCTTTGTATATATATGTAGTACTGTTTCAAACAGCACTACATGAAAGTACACTGGGGAACCTTTAGTGAACACTAGCAGGGTTTACATGGAACAATTAATGCACAACAAGTTAGTGTGCTTTACAAATCACATCCCTGTATCCACTTTACTGTTCCATGTAGACAAGCCCTTAGATACAAGCCAGGGAGCCTATATAAACAAACTGCACTGGAAGAGGAGTGAAATCAAAATGATTACTTAGTAACCATTTCTAGTGTTTTTCCAGTGCTTATTTGATAGATGTCAATTTCATTCTTTTAAAAAAAAATTGCAGGTGTTTTCTCCATATTTATCAGTTAAAACCTAAAATCAGAAGCCCCAATTATACTGTCAGTTCATCTCAATTACTTAAGTACACAGCCAAAGCTAATTAGTATTAAGAGCCAAACAAATTACTGAGAAGTCAGCAGTTTGCAATTAGTTGAACTTTTTTGTTTCCTAAATGAATGTACAAACATATGAATAATCCATGCATTCAGTTCAGCACATGGCTGTAATTGGATCTGACGGTAACAATGCAGTCTTATGTACCAGAAAATGAATTTCAACCTAGCAAGGACTCAATCCCCCCATAAATTCACACCAACTTCAGTAAGAGTTCAGTACAGGTAATAATGGCAAAATTGAGCCCCACATTGGTATTCATATTGACAAGCTATTTAGCAAGACTAGGTGTAATTCTATAATAATCCATTTGCAATGTTCATGGAACTGAAAGAAAATGTAAATTATACAAAAGTACAATGATATATGGAAAGGTTTAAAGAGAGTCTTTTCTCATTGTGTGTGATTCAGGAATGAAGAATAATGAATGTATGAAAAGGAAACAGCTTTTAGGTAAAAGGGCAGAAAGACATTTTCTTGATTCTTCAGCTATAGTGCTATATGATGGTAGCACAGGAAGATAATGCAGTATATTCAATGTATTTTCAGCAAGTCAGCAGGATTACATTTTTGCTTTCTTTGTCATTTACACACCTTTCCTCATAATTTCTACTGCCAATCAGAGAGCGCTAATAAGTAATCCTCTAAACCAGTGAATCCCAACCTTTTCCATACTTCAAGCTCTGCCTCTACTGCCAATCTGCTTGGCATCCCACTTAGCAGTGTGGAAGGGACAGGGTGGTCATAACGTCCCTTTCCCCCACAGGCTCTGAATCCCTCCGCTCATAATTGACCCGTGCTACTTCATTGTCTAGATTCGTGTGTGGTTGTGTGTATAGAATCAAATATAGACATTCACACACACACACACACACACACACACACACACACACACATTACTGACAATTCATAATTATGGCATTATTGAATGAAAGAAGACGTGATATCCTATCCTGACAAATAATATAAATAAAGCATAATTCAGACCCAAACTATTTTGTATTAATAAAAATTCATGACTGATGGAGTTTGGCCCTGAAGTCAGTGTAGCTGATCATGGGAGGATCATCCCAGTGTAAGTTGGCTATATAGGGCCAGTGCACATTATAATGATCTGAAATGAACAACAGATTTTTTTAAAGCACTTGTGCATTTTTCACAGTGGAACGTGCCATTTAAATATAAGTAATTATCATTTTACAATACATAAAGAAAAGGTGGCCATGACAAATATGAAGAAATTAAATGTATAGATATGGGACACATTTAAATATAACACAATTGTGAATGTTCTGAAAACGTTCAATGGTGTGATCTTGTAAGGAGCCGTGCATCCTACAATTCCCATTTAAATGTCTGAACAAGAAAAGTCTAGCAAAATAATTAGGAATTCCTAGAATAATTATATGAGAGGGATCATATGACAACAAATATTTGGGGGTGTGGTTTTTTGGTTTTGTTTTATGACTTACCATTTGTCAAACGGTCAAACAAGAAAATGTCAAAATCCCACATTCCCACTTTGGATAGCATGTGCTGAAAATGCAAACATGAAAAGCAAAATGACTGTTATGTCAGACTGTGAAATAGATTTAAATAATTATTGCTGTATATTAAGTAATCATAGGTGTAGCTGCTGCAGCTTCAAAATTCTCCTCATGAGAGCTATTCCTCACGAGAACTATACAGGTGCATTTGAAATTGGATTAAATTAGCAATATCTCTGCCTTCAAGAGACAAGTTTTATTCCACTGGGTGAGAACTCCTCTTGCCCTTTTACTTGACAGAAGTACAGTAAATGAGACCTTGCAGAAAATATTTTCCAACTGAAGCATGAAGAACATTTGAAAAATCAAAGAAAACATTTTGCCAAATGGTCCATTGCTGTATAACTTTTTACAGCCTTCCCTTATCGCCCCAAATTAGCTCTGAATTTTTCAAAATGACTTGCACAATGTGAGTTCTCCTGAGGGCTTGATTCCTGCATTTTGTTTTAGCTCCTGTGAAGAGACGTGTCCTCTTAAAAACGTAACTGTACTATCCGGACAAGCAAACACAAGAATAACCTTTAATCTCACGCTATATGCAGTCTCAGAGAGGAGTCCAACAGTACCATCCACCATGTACAGCATTATACAATTGACTAGGTGCATTCAGGATTTTGAACATGGAGCAGCTGAATGACCTAATATGGCAAATTCTATGTTGTCATGCTATTCCCGCAGCACCTAACACAGTCCAGATTCCCAAGTGGGGGCCAAAATTTGTGACTCTTTCTCACACTAATACTTATTCATGTGAGTAATCCTAATGACATCACCAGGAGTAATCATGTGGGTAAATGCTAAGCAGTATGAATAAGGGTTGAAGAATCAGGTAATTATATTTTGTCTACTATGAGTTCTCTTTCCAATTAGCGTTCTTCACTTTCTAGCCTAAACTGTTGTGTAGTGTTACTATGGACTGTTAAATAGTTGCTGCAGAGGTGGCTGCATTTCCTTGGTGGATGAAATTAATCCTGTGTATAATTTTATATCATCTTACATTTGTAACTCACTTAGGGATACTTCAGGCATACAAATGTATGTTCATCACTTAATAATTCCAGATTGTAATATGGACTGAGTTTCAACTTTGGCATCAGGTCTAGCTGTTTCCTTTTCACTCTGATGCTCATTCCTTAAACTATGAGCATAAAAGTATAGTACATTTGTTGGGGGGTGAAAATTGAGTGGGTAATTTTAGCCAGTTCATCCACCCATTTGTTTTTCAGAAAAGCAAGTTATAAAATGACATACTTCAGCAAGATATTTCCGAGGCCTGGGGATGTGATGATGTCTCTTACCCTTGCTTGTCCAAGGTAGTCTTCATCCAGTAAGTACAAAGAGGCTTGCGGTACAATTCCACGCAGCAGCCTGGATGCATGGAAGTATCTCTGAAAACTTAACAGTCGTTTCACCTTTTTCTTGGTGCCAATTTCCCCCGAATGTGTTGTATCTGTCAAAAGTAATTAATGCAAAAACCATCATGCTGGAGCTCAAGGACAACTTTCCCCACCGTTTAAAAAGACAACGTTGAAAGCATCATAATTTTGTACGTCTCTCAAACTTGCAAGAAGCCACAATACTCTTAATGCCACAATTTTTGCTGTTCAGATTCAGGAATAAAATCCCTCTTTTCAGAGTGTGCGTGCACAAGTTATACTTTAGCTTTAGAAGTAATGGTGTATGAGTGTATTAAAGTGATGAATTATGGTGCAATGGTTAATAGCTTGGAAGACCTGAGTTCAGTCCCTGCTCTATCATAGGCTTCCTGTAGTCTCAGTTCCCTACCCCACAGCAGTGTTGTAAGAATAAGCAGATTAAAGAGTTGGAGGGGCTCAGATACTACAGTAATGGGGCCCACATAAATATCCCATGTAAATAGTAATGTGTGCTACTGGCAAAATGTGTGTAAGGATTAGGAGAAATACTTAAATTTGACTTTTACTGCTCTTCTGGAAGGTGAATAACCAAAACTAAATATATATGAGAGGGATTTGCTGTGCTAAAGTTGAAATAATCCTCAGTAAGGATCTTCTGAGGCTTCAACTTTCTGAATGATACCTTATGGTGTTAATGGAGAGGCTAACGTGTACTTTGTTTGACCAGTTTAGGTCAGAGGAGATTTAGATTGTAAGCTCTTCAGGGCAGGGACTGACTTTCTGTTCTGTGTTTGTACAGCACCTAACACAGCAGTCCACGGTCCATGACTGGGGCTTCTAGGTGTGATGATAATACAAATACACAATGAATACATAAATATAACAGGCTCTTTTAAAATAAGGACTTTTTCACACCTGCTGATATACTACACTGATGTACAAGTGATAGTTCCAGGAGTCACTTTGGGATTCCTGTTTGCTAGTAAAAGGATGCACATCTAACAGATAAAATACAGTAGCTGGTTATTCCAGTTCTAAGTATTCTTTGCTCATATTACTTAACAGTTATATTGGGACAATATAATTATACAATGAAAGACCCACAAAAAGCTGTTTTTAGGTCCAGGGTTATTTGATGTAGAATTGTTATCAATCTTTTCTTGATCTGAGTTACATTTTCCTGGAGGAATTGTACCAGCACTGTTAGTGCCATGCTCTTTAGATAAGTGGATAGTTCCAAAACTGATAAAGCATGCAATCAGCAAAAACCCGACCAACTTTTTTGATGCTGCAAGATAAACTTCACAAAAGCAGACAGAATGAAACTCCCAGTTTTTGTTAATCATTCATGCTTCTAAATCCCTTTGGATTACAGTGAAAATATACTTTGCATTCTGAATTTGGAAATGTGACAACCAGACACTCCGGTCTACTCGATCTCTTTCTGAACAGAACTGAAGCCAGTATGTGTTGAACTCAGAAATTAAAAGATCTAGATATTAAGTTTCTAAATGAACTTTGCTGGCTGTAGCATCTGTTTGTTGATCTCTTTCTCCCAAATTCCCACATTTGCTGGGAAACCTCGTACACCCAGTTTGAGATCAAATGTTGGATCAGTCTAATATTGACTGACACATTTAAGATTAGCAGCCGTGTTAGTCTGTATCCATAAAGAAAATGAGGAATACTTGTGGCACCTTAGAGACTAACCAATTTATTTCAGCATAAGCTTTCATGAGCATAAACTTTCGTGAGCTATTATCATCAGGAGAAAACAACCTTCTGCAGTGATAATCAAGTAGATCTATGTCAGACAGTTCACAAGAAGGTGTGAAGGAAACTTAATTTAGGGAAATAGATTCAATTTAGTGTAATGACTAAGCCATTCACAGTCCTTGTTTAACCCTTGGTTGATAGTGTCCAATTTGTAAATTAATTCCAGTTCTGCAGCTTCTCGTTGGAGTCTGTTTTTGAAGTTTTTCTATTTTAAAATTGTCACCTTCAAGTCTGTAATAGAATGGTCAGGGAGATTGAAGTGTTCTCCTACTGGTTTTTTAATGTTAGGATTCCTGATTTGTGTCCATTTATTCTTTTGCGTAGAGACTGTCCAGTTTGGCCAATGTACATGGTAATGGGGCATTGTGGGCACATGATGGCATATATCACATTGGTCGATGTGCAGGTGAATGAGCCTCTGATGGTGTGGCTGATGTGATTAGGTCCTATGATGATGTCAGTTGAATGGATATATGGACAGAGTTGGCAACGGGCTTTGTTGCGAGGACAGGTTCCTGGGTTAGTGTTTTTGTTGTGTGATGTGTGGTTGCTGGTGAGTATTTGTTTCAGGTTCGGGGGCTGTCTGTAAGTGAGGACTGGTCTGTCTCCCAAGATCTGTGAGAGTGAGGGATCATCTTTCAGGATAGGTTGTAGGTCTTTGATGATGCATTGGAGAGGTTTAAGTTGGGGGCTGAAGGTGACAGCCAATGGTGTTCTGTTATTTTCTTTGTTGGGCCTGTCCTGTAGTAGGTGGCTTCTGGGTACTCTTCTGGCTCTGTGTATACAAATGCATCTTACTTCTCTGTGTTCCATTCTATGCATCCGATGAAGTGGGCTATAGCTCATGAAAGCATATGCTGAAATAAATTGGTTAGTCTCTAAGGTGCCACAAGTACTCCTCATTTTATTTACTGACTGACACTGTTCTCTTCAATGAGAGTGACAAAGTGGGTGAGATAATATATTTTATTGGACCAGCCAGGGCCGGCGACAGGGGGGTACTACGGGTACAGCTGTACCGGGCCCCGGACTTAAGGGGGGCCCCCTTAAGTCCGGGGCCCGGTACACAGCTGTACCCATAGTCGTCCCCCCTTGTCGCCAGGCCTGGGTGGGTCTCGTCACCTGGCCAGGCAGGGAGGGAGGCGGGATCCGGGGGGGGGGGGAGGGAAGGGAACGCCCCGGCTGGAAGCGAAGAGCAGAACCATAGAGCGCGGACTCCGCGGAGGGCTAGACAGGCACATTCTCGGTGCCTTCCAACCGCCTCGTCTCGGTGCTTGCTGGCAGTAGGGCACGCGCGGCCTTCTGATTGGCCCAGAGGGCAGCGGCTCCAGAACCGGAGACGCAGACCCGGGCCACGGGGCTGCCGGAGTCGAGTGCGGGGAAGAGCTCGCCCTGCTCGGTCACTGGCCGGCCGGGAGCCGGAGGCCGTGAGGTAGGTGCCTCTCCCCGTCCCCGTCCGCTCTGCCCCCCGAAACCCGTATCACCTCCCCACGTCTCAGAGCCTCCTCCCCGTCACCCCCCTCCTCACCCAGAGCCCCCTCCCCATCTACCCACTTCTCCCTTCTCACCCAGAGCCCCCTCCCCATCTACCCCCATCCTCCTCCTCACCCAGAGCCCCCTCCCCGTCATCCCCCTTCTCCCTCGTCACCTAGAGCCCCCTCCCCATCCATCCCCCTTCTCCCTCCTCACCCAGAGACCCCCTCATCCATCTACCCCATTCCCCTTCTCACCTAGAGCCCCCTTCTCCCTCCTCACCTAGAGACCCCCTCATCCATCTACCCCATCCCCCTTCTCACCTAGAGCCCCCTTCCCATCCATCCCCCTTCTCCCTCCTCACCCAGAGCCCCCTCCCCATCTACTTCCCATCCATCCCCCTTCTCCCACCTCAGGAGCGATCGGAGAGCGAGCGCCGCTCCGCGGGGGCCAGCGAGCGGGGCTGGGGGGGGGCGGGACTCGGAGGTTAGAGATGTGGGGAGGCTGGACGGGGGTAAAGGAAGATCACCCCCAACAGCGGGGTGGGCCAGGCAGGGATGGGTGGGGAGGGGAGGAGGTTAGGCTGGGGGAGGAGATTAGGTTGGGTGGGCCGGGTCAGGCAGGGGGGGAAGGAGAATAGGCTGGGGGGGGGAGGTGGGCCAGGCAGGGGTGGTGTGCTAGAGGCCGCCCGCACGCGCCTCATGCCACCATGCTACCGCCGACCGCGCCCGGTACCCCCGTGACACGACACCCCCGCTATGCCCAACTTTGCCTCTGTAAAAGTGAGAAGACTCATATAGTGTTTTTAAAAAATATTTATGTTCATCATTAACAATAAACAATTTAACTAATGATTCATTATTTTAATTACCTACCAATAATACCTGTCTAGCTATGTTCAGAGGCGTACTATATAGGTACATAGTTACTATTAGGCAGGCCCGGTGACAAGGGGGGACTACGGGTACAGCTGTACCGGGCCCCGGACTTAAGGGGGCACGTCGCTCCATCTTCCCCTCCCAGCGAGTTGCGTCCGGAGCAGCGGGACCCAGCGGGCGACCCACGTTGGCCCGGCGGGGCAGGGCGCGGGCAGCGGGAGACCGGCCGGGGGGGGGGGGGTCACAAACGATCAGTGTACGGGGCCCCAAAATTTCTGCCCTGGGACCAGCTTCTATTGGTGTAAGAGCCAGGCTTTTGAGCTAAAGAAGAGTTCTGTGCAGCTCAAGAACATGTCTTTTTCATCAACAGAAATTAATCTAATAAAAGATATTAACTCACCCAACTTGTCTGACTCATATTCTGTGACCAACACTGTCCTCTTTGATGACATCTTCCTTGGAGTTTATGTGATGTTGTGTGTGGTTTAAAAAACAATTAAATTCTTCCCTTTCCCATGTGGGGTGTGAACGAGTGTGTACAGTGCTCTTAGATAATAAATAGTAAGTGAACCAGAGCCCTTAAACTCCATGTCACCCCCATGGTAAGATGAGTGGCCCTGGAGAATCATCAGTAGAATTCAGTTCTCGTGGTCTGTAACAAGATTGTGCGCTCTTCGTTTTATTCTGGCACTTATAAAACTTCAGCACTGCTTCTTAATAAGTCTCCAAGTTGTGATGGTGATTTTTGTGTGTGCAGCCTTTGCAATACAATTTTCTGGGGATCACCATAATGATAAATCACCAGAAGAAGCAAAATGTTATTAGCGACCTAAACCCACCTAAGGCTGCATTTTCAGTGCACAAAATCTAGTGCATGGCCCATTTTGAAAAAAACATGGTAAAATTGGCTGCCTACTGGTCACATTGTTTGGTGTTTCACCATAGCTGATCCCTGTACAGTGATACTAAGAAGTTAAAATTAAAAAAAAAATTGAACAGATGCCAGGGAACATATAAAAAGAAATATACCTTATTCAAGTTGTGCAGTAGCCATATGTTCTCTTTACTGAATACCAGAATGATTTTGCTTCTCTAGAATTTCATATATGGATGAATTTGACAAGGAAAATTAAACTGTTTTCATAAGGAAAAGAACTTAGTCTGGCATTTATTTTATCTTATCGTTGTTAGGCTAAATTTATTATTAGAGAAATTAAAGTTGTTTAATCTGCATTTAACAGCACTTGGTGTATAGTCATTTTCAATGTTTCCCTCTGTAAGTTGAGAGGCCAAAGGAAAAATAGGGCAGTGTTTAGAGGTGGGAGGAAGTGGGGGTAAGGATGTTTTTTTTTAAGATGGGGTTTATAAGAGATGGGCTGAAAATGGAGAGTTTTTTCAGGGCAAGCCTATCATTATTGGAGATGAGCAATTGCACTGTACAGCTCAGAATTTGTTATGTAGAGAAGATTTTAGAAAACATGCATGTGGTGAGGGCACCTCTTGCCATTTTGGACTCTTTGTGCTGAGCATTGGTTCTTCTGTGAAATTCAAATTTGACCTTTTCCATGCTTCTGAATATTAAAAATATACATCTAAAACACTTTCCTGACAGTTTTTAGAGAGGTCTTTAGATACTAATTTTAGAATCTTATAAAGACTGTACTGGCACAGACATATTTCACAGGTTTGTGTTGGCTTAAATGGCAGGAACATTATTAAAAATTGACATTTTGAGAGCTTTCTGGGTGGAATTTCCTCCTTATGATCCAATAGCCACCAAACCTCAGGACTACTGAAGGGCACAAAATGAGCTGAGGACACTGAGTCTGAGATATAGAATCCCTAAGTCACACCATTCCATTGGACAGGAGATTCCAAATATCCCAAGGACCTTTAATGGCAGTAGCTTGAAGGGCAACTGGAAGCTTAGTGTTGTTGACAGAGCAAAAAGTAACAGCATTATTGTAGCAGCATGATAGCTAAAGCTTCCAACTTGACTCACCAGTATCTGCCCAAATTCTATCGCCCTTTTAAAAATTAGAGTCATTTCACTTTTCTTGTCTGTCTTTTTTTAAACCCTGCCAATTGGGGGAATGGCCATCGAATGTCACACACGTTATTGGGAGTGAACAGAGTATGGGAGGAGCCAAAGACTGGTTGTGAATGTCTTTCTTTTATAGAGTGATTTTTGATAAGTTGTTGGAATCCAGCTCAGTTCCTGGAGACCAAAAGTCTTTTAGGCTTAATTCCAAAGTCAATCCTTCATCAGTCTCTTTTCTTGTCCACCTCCAATTTTCCTATTCCCTTCTTTGCCTAGATTATGTTACTGTCACAATCTCAACTCACATGTTTAAATTTTATAGGCATGGAAACATTCCGCTTTGTCCATTAAAGCTAGCAGTTGCCAGAACTCCTTCTAACCACTTCTCCATCTGGCCTTTACATTGAATGCAAGTGATTATGAAATTGTCACCTTCCTTCCTTTTACTTTTACTTCAGAAGTCAACTCGGTGGCCTGTTCTACCCTACTGCTGCCGGTCGCTCTAAGCTACGCAATTTGAGTTACGTTAGAAGCGTAACTCAAATCGACGTAGCTTAGATCTACTTACTGCAGGGTCCACACTAGCTATGTCGACAGAAGACGCTCTTCCGCCAACATTGCTTCCACCTGTCATTGAGGTGGAGTGCACAGATTGATGGGAGAGCACTCTTCCCATTGCTTGAGCGCGTCTTCACTAGACTGCTAAATCGATGCCACTGCATGAATTGCAGCAGCACCGATTAAGCTCCATAGTGAAGACAAGCCCCTATGTCTTTTCAAGCCTGGAATTCTAGTGGAGAGAAGTAGATATGGAGGGCGTGAGTATAGCGGCATCACAGCAGCAATGGATTTGATTTGAGGGAGTACATTATCCCGTGGATTGGCAGTAGTAGACACTTAGGCTATGTCAACATAATAGGTAACTATAGTACACAAAACACACTAGACTTGAGCAGTGTGAACCACGAAATGGTTTCTTACTACCCAGGACAATTTCATTCAAATTCATTGTCACTTGTGAGCCACATTCTGGCATGTGTAGAACATTCATGGCTTTCAATGGGAGTTTCAAGAGAACACCGTGGGCAGTTTGCATCCCTTAGACAGAATATGCCTTTTTGCTCCAGAATTATAGTCTATCACAATAAATTTTGGGGAAATTTCTCCACAATAATCCATAAATCCCATCTGAATGTATTTTCATTCTAATAAAAGGGAATCTACGATATTCTTAATGCATGCTGTGAACCAAAATGTCAAAAGTGGGTTCTTTAACGACATGAAGTCCAAGACCTATATTTGGATGCTCACATATAGGCATGATCTGAGAATCCAAGATTTGAACATTCTCATAAAAGGCTTATATTTTGGGCTCCTTGGTTTATCTGTAATGTTAGTGGCATTTTCTCTTTCTTCCCTCTACACTTATAAGCCAAACAGAAATCTAATGAAACCGAGGGACAAAATGATACTTAAATAACACAAAGATCTTGATTTTACAACAGCAAAAGTGAAGGAATTCAGATTTAAGGCTAAAATTGTCTTCAACTCACCAGTAGTGCAAATAACTATGACCTGTCTTATATGCCCCAATAACCAGACTGAGTTAAGAATGAGGGTTTTACATTAGTTAATGAAGGTTATGCTGAAGATACAATTTTTTTTTCATTTGGGTCCAAGGACTTGGAATAGATCACATGAGGATTTTGAAACATCATGGGCTATTGATACCTGTTTGTACTTAGAATAAAATGAGTTATAATACACAAAGAACTCAGGACATAAGGTATCTGTGCAGGTTTCTTTGCTCTGCAACCATAGGACTATGGGAATTTGTTTGTAGAATGAGCAGCTGATTTGAAAAAAAAGAAAAATATTGACATTATGTGGCTGCAAAGAAACATGTAGGTGGGGATTTGGCAAGTTTGTGCAGTTTTGAAATGAAACTGAAATATGGGCAGGGATGTGTTTTTATACTCATAAAACATCATCTGGGATTTTGTTATACTCTTTATTTAATAATTCTAGCACCTTATGGATATTTTTGTGCTTATCCACAAAAGCAGCACATGTATGACTATAAGGGGTGCGCATCCACATCGTATTGAAGTTTTGCCTGGCACAAAGGTGGGGAATCCTTTTGCTGCAGATGGAGCACGATTATTGTGTATATCCACACATTCAGTCCCGGTGAAGCTGCAGCATTTATCCGGGTTCTTCAGCTCCAAAAACACAGGCTACTTATGCTAAAGGAGATTTTCATTAGTTGGCAGTGGTAGTAGGTCCTTTATCCATTCTGTTTGGCAGCTGTTAGAGGGCAACATTATACATAAATACCATAAATACAAAGCCACTACATGACTGTAGGATACTGGTTGACACTTGAATACTGCCTCTGCCCCTCAAGAGGTTACTAAGCTATGAGGAACTGCTCGTATCCTTCTCTCGCAAAACAAAGTACCACTGGCAGCACCGAAGGGAAGGGAGAAACACACATCATCTTTCCCTGTACATGGCCTATCACTCCCCCCACACAGTTATTTCAATTAAATAAGATTTCCTGAATTGGGAGCTCCCTATCTACCATCTTTCTCTGTTTTGTATTGCTGAGGTAGCATATGGGAATGTGTACTAAGTGTATAAAGGCAATATGGAGGTGGTATTAACAAAGGGAAAAGCCAGTGCAAGTTAACAACAAAATATTATTGTGTAAATCAACATTACACAGAGACAACTTAACCTCCACACCAGACATTGACTTTCCTATAGTATTGATGCCATTTTAAAAAATGAACAGATTTTGCTTATGCATTCAAATCAGCTCTTTGAGTTTTCTTTGGTAATATCTTCTTTGTGGCTTGCACAGCTTTTGAGTGTATAATGAGAAGACATTATTTGCCCTCTTTCCTGGAGGGAAAGTGGGTTTGTTAATTTTCAAATAACTAATTGACTCAGAAACAATGTTCCACTCATTTTCTTGAAGGACGCTCTAGGAAGGTGCCTAACACCTATAGCTCAGGGTTGTTAAACACACCTTTGACTCATATACAGATTTTATCCCTTTTTACTTGCAGCATGCTTTTGGCCATGTGGACATGTTATGCTTATCCTCTGCTATGCAAATCAGGGCCTGCTAAAGCAGGGAAAGAGGCGTTGTTGGTGGAGTGGAGAAAATGGCTGCTGGAGGCATTGTTGGAGGTATGGCAGGAGGAAGAGAGGTGATAGTCAGCTGGTGAACTAAGGAGACACTTTATCCTTACAGAGTCTGGAGGTAACATCCTGCAATGAGGGCCACGACAACTGTTGAAGTACTTTTTGTGTGGACTCAAGGTGTGTGTAACTGACTAAGGGGGAACAATCAGTGTTTGCTCCAGTTAATTTCTACAGCATAAATAAAGCCTCTGTCAATCCATACCAAACTTTTAGTTTAGATTTACATCCCCCTTAGTACAGTCTTGTCTTTGTTTAGTGTACTGTGCCAAAATTCTCATCTTCCAAAGTTCTCCTGTAGTATAAACAGGAGCATAGCTGAAAGTGCTAACAGTAGATAAATGACTGTATTCTTAATACCTGTGTCTATGGGCATATCGTAGATTTTTTCACACTACTGTACTTAAAAGACAGCTGTAGTTTTTTAAGGATGAGTGAACAGGCTCAGTTAAAATAAGAACTAATCCAAAACTTGATTTAAAACCGATTGCAAGCTTTTGAAAAAGTGTTCATTTTCTGTCTGCATTGTCTGTCTTTTTCTTGCACCTCTGCACTTCCTGGTTCAGAGTAGAATTATCAAAGTTCTGAAGAGAGCCTGCTCCCCTGGAATTTTTGGCGTGACAGAAAGCAGGAAGCTTCAGAAAACATTTTAAGACAACGTGTTACTGCAAAGTTTCCACTCCAGCTTGGCAGACCTCCGAACATTCAGATAAACATCCCGATTGGACCTCTGACCCCTTAAAGGTCTGTCTGATGCTATTTTGGAAAACATATAATTGAGGTTTGGTTTAAAAATAATCAGATTGATTTTCATTCTAAATGTGGTTGAAATCTTGCCCTGGTGCTGATAAGAATTTTACCACGTTGATCAGAGTCATATTTTAAAAGTCCCAATTTTAGAGATGGATATAATTTAAGAAAATTGCTGATATTACCTGCCATGAATATACTATAATCATAACAATTAAATATTAGACAGGAGTGCACTACACACCGCAACACAACACATTAAATGAGTGCTGTATTGGTATCTTGTAGATTTTGGTTTCGTTGGAAATCCACAGGAGACCTTCCTGCCTTATGCATTTAATTCAGAATCTAAAGCTATCAATAATAAACTCTTTGCTTTCAACTATATAGCATATGAAAACATTTTTCATTAACAAGTCTTCTGGGGGAGCACATCCCCAGATCCTTTTTGAAATGCTTGACACGTTAACTATGTACTGTCCACCTGGAGATTCTCTAAAACTTTAGTGTAACATAACATTCTTTGGGGAAGAGACTCTCATTTGTGACGTGTTTTGGAGTCGGCCTAGCAAAATGGGGCCTACCTAGTTGTGACTATGCCAATATGTTAAATAATAACAACATTCAATATTACCATATCTGAGTTACAACTGATTAAATAATTACCAGAAAATAATTCAGTCAATGCATTTGCCCCCCGCCCCCCTTGGCTTGTTGAATGTTCATGCAAAGATCATAACGTCCTGAAACTCACTTGTTGAGTAAATTTGAACAAATGTTTTTGTTTTTTTCTGGATTGATTGCGAACAGATGGTTGTCTGTGCTAGGGGTGGGCAAACTATGGCCTGCAGGCTAGATGCAGCCTGCCAGCCATTTTAAGCCAGCCCTCAAGCTCCTGCTGGTGAGTGGGGTTCAGGGCTTGCCCCCTCTGGCACTCCAGCTGGGGAGTAGGGTCGGGGGCTGCTCCATGCGGCTCCCGGAAGCCACAGCATGACTCCTATGTCCCATAGGACTCTGGCTCCTATGTGTTCCAATGGCCCCGCTCCAATGGGATCTGCAGGAGTGGTGCCTGAGGATTGAGCAGCATGCAGAGCTGCCTGGACGTGTTTCTGGGTAGGAGCTGGAAAAACGACATGCTGCTGCTTCTGGGAGCCACTTGAGGTAAGTGCTTGCACTGTGGAGCCTCTCCCCATGCCCCAACCCCCTGTTCCAGCCCTGATTCCTCTCCTGCCTTCGATCCCAGCCCAGAGCAACCTTCCACACCCCAAACCCCTCATTCCCAGCCCCACCCCAGAGCCCACCCCCCCCCATCCAGAGCACTCCCCTCCTCTGCACCCCACTCCCCCACCCCAGCCTGGAGCCCCCTCCTGCACCCTGAACTCCTAATTTCTGACCCCACCCTGGAGCCCCCATTCCCAGCCAGAGCCCTCACCCCCTCCCACATCCCAAACCCAATTTTGTGAGCATTCATGGCCCACCATGCAATTTCTTTTCCTGGATGTTTGCCCACCACTGCTCTATGCTCAAAGTTTGAAAGGTGCTTATCAGTTGTGACTGGCCATGTAAGTCACATGTTTCTTTTTCCCTGTTGGATGAGCATAACTCCTAAAATCAATCTAGAGGAGGACATAAAGGAATCATCAGGGCTGTCAGAGAGAGGTAGATGAGCAGATTTTCTAAATTTTAGAAAAACTGAAATATTTTCCTTTTTGGGCCATACAGAACAAGATAGTCATGGTATCAGTCTTTGAAAAATCAGGGTACTGCACCTTTATTGCCTGGATGCAGAGTTTATTTCATTTTTTTTAAAATCACAAGCACACAAAGCAACTGCTTGTGAACGTAGGGTCCTATCTGCAAAGGAGATTCTCATCTCCTTGTCTGGCTAATTTAATTGCTACTGTGCCAATGTTTGTGTGGCAAGTTTTGGAATGTTGTCTCCTTATTGTGCCAAGTGGTGTCTCCTCCCAGATAAAACATCTCACTTAGGTGACAGTAGCTTGAAACAGCTCCCCTTCCAACTCATAATGTACCCATGCAATCCTTGACCCTACTGAAAAACACCAGCTATATTGGACTTCCCCACACCAAAATATATTTTCTTTGGGATATCTGAAATGGGACCACAGCACTGAAAAATAGCCATGGAGGTTTGAAAAGAATCCCAAATCCTGCAGAAGAGTGGGTTGAAAATACATGTTGAAGCAAAGAAATATATGAAGTCACAGAAATCCAAGGCGAAAGGGGAGTAGATTAAATAAAAATTTAAGGTGAAACTAGGTTTGTTTCTCTTGATACTTTTCAGATGTCGTGGGGAACTTGCCTTGACTAGTTATTATAGCCATCTTCAGGCAAACAGTAGGTGTGAGGTCTTTGATTCAGTTGCCTATGTGTTATTTGGAGAGGGTGTTATGCGTGCTGTAACTTGCATTTTCAACAAGTGGTGTATTTTTTGAAATATGAAATCTTCACTTCACTGCTTCAGTCTTGTCTGTAAGGTAGGGTACTCAGGATCTTTATTTTAAAACTGCAAGCTAACATGGTCTACAGCAGAGTACAACTTGTGTGACAGGAAATGGTTTTCCCCTTCCCTCTTTGAGGAAAAATCCACATACCCTGTAATAACAGCAAACACAGCTTTCATTTATCATCTTAATGATCCCTTCTCCTTGTTTTTAAGTAATTCGGAAAGTGTCCTCAATGTTATCATCAAAACACCCCTTCCCTTCTTTATCAAGTAAGAGAAGGTCAGGTGACAAAATAAACAATTCATCATTGTGAAACTCCTGTATTAAAAGGACACTATCCCAGTGTCCCAGACTTAAACCCAGGATTTATGTTAAAAAGAATTTACAACCCTATAGAGTGGTATAAACATTTGCATGGAACCCTTTCATGAATAGGAGGCTCATAGCAAGTCCATAAGTGAATTTTAGGTTTTGGGGTTATTCTTGCCATCCACAGCAGAGAGGGACCAAACCAATTTAGGAAGCTAAGTGTCCTTTCCAGTTGGAGGTACAGTCGGACCCCGCAATACCGCGACGATCGGGATCCAAAAATACCCGATCGCAGTAAACGCGGGGTCGCGGTATTGTGGGGTCACGCGACATCAAAGTGCCGCGCGCCGCCGCCATCAGGAGCCACGTGCCCCCCGCATTATAAGCGGATTCGCGCTATAGTGGGGCGTGGTATTGCAGGGTTCCACTGTATCTCTGTGCTGGGGCATAAGGCGAGTATTCTGTAGTGATGTGGTGAACCTCTAAAGTTTGGCCCTTTTGTTTTAATAAGCATTCAGAGATTTGGATGCTTATCTAAACCTCGTTAATCTGGGTAGTCCAATAAGTCCTCGAAACTTCCTCACAAGACTTTTAGCACTTCCTAGTTTCATCTGGGACAGAAATACCACGAGACAGGCCTCTCTTATGGCATTTCAGCACTTCCATTTCTTGTCCCAGCCAAAGGCAACAAAATAAAAAATTAACCAAACTTTTTAATACCTCAAAAATTTTGGGTTCAGATCATGTAGAGGTTTGGGTGAACGTTGTGGTTGGATTTTATTTTATCTGGAGATGGGCCCTAACCAAAAGTCTTCCAATTGTTCAAAATCCAAACCTGGGGCTGTGTCTGAATTTTGCAAATTCTTTTTATTGTGGGACAAAATCACAGATCCAAACATCCCCAAACATTGGGTGTTTGAGATCCAGAGCCAGACTTTCTCCATAGGAGTCCATATCTTATTTTACCAAACCTGATACTTTCCATTTCTAGCTCACCTTTCATCTGAGAATTTAAAAGTACTTTGGAAATATTCATTAAGCCTTAAATATTGACTTCAAGATAGGTAAAGTAAACCTCGTCAAATGCCTCTAAGGAATTGTTTTACTTACAGGTAAACTGAGCTACAGAAAGGTTATTAGATGCCTAATGTCACACACACATCAGTGTTCGAGCCAGAGAAAGAACCTGACAGCCCTAAGTATCTTTTGAAGATAGTAGGTGGTCTAAGTTAGTTCTGTTTCACTGATTAAGGTAAGTAGAGCCCATCTTGTTAAATTAAACTTCCTTTGTTTGCACATTAATGACAAGATCTCAGGTTGGTGAATGCACAGTGCAAAGCAGGCGCTCTCAGATCTGAAGGGCCTCCGAGCAAGTGCTATTTAGACCTTGCAGATGCTTTTTTTCTAATCTGGCTATATCAGCAATGCAAGGAATTTCCTCTTGTTCTTAATTAACGCCATCGAGAAATGTACCATATCAGTCACCGACACAGCACATCATGGGATAATGAAAACTATTTTAATCACCACATGAGAGTCACTGGGAGGATCTGGTTCAGTGACTTACTGAGCAATTTAATCAATCAGAAAATTAAATAAATTGCTGCCTTACTACTAGAGTCCTTTATTTCTGAAACCCAAACTAGGCTCCTCTAAAAGGAAAGTCAGTTTAAGTTAATTTTCACTGCGGAAGTGCGTAAAGCTCTGAATGCTTACAAGACACAATATTCAGATTATCTTCTCTTCTGTGGCTGCTTGGCGGGAATACAGTAGCTTGTAAAAAGCAAAATGGCCCCTAACTGCCTTTGTGAAATTAGCCTGAGTTAGTTTAGATACGGGCCTGACCTGCAAAGTTCACAGAGAAACTTTCTTAAAATGTGTGGGGTTTTGGTTGGGACCTAACTCTTGCCCATTTACACATTTGATTTTGCTGTTCCACAGTCTCTCAACACTGCTCCAGTCTTATTCTTTTACTTCCGGGGAGTTTTGGGGAAAGTTTTGTTTCTAAACTTTTACTTTCAACTCCTGCCTTTTCTAGGCCACTTATTCATCTAGTGTGAAAAAAGAAAACATCCCTGACGTTCTCTCTCACACTCAACATTCCCATTTTAGGGTACGGTTTGATCGTAATTTATTTCAAGGGGAAATGCCTTCCCCAATTCTCTTATGAACTTCCCTTAAATAGAGCTGGTCAGAACTCACTGCCTTCAGTTTACATGACTTTAGCAAGCCAAAAATCTCTGGGTTTTGATCACAGGCCACCAGAATAATATTCAGGTTGCCACAGCTACTCATGCAAGGTGTTCTAGAGCATTCCTCAGTCCAGTTAGCCAGCAGGAGTAGGCAGCCTTCCTGTCTGTCTACTGCAGGATGGGAAAGTGGATGACCTGTTTTGCCCCACAGGAACCCTGAAATGAATGTGGGGACTGCAAAGCCACCACACCCTCTTCACCCCAACAGTGATGATATGAGAGAAAGTTGCTACTCAATGCCACATAAACATCTTGGGTCAAAAATCTTGGTTGCCTACACTAATTCAAATAGATTCAGGTGGTTCATAAGCCCTTGCAAGTTGTTGGGACCTACTGGTTTAAGACAAGGACATATATTCCTGTGCTCTAGCTTAGCTATATCTATATCTATATCTATATGTATGCTAGAGCAGTGGTCGCCAACCTTTCAGATCTCACGGACCACTAAAGTCCGTCCTCCCCCCCTCCCCCCGCTCGAGTGGCGCGGCACCGCAGCCCCCCCCCCGCCGCTCGAGCGGGGGGGGGGGGGCTGCGATGCCGCGCCGCTCGAGCAGGGGGGGGCTACGATGCCACGCCTCTCGAGCGGGGGGGGGCTACGATGCCGCGCCGCTTGAGCCGGGGGGGGGCTGCGATGCCGCGCCGCTCGAGCCGGGGGGGGGGGGGGGGGAAGCGCAGGATCGGCCGCAGTAGCTGGAGGCTTTCTATCTCGGGGGGGGGGGCTCCCGCCGCTTGCCTCAACCCCCTGCCCCATAGGGGCACACTCGCGCCACAGCACACTGCTCCCGCCGCTTGCCTGCCCCCGCCCCGAAATTTCCCCACGGACCACCCAAATTTTCTCACGGACCACCAGTGGTCCACGGACCACTGGTTGGCAACCGCTGTGCTAGAGCACAGGAATACACTATGGCATGGGATCACTTGATCAACTACTGAGTCATCATTTAGGTTAAATTTTGTCCTCCAGAAATCTACTTTTAAAGCTAACAGTCACCGTCCCAGCTACAGTTCAAGAAAAGCATAAGGCTATATACATTTGTGAGGGCAGAAATTACAAGAGGCACTGTGACGTTGTCTAATTAAAATCTAACCATGCAAATCATTATTGCTATCACTGTTATATAATTGCAACCAATCTTATACAAAGTGTAACGCATGGCCAGAAAGGGTTAAACAGTTTGCAGGCTAACTAACCCAAAGCAGAGAGGTAGCCATGTTAGTCTGGAATTGCAGAAGTGACAAAGAGTCCTGTCCTTAAGGTGCCACAGGACTCTTTGTCACTAACCCAAAGCCTATCTTTAAAGACATGTTAGAAAGTATGTGAATGGTAATTGGGTAATTCAATGCTAGATTGGCTAGAACTTTGAAATGCAAACCTGTATTGTTAGAAAATTAAAGGTGATACTTAATGCATGTGTTTAATTACAGCTGGTTAAATGTTCACCATGTAAACAAACAGTTACTGTCTGTCACTATAGCTGTTGATTTAGAGATAAAAAGGGATTAACATTTAGATTAATCTTGGGTGCAATAATGTCATAACATAAGAATGGCCATACTGGGTCAGACCAAAGGTCCATCCAGCCCAGTATCCTGTCTACTGAGAGTGGCCAATTCCAGGTGCCCCAGAGTGAATGGACCAAACAGGCAATGATCAAGTGATCTCTCTCCTGCCATCCATCACCGCACTTTGACAGACAGAGTCTAGGGACACTATACCTTACTCATCCTGGCTAATAGCCATTAATGGACTCAATCACCATGAATTTATCTAGTTCTCTTTTAAACCCTGTTATAGTCGTAGCCTTCACAACCTCCTCAGGCAAGGAGTTCCACAGGTTGACTATGCACTGTGTGAAGAACTTCCTTTTATGTTTTTAAAACCTGCTGCTCATTTGGTGGCCCCTAGTTCTTATATTATGGGGAAAAAATAAATAATGTTTCTTTATTCACTTAATTTTATATATCTCTATTATATCCCCCTAATCTCCTCTTTTCCAAGATGAAAAGTCCTAGCCTTTTAAATCTCTCCTCGTATGGGACCAGTTCTAAACCCCTAATCATTTTAGTTGTCCTTTTCTGCACCAGTTCTAATACCACTTTACTATGTGTCTCTTTAAAGTTTGTGATAAACTGCTTCATGGATAAATTATCTTATGTTAATCCATGTAGTTAATTACCGGTGAAGTTTAGGAAACAGAAGGTTACATCAAAAGCCCATTGTTCACCCAGGATGGTATGGTCAAATGGCTGCTAGAAAACTGTATAAAAGACCCTTGGGCCCTGATCTTTTTTTATTTCAGATCTGCCTGAGGTTTTATGCAGGGGAAGCCTAAGCCATAAGGACTGAGATCCCAGTTCTGACTGGATCACCTTGAAATATAAACATTGGACTATAACCCATGAACTATTTCTGAAAGAACCCTTTGCAACTACAAAGCTCACCATCTCTGCTATGAATTTGAATCTCAAGACTGTACTCATGTCCCTATGTATACTGATCTTTTAACCAATGCTCTCTTTTTAAATACATTTTAGTTTAATTAATAAGAATTGGCTGTAAGCGGGTATTTGGGTATGATCTGGAATATTCATTAACCTAGGAGGTAATGTATCATCCAATCCTTTGGGATTGGTAGAACTTTTTCAGATGACGAATAAGGTTTTCAGTGATCCTCATCATATTTGACTTGGGTGTTTGGGTGGAAGCCTGAGGCTGGGTTATTTTAAAGGAACTCTGTTGTTGGCTCCTGGGTAACCAGTTAGGTACTAGTATAGAGGATGTTTTGTGCTGGCTTGGTAAATCTAAATATTGGACTATCCACCAGTGTTGGGGATTGTCTGCACCATTCTTTGCAGTTCACCCTAGTTGAGTGACCTCAGTTGGTTCCCCTGGGACTCCGGTCACAGGGACACTAAATCCTTACCTCTCAGCCAGCTGGGCAAGAGAGATAGAGGAAATGTGCATGCACAATCCTGATGGTGCTTGGCAACCTGGTCCTGTCAAAGTCAAGTTACACACACCAAACTTCTATCTGATATAGCTGGACAGTGGAGGAATGTTTAGACATCATAAACATTAGCTCAAACAGCAGGAAGCTAATTGTAATCCAGTTGGTTTTGAGTCCGACCCTATAAGATCTGTTTTCAGAATCGATGCAATTTCCTTCTCCAGCAGGACTTTACTACATCTGTAACCATACATTAACTTTGGTGCCAGAATCCAAAGAAGCCAAAAGACACAGACAATGTTGATGCTAACCCATGCTGGCTATGTTGGAAGAAGAAAATCCACCCAAGTGGATAAACATACAGGGTATATTTGAGTAATATTGTCTTATGTTAAAGAGCAGTGTCCTGAAATATTTGTTTTAAGAATGTACACGTCTTTCTTTAATAATAAACTTTTATTTTTCTCTCTCTTCTTTTGTGAGATGGGGTGTAATATTATTTGGAGTTGCTAGATGGTGCTGTGTTGCTTGAGTTTAAGTTCTGTTTATCTGAATTTGTAGGAGTTAGATCATGGAGAAATGATTGTGATAATGTGGATAGTGAATATATTTCTAGTAAAGTCTGTTCTGCCTTAATCTCTCACTTAGTGCAAGCATTAGTTTAGATGGAGAGCTGCTGCTTATTGGTTATACCTACATAAACAAACATTTCATGGCGCCAAATCATTTCAGTAGTATTAGTCCTGGTACTTTATATAGTAGTATCACAAGATTATTCTATTTACACTGCTTGTTCCCTTTTAAGAAGAAGTTATTTTAACCAATGTTCCTGCTATAGTTATAGTATGTGTTAAATAGACAGGCCCCATTTAGAGAGCATGAGGGAGGCCAAAATAAAAGCTCACGTACATGCCAGGCACAGGCATGTGCACAGTGAGACAGGCTCAGTGCACTCTTCATTTGCAACATTAGTGGTCTAGTGTTGAGATTTCACCTTATTTTGGATTTAAACATGAACAAATTCTCATTGGTCCCTTAGAATTGTTTTTCCTAGCGTTATTCCCGCACTATGGCAGGGTCCGCTTAGACTGGACACAACCAGTGATACGACTGGGGTATACTCCAACCGATGCGTCGTTCCATCTGTCGTTGGAGGCATTTTATACCTACTGCCAGGTGTTAAGCCTACAGCACCTGGTATTCCCAGGAGGTCTCCCATCCAAGTACTAGCCAGGCCCAACCCCGCTTAGCTTCCGAGATGAGACGGGATCGGGCGTGTTCAGGGTGGTTTAGCCATCATTGGTCCCTTAGAATATAACACTGAAAACACTGATTCCGGTTCCCTCCATATTTTCAAGACTACTGCCTTTTCCCATCAGGGCCGGCGACAGAAATTTGGGGGCCCCCTACTCTGATAGTTTGGGGCCCCCCCAGCCCAGCCGGGCCCCCTCCAGCCCAGCCGACAGCGGCTGGGGGCCCCCCAGCCCAGCCGGGGCCCCCCCAGCCCAGCCGACAGCGGCTGGGGGCCCCCCAGCCCAGCCGGCGCTTCCCCCCCAGCTGACAGCGGCTGGGGGCCCCCAGCCCAGCCCAGCCGGCGCTCCCCCCCCAGCTGACAGCGGCTGGGGGCCCCCCAGCCCAGCCGGGGCCCCCCCAGCCCAGCCGACAGCGGCTGGGGGCCCCCCAGCCCAGCCGGCGCTTCCCCCCCAGCTGACAGCGGCTGGGGGCCCCCAGCCCAGCCCAGCCGGCGCTCCCCCCCCAGCTGACAGCGGCGCCCCCCCCAGCCCAGCCCAGCCGCCCCCCCCCCAGCCCAGCCAGCGCCTCCCCCCCCAGCTGACAGCTGGCCGCAGCTAGGAGCAAGAGCCCGGGAGCAGCGTGAGCTGCCCTTGCTGCTCCCTCCACCCCTCCCCCCCCCGGACTGAGCAGCTGCTGCCGGCCGGGCTCACTGCTCGACCGGGGACACACGCTCGTCCGGGGGAGAGCCGCGCCGGATGACTACGGGTAGAGCTGTACCGGGGGCCCCCTAAAGTGCGGGGCCCGGTACAGCTCTACCCGTAGTACCCCCCTGTCGCCGGCCCTGTTTCCCATTCACGGAGGTCAAACATGGTCAAACAGATTTTTTTCAGTCTAAAATGTGTCTACACTACCAAAAAAAAAAAAGTGTACTTAAATCATGTTAACTAACCTGCATTAACTAAGTCAGGTTAAAATAGCAGTGAAACATGGCAATTCAGGCCCATAACAGCTCAAGGTAAGGGGCCCATATGGGAGCATGGCGATTAACTCAAGCTGCAAACCCGAATTAAAAACTGAGTTGCCGTGTCTTCACTGCTATTTTAACCTGAGACAGCTCATGTGGTTAGCTAATCTGAGTTAAGACCACACCTTTACAGTGTAGACATTCCCTGAATAACTCATTTCAGATTAAAGAAAAACAACAAAGAAAGAACTAGTCTAAAGTCCCCACGAGGGAGGACACATTGACTTGCTCTGTAACTTTCAGCATCTGAAATGAAACAAAAATGACTGCTGCTATATAAACTAGCGGGCCAACTCCTCTGAATTTCAATATTTAGAAAGACACCTCTTTTAAATTACATATGGTAGCCATATGGGATAGAAAGGTCAAGTTGAGTTCCTTACTCCTTGAGCCATCACAACAATACTGCTCGCTGTGGTGACCCCTCCACTGGTGCATGATGGACCTTCCTGGACTGGAAGAATGAATCAGCAGGATTCCATTAAAGGACCCCCCCTCTCCCCCAAGAAAACCTACCTTCAACAGAAAAGTTCAAAAATACAATTTGAAAAGGTTTGGGGGGGGGGGGGACAGGGAGGGAGGCGAGGAGAGTTTCATGGGACGCCTAAATACATAAAATTGAAAACAAAAATGAAATACTTCCAGCAGAGTCAAATGTGAACGTTTATTCACTTCTGTCACTGCGTGAATGAAAGCTGGGACAATGGCATTTGCTACGCGGCTGGTGTTCTTGTAAATCGATTTATAACCAAGGACAGGTGAACTGATTAAACAAGTTTCAGCTTTGAGTTTTGCGAAGTAAGTTTGAGGCTCTTGAACATACTTTCAAAAAATGTAAGTACCTCTCCCATTAGGGTGACCAGACAGCAAGTGTGAAAAATCAGTACAGGGGGATAATAGGAGCCTATATAAGAAAAAGGCCCCAAAATCAGGACTGTCCCTAAAAAATCAGGACATCTGGTCACCCTACTCTCACTTTTTCCCAAATGACCTTTTCTACCCCTATTCTTTGCTCTTCCTCACCTTGTGAGTACAGCTAAGTTTCTAACTCATTCCTACAGCTGGATTTCTAACTCTAACTCTGTTCTTTCCCAATACTTTGCTACTCCCCACACCTGATTCAAGTTCTCTTCTGCCACAGAACCCATATCTTAAATGATATTACAAGGGTCTCATCAGGTCTGATATCCTCTGGTTGGTCTGGGCCACTTTCTGGATTCGTCTCATCTCCAATGTCTCCCTAGCTCAGAGTCATTCTCAACATTCTGATGGACGTCTGACCTCAGCACTACCTCTAAGGTACAAGATTTGGCAGCAGTTGGTCGGGGCCAACAGTGGAGGCAGAAGAAAATAGATAATGATGATTCCAAAACTAAAATCTTTACCAGAGTGTAGCAGCATTGCCAGCTTCCTTAAGTGTCAGCACATCAGAGCTCTGAGTTTTCCCCTCTTCCTAGTTCCCTTCTTCTGTTCCTGAACTTGCTCCAGGCCCACCTATTTTCAGCCCTCCCATTCCCCACATTCTAGGAGTTCTGGGAAGCAGTTAAGCAAACAGGGTGTAAAGTTTAGTTCTGATAAGTGCTTTTTAATGAAAAATGTAATCACCAGAGGATTAAAACTTTAATCACTAAGCAGCTGTTGGAGATCCAGTCTATTCTGATGAAGGCTGTTAAGTGTTGTTTCAAAGGTAAAATTCAAATGACCTGTGCGCTACATGAGATTTATGTCAAGCCCTATTTGTGTCTGAAAGTCAGAGTTGTGTTGTATTCTATTCGACCAATGTGAGCGACATTTTTATCTTTAATCCTCTTTGCACACTGGGTAACTGGGTGCAAGAAGTAGGCATTTCCCAGGAATATCTCTAAAGGAGAGAAGACAGAAAAAGCCCTCTCATTGTTTGGATAAATGGAGAGAAGTCAGGAGAAAAAGAAAAGGGAACTTTTTTTTTAAGCTGTGTTCATTATTCACAACAACACTAGATGAATAACTTTAATAAAAATGAGGTTATAGCTGGGTTTTTTTTTGACAGATACTCACTATAGGCCTCAGCCAAAATCCAAGTCAAAGGTAAGACTCCACTGGGTTTTGCACTGGGCTCTGATTGTTGGCAAAATTAATGTCACTGTAACCCACTGCTCAGTGTATGCTACGTTTTCCCCACTGTGCCCAAAGCACAGAGGAGGAGAGGCTGTTAAAGCGCTCAGATGCTAAGTATGGATCTTTAGGTGTTTTTAACTCTGGAAGTCCCCAGTTCAATCCCTGCGGTTGGCCACAACGGCAGCTGTCACACCAAATAAATGTGTGTATTTATCTGACCAACAGTAAGCAGTATGGACAGGGATCAATTAGTCAAAACATTTCATGCTCACACTCTGGGTGGGAACAATATTATGGCCCATTCCCCATTGAGTGAATGAGGAAAGCAGGCCACTGAATGCAGCGTAATGATCCTGGGGTCACAGACTTTTAATAACCATTTTAAAAAAAAATTCCTTTACAAATCCATTCCCAGTGGGAATTTAGTTGGGGGAGGGGTTGCACTTACTGTTGAGAAGCCGGAAGTCTATGAACGGGTAGGAACCACGGCGCTCAGACAGAACCCCTGTCTGACCTCTCACCCGTGCATCTCCTGCAAAACACAACCCCCCACAGATGTTAGAAGGGGTGTCCACCCTTTCTTCTTGTGTAATATTAACCAACCAAGTTGCTAGCATCACAATCCTCTGCCAGGAAAGCCACGCTTTAGATCCCATTTCACAGGGCTTCCCCGTAGAACTAGGTAGTGCAGTACAGCTCAATCCTCCGATATGATCGAAATATAGCAGAAAAGCTGGAGCCATTGTATTGAACAGCTGCTCATCCAGTGAAAAGACTCACATCACGTCAGGAGCATTGCAGAAATCTAGTTCTTATCCCAGCTATACCACCAGGGTTATAATGGTTATTTCACTGCTGACAGGGCGCTCAGTGTTGGATATGACGCACAGCACAGAGAGTGTCCTGCCTTAAAGACCTCGCAGGCTAACCCCCAGAGACACAGGGAGACGCTGCCACCTTTACCAGGATTACCAACACAGTATGTTCAAAAATTATTAATTAGCCCTCCCAATATAATGAAACTGGTTGAAAAATCATGGCTTAAAAAAATGATCATTTCCTTTCCCTTTGTGTTTTTGAGCCTTTAGGGGCACTCAGGTGATGTTTTCAAGCTTCTCGCTGCAGCAGTGAAAGTTAGAAATGTTCATTCAAAAAAGTAAGTGGTGACATGACTCCAGGAGCTGAGGCTTTAAGAAAAAAAAAATCAAATCCCCCCAGGTTTGGAATAAGATAGTGAGACTAGACAACACTGCTTTACTCACATTGACAAGTATCTTATTATTTCCTCAAGCTGCACCGCTGAAATGAACGAGACTACTTGAAAAGTGAAGTACAGTAAACCCTCGATTTAACGGACCTCGATTTAACGGACTTCTGATGCAACGGACAAAATTTCTGAGCAAGTCTGATGCATCTGAAATCCATTTCTCGCGGGCTGGCTGCCGGCTCCCGGCTGCCGCCCGGGTCCAGGCAGCGGGCAGGCTGGCTGCCGGGTCCAGGCAGCGAGCAGGCTGGCTGCCGGCTCCCGGCTGCGGGCGGGCTGCCGTCTCCCGCCCGAGTCCCGCAAGCGGGCGGGCTGGCTGACGGTTCCCGGCTGCCGCCCGGGTCCCAGCAACAGGCAGGCTGCTGCTCTGACAGCTCGGGTTTTTTTTTATTAAATAACGGACTTTTTGATTTAACGGACACCCCCTCGCCCGAATTAGTCCGTTAAATGGAGGTTTTACTGTACCGTTAAGCTTGAGTAGGAGTTGCCAAATCTGTCCAGGCATAGTAGTGTTGAGAATGTAGCTAAATTCAGAGCAGTCTCCCTCTGAGTTTTTATTTTTCTATGAAGATTACTAAGGGCTATCAGGTAGCTCTAAAAAGAATTGGTCTACCTGCTCCTAGTGTAACTGTGCTAACATATAACATTTAAAAAAAAATCTCTCATTGTGAAAATGTTTATAGTCTTTTTGATACCCATTAATTAAGTATCAGTGCATTCACTGGAAGTGCTGAGGAAAGGCGAGAAGTCTATCAATAAGCCAGGTGTAGGCAGCAGACATACATCCCAGCAAAAAATGTTTAATTCCCTGTGGGTAAGCATTGTTTATTGCAACCTGCCAGGCTGTGGTGTTGGTGGTTTGTTTTTAAATCTTTGTCAGGCCTATCATCAATTCGCTGAACCTCTACATCTACTGGCACCTGCTGTGTTAGTGATCAAAATGTGTGTAGTGATGTGTCTGCCTGCTGGAGGTTTTGAGCATGCAGCAGTCGGAGGGGAATGGATTGGTCTGTGTGTGTACAAATTTCATATTGCTGCCTATACCCCTACAGTTCTCTAATCAGGAGTGCTAGCAGACTTGATTTCCACATGGAGGAAGAGTGGTGATGCTGCAAAATGCATTTGCTGGCTCTCTTGTGTAAGCTTCCAGCTATTTGCCTTCAAGCTTAAACTAAAGCTAAGTGGTTGTTCTTCAATTAATACAATGAGTTGTGTTTCACTTCAATCTCCTTTTTCTTGTGAAAGGAAGGGTTCTGTGAAAACAGGACAGGAAATGTTGACAGCTGAGAGTCAGCTCACTGTTCCATCTTCAAAGTGAAACAAACCAGGTGAGGGGAAATAAAAAGGTTTCTTTTGCTTTTATTTTTTCAGGCTGAAGACATAAGATAGCGCCCTGGGATGTTCACTATTACGAAGACATAAAAAGCTGCTGCATCTTTGTCAGACCCAAGGTCTAGAGGCAGCACCGGGCTCTCCAGGGGAGACATTTCCTGAATGAATCTTCTTCTCACTTGGCATCTTACTTTGTCTCTTTTTAATAATAAAATAATAATAATAATTAATAAAAGCCTGTGCTAAGTAACAGGAGTGTGTGGCTTATTACATAACTGTCAGTACGGGTGGCGATGGTGGCAGTGCTGACAACTTACAGCTGCTGCCGGCACATCAGCTGCATGACAAGAACCAGAGTCTGGCTGCAATCAGGGTGTCAAGGTCCTTTCAAAGTGGAGAGAAGGGACAAGAGAAGAATTAAGCAGCCATTACTGAGCTGCTGCTGCTGCGAATGCAGTAAACAGGCAGGAGAAACATTCCTTTCCCAAAAGCCGCTCTTTGAAAAGCTGCTGGGTTAAATTTCCCCATGCAGGCAACTCATGTTAGCAGGGTCGGAGAACAGATTGTAGCTATGACACAATGACAAGGCTGCTTCATGCAACAGCAGCTGGGATGTGCCACTGCATTGTTTAGTCTATTTAATACACGGCTCCACGTGATACTTCACGACGACAACAATTTACCGGATGCTAAAAGTGTGCACCTGATGCAGCATTTCTACAAGGGTCATCTGAGGACTTCCAGTCTTTAAAATACTATTTTACTAAAACTTCAGGTTTTGTGCAGCAGCCCATCACCGTAGCATCTTAGCAGCTTCCATGAAAAACAGATTGACAATAATGAAGTCCCTAGTGGACTCTGAGGAAGCTCTGTCTCTTCTACCTTTGGATTTCTACAAAGGTTCTTGGGGAAGGGAACGAAGGTTTGTTGATGTGGAATTTCAATCTATGACATATTCTGCACTGTACAGTGTGTGCTGCTACTGCTACTTAGCTGTCAAGTAGCACGTTCGTCCACGGATCTCAAAGCACTGTACAAAGGAAGGTAAATATCGTGTAACCCTACATGGAGTTTGCCAGCTCCTGGAACTCCTGACTAGAGTCCTGCAACCCATCCAGAACCCAAGGGGACCCAACTCCATGTGTCAGGTTTGGGTCGGGACAGAAAATGACTAGATCATCTCAGGCGTGTGCTCTCATGACCTTCGCTTGCCCAGGAGATTGGCCCAGAGGCATCTGCATGCTCCTCTCCTGCTAGTCAAGGAGTCTCAGTGCCACTCACTCTGCAGCACACACAGTGGCAGAGGCGCTGACTCAGGTTCAGTAGGAAGGACTGGAAGGGTAAGGTTGGAAAATGACGTGACCCTCTTGGGTTCAGGTCTGGGGCAGGTTTAAACGTTAGGGACAAGGAGATCTCTATGCCTCTCTGGGGTCCCACTGCAGTGTCCTGAAACATGTCTGTGCATAAGGAGTTCAGTGCCTAAAAATGGGTCAAGCTGGATGGCTGCCTGGGTCTCACCTACACATCTCTGCCACCTCTCCCGCAAGCAGACAGCACCCTTGTCTTGGTTCAGAACAGCTCTTCTTATTCACTGAAGTCCTTATGCACAGGACATACAATATATGTTTCTATTATTCTCAAACAACTCAAAGGTAAAAAGTCAACATTTACCACACAGTACTATTTAAGCACCTGTTTTGCTCTATACGTCGAGCTGGAAATCCAAGGTAGACTAGACACCGTTGTATGGTAAATGGTGAGTGCTTTTCTCGGAGAGGATATAAATTCATGGATGCATGGCTATAAAAGAATGGAGAGAGGAAGGGCGTGAATGACAACAGGGGTAACAGAGCTGGAAGGCTTGTCCAAACCCACCTTTTCCTATGGAGAAATGGAGGGTTCTCACTTAGGTGACTGGCGGCAAGAGCCATCAATATGTTTCAGCCAATAGTTTTGGTGGGTAAAATGAAGGAGCTCTAAACCTCAATTACTGGCATCACAGAAGCCGAACAGAAAAATATTGAACAAAAGCAGCAGCAGAGCCTTGGGAAAATAGTTCCAAGGCCAACACAGGGGCTTGTATAAAAATATTATTATCAACATTAGCAAACAGCAGACAAGAAATCATCCTTGAGAATCTTTGTCGCTAAAGGAAGTAGCAGATGCGACTCTACCAAATAACTCGCTCCAGTTACGGCACAACCAGGGCTTGAAAAATTTACCAGGGACTTGCTAGCTGGAGAGCTAAGTCTCTTTCCACCACCCCCCTGCAGAAACTCTTACATAGTGTCCAAGTGGAAAGGATGTGTTATGTGTCTGTTCCTATACCCTTACTTCTGCCTCTCTTTTGGGTGGTCCTTGGTATTTTTTAATTCCAATTCTAGCATTTTTGCTGTGGCTCAGAGCCTGCCCAAGCAGCAGCACTGTGAAATTGTAAGCAGCAGTGAAACATGCAAGATCATGTCAGAGGTCCGAACAGCAACAGCTAACCATCCTGAGCCTTATCATTCTTCTGCCACTCAGCAAAGCTATGAACAGTAAAAGAGGCTCTAGACCTCTGCAGATGTCACACACCTTTGCAGTGGTTTATATTCTGTTCACGTTCTGAAGGTTTCCATTGCAACAACAAGGACTAGGAACTTCCTACGGGGCGGGGGAAAGAGGGAGTAGATGTATTCGGTGGATTTTATCCCTGCCCTCAAAGCACCCACCCTGACCACTGTGGGGGGCAGACTGCTAAACTAGGCAACTGGCTCAGTATGGTAATTCTTGAGTTCCTAAAAATGTAGAAGTTATTTAGTCTTAGAAGATAGGCATTCTGCCACCAGAGTAATGTGGTATCACTAGCGTCACTGCTGTTGTAATCAATTGGAGCCTGATGGGAGGCTGCAAAACTTAGAAACTTCTCACACATGAATTTAAATGTAGCAAAAATGTTCAGGCCTAAAAAAGTGTAAATGTCAAAAGTGGCAATAATAGTAATAATAACAGTTACACTGTGCTCTTAGCAATGTGTAGTGGGTTGTGTTACCATGGTAACTTTGCAGATCATGTCTTCCTGCCTTAGCAAAAAAATTCTAAATTGCACCATTAAGAGAAGCCCATTATTAATTAGTTAATGCTGCTTCTTGACATCTGCTCGCTTACCTTTATAAAGCCCATTGATGAAACAAATAATGTGCATAGATAATAAAAACGCATTGCACTTACATAGCACTGTACATTTTGAAAAGTGACGCACAAACCGCTCACAAACCATTCCCTTTAGGTGGTTAAATATAACTGTCCTTGTGAGGATTTGGCAGACCAGTCTATGGAGAAGTTTTGAATTCTGTTTGATACAGTAGACTCTCGATTATCCAGAAGTGGGTTAACCAGAACGTGGATTAACCAGGATGTCAAAAAAAAATATGCATACCTCGCAGGACCGGCTCTGCCTTTGTTGCCGCTCCAAACACACACACAAGAAAACCCCACCAGGGTGAAGGGCAGCCAGTGAACCAACACACCCTCTCCCTGGGGCAGGGTGGCTGGTGAACCAACCCCACCTCCCCATATTTCCTATGGATCGTGATTATCCAGGATTTTATTAACCAGGATTAATTTTTTCCCTATCATCCTGGATAATCGAGAGTCTACTGTATTATGAACTCTCTAGAGGTTTCTATCCTTATGGTAATCTGTCTTTCCTGTATTATTGCATCATACGTGTGTTTAGGAGTGGGGGACCAGTGCCTAAGTGTCTGCTTCTGAATGGGGTCATCAGTAAGGATCATCAGCAACTGAATAAGCCTTCCCCACAGTGGTTCTCAAACTGGGGGTTGTGACCCTAAAATGGGTCACGGCGCCATTTTAATTAGGTCACCCAGGCCAGTGTTGGACTCGCTGGGACTGGGGGCTGAATCTGAAGCCTGGGCCCCACTGCTTGGGGCTGAGTGATGGGTTTAGCAATCCCTCTGCAAGGTCTGTGTCTTACTCGTTTCAACGATCATGCATCCCTGAAAGGTTAACCTATAACCCAAAGTAGGGAGGAAGTGCTTAATCCACATAGGAGCTTTGTGGGGTTTAGGGCAGCTGGGTCCCATCCCCTATAAGTTCTACCACCTGACAGTCTATGCTCAGGAAGTGTGTCTGAATCCAAAGAAAGAGACAGGAACCCACTCAGACCCAGGGGAGCTTAAAAACACACTGATCCAGCATGTGAGTCCAAATACAGAAGCCCCGATGAACATCCAACAAGGAAAAGCTATACCAGGCCTGTGGAACCCCCATTTTGCATATGGGGAAGTATGTGATTCGTCCAAGACCACATGGTGTATCAGCAGCAGAACCAGGGAGTAGAATTTAGGAGTTCTGGATTCTGATCTTATTCTCAGTGCATTTGGCTTCACTGCTTCTCTTACAAGTGCCTAAAAGATTCATAGCATCCAAGGTCATATGGGGACCACTGTGATTATCTAGTCACAGGATTCTCATACTTTGTTTCCTGGGACCTTCTTTGAAAATATTTCAGGTTGTGACGCCCCCCCCCCCCATACTATGCCACCCTTACTTCTGTACTGCTACTGACGTTGGTGCTATCTTCAGAGCTGGGCACCCAGCCAGCAGCTGCCACTCTCATGATCCCCCCTTTTACAATAGTCTTGTTACCCCCTTTTGGGTTGGGACCCCCAGTTTGAGAAACACTGAATTATAGTCTGACCTCTTGTACGACACAGAGACTTGAACCTCCCCAAAATGATTCCCAGAACATATTTTTTAGAAAAACATCCAATCTTGTTTGGACACTTGGTAAATTGTTCCATTAAAATTAAATTAAAACCATCACCCATATTTATATTAGGACTTAAAATATTCAGAACTATAACTTCTTATCTTAACTGGCAATTGTCATTCATTCTTCTGAGGAGAGGCTGAGGGAACTGGGATTGTTTAGTCTACAGAAGAGAAGACTGAGGGGAGATTTGATAGCTGCTTTCAACTACCTGAAAGGGGGTTCCAAAGAGAATGGATCTAGACTGTTCTCAGTGGTACCAGATGACAGAACAAGGAGTAATGGTCTCAAGTTTCAGTGAGGAAGGTTTAGGTTGGATATTAGGAAAAACTTTTTCACTAGGAGGGTGGTGAAGCACTGGAATGGGTTACCTAGGGAGGTGGTGGCATCTCCTTCCTTAGAGGTTTTTCAGGTCAGGCTTGACGAAGCCCTGTCTGGGATAATTTAGTTGGGTAATTGATCCTGCTTTGAGCAGGGGGTTGGACTAGATGACCTCCTAAATCCCTTCCAACCCTGAGATTCTATGATTCTGTGATTCTACTAATGGGTCAACCTGTAGAGCTTCAGTTCAATTAAAAATCTGAGCAGCTGAACCTTTATGTAAACCACCCAAAATGCTTGAGCCTGATTCTACTCTTACATGGGCTTTACCCTGGTGTAACAACATTGAATTCAACAGAGCTACTACTGTAATTGAGAAAAGAACTGGAACCCTGGAATCTGCCAATCAGGGCTGGAAAATTTAAGAGTATTGACTTCCTTTAGATTAGAGCTCAGAGAATAATTCCTAAGATCATTTTTCAGCCAAATTTGTGCTTCCCAACTTACCACCTGTTTGCAATATTCAGTTATCTGAAATTATTAACAGATTTCTTCAGTGAATAATTCTTGGCCTGCAGATCCTTCTTGAACAGTTTGCTTTAAGTATATGTGATTTGTTCTGTAGATAATATAAGTGTGGGCACTGTTTCTGTTTTCTGATTAGACAGTTCATTTCCACCAGCTATTACAACACTAAGCTGAGAATTTTACAGCTGAATATACAGACTGAAATATCCTTTTGAGAACTGTTTAATAATTCAGGATTTATTTATTTTTCATTTTTAACAGGAAGGATGGTCTTGCAGTGAAGGCACTGGATGGAACTCAAGAAATCTGAGTTCAATTCCTGGCTACCTGTGACAGGTAATCTCAGTATTCAGTCCTCCATCTGTAAAAAAGGGTAACCACACTTTCATTCTTTGTCTGTCTTGTCTATTTAGACTGTAAGCTCCTTGGTACAGGGACTATGTGTTTGTACAGCACCTAACACTATAGGGCCATAATCTTGGTTGGGTTTTCTATCACTAACCTAATACAAATACAGTAGACTCTTGATTATCCAGGATTGGATTAACCAGGATGTGGATTAACCAGGAGGTGGATTAACCAGGATGTAAAAAAAAAAAAATATGTGCAACTCGTAGGGCCGGCTCTGGCTTTCCTGCTGCCCCAAGCACACAAACAAAACCCCCCCACCAAGGCGCAGGGCAGCCAGTGAACCAACACCCCCCCCCCCCCCCCGGCGCAGGTGGTTGGTGAACCAACCCCCTCTCCACATATGTCCTATGGATGGTGATTAACCAGAATTAATTTTTTTCCTATCATCCTGGATAATTGAGAGTCTACTGTACTTATAATATTTGCTTTTTATGCCAGTAAAGCTCAAGTGCTCTGATATTTGCAGAGTTTGAACACACCACCAAACCAAAATTTGCTTTTGGAGATGTAGGAGCATTCATGGAGATAATTGCCCACTTTCCCCTGAGCTATGGGTGTGAGATTTCCAGTTCTAACCCCTCCAGCTGCAGCTACAAGGTACAGAGGTGCACAAAATTACAAGTAATAAACTTAATAGGCAATAATTTGTGAACACTCCTCCCTGTACCAATAACGTTTAGTTTGAGCCAAATCCTCAGGTCTTTTTAACATCTTTTACACAGTGGGAGTTTTGCCTGAAGAAGGACTGAGCAAAAGATGAGTAAAGACCTTCTTGGTTTGACTGCTTGTTGTGTCCAGTTTTATCCAAAGAGTTAGGTCAGCCCTACTGCCTGTGCCCCAAGAGCCATTGCTAGATATGTTTATAGATACATGCATGACTGATATTCTGGAGATATTTGCTGTCTCAAGGTGCAGCAAAATTATAGCTTAGCATCTCTTTTTATTAGTTGCTCATACTTGAGATATGAACATGAGCTGACTCAAAGGGAAAGAATTAGCTACACATTTCACTAATTAGAATAATATTGATAAACAACTATAATGAGGTACTTGCAGTTGGCAGAGTCCCATTTCCCTAGAATTTTGTCCTGCATTTCCTTTTGCTTGAGATGGCATTCAGAACACTCAGATGCCAAGTAGCAGCAGGAACAGCTGCCTTCTGGACATACTTCCCAAGCAGATGTGTTGGCAACAGTGAGCCCATCAAGTGCTTAAGTGGCTGCCAGGTGGTCTCTGATTTGCTTGTTCTCTTGAATATCAGTTTTTTTCCTCAGCCTCTTATTCCAGAAACTGCTCAGAATTTATATTTAAAAGCAAAGGAATGAACAAGATGTGCACAAAGTGTTAAGCACAGGTCATGATCTCTCCCAGTTGTAATCCATGTTCTTCTCGTCACACTGTCTTTACTATCATCCGTTATCATGGTTTGTCTAATGTAGATCTTGGTTGCACCATCTCAGCCCAGTTATGAATACGGAGAAAGTGTGGGGTCATTGCATCTCAAGAGAAGTGAGCAAGCTGCTCTCCTGACCCCTCCTCTGTGGGTTATATTCAGTCCCTAGTTTACATGAAGGGAATAACCTCTGTGATCCCCTGGGAACAGGGACTGTGACTGTCCTTAGCCCTGGCATTGGGTACATAAAGGGATGAGCTGGGGGAGGGCAAAGACTCCTTGTCCCTGCCTCATCAACCTCATGACCTTGCATAAGAACCAGGGGCAGTCTGGCCTTCAGATTGCAAAGTCCTCTGGACAGGACATGCTCCTGTTTACATGTCTGTTAAGTGCCATGGATGCCTTGGGACCTACATAAATAATAGCCAAAAATTCAAACCAGAGTCCTAAAGTTAGGTCTCATCATCCTTAGACACCTAAACATAAAGTAGCTTTATTTTTCCCAGTGTGCTCAACACCACAACTCTCATTGATTTCAGATGCTCAGCTGTGCTACCGTAAATCACTATGGTTCACAATTAGAGCTGGGCGAAATTTTTCAGCTGAAATGTTTTTCCAGAGAAAAATGCAGATTTGGTGACATTTTTGTGAATTTTTCTTTGTGTTGCAGAATTCTTTTGTCTGGAGGGGCAGGGGAAGAACCATAAAGAAAAAATACAAAGTGTTTTGTTCTGATATTTTTGAAATGTAACGTTTTGGTTCAAAATGACTTTTTGTTTTAGAACTTCCTTCAAATGTATTTTTTAAACAATGAAAATACATTAAAAAAAACTACTCAAAATGAGACAATGTTTCATTTTGAGTTGAATGAAAGGAAAATTTTGTTTGACACAAAATGAAACGTTTTTCAACCTTACAATTTGCTGAACATTTTGAAAAAAATTATTTTCTATTCAACCAAAAAAATTTTTTTTACTCTGATATGGCCAAGAAACCAAAAAATCCAGCATTCGCCCAGCTGTTATCACAATGAACTTGCTAGAAAGTGTGTTTCCCCCTAGGCACCAAACATATATTCTCCAGAGGCAGCATTCAGTCAGTGTAATGTGGGCATAAATATTAGAAAGTGCCCTGTGCACTATCATGAACAAAAGAAGGTTGACATTGACAGAAGAAGGGGGAAGTGCTTAAAGGAGAGAACAGCAGGAGTAGGATGAGAGAAGCTGGAGATGATAGTCAGAGATTCCTTGGAATAGAGAAAGAAGGGTTGCTACCTTTGGAGCAATGAGACATATGAGAGAGAAAGCATGCAGAAATGAGTGTCCACTTGCTACAGAACTGTAAATGGATAGTAGTATGAAACAAACACATTGCTACTGTGATATTTCACCTAACAATTGCAGATAGATGTGAACTAGAGCTCTAGAATCAAACCCTACTGATTGGGAGTTCAAACCCAGATCAGAATTCTGCAATTTAGGTCCATTTCTGGTATTAATTTTGCCAACACTCAAATATTACTGTCAAGAATGCTATTGAAAAATAGACACACACACACACACACACACACACACACACACACACACACACACACACACACACACACCATAGCCTCCAGGAGCAGAGCAAGAAAGCTCTAAAGGGAAAGCACAATTATTATTGGCAGTTTAAACCTGAACTTTACCTCCCTCTGCAACTGGGGGCTGAGCACTTTTGCTAAAGACCTTCTAGGAAAAATAGGCAAGTTAGCACCTGATACTTCTAATATAACAAACAGGCAGAAAAAATAGGAGGGAAGGGAGGATCAGGGGGAAAAACAAACAAAACCGCCCACCCTGAAATTTGCATTTTTATACCTTCTAGAGGAACAATAAAGGATATAAACAATTTTTTAATTTTGTTTTGCCTCTACATTTTACCTTTATTATAGATAACTCCCTACAGCAGCCAAAGAGCTGATTTAGATATTCATTAAATAGCCCCGTTTCTGTAAGATCTACCTCCCTAGCTTCCTCTTCAAATAATATTTTGAAGCAGAAAGAGCAAGACTGGATTTCAATCTTTGTTTTTCACAAACCTCTGTAAATTCCAAAAGAGAATAGCCCCGGGACAGGCCTTTTTTCATGTATGTGTGAAGACAGCACATAAAAAAAGCATTTCATGACTCATCGTACTCTTGTGCAATCCATACCAAGCAGAGAACTTTTTTTTTAAACTATTTTCTTTGAGAATTGCAAGTCATAATAAGGAAAAACTGCAGGGTTATTGTTTTGAATAAAAAAAGACAAGATAGCTAGAATAAATCCTCAGTAAAGCTTAAAGTAAGAATCAACAATAGCAGTTGCTGTTTTTCTGGAGACTTCCTTAACCCTCCTCTAGTATATCTAACAATTACCTGGGAGATTTCTAGGAGTATGCTAAAAATGAGCTGTAAAGGTGAAATTCCAAATACTTATTGATAGTAGTCTGGAATGAACTTTGGTTAAGTCAACCTGCTTGCATTTACAATTCTTAAATACAGATGTGTGAAACTGAAGAGGGTCTGAATAGAGTTGGGTGGGAATGGTTTTCCTGATCTGTGAAAATTTGCAAGATTAGTTGTCCCAGCCTGAATCAGGACAAAAGGTTAAAAATCTCAAAAATGTTCATGAACTGAAAATCCCAAAGAGTTTTCTATTCAGGTCAATAGAGATATTTTGTTTCAATTTTGATCTTTTTTAAAAAATGAAATCTATAATTAGCTTGCTTTTTTAAATGAAAAGTGATTTTGCTCTAGAAAACTAGAAATTTGACAATTTTGAAAGTTTTTTCAAAAATATTTCAAGTCCAAAAATTTGTCAAAAAGTGACAAGTTTCAGTTTCAATGATTTGGCCTTTTTTGGTGAGAAAATGTTTAATCAAAAAAATCCTGAATCACTCTAGTTTTGAATTTAGAATCCTTATCTTAAAGAGGGTTCAGACATTTATAAGTTAGGATGTTTTTCTAAAACCTATCCAAAACCTCCTGATTCTGAAAAACTGGCCTGGAAATCTTGTGTGATCAACCTTGCTTTCATGCTATTTGGCCAGTTAAAACTGAGACTGGGAATAATTTATCCAAACGCTTCAGAATTTCAAAAAAAGTTTCATTTGAATTTGCTTCTAAAACTGGGTGGAAATCCAGGAGATTTCTGAGAACCAAGTAATCCTTCCTTTTACTCAATCAGTATTTTAACTTTCTCATACCACTGAGGAACCTCATGGAAAATCATCCTCAATTTTGAAATAGACTGACATTTTGGACCCACATCCTAATCAAAGATGCACATTACCTCATAAATGAGTCATGATCCTGCTCATGTTGAAATCTTTGAGGACAAGTGCAGCAAAATACCAGAACATAGCGCACCATGTAATTGAAATTGAAATGTTGATGTTGTCTCAATCACATGGGGAAAATATCAATTAAAGTTCTACTTTAATGCATAACATCCTCAATGGAGGATTTCCATACTCTCATCAAAAATTTTCTACCCTGTCTCCTCCTAAGCCTTATCAGCAATCTCCTGTGGCTGGGGAGGTCTGGATGGTTCTCTCTTTGGTCTGTTAGGGCCACTCCCCTCTCAAACAAAGGAATTGCAGTTTAACACAAGGAACACCTCTTGGCACAGGGACAGCACTTCCATTATAACTAATAACTTATAATTGGGATTTGTTACTTTACCATAGTAGTCTCTCTCTTTGCAAAATAAGGTTAGTGAAATCCAGATTCTTTTCTTTACCTATATCTCAGATGTCATGCAGCAACTTGAAAGGAGGAGATCTGCTACAGAAGTCACAGATGCACCCCTTCTCTTCGTTCTTCCTCATCTGGGGTTAAATTGGGGTGCTTCAAAGGTAGGAGGGAAAAGATATTCACCATTGGCATATATCGATGACTCCACTAAAGTCATTTATTGTATTTTGGCAAGCTTTGGTTCACAATTCTTTTTAGGATATCACGTATTAGAAAGGTGTCCATACCAGCTGGAGGTTTAGGGATGCTGATTTGAACAAAACTTTGTTTTATTTCCAAAATTATTCATATTTTATGCAAAGAGTAGAAGTGCTTCTCACCAGCTGGACTCTCTGAATATTGCATGGAACAATGTCTAAAATAATCCAGATATGTTGCAAACAAACCAAAGTATCTACCGTATTTTTTGCCATATAAGACGCTCTGGCATATAAGACGCACCTAATTTTAAAGGAGGAAAATCTAGAAAAAAAAGATTCTGAACCAAATACTGTAGTAAAATATTTTATATTCCGTGCCCAGCCCGCCAGATCTCCCCGGGCGGCTCCTGGCTCGGTGCGCCGGAGCCCCGGGCCGGGCAGGAGAGCCGCTCTGCAGCCGCTTCCAGGCGCCCCCCCCCCCGGCACCAGAGCGCGCCGTGCCCAGCCCGCCAGATCTCCCCGGGCGGCTCCCGGCTCGGTGCGCCGGAGCCCCGGGCCGGGCAGGAGAGCCGCTCTGCAGCCGCTTCCAGGCGCCCCCCCCCCCCGGCACTGGAGCGCGCCGTGCCCAGCCCGCCAGATCTCCCCGGGCGGCTCCCGGCTCGGTGCGCCGGAGCCCCGGGCCGGGCAGGAGACCCGCTCTGCAGCCGCTTCCAGGCGCCCCTCCCCCCCCCCCAGCACCGGAGCGATCCAAGCCCAGGCACATGGACCTGAGCGCGTTGAGCCGACGCTGCCCCCGGCGGATACCCGTCCCCAGACCTTCTCCCTGTGAGCGTATCGGGCGCCCGCGGAGCCAGCCCAGCCCTGCCAGCCGCCTCTCCGGAGTTTCAGCACCCGGCGTATAAGACGATACCGGCGTATAAGACGCCTCCCGAATTTTAAGAAGATTTTCCGGGGTTAAAAATGTGTCTTATACGCCGGAAAATACGGTATCTGGTTTCCTTAATATGATACCCTTCACACTAATTAGTACTGTTTGTTTACGCTGTATGACCTAAGCTATTTGAAATGACTTGTCCAAGTCATTAGGGTTCTAGTTGTAGAGGAGACCATTCAAATGTAGAAACTAATAATCTCCATACTTACCCTTCAATCTGACTCCGACATAAAGTAACTAATAACTTTTTTATGGGTGTTTGTTATGTATTTCTTCAAAATAAATCAGCCAAACAAGCCCCCTCCCCCGAGATCTTTAAAAATATTTTAGCAAGGAACTAAAAGATCCACCCACCCATTCCTTTTTTATTCCAGTAAGAACAAACTACTTTTCAGTAAACATATCCAGTTAAATGACTATTATTTCAGAACTCAATCTGAATCCTTCCCACGCTGTCAAACATAGCTTTGAGACACAAAAAAATCTTCAGTTCAATTTGAAATTCCTACTGCAATGTCGTGTCTATTAGTCTTTTACTGTCAATTTTCTAGATGTTTTCTGTAGTTTTGTTTTTCTTGAGTTTGATTTTCAGACATAAATTATGATCATTGCTGATATTAGCTCCTCTTTATGTTCTAATGTCCTGAAATACAGGGTCATACACTCTACTGCAGGGGTGGGCAAACTTTTTGGCCCGAGGGCCACGTCAGGGTTGTGAAACTGTATGGAGGACAAGGTAGGGAAGGCTGTGCCTCCTGAAACAGCCTGGCCCTGCCCCCCATGCCCTCTGACTGCCCCTCCAAACCTCCACCTCATCCAACCACCCCTGTTTCCCGTTCCCTGATCTCCCCCCGGAACCTCTGCCCCTTCCAACTGCCTCCTGCTCCCTGTCTCCTGACTGCCCGCTCGGTACTCCCTGTCCGTTATCCAAGCCCCCTGCTCCCTGCTCCCCTTGCCATGCCACTCAGGAGCCAGCTACACCACCCAGAGCGCTGGTGACACATCGAAGTGAGGCTGTGGAAGTGGGTGGACAGGAGAGGAAGGGAGGGGAGGGGCCAGTGGTTAGCTTCCCTGGCCCGGAGCTCAAGGGCCAGGCAGGACGGTCCCGTGGACCAGATGTAACCTGTGGACTGTAGTTTGCCGACCTCTGTTCTACTGGTGTAAACTGGTGCAGCTTTATTGGAGCCAAACCTCTTTACACGAAAAGAGAATTTGGCCCAGTGTTACTAATTCATTATACATTTTAATTCTAGAAGTAATTTTAAAGGATAGTGGGAAGTATAATACATACAGTTTGACAGCTGAACACTGTTACGTGATTTTAAGGATTTAAACAATCTGTTATGCTCAGCCAAGAATTGCCTTGCTTTAGCAATGCTATGCATGGAGAATATATTGCTGTGCTGGTGGTGAAATCTATAGCCACTGACCATTAAGGATGGGTTTCTTTGTATGTGGGAGATAGCACCTTATAAGGAGCAATATATTGATTTAATGAATCTTAATCAGTTCAACAAGATATCTGTGAAAACCTCCCATAAATCAAATAGTTAAATGTAGGAGACAATTTAGTGGCCTTACATACAATAGCACAAGCTAACATCCATTTTTCTCATTCTCTTTTTATATAATTTTTCCTTTCTGCTATTCATCATTCCCCTTCACTACTTTTTGGAACTGAATGTTATCACTGCAAGGTTAAAGAATAGTATGGAGTTGATAGCAGATATAGACACACTCACTGTGAATGTATTCATGTACAACTAATAAGCATAGTTAGTTCCTGATTAAGAGGAAGTCCTACTTAATCATCAATCATGGGAACAGAAATTGCCAGTGAGTTTGTTTTGTGATGTTCTTTTTATTGAAGATTGTCACCTACCACCTCACACTGGAACCCATATGGGGTATCATCAAACATTTACAACCCATACTTGATGGGGACTATATCCCGAAAGAAGTCTTTCCTGAACCCCTTCTTCTGGCCTTCAAACAACCACCAACCTCATCAGACACATCATCAGGACACATCAACCTCAACCTCATCAGGACACATCAACTCAATCGGCACCAGATTTTGCCAGAAGAAAAGATGCAAAACCTACAGACATATCTGCACTATGATCATCAATACACCCCCCCCAACACACTTTTCAAGATTCATGTGGTGTACCTCATCCAGTGCACTAAATGAGCCAGTAAACAACTATGTGGGTGAAACAAGGCAATCACTACACTCTCAAATGAATTCACACAGAAAAAATGATAAAAGACAAAAACTCCATAACTGGTGGGTGAACACTATTTATAAAGTGATCACTCCATATCTGATCTCTCAGTCCTCATCCTCAAAGGACACCTGAACAACACTTTCAAAGGATGAGACTGCGAACTTAAATTCATAACTTTGCTAGATACTAAAAATTATCAACTTTGTACAAACACTGGATTTATGGCTGATTACAATAATCTGTAACTCACTAACCCCCCTTTTTTGTCCTATGACAGCAGAGGTGTTCGTTAACAGTTCTCTTCACCTTAAATGGCCCCTTATAATGTGTGTTAAATACTTATGTTAAACCATCTGTTCCACTTTGTATTTAGCTGAGACACTCTTAGTACCTTTTTTAGACGTGAAGAAGAGCTCTGTGTAAACTCAAAATCTGAACCAACAGAAGTTGGTTCAACAAAAGACTCACTTTGTCTCTCTAATATCCTGGGACTAACGCAGCTACAACAACACTGTAAAACGACATACGGCAGTCATGCCAGGAAGCAAGGACATTTTGGCAGAACACAACATTTATCAGCGAGTCAGTCAAAGATACATTACAAATTGATCTAAAATTTGCCTTTTTTGAGGTCTGAGAAAACCCAGGCACCTTTTCACTCCCTCTGTTGCTCATTTTTTAACATCTCTTGGTGCTTCCTGGTACTCTCAGGGCCCAGAAATGAAATTCCCTGAGAATAGTCACTCTATATGTCCAGCTATATCAGAGATAGGATGGGGCAGAAATCTCTCGAGAGAACCTGTGAACCACAAGGTTCAGAAAGTTCATCTCAAGTGTCTGGATTCTTCTCTAAACCTTATGTGTTTATCTGTCCAGACTGCTTTGCAGGTTCTGTCTTTGCTAGTTACTGGCACACGTTTCACACTGAAATTTGGCTACATGTTCTCTGAGTCAATAAACAGTTTTTCCTGGCTGCATGGGGTGCTAGACCTTAAACAAACCGCAGGTGGGTGGCTGGTTGTGTTCCAGCTTCCAGCTCCTGTTGCTCTCTAATTGTCCTCGATTTATGTATATTTTGATTCTGTAGTGACTTTCCCACAGTCTTGCTATATTCCCCTCATTACGCTGCTGGACACAAACAAGTCCTAACCCACTATATGAGACATACATCTTGTCTCCCACATGCTTCCCATGTCAAAAAGTAACTGAAATGTTACCAAAGTCCTCAGAAATAGTTTCTCTGATGAGCACAACAGCCGAGATCCACTAGACACTGTTGCAGAAAAAAATCCAAATCTTGTAGGAAAGGCTCTCTCTTCACCTTCCCCATTCAAGTTACCTGACCCTGAATCATACTTTGTTACTAGAATAACTTTGCTTGGCAGATTTGTGCTAATAATCATGCTTGAAAAATAAATCCCAGGTTCTTTTAGTACCTTTTGTGTCTATGGCATCTTTCAGGTAAGGTACCACTGTATGGCACTATGGCCCTCTGAATACTTCTCCATGGGCTTTGAAATGATTAGCATGCAATGGGCTGCTGAGCACATGTGTGCAGGGGCTTACGACTTTGTATAAGAATTTGAAGTGTTCAGATAGGATGACAAAAATAATCTTTCTTGTTTCATAGTTTTTTCTTAAATTCAAATAAAATCTATGGGGCAGATCTCCCACTGATGTAAATCCACATAGCTCCAACTCAATGGAGCTCATCAGCTGAGGATCTGACCCTATGTATTTAATAAGAACAGACTTAAACATTTTATTAAAGATAATGTTAAAAAATTGTATGCACATTTAATTATTCCAAACTGCTAACTCATTTCCCACCCCCAAGTAGCCTGAACTGAACCTCAGCATGTGTGGGAGGTAGGGGAGAAAAAAGAAAAGCTTGTACTTGCAAGATTTCCACCTTGGTTTTTCAGACCTAGGAGATTTGCCAAGTTTGGGCCAGCTTCAGATAATCATCTGAACCCTTGTGATGTTTATCCAAATCCCAGTCACCAAACCACTTGAGGTTCACTCGTCACTAGATTTCCTCAGCACTCATCAGAATAAAGAGTGTACTGAAGAATGCCAAAAGGGAAAGAAAACTCAGCACTTGATGAGACAAATTAACCTTACTAAATAGTTGCAGGGTGAGATTTTCAAAGCAACCTAAAGGTCTAAAATCCCCTAGATTATTAGTTGATATTTTCTAAGCAATAAAATGGTCAGAATATTTTCTAAGTGTTTTTTTCATGAAAAATGTGGATTTGATGACACTGGATTTTCTTGTGGAAAAACTGCCTTTTGTTAAACATCTTGTTTTTCAGTGAGATTCTAAAATGAAAAACATTGACAAAATTATTTGAAATTTAAATAAGGAAAAGAGAATAAAAACTCTCTCTTTTAAAACCTTTATACGCTGGGAAAAAATGTATTTCTTTTTTGAGGAAGTGAAGGGAAACATACATAAAATGTAATCCTGCTAAGACTACTACACGTGCTCAGCTTTGCTACAGTGAGTAGTCTACAGTGAGTTCTACTGATTTCACTGAGTGGGATCGTGTAGGATCAAAATTAAACAAAAACAATTGAAACATATTTTGTCAAAAACTGATAATTTTCATGTGGAAATTTGAACAAAATGAAAATCTTGTTTTTGTAAAAAAAATAAAGTTAATACTAGTAAACAAAAATAAAAATAAATGTATTTAATAATAAATAAGTAATGTCAACCAGCGATTTTAAGTAGTGCTGCTCTCCTTCAAAGCCCTTTTCAAATAGTACGGTCTAGATTAGGGGTCGGCAACCTTTCAGAAGTGGTGTGCCGAGTCTTCATTTATTAACTCTTAATTTAAAGTTTTGCATGCCAGTACATTTTAACGTTTTTAGAAGGTCCCATCCATCTCAACATTCCCATATCTGTGGGAAAAGATCATTTGCTCATGCTTCCTCTTTCTTGCCCAAGACTCAGAGCCATACAAACTGGATGGACCACCATTTTACAAGCGTTCCCTTTTAATCTTATTGGTAAATTCATGTCACATACTACACCACTTATTTCTGTGTATTTCTGCCAGACACTTATGATCGTAATTCTAATTTCATCCTCCATATCCCTGGATTGTGGAACCCAGATACTTTGAATTTTCACTACCGTCTGCCTATCAAGTTGCAAGGATAGTTCTTCAGTGTTCTCATTATTGAAATCACATACCTTATATCCTGTTTTTCCTCTGCTTTATGTTGAGCCCATCTTTCTCCATCACATTTCTCCATTTATCAGATCCTCTCTCTTTTCGCTCACTGTACAGAACGATGAGCACAATCTGCTCTTCGCTATTTCTCACAAATCCCCATGGAATTGTAAAATAAATATACCTATTTCACAAATGGGGAAATGGATGCAAGACAGTAAAGAGGACTTGTTTGAGGGGAGTCAGTGTGAGAATGGGATTAGACCTCAGGAGTTCTTGGATCCTTGAGGTATACTCAGACCACTGGATTATACCACAACATAAAGCTCAGTGAATCTCCAAGATCTCTACTCCTTGTTCTTTTTGCGGATACAGACTAACACGGCTACTACTCTGAAACCTGAATCTCCATTTTTCACTATGATCTAGAGGAAGAACTGGCAAGTTGTTAGTGAACAAAACTGACACGCATGTGAGGGTTCTATTCCTGGCTAGGGAATCTTGAAAGCTAGAGAATATTTAAGTGACTTGTCTATTTCCCCATCTGTCAATTATGGGCATAGATCAGACATGCCAAACCCATGAAAAAAATGTAGAAATTGGGCTTGTTTTTGGCTTAATTGGCTTTGTGAGTTGCTTGTTGGCTAGTTTTTGGCTTGTTGCAGCTTGTTGCTTCTTTTTTTTGATTGGCTCCCAGCAAGCAGGGACCGGGGGGCAAGCAGGGACTGGGGGGGGGGGGAAGAGGGGGGAGAGAGTCAGGGGTGCACAAGGGCCCACCATGGTCCCAGACTGCGCACTGGGGGGATCTAGTCACATAGAGTGCTGGAGTTATTAGGGATTGGCTACTTTTGGCTTTGTTTTGAAATGAGATTAATTTGATGTTTGGCTTATTGTGAAAGTCAGGGTGCTTATTTACCACATGAAAGTCGGCAACTGTGGCAGATATCTTGCAATGGTGTAAAAAGATTTAAGATCTTTATATGAATGTTGTTTCAGAACTAGAAAGTATTATGTATTATAGGCAGATTCCACTGTCTCTTCTTTACAATGGGTGCTCCTCCAGGAATTAGTATATTGCATTGTGTAACTAACAGAAAGAGAAGATGGTAGTGATCAAATTGACATTTGCATTTGGGCTATTCTTACAGGACTAAGACAAGAAGACAAGCAGAAAGCAACATGTAGAGTATGGCCCTTACATGGCCTCTTAATATTGCAACAGAGCCAGGTAGCAGGTTTCCAGTTTAAGACTGTGTGACTGAAAATCCCTTCTCTCTCACTCACTCACTCACAGACACACACAAATATGAAGCTGGGTTACAAAAGCTGCAGTGCAGATCATTGTTATAAAAGACAAAAAAAGACCCAAAAGAAAAATGAAACCAAAAATCTCACCTTTGCCTGGAACATGATGTTCTTGAATGTGTCACAGCTAATGTGACATCTTTAAAACATCTAATTTGTTATGTACAAAAGATGAGACGTAATCACTGTTGCACAGCTATATAGTAGGTCTCCAAATCCTCCCTCCTTTGTGTGAAACTCTGTTACAGGGGCTTTGGAGAACACTTCATAAATGTTCTCCATTAGTAATAATTTACAAGACATTACAGCTGTCACTGAATGTCAGGATAATTTCCCCATCCCCTCCCACCCTTTTCTTTAATATTTTGAACAATTCCAGTTAAAAGCAGCACCTGCTGTAAGTGTGTTCTTGCTAGAGAGATTGCTGAGGAGAGAAAAATACAAAGGACAGGAGTCAGAAATTTGAAAGCATCTCATCACTGTGGAATTGATATTAATCAGACCTAGCTTTGAAGACCTTGGCGTTTGAATTTTGTTTTTGCTTTCGCACTATGAAAAAAAGATGAGGAGGAGCAAAGAAGTCCATTGTCCATTTTGATAATGGCAGAGGACAGGGTGGGGCAGGAAGGCACTCCATGTAGAAAATTAGTAATGTAATGCTTTATTCATGCAGTTTCTGTGCCTCTTTTTAAAGCATTCACCTTTATTTTCATCCAGTGCACCTCTCTAGACCACCACCCTTAGCTTTGCAGGGCCTCAAGCTGCCAAAAGCAGAAAGGGCCATGAGCTGCCTCCAACTTCCAGGACCAAGCCCAGAGGAGGCAATAGACTGGAATTGAAAACTGCATCCCTCACCAAGCCTTCTGTCAGAGGAGTGACTGAATCTACTCTCTGAAACAGTGAATTGGCATATCAGTGACAGCATGGGACTAGTTTTGAGTGTGTGACGCTGCCCTTTAGTGGCTGGCCCAAAGAGATGATATTGTACCAAATACATTGCTAGTTAAAGGAACTCTCTTTTAGCTTAAGGAGTAGATGGTTACATTTTGGAAACTAGCCAATTTCCCTGCTTCCACTGGGAAACTGGCCAATCTTGAAAACAGTTTCAGGTAAAAAGATCATACTAGCCACTGCAGTGGAATCAGACCACTGGTTTTAAGGCTGCTTCATAAAAACAGCTTTCAATTATGGTCAGATTTTTGTGTCGACGGGTTCTTAATTTACACTTGCTAAAGATTATTCAGGGACTCATTGAAAGGACAAAAGACCTAACAAAGCACTGAGATCTTTAGCATTTGCCGAAACCAATTATATTTACAAGCAAGATGGATTATTCCAAATTGAATAATAGTCCCAGCATTATCACTCTAGCGTTAATCTGTTTTGCCTAAAAAACTAGTTAAGAATAAATTTGCTGCATTGAGTCTAATTCCCAGTGGCTAACTGGTCACAACACAACAAATAAAAACAAAACTCCACTTCCACTGAAATTACTTGGCAATCTTGTTGGCAGGTTTAGCAGGGAGTTTGAAGTCTGAATTAGCCTGGAGAATGAACAACTCTTTCTTCTCTAGGGACTGCTCCTTCAGGTCAGGTGGAGGTACATTGATGGGGCAGTATGAGGATAACTGCGACCCTGTGGCTGAAAGCAGACTTCACTCTCAAGGCTGTGACTCTCCAGAACCTTCTGCAAACACTAAACCATCCAGCTTTTAAAACATTTTTTTTAAGTAGTCAAGATAGCACAAGTGAAATTAATGTGACAGTTGGTATGGAGGCTTCAAACTGCGTCAATCGCACTGCATTCACTGCCTCCCCTAACAACCAATGTGTGAGAGAAAGTGTTCCAATGCTGTTCTGTGCAAGGAAGGCAGTCAGAGAGAAAAGTAGAGGTGTGGAACTGTTTTATGTTGTAGTTCTTCTCAACTGTCTTTGCAAAATCTGTAGCAGATGTAATGTTTCTCAGTGCTTTAGCATGGAAGGAGGACAAGCTTTATCCAGGCTCTGGGAGAAGTCCAAAATCATGGTGTGACATTTAAATTCACTAGTTTCTGAGGGATGACATCAAAATCATGCTTTGAGATTCAACAGCTGTTGCATAAAGGAGTAAGAAATAGACACGAATAACAGAAATCAGTGAAAACAATGAGGAGTCCTGGTGGCACCTTGGAGACTAACAACATTATTTGGGCATAAAAGCCATCGCGGGCTATAATCCACTTCATCAGATGCATGGAGTGGAAAATACAATAGTAGGTATAAATACACCACACATGAACATAAAGACACCATTACCTTATTCTTTAAGGGTCAAATCCTGAAGTCCTTTCTCAGTTTTTCCCATTGAGATAAATGGAATTTTTGATCAATTAGGATTTGGCCCCAAAACTGGTGATAAATGTCTCGAGTAGCTAAATTATTTAAATCTATTGCAAATTTGCTACCTTATTCCCATAGACCAGCCTCGAAAATGAATCATTAGGATGCAAGACCACTGGACTAGCATATATAATGGATGACCGACAGAGAAATGATTGCTGAAGTTGGCATTTAAGTGATCATTACTGGGCTCTAAAGTTAACCCCTTGCCTTAAAAATTAAGATAAAGTTGCACCTTTCCTCCTACTATTTCTGTATTGTGGGCTGTGGAATTAAGAAAACAGTGCAAGTAGCATGCCTTGTGAAGGCATTCTGGTTCTTCACAATAAGAAGGGCCAAAAACTTGGATTAAGGAGTAGTCTTTGGAAATTTGCAAGATATCACCACCATAAATCCCTGGAATTCATGGGTTATCCAGGGACAAAACTGTTTTTTTGTTGCAGTTTAAGAAGAGCAAACTGATAGATTATTTCCATATTTGAGAATGGGGAAGGAGAAGAGCACAAATTTAATCTACTGAATAATACCCAATATAGCAATAGCCTTAAGGAAAATATATCCAGTAGAATTGAATGGAGAATGAGCTCCTTTCTACAGAATTTTTAAACCAATCTGTAACAGGAATATAATTCTTTATTAAATTTTCTGTATGATTTACAAATTCTATAGGCAGGAGATAATTCTCTGTTCAATTCTGTAAATTGTTTAGAGTACTTTCTGTAGAATTCTGTTGAATTCATCCCGTTCAATTCTATAACAACTTTTAACATAGTTAAGGTCCCGTTCTAACTCTTGTGGGGGATCGAAGATTTGGTTAAATGTTTTAGAATGTTATCTGACATTAAACTGACCTGACCGAAAGGCTCTGGTAGAAACAGTACCTAGGAAAAAAGACAGCTAGATCCTTTCCCACCGGTTTTTAACAGGAATTTGATTTTACATGGTACCTGAGAGCCAGACACTGAGCAAGTGCAATGAACTTTTGGGGGTATATCTGGAAGGCAAAGATGACACTCCTTATACTGCACAGAGCAAATAAATGGACAGCACATTGGCATTTATGGAAACAGGACCACAAGCAGCCTTAATTGAAAATGTTGACTTTGGGTGACATAAAAGTCTTTAGGCAGTTTAGCCTGTTACCTTAGTCTCTAAGAAAGCTTGTTCTGATTTAATTTTATATGTAACCATTTGTTTCCAACATTCTTCCTCACTATCACTTGAACCTTGAATCTTTAACAATAAGCTTATTCTTGTTTTCACTATAAATATAGTGAAGGGCTGTGATATTAAGCAAAGTGCTTATCCTGAGCTGAATCTTGCAAGCTGGTTTGTATGTTCTTCCTTTGGGGACGGCAGACTTGGTAATTCTGTGAGTAGCCAGTGACAGGGGCTGGGTATTACAGGGGGCCGCTTCAAAGAGACTCGGGGACTGGGATGCACCTATTGTAAACCTGCAAGGCAAAGTAAGGGCAGGTATAGCTGTCCTAGAGGAGTGTGTTTGAGCAGCTAGAAGGCTGATGGTGTTAGGGAGCTGACACCCAGCTACACACAAGCAAGACTCCTTTATGCTGAAGGCAGGGGATAATACGGTGACTCGAGGTTCTGGGTAACCCCAGAACCACCACAGCCTCTAGTCTCTCTTCTGTTCATCATCTGCCTTTGCAGCGTGTACACACACACACACAGAGTTACAAATGTGGTGTGCTGGACACCTGGTTGCTATTTTGTGCTGTTTATTTAGTAACACCTTCCTATTCTAATGGTAAATCCCAGTGGAACGACCGCAATATAAATTGTGGTATGTAGTGAGAGGGACGAAAATCAGAAGGACTGTTCCCAGCTAATAGCTCAGGATCTTAATCAGATTAATCATCACTGCTCTCCTCCCTCTGCCTTTCAGGCCAGATCAAATGCGGGTTTGCTGTGTGGATGGCAAAGTTCTTCAAAAGAACAATTCATGGATGATTAAAAGCTCTCAGAGCCTACATTCTGCCTCTATTGAAGCAGAAGGGAGATGCTGGATAAGTACACCAGATTTGTGATTACAAATAGCATCAGATTTTCTCATTCTCTTGAAGCTTTCATTTTTTTGTAATCTTCTTGTCAAAAGTTGTTTATTTCAGATACACGCATTGCTGAACATGACCTTGCTAATCTGCCCCTGCCACCCTCTTCTTTGTGTCAGATAAGAAGCACAAGACAATTTTCTTTCCCCATTTCTGTACAAATGGTTCGTGTGACTGATGTGAACTTTTCACTTATGGGATTCCTTATTTGTGTCCAGAATAGCCTGTTATTCGATATAACAAACACACTTTTCAAATGGATAGCCGTGTTGATCTGTATCAGCAAAAACAACGAGGAGTCCTTGTGGCACCTTATAGACTAACAAATTTATTTTAGCATAAGCTTTTGTGGGCTATAACCCACTTCATCAGATGCATGGAGTGGAAAATCCAGTACGTAGGTATAAATACACAGCATATGAAAATATGGGAGTTGCCTTACCAAGTACCGGTAGGTGGTCAGTGCTAATGAGGCCAATTCAGTCAGTGCTGTTTGCCTATTCCCAACAGTTGACAAGAAGGAGTGAATATCAAGAGAGAGAAAATTATTTTTTGTATTGACCCAGCCACTCCAAGTTTTTATTAAGGCCTTATTTGATGATGTCAAGCTTGCAAATTAATTCCAGTTTAGCAGTTTCTTTGTAAAGTCTATTTTTGAAGTTTTTTTGTTCAAGAATTGCCACTTTAAAGTCTGTTATTGAGTGTCCAGGGAGACTGAAGTGCTCTCCTACGGTTTTTGAATGTTACAGGTCTTGATGTCTGATTTGTGTCCATTTATTTGTTTGCATAGAGACTATCTGGTTTGTCCACTGTACATGGCAGAGGAGCATTGCTGGCACACAATGGCATATATCACATTGGTAGATGTGCAGGTGAACAATCCTCTGATGGTGTGGCTGATGTGGTTAGGTCCTATAATGGTGTCCCTTGAATAGACAGAGTTGGCAATGGGATTTGTTGCAGGGATTGGTTCCTGGGTTAGTACTTCTGTTTTGTGTTGTGTAGTTGCTGTTGTTAAAACTACAATACACACCTGGGGAAGTGAAGAAACAGACTGACAAAACCAGAAGAGTATCCAGATGTCACCTACTACAGTACAGGCCCAACAAAGAAAGTAACAGAACGCCACTAGCCATCAACTTCAGCCCCCAACTAAAACCTCTCCAGCACCTCATCAAGGATCTACAGCCTATCCTGAAGAACAATTCCTCACTCTCACAGATCTTGGGAGACAAACAGTCCTTGTTTACAGACAGCCCCCCCAACCTGAAGCAAATACCAGCAACCCACACCACACAACAGAAACACTAACCCAGGAACCTCTCCCATGTACATTGGACAAACCAGACAGTCTCAGACCAGACTAAATGGACACAAATCAGACATCAAGAATTGCCACATGGACCCATTTTTTTAAAAAAATAAAAACACTAGCAATCATGGCGTACACATATATAAACTGACTGATTCTCCCAACCAAAGCAGCTTTCAGCACACTGAGCCTCTGCTTGCGTGAAAGGCAACCCTTGCTAGTGAATGAATTTCAGACTGCTAAACAAATAGGTTGGTACCCAGCATATATCTGTTCTTCAGAGAGCTTTCTGTGTGACCCGTTTCACTGTATAGAGAATGATATAATGAGGTCTAACAGATTGTGTCTCCCAAAAAATTTCCAGGCTTTATACATTATGCAGGGTTTGATCAGACTTCACAATTTGCACACGTTACTTCCTTTCTGAAATTCAGAGTTAATTGAATCCCATGCAATCAACAAGAGATGTTATTGATCTGAGTTGTGAAGAACCATTTTGCTCAGGAACAAAGCGGATTAGAGGTGCCGGGGACTGTCGGTCCTACCACGCTAAAGAGAGGCAGGTGAAGAATAGCCGTGAATAAATGACTGAAAATGTTGTTTTTAACATTTTAGGAATCTGGCTTGTTCGGCAATTGCCTGAATCAGAGCTCCAACAGAGAGAGGAGGTGGCTTTTGGGGGGCAGTGCAATGGCGGGGTTGGTTCAAGTTTTGCTCTGTCCTGTTCTGCAGCTCCACGGCTATTTTAGGGCTTGGGCTTTTGACTCATCCTCACCAGGAATCATCATCTGTGCCAAATCATGCTGACTTGTGTCGTTTTTGAGACAATTGACAAATATCCACCGAGGAAGAGACTCAGACCATCCAAACCATTAAAAACAATTCAAGAGCCACAGGGCATCTTTGGGTAGAAGGTGGGGCTGAGGGGGGGAGGGTGAGAGAAACAGCACAAAAGGAGCACAGCAGGAGTCCCTGCAGAGAGAGTGCCATCAGCATTCTGGGGGGAATGCAGGCTAGGGTACAGCATGCCCTTCCCCCCGCCCTTCTTTCACACACTACCAGCGCAGCGGTGGAGCCCCGCCGATGGGATCCAAGAAATCCCATCACACTAAATGCGGGGTCGCGTTATAGCGGGACCCCACGCCCTGGTCCTGCAGCTCCGGAGTTCTCTGTAGAAGCAGTTGCCCCAGCGCCTGCCAAGGGCAGGGAACACCAGCGCCTACAGCCCTGGAGTCCCCTGTCCTGGCAGGCATAGGCAGCAGCTTCTCTCCCAGCTGGGAGGGAAGCTGTGGGCCATGCCTGCCGGGACAGGGGACTCTGGGGCTGCCAGTGCTGGCGACTCCTGCCCTTGGCAGGTGCGGGGGGAGCGGCTTCCAGAAAAGCAGCTGCCTCGCGCCTGCCGGGACAGGGGACTCCGGGGCTTCATGCAGTCCTGGAGACCCCTGTCCCAGCAAGCACAGAGCTGTGGCTTCCACAGGGAACTCCTGGGCTGCAGCCCCAGAGTTCTCTGTCCCAGGCAGGCTCAGGCCACAGCTTCTCTCCCCTGCTGGGCAGAAGGATACAAGGGAGCCGGGAAGTGTCTTTCAACTTCTCCTTGCAAACTCATGCAGGCCCAGACACAGTCTGTTGCTAGGTCAACAAAAGTGACAGATTTGAGACATAAATTAACGTATTGTGGTATCTAGTTGCTGAGGTTGGATTTTCACCAAGCACGTTCTTTGCCCTTTTGCCAGTCATTCAGTCCAATTTCTGTTCTCCGTTACACTGGTGTAAAATTTGATCCAATTCCAGTGAGTATAAGATAGTTCAAATTCATACCAGGGCAGAAGAATTTGGTCCTCAGACTTTCCATTTCATAACTTTTCCAGCCAGTGCCGATTCTCTGACTGCACACTTGCATTGGAATAGATATCTCTAGGATCCCACACACAATTTATTTTTGTGCACTGTGACAAAATATATAACCTTGAGAGCCTCACAAAGTCTGCATTTCAAAGGAATTTTGTAACTGTTTACCTCTTGGAGTGAACAGTTAGTGCTGCATGTGTAAGATACACCAGAACTGTTGCTCTTCTCAAAGTTCTTAGGAGGTTTCCCCAACAGATTCTCATTTCCTCAGAGGGGAAAAAAAGAGTCATATTTTTTACTCAGTTAATTAAAAGATGATTGTTACCAGATTTTTTTAAAAAAAGATCTTCTCTTTTCTTTGACTCCTGAAGGGCAGTTTACATTCCTGCTTATTTCAAAGGAATGTTTGCAATTTTGTGGTATTATGCAAACCCCAATTAGCGATCCACAAGGTGTTTTGGAAAACAGTGTCTAATGTGTTACAGACGGTCAGTGGCTGACTTCCAGCAGCCTGAAAAAATGCTTGTCTTGAAAGAAAGTTTGGGAATTAAGTCACTTCAATTTTACTGGGAAATGCTGATAGAAATAATTCCTCCAACAGTTAAAAATCTTTTAAATTCTAGATGTTAGGTTACGTTCTCTTACACATACACATAGCAGCTGAGTAGGTCTTGTTTCCTTTAGTCTTTTCTTAAGACTAAATCTTATAGATACTTAATGGTGCTGAAGAACTTACTACCAGAATTTTTTCAAAATATGGTGTTGACTACATTTATTTGGATTTGTACAGAAAACTCATTGGGACAGGGACCAGATTTTTGTTCTGTCTGTACAGCTCTTAGCACAGCTCTTGGTCCATGACTGGATTTCCTATGTACTACTAAAATATAAATAAGCAATAAATAATAATTTTTAAATGACAGGCCTAAAATTCAGCCATAGTATTTGGTCTATTCCCTTGCCAACCCTCTCATCTCAAGCAACTCACCAATAGGACATGCTTTAATCTAAAAAAGAAGATACTAGTTTCAGTCAGTACTAAAAAGCAGCTGCCCTTACTGATGTTAAAAATAAAGTAAAAATGGAATATTTCAATATTATACTGTACTATGACATGGCAGAAGTAGTAGTGCATATATTTACTTTTAAATTTCAGACTAATAAAAGATCTTCCCTCCAAAGAAAAAGAAATCCCACCATCCATTATTTTCACTTTATTGCTAATCACATCATAGCTAACTCTAGTCACCGTCTCCAGCCAGTAGTTAGAGAAATATATTTCATTGAAGAAGTTCTTGACTCAAACAAGGGTGTCTGGAAAATGTTTGCTGGACCTTCAGTGTGTGAATCCTTTTCCTATTAGGGCACTCCTGTTTCCAGTAAAAAAGGGTGACCCTCTGAGGGCTTGGCAGGGTTGACTCAAGCAAATAGAGAGATCTCTGCAAAGCCCATTACTGGGATCCTCTATGGCTGCAGGCACGGCAGTATAATCTGACCCGGAGGCTCAGACTTTCTGAGGATCCTATTCTCTCTCTGATATATTTTAAACCTCTTCAGGTCTTTCTTCCTTTTCCCACTAATCTCTAATAGTCCCTCAGCTCTCCATGACATTCCATTAGACCTTGCTGGCTCATTTAATTTGTCTGACCCACTTCTCTCCCTCTCAGTCTTACTATCAGGAAGTGGAATAGAGTTTAATTTACTGAAGGATTTTGAAAAGGGAAGAAGACACCATCTTGCTGGCATATGAGTAGCGTGGCAAAAGGTGGAAGGTGACTTTACTTAATCCAAAATTCAGAGGCTCTGATTTGTTTCAGAGAAAGGATGAACGGACCAGGGACTACAAGGTGCTTATTTTTCTGAACCCAGTTATTCAGTGTTAGTGTAGCTTCCATTTCTTAACTGCATTGCTGAACTGAAGATCAATAACCCAGAGTTGCTCTGAATTAGTATCTGATTAGTTGAATCAGGCATATGGGCATATGGATAGGAGTTCTGAGGGCAGGAGCCAGTCAGAGCACAGAGATTTACACTAATCAAGAAGAATTTAGGAATGAGAGGAGGGAGGATACATTTCTTCACCATAATAATAATAGCAACTTGGCACTGTTCTTTTCCAGTTTAGTAGTACTCATATTCTGGGTGAAGAATCTCAGAGGTCATAGAAACACATTAGCCTCAGATTTTATGTAGACCAGGATATTGAAACTATCTCAAAACAGGGAACAACCATCAAGTTTAGTATTGTTTCTTCAGCAACATGATTAGGGGTGTGTGTGCGTGTGTGAGTGAGAGAGAGTGTTAGTTTTAGGTAACTAATCTTCATATTTTCTGGTACTGCTTTCATTTTGTTCCTAATCTTAATATTTTCTGGTAATGCTGTCATTTTGTTCCTGGCTTTGCTGTAATACTTGCAGAAGGGAATTAAAACTAACACAGAAAATAAAACCACCTCTTTGTTTTGCTGCTATAAAACAGTAATGAAGAAATTCTGGAGGAGGAATCATTGCTACAGCTGAGCGCCTCTGAACTACAAGGTTGGCTTTATGATTTGTAGGGCCTCATGCTGCCAAATCTGGGTCAGATGGAGAGTTTTTTCCCTTCTAGTTCAATTAGCAGAATGGGAGATTGGGCAGGTCTGTGGGTTGCTGACTCAGTAAATGACTATGGGGCCCCACACAGTTTCTTGTCTTGGCTGTACTATAGGCTAGTGCTGCTAACTCACCATCACTTCCAATATCTTATAGATCCTTCCAAGCTGCCATTTAACTTCCATTACAAAACAGTCTTTTTAGTGTAGGGGAAGATACAGATCTGTGCTGCCAGAAAGAGAGACTGGCATTCGACAGTATTCATTGTGTCAGCTGAGTGGGATGGGTCGTAAGAGACTACTTGGCAATTCTGTACTCACTTACACCAGCGTACACTGGGAGTCTCTCCACTGTGTTCAGTGACTCTGGATTTACATTATCCATAACTGACAGCAGAATCTGGCTATATGCCTTCAGATTACACTCCAACCAATCAGAATGCTCTCTAAGTCCACACACTTTTAAATTAGACATTGACAGAGAAGATTTTGCCCTCTTTCCTGCTGAATTATAACACAGTGGGAGAAGCTGCCACTCGAAGCCTAAATAAAGTGTATTTAGGCCTGGGCTCCATTTCAAATTCCTGTTGGCTCTTGGAAAGGTGCCACTGTAGCACAAATCTCTGCTGCCTAAAGCTGGCTGAATTCTGCTGCACAGCGAGAAGGGGTACCTCTGCAGAGAAAGTAAGAATGTGCCTTTTGATTCCATGTTCGCTGACCTGACTAAGTCTGTAGAATGATATTATAGATCTGTTCAGCAGCTTGAGCCAGAAGCATAGGTCTGCTTTCAATCTGTGCATCTTCCCCCAGCCCAGGAAACCAAACCCTGTACCACACAGTGAGAAGGCTGCAGCGGACCACCGCCGGTCCGATGCACGGATCACCTCGGACACGTCAACACGGTGAGCTCCAAATATCCTCACAGAGTGGCTCATGCATAATTCATGCTTCCTTAAAGTGGGTTATTATACGTCGATGGTTGACTCTACATGCTCGTTTCTGATCTGCTGCACGTCAGTGTCTAACAGCTTTAAACCCTAGACCATTGGTTCTCAAAGTGGGGGTCAGGACCCCTCTGGGGGTCCCGAGCCAGTTCTGTGGGGATTGCGAGCCCCTGCTGCCAGCAGCCGGCCCCGAACAATGACGCTGCTGCGGGCTGCTGGCATCCGGCCCCTGCTACTGCAGGCAGCCTGTGCCCCTGCCGCAGCGGGCAGCCAGCACCCCCATAAGGCCGGTCCCGGCCACAGCTCCTGCTGCAGCAGTCTGCTGGCGGCCCCGCAAGCCTGGTCTCAGCTCCCGCCATGGTGGGCTGCTGGCGGCCCCACGAGCCTGCTCCTGCTGCCACATTCCCGACCCAGCCCAGGCCCCTGCAGAGGTGGGCTTCTGGTGCCCCCATGAGCCCGGCCCCTGCCCCAGTGGGCTGCTGGAACCTCCCCATCCCAGCCCCTGCCCCAGTGGGCTACAGGCACCCCCTCTCGACCCCAGTCCCTGTCCCGGGGGGCTGCTGGACACCCCCCCCCCCAGTCTGGCCCCTGCCACATTGGGCTGCAGGCATACCCCCCCCCGCCTGACCCTTTGGGGGTCGCACTTAGAGGCTCGGTGTGGGAAAGGGGTCACCCCTACAAAAAGTTTGAGAACCACTGCCCTAGCCAACCACCTCCTTGTGTCAGTCCCTGAATCACATTGAAACACTTTGTATTTCTTTCCCCCTTGCTTTTGGAAATTCATCCAGACTGGCACTAGCTAATAAGCAAATGGATGTAGGATAGTCCTCCCCTTCCCCAACCCCGTCTTCTTTAACAAACCAACAAAGAAAACACACTGCACAGGTTTCCACCTCCCCCCTCGCCATTCCTGGATACTTTTTCCAGCAATGGAGGCTGCCCGTTGAAAGTAAGCTCTTTTGGCAAGAACTAGTAGGTTACATTTTTAGACTCTACCATTGATGATTTAGGATAATCACAGACTATGGCTCAGACAGCATGACTTTTTGCCTTTCTCAGTTGGCCATGTTTCCAGGTGTGACACTCTACACTGAATCAACACAAGGGCAGGAAGATGTTACTGGCCTGATTTCTAAATGGAATCCAGTGGGAACCCTTGCTTATAATTTCTCCCTAATATCTCAGTTTATAGAAACATCTGTAACCAAAGCAATATCTCCCCCCCATTCTAGTGTAACTTCTGCCTTGGTTGCTTTCTACCCTTCATTATTATCAAACACAAAATCTGCAAAGAAAACAGCTTTTATCTCCCATTCTTGGTTTAAAAAAGCTGCCCCCTAAAGGCCAGAAACCCCCTTCTTTTGCATACTGATGTCTTCTGCATTCCCATCACCCTTCAGTCTCTTGATCTTACTTTTATTTTAGATTCCTGAGGGCAGGGACCTTGGCCCTGATTCTCCTCACTCATTAGTTTTACATTGGCTTAACTCGGTGGTTAGCAATCTTTTCCATAGTGACCCAAGTATTGGGGGGGGGGGGGGGGAGGGAGGGAGAACCAACAACTTTGAGACTTCCTCCTTCCATCTAGCCATAAAGAAAAGAAGGCCACTACAACCCTGAGATTGAGAATCTACACTGGCGCTGGAACAATTTGTATAGTGGGGGTGCTGAGAGTCATTTAACCAAACTGTAAACCCTGTATATAATAGAAACCTCACTGCAAGCCAGGGGGTGTGGCAGGACCCCGAGCGCTCCTAGTTCAACTACCTCTGAGAAACTATGGTGTAATTTGTCTGGCTTCAGTGGAATTTCTCCTGATTTTTATTGGAGTCAAGCCCAGCACGTTAATGAGATTTGCTTGCAAAGTCCTGTACACACCTATGGCACAACATAAATAATAGTGATTGCAAATCCTTTTGTCATTTCAGTCTTGTTCACTTTCCCTGGCTCCTCGTCTCTCTTCTGCTTGGGTAACTTGCTGTTGGTCATCTTTAACTAATTCTGAAGCTGTATTTCCATTGTCGTAATAATTTCCCATGGATTCGTTTTGATTTCTCCTCCATACAGTTTTTTTTGGTTTGCATATGACCTCATTAACAACATCTGTCTGGCATTCATATTTTCTTGTACTTCTGTCTTTTTACTTTCCTACTGCTTCCTATTTGTTGATCTCTGTTCCTTCTACTTCTGCCTCTGTGTGTGGCTCAAACACTCCTGTGCTGTTTTTCATCCTTATTGGACCCAGACTAAGTTGAACAGCTTTGGGCACAGCCAAAGGATTTTTCCTCTCTGCTTACTCAGAAGAAGCTGAGGGTCTTGTTCTGAAAAATTGTTTCCATGGGAAGATTGACATGGCTTTTCAGCAGTTGTACTAGGGTAGAGGAGATGCAAAGAGCTGGGAAACTGCTCCCACTAGCTCTGCCAGGGGGAAGGCCCCCTTTTGGCTCACCTGAGGGGAAGTGGGGGGGGGAGGGGGAGGGATATTGCCTACAGGCTATGAGGATACTGGCTTAAGCATTGGCTGCAGTAATGATGCACACTCACTGCGTCCAGCTACTTAAATCCACTCTAGTGTCATAGCAACAGTTGGCAGATCCAACAGGGTTCATACCAGAGCTCCCAGGAAAGCCAAAGAATTTAGTTTCTTTCCCACAGAGTGTCCTATGAACTCTCTCAGGCAATGAAATTGGTGTACGGAGCCTACTGGGCAAACAAGAGTATCATGCAAGGTATTTTTTATGGTTCCAAAAAATAAAGCTGTTTATTTTCTTGTTATATTAATTAGTCTATTTATCAACACTGATCATAACCTGTACAGAAGTCCACTGCAAGACTTACCTATCAATAGGCTGCCACTTATCACTGCTACAGAGAGTGGCTACTATTACTGTTGTTAATTATTTATATTACTGTAGCTCCTAGGAGCCCTAATCATCGGCAAAACCCCCATTGTGTTAGGCAGTGTAGAAACACAAAACAAAAAAAGAGGTCCTTGTCCCAAGGAGCTTATAATCTTCACTACCAGCTAAATCGGTGCAGTAGTGATCGATGAACGGACATCGATTTAGTGTGTCTGATGAAGACACAGATAAGTCGAAGGGAGAGCACTCTCCTGTCAATTTCAGTACTTCAGTTCCCCGAGAGGCAGAAGAAGGTAAGTTGATGGGAGAATGTCTCCCATCAACATAGCATGGTGTAGACACCACTGTAAATTGTTCTAAGCTACGTTGACTTAAGTTACATAACTTACGTACCTGAACTAGCATAACTTAGATCAACTTACCTTGTTAGTATAGACCAGCCCTCAGTATAAGACAAGAGACAACAGATGGGTACAGACATAGAGGTGGAGGAGTATAATGAAACAATATTGGTCAGCTTGATAAGCAGTGGTCTCAACACAGCAGCTGCCTAGGCACTGTCAAATGTTTTGAGGCATTACAGGAAAGAAGAGTTTTAAGGCAATGAGGTAGTTTAGCCAATGTTTATGAGGAGCTTCTCCCATGCTTGAGGGACAGCATAGGAAAAAGCACAACAGTGTTTGTTTGAAAATTTAACAAGCAGGTGATTGAGGCTGGCATCATGGGCCAAATGGAGGCACGAGTCAACATCTTGATAATAAGAATCAGAGAGGTAGCCGTGTTAGTCTGGAATTGCAGAAGTGACAGAGAGTCCTGTGGCACCATCCGACGAAGTGGGTATTAGCCCACGAAAACGTATGCTTCAATACTTTAGTTAGTCTTTAAGGTGCCACAGGACTCTTTGTCACATCTTGATAATGATTGAGAGTTGATAAGCTGTGAGGGGGCTTGAAAGAGAGCCAAGTAGCTTATGTATTTCATGCAATAGAGAAGGGAGAGCTTGTGGAGGGATACAAAGAGAGGATGATGTGATCAAAGTGATAGGCTAGGAAAATGATCCTTGCAAGAGAATTCTGAGCAGGCCAAGAGTGGATTGTCAAGCCAGACAGAAGGATGTTGCAGTAATCGAGAGGATGAAAACCTGGCTGAGTGTTTTAGCTGCATGGGTGGATAGGAAAGGCTATATCTTAAAAACTGTTCTGCAGAAAAAATCTGTGAGAGTGGGACATAGTCTGGATGTGGGGATCTGGAGAGGAGCCTGAGTGAAAGATGGCACCCAGGTTATAGCCTGAGTGACAGGCAGAATGTTGGTGGTGTCCACAGTGATCGAGAAAGAAGGCAGCGGGAGGTTTTTTTTGTGGGAGGGGGAGCAGATTAGGAGCTCTGTTTTAGCTATGTTGAGCTTGAATTGATGGCTAGACATTTATGAGATGGAGAGACAGGCCAACACTGTAGTTTCCACAGAATCAGGTAGGTCTGGAGGAGAGAGGTAGATCTATGAATTGTCAGCACAGAGATGGTAGTTGAATTTGTATTTGCTGATGAAATGACCTAGAGATGAAGTGTACAGATGAAAAGAGGAGGAGACGCAGGACAGAGCCCTGTGGAATCCCCACAGAAAGTTGGAGGGCAGATAAGGAGAATCCTCCAATGGACATGCTGAAGGAATGATTATTGTGGTAGGATGAGAACTAGGAGAGGACAGAGTCACAGAAGCCAAGGGAAGACAAGATTCCAAGAAGAGCACAGTTGATGGTGTTAATGTGGCCAAAAGGTCAAGGAGGATGAGGATGGAGTACTGGTCCTGAGCTTTGGCTAGGAAAAGGTCATTAGAAACTTAAACCATTAGAGAGTGGTTTAAGTGATGTGCAAGGAGAAAAAGATGGATTGGAGTGGGTCTAGGATGGAGTTGGAGGAGAAGACCTCCAGACAGTGTTTGAATTATCAATGAGTTTAGAGATGAAAGGAAGTTGGCAGATAGGGCAGTAGTTGGAGAGGTCAAGGGATGGCTTTTTAAGATGAAAGAGACTAAAACATGCTTGCACTTCTAGGGGAAGAGCCAGAGAAAAGTGAGAGGCTACGGAGAAGAGGAGAAAGGGAGGGAATGAGAGTGGGGAAGAGGGAGATCAGGTGATGGGCTGGAATGGAGTCACTAAAGAAAGTGGAGGGGGAGAAGAGGACAACAAATGAAAAACGTCTGTACCTATGACCAGAAAGGAGGAGGAGACAGTTGCAGGAGGTGAAGGGATGGTAAGCCAAGAGGCGAGGGAAGGTCACATTGTATTTAATTAGTTTTCTCCTGGAAGAAATTGGTGAGTTCTTGTGCAGAGAGAGAAGTGGAGGCAGGAGGAGAGGAAGATTTGAGGAGTGAGTCAAAAGTGGTAAAAAATCAGCTGGGATTGCAGGTGTGGGATTCGATTAAGTTGAAGAATGAGAGTTATCTAGCTCAGAAGATGGCAGAATTGAAAGATGACAGAATGAATTCTTAACGGAGAAAGTCATGGGATTTCCAGAGATGCTCCACAGTGTGAGAGCAGGAGCAGAGGAAGTGGATGTTGGCGGTGAGTCAGGGCTGCGGGTTGCCAAGGCAGACCTTGCCGTGGGAGAGAGGGGAAAAAGAGTCAAGGGTGGAGGAGAGTGAAGTATAGAGAGCATCAACAATCATATCAATGGAAGAGGAGGAAGAGAGGGCAGGGAGGAGTGGGCTACGGGCAGACAAGAAGTCATCAATGCTGATATCTGGAAGTCATGGAAAGGCTACGTGACAGGACATGAGGTGTGTGGAGGCTGAAAGAGGCCAGGTGATGGTCAAAGAGGGATAACACAGCAACAGGGATCGGAGAGAGAGCAGTGCATGGTATAGACTAAGTATGGCACTTTTGGTGAACGGGAGAGCTGAACCAGGGCTGCAGATCAAGTGAAGAGGTGATGGTGAGGAAATATACAGGTTGGGGATGGAAGGGAGGGTGTCAAATGGATCATCAGCATGGAAGTTGAAGTCACAAAGGATGTGGGAACTTGTGAGGAGAAGAAGAGACAAGATAGAGCATTTGATCAGTAGAATCTTTAGTTTCAGAAAGTTTGGATTCAGATGTAGCTCATCTATTTGTGATGCTGTCCTTAACTCGTGTTGTTAATGAGGTTGTATGCAAACAATTTTCTGTATGTCTGACAGGATAACTAAGTAAGGTGTGCTTTATTTTATTTTATTTTTCAATGTTACAGTATTTAGTCCTAACCTGAAGAACATGATCTCCCAGCCCTCCGCTCTAAGCAAAGCCAGACATCAGAATATTTTTGGCTACAGAGAATGTCAGAAATGTTAATAACTGTCTCATGAGGTCTGTGACACAGCCTCAGTGAAGGGACATGAATATTTAATTCGGAAATTAAAATTTTGCATTTTTGTTATCGTAATTGCTGCACATAATAAGCAAAACCTAAGTAGCTTTTAACCTGCTGCTTTGCCAGCCATTGGGCATGTACCTACGAGTAACGCACTTTGAAAAAAAAAATAACATGTCACTCATTCAACTTCATTCAGAAAGTGTTTAGGGGAGTGTACAAAGTCTTTCTAATTACTAGTCATAACTTTACTCTCCCCTCAGTTGATTATTTCAAATAATTAAAAACAAATGCTTCATAACTATGCACATTTTATCAGAAGATCTCAAAGCAGTTCACAAAAACAGATAAGTATTTTAATTCCCATTTTATGATCAGAAAACTGACACTGAAAGAGTAAGAGGGATAGCTCAGCTCAATCCTTGAGAGGGTGATCTGGGGCAAAAAATCTGTCAGGGGACAGTACTTGGTCTTGCTAGTGTAGGCAGGGGACTGGACTCGATAACCTTTCAGGTTTTTTCCAGTTCTATGAGATAGGTATAGCTTCATTATTTTAAGACCTAATTCAGCACAGTACTTAAGCACATGCATAACTTTAAGCACATGAGTAACCAGACTGAAAGCAATTAGAGACTCATCTGGCATAGACCTTGCTAAATCAGGGTCTAAATGAATTGTCCAAGGTCATGGCACTGTTCTATGACACAGCTTGATAGAGAACCTTGATCTCAAACCTCTCAATCTCATGCTTTAACCAGAGAACTCTCCTAATTACAAATAAGGATTAGGAGAAAGTGGACAAGAAAAATTAAATGACAAAAATCCCTAGCACAGGTGGGGTTTAGATAATCTAAAAGGATCACACCTTCCACAAGCAACTTCAGACTTTCTTCTGTTCCACCCCTTATTCATGGAATGCCTTCTCGGAACTAATTCGTAGAGCTATCTATCAAATCCCTTCTCAAGACGAACCTAGAATAGACTGCCAACTGACCTTGGATAGGCTGACAACCAACAGGGATTACTGGTATCAATGAAATTCCTGTTTATTTTTTTTTTTTAAATCTCTACGTAAAGCCTGCTAATTATAAACACTTGTCTATGTGACTGTGCACTCCTGTCACTGATTTCCCCCCCACTCTCCCTTTTCCAACACTCCTCCCACCCCATGATTTTTTCTCCCATTGGATGTATCTTGTCTTAAATTAGTAAACGCTTTAAGGCAGAAACTCTCTCCAGTTTTTGTGTTTGAAAATGAAGGCCCTGATCTTGGCTGGGATCTTTAGGTGCCACTGCAGTACACACAATTACCACACCTGGATTTTCCACATGTTATTTTGATTGCTTATTGAAAGCACATCCACCTTGTGATTCCCCTCCCCATCCCAGACACTCAAACTAACTAGTCCCCTTTCCTCCCTACTTGGCAGTTAGGCACACAAACTGGAAAAAACAGCGATCAGATGAAACCCTTTGGAGGGAATCTTTAAAGTTTTATAGCGTGATGGCCAGCCAATTCACAACTGCACGGTGCTCTGCCTGTCTGTGTCACCATGCCCTCGACTCAAGGCTGTAATTGCGGTTCCCAACAAATGGCCAAAGTTATTAGACATGAGTGGAGCGGGAAAGGGCGCAACAATATAAATGCACAAGTACAGTTACTGCTGCCTCATTCTGACGTTAGCAAGCAAGGAGGAATGTGAGCAACATCAGAAACTGAACGATGTGGCATGTAAGCAGAACGCACAATGCCAAAGAATGCACAATGCTCCTGCTCCTACTCGTCATTGTCTTTGCTGGTCTCCTTACCACTGCTCTCTCTTCTTTGATACTCTGCATCTTTCCCCTCTCTCACCTCTGCTTCAGGGTGCTCCAGGCTTGATTTACAGGTCCTGGGACAACAACACAGAAGAAAAATTTCCCCACGCTCCATGCTGATAGGATTAAGGGCAGACCAATGAGGGCTCACCACCAGACACTAGAATAAGCCTGTCTTCTCCTCACAAACCCAAGGTAGGTGGATAAAAGACCATCTCTCCTTCATTTTTTCAAAATCTTCAATTTAAAAATCATGTATCTACACGGCAAAAAAAGAAACCCACCAAGGGTCAAACACACTCACATTTTATTCCAAGTATCCGCTGCCTGAAACACCATTAAGGGCCCTGACAGCCCCTGATTCTCATCCAACTTAAAACCAGTTCCTCAAGCATTTTACTTCCTTGTGCATTTTGTCTGTGGTTCTCTCTCCTCTTCCCCAGTGTCTCCTTCACCCATCTTTCCACATCACTTTTCCTTGGAACTCCACACATACTTTCCTACCTCTTCTTTCCTTCTAATTCTTTTGAGTTCCCCACTCTTTCCGTCCCAGGTTTCCCCAATCTATTTCTTCCCTTTTTCTCCCAGACTTCCCATCTCTCCCTCCTTTGATCTGCCACAAGTGCATTTTCTTCTCCTTCCTTCTGAGTTACCCTCTCTCATATTACCTCTCTAGTCCTAAATTTCTCTTTCCTGCTCTTAAGTCATTCTCTCTCTTCCCTCCACTGCTGACCCTTCCTATTTCTTATTCCACCCCCCCTCCCCCCCCGAATCGTCTTTGCTCTTTTCCTGACTGCCTGTCTACATAGCAATTTTGCGTGTGGTAAGCCAGGTGTGAATCTACAGTGTGCTAGCTTGTCAACAGCAATATGTCAAAATGCATTACAGATTTTTCACCTATTTTCCATCCCAAGTCTCCCTTTCCTTCTCCTCTACTCCCCAGGATCCTCTTATCTCACTGTCCTGCACCCAGGAAAGTTTGAGTCCTATTTGGATCTGGCCATTTTACAGAGAACTTGGGTTTCTTTTAGATCAGATGCAGTCGTCTCTGGTACTGCCCTGTGCTCCCATGGCTAATTTACCCATCTCCTACCGCTGGCCTGCACTCTCACAGAGTCTGGGTTTCTGTGCTACACCTTCTTTTGGGAGCTCCTACAGCAGGAGCTAGAGCCTGACACTGTCTCGACAGGTAGCCCGTAGTCATATTGGGCCTGAGACTACCTTCATGATAGTCTCCCCACTTACTGACTTCTTCCCCCTCCCCAAAGCCTTTTCTTCCATGGTTTACCAGCACACTAATTACAAAAGCAGCGTGCCTGTCCCACATGAAACTGAACTGACACTTTTGGAACATTCCCTAGCTACTGACATTATTGCATCGGACCATCCTCGTGGCTTTATTCAAGGGCAGCATTAGTCCCCGAGTGAGAACAGTAAGTGACATATGTTTCCCCACTGGCTGTAGAAAGACAAGAAAGAATGGAGCAAAATATTCAAGCAGTACAGTACATAAAACCCAATCGCAATTCTCTCCTTCCTTGGCTCGATACACTTGAGTCACTGTCAATGAACTTTAATTTTATCCTGAACACTTTTGTAAAGAAAGCTGAGTGAGGCAGTTGGGGTGTGTGTGTGTGTGTGGGGGGGGGGGCGCATCTCTGACCCTAACCTCCATTCAAGACTCCAACTGGATCAGATCTGAGCCTTTTTTGAAGTTAATAAATGTTCTCTTAACTCTCTTATCCCCTTTGCACGTCTCAGCCCCATCTGGGACCAGAAATGGAATTACTAAAATATTGTGAAAGCGGCTGTTCTTGCAGTATTTCTAGTCTGACTGGAAGCAGGAAATACAAAAAATCGTGCACGAAAACCTATAATTATAAGATTTCCAGCTCAAGTTTTGAACACACAGGCCATTTGGGAAAGGTTTGGATAAGCAAAGTTGTGAACACATAAGCTGATGGGATAAGCACCTGGGGGCTCCTCTGCACTGAATTGCCAAAACATGAAGTTCTAAGCAACCCCCAAAGGGCCAAATTCTGCAGTTGTTAATTGAACCCCCCCATTGAAGTCAATGGGAGTCTTTATTAATTAAGGATTGCAGAATTTGGTCCATATATATTCCAGATGGAGTAAATGACTTGACATTTCAGCCTTTTTTTTTTTTTTTTTTTTGCTGGCAAAAACTCAAATGTCCTCTTCTCTACTAAATACCTGAGGTTTTCAGATATTTATCCTAGCTACTACAGAACACTTCCTATCTGGTGTGTCTCTGTAACATATGCCTTTTTGAGTGAAAAAAACTTTTGAACCTTTTTGAGTCATATACAATACATTTCTGCAGACTAGAAAGTGACGATGTATCACAGGGTCACACAAAAGTAAGGGTCAAATAACACTGTGAAGTATCTTCTCAATCTGAGTTACTTGGAATATTTTGTTTCTCAGCCCTTTGAGCTAGCCACACTCATAAAGGCACCCAAAGTCTCTAAAGAACACTTAATATCAGCTCAGAATGAAGGTATACATTCTATGTTCACAGGGTCCTGGCAGAGTTCTCCAGAACACATTTTTCTATTTTAAACTGTACCTGTTTGTTTCTAGCTCTCACAGATGTGAGCAAAGGGCAGCTGGGGATACAAGTCTTCCCTCCCCACGACGTGTGCCCCCCCCCCATGCAAGGGCCAGGGACAGCTGGAGAGCAGAGACTGCAGAATTCAGAGACCGCTCCCTCACTTCTAGAAGTGGAGACGGAAACATTCTGCACCCTCTCAATAGAAAGGTCCAAAGCTCTGCATGCCTGAGGTCTCAGGGTGGAGTCATGCCAGCCTCTTCACAAGCTCCCCAGGACAGGAGGAATGGCTTCAGAGGCACAGCGCTGCAGAGTGGGTGGCAATAGCACAAATGAGCATTTTGGGCCTGATCCAAATCCTATTCAAGTTAATAATGTCACTAACTTCTGGGAGATTTGGATCGGGCTCATAATGTCTTAGTTTGTGAATTGTTTCTGTACAAGAGAGCTGAGAGGAATCCTGGCAACTTCTAATAACTAATTTCAAAAATTCCATTTTCTGACAGAACATTCTTTAAATGGCATGTCCCGAAATTATACTAAAATAATCTTTAGAAATTTCTAAGGGTTCTTCTGCTCCCTTGCTGATGCCTAGAAGTAACTTTTGGCCAGGCCTGGTAGCAACACCATTAAACATGCCCTTGTCTTCCCTCCCTTTTCCCTCTGTTCACACACCTTGTTCCTGCTGTTTCTGGCAAACATCCTCTTGTACAGCATGCATCTGTGTCCAGGACAGAATAGGGCTAGGGGAGTTCTGTCTCATGTTTTTACAAGATGCCATAAAGTGCAATTGGCCACCTACAAAACAGTGGAAGTGTCTCAACACGAGGGGTCACAACCAGAAGGTGAACAGAGAGAGAGATTTCCCCCCTTGGTTCTCTTTCAAATACAGTAACCTTAGGCCTGGTCTACACTGGGGAGGAGGGTTGACCTAAGATATGCAACTTCAGCTACGTAAATAGCATAGCTGAAGTCAGCGTATCTTAGCTTGACTTATCTGGCCATCCTCAGGAAGGCGAGTCGATCATTGCTGCTCCCCGTTTACTCCGCTTCCACCTCTTGCAGAGATGGAGTTTCGGAGTTGACGGGGAGAGCACTCGGGGATCGATTTATTGCGTCTACACTAGACATGATAAATCAATCCCTGATAGATTGATCACTACCCGCTGATCTGGGATTACTTGTAACAATAGTAGGGGTAGTTGGAAATGTGCCTTGCAAATTGGTATGTGATGGGGACAGTGACGAGGATATCTTAAAAGCTCAGATGTGTTATCCAAACATTGTGTCTGAAAATTGAGGCCTGGATTCAGCAAAGTGTTTAAATATGTGTTTAACCTTAATTTAACCTAAGCAGGCTTGAATTCTTTGCTGAAAGGGGATGGGATCACTCACATGCTTAAAGTTAAACACATGCTGAATTGGGACCTTAGACTGGAAAGCTGACAAGAGCTTTTCTTGCTGGGTTTTAGAGTTTTATGGCTTTCTGACCAGACTTCAGGAACAAAGTTGCTCCCATATTATGAGGCTTTCACTTCTGATTCTGGCCAGAGCCTAGGTGCATGAATATAGTAAAAAATGAAAGAATATGAACTTGAAGTCAACTGAAGTTCTTCAAAAATCCCAAAGAGATTTGAATTAGGGATCAAAGCATAAGACGTTCTTATTTGAACCTGTTTACTTATACATAAAAATTCCTCCTTAAACTTGATCATCTTGTACAAAGTCACTAGTTTGGGTGTGCTCATGTGGTAATTGTGGGTGACCTAGTTTGAAAGACTTCAGGAGATTGAAAGAGTGAGGGGAATGGACTACAATAAAGGGGACAAGTTAATATTCAGGGATATAATTTCCTTGGGGAATCTTGAAAGTAAAGTACACACTTTCCAACATGTCAGCAACAGAAGATTCTGTAGAAGAAACTTCAAAAGCATGGTTTTGGTGGCTCTTAAACCAGGAGCTTACTTTCAGCAATTTTGCTGCATACCTTTTTAAGCACATGTTGCAATGCACTCTGTATGCTGCATTTACAAATAAAAAATCAAGAAGTGACATGGCACATCAGCAAGTCCATCCCAAGCAATATGCTTCGCTTTTGTAGCTCTCCCACCAAATAAATGATGGCTCAGAGAAAATGGACACATCTATAGCCGGGCACGCCTAGAACACAGCAATCACTCATCTTGCTGGTAACCTAGATTTTTCACACAATTAATATTGGTAAATAAATTAAAAGTTTAAGGAAAATTGAAGGAAAAGGGGTAAATTATGGGAATAAACAATCCAACTTTGTCAGCAGTTTGGAAACAAAGCTAGGAAGAACAGCTGGCTTATAATGAAATGAAGTAGCTATTCCCTTTGAAAAAGAATAAGAAACAATGGGTCAGATCAGCATAGCTACATTAAGGGTAATGACCTCACCACACATTAAACAGTGGAAAAGGCATCTGTCCCTTTAAGAGCTAGAGAGTCAGAGAATGACTTCTTGTTGCAGCTGTGGGCCAGGTCAGTGGCATACCCACCCAGGTGACCAGAAGAGAGCGGGGACTATATAGGTCCATGCCAGAGCAGGAAAAGCTCTCTTTTCTCTGGATCAGGCAGAGCAGCACCCACCCTACCACCCACGGAAGTGGTGAAATAGTGGTTTCTGTCAGGGTCTGCTATGGGCACTGTGCTAGTCGCTCCTTTCTCTGAGGGCTGGGAAGGAATTTTTCCCTCTCTGCCAAATTGGCCAAGGTGAAGTGTTTTTTTTTCTTCCAGCTTCTCCACAGTACCCAGCAGATAAAATTGTATAATGCAGGTAATTCCATTATCATTTCAATATATACCTGTGTCTGACAGCACTCCCTCTTAACCATCCCAGTTCCCAGCCAACCCACTGCTGGGACCTCACCATCCTCCCCTTGAATGAGGATTAAAGAGGGCTGTAAAGGGGATGGGGGTATTGACTCACTGCCTTATCAGTTGTAGGAGCCCTGAGTCCCCTAGTTTTCGCTCCTTTTAGAGAATACCTTCTTTAAACTGTTACCAATCCATTTTATCTGATCACTGTATCTCTTCTCTATAGAGTAACTGCACTGGAGAGCTGCCCCTGTTTACATAACGAGTTGCGCCATCATAGCTAACTCCCGATAATTATCTTCCCAGCAAAACTTCCCTGAACTGCTCCCAGACATTTAAGAATAAAACTGAGGCCTAATTAAACTACATCCAGTGTCTCCTGTGCTTCTTCCAGCAAAGGCAGACAATGGAGCTCCACGGAATTACACATTACAAGGATCTGGCCTACTAATGTTTAGATTATTCTTTTAACAGGTGCCATTTTTATTTTGGTACACCGGGGCATTAACTCCCAGGCCTTGGCCAATATCCAGCTTGGATAATTATATTCTGCCTACCTAAATACATCCTGGAGTTTCAACTGTATACTATATTCATCTTCTCTTCCTTTCCTCTGTTGTGTGTGTGCATTGTTAAACAGCTGCTCAAAGAGCTTTTCCAAACACTCCTGCAAACAAAATTCAGTTTGCACAAATGTTCATGGGAATGCAAACAAAAATCGGGTGCCAGCATGACTAAACTGAAAAGCCATTCAGAATTTGTGAAAATATTTGCGTATAATTTCCCTCCACTGTTTGCTCAGTTCAAGTTCTTACTTTCTTAATCTCCCTTCAAAATCAACGGAAGTTTTGCCTGAGTAAGGACTGAATCTGAGGACTGAGTAAAAAGTGAATAGAGGTTTTCGGATTTGGGCCTGCAGCTTTAAATAATTTAAATCACCTATATACACTGTAAAAAAGCACATTGCATGGAAACCCTCCTCATTGTTTTTATTAAACTTATATACAGTGCTGTAACTTTACAAATATGTAGAAAGAAATATTCCATGCCTCCAAAGAGATGGTAATTCCACCACAGTAAATGCTCATATTAACTGAATGCACTTTCATGGCCAGAACTTGAGTTAAATGCCTTGTTCAAGCAAACTCATTTTCTTTCTCCTCAGTAAATGTAACACATTTGGCAAGTTTCAATGTTTGCTGTTTTGTTCAGAAATAGATGAAGTAAGCAGCCTTCCTGCCTGCAGTGCATATGTCAGTGTTGCACAAATGAAGCTGTTTTCAGTCCAAGGAAAAGTGTAAGGAACTCAACAAATGCTGAGACAAAACACTGAAACTATCAACTATGTTGTAGGTACGTGTAAGGGGGAATTGAAGGGTCTGATCTAGTAAGGTGCTGAGCACACTCAATTTCTGTTGACTTCAGTGGGGGTGCTCAGCATCTGACTGGTTCAAATAGCAAAATTAGCATAGCCATGCCCCCAAGTGTAGGGAGGGTCCCCACTCTGTGACTAAGGATTTTAATGGCACTCAAAAGGTATATCAAGATCCCTGACCTGGTGAGATTACAAATACATTTTGGACATGATTGAACAAGGAAGTAAGAACACGGTGAGGTTGGAAGGATGGACAGGGCAGTATTGCACAGCATAGTGGGATAAAAATGTTCGGTTCTGATTAAATAAATGGACAAAACTAATAAGCAGACTGCTAGTTAACATGTTTCTTTGGCTTCAAGGAAGAAGTTGGTCTTCAAGCGGTATTTAAAAGAGGAGGGGCTAGGGGCTTTGTGGACTGGCTCAGGAAGGACCTTCCACGCAGAGGAGTCAGGGTAGAAGACCTGACACATCTGTGGGAAAAGTCGACAAATGGTTTGCTGAGGCTGGCATCACTGGCAGAGCAGAGACAGTTGTGGGTGCGGGGAACGTGATAAAAGAAAAGGTTGGATAAGATGGAGAAGAGTTATTTAGCGCCATAAAGACAATGACATGAAATTTAAAAGTGATTCAGTGGAGAAGGAGGAGACAATGGATTCAAAGAGGGCGGGGTCTTGGGCAAAGCAATGGACCAGAAGCAGGCATTTTGTGTGTCTCTAGATACTGTTCTCCCTCTCTAAATGAGGCAGACTCCTCTGCTAATGATGAGTATTATGCATGTGTGAATCAGGGCCTACATTTCTGAGAGGACAGTTGTTGTGAGAGGAATAAATAGGAAGGGAGGTAGGAAAGCTTTCTTAAGTCATTTCAGAAATGCACAAACACTGGTGTCCGGAAGGTCCTGAAGAATTTAAGTATTGTAGCAGTCTCCTCTCAGGAGATGTTGTGTGTGTATGAGTGTGTCAGTGTGAGTGATAGGGCTTGTCTACAGAGTGGGGTAATGTGCTGTACAGAATTTAGAAATCAATTAAAGTGCAGCCCGTTAATGAGGTCTGTGTAGGCCAGGCTGGTGCATGCTGAATATTTCCTAATGTGCTTTAACATAGTGTTGTTTGAAACTATGTTAAAGCGCACTAGGGAACATTTAGTGCACACAAACTGGATCTCCGCTGACCAATTAATGTGCAACACATTAGTGTACTTTAGAAACCACACCCAAAGTGCTCATTACTCAACCATATAAACAAGCCCAGAGAGTGGGAGACCCAAGAGAAGAAAGGATAGTTACACAGAACATTAAAGTGAGGGTGTGAGAAAATTAGAACAGTTCACACTGGGTAATGCAGCCTTCATCTATAGACTAACATTTAAACTGTGTTCAAACTGTGCTGGGTAGGGAAAGGTCTGTCTCAATCCTGGTGCCAGTTAGAGCTGCTTGAGTTATTTAGTCCAAATAATGAACCCATCACAATCTAGCATTTTTCTTCCAAAAAAAATCTTTATTTGATCTGCTGTAAACATCTTGAATAATGATTAATTCTACCATTTCCCCTCCTCCCCTTCCTCAAATTAATTGCATTTCATTATTCCACCGTTTCTGGTTCTTAATTCTGTTTAGCATAGTGATAGAGAGGTGATGTAGATGTGCTAACCTGCTTCTGCCACAGTTAGTGAGACACTCATCTCCAAAACTCATATGGTGTTTAAGTTTGTGCTAGTGTGGACAGGGATTTGGATGAAAAAGTTACTGAGCAACAACTGGCAAGGGGCAAGGAGGGAAAGCAAGGTCTGCAGACATAGCAGATATCATTGCAGTGACTCTTAAAGTTGGCAATAGCATGCTAATGATCTGATTTTCAAAATGTGTGAAGGAAAATCTCACCAGAGATTTTGCTGACCAATCTTCTCGTACAATTATGTAATGTGGAGCAAACACTGTAACTGGAGGGAGAAGAAGATCCAGATCCTGCATATTCCTTGATTGCAAGGGAGGGCCCCAAGAGCTGGAGGACTCAGAGGAGTCTCTCTTGTTAGGAGGCCAAGGATCTAAGATCTAGGAGTCTAGTCTGATCACTCAGGCTTAGTTGTGGGAGGTTGTGTTCAGCCCACGTTAAGTGAGGAACCTCCACAATACAATCTTTAAAATACAGCAGAAATCCCGACAAACTTCTCTTTCCCTCCAAAACATCCCAACATTTTCTCTTATTTTTGTTCACTTTCTCTTAGTTCACCTCATAAACTATGGTAAGAAAATATAACCTCAGATAACGTGCTATAATGTAGGCTGAGTTACCATGAAGACAGGTCAGAATTTAAATGAAAACACCCTTAATCTGGCGAGTGCTATGAAGTGGAGTATCCAACAGTTGACATGTTTTTGCTGTGTCTAACGAGTTATCAGATGACAGCCCCCCCCCCAAATAATGGTTCCTGCAATGCCTGTACTATGGGGGCCCCCCCATCCATTCTGGCACTGGTAGCTTTTCCAAGAATAAGTTGTGCTAGTGCTTCATACCACTGATGATTCCAAATGACTGTGGGGAAGGATGGGGACACAGAGAATGTAAGAGAAGCAGATGCTTTTGGAGTTAGTGTTACAGTCTCTGTCTCTCTAACTGGACAGACTCTTACTAGCTTCCCCTCATACAGTCCCAAACTGATAAATCTGCTATTGAACACAATGGGAAATCACCATGACAACTGCTGGGGGGTGGGGGGTAGGGGAAAGGGGAAGAACCAACCTCCCAATTCAACTTCATCAAGTGGGGGATTGAGTTGGAAACTGTTTAAAGTTATTTTGTTCTCTCAGTGGTGTAAATCAACTGAGCTCAGAAGTTAGTCTGGATTTACACTAGGTATAGGGTGACCAGACGTCCCGATTTTATCGGGACAGTCCCGATTTTCGGGGACTTGTCCCGCGTCCCGATCATACTTTGGTCGGGACGCCCTTTGTCCCGATATAGGGACCTTCAGAGGCCGGCGCCAGACTCGTGCCTCACTAACCGCTCCTTCCGGGGCGGCCGCAGCACCCTCCTGACGGCAGGAGCAGGCAGCAAGTCTCACTGCCCCAGGCAGAGGCTCTCTGCCGCTGCTCGTGGTGCAAGGAGGGGGAAGGAGGGCTGCTTGCAGCCTGCACCGGCAGAGGGGGAGGGGCAGAGAGCCCCCGGCCGCCGCCTCCCCCAACCCGGCTCCGAGTCCGGCCCCTCATCAGCCTGACGCCCACTGCCCCCCCCCCATGGAGAGTCAGGGGCAGGCGGCAGCCATCCCCCCCCCCCCCCCCAACCAGCCCCTGACCCACCTGCCGGCTGTCCCCCGGCCCAGCTGAGAACAGTTCCCGGGGGTAAGCAGCTGGGGCCCTGGATCCCAAACCCACGGTGGGGCTGTCCCCCTGCACCTGGAGCCCGGCCCCTGCACCCCTGACCCATGGCTTCCTCAGACCCTGCCCCCATGGGTCTAGTGGGGGGGGGGGGAGCCTGTGGCACCCTCCCATCTCCTCTACTTCCCCCCCCAGTCCCCCTCCCCCCTCTACTTCCCCCTCACCCCCCCACTTCCCCCTCCCATGTGTCCCGATATTTTTTTCTTGTCATCTGGTCACCCTAACTAGGTAACACAGTAGAATTGGCACCATAAGGCCAGATTTCACAGGATATTAGTAATATCTATTTGAGTCAATGGGAATTACTCACATCCTGCTGGTGGAAGAATCAGGGTCCATGAGGATTATAATCTATTCTTTATATTTTAAAAATGTTGTTACATTTCTCTTATTGTCCCCCCAACTATTCTCCACTTGCTCTTAAACGTACACCAACAGATGCCTCCAGAAGTCTGAAGGTGAACCTTGCTCATTAAATTAAGTAGCTGCACTGAACATGATGTGATTATACTTTCTCCCTAGATGGCTTTTTTGAATATTTCCAGCACTACTCGTATGAAAAATGTGGTGGATGAATCATCGGTTCATTTCTCTTTGACCAAAATCCATCCTTCTGAGCATTCAGTCCCCACTTGCCACACAAACCTCACAATCCCATCAGTTTGCTCCACTGCCTTCCCATCTCATTTGTTACACACTTAATTCCACAGTCAAGCCTCTTCCTTTACCCGGGACAACCTTTGTAGAAAGACTTCTTCTAATTGACCAGTCAGTGGTGGTTCCCACTCAGGGGAAGTGGAAGGTTTTACATTTTCTCTAGAGCTGACAAGACTTTTCTCTCCCCCACCTCTTCCAAAATAAAAATGAGCTAAGAACAGTTGTCTTATACAGTTTTTTAACAGGAATGTTTAAGGATGAGACACAGATGATTGGCTACATCTGCCTTGCCCCAGTCACTCCCCAGCTCATTAGCATGTCACACACCCTGTTCGTACTACTCAAGTAATCCATATTGTGTGATAAGCTCTTTATAATGGATTCCAGAATATTCACAACATACTTACTCCATATACAGGGTGGTTGCTCCTGAAGCGCTAATATTTATGGTTATTATTTGCATAATGGTAGCACCTACAGGCTTCTGATTGCAACGAGGGTGCCATTACTGTGCTAGGCTAACCCTAACCCTAACCCTAACCCTGCCCCCAAAAGTTCATAATTTAAATAGATTGTAACACAAGAAGCAAGAAAGGAAGTGTTATTAATCTTATTTTTCAGATGAGAAACCAAGGCATGGAGGACCTCATCTGAAGTCTACTGAAGCCAATGTGGGTCTTCCCCTTGACTTTGAAGTGAGGCTATTCATGTGCTTAACATTGTGCACCTACTTAAAAACCTCGCTGAACTAATTTCAATGAGGGTTGGGCACCTAAGTGCTTTTGAAAATTACATTAGGTGCCTACCTGAATCTACAGGTGCCTAAATACCTTTAAAAATCTGGCCCCAACTGACACGTCCAAGACCATCCAGGCAGTCTGTGGCAGAGCTGGCCATGGGACCCAGCTCTCCTGAGGCACAGATCAAAGCTCTCACCTCAGCCTTCCTTTCTGGATTATAATTTTTGTGACCGCACAAAAGAAATACTGTGGTATTCTCAAAGATTGGACCTGGCTCCGAGACCCTCTAAAAACACAATCTTAAATTGAGGTATAAGGATTTTATTGCTGGCAGTGTTACATTTTTCTAGAAGGCGGCTGTGCTCAAAACCTGTGTTAAACACGTGTATATTTTTAGAGCAGCTTCGCAAAGCTGTCATACAAATTGATCAGCCAGGCACAAATCCTACTCGCCTGCTGCTTACCATCGAGGCGGACGGTGAAAATGACCCTGTTATTTCACTTGCCTGTCATGAAACAGGTACTCCCCCAAATGAGTGGGTGCAGGCTGCTGTACAGGATTTCAATACATGAATCTGTCAGTCACAACCCTGAAGTCCAAAAGCTCCACACTCCTCCTCTCAGCCACTGCCTTCCCCTGTACACATGCACACCCACAGTTTAGGTGCTTGAGTCCCATTTTATGAAACCAGTAGCTTGAGACTACACCTTTTATAGAACATATTAAATGTACCTGATAAATTGCCCAGAGCATCTTCATTTTCCAAAATCCCTCTTTGCTTGGTCCCTCGCAGGTCACTTTTGGATTTCCAAATGAGCTTTACCATCCTGATCATCTCAGGCAACTCGCAGGCTCGGGTCCCCGGCTGATAGCTGGGCAGGCTGCCCATGGGAAAGGGCATCGGCTCTTCCCCTGTCCTCCACTGCCTGCCCAGCTCTGTTGAATTAAAAAACCTGTCTAGCACGGGCATCCTGTCCTGTGCTCTCCAGAAAGGGCTGCTCCTGCTATTGGACTAGGGACACACTGCACAGCCAGACACAAATGAAAACAATAAAAATGGGCCCCCACCTCTAAGGAAAGGCTTCTGCAGTCTCACTGCCTCTGGACAAACACCGTGGAGAGATGTGCTTTCCAAGGGCTCCCACTGGTGAGTGAGCTGAAGCAGTTACTGTACTTCTTCCTCCTCAGAGATTAAGAGATAGATGCATTTTTTTCACTCTCCCTCTGTCTCAGGCTCTAAGTTACAACACTTAATTAATCCCAGGCTACAGCTGGAACATCAGCCCAAAAAAAAAAAAAATTGTGGGGGAGAGAAGCCAGTGAGGTATTTTATTTTCCTCCCTCTTTCTCTTCTTATTCTGTTGTTTGCTTGCTTGTTTGTTTTCAGGAATTGTCACCCTACTGCAAGATGCTGGAATTTGCAGCGAAGGAACATTTTCATCTACAGGTTTGTTATCAGGAGCTATCGGGTAAACAGCTGCTGGTTTATTAAAGAGAAGAGCTTCACCAAATCATGCCGTGCAGTCTAAAGCAGCCCTCAGTAAACAGAGAGAAGCTTGAGCAGCCCAGCAGAACCAGTTCACAGCTGCCTCTCGCTGGCTAGACTGGCAGAAGGCCATGCCTCCCTTCCACTAATGACCGCGTTACGATGAAGATATTAAGAAGGCTCTTTGAATTTATCTACACAGTAATGCAATTAAACAGGCTTCCTGCCCACCCACCTCCATCTTCTTCCTCCTCTCCGTCATTTGGTTCTCAGCAAACCCAAAGGGAGTTTTGGCCTATTAGTCAAATCCCTTTGTAACCTTAGCTGCCCTTCAGCTGCAAGGGAAATAACATTGATTCACATTCCAAAGCTAACTGTGAAAGAAGTGAATCAGGAAAGCAGTAAGATCTGCATTCACAAGTCTGATGCTGTTGTGTAATCTTAACAAGCAGCTCTGGTTTAAATTCCATTTCAGAAGAAAAATAATCATAAAAACAAAAGACAGAAATAAAAAAATGCCAGGGCTTGACTGGCAAGGGAAATTAGGTTGTTGAAATTCCACTTTTCCATGGGAGGTCCCATTGCGGACTTATTATTTTGGCTGCTAGGTGCAAGGCTCCACCTGACTGAAGAAATAAGTTCATACGAGGACATTAACTGGTGGCTAGTGAGCACTCACTGATTGTACACAGAAGACAATTATTATCTCCAACCTTGAAAGACAAGACAAAAATGCCTGGTGTCTGCTCTGAACGGCTCTGTCACACACAGAAACAAGGTGGGGTATTATAGTGGTAGCACTCTCACCAGCAAATGAGGTTACTGGGACTTTTTAAACATCTGACCATTGTTTATTAGATAGATGTTCTTCTCCCTTTCTCTTCACATCCCCACATAGCAGGACCCTTTATTTTGTCTGGCATTTTCATTGTTAGATACAGTCTGCACTTTTAATCTATATTCCTTTTAGTGCTGGGTTACCATTTAGCCTTGGTGCTTGTTTAGGGGTGCAGGAAGGAACTTATGGAGTGTACCATTACATTTTTTGTTTTGAATAAAACCACCGAAAGTTCACTTATTAAGAATTTTAACATGCATTTTAATTTTTCCTCGTATCCAGATATAATAGACTTACTTTTTCCTGGTTAAATTCAGTGTCCTGTTTCTTTTACAGATGGAAAAATAAACTGGCAAACAAACAGGATCTTCCTTCATCGGGAGGGAGGGGGAAGCAGATCCAAGTGAATGGATTGAAAGTTAACGTCCTTAAGCATAAAAAACAGAATGCACCAGTTTTTCCTTGTTATGCCAACATCAGCAGGAGCAGCATGATATTTCCACTGTTCTAGCATCCTTTGCCATGTTTACCTTACTGTTCCCACTTCAGACTAGAGACAGCAATGTTCTTCAAAAATATGGTTATTTTTATTGTTGATCTTGGTGCTATATTATTAGCATATTTGTTGAAATATGATCTAACTAGTCAGTGCTTTCAGGTGGCCCTGATTTGAAAAAACGTGAAGTGCTCCCTAAGTATTATACCATTGTTGTTGTAATGTTATTTTTCAGGAGCGCTTAGCATCAGGATATCCTGACCCTTGGAACAAAGGGGTTAAGAACAAAGAAAACAAATAGATGTAATACACCACAAGCACTGACACATTCATAGAACACTGGGCTGCACTTCCATGACAAGGACGAGTGTTATTGTTGTATCCCAACTTGATATAATTTCAATAGCTTTATTTTGATTGTTTCATGTTGTTTTTCTATTATTGGAGCAAGTCATTGAAGATTCTTAAAGGAACGATGTTTCTGTTAAGGAGGAGTGAACTGGCTTAACTAAAGTAAGTAATGACCCAGACCTTTGCCTAATGTGCAAATTAAACTCAGGCTGATTTAAAAAATAATAATTCTGAGATACAAAAATATTCAGTTAACTTTTTTCCAAATCATTATTTTTCTTTTTTGTTCACCTCTGCACTTCCTGGTCCCAGCTGGAATAAGAAGCAGAAATGCCAAAGTACTGTGAAAGAAAGACTGTCCTTGTGGTATTTCCAGCTTGGTGGGAAACAGAAAGTACCAGAAATCAAGAAAGCTGGTTCTCAGAAGTCCAGCCCAATATTTGTAGACCAAAGAAGTCTGGATAGCTTTAGATAAGCATCTGAACATTTAGGTGCTTAAACAAACCACACATCCAAACTGAGCCACCAAACTTGCTGTGGTCTGCCTAGCACTGCTTTCTTTCAGCTCTTTCTTACTATTAGCTTCTAGTTTTTCAAAAGCTGGTCTTGCTTTTTGCATCTCAGAATTGGGGGTGGCAAATTTGTGTCTGCACTGTAGGGTTATTTGGGTAGCTGTGTGCATAATTTGTGAATGGATTCAAGTAGATAGAATTCAAATGACCTTCACTGTTTTTGTAGTTATTTGCACCTGCAATTTTTCAGGTGGAGGAAGAGGAGGTCTAGTGAAAACCAGGTTGAAAATCTGACCTGTTGTCATGCCAACTACTTTATTTTAAAAGTATATATAATACCTCTAACACACACAAGACATACTTCTCCTAGGGAAACTAGGACATGTAAAACCTGCTGCTCTTGAAAGAATGTAGTTCTTTCTAGGTGCTATTGGTCAGTTTGAGGGTCACCATTTGGACTCATAAAAAGAATGACCGTTTTAAAGGTCTTTGCTTTGCCTGAATTAAGATAGCTGGGAATTAATAATGGCAAGTCAGGCCAAAATCAGTGGTTCAATAGCAAACACTGACAAAACTACTGGACAAGCTGCATCTCCCTGGTTGTCCCAGTTAGAGCTGGCAAAAATCTTTGACCAAGACTCTTTTTGGCAAAAAATGAAGATTTGGTGACACTGAAACACTTTACGAATTTGTGTCAATTTTGCTGATTTGTTTTGGTCAAAAAACACTAAACAAATTGTAAAAAAAAATTGAAGTGTTTCATTTTGTTAGTTATGAAGGGAAATGTTTCTATCTGAAATGACTTTTCATTTAGAAATTTCCTTTAATGTTATTTAAAAATGTTAACAAATGCCCAAAATTGAAACAAAATGTTTTGTCTGACCTGAAACAATATTTTTTTTTTCAGAACGGCCAGTAAACCAAAAAATACTCAGCTTTAGTCCTGTCAGTACCACAAATGGATATTAATATAAAAGACCGAAACAGGGACACAAGTGTGTTTGATGGGAAACTTCTGGAACCTGTTTGCGAACTGCACCTTGAGAACATACATTTTACAGAATAATAGGGGTTTCACTGAACAGGTGCCTCAAAATGAACTAGAATCCAGAGTTTATTCACCCTACTTGACAAAAGATTTTGGTTGTGACTGGCTGACATTGCTTTTGGTTTCTTCATTATAAGAAAGGGACCAGCTTGATCAGAACTGCTGAAGAGGAATGTTTATAATGAGATAATGGTCTTCCAAACCCATGAACTATCAAAAAATCTCCTTCAGCACTAGCCTGAGAAGTTTTATGCCAGAGGGTCGCATCCTCAACTGGTGTCATTTGTCACAGGTCCATTGATTTCAATTTGCAGTTTGAACTGAGCTCCAGTTCATCTGCAAATTCGACACCATTAGGTCTGGACTTAATACTAGCTGTGAATGGCTCACCAATTACAAAAGCAGTTTCTCCTCTCTGGGCATTCACACCTCCAGATCAACTGCTGGAAGTGGGCTCCCCCCCCCCCCCCGATTGAATTTACCTTGCATTCTTGCCTGCATATTTATGCCTGTGTCTGGAGATTTCCACAACATTCATCTGATGAAGTGGGTCTTAGCCCACAAAAGCTCATGATCCCTAAAATCTGTTAGTCTATAAGGTGATACAAGACTCTTTGTCGTGATTTCAATTTGAGATATAACAGTTTTCACAAGTTGGGAAGTCTGACCCCCAAAACAGCACTTTTCGCCCCACTCAGGAAAAATGAGCATCACAAATGCACAATGAATGCAAAACAGAGAAACATGCCCAACCATTTGTTACTGAATTTTTAAAAAATCACTGAACAAGCTCAGCTCACTCAAAACTTCCCCGCTGCCATATCCGTGTGGGCCAGATTTTAAACCAACCATGGAATAAAGATGAGCCCTTTGCTGTTGCTACTAAATGTACTACTTTATGGCTCTGAGTACAAGAAGGTTAAGCAATTACAATATAAATGTAATAGCTTTGGCCCCAACTCCCCGTGAGCAGCAAATAGATGAAATGAGTCAGTTCTGAAAACCTGACAAGGCAGTGTACATTTTCACAGACAGGCATGAGAACTGAAAAAGGCTCGAGGAAAAAAGGAGGGAGGTGGGGGGGAAGAGAAGGGAATAAGCTGACAGATTCATAGCTTGTGTTTCGCAACTGGTATCTCTTAAAAAGTTTTACTTGTTTGCTTATTCCTTTTAAGCTATGTAGTAAGGGCAGCAGCAGCAGCAGCTCTGCGTGCCAGATGGTAGAGGAAGTGCCTCGTGTATATCTTTCCAGTCTATTGCAGCCTGCATGGGCTTCATTAACCCACTGCTCTGGTTTTCATTGCAAGTTTGTCTCTCCCCTTCTTTCTCTTCTGTCCTTCAAAGGGAGGGTTAGGGGGAGAGAAAGAATGAAGCCAGGGTTTAAGCTGGCATAGAACTTCTCTCTTGGCTCTCAGCTGCCATGGCCAGTGCCAAATCTACTGTCTCCAGCAGCTCTCCCACAGCAAATCAGTCCAGGCGCACAAAAGCTGTAAAATAATGTTGAATAAAGATCCTTGAATTCCCTCCCCATCCCACGCCTTGTTCCCCAGAGATGACCTCCTCCTGCTCCCCAGCACTGTAAGCGATAGTAGTGGAACCTCCAATCTGCAGCTTCGCTGAAGGCTTCCTTAGCATTCAGCTGTCTTTGGTCATTTGTGTCAATAGAGCAAAAGGTGACGTCCAATAGCCATACTCCTGTTCTTTCTTTCCAGCAGCTGGTGTATACACCTTCCTTGGTGTATACATGTAAACAAAAACAAAACCCAGATTGATTAGGAGTGGAAGTGACAGCCAATGGGTCATCTAATCCAATGGCTCTCAACCAGGGGTAGGTGTACTCCTGGGGGTACTTCAACTCATCTAGATAGCTGCCTAGTTTTACAACAGACTATATAAAAAGCAATAGCAAAGTCAGTACAAACTAAAATGCCATATAGACAATGACTTGTTTATACGACTCTATATGCTATAGACTGAAATTTAAGAACAATATTTATATTGCAATTTGTTTGTATATAATTATATGGTAAAAATGAGAATGTAAGCAATAGTTCAGTAATCGTGTGCTGTGACACTTGTGTATTTTTATGTCTGATTTTGTAAGCAAGTAGTTTTTAATTGAAGTGAAAATTGGGAGGGTACACAAGCAGGGTACCTTGTCAGGAGTCTGAAGGGTTGAGAGCCCACTGATCTAATCCATCTCACTACACTTTGACAGATTTAGATAATTTGGTATCATGTACTATGTACATAGATAATAAAAATCATTAGCAATGCAGACTACCTCAGAAGCTCTAAATAGTGAAAGTTTCATGGTTAAGCTATCACAGTTTTTCCTAAGCAAGCACAGATATTCTTAAGGTAAAAGCATTCCAGAGAAAATATATTAAAAAAACCTTACACACATATTAGTAAGCTTACCAGAGATCAGCTGAACTCTAACAAGAGCTCTGGCAGGTAAACAGTCCATGGCTACAAGGTAAACAGTCCATGGCTACAAGTTAATAACGCCTTACGTTCAAAACAATAACACTCATGAATCTATGAATTAGTCCTTTACGTTCTTTGAACCTTTTGGTCCTGGGAAAAGGCAATTTATAGACAAAAGTCCCCTCTCTAGGCTGAAGGGTCAAAAAACAGGTGTTGAGGTGGGCATTTGCATTCTCCTCCTCCCAAATATATCCCAGAATTCCTGCTCAACTAACTGTACATTCTTGTCTTAGCTCACTGTTTAAAAGGGTCCTCTGAAAATCATAGCACTTCCCAAGGTTCACCTTAGGTCAAGTCTTCTAGTTATATACAACCCCACAATGACACAAACATTTGCATTCTTAGTTCCTAAGATTATTAAACATAATTCAATAAGCTTTAACTTAATTCAATGAGATTTGACCAAGATATTGCAGAAAATTTTCATGCCTGTCACTTGGGGCTCAGAACTGAACTCAGTTTTCCAAGTGAGGCCCAACTGGAATCCGGAGGTTGCTCCTACTCTCAATAGATATGATTATTAGTGCTCCATGCCACCAACATGAATTAAACCATTGCTGTTTGTGGTTCTGAAGCGGTGTTGGGCCCAGGATATCGGAGAGATAAAGTGGGTGAGGGAATATCTTTAATTATATCCAGAGAAAGTTACAGGAAAGAAAACCTCAGATACTAAAATAAAATCTTGACTTCAGACACACTTAAAGAAATCCCCCTTTCCTAATTATAAATGTAAGCCAAATAGATAAAATTATATATATGAGCTCCTAAAATACTTAAACTTAATTCAATAAGATTTAACTTATATAAATATTAGGGCTGTCAAATGATTAAAAATATTAATTGTGATCAATTGCACTGTTAAATTATAATAGAATATTGTTTAAATATTTTGGATGTTTTCTACATTTTCAAATGTATTGATTACAATACAAGTGTACAGTGCTCACTTTATATTATTTTATTACAAATATTTGCACAGTAAAAAAGATAAAATATTTCAGTTCATTTCGTATAACTACTATTGTGTGACTCCTTTATAGTGAAAGTGCAACTTACAAATGTAGGTGTTTTTTTATATAATTGCACTCAAAAATAAAACAAACATAAAACTTTAGAGCAGTGTTTTTCAAACTTTTTGTGCTGGTGACCCCATTTTGGACTTGAAAAACTGATCCCCTATCTTTGGCCCCATGGGGTTTGGGGCGGGGTGCTCCGGCCTTCAGTTCCCCATGGGACTCTGGCCTTCAGCTCCCCCACCACCTCCAGAGCTCCAGCATCAGCCCCCCCCTCAGGTCTCCAGCCTTCAGCCCTCCTCAGGGCTCCATGCTTCAGCTCCCCTTATGCCCTTGGAGCTCTGGGGCTCAGGGCTCCAGCCCCCTGCTGCCTCTGGAGTGGGATTAATGTGTTTAAAATTAACACGTTAATTGTGCTGTGAATTAATCTTTAATTGACAGTTTTAGTGCAAAGTGAAAGGTCATGGGGATTTATCAGTTGGAAGTGACAGAGGAGGATTAAGACCTGGGTGTTGATGACTATGAGTTGCCAATTCGATGCAGCTGTGAAAAAGGCTAATTCAATCCTATGATGCATCAGGTGAGGTATTTCCAGTAGAGATTGGGAAGTGTTATTACCATTGTACAAGACACAGGTGAGGCCTCATCTGGAATATTAGGTGCAATTCTGGTTCTCCGTGTTTAACAAAGATGATTTCAAACTGGAATAGGTTCAGAGAAGGGTTGCTAAGATGATCAGAATAATGGAGAAACTACCTTACAAGAGGAAACTTCAGGATCTTGGCCTGTTTAGCCTAATAAAATGAAGGCTGAGGGGAAGTATGATTGCTCTACTAGTCTATATACATCAGAGAGATAAACATCAAGGAGAAAGAGGTGCTATTTAAGTTAAGGGCCAGTGGTTAGTACAACAACAAACTAGCCATCAACAAGTTTAGGCTTGAAGTTAGAGGAAAGTTTCTAGCCATCAAAGGAGTGAAGTTCTGGAACAGCTGTCCAAAGGGAGTAGTTGGGGCAAAAAAAACCTAGCTTGTTTCAAGACTGAGCTAGATAAGTAGGGCTGTCAAGTGATTAAAAAAGTCGCAATTAATCACAGTTTTGATTGCACAAGATAAAAAGACCGTTATATGTAGCGATTGCAAGGCTAAGTTCCAATACCATCAAAGCACTTCAAGTCTGCAGTACCACCTACCTGCTAAACATGCTTTCACCTCCAGTTCTTGTGGTACAGATAACCCATCAACAGCAAATGAATCCCAATAGCCAGGACAGAGTATGTTTAAGGAGTTTCAGGGTCGCTACCAGCCCATGGATCAAACAAAGTACAACAGCATGTCCAGTTCTATTGCAAAGTGAGTAGATATGGACTGCACAGCCCTCAACACTGTCAAACAACAGAGGGCTAAGAGATGTTATTCAAATTGCATCTTCCAATCAGTCATACACCTTGCCCTCCCAAGGAACCATTGCATCACGAATACATGATCTATATCACAACAAGAAGACTACAAAGTTGGAGCTTCTGAAAAAATGCACTAGCTGTCACTTTGGTGATCACTGGACATCCTTGAGCAATCACAGCTATCTTGGAGATACAGCAGACCTAATTGATGCTGCATGGACACGGCAGTCATCTGTTTTAAGAGTAATGCATACAGAAGAGAGATATTATGCTAACACATGTATAGCACATTTCTTGGATGTTGTGAAAGAACAGAATATTCAAGAAAAGCTAGCAACAATTAGTCCTAACTGCAATCAAAATGAAGATCAATTGTAATTCATTTGTTTTGAGTCAATCTCTTAGTTAACTGCAATTAATTGACAGCCCTAATACATCTATACCTATATAGTTATATATCAATCTATCTATAGATAAATATAGATATATACACACAGAGAGACACACACATATGCACAAGGGAAATGGATGCAAACAAATCCATTTTAAAATACATCCCCTCCCAACATGCATTATGTATATACCCAAATTCAGCCACCCCGCCTTATGCTGCAACTGAGCCAGATTTCACAATCTAAATAGAGTTAGGCTTGGTAAGTACTTGGACAGAGGACCTCCAAGAAACAACCATTTATCCATATTTGGGAAACAGGGTTATGCTTTAATCAGTCTCTGAATGCATGTTCAGCTGGTGGAACAACTTGTAAGTGCCACAGTCACGACCAGTGAGATGAACCTCTACTAAGAATAATGGGATTCACCATCTGTTATTACCTTTTTCTTAATAGAGGGGCTCATCTAAGGTGAGCACCGTATTGTGGGATGTCCAAAATCTAGCCAGAGGAGATGGACCATATTGTTCTATGGGTCCAAAGTGCAACTCCACATGAACAGGGGACTTTTCCATTGACTTCAATGGGCACTGGACTAGGCTCCTAGGGAGAAGGTTTTTGGAATGAAGTTCAAGAGGGTGAGGAGTTGAGTCTCTTGCTTCACTACCCACAGAGATTGCACATTTGATGATTAACAATTTGTGCTACTAACAAAACAAAAATGCCTGTCGTAAAGGAATAAACAGAACTTCAGAAAAAATTGGAAACAGTGAGGTTATGTAATTTTTCCATTGCCTTGTTTGGAAAATTAAGAAAAGTTCAGCATGGTGACTTTGGTGCTCAGGCCTTGGTTACACTGGCACTTTATAGCACTATAAAGCCTCCAGGAGCGCTATAACTCCCTACCCGTCCACACTGGCAAGGCATGTATTGCGCTATAAACTCACAGTTATACCGCTCCTGGTAATCCTCCCTTCCTTGAGGAATAACAGCTATTGTGTATTCCCTGTAGCGTATTATCGCAAGTGTAAATGGTCATTATGCTATAAGTGATCTCTGGCACACCTCTGAGCCATTTAAGGCAATTGATGTCTCTTTGCTTTGTTTTGAACTCGGCAGGAGGAATGCGGAAGTACCTTTTCAGAGTTTCTCTCTTAACTCGGCAGATAAGCACTGCAAATGTTTACAAAGGGAGCTCTGTGACCGAGAAACTATAGCAGGCTCTAATTTCAAAGGATACCTACTGACAAGACTCTCAGCCCGTAGAAAATCCCCTCGCTCTCTCCCTCTTCATACACACTACACGTTCCCCCTCACCCTCCTCGTTTGGAAAGCACGTTGCACCCAGCTGAATGCTGGGATAGCTGCCCATAATGCACCACTCCCTGTGCCGCTGCAAGTGCCGCAAATGTGGCCACGCCAGGACATGCTATAGCGCTATACCTATTGCTGTATATGGGTACAGCTATAACCAAAAGTGCTATAATCCTGTAAGTGTAACCATGGCCTTAGATTCTCCCACAATAGGTGGGGAAACTATATGCACATGGAAAGGGGAAAGGTGGGAAAAAAAGACCCAGGCAGAAGCAATCTTCTACTACAGATCTTTAGATATACTAATTTTTCCTTAAGAAGAAATGAGAAGGGAGCTAGCTTCAGAATATTTAATTCAATCACACAGTGTATACTCATTACCCTGTCGGGACTCCACTAGATTAGCCCCTTACTTCCTTTGGGGTCCTTGATTCCCTACATATAATACTTGACTGTGAATTTAGTACAAAGTAATAATAATGTAAGAGATTTACCTAGTGTCATTTATCTTGAAAGATTATGTTCTTATGTTCTTATGATTTGTCCCTCATTTGAGGAGAGAGATGATAAGGTTCCAGCAGTGGATTGGCTGGGGACTAGGATGGAAAAAGGAGGGCTGGCAGAAATCCTTGGCTAGATATTGAAATGATCATGGAGTTACCTGTTTTGTTCACCTTTATCTGGCAGGTAATCCCAGACATCTAATAATAAAGTTGCATCCTGGTTAAACCATATCCAGTGTCTCCTGTCCTTCCTTCAGTATAGCCAGACAAGTTATACAGCATTTTGTCCCAGCATCTGCTATCCCTGTTATATAAGTGTATGAATAATCTCATTGACATGAATATTATGACTATTGTGCTTAAAATTAGGCATATGGTTAAATACCTTGATGAATGTCTACCAGTTATGGAGGCAAAACTGACAGACGTGATTTGCTGCACTCCAAATGTGTTTTCTATTTCAGCTGCTACTTACCCTGATTGGTAGGTGGTAGTGGCTGATTTGCCTAGAGCAAGTCTCTGCTGCTAGCTCCATCCCTGGTATTCCTAGCACACGGAAAGGCACATGTTCATTTATTTATCTTTTCCACATTTTTAAAACTAGAAAACTAATGGGAAGAGTCTAAAATTGTTTATATCATCTTCTAGAACTTTGGGTGACCTGAACATATTACGTGTCACTTCTGCCACTGGCAGTAGTAAGTCTAAGTAATGCTGGTGACAAAAAAATGGGCCAAAGATGCCTTTAGGATTATGTATCTTCCATAGCAGATAGTGCGGAGATTGGCTGTAAACTCAGAAAGATCTTTTCCTTATTTCCTTCAGGACGATAAACAATGTGCCTCTAGAATGTTGGCAAATTAGGTGATCTCTGGCTTAACATTCTTTCCTAGAAAGCAAAGCACAGCGGCAGTAAATAGGGCACGAATACTGTAATAACTATAGGGAAGCTCATTTGCTTGGAAATGAGATAAGATCAGATGTTACAAAGAGCTGATTACTTAATCTTTCTTTTCACCTTTGCAAAGAAGGCAAAATTGCTTCTATTCAAGGGATGGAGTTTTGTTTAAAATGAAGTGCCTTTCTTTGACATTACAGCTGAACATTTTCCCAAATATTTTAAATATTTAGAATGCTGCACTTCCTAAATCTGCAGAGTATCTGCTCACTGTCTTGAATTTATATTTGCAGACTTTACCAATTTAGGGTGAAATTCAACCCCATCCAGAGCCCATTTTTGCCACATTTGAGAATTTAGATAGGTCTTTAGTGACAGACAGGCCTCATGATGGCCCTCTGCACAAGGACAGTTTTCTCCCAAAGAGAAAAAATGAATTTTAGTTTGCAATCCAGGAGCCAATGCAGCTATAGTAGACTGAACTGGATTCTATTCTGCCTCTTGCATCACCAGCAAAGCTGTCAGACAAAGTCTGATTTCTGAATCTTTAGTATTGGTGTTGAAGTAAAAAGCAGGAAGAACCCAGCTTGACTTTCAGATCCCAGATCCAGTTTCCAGGGTTGGCAGTTAGATTTGTACACTGGACACAATGAAAATGAACAATATAATTATCTATGGTACTTTGCAGTACCAATATTCATCATTTTCAGTCTATAACCACACTAGATGTGTCTCCATTCCATCTGCACATATGCTCGCTGATAATGCAATGTTACCATGTCAGCGAGAAGTCCCAAAACAGTGTCTCACACAACACATATATGGCTGTTTACCCCAGTTTCCTCTCTGTATGACACTGATGTGTGTAATTTGCTGCTGGGATGGATCAAAGCTGTATCTAGGAAACCGTGGGAAAGTGCTAACAATGATGCACAAGCATATTTGTGGTTAAACTAAGCTCCTCCTGAGCTAGATTCTCAGAACTGAAGAAATGGGCAGTATCTACAATGAGCATTTACTTAGCATTTCTCACCATTGCTTTAGATCCCGTGCAGTTCTTCTAGTGTTAGCAACAATGACAAAATTAATGTAGGCAAGTTACCCTGCTGAAAGCAACTGTAAACAATGCAGTGATAACAATGCAAGCAGATGCTGTGTCTTGTCTGTAGTAGAGCTCCCACCAATGCTACCACTGGGGGAGTAGTACTGATGGTAACGCTACAGAGAGAAATGGTAAGAAAAAGCTCAGTGACAATATAGAAAGGTCATTGATGAACACTGATCTACAACTGGTTAATGGCATCCTCCTCGTTTGCAGATGGAAAGAAGTCTGCTGGAAAAATGTTTCTCTCAAGAGTTATTTGGACAGACTGCTCTCAGTACTAGAGTTCCAGCTGCAGTGTGGTGTCCAAGACACCCTGACAATATGTAAAACAATAAATGTTTTCCGATTTTTTTCAAGTTCTTATTTCTCAAGGGTTCACTCCACACAATTACACATCATTGTTCAGAACACTGCAGAGTGCATGGTAGAAATATATTTATATTCTAAAATGCACATCATATTTAAATCTTCCAAAACTCAACAAATAGCCACATCAAAAGCTTTACTAAAAGACATATCATAAAGACTATGTCTACACTATAAGCTAAGGGTACAATTCTCATTTCACATAGACATACTCGTGCTAGCTGTCATCTGAGCTCACATACTAAAAATAATAGCGTAGCTGCAGTAGCAAAGGAAGCAGCAGCAAAGTGCTAGCCACCCTGAGTACAAACCCGCCTTAACCCTGTGGGTATGAATTCAGGGCTGCTAGCATGTGCTGTCACTGTCCCGTTCATACTACTGCAGCTATAATACTATTTTTAGCATGCGAGCACAGATGACAGCTAGCACAAGTATGTCTATGTGAAATGAGAATTTTACCCCTAGCTTATAGTATAGCCATAGATTTCATTATTTTTGTTATTGGGGTTTGTAAATACTTTACTGGATGTACACAGACATTTCTTTCCTTTCACTACCCACAAGGCAAAATATGCATGCACACGTAGAGGATGCCATTAACCAGTTGTAGATCAGTGTTCATCAATGACCTTTCTATACTGTCACTGAGTTTTTTCTTACCATTTCTCTCTGTAGCGTTACCATCAGCACTACTCCCCCCCCCGTGGTAGCATTGGTGGGAGCTCTACTATAGACAAGACACCAGCATCTGCTTGCATTGTTATCACTGCATTGTTTACAGTTGCTTACACGTACATAGGCCTGGCAGAATTCAAATTTTTAAAATCATTTTGATGGATAACATTGATTATTTTAAAGCATTTTTTCCTATGTTATCTATTTACATTGTTATAGTTATGCAAAATTATGGTTTTAAGCATTTTAAAAATGATCACTTTAAACTTTTACAGTTGCAGGAAATAATGAGGGAATCAGACTGGTGTCAAAACATAGCGTGAGAGGATACCTGCTTATCATGTGGATGTACCAGAGGAGGCTGCAAAGCCTTTTGGGGATTTATCCTCTAGGATCCTCTCTTTACTGTCTTGATAAAAATTCAACTTGCCATTTCAGTTAAGGTTGCCTTAGATATGATTCTTCCACTATTCATCTTTGCCAGGGGGGGTTGCTTGTTAGCAATAAAAGGCACTTCCTTCCTGAGGGCTAAATGGTCAGGGGCAAATCACTCCTAGCCTCTGCCAGCCACAGCTAAGTAGCAAAGGACTCAGTTCAGGAACCCAATTCGGATTCCCAGCATGAGAGCACATTGTGCTGCCTCTATGTAGATAGGTACTGGCCAAGATGATACCACTTCCGATGCCTAAAAAGCACTGATCATGCTCAGGGAAATGGAGATCATTCTTGCTTGCCAAGAGGCAAGGCAAGGAAACTTCAGTGCTCAAAGTAGGAAACTTTTGGGGACAAACTCTCATGCAACTTTATTATTCACCATGTGCATGGCTCTGTATTGTGAGGACTAATTCATTAATATTTGTCTAGTGCTTTGAGATCTGCAAATGGAAGGTGCTATAGAGGAGGTGCATGTTACTGTTTTCTAGAATCACAGAAATCAGAGACAGTAGAAGGTCCTCTATCCCATCCTCTTGCCAATGCTAGTTTGTGTCTTATGGAATATTCCTGATGTGTAGTCTCCTGTGCAAATTCAAATGACTCAAGTGATGGAGTTTCCACAACATTTATTGGGAGCTGATTTTGTACTCTAATAGCTCTCCCTATACAGGCTTCAGTTAAACCCCTTGCCATGATGTTATTTTAACATATGCTTTTTTTAAAATGAGAAAAAAAAATCTAATATCAGTTTTCAAGCAATACCAGATGAGACTGGTTTCAACCACAGTAAACTTTGTTTTTTCAGAATGAGAAAGAAATCTTCCAAATATTGCCAAATTCAATTGGAACATTGGCACAGGAAACAATTAGCATGCAAGGAAGGGTTAGCATGCGAGCAGTGATATAACTTTTACCAGATTGTGTGACTAGTGAGAAAACATCAAATATTAGAAAGGCTTCACCCTGTACTAGCTTTCTATGCCAATTAACTGGAAAATTAATTGCACCTCCTTTGCTGACAGTTGTCATTTACATCAGTTGATTTTTTTAAAACTACATCCCAGGTTTTTAATTGTACCTGCAACTGTGCATGCGTAACTCCAGTGGGAGCTGCGTGCATGTCTCTGAGGACAGAATGTGACCCTGGGTGTGTAGTTACTGGTTAGTCTCATTTTGGCATGAAGATACATTTCCCTTTTCTTGTTACAGTTTAAACTGCAATGTATGCAATCTATGTCTGCCTGCTAGTTCCACTTCTCTATTGTGAATTGACTAGTCTGTTTTAATAAACATCATTCCTAAATTCAAATGCTGACATATTAATTAAAAATATTAATTAGAGCAGGTAAAACCAAACAAACCCCAGAATTTCTATTCTCCTGGAAATGCCAATATTTCAAAATTTGTTTGTGTTCAGAATCAGAACAAAAAGCCAAAATTTCCATAGAATGAAAATTCTAAACATTTTATATAGAATGATTGAATCATTTTGTCTCAATAGTGTTGAATCAATTCATTTTGATAGTATCACAATGTTTATTTGGCTAATGTAAACATGTCTAATGTTACAATGCTATAATATAGCATATAAAATATTACATGTTGTTTGTATAATGTTAAATATAATACATATGTATTGATTAATATCTTAATATAAAATAAAAGTAGAAACAAATTGAAATGATAAAGTCAAAATGAAACATTTTACCCCATTGAAATGAAATGTTTCAACATTAGTGAAACAAAGGGAAAAAGTCAACATCATTTAGACTTTTTCCCATTAAAACTTCATCAAAATGTTTCAATTTTGACAAAACTTCCATGTTCTGATGGAAAAATTTTCTATCTAAATGTTTTTTAACCAGGTAAAACATTTCCATTTTTCAAACATTTTGTTTTTGACATTATGAAGCAGCAGAAATATATATATATATGTATATATATATATATGCACAGACTGTAAGTTTGTGTGCTTGCATGTATGTTGTACATGGTATAGATCAGAGAGCAGTACGGCAATTCCCATAAAGGTCTCAAATAACTTTTCACCAACCCTAGTGAGAGACAGTCTTAATTCTGCAATTCATTCCCCCTGACTGAGGCAGAAGACCAAAGGAATGTGATGGACTGTGGTAAGAGAAACTGACAGGGAGTTCCTTCTTCACCCAATAGTAAATTACAGAGACACCAAAGAGAGGGAATGAAAGGTGAAAGAGCACTAAATACACTCAGTGATCACTAGCATTTTCCACAGTTATTTTTTTTAAAGGAAAGAGATAATAAAAGAGTCAGCCACTTACTAGGCAGGTATTAATTGAACATCAAGACCTGTGTTTAATTATGTCATATGCATAGGTTACTTCAGCATATCTTAGCACTGGTGGCTAATAAAAAGTGCAACTTGACATGAGTCTAGAGAAGACTTTATTACATTGTTTCTTCATAAGATGAAAAAGAGTGATTAATTTTGTACCTGAGATTTTGAAGTCTTATGGACAAATAAAGATTTTATTTGGTATATACGTCACATTAAGGTTACCGTTTTGTACGCACCAAACAAAATGCAGTTCTCTTACTGGTTTATTTTAAAAAATTGTCTGACAAATGCAAATATATTTCATTTAGGGAGGGGCAAATCAATTTTGATAAAATTATTAATATTAGAGTAGTGCCTGAAGATCTCAACTAGGTCGGACCCTGATTGTACAGACAGTTCCTGCAGCAAAGAGTTTTCAATTTTAAATACAAGATTCATTAGGTGGGTGTAAAACAAAAAGGGAGGTATGGGAGGGAAAACTAGGTGGTAACAACATCAGCATGTTTTGCACAAACTGCACTAAGCAGCAGTAAACTGTTCAGCCACTGCCTAGGTGGAACTGATCGTATTGTTGGCCAAACGTCAAACTTAACCAAATTATTTATTTATTTTGATGTTCAAATATGTTCCACTACTTTTTATAATAACTAAACTGTAGACTGCTGTGCTCCTCAGTTTCTACTGGGACCAGAAGTGGAAGGACCAAACTACTGAGGAAAAAGCTGCCCTTGTGCTATTTACAGTTAGGCAGCAGCCAGGAAATCTCATGAGAAAGATTCTGGCCTGAGGTTTCCAGTCTGATTTCCAAGCCAAAGGTGTTGGATAAATTGAAATGAGCATTCCAAATTCTGGATGCTTATGTAAATGGTACCGAATAACCAAAGTTTCTGAGGTTTGCCCCTCACCAAATTTAATGTATCGACAATACTAAAAGTATGTATGTGATTAAAAAAAGACAGACATTAAACCTCTGCAAAAGAATCTTTGGTAGTAGCTTTTCTAACACATAAAACTTAGTAAATTTCAAAGTTGTATGTGTTTTTTACCCACCTTTCATAATATCCATGCTTTCCAGGATGGGCGTTCACTTTATTTATTGTGTTCATTTCCCTCTCCTCTCCTTTATGATCCTCACAGAGATAGTGACAAGGGACAGTGAATTATGCATTAGATTAGGCTGTTACTGCTATGTAGTCTTTAGCACAGGATGACCTTGAATGTGCTGAAAAGCAGTGCCATGTTTTTACATATAATTCCTATTATTTTTTATGTAGTGTTGATGCTGGCAGGACTTGACTTATTTGATTTGGAAAAGCCTATGAACTTTGATCAAAGCAAATTTATAATACAAATTATTACTATGGATTATTAGTAGGAAAGTAATCCAAGCCACAGTGATAGTTACCCCAGGTCACTACCATATAAATGGTGGCTACTTGGGGGCTTATGTGAATGGAGTTGGTGGTCTCAGTCCTGTTCAACATGGACAGAGGTCCACAACAGGAACACCATCATAACAACTAGAATGCTTGCTGGCAGACTAAGCAGGGAGGCCAATGACTGAATAGGAATGAAGTTGATGACCAAGATTAATAACTACCCCAGAGAAGAAGAATGGTCTCGTAGTTCTGGCATTAGACAGAGACCAGGGTGCAGTTCCATGCTCCATCTCATACTTAGGCAAGTCACTTAGCTTCTTTCTGTCTCAGTTCCCCCTAGGCAAAATGGGGATAAAAGCACTTCCCTATCTCACAAGGGTGTTGGGAGGATAGATGCACTGAAGACTGTGTGGTGCTCAGAAAGTATGGTAATGGAGGCCACCCAACTATCTTAGATTGATGCGTTAGTCTGTGTTTTCAAAAGGATGGACCCAGTGATTATCCCTGGCTGTTATGATTTATAACTATATTCTTGCCTCAAGTGGTTCGGGTGTCATTGGCAGGACTGTAGAAATAAATCACAAATGTTTAAAATGGACAAAGTTTTTCGGGGCGGCAGGAGGGAAAATGCATTTAATCACTTCACATTTTTCATTGGTTGTAAGACAAGCTGACCATCATTGGCAGCCCTGCAACAAAGCTTGTGTGACCTCAAGCCACCTCAAGGCCGCAGGACTCAAATAGTCCTCTCTTTGAGCCAAATCCAGACAAGTGCTGAGTCCCTGTAAATGCCATGGAAGTCAATGGGAGTTGCAAGTTTTCAACAGGCACTCAGCATGCCCCTGGATTTTGCTCCTTTTATTTAACAATAATAAACATCGTCCATGCACATATGTAGTTCCTTTTATTCTGACAAAGTTCTTCATAGATTTTTACATCTGGTGTACAGGAACCATGCCCTTCACCCATTACTCAAAAGTGACCATCACTGAGATGGAACGTAGCCATTGAAAAGCATGCAACGTGACTACAGTATGATTTGGGCAGGATGTGTATATAGCAGCAGCATACACAATTAAATACCAAGAGAAAATTTACAGTAGACTGAATGTGGTGGCCCAAACTAAAATTTGGCCCGGACACTGGTGCTAAGAACCAATCCTTAACAAAGGTGTGTGGGCTCTTTAATGCTCAAGCAGTGAAAGCCTCAGTTCTTCCTCTCACCTATTTCATTTAAGAAATCATTTCCCTTCATTGAACATAGGGAATGTTGTCTTCATCTTTAACTTCAATCCTGCTGATAGTGGTGGACCTGCTATTACAGAAGACAAAAGTAATGCATTTCCAAGCAGTTTAATATTGGCTTCACAGATTCCAAGGTTCTGGGGCAGCTTGGAGACTGGGGCCTGGCATCAAGATGACCAGAAACTGCTTTATCTTTCCTCTCACTATTTGCAACAGGTACCATGGCATTGAAATGATCTGTAAGCAAATAATTTTTTGTCCGTCTGGCTACAAAACAGGTGCTGTTCACATTGATGCTGCCTGGGTTATGTGGTTTGTTATGCAATAAGATGGATGGTACTTCTTGGAGCAATTACCACTAAAACATTTTTTTCACATGAACCAAGCTGAGAAACTGAAAAGACAAAAGGACACAAATGCAGTCATTTTATTAATTCATTCCCGATATGTGTGTGTCCAGCATGGGGCGAGGAAAAGACAAAAGATAGGGCTTTCTTTCCATTTCAGAGCAAGAGCAGCTGGCTTGCTTGGACAGTCACCGTTGATAAAGTCCCAAAGAGCTGTCCTCAGCCTGTAACTATAAAATCTATATCTTGGGTCAGCAGCCTTTCAGAAGTGGTGTGCCGAGTCTTCATTTATTCACTCTAATTTAAGGTTTCACGTGTCAGTAACACATTTTAATGTTTTTAGAAGGTCTCTTTCTAGAAGTCTATAATATATAACTAAACTATTGTTGTATGTAAAGTAAATAAGGGTTTTAAAATGTTTAAGCTTCATTTAAAATTAAATTAAAATGCAGAGCCGTCCCCCTCCCCTCTCCCCCCCCCCCCCCCGCGCGCGGCTGGTGGCCAAGTTCTGGGCAGTGTGAGTACCACTGGAAATCAGCTCGCATGTCACCTTTGGCACATGCCAGAGGTTGCCTATCCCTGGTCTATATGCATTTCCCAAACAGTACTTTCCAATGTGTCTTTTTCCACCATGTAGCAGATATTTATTTCCATTTTAAAAAATTGGTTGCTTACATAAGAAAAAAATCAAAACATGCCATTTAAAAAATATGGATATTAAGTCCTTCTCCTTCTGCAAATCAGTAGATGTTAGAACACAGGCCTAAATTTTCAAAAATGACTGCTGATTTTGGCTGCCTCTGTTTTTGGGAACCCAATGTGAGACAATTTAGAGGGGTCTGATTTTCTTGATGCAATGAACAGCTGAAAATGAAGGGTGTTCCGAAAATGGATGATGTTGCCTTTAAGATGTCTCCTGCTGGTCACCCAAAATCACAGCCTGAGGTTTTAAGTTTTGTTGGAAAAGATTTAAAAGCTAAGTTAAGTAAAAGAGAATCATGTTTCTTAGCTGGGATCATTCATGTCATGCCATGGATTTTTTTCCCCACATTTGGTTGGGCACATCCATTTTAGCAAGATTTATATAAGTTTTGTTCTTTGTCTCTCTGCTGTACTGTTCATATCTCCTGTTATATAATACAGTCACGTTCCACCCACTTATTGCTGCTTAATATGCATTACATTATCTTTTAAAAACCCAGATCTCCATATACGTGTATTTAATGCTCACATACATATTATATATACATAAAAGTCAAGACATTCAGAATTTGGGATGACAATGTGGGGCAATGCTCTGGATAAGCCTTTCTTCCCCCCAAAACTGAATCTCCTTTTTTTGTTTTTGTAACTTGAATGTTGGGAGGGAGTAGTTATAATCTGGTGTTTCAGAAATTCCCATATCATTCAATGCTCTTTAACTGCTGCTTTCATCACTGTTATCATGGCCCATCGGCAGAGCTAGTCCTAAAGGTTTTCAGAGGATGAGTGAAAAATGCCATGAGGCACCAGATCCCCCAAGTACACATGATCCATGCGGGTCCCCATCAGTATTTCTTCCCCAGTCATGATGGGTATGTCTATACTGCAAGCAGGGGGCTGTGGCAGTGAGTCTCAGAGCCCAGGTTGAAAGACTTGGGCTTGTACTATATCATGCTAGACACAGCTGTGTAGATGTTTGGGCTTGGGCTGTGAAATCTAGGAGAGGGGGTAGGCTTCAGAGCCCGTGCCCAAATGTCTACACAGCTATTTTCAACACTGCAGCATGAGCCCAAGTCTGTAGACCTGGGCTTTGAGACTCGCTGCTGCAGTGCTTCCTGTGTAGTCAGACTCTAAGAGACCATCAGCCTAAGTCAGGTAGCACCCCCTTGCTTCACCATCTGCTATCCATGAAGAACATGGAGAACTTAATGTTCTCAGTATCATGCAACGGGACTTTGGAGCCAGTCATTCCGCTTTTCCTGGAGCTGGGTGCCCTCCCCAACTGTCCACTGTCCTCAATCTATCCTGCCCTTGACTATGGCTTCTCCCTAGTCTAAAGCCTCTCCTCTTCCTCCTCCTTCCCTTTCTTGTCTCTTTCCCACTATGGGTCTCCTACCTGCAACTCCTTCAGTGAACCCAATAGGAGGTTACAGTCAAGGGCTCAGAATAGAGAGAGTCTTTAGTTCTGACATAAGATTGTATCAGTTCTTGTCTCAAGTCATTGCAGTGCCAGATCATGTATGCCATGAATTCTGCTTGCAAAAAATCACAACAAAATATTAATGAAACAGCCTAGTCCCTCTGTGCACTAGAATGATTTTCCACTTTATATAACAGCCTTTTAAAAACTGGTTTCCCTCCCCATATTCACTGGTTTCATGTACAGGTCACCAGTAATCTTCCCTGAGGAAAAAAAAGGCCTATTTAAGCCCAGATTTTGAAGCATCTTTTTAATGAAGGAGGAAAGTAATGAGCAACCAAAACAGATGAGACAAAACTGCAGTGACAAGTAGGACGTACCACACTCATGTGATGTGAAAAGACCTCAGATGCTCTTCTAGGAAGATTGAACTGAGAGGACAGAACTTCAAAGATTGAATTGATAGGATGTTACAGCTGGGTTGCCAGATAGCAATGCTCTGAATTATATGACACCCTCATTCTGTGAAAATCTTTTCACGCTCATGGATGAATAGACAGTTCTATGACCCATTACTTTCAGAACTCCACCTGCTGACCTAGGACTGAAATTGTCAGGTGAGTCTGAATCTCAAACAAATAGTTTTCAGTCTGAGTTAGAGCCCCCAACTTTCAAGGATTTTATAACTGAGAATGGGGGAAAAAATAGAAAAAAGACATTTTGGGGAAAGCAGTGCAGAAACTGCATGAAATAAATGGGAAGAAGTAGTGCATTTTTAAAAATAATTTGGGAGGGAGAAGGTCATTTTCTGTTGTTACATATAGCGGCTTCTAGTCTCTCTCTTCTCATAACAATAAAGTGAAACAGGGAAGCAAAGTTTTTGAACTTAAATGAGCTCACTGCTTTGTGTCTGGCTTATTTTTCTTCTTTTTAAAATAGAAAGGTTAAAAACCAAAACTTTATTATACAGATATGGGAATATTCTTTATCTGGAAAGATATAAGCATGTATTGTCCTCAGAACTCACATGTATCCACAGTAACAAGTAGAGTTTCTGTTCCATAAGTCTGGTAAACTACTGACTAACTGGTAATAAAGGAAAGAAAACCCTGGTTTATGATCACTCTACTTCCTACTCAGACACATACCTCCTCCTCAAGTCGAGAATTTCTTTTACAAACATGTCATTTACCAAAAGAATTAACCACTTCAATATCTAACGCATCTTTCATATCTTTTATGTCTCAGGCCCTATTGTTTCATCTTTGGTGCAGTGCAGCAGAAAGAGAAGAGTTAGTTTACGTAGCATACTGCCAAAACAGGAAAAGTTGTAGAAAAATCTCCTCCAGACAGACATCACAGCTCTGGTGTGCACTGCTCATGTGCAAAGAAGTTTTGTTTAAAAAGGAATAAATGGCATGGCAATTGTGTCATCTTGACTGTCTACACTATTATGGTCACCACTTTTCCAAGACTATGATATATTTTGTACAAAGTATGCCTTGTGGGGTATGTCATTTGGAAACTCAACCTGCTGAACATTATTGTCATAGTAAAATATGTGTACCAGCTTTGAATGTAAAGTTTCTACTGTATACCATTACTATAACATCCTCCAAGTTTAGGAAAAACAGGGACAACCCTGTTTCTCAGGAACAAAGGACAGGCTAACATCCAGCCAGGTGTTAAAGAGCTATTACCTGCATACCGGGCCATTCTGCCGGGGGGGGGGGGAGGGAGGAGTAAACAAGAAATTTACATTTCATCACAGGGACTGCTCAACCATCATGTCCATGGAAGACTGCTTGTTGCCTGCATCCCAACTGGAAGTAATCCTCAAAGATGAGGGAGTGGTACAAGATTGCGAGACAGTGGCCTCCAATTCACCTCTCTCTCCCTGCATCTCTGCTCATGGCAGCTACGATGCTCAAAAAACAAAGAAACCATCACTGAACTCAGGAATGGGTGGTTTTAGTTGAAAGATTTTTCAGCTAGAACAGACTGCAGTAGCATATGGTGGGATAAAACCTTTTGCCTTTAAGTTCCTTTAGCTTGTGAAGTACCAGCTTGTGTTTTACTTTTCTCTTTGTAACTAATCCTTTAATGCATCGTCACTTGTAATCACTTAAAGTCTATCTTTCTTTAGTTATTGTTTTATCTTAATGAGTGTGTTTGGATTGAAGTGTGTAGGCAACTCTATTTGGGAAATGATGGACTTCCTATGATCTTACACTGTTCAAGGGTACTGAGCAGTACAAGACGTTCATATTTAGGAGACAAGGCTGGAACCAGGAATTTGTGGGTGTCACCCTGTATGTAATTCATGAGTGACTGCTCACAGCACTCCCAGCTAAACACATGAGTAAATTTACATACTGAAGGTTGTGTGAACAAGTCAGGAGTGGATGTTCTGACAGCAAAGCAGTATCAGAGGCATCCAAAGCTAGAGAATTAAGGGGACACAGCTGTTCAGCAGTCCAGATTGTACCCTGGGGAATGTCACGGTCACATTGTGTTTGACTCCTCCGGCCAACTCCCACTACCCTGTAAAACAAATACATCTTTCATGTGTGTTTATTTTCTTTTCCAAAATCCCTTTTGTGACTGAGACTCACCAACAAAATTATACCAGTCACCCCTGTGTAGCAGAGGGCAGGAAAAGAGGAGATTTTTGCTTAACCGGTAGTAGTTGAATGTTACATGATTTTTATCCTTCAATTTTCTCATGGTTCAAAGCTAAACCACACAGGTTGGTGTATCTGTAGATTTGTGCCCTCAGAGAAAGCATCCAGTGACATAATGTTGTAAACTACTAAGCAAACAGTTGAATAAGATGTTGTTGTTTATATTTTATCCACAGTAACCCATGACCATGTTCTGCCAGCCACGTACTGATCAGGCTTCACAGAATCCATCTATTCTTAACTTCCAGCCACTTAATACAGCTACGTCTTGCTTTTTAACCTTTCGGTCAGCTTTAAAAAAAGGATGGATACTCATGTGAAGTGAACTGGTAGCCTCAGCCCAGTTCTTAGTGATCAGGTGTCCATATCACAGAATGGTCATACTGAATGGTACACTCAGCTGAGGCAGCATGAGTAAGGCTGTTCTGCCTTTCTACTCCTGCCTATGATTTGCCTTTATAGTGGACAGAAAACTTCAATTGCCAGCACTAGATTTGAATGAACATTTATTTAATAAAATGGATGGATAGTTTTATGGCCACGAGTGGCATTTGTCATTACTCATGCTGAAAGAAGAGTAAACAAACACCATGCTTTGGGGCTTAAACTAGTCTCCTGCAGAGATTAAAGATTTTTTTCTTCTTCTCTGGAGCATTCCATAACTGGCTGTGTGTACTGCAGGGGAGAAGAAATTACCTTCATCAGGAATATTTACCACTGGCTACTGCCAAAGGCAGGACACTGGAACTGATGAACCAGTGAGCTGATGCAGTAAGGCAAACCCTCTTTCCAGTTCTAAACTTCCTGGCACCCTGAAGAATTATCTAGAATTTACTGCAATAATTACTACAGGAACATGCAGGATTTTCTGACCACAGCATCTCCTACCCCGAAGCCAATTCTTTACAATATAGGCATAGCTAAGAATCAAACAAGATGGTGGCTTTATCTTGCTTTCTGCAAAAGTGGGTGGAAGGAGAAATGAAAAAGATAGAGGACCAACCCAGCTCTAGTTCACAGAACTAAGCCCTAAGATTAAAGAGCCATCAGCAGAAGCAGCTTTGAAAAGCATATGAAAGAAGGTGGATTCCAGGGCACACAAGCACCCCCCATGGTGAGAAAAATCTAGTAACAAAATCCAGTGTCCTCAGTCTGCATAACAAGTCAAATAGCATCTGATGATATTATTGGGGAGGAGGAGAGGTTAAGGCTCACCAATAAATTCAAAAAAAGAGAAGGAAAAGAGTTATATACAGGCAGTAAATATGGAGGGGAACCCCCTGTTTAGAATTTAATATCGGAGAGATTGTTGAAGAATTTTTTTAATACAAATCTTTATGCCTCCAACTATAACAAGCTAATGGAGAAAATCATGGACTATATGAATGAGGTTAACATGTGCAGGTTAACTCAGGATGAGTTGATAGACTTAGAAAGACCAACAGAGGAAGGGGAGGTCATAGACATGATTAAATCAATCCCCCCACCCCCCAAAAAGAAAATTCCCAGGAGCAAATGGGTTCTCAGCAATGATGATTCCATCACATCTCTCTGCAGGGAAACTAACCACTCTATTAGATTATTTTTAGAGAGCAGGGAGGTTTTCAAAGCAACAAAAAAGGCAGATATAGTAGTAATACCACAGCCACCAACATACAAGCTGGTGTGTGGCCCATACAGGTCAATCTCGCTTCTTAATATAGATGTGAAAATATTTTCAAAGACACTGGTCAGAATAGAAGCAGGCCTTCTTCAGTTAATACACATAGATCAAACAGGTTTCATATATAAAATGTACAACTGTTCACATTAGAGGAACATAAAAGGAATTAATAATATGCACAATATGTCAAGACCTACTGTTATCCTTAGATATTGAGAAGGGATTTGAAAAGGTACAGTGGCATTTCCTAAAACCCTGCAATTGGAGATGGGTTTTGGAGGCAATGTAACAAGTTGGACATATATTACAGTACCCCCTCATTAGGATAAAAGTTAATGTGGTACACGCCAAAGAAATTCAAATAGAAAGATGACCCAAACATGTTTTCCTCTACCCTCTTCTTGCTTGCCATCTTTATTGAACCCCTGGCATGTGTTTGTACAGTGTGTAGCACAATGAGGTTCTGGTCCATGACCAAAATTCCTAGGTGTGACAATAATAATCCTCTTCTGGCACTTTCTGTCAGTAACTCTCAAAGCACTTAACATAGACTTCAATGTATTTATCTTCATGATACCTTCTGAGGCTATGGAGAATTATTATTCAAATTTCACAGATGCTGAACTGAAGCACAGAGAGGCTAAATAACCTGTCCAAGTTCACACAGGAAGTCTGTGGCAGGGCACAGAATTGAACCCACACTTCTAACTCATAAAATAGTGCCTTAAACACTGGGCTATTGGAAAAACAGTAAACACTGTGTGGAAAAAAACAAGAGGATTTTAAACATATATTTAGTGCACTGATTTTTTTTAACCTAACACCTTTTGGCCAACAGAAAACGGACACAACTTGTCTCAAAAATGACACCTCAGATAAGGAATTTGATATACGTCAGAGGTAGCCGCTTCCCCTCCCTCTTTACAGCCATCAGAAATAATCCAGAATTTCAACTAGGGTTGTCTAATCTAATATATAGTGTATGAGGGGGGAAAGGGTGCACAACCATCAACCAGCTATTCTGTGATGATATGATTATGGATATTAATAGCATCAAAGAATTCATGGGAAATATTAATATAGCAATTTTGGTTTACATGCAAGTAAAGTATTACGTCAAATCCCAAGTACAAAGCCCAAGTTTCAGGAGACCATTAACAAAGAAACAAACACAAATTACAGGAAAAGTCACCCAAAAAGACCCGATCACTGCATGGAGTAACAAATTATTTTTGATGGCTCTAGAAGATAAGACCGCCTTTATGGGAAAATGGTCTCAATCACTTTGGAACAATGGGAAAATATCTGGAGGAAGGCCAAAGCCTCATCTGTTTGTATAGCCACTAAGGATGAAGCAGATTTTATAATGTACAGTTACCATTTTTGGCATTTGAATAAAATAAGGGCACAGATACCGTAAGAGGTTGACCAAACTCAGCTGGGTCTCTTAAAGGTAAAAATGTAGGTTATGAAAAAGATTTGTTAAGGCTTGTATGGAAAGTTTGTGTATAATAATAAATAAAATAATAATAATAATCACAAAATTATATATATAAATAAAGTTTAGTGTATAAATATAGGCATGATTTCATCACAAAAAGGTAGTGATTCTAGAGTACTCCCCAAACAGAAGTAGGCATTTATTTAATATATATTTATTTATAAAACAGGAGTTATTTGGTTATTTGCATTTAAAATTATATCTAAATCTGATTTAGGTTTGGGGTTATTTCTTAAACTATAGTTTGTTAGAAAGAAAAATGATTTTTCTAGCCTTTGTCCAAAGCAAAGAAAAGTTTTTGGGCTCCTGATTACTAAACTTTAATTAATGATTATAAAGATTTTTGATGATTATAAGCACAATACCACTCCTGATATGATAGAGGAGATATATAATCCTCTTTATTTCTTTATTGAGTCTGAGTTCATGGCACAGAATGTCCTGGTTCCAATGAGATTTCACTGCTGCTGATGACTCATGTAAACAGCAAAACACAATACCAAGAGGATTCTCCTCCAGGATGCAACATAGTGTTTGATGGGGTCATTTAATGTATTGTTTTGATTTTTACTCTTAATTTTTAAATGACACTTTTTAGATACATCTTCTTTCATCCATTGAAGCTGCCCCACACCCACACTTTGGTATTTCCCAAACACAAGGGCCTTTGCAAATGGACTGCCCTCATATGTATTTAGCCCGTACACAATTCTTCATCCTTTCTGCGCACAAACATTAATCAATCATTCCAACACTTTGGGTTATCTCTGTTTCCCAACGGGGAAACCAAGGCACAGACTAAGGTCCTGGAACATACTATTAAGATTTATTTATTTTTTAAAGGCAGGATTAGAACTCAGGTCAATGCTGAGACCAGATCCCCTCTCTGCCTACCCAACAGTTAGGCAAGAAAATGTCCAAAAACAGCCTATACCCCTTCAAAAAGCCCTGTATTCCCCTGCCCTTCTTAATCCTACCTCACCTTCTACTAGGCCTCATTTCATCACAACGGTCCTCCATTTAAAATAGCTGGTTGGCACTCCCTTCAGACACCATGTTACTCCTACTCAGAAATCACTACAGAAGTTGAGAATTGACGGTCCCAATTCCCCCCCACTCCCTCTCCGGCAGAGGAAGTAAGCAACACAGTGTGGAGATGCTGTTTTAGTCATATGGAATTTCAAGTGAAAATACATGATGCTGTATTCCAGCTATTTTCAGTTTTAAACAGGCTTTGGGTAAAACACTGTGATATAATTGGCTTCTTTGCCTTTTCCTGGCAGTTGCTCAACTGTCTGTGAACTGAATGTAATGCAAGTATTGGAGGGATCTCCACTGAACAAGGATTGTTTGTTATTAGTTTGTGCATACTTTTTTTTTTTTAATAGGCTGAAATACAGCCCAAGTGTCTTCAAAACCTCAGTGGAATTACACTGACTGCATCAGGACATAGTGACTAAAGAAAACAGAGACAGATAATTACATATTCTAATGCTGCACTTTTTAGTTGTTCCATAATATTGACTGTTACACTTCTCAGACAGCCAGAGATGATTTCAACTGACTTGACTATGACATTTCCTTTCTGGGAGATTCCTTTTCACAGAGGCTTCCATTACACCGTGCCATACACTGTAGGCCAGCTGTTACGAAGGCCGAGAGAAATGCCGACCAGACGCTGTTTTATCAAAACAAAGGAACCTTCCTTTATAATCTAGACTAGCTAAAGGTGAAAAGAAAGCTAAATAAGTACCCACACATCATCAAAACCCTGTGATAGTGGTGTGACCGACAGGTGGATGTGCTAGCATTTGGCAACACAGTCACCATCATGACAGGTGGATCAAAGTTCAATGTTTTCCCTTCAGAACTGAAAAACAAAAGCCTTTTTGCAGTATGGTACTAACTGTTCTTCCAGAATATGTTCCACAGGATCATCAATGAGCACAAGGAGTTTGATATCTTGTCTCACAGCTGGCTCCTCTGACAGCATATTGCTCCCTAATACCATGCTACAGCACTAGTTTAGTATTGAGTCAAGGAAATGACAGCCACTTATTGAATCATCTACAACACTCCTTTGATACACTTACACAGAGGTCTCACACCCATGTGACAAAGCTCTGTCCTACTTCACCTGTAAGTTCTAATAGGATCACAACACAAGAGGGTATCATGGCACTCTGGGTAAAGGTCTTACTCACTAGGGCTGGTTGAAAATTTCCCCTTTAAAATGTTTTATAATGGAAAATTGGGTTTTCAACTAAAAAATATTTTTTTAAACAAAAAAGGGAATTTAGATTTTGCCCAAAGACCACAAACACCCCCCCAAAAAATCAAAACAAATTATCCGAAAACAAAAAATGGATTCAGAAATGCTGCTGCAGTGTTTCATGGGAGTTTTAATTTGGCTACCTCATGACCCCATTTTCTAGGCCAAGTTCACCAACTCAGTTACATCTCTCAGGATGCACCTTGGCCAGCAACTCCCATGATGCATTGCAGTGGCTCAGCAAGAGGGGAGATTGTGGTACATCATGGGAGATGGAATCCAACCAAAGAGTCCAGCCCACAGAGCAGAATGGGGACAGGCAGAATCAGAACTACACCTCTCCTGGGGCACATCAGCAAAATTTCTCAATTGAAACTTTTGGTTTCCAACAACAACAAAAAATCTTGCAGAAATGTCTGGGTTTCAGACAAAAAGTTTTCATTTTTTGTTTTTTTCCCTGAAAAATTGTTTGAATGCAAAATGTTGATGAATAAAATTTTTTTTGGTCAAAAATTTCTGAAGGAAACCCTCCCTCAACAAGCTCTAATACTCACCAGTTACAAAAAACAGACAGGCATATTTTAAAGCTTCCCTCCAAATGAATTACAATTGGTCCTGTTCATTTGTTGCCATCTGGGTGGTACGAACAGAAATGTACATATTCCCACAAGCATTCACCTGTGTGTCAGTGTAGAAAATTGCAGAGTAACAGGGGTTAAAAGGAACACGGTCAGATCAAATTTGGCACATTTAAGTTTTATAAAAGCAAACTTCTGCAAAACCCAAAGTCAATAGAAATGTTTCCATTAAAAAAAAATCCAGTAGTAACATGTTATTTTAACAAATAAACATTCCCTACAGTGTTTTAAACCCAGACTTCTAACGCTGCAGTATTTTGCTAATTTAAAGCAAAACTGAATTTAAAGGCAAATCTGAACAGAAACAGACTATAAACAAAAGGGAAATTCACTGGCTTGTGTGCATTGCCCAGACTGAGAGAAGAGCAGATAGTCATTTGAAGGAAAAGGAATATCCAGTAAAGTCACTTTTTCAAAATTCTTTTCATTTTGATAATCTAAGGAATCATAAAAAGCACAGGTAAGGATTAATATAATCTGAAACAGAGTTTATCCCAAGAGTGCACCTTTAAAAAGAATTAAAGTAATTATAAAATGGCTATTATTTGTTGCATGTAATGATGTTTTAGTTGTGACGATTACAGGATATTAGAGACAAGATTGATGAGGGAATATTTTGTATTGGTCCAATCTAGCTTCTGTCGGTAAGCAAGACAAGCTTTTGAGCTTACATAGAGTCTTTCCTCTGGGCTGGAAAACTTAATCAGTGTCTCACAGCTAATATAGTGGGGGTGGAGATAGCTGTGGCCCCCACTTCCTCCAGAACTGCTTGTCAGGAAGGGGTGTGCCTGCAGATGTTCTCCCCCGGAGCTCTAGAGACATTGTGCCTTCTTTGTGCCTACTGCTGGAGTAGGGCAGCTCTGCACTCTTTCCCCAGGCTGGGTCTGGGCTTAAACTGACTAATTTGTTACACAGTTGTAGCTCGAATCCAAAATACTATTCAAATAGATTATTTTATATTTTTGGCCATTGACAATCCATTTTCTCTGTCTTAGCCCCATTCACAGCTAAAAAGCAATTAAATATTTTACTGTTTTCCACAACTGCAATATGAGTGCCTCAAGAATTCGTATCATTCCTTAAGGATTTTTTTCTCCGAGTCCTTTTACATATAACCTATTGAACAATAACGTATTGAAGATCCTCCCCCTCTCTACAGAGAGAGATGGATGTTCCTATCCATCATTCCATAACAATAAAAAATGTTGGGTATGCAGAAGAGACTAATCCCAAAGTTGCATCAGAGTTGGATATCTCAAAGGGATGCAGAGCCTTTCTCCCACAGAGGTTTGCTGCTCTTCATATATGGCCCTGGATGGTAGTGAATGATATTAAAAGTCCTATGCGAGATGAATCTGCAATCTAAGTGCTGTTCTTACTGCACTAGTCAAACAGCCACACCACAGAGCACCCAGCATAACTTGTGACTCTTATGGACAGCTTCAATGGCCACACAGCATAGAAGGTTGCATTGCTAATGCCTATCCTGTGATTGTTCCATGGATGGAGGACGTGGGTCTCCAGAGGTGTCAGTCCAACACCTTCCTAAATTTATTATTGGAAATTCACTTAAATTAAAACAAACAATAAAATAAATATTTCCTAGCTGTGTTTTTTAAGGGGGAGGGGAAAGATATGTGGTGTTTTTGTTTCAAAAACAACCCCTTACTCTTTCCCATCCTTCTGCAGTGTGCCAAGAACGTTTCTAACTCACATCTGCCTTTGGTTTCCTCTCTGTTTATTCAGTCACCAATTATCAGGAGACCTCTTGTTTTGTTTCAATGAGCTGAACAGTTTGAAGCAACTGTGGTAGCTAAAATGGCTTAGACCAAACACAGATCCCTTTATGTCACAAAGGAATTGGATTGAATTAAAATAAAATTTTTCCAACAGCAGCAACATTTTCTCTCCAAACAGTTCTGAGAATTATTATTATATGATGATTTCCCCCCACCTAATAAACAATACACAGACTTCAAAGGCCTTGGAGTTTGTTTTCATACAATCAACAGTAAATAAGATTAGACATGTTGATTTATGCTGCCGCAATTCCTTTTTTTTTTATTTAAAGAAAATGAAAATATGTTAATTAAAATCAGATGAGCTTGGATTCTTCTGGCTCCTAAAATAATAAAATGGATGACTGAATAGTGTGCTTGTCTAAAAAAATCTTCTGCGGACATCTGCCATGACAGTAAGTGCCCTGCATCTTGCAAGTGGTCATACTTGCTGCTTTTCTTTATTACCAGCTAAACCAATGGAGTCACAGCCCCATTCCTCTCCTTAAGGGTGGCAACAGCCAACCATCTCTCACTCATTTTCTTTTTGTCTCTGTAAGAGATCGCCTTCTCGCCCACACGTCATAAACAGGCAGGAGACTCTTCTGTGGCTCCCAACACTGCTCTTTATTTATACAGTGCAGCTTAGTGAAAACCCACCACCTACTATACACAGCTCTACAGTCCAGCTCAGTACTCCCCAGCTCAGGGAGAACAGGCTATAGCTCAGGTAGGCAAATCTCTTCCTCCTGACTCACAGGGATCCAGAGTCTGTTTTTACTCCTCCCACCTGCTTCCCTAGCTTCCTTTGCTCTCTTTCTCACTCCTCCACACCACCACCCACCCTGGGCTTCCTTCCTGGCAGGCTTTTATTTCCCCTGGGGAGGCTTCCAGGTGCAACCCATAAGGCTGATTACTCTGCAGCCCAGGTGGCTGATTAGGCTTCTCTGCAAGGGGGTTTGCAGAGGGTTTTTCTCCCTCTTAAAGGGGCGGCAGGCTGGGTCAGGCCCACCCTGCCACAGTCTCTCTCTGAGCTCTGACAGAGCCCATGCTGAAGTATTAGTGGCAGGCAATCTGAACACTGGACTAATTATTTCCCCATTTCTGGTTCCCTCCAAGTCCACACACCTCCTCCACTTCCTCCTCCTTTTCCCCCCCCTTTCTCTAGAACGGCCATGTGGTCATTTTAACTGCAAGTCCAGAATGGTTGGAAGTGTTAAGAGTTGGCAGCTCTCCCGGAGCTTTCCAAAGCAATATGAAATAATGCCAGCATAATAATGGTTTTATTGTATAGCAGGTACTGACTGCAGACTCTGTATTTGAAGTTCTGGAAATCGAAGGGGGGAACAGTCACTAGAGAATCTTGGCAGGGGAATCAGCACAGATGGGGGTAACAGTTTAGGCTTTGCTTACAAACACAGTGACCTATCTCTTGATCCACAGGGCTCTTTTGATGATTAATGAGCCAGAGTAGATTCTGAAACCGGATTAGATGCCAATGAACTTTGATTAGCCCTTTATTACCAAGGAGCTGTTTTTGAAAGATTCGTGAGTGACTGGGAGGGGGAGGAGAGAAGTTTAAAATAAAAGGGTGTTTTGTTATTGGTAGCATATTTTGTGTGTGTGTTTTGTTTTTTGCACTTAGAAATAGTTTATTCAACATGAATTTAAATATGGAGTTTGCTGTGTGGCCTACACAAGGAATTACATCAAGAGCAACAATATTCTTGCCAAATCTTCAAAACTTAATACTTCCTTGTGAGTCATAGAGCACACAGAGTCTCACTTCCTAGCTACCTAAGCCTGAAATTGACATTTAGGGTGAGTATTTAAACCTATAAAAGAAGTGTTGGTTCATTTTTAATCCTCTCTCTGAATGTTTAGAATGTCCAGTTTCTTCTATACAGCTCTTAAGAGTTTTAACACCTCTACAAATCTTTCTTTAATGCAAATGTGGATTTAGACAGAAACGCAGAAAGTTAGATAAATGTCAGATTTGATGGCAGTTGTGTGCATGTGTGACTGTATTTTGGGTATGAGTGGACACACTATTTACAATGATTCACCATGTACGGAAAATTATACTTACCCACTTCGTAAAATCCTGTGAGAGCAAAGGATGAAAAATGCTTTATATGTACCTAGTGTATTGGGCTTTATGGGGATTATCCCAGGATGAAGCACCACATTTTGGTCTGTGCTACCCTGTCCTGTGGCTTCTTCCTGAAATCATAAATGACGTCCTGAGAGCAAGATAACACAGATCTATGGCATGACTTAGAACAGAATGTGGCTTACCTACAAAGTCATCTTTCCTCCTTCGGAAAAACTTGGGATACAGTTGGGGTGGGAAGATTTATATGCTACTTTTTTAAATGTGTCAGTAATAATTTCATGTGGGGTTTTACACACAACAATAGCAACAGTCAAACCTGGGTTTTGTTCTTATGGGGGATAAGGGTGAAAAACAGACAAGATTGTTTTTAACCTAATGCCATTGCTAAAACTTACATGCACGGCAAAAGTTACTTACAACTAAAATCTCCCTTTTTGTTGCCATAGGAATATGTTTTCTTACAAAATGTTGAACAATTTTGATGATAGAAACAAAACAAACACCCTCTGTTCTCAAAACAACAAATCAATCCCAGGCCATCAGACCTCTCTTCTTTTTAAACACATCTATTAATGAAGTTAATTTAATATCAGCATTTCTGAGTACTGTTCATAAATACCCTCCATGCTAAGCTCCAGGGAAAATACAATATTAGATTAACCATGTGCTGTCTATGCAAAAATACAAAGTAGGCAAAAAAATTTTTTACCTCTCAGCACAGCTATGGAATATTATTAGTTCATTTGGATTAAAGGCTAAGCTACATATTTTACTATACTATTGAAAATGTGTGCTTGGGATGAAATCCTGGCCCTGTAGCCAATGGGAATTTTGCCATTAACTCCATAAGGGCCAGGATTTCATCCTTGGGGTTTATACATTATTTATCATAGAATATTAGGGTTGGAAGGGACCTCAGGAGGTCATCTAGTCCAACCCCCTGCTCAAAGCAGGACCAATCCCCCTCTCGAAGCTCCACAGTAAAGACTAGGCTGAGATTTGTACTTAAAACAGAATGAAAATCCATTTATTTTGCATGTTACTGTCTGAATTTAGTATCCATATTGTAACATTTCAGAGGACAGTAAAGATTTTCTCCACAACCCTGCACGCCCATTATGCTGTTCTGCACCCCACAAATGTCCCTATATTTCCCTCACAGTTACTCTACCTCCTTCTCCCCTCTGCACAGACCCCCTACTCTATTCCAATTATAGATTTAGGAAGTATGGACAATCTGAGATAGTCAGGTGTGGTGACAATAGTGGAGATTGGTGCTCTCTGAGGGGATGGGAGAGACTAGTCTGTGCAGGGGAAATGGAGAAGATAATAAATAACAACATAGTGAACTATTCATGTTAATTGATCCTTATTAAAAACATAGGGAATCCCCGTACATATAGAAGTTACATAGTTAACTTAAATACAATGTTGTTCAATTAAATTTTCTGTTAACCCAAATACGAAAAACCCAGAAAAAATTATCACAGGTAAGCCAAATTTCACATCAACACCAAACTCATCACATGACTTACCACACAAATCTCCTCCTCTGCCCTGCAACAGAACATCCTTTCAGTTTTAACATGTACCCATGCATTCTGCACACATCCAATTCCTCACAAATCACCCTCAGATGCATAACCTGGATTCAGTCGTCATGCTTTTTCATAGACAAACAACACATTTCTCAGCCAGCTTCCTAGAGGAAGAGAAAATTTGAGTCTTTGGTGGTTGATGGTATTCTGTGGTTCTAGGAGATTTTGAGCAAGATAGCCTGAAACCAGTTCCAGAGAAGAAGGATCTAAAATGAGGGGCCAAAATGTAAACAGGAGTTCGGAGTCCTGTGCACCATATAACATGAGATTTTGACAGACAGATGTTTTCAGCATTATTTTGGTTTATTAATTTGTGTAGTCTGGGGAGTGGCAGATGAGGGAAATATGTTAGGGACCCTCTCTTCAATTGTTTGTAGAGACAATGACAAACTAGGGTGACCAGATATTATCTGGACCATCCTGATATTAGGGGCTTTGTCTTACATAGGCAACTCTACCTCCCCCTCACTCCACTTCCCCAAAATTCATAGTTTGTGATGTGTGCTCATGTCTAACAATTAGTCTTTGTTTTTTTAGGTAATTTCTTGGTGATACCTAATAATTTTATAGTCTGTGCAATTTCCTGCAGATTACTGGTTAGCTACTTGTAGTAGCCATGATTTATTGGTAGGCAGGAGCCATGGAATTTGTCTTCTTCTAAACTATCTGGTTCTTGGCTCTAAACATTCATAAGGTTTCCAGTCAAGGAATGCATTTTTCCTTCCTGTACATATTTCTGTGGTCTGCATTATCATCAGTAAAATATAAGACACACTATTGATGTCTATCTGCAGCTTCCACACCTTTGTGTGGCTTCCCCATGTCACTTCCCCTGTCCAGGAATTTCACAATTAAACTACTGCAAATAAGTGATTCAATCCTGATCCTGAAAACAAAACTCCAGAGAAAATGCTCATGGAAATGAAAGGGAATGTGTGGGTGGGTTCTGCATCCTTAGACTCAAATCAAGGTTCGGGCAATGTGCACCTACTGTTTAGCATGGGAGAGTAGCGGAAGTGTCCTCCTGCTTACCACTTATATGACTATGGCGATGTGGATCTGCGCAGTTCATGGACTTCCTCACTATGTTATCAGCATGTCCCCCCTCTAGTCAGTCAGTTGCAAAGAATTACCATAGAGATCTCTGCATTGCATTGAACGTGCAAAGTCTTCGTGTGTGTTCCCCATTACTTGTGCTCCTGTCTCCTTGACACGCCCATTTCTCTCCTCACTGAGTTCTGATGCAGGAAACAATCCTGCCCTTTATAACAACATGCTGGTCCAACACGGTCTTGGAAGACCCTGAGATTCCAAGCCACCTACATTCTGAGCATGGCATGGAAACTAAAAGTGACAAACTGGTGGGCATGAGAACTCAAAAGAACATTCTTTGTCAAGGGGTTTAACGGGGTACACATTCCACCATTGTGCCACTTAGCCCTTCTGTTTTCATTTTATGCCAATCAAAACAGGACCTCTTTTGTCTTTAGTAACATGAGGCTTGTGCACAAACCCACAGAGAGAAGATAAACATCAAACAGCTTCTCCAACAGGATGTGTTTAATTGTCTCTAGACAAAGGAAACACTAAAAAAAAAAAAGGGGGGGAAAAAGAGAAAAAAAGACAAAATGAACTGAAAACTCTGATACCTCTATTTGTATTTAAACCTCCCCTCCCAAGAGATATTTGCTGTACTGATCTCTGCTAATTACTAATTTAAATAAGAATTCATCAACTGTTATACTAGATATTACAGAATGTGCTCAAAAACCACTTCTTTATTCTGACTATTTGGACCTGTACATCAGATAAAGCAAAAATCTTCTGCATTCCCCTTATGCTGGTCTTTTAGAAGACTTTGACTGGGTGAAATGTCTAAAATACCGAATGCCAAAATATGCATATATCTATATCAATATACTCACCAACCTTAGCATTAGGGTGACCAGATGTCCCAATTTTATAGGGACAGTCCTGATCTTTGGGTCTTTTTCTTATATATAGGCTCCTATTAGTCCCCCACCCCGTGTCCTGATTTTTCACATTTGCTGTCTGGTCACCCTACTTAGCATGTTGGGGGAGATCTATGAAAAAGTGTTTTGCACTTTTCCCCAAATGTAACAGAAATGATAAAGGCTGAAATATTCACAATTAAAGAGTTACTACTGCACGTCCCCTGTCTAAATTCCTATTATCTCTGTGTGGTCTGTACTGACAGATAATAGCATCATAAAAATGTAAGGCTGGAAGGGACCTAGAGATGTCATCGAGTCCAGCCCCAAGTGCTGAGGCAGGACAAAGAAAACTTAGAGCATCCCTGGCAGGTGTTTGTCCAACCTGTTCTTAAAACTTCCAGTGATGGGGATTTCACAACCTCCTTTGAAAGCCCATTCCAGAACTTAACTACCCATATAGTTAGAAAGTATTTCCTAATCTCAAACCAAAATCTCTTTTCCTGTAAATCACATGTGGTTTGTTGTTTAAATACATAAAATCCCATTGTCACAATCAACTATAAGAGTTACAGAGGAAATCTGTCATGTTTATATTGCATAGAACCTTAAATATGAATTGACACTATAGACCTTAATGGTCTATCATATCAATGATCCATGGATTAGAGGTCCCAGACAGCATAAAATGACAGAAAAGATACAGCTGCAATGCTCTATCATGCAAATAATAATCATGGATTAAGCACCATTGAGATCACAATCCTGTAGTTCCAAGGAAGTTATTTCAATGTAAATGTCATTGTCATCCATTGACAGTTTAAAAAAATATTTAAAATAAAATAGATTAAGCACTAAAATCTGCATTGAAATAGCAATGAGGATTTGAATTTATCCCAGATACCAAAACATTCAAAATGTAGGATTTCTTATCCTTAACACATCCGGTATGAAGGCACTGAATGGGTTAGTGAACAAAGGGAGGTCTTCTTTCCATGAAATATATTCTTATCTCTATGTGCCAAGATTTAAATGTGTAAAAAATGAGGATATGCTGTATCTTACATGGCTCGGGTGACTATATTTCCCAATAGGGAAAATTGGACACTGCCTGGGGCTAGCCAGAGGTGCCCCGACCTTCTCACATGGGCTGCTGTAAGCTCCTGGCCCGAGCCCTCTCACCCCCACATACGATTGCCCCAAGCCACTCACCCTCCCCCCCCACACACACACACCTGCATGGGGCTGGCACGCAGCGCTCACCCTCTTGGGCCTGCGCAGGGCCAGCCCGAGCTGCTCGGTCCATCCCCACACTGCCAGTGCAGGGCTGGCCTATCCCATGCCGATAACCCAAGACCCCCCTCCCTCACATTCCTTTGTGCCCTGCTAGGGGTCTCATCCCGCTTTGGCAAGAGCAAACAGGACAAATGCCCAGTTTTGCCAAAAAAGTCAGGATAGCCAGGACAGGGCTTAAAAAAGGGACAGTCCTGACCAAAATGGGACATATGGTTACCCTATATATGGCGCAATTCATCAGGATTAACATGTAAATTACAAATATTAATATTTTCTAAAATCTTTTATCCCAAAGGATTCCCAAAAGACACACTGGGCCAAGTTCACTGCAAGTGTAGGATATAACTCCACTGTCCAGCATCTCGGCACCCAACCCGGATACCATTTGGAGAAAACATTGGTACTAGATTACATATTGCTCCCCTGAGTGCAAATACTCCAGATTAATTCCAGTGTCATGAAACTAACAAAGCTGTGCTACAAAACACACAGACATGTCAGAAGGGGGCAGGTACAGAAAACTAGCCTCCCACTGCCCCTTTGGGTTCCTTGAAAGCAGAGGAGGAAGTCCACAGTTCCAAACCACAGTGTTATGGAACTGAAAGAGAATTTCTAGTGTCTCTCTTCCTCCCTTCACATCAGCTTTGTGAGGGAGAGTACAGTTTATAAAATGCATAATTTTCAGCAAAGTGCAAAATCTTAGTATAAAACTTTGAGGCCGAAAGCTGGCTTTATAACATTTGCTTGTATAGCTCATGCATGGAGCGCAGTATGCCCTTAGGCCAACAATACTGCCTTCAACAAAGAGATCAATGCATAATTTTCAGCAAAGTGCAAAATCTTAGTATAAAACTTTGAGGCCCTTCTTGTCAGGTGATGCTCTATTTTGGGACACCAGGTCGACAGAAAACTGTGAGAGAAGAAGAGAAGGGTGTGTTGATGGATCAGCCTAAGGCTGGTTTTATAACATCTGCGTGTATAGCTCATGCACGGAGCGCAGTATGCCCTTAGGCCAACAATAGTGCCTTCAACAAAGAGATCAATGACTTTATAGCCTATGCATTCTTTGAAAGTTTCTGAAACATTCACTGTATCCTGCACGGTAACACTGATTCTGTGCTCAAAGACGTCTTGTGGGAATTCCCCACAGTGTCACGAGACTAATTATTATTTAGTATGAAAGTAAACAAGAGTGTTTTGAGCATTAATTATTTATTCCTACGGATCCTCATTATCTCCAAAACTGTTCACACATTGAATTGCATAATATCAGATCGTATTTTAGAATATCAACAATTATTTTATATATGAAAAATGGTGTATATCTGAATTACATGGTTGGGCCTGATTTTGTTTCAAATATTCGGGTCTTTTGCGCCACGTAAGACTTACTGGTATCAGTGAAGAAAGGGCAAGGGTCCTGATGTAGCACACAGCCTATGTGGTAAGGGTGTTCCTCTGCCATTAGTAATAAGCAAAAGGGGCTCCCAATACATTGAGGCTGTAGGAGGAATGATGATACTGGAATTTAGAAAACAGCAGCTGAGCAGAGGAATGCAAAGGTACTTACAGCAGCAACAGTGAGACGTTTCAGTCTCAGGGCTTGATCCTGTTATCATTGAAGAGGATAACAAAACTTACACAATGGCTTCAGAGGTGCAGGATCAGACCTTACTGCTTGATACTAATTTCCTAGATGTGTGTAACAAAAAGAACTATTGAACAAAATCATTACATTTAATGGTGATCCAATGGTGCTTCCTGACTAAGTTATAAGTACATACGAGGTCCAGGATATGGTTATTATCAACTGAACAATGTGCACCCTCAAGCTGTTACAGAAAAATATGTTCTCCTTCTAGTAACCTTTCACTTGGATACTATAGGCTGGTCCCCACTACAGCTTAACGTCGACTTTAGCGACTTAATTCGACATAAACCTGTACCCGTCCTCACACAGACGCCATTTGCGTCGATTTAAAGGGCCCTCAAAATCGACTTCTGTACTCCTCCCTAACGAGAGGAGTAGCGCTGAAATCAACCTCTCTGGATCGATTGTGGACTAGTGCGGACGAATGGGACGTTATTGGCCTCCAGAGGCTGTCCCACAATGCTCCATTCTGACCGCTCTGGACTGCCTCACTGCTCCACTGTGACCGCTCTGGACAGCACTCTCAACTCGCTGCTCTGGCCAGGTACACAGGAAAAGACCCGGGAACATTTGAATAGCATTTCCTGTTTGGTCAGCGTGGCCAGCTCACCTGCACAGCTCAGTCACCATTCAGAGAAATCAGCAGCACAAGCCGCCATGCAGACCTCAGCATCACAAGACGCCATGCAGAGCTCAGCAGCACAGGAGACCAGCCAGAGGAAAAGAGCTCCAGCATGGTCCAATCGTGAGGTGTTGGATCTGATCACTATCTGGGGAGAGGAATCCGTGATGTTGGAACTCCGCAACAACAAACGGAATGCCAACACGTTCGCCAGGGTCTCCAAGGCCATGCTGGAAAGGGGCCACATCAGGGACGCGCAACAGTGCCGCGTGAAAATTAAGGAGCTGAGGCAAGTGTTCCAGAAAGCCAAAGAGGCAAACAGACACTCAGGGGGTCCACCGTGGACATGCCGGTTCTACAATGAACTAAATCAGATAATGGGGGGCACCCACACCACCATCGCACCGGTTTGCGTGGACTCCACACATGGGATAATGGTCAGGGCCGAGGAGGATTTGGATGAGGAGGAGGAGGAGGATGAGGAGGGAAATATCATGGAACAGCAGGACGCAAACAGAGAAACAGTATTATTACCAGACAGCCAGGAGCTGTTTATCACCCTGGATCCAGTACTCAGCCAACCCTCCCAAGCGGGTACCCAAGCCGGCGAAGGGAACTCTGGTGAGTGTTTTTTTTTTAAGGGATTAGATGACTCATGATTTTTAAAGGAAGCATTTATTAATGATTAACTTGACCTAAGGAATTGGCCTGCTTTCATTGCTGGTTTGGTCCCTTTTCACTCAAAGAGCTTGTCGATGTACTCGGGTACTGACCGGAAGTCCTCTGCGGACATTTCAATGAAGCTATCCAGGAGGTAGCGATGAATCTTCCGCACCAGATTTCTGGGGAGAGCCGCCTTACCCGGCCCCCCATGATAGGAGACCATCCCACGCCACGAAAGTAGTAAATAGTCTGGTATCATTGAGCAGGATAGCATTGCGGCGAATGCAGTAGGACTTTGAAAAGATTCCAACAACATGCGTTCTCTATCTCTCCGAGAAATTCTAAGCAGAGTTATGTCATTCATGGTTGCCTGTTTGAAATACGGACTGCAATTAGTCTGGACACAGCGAGCGAGACAGCCTGTAAGGCCCCCCCCACCGCCAGCCCCCCCTTCGCTCCTTCGCCCCTTCGCCCCCCCCTTCACCCCCACCAGCCCCCCCTTCACCCCCTCCAGCCCCCCCCCCCCTTCGTCCCAGCCAGCCCGTTGCGAGAGCAGTTAGAGGAGTTTTGAGCCTACAAGCGGATGCTTCCGCAGCCAGCCCAAAGCCAGAGAGTTTTTGGTTATGTTTTGCATTTCGCGGTTCACTGGGAGCCACGCGGTGGGGGGGGGGGGGGAAGGGAGTGGGGTTACTCTGGAATATCTGAGTGCTGCTGTAAAGAGTATGGCTTTGCTTACCATAGCCTGCTGCATGGTGATTTCAGCAGTCGTGGTGAGGCTCTCTCGTGCGTGAGTTGAGTCTGTGACTTTTGACTGATCCAGTAACTTTTAGGTGAGGAATATGACCTTGTACAGAAACCATATCAGGCCTGTGTATACTGTGTTTCCCCGCTGCATAGTAATCCCATTGTTCTCCGCGACTGTATATGTCTCATAACCTTATACAGTAAACCCTCGATTTAGCGGACCTCGATTTAACGGACTTCGGATGCAACGGACAAAATTTCTGAGCAAGTTTGATGCATTCCTGATCCATTTCTGGTGGGCTGGCTGCCGGCTCCCAGCTGCTGCCCGGATCACGGAAGTGGGAGGGTTGGCTGGCGGGTCCCGGGAGCCGGGACCCGTGCGGGCTGGCTGCCGGCTGCCGCCCGGGTCACGGCAGCGGGAGGGTTGTCTGCCAGCTCCCGGCTCCCGCCCGAGTCCCACCAGCGGGCGGGCTGGCTGCAGGGTCCCGCCCGGGTCCCGCCTGCGGGTGGGCTGGCTGCCGGGTCCCGGCTCCCGCCCGAGTCCCGCCAGCAGGCGGGCTGGCTGACGGTTCCCGTCTGCCGCCCGGGTCCCAGCAGCGGGCGGGCTGCGGAGCTGCCGCCCTGACCCTGTGGCGGGCGGGCTGCTGCTCCGACAGCTCGTTTCTTTTGTTTTGTTAAATAACGGACTTTTGGATTTAACGGACACCCCCTCGCCCGAATTAGTCCGTTAAATGGAGGTTTTACTGTACCTTTCTTTCTTCAACAGCTGCACAGTTATCTCTGAATCCTCCCTCTTGCCCCTCACGCCGGCTATCACAGATATGAAAGCGTAAAAAGAAGACGCGTGATGACATGTTTAACGAACTTCTGCATAACTCTCACGCTGAGGCCGCATGGCAGACAGAATGGAGGGAAGAATTGTTACAGTTAAGGCAAGAATCAAGAGCTGCAGCAGAAAAGTTGCAGGAATGTGAAGAATGGCGGATGGATGCTTTGCTCCGCATAACGGAGGAGCAAAGTGCCATGCTTCGTCGTCTGGTGGAGCTTCAGCAGGCCCAAAGATCGCCTCTACAGCCTCTGTGTAACCACCTCCCCCCCTCCCCAAGTCCCATAGCTTCCCCGCCCAGACATGTGGAAGCTCCGGGGACCGACCCACTCTACCCCACAAGCCAGCACAAAAAGCAGCAGGCTGAGTTTCTCTAAAAACTTGTAAAAGCTGCTGTCCTGCCCCCCCCCCCCCCCCGCTCCTCCACCACTGCGACTGCTGGTTTCCCTCCTCACCCACCCCTTCTTGGCTACCTTGCCAGTGATCTCCTGTATTTGTATTTGTGATGAAGCAATAAAGAAACCATGATTTTTAACACAGTGAATTTATTTCCTCTGCAAGCATCGGGAGGGGGGAGGGAAAGAGGGTGCAAGGACGGCAGGCTTAGGGCTGAGCAGAGCAAGGGAGCGGGTTCTCAAACGCCATCTTGGGCATTCATAAAACTGGTTTTCAAGGTGTCCCTGAAGCGCAGGGCATTATGGTGCGCTCTTCTACTTTCCCTGCTGTTTGGCTGCTGGTAAGCAGCAGATAGAAAATTTGCCTCTGCCTCCCAGCCCGCCATAAACGTTTCCCCCTTGCTCTCACAGAGACTGTGGAGCACAGAGCAAGCAGCAATAACAATGGGGATATTTCTGTCGCTGATGTCTGAGCGAATCAGTAATGAACGCCATCTCCCCTTCAGACGTCCAAATGCACACTCTACTGCCATTCTGCACTTGCTCAGCCAGTAGTTGAACAGCTCCTGACCCCTGTCCAGGGCTCCAGTGTAGGGCTTCATAAGCCAGGGCATTAAGGGGTAGGCTGGGTCCCCAAGGATAACGATCGGCATTTCTACACCCCCCACAGTGATTTTCTGGTCGGGGAAGAAAATCCCTTGCTGCAGCTCTCTAAATATCCTAGAGTTCCTGAACACACAAGCGTCATGAACCTTTCCCGGCCATCCCACGTACAGGTCGGTGAAATGTCCCTTGTGGTCAACCACTGCTTGCATGACCATAGAATAATATCCCTTCCGGTTTCTGTACTCTGCGGCCTCGTTGTCCGGTGCCAGGATAGGGATATGAGTCCCATCTATAGCCCCACCACAGTTAGGGAATCAAATGGCGGCAAAGCCATCTATTGTAGATTGCAGGTTTCCAAGGTTTATAACCCTGGGTAGCAGCAGCTCGACGATTGCTCTGCTTACTTGCATCACAGCAGACCCCACTGTAGATTTACCCACCCCAAACTGATTCGCGACTGACCGGTAGCTGTCTGGCGTTGTAAGCTCCTAGAGGGCTATCGCCACTCGCTTCTGAACTGTGAGGGCTGCTCTCATTCTGGTATTCTTGCGCCGGAGGGCCGGGGAAAGCAAGTCACAAAGTTCCATGAACGTGCCCTTACGCATGCGGAAGTTTCTGAGCCACTGGGAGTCATCCCAGACCCGCAGCACTATGCGATCCCACCAGTCAGTGCTTGTTTCCTTGGCCCAGAATCGGCGTTGCATGGCATGAGCCTGCCCCATTGCCACCAAATTTGCCAGATTGTCGGTCATCCTACTTCCAAAAACGTCAGTGTCCCTGTCCCTGCTGTGCACGTCCAAGTCCATCTCCTCATCACTGTAATCAGGTTCCAGAAAGTGCAGTTGTCTCCGGATCGCATTCCTCTGCAGACGGTACAGCATAAAATCCACAACAGTGCGCGAGGTCCGCATAACGGCCAGTACTGCAGCGGTGGCATCAGCGGGCTCCATGCTTGCAGTGCTATGGCATTAGCGAAGCGGGGAGAAAGGGCGCAAATAATGGGATGCCTACCCACAGTACACCGCTCGAAATGGGGTCGGCGGCACAGAAAAAGGGCGCAAAATTATGAAATGCCTACCCATAGTGCAGCACTCAAAATGGTGCCTGCTGGGGACTCCGGGAACTGTGGGATAGGTACCCACAGTGCAACGCTCGCTATGTCGATGCTTGCAACAGTTGTGCGGACAGACACTGTCGACTTGCTGTGCTTTGTGGGGACACACAAAATCGACTCTATACAGTCTGCTTTAAAAAATCGACTTAAAGGAAATAGACCTACTGCTGTAGTGAAGACATACCCTATAAGGCCCTCTACTTTGACTACTGCCCTTAAAACTCCTGAGGTCAGATCCTCAGATGGTGTATGCTGGTTTCACTAAAATCAGTGAAGCTAAGACAGTTTATGCCAGGTGAGGATCTGGCCTGATTCATATGTCCAAAACAAACATGATTTCTTTAATATTTGACCATCCCCTTCCCCATTACCTCAGTCCTCTCAGTATATCCCCTTGTTCTTTAAAGGAGGCATATTTTTCTCTTACATGCAAAGTTTATTTAAACTGTCATTCCACCTAATCACAGATATTAAATACGGAGCAAGGAGGGGTCAGAAGAAAAGCTGGACATATTTGTTAAGTAAGAAGCAAAGGTGGGTATATATGTTAAGCAACTCTGTACATGGAGTTCTCTATAGCCAGAGTGCAAGATTTGTATAATCACCATAGTTAAAAAAAGTCCTATGTTTTGATTGGCTAATGGCCATCAGTCAATAGAGCACAGGGAGTTGCATGCTGTACATTGTATTGTATAAAAAAAATGTATCTACTCAAAGTTACAAACCATGTCAAGTATTATATGAAGAAATTTGGGAGATGTGATTTCTTGCATGGATCTTTGAAAGTTTCAGATCCTTTAAAATTTTCCTAAAATATTTTATTTTTTTATTTTCGAGCTGCAAGTCTGAACTTTTAAGAACGTTTTTTTTACCTGTTACAGTTAGATATATATAGCAGTGTTTCGTCAAGAAAACCTCTTGTCCAATCCAGCAGTCCTTATTCAAGAAAACCTTGACTCAAAACCTAGTTAATTCAAAGCAAGAAACAAACTTAAAACTAGCTTTTATGACCTTTTAAAAAACTGAGTTACCATTATTATTTTATACTATATTTTACATTAATCCATTTTATTTTGTGCACACTCCCGGATTCTAGCATTACCTATTCATTGTGTACAGTGACATATTTGGCATTAATAATTTCTTCGCCACTGTTTTTCCCTCACACACATTATTTTGAATTCAATAATATTCTAATTTAATATATACTTGTGAGTAAGCTAAAGGCTGATTGTAAGCCTATGTGAAATGATTTTGGGATTCTGAGTACATTTTCTGTGGACTGGTATTTGCCCAACAGGTTTGCCCATTATCACAGCAACCATTTAGTAGTCCCCATCCATGCCCTTCTGTCAGTAGACTCTAGCTTCCTGCCTCTCATCTTGTGGGAAGGTCTGGCTGGTTGCTAACCCCACTAGCTTTCAGGAGCCTACTGTACCTTGAATGTGTATTGGAGGTGAATGACAGGCTCTCTCTGAGGATTTCAAACTGCCTTTGTCCCCTTTTCCTCTCTACCCCAAAGTCCTGAAAATCACCACTTCTTCAACTTCCAGCCCCTGAATCTCCTCATCTCTCCCTCTCCCAGTCTAATGATACTCATTTTCTGTCCCCCTGACTTTTCGACTCTTCTCCTTTTACCATCCCTGAAGTTCAGCCATCTTTGTCAGACCTGCAAAATCCCCTTATCCACCCCCTTTTTCCCCACACCATCATGTGCACTCCTTTTCCTCCCCCTACTTCTCCCTACAACCGCTCCACTGTGTAATCTCTGCTCTCTCCATACTCCTTGAGACCTCCCATCTGAAGTGGTCGGATACTAACGGTGAGGATCAGTAGTTTGTTGTTCTTTCTATTCTCTATATGATGCTGCATTAAGACATACGGAGCAGGGAGTCTATGAGAACTGCAAGGTGGTGCTGGGAAGTGGCCTGGACAGCAGTATGAGCTGACTCCTATGAAAAGAAGGATGGCCCAATGGTTGGAGCACTAGCCTGAGACTCAAGAAAACAATTCAATCCGCTGCTCTGCCACATTTCTTGGATGACTTTGGGCAAGTCACTCTGGGCCAGATTTTTAAAGCTATTTTGGCATCTAACGCCCACTGGAGTTTAAATACCTTTAAAAGTCTGACCCTTAGTCTCTTCTGGTAGGATTTACAAGTGGAATTTAGACTGAGCATTGCAGCGCCAAGTGGCATTCACAACCCTGAGTGAGGTGCCCAGGCTCCCTATACAATGCATGGGCAGAATCTGGCACCTAAAAAAGGGATTCATTGCAGCCAGCACACTGAGCAGGTGGTTGCCTAAGCTCACTGGTAGGAAATGCTGAGGAGAAGGGTGAGGTCAAAGCCCTGCCCCTCAAAGGGAGTTAAGTACCTCGCTCTACTTGGGATTCACAGCTGTTAACTCTCACTTCCAGTTAGGAACCTAAGCCAGGTCAGTCCTTATTCAAGAGAAACCAAGAAGGAGGCCCTCTTATGCTCTGTAGCCCAGTGGTCAGAGCACTCATACAGGATGTGAAACCCAAGTTCACATCTTTATGCTGCCTGATCTAGAGAAAGAATTAAACTCATGTCTCAACCTGTTGGGTGAGTATCTTAGGGCTTGTTCTCACTATGGCAGGGAAGCATCGATTTTTTGGCGATAGATTTATCACGTCTCGTTAAGAGGAGATAAATCGATCGCCAGCGGCTCCCCTGTCTACTCCGGAAGTCCAGTTCATCAAGAGGCGCAAGCTGGAGTCGACGGGGGACCGCGCTACCGACTGCCGCCGCCGTGAGGACGGGAGGTAAGTCGGCTGTAGAGACGTCGATTTCAGCTACGTTATTAATGTAGCTGAAATTGCGTATCTATAGTCAATTTCTCCCCCTAGTGGAGACCAGCCCTTAATCAGAGGGCTAGAGGGTATTCTAGGGTGAGGCTTTTAAATAGTCAATGGAACAAGGTCTTAAACTTGGGTCTCTCACCCAAGGGTGAGTGCCCTTACTGCTGGGCTATAGAGTAAATCTTTCACTCACCCAATGACGATGTAAGTATTTTATACAATGTGGAACAGTTTCAGCACAAGAGATACCCACCCCAGGATACTCTATAGCCCACTTGGAAGGTGAGAGACCAGGGTTCAAATGCCTGTTCTATATTAGGCATAGTGAGGATTTGAACTTCGGTCTTTAACATCCGGGGTTAGCTAAAGGTAGATATGACATTTTCAAGAACAATATCTATCTTTCCACTTTAATTCAATGGAATTTTATTTTAATGCACCTATTCGAAAAGAAATACTCTTGGGCCTGCTGGGTTGTGTTGTGTATGCAGATATGTAACTCTGAGAGGATGCTGGAACACAGTGTATCTGCAGATGTATGGAAATTCTACTCTAGTCTATTATCTGTTTTTCAAGTGCGGACACTGACATTTTTGCTCAAAGGTGAAAATATGCCAGCAAGATATGGTTTGTTTATTGGTGTGATTTGCTTTTTTTTTTTTTAAGTGAATCCTCAGTGTACAAATAAATTCCAACCTGCTTGTTTCACACTGAAATATTTCTTCAGCTTTAGAAGGAGGGAGCAATTTACCCCCGTTCCTGTTCTCCAGGAAATAGCCCATGATAATGCACATAAGGCTAAATTATTCCATCCGATATATCTATTTAACCCTGTTGCTATTAGTGTGTTTACAGGAGCATAACCGAGGGCAGATTTTTCTAACATAAGTTGCTAGTGTTGGCAGTTGCTGCTGCCAGGAGCTGTGTCCTATTACTGAAGCACTGGGCAGACTTTATTAGGAGATTCTGCCTTCTGCTTGTTTACTGTCTGTCATTTACACATTGGGAAAGGTGAGCTAGAGATTTTTCCAGAAGAGATGTAAATTCTTCTTGTTAAAATAGTCTGGTGCTGAAGTTAAAGTTATTAAGAGTCAAACATCAGCTTAATGGCTAGCCCATGACAAGTGCGTATGTGCTTTTTCCTTCCAGTGTTATAAATTCAGCCCAAGCTGAAATAATGAGTTTTTCCTCATTTGCTGTAGACTTGGTCCTTGCAGACATAGTCTGAGGAATACTTACTTGTAATAACAGCAGTTTCCGCACAAATAGCCACTTAGAATTCATCCAAGAAAAGAGCAGCCCGAAAAGGAAGAAAACTTTCCCTAGCAAACTACTAAACATAAAATTGTTGCTTTAGGGCCACATATTGCTCCCTTCATTCCACCACAGAGGGGTTCTTGGCTCCTGAAAAGAAGGGTGTTGTTTCAGTGACATGCTTCTCCTATTTATTACCTGTGGATACCCGTTTTCAAAAATCAGTATTTGGCCCTATATGAGTTTCATGGATTCAGCTCTGTCCTCAGTGGCTCTTCGCCCACAGCAGAAAAGCCACCACACTTTTGAACACAGTTGGCAGTTTCAGCCCATTATTGAAATAGAAAGTTTTGGAAGCCAAGAGTGGGGTATTGGCAGAGCTGCATATGATATATATATATACACACACACACAGATTTTTCCCCTTTAACATTTATGAATTATTGAAATGTTTGACTCATTTGGGTCCATGTAAATAGTTTTTCTACCCTTCAAGGAAGAACAAATATTAAAAATAGTTAAGCAAATATGTCTACTTTGCTTTGAAGTGAGGTGGAAAGTAGAAAGATGCAGCTAATCAAATACTTCTACACTGGTCAAAGGTTGCAGGGTTGCAGAGCATCCTGCAGGCCTTATTGGCATTTTTCTTTAAAGTCGTAGGGGCCTGATCCTGTATTCCTTGTGTACCCAAAATTCCCCCGGAATTCAATGGGAATGTGGGATAAGGCCTTAAATAGCTAACCATATAGTCCATTTAGACTCTGATCTTGCAAAGGCTTACACACTAGCTGAATTTTATGCCCCACGAGCAGTCCAACTATACACAGTGTGCATAAAGTCTTTGCAAGACACATCTTATGCACATTTAACATGCGTGAATTCAGCTTTGCGGGGTCAGCAAAAAAATAAAAAAAGACAACAATAATTTAAAATTTTTATCTGTAGTGCTTTTGCTTTACGAGCTGACTACAGAACGTAACCCCAGCATAAGATGAGACTCGTCTGTACTGTGTTTAAAAAAAAACAAAAACCAAACCCTCCATGGCTACCTAGGACTTCACAGTTGTCACGATGCCGCACACCATGAATACTCAGGACTCCACAGAGTTAGATAATCAGCTAGGACTTGTATCCATCTACTCCAAAAGCACAGAACTCTACCTTGTTAGTAGTATGGGACCTATGACACAGGTAAACAGTTCTGATTGCATCTTCCAGACAACACTAGTGTGAACTTGCTCTCTTTTCTCTCTTGTGTACATGCACACACATACTTTCTCTTTATCCATTCTTAGCAGTATGTTCAGAACTAATTTAATAAAATATATCCCACACTTCCCCCCATTTTTATACAACAACAGATTTTTACTGATACTGTACTTTGTACAAGGAGACACAGTCTGATGGTGTCAATTAGGTCACAGGGAAGGTAGTTGCCTTTCAGTTGTATGGGAAAGCAGGAGACTTCCAAAATATTTCTATATTTTTAAAAAGATATCACAAATGTTTGTTACACAAGTGTTTTCACTAACAGACTTAACTTCAAACTCTTCCAGTTTCCTCCTCCTAAATGCTTTTAAACTGTAGCTGAATTCCTTGTGAACTAACCTATATGTTATCCTACTACCAAAAATGGAAGTGTATTAGTCATTCTTCTTTTTATAAAATTTAAAGCTCTAAAAAAATCCTTGATCATGATTTATGCTTCCAGATGTGTAACTAGATGTAATGATTAGAATAGCTTTCATGCTGTATTGCAATTTTCCTTTAAAAACTGATTTGTGTGCATGCTCTTCATTTCTTCCCCTATTGTTAAAGGAAGAGGAGAACAAGGCTCACTTTTTATTTCAGCCCTGGCAGGAGGATAGTCATAAGAATTTAGAGCTCAATCCTGCAGTCCTTACTGAAGGAAATGACCTATTTATTTCATATTTTCTATGAGCAAAACAAGAAGCTGTTTTTAGGTCTTTTCCCCCTTCTATAAATATTATTTTATTATTTTTCTTTGTAATAATAATGCTGTTATTTTTCAGAAATAGCATTGAAAATCAAACAAGCTAATATAACAACTATAGAACACATTGACACATAGCAGTATATTTCTGTTTTGTTTCCAGAGAATATACAATTTTGCAGTTTCAGCATTTTACAAATAATGGGCAAGATCCTCATAATTTCAATGGATCAAGTCATGCTGATTGACATCAGCTAAACATCTGGTCCCATATTTAGGGGCTTGTGTATGCACTATATTAATTAATTTTATAAAACGTTTTCTAAACATATAGAAGTACCACTTTATACTACAGGTACCAGACTTTCAAAAATTCACATTTTCAATCAATGCTGTTAAAAATCAAATCTGATTATAGGTTCAGACCTTGTACAAAAAGTTTTATTTTTTCAGGGGGGATTCTGAATCTGTGTATATCACAGTTCATAAGTGAAATGTAATTATGTTCTAGTCAAACATGCATTATTTTGGGAAACTTCTATGCTCTGTACTATGCAGGAGAGCAGGCAAGATAATCACAGTGGTCCCTTCTGGATTTATAATTCATGAATCTATGAATCTACATAGCCGTAATATCAGTTGTGTTGATGGGCACCACTAGAATTAAAGCTCACAATTGAGAACATACAGGCTAGGTGTAAAGGAAATTATTTCCTCCTATCTATATTGTGGAACATTTGCTGCCATACCGGAGAGCTATCTAAGTGAGAGTTCTCAGAAGGTTTAAAACCAACTCACTATTTTAGATTTTTTTAAAGGAAAAACTCAGGAAAACTCTTGAAATAATATTTTCCTCCCCTTCAACAAACTCTTTAGGTTTTTTTGGAATATGAACACAATAAGTATGGGACAGATTTTAGTACTCTTATGATGAGTAAATCAATGGGACTACTAAAGGAGAAATGATGAGTAGAAAACCTGAGGGTATGAGAATCTGACCCTATCATATTAATAGGGTTTGAATGCCAAGGCCACGCATCAAAATTATAACATGAACTGTGTATTCTATACACTTGTGGCAGATTTGGAAATCCTGAGGATGCTTTGATAAGCAAAGGCTTTTCAATCAACATTAAAATTAGCTTAATTTGATCTCCTTTGATATGTGGTTTATTAAATTGAAGATCCAATTTCTGCTCTCTGTTAAACCAGTATAAATCCAGAATAATTCTATTGACTTCAAAGGAGTTACTCTGGATTTGTGACCGTATAACAAAGCACAATTTAGCCCAAAGTGTGTTGACATTTTTCACACAACACTCTAGCCAGCTTAGTTACAAACGAGTCAAAAATGTCCCTCCAGTAAAACAGGAATTTGAAAGGTTCTACAAATAATTATCATAACCAGTTGTCAGAAATCACTTTGTCAACAATACAATACAAATGAAACAGAAGAATCATTATAATCAGCTGGTTGACACATGTATTTGGTATATAATAGCATCCCATTGTAATTCACACTAGTTTTGCCCCAGCTAATTATACTTTGTAAGCGGAATTCAGCCTAATTTAGAAGAGAAGCACCAGATGAAACAGCATATATTTCCATACACCAAAGCTCATATCAAAAGAGGAAGGACTCTTACCTAGCATACAAACACATTTGGCATTCTGATCAGGACTATCAAATGAGATTTCTCCACACCTCTGAAAGAAAAAGAGGGACATATTTAATGTGAGACCTGGTGGCAGTATTCCTAAAACTTGTACATCTGTGTTCTCTGCTGCATTTATTCCCCTCAGCACTGGTAAGATACAGAGATCCACAATTCAAGGGCAGATGGCATGGTCAGAAAGCTCTCTGGTAGCCCAAATTTTGGAATGAGAAAACAATCTGCTTATATTGAGTAAGGATGGGTAATTCATACACCTCATTCTCTTGCTGTGAGCACAGTATTAACTGCATATTTGCAGGGAGGACCAACAGCAGAACTGGGTAGAAAATAAATGTATGACTTCTTGGTTAGTTCAAGGTATTTTAATTTCAAGTCGTGGTATGAAATATAGATGGGACACTTGGTGAACTGGCACTCATGGAGCTCCTGCCTGGAGTCTCATCCTAAAATGCACAAAGTATTAAGTATAAGACTTTGCAGGTCCACTACCACTCACCAACACTGTCACAAAGCCAGAAGGATATGGCTATGGGATGGTGCTAAAAAACAGTGTGAAAAAGCAATGCCTTCCCTGCTGTGCACAGATTGGGAACAGAGAACTAGTGACTTAGCACCTCATTTCTTGGGAAGGCCTGAGTCAGGTGAGGAAACTTCAACTTGATACTTTTCCACATCTTTGATTTGAACCCATTGTATAGTGTACTTAAAATTTATTAAGAGGTAGAAACAGTTTCTAAAGAGACCACAGGCCCTGTACCTGCTAGCAAAAAATACACGAGTTCTTTAGTTGTGTTGAACATAAGCTCTGAACAAAGGAACATCTCTAATAAATAGTTTGCTAATATACATTAATTTGTTTATATTCTGAGAAACCAAGAATACTTTAATATCTCTAAGACTGTAATATCTATGGGTAAAGAGTGTGTTTGTAAAGTGCAATTAAATGATAGCACTATGAATGTGAGTTTTATTATTAATGAATAATCTACATAGATACATCCTTTTCATGGCACATGTTGCATGTAATATGGTTTATATTTTTAAGGATTCTGTTCATACTATCATATTTCACACTCTCTTATTTAGGAGGAAATTGGTTTTCATATTCATGAGAGCATAATTTACAGAAGGTAATGTTAAAAAAAAGACAATTTTCCCCTATGACTATAGGGCTGTTAATAGAACACTAGGATTTGTGCTAACTACTTGTACCTACACTATAAACTTACATCAGCATATCTATATTGCTCAGGGGTATGAAAAATCTACACCCCGAGCAACGCAGTTATATCGACCTAACCTCCTGGTTTACAAAGTGCTATACTGACAGAAGAGCTCCTCTTGTCAATATAGCTATTGCCTCTTGTGGAGGTGGATTAACTATGCTGACTGGGTAAGGTCTCCCATTGGCATAGTAGGGTCTGCACTGAAGCACTACAGCTGGAGCATTTTAAGTGCATGATCTGTCCTGAATACCTTCCCAGACGTGAAGAAGAGCTCTGTGTCGCTCAAAAGCTTCTCTCTCTCTCTTGCACCAACAGAAATTGATCCAGTAAAAGCTATTGCCTCACTCACTTGGTCTTGCTAAATTTTCAAGTAGTGATTTAAAGCAAAGTACATTTTCTTTCATATTTTAATGTAAATAAGGATAGTTTATGTCCTTCCTTACCCAGTTATATATTATCTATAATATGTCTGACAATGTTTATAACAATTTAGAACAGAGTTTTACAAAAAATTATTAATCCTCATAACAACTCTGTTTAAAATGTGAGTATTATTACCCCTATTTTTCATATCAGAAAAACTAAATTATAAGATTTATTCAATTTATATAAGGCCACAGAGGAAATGAGTATCAGAATAGGAATGTCTGGTCTTGTTCAGAGACAATTGCAATACAGTAGACTCTCAATTATCCAGGATTGGGTTAACCAGGATGTTAAAAAAAAAAAATGTGTAACTCACAGGGCCGGCTCTGGCTTTGTTGCCACACCAAGCACACACACACACACACACAAAAAGCCCATCTACCAGGGCATAGGGCAGCCAGTGAACCAACACCTCAACCCCCCCGGCGCAGGGTGGCTGGTGAACCAACCCCTGCCCTCCCCATATTTCCTATGGATGGTGATTATCTGGGATTTTATTAACAGGGATTAATTTTTCCCTATCATCCTGGATAATCGAGTCTCTACTGTATGCTCTCTGGTCCCTTGTATGGATAACCACCTCATTTTTAATTTTAATTGCTAAAAGTTTATAATGCTGTGAATACACTGGTGCATCTTAAGGGTTTGATTCAAATTAATAGAAAGACTCCCATCAATGTCAATAGTGATTGGATTTTGGGCCCTTATAAATAAAGAAAGTGAGGAATACTTGTAGCACCTTAGAGACTAACCAGTTTATTTCAGCATAAGCTTTCATGGACTATAGCCCACTTCATCGGATGCATAGAATGGAACAGAAGTAAGATGCATTTATACACACAGAAAGAAGAAAAAAAGTTGTACATTAGCATACCAATTCTAAGAGGCTGTTAAATCTGGATGGGCCATTATCAGCAGGAGAAAAAATACCTTTTGAAATGGATTTCTGTGTCTGCACAAGATAGCAAGTGTTGAAGATAAATTAACTCAGGAAATGCAATCAATTAGTGTAATGAGAGAACCATTCGCAAGTCCTATTTAGCCCCTGGTTAATTGTATCCAATTTGAAAATTAATTCCAGTTCCTCAGTTTCTCATTGGAGTCTGTTTTGTAAGTTTTTCTGTTTCAAAATTGACACCATCAAATCTTTAATGGATTAATTTATCTTCAACACTTGCTATCTAGTGTAGAAAAGTCCACGAAAGCTTATGCTGAAATAAACTGGTTAGTCTCTAAGGTGCTACAAGTATTCTTCACTTTCTTTACGGATATAGACTAACATGGCTGCTATTCTTGAACCTATAAATAAATAGGTCTCATTCCACGTCACTCAATTCCAAGTCTGTAACCATAGTCTTAACTATGGGAAAAGTTAAGAATTAAACCAGAATCCAGTGTCAAGTACCTTGGAAGCAATAGTGCACAAATGTAACCCCATTCACCATATTTTGTTATTCTAAATATTTTATACTCTGTACTGTCAGTGCTCCTGGGAGCAGAGCACAGAATATATAGTAAAGCAAAAGTCCACATTACTGAGCAGTTTTGGCTAGCCTCTCAAAGTATCTCTTCTCCTTCTGCTTTCTTTCCAGTTTAATTTCCTTTAACCTTTTCAGTACCTGTACCATTTTCTCTTGTGTAAATGGAAGCGATTAGTACCTTCCCTTTAAAGTACATTTTCTCATTTCAGTGAGTGACAGTTATAGCAAGAATCCAAAACATCAGGTAAAAAGTATATAAGGTTTAAGATAATACAGAACACCAACATCATAATTAGACTAAACATTTGGGATCTACCATTTTTACACTCTTCTTCACTTCCCCCACACCAAAATAAATAAATAAAAAAACCCCAAGCAAACAAAAGTCTCACTCCCATATGCAACCACTTCATATATCAGTGCATCTAAAAAGAGAAATCGGATGTCCTCTATTGCCCCTCCCCCAGCATCCAGCCCTGTTCTCCCAAAAGATTTCAAGAGATAGCATCAGTATTTCAAAGTCTATTATAGGAAAGCTTCCCCACAGCAGACTCAAAAATGTTCTCTGTTCTTTAGAAAAAAATAATCTTCCAATTCCTTCTTTTTGCTCCAAGATCAGAATGTTTATTCATATGTAGGCAGTGGCATTGGAACAGCTTTCATAGTAGGGGTACTGAAAGCCATTGAACAAAACTGTAAATCGGGTATATGATGGAAACCACTTTAAGCCAGCGATTGCACTGCCAGCACCCCTAGTTCCAGCATCACTGTATACAGGCAATTTAGCAAAGTGCAGCAGAGCTAAATGGAACTGTAACGGGGTCCACTCACCTCTTTCTAGCAACCCCTGTCTCAGTGCTTGTGCCTGCTCTCTCACTTAGTTTGTGATTGGGTCATTGGTGACTCAGCCCTCCGGCCAAGTCACACACTGTGTGTGTGATAAAGCAAAGCAAAGCAAACCACTTCTGGGGTATAAATCCAACCAGGGGGCTTATTTCAGCACCCTATGTAAAGTCCTTCCATCTGCAGCCCTATCCTGGGACTGACTCTTCAATCAGTTCCTCATGGCCTATCACAGTATCCTGGTCCAAACTGTCTCTCAGCCACTTCTGGGTTCCCTCAAATTAGCCCTGCTCTTTAAGCAGTCCCAGGCTTGATGTGGAGCCACAACCCCCAGGGCTCCCTGCCTGGAGATTTCACATCTCTTTTGGGCCTTTCTGGCCCCAGCTCTTCAGCTGGGCACCTCAAAAAGTTCAGCTCCCCTTCTGGGGTGTAAAGTCCAGGCCACTTTCCCAGTGGCTGGGGAGGAGGGACCTAGGCTCACCCTCTATTTTAGATCCCAGTCCAGGGTCCCTATTAGATATCCATCATATCCCTTTAAATACATTACATTGCTGCTACAGTTCCTTGGGCCACTTCCCCATGGTTCCAGCACATTCTTCACCATTACTTCAGGGCTTTGTCCTGGTGGAATCCCAGCAGCCATCTGGGAACACTATCCACTCTCCTCCAGCTCTAGCAAGGAACTGATCTCACTCTGGCCCTGCAGCTCTTCTTATACTAGCCTGCTGTGCCCTGATTGGCTGCTTCCCATACAGCCACTCTGGGTAGCTTGGAGGACCTCTCTAATGCCCTTTTCTGTGGCAAGGTGAGGAGGGGGGGGGGGAGAGGGAGGGCGCGCTCAAGGCCTAGTACACCCTGTCACAAGAACATATCCACGTTTCCTAAAATATTCAAGCTCCTGTCCTCTCCCATATCTCATTTACATTTTCCACTTGTGATCCATGGGAAGACCTATCCGGCCAAATTAGGCCTAATGTAGAGCTGTACCTGTTTTACCATAGTCAATGGAATCACAGCAGGGATGATTTAGGGCTTGGCTACATGGGGAAAGTGATTGGAATAACTATTCTGGAATAACCTATTCTGTAATGGCTATTCTGGAATAGCCCCTTGTGTGGATACTCTGTTCTGGAACAAATGTGATTATATTCCAAAATAATTACTCCACTTTGAAAGGGCACTAGTTATACCCAAGTAATGATACTTTTATTTTAAAAGAGAGTGTCTATTGTCCACCTGGAACACTATTCTGGAATAGTTTATTCCGCATTAGTTATTCTGGTCAGTTTCCCCATGTAGACAAATCCAGAGGCCAATTTTGTTTGAAAAAGTAAACCAAATCCTTTATTTACAACATTTTAAGTTGCTGAGGCAATAATCTTGCTAAATTCACTAGAATTTTACCTTGGTTAGCCTTTCTAGCTTGAACTTCCTCACATCTTTCGATAATCATTATAAATCAAACTTTCTTTTCTAACGAATAAGGGACATTAGTGCTACATGTCTCATATCCATTGGGAAAACTGCCAAAAGTAATTAATTCTTTTCTCATCTATTGTTGTCATGGGAAAAGTTGTTTCCTAACCTATTGGATATGCTTCTTTTTTCCTACTGCTAGTGAAAAAGTAGCATGTTGTGTATCTTCTATGGAATGAGAAACTTTCTCTCTGAAATCCTTTTGTGTTGACTTGTAGTGTACCTTGTCTGTTATGAATGAAATGGATTAGACATATTTATTCAGATTTGCTCTGCACATCAGTTTTTTTAGGTGCATTACTAAAGTTAAAAGCCTAAGCAGCAATTAAAAACATAATGAAAGAGGATTACATAAAAATCTCTATCCTCAAAACTTTCCCAAGATAAGTAATATCATAATTAGATGGAGTTTGCTCTGGGCTTGGGAAAGACTACTATAGTATATCATTGTTACAGACTGTCCTGCAATAGGATTTTATATGGAGGTGTAGAGTTATTCTGCTCACTCACGCTAACAGACTGGGCGTGTCTTATTTGAACTAATTCAAGCAGAGAAATAGGAGAATAGACAGGATGTCCTGCAGGAGAAGACTTGAAAATAAGCCAGGTATGGGAGAAAGTTTGGGCAATGGTCTATGTTGAACTGTTTAAAAGTACTGACCTACTCAAGGCAGAGCTGATCAAAAATTGGAATTCCCATCCATGGATTGGGCTGTCCAGACAGACTACAACTCCCATGATGATGCACTTATGTTGCACCATAGCAGTTCATCTAGAGGGGAACAGGGGCATGTGGCACCCTACTAGAATTCTCATGAGACACCATGGCGCAGCGCAAGTGGACACAAATTAATGTTGAACTGACCCAGAACTAAATATTTTGATTCAGTTCAACAACCTAAAATGTCATTTGGGTGAACTTGACCTGAAATGAAGTATTTTGTTTTGATTTTCCTGCTGGAAAATTGAAAAAAATGTCAGCAAAATTGAAAATTTGGATTTTGGGGGAAACTGCTATTTTCCATCCAAAAACATTCGGACACTATTTCCTGACCAGCTTGGGACATTGTTAATTAAGCTATGTTTCTGGAGGCAGAGGATGAAATCTTGACCCCATTTAACTCAGCAAGGGCATGTCTACATGTACCGTTGCAGCACATCTGGTGAAGACGCTCTATGCCAACAGAGGCAAGCTCTCCCCTTGGTATAGTAAAACCACCTCTGCAATCAGCAGAAGCTATGTCTGCTGGAGAAGCTCCGCTGCTGACATAGTGTTGTGCACCTGAGCACTTATGTCAATGTAACTTATATCACTCAGAGGGGTGGTTTATTCATACCCCTGAGCAACATACATTACACTGATTTAGACAGTACTGTAGACAGCCTGAGAGTGTTGCCATTAACTACACTGCAGCCAGGATTTCACAAAAAGACTATATGCAAATCACAGGAAAGGGATGAGTTTTGGACAGCACTTCAGTCAGGAAACCGCACAGGGACTCTATTTGCAGGCATATATGTAAAGTACTGGGCAATATCCGTGGCGTAGTTCCATTAAAGTCAGCGGAAGTACATCAGTTTACGCAAGTTGAAGATCAGGCCAAAACCCAGTGGAAATTGTATTGTCTTTGAGAATTTTTGCTTATTTTTTTTCTAAAACTTTTAGACACTACTGTTATGTTCCATACATATTGACATAAGCACAATATGTATATGTTTAGGAGGTGAGTCCTCACTACGCTAAGCTTACTCAATATTTTCCAAGAATTCATTTGATTTTTCTTGACACTTTTCTGAGGTAATACATTCTGCTCCTCCCAAGAGCAGAGGGAAATGGATAATGCAGAACAAAATTATTTGGTTAAAAAGCTTAACTTTTTTATTCATTTCCCCGTTTCACTGTGCTGCATATGCTTTCTCATTCTGACAGATTTATGGATAAAAATGCAGAATTTAATGCATTTTGATGCCAAAATAGACAGAAAGCTTCTGTGCTCCTATGGAAAACTATGGCGGGAATGGGACTGTTTCTGGAGCAATAAATGCTTCTTTCATTTCTTCTCTTTTACAGTGGTTGTTTCTCATTTAAACTTTCCTGACATTTTGCACGTCATAAAGAAAAAAAAAAAGGGGAAACCAAATATTTTCCCCTTTTAAAATGTACAACCCTAATCCCCTCCATTATAGAAATACTCTACTTTATTTATATATAAACACTTATATAGGCACTTGCAGTTCAGCTATCTGTGAGGCTCCGTCAGTGTGGTAAAACAGTTATCTGCATAAAAGAAGGTTGGAACTTTTCATTTGCTTTAAAAACAGCTGCATTTTGTATAAATATATGAAATAAATGTTATAGCAATTTCAGTAAGGGTCAGAGTTAGTGCTCCTCTGGCATGGGCTGCCTTTAGTTATGTTCCTAAAACTGCCTGAAAATAGGAGGTTGCATGATATTCTTAGGTTTGAGTGATGAGCAAAAAAGCAAGCAAGACATGAGTCAACATCAGTGCTAAGGAAATATAGTAACATAGGAATTGCTGTACTGGTCAACCCTTTGGTCCTGCTAGTCCTGTATTCTGTTTATGCCAGTGGCCAGATGCTTCTGAGGATGATGCAAGAAACCCTGAAGATATGGGGTAATCTTCCCCCGTGAATGTCTAATCCTAATCGCTAACAAATAAGAGATTGGTTTAAGGCCTGAAGCACAAGGTTGATATCCCTTCTAATACAATAAGCAGTGATAATATTAACTCTTTCGGTTCTTATCCATGTAAATGTCAACAAACCCTTTCTGAATTTTGCTAAATTCTTAGCCTCAACGACATCCAGTGGCAGTGAATTCCATAGCCTAATTATGCATTGTGTAACAAAGTATTTCCTTTTATCAGTTTTGAATTTGATACCTTTCAGCTTCAGATTGTAATGCCCAGAGAAAGGAACAAGGTCCATCCCCCCAGGAACCAGGAGTGACTGGCTTGGTCAGAGACCCCCGGAGGCTGTCACCTGATGTGCTGGAATTACCTCTGAGCCCTGCCAGTTTGGGATTCCAGAACCCTGCCTTGTTGAGCCAGACATGTTAGCCTGCTGCAACACAAACCCAAGTCGGCTCCATGCCCCCAAACTTGCAGACTTTAACCAAAAATTGTTCAGCAGGTCACCTCTCTCCAGCACCCAGACACCCAGCTCCCAATGGGATCCAAACCCCCAAATAAATTCATTTTACACTGTATAAAGTTTATACAGGATAAAATCATAAATTGTCCACCTTCTGTAACACTGATAGAGAGATATGCACAGCTGTTTGCTCCCCCAGGTATTAATCACTTACTCTGGGTTTACTAATAAACAAAAATGATTTTATTAAGTACAGTAAACCCTCGATTTAACGGACCCCGATTTAACGGACTTCGGATGCAACGGACAAAATTTCCGATGCATCCGAAATCCGTTATTGGGGGCTGCCGGCTCCCGCAGAGGGAGCTGGGCGGGAGCTGTCAACTCCTCCCCCCCCCCGCTCCCCGCAGCGGGGAGCCGGGCGGGGGGGTTGACAGTTCCCGCCGGGCTCCCCGCTGCCGGGAGCCGGGTGGGCGAGTTGACAGCTCCCGCCCGGCTCCCCGTAGCGGGGAGCCCGGCGGGAGCTGTCAAACCCCCCCCCCCCCCGGGTTGACAGTTCCCGCCCGGCTCCCCGCAGCCGGGAGCCAGGCGGGAGCTGTCAGCCCACCCGCCCGGCTCCCCGTTGCGGGGAGCCGGGCAGGTGGGGGGGGGGTGTTGACAGCTCCTAAAACCTCTATATAAGGGACTAATTCGGGTGAGGGGGTGTCCGTTAAAGCCAAAAGTCCTGTTATTTAATGATTTTAAAAAATTATTAAATAACGGACTTTTGGCTTTAACGGACACCCCCTCGCCCCAATTAGTCCGTTAAATCGAGGTTTCACTGTACTAGCAGAAATACCCGGCATTGCTCAGGTCCGTCGGAAGTGGGGAAGGGGACCCAGCATTGCTCGAAGACAGCTAAGCGAGTGTGGGGTCCGTTGGAGGGGGGGAGGGGGGGAGGGGGGAGAGAGCTGAGCGAGTGCCGGGGCCATTGGAGGGGGGGCGGAGGCAGAGAGCTGAGTGAGTGTGGGGTCTGTTGGAGGGTGGGAGGGGGAGAGAGAGCTGAGCGAGTGGGTGGGGGGTGTTGGAGTGGGGGGAGGAGGGGGAGATTTTAAAAATTTTCGATTCTTACCTGAGGGGCGAGAGAGCTGAGCAAGTGCAAGGTCCATGGGGGGGGGGGGGGGGGAGGGAGCTGAGTGAGTGGGGGGGGGCGTTGGAGGGAGGGAGGGGGGTGAGATTTTAAAATTTTTTGATTATTTCCTGAGGGGGGAGAGAGCTCAGCGAGTGTGGGGGCCCCTGGATGGGGGGAAGAGAGCTGATCGAGTGTGGGGTCCATTGGAGGGCAGAGAGGGGAGAGAGGTGAGCGAGTGCCGGGGCCGTTGGAGGGGGGGCGGGGGCAGAGAGCTGAGCGAGTGCGGGGTCCGTTGGAGGGGGGTATTATTACATCATAACGGTCACAGAACAGCAGGTGTTAACCTGCTGCCCAGCTGATGTGAATGGGCTTTAAAGAATTTCACCCCTGGGGGGCGTCAGAGGTGAGATTTGAAATTTTTTTGACTCTTACCCTGATTAGGACCCTAAGGCCTATAACTGTACCAAATTTCAAGTCTCTAGCTCAAACGGTGTGGAAGGAGTAAGGGAACGTACATACATGCACGCATACACCATTTGACTTTTATATATATAGATAAAAAGCAGGATTTAAGTGGTTTTGAGTAATAACAGACAGAACAAAGTAAGTCACCTAGCAAAATAAAGCAAAACCACACAATTCTAAGCCTAATACATTAAGAAACTCTTTACAGGTAAAATCTCACCCTCAGAGATGTTCCAATGAGCTTCTTTCAAGTACTAGAATCAGAGAGGTAGCCGTGTTAGTCTGGAATAGCAGAGGTAACAAAGTCCTGTGGCACCTTAAAGACTACCTGCCTCTGGACACTTCCACTGCTTGCATCCGACGAAGTGGGTATTAGCCCACGAAAGCTTATGCTTCAAAACTTTATAGTTAGTCTTTAAGGTGCCACAGGACTTTGTTACCTCTTTCAAGTACTAGACTCCTAGTCTGGGCCCAGTCCTTTCCCCCGGTACAGTCCTTGTTAGTTCCAGCTCAGGTGATAACTAGGGGATTTCTCATGACTGTTCCACCCCTTTTATAGCTTTGGCCCAAGGCGGAAATCTTTTGTCTCTCTAGATCCCCACCCCTCTTTCTAAATGGAAAAGTACCAGATTTAAGATGGATTTCAGCATCATGTGATGTGGTCACATGTCTGTGAGACCCCCCCCCCCCACGACTCCATTAGTTCTGGGATGGCTTACAGGAACACAGGAAGGCTTGCAAGTAAACAGAGCCATTTACAACCAATTGTCCTAGTCAATGGGACCCATCAAGTTTCTAAACCACCATCAATTGTCCACACTCTGTATAATTACAAAAGGACCCCAGGGTTATACTTTATATTTCTAGCTTCAGATACAAGAATGATACATATATACAAAAATAGGAGGAATATATTCAGTGGGTTGTAACCTTTGTTATGACACCTTATAAGAGACCTTTTCCATAAAGCATATTCCACTTAAATCATATTTACACTCTTAAGCATATTTCCATAAAACATATCGAGCGCAACGTCACACCAGGAAACACTCCTGTGGGGTAACTTCACTTTCCGACACCTCCCCAGGCCATGCCTCTGCACCAGGCCGGTAGGGCAAGCCACCTACATCTTTCCCATACTAAAGTCACAGACAGAGAAGCCACAGACAAACAGACAAGTCACTGTGTCCATGACATTTTCGCCATGAAGACAAACCGACAGCCCTACACTTTATGTACGTGGGAATCACTAATGCCTCAGGACAAAGGTCATAGGTCAAATCTTAGACATTACTAGATTCAGCAAACCATCCTTCTCAGCAATACCCTCAAGCTCACTATTTGCTATTACTACATCAAATATTGCAGAATTAAGAAAATCACAATCATACCAAATTTTAGTGTATGGGCTTTCTATTTTTTTCTATTTCTTGTAATGGGCTTTTACTATTTGACAGCAGCATGATGCATAGTTATTCAATCAAACATCAGGAAGCACATTAGCATTTAATTCTTTAATGATATAGCATCTTCTGGAGCTCAGTTGTTATAGAACAGCGGGGCTGAGCCTGGGCAAATTTTGTTTGAGATTATGTTTCCTTTTCCAAGCTTCCCTTTTGAAAGGGCAGGTTTCACTGTGATCCAGGCAGTTAAATGCATTAGCCTAACAACAGTTCAGCATTCTGTCAGTCTCCAGCAAAAACCTGGCTCTGCAGTTGGTTCTGGTATTTACCGTGCTGTAGACCTTCAGCCAGTCAAAATAGGAGACACGACCAAATGAGTAATTACACTAAATTGACCCAAAATTCCCAAGAAAACCATTGTTGCCAGAAGTCAGCAACTACTCTGTGGGCTAACTATCCTGAGGTGAACCTTAAGGCAGTTCATTCCCTCACAAACCTGTGATTTACTATGGTTAGGAGTTGTTTGAAATGGATTAATGTTGTTGGAAAATGGACATGGCAGCTTAACAGCTTTGTTTTCTTCTTCAGTCAAGGGAAAAAATGTTAGCTTAACAGTGTGTGTGTGACTTCATTGTTCAGGTGCCAGCAAGATTGACACCATTGAGGATCTGCGCTTCAGTATAAATCCCCTATTTTAGATGTTTATAGGTCAGGTGCTATTAGGTGAAACTTGGACTACAAAAGTCTCAGCCATTTTTCTTTTTAATAAAGTAATCAGTCATAATGGAGTGCGCATTACCAGGCTATTTGGGCATCTCTGTTAGCTATCTCATGATGGCTGTAGTCATCCAAGAAGCACACCAATAGCTTAGTGTGTTGGCATGAAACCCCATCACAGGCTGGAAAGGGATTAATAGTCAATTATGGCGCTGGTGCAATAGATGTACTTAATTAGTTGCTTTCCAACCAGAGGGGTGTGACTGGGAGGCATCAGGTGATAACTTAATGGATACCAGGGCACCACCAACAGGCGGAACCATAGGGAACAAAGGGACTTCTCTCAGGAAGCCTGAGCCTGAGAGAGACACTTTCTGGGATGCGCATGCTGAACGCCGGAGCAGGGGGAGAAGCTCTGTAGTAGCTGATGGAGGCAACTTAAAATGAAGGCAGAGAGGGTAGATTTGTTGAGAGGCTCTGATTACTAGTTTGAGCTTTAGTTTCCAGAGAGGGATTGGACTTTGATGGTTCTCAGGAGGAGGGTGTAGATGGCTTGGAGCACAGAAACCTCTTGGGGTTGCCAACTGATGTGCCAAGACTAGTTCTGCCCCTGATTCCTTGCCCCTAACCAGCATGGGACTCCAGAATCCTGTCTGGTTTGAGTCAAGACTTGTTAGCCTGCTCCAAACCCAGACCCAGATCTAAACCATGTCCCCTAACAGCTGTAGGCTTACCTGGAAACAGGTTAAGAAGTGTTCTTGCCTTTAGCACTCAGATGCTCAACTCCCAGTGGGGTGCAAATCCTAAATAAATCCATTTTACCTTGTATAAAGCTTATACAAGTTAAACTCATAGATTGTTCGCCCTCTATAACACTCAGAGAGATATCCACCGCTGGTTGCCCCCTATCTCCAGGTATTAATACATACTCTGGGTTAAATAATAAGTAAAAAGTGATGTTATTAAATACAGAAAATAGGATTTATGTGGTTCCAAGTAGTAACAGACATGACAAAGTGAATTACCAAATAAAGTAAAATAAAATATGCAAATCTTTCTCTAATACAGAAATAAAATTGAACACACACAAAATCCTCAGCCTCAGATGTTTCAGGGAGCTTCCTTTTACAGATTAAACTCCCTCTAGTCTGGGTTCAGCTATCACTCACACCTCCTGTAGACACTGTTCTCTGTTCCAGTTTCTTTCAGGTATCCTGGAGGGTGGAGAGGCTATCCTTTGAGCCAGCTGAAAACAAAATGGAGGAGTCTCCCAGGGGCTTTTATAGACTTTTCTCCTCTGGGTGGACATCCCTCCCTCCCCTGTGTAGAATCCAGTCACAAAATGTAGATTTGGAATCACATGGGCAAGTCACATGTCCATGCATGACTCAGGACTTGCAATTAGGAGCCATTGCTCACATGCTACCTTGAATGTCCTCAGGGAGACTTCTTATGTGGAATGGAGCCTCCCAAGCTCTTTTGTCTGTTAAGTGCTTCTTGATTGGACACTTAACTTGCACATTCCTTTCCCAAGAAGCTGACCAAATGTTTGATGCAAGTATACAGCCAATATTCATAACTTCGAACACACAAAATGGTACATGCATACAAATAGGAGGAATAGATTCACTACATCATAACCTTTACACAGATATGTTGCATGGCATATGTAGCATAAAACATATTCCAGTTACATCATACATACATTTATAAGTATATCCCCATAAAGCCTTATGGGGTGAAACATCACAGAGGGCTGAACTGCACACAGAGATAAATGATCTTCAGGCAGCACTAGCATCACAGATTCCTGCAACATCATGGCCTGACACAAGGGGACACACTAATGGCAACTGTGTGAATCACCACTAGAAGTGCACACCCCAGCAGCAGTGCACTGATATTAAAGTATGGTTCAACTTAAATTTAAATTGTAAAAATTTTAAATGTCTGTGGTTTATGCAATATATCCTTCCTCCACAAAAAATAGTTCTTAGTAGAAGGAAAATAGAAAACAGTAAGGAAAAATTGCAAACACCTTTTCTCTACTATTTGTTTAAAACTTTTTAAAGGCTACTTGCATTTAAACACTAGCCTGATGAACCACATGACTACTTTGCCTCCTTCTAAGTCCTACAAGTACATCTGTCCCTTTTAGGTTTAAGGTTAGCAGCCGTGTTAGTCTGTATCCATAAATAAAATGAGGAAGACTTTGTAGCACCTTAGAGACTAACCAGTTTATTTCAGCATAAGCTTTCGTGGGCTATAGCTCACTTCATCGGATGCACAGAATTGAAGAAAGTGGCTAATCACAACTCTCATTTTCTATTGAAAAGAACTAAATATTGGGGAAAATACTTTGAAATACAAGTCTTCAGTTCAACTTGATCAGAGTGGAGCCCATCAATATTAGCAAACCTTTGGAAAGTAGTCTGCATGATTTAGTGAAATATACTGCAACAGCACACCTCTTCTGTCAAGGCTCAGTTTTTCCCCTCTGGCACTAGGGAGATCTGGAGTAAATCAATCCTACTCTGGAGTTTTAATTCTTACACTTGTTTACTTACAATATTTACAGGGTAGGCCCTAAGGTTGGCTCAAGAGGTTTCTTTAAACAAAGAAAAAAAATACCTTTTCTAACTTCCAGTACACTATTGTCTTTTCTTATGTTGCCTATCAATCACCATCTATCCTCTCTAACCCACTCTGGGACCAAATATGCTGGGAACTATGGTGCTCCTTCCCAAACCAAAATAAACAAAAGATTTCCCTCATAGAGAAAATAACTCTTTATCTAGGCCTTTTCCTTTTACTGTACACAACCCTTCTGCACTCTGCTTCCTATCTCTTCTCTCCCATTGGAAGAAGTTTTTAAAGGTCACATAATGGGTGTTCATAATTAACTTGAGGTAATCTCTTTTCACAGTTCATAGGAAAAAGAACTTTATCCATTCTATGACTGAAAAACCTGCCTTTATAACCACCCTTTCAGAACTGTCAGGTCTGATTTTGTCACAATACTTATTTAATGTCATATGCATATTGGGAAGCATGTGAGAGCAGCCTCCAATATTTTATACTACAATATGTCCCATCAGTGTATCTGGCTGTTATTGTGGTGTCTAGTATATGATGTGGCAAAGCTTTGGCCTTCTCCCTGTGGGTACTGCACTTCCAGGTGGTTTGTGCTAGCCTCAGAGGCTCACTGTGATTAGTTAGGGGAGGTAGAAAAGGGGGGAGCCCGGGCCCACCCTCTACTCCGGGCTCCAGCCCAGGGATCCTAATAGTATCAGATAAGGTGGCTGACCTTTTAGGCACCAAACACCATACAATTCCCTGGGCTACTTCCCCACAGCAGTCCCCCGCTTCTTCCAACTTCTCTTCACCATTACCTCAGGGCCTCCTTCCAAACTCCCTCCACTCCAACGCCTTCAAACTGCTCTCTGCTCCAACACCTCCAAACCGCTCTCTGCTCCAACGCCTCCCAAAATCCTGCCACCCACACCCACCTGACTAAATGGGAGGGTTTTTAAGTGGTTTCAGCCAGCCCCTGATTGGCTTCAGGTGTCCCAATCAGGCTAGCTGTTTCTGCTGCTTTCTAGAACCTTCTTAATTGGCCCCTTGATTGGCTTGGAGTAGCCTTTGTTTGGCTATCCAGGGAACAGAGACCTGCACATCCTGAGACTGATATACCTGCCTTCCAGCACTCTCCTATACCCTTCTGGCCTGACTCCGTCACAATGAATACAAGGGGTTAATTCATGAAGGGGTTAACTGCATGTATGCCGGAAGGGAGATAATGACCTGATAGACACATATTGCAAACACTTGATGGACAATGCTAGAGCTATTTGCTGTGATGTGCTGACTAGCCACCTCTTTCCCCCTGCTTGCATTTGCTAAATGGGTTTCTCAAGAAATGTCTCAACCCTTTCAATAAGCAGGGAAATCAAAGTCTCATGAAGGTCAAAAGACAAAAACACTCTCGAGGAAGCAGATGGTTAAGGGGAAGCTGAAGTAGGCGATTGCTGGGGAACAGTCAGATGCCCAGATTCCAGAAGCTGAGGTGCCTGGGATAAGATAGAGGTAACAAAGTCCTGTGGCACCTTAAAGACTAACTATAAAGTTTTGAAGCATAAGCTTTCGTGGGCTAATACCCACTTCGTCGGATGCAAGCAGTGGAAGTGTCCAGAGGCAGGTATAGAAAAGTAGGCAAGAACCAGGTGGGAGGTAAAAAGGTTAGTCCAATTAGGCTGAACCAGCTTGTTATCTCCGATCAGGGAGGGTGGGTTATTCTTCTAGCATTTGAATGGGGGGTGTGAACATGGAGAGAGGAGAAACTATTTCTGTAATTAGCAAGCCATTGTAGGTCTTTGTTCAATCCGAGATTGTTTGTGTTGAATTTGCAAATGAATTGTAGCTCTGTAGTTTCCCTTTGCAGTCTGGACTTGAAGTTTTTTTGCTGCAATATGGTGACTTTTAAATCTGTAATTGTGTGTCCAGGCAGGTTGAAGTGTTCTCCTACAGGTTTTTGTATATTGCCATTCCTAATATCTGATTTGTGTGCATTTATTACCTCTGCTATTCCAGACTAACACGGCTACCTCTCTGATTCCTGGGATAAGATAGTGTTGAGTTTGAACTTTGCCCTGGCTCTGTCTGAACTTTCACCCTAGGCTCTGACCTGAACAGCAGCCTCTGACCCTTTTCCCACCCCGGCAGCCATGTTTCTATTGTCTCTCTTACTAGCATTTCTTGAACAGTTGTAACACTGGTCTTAACTGGATTCAACCAGGAGAATCTTGGTTGATCACGCGTGCACATCATGACCAGTTAAGTACTTTGTTGACAGCTGTCCATATATACCAATTTTTATCACAAATAAAGCTGCCACACATGCTTCTGAAGCTTTTGAGCTGAGGAGAGTGTGAGCCCTTTGATCAAAATATTGGGTGTCTGTGTTTGGTCTCTGACAGCTTGTGAGCCCTAAACCAACTCTGCACTACTCGGGTGTGGACGGTAAATAGGACCTGCTATTTTTACCCAACAATTGGTCTACCTAGAGCTATAGGTAAGATAGATTTGCAGGTAGACCCTTTGAATTAAAAAGCCCTCTTCTCTGGGTTATGCTTTGTTTCAGCTGTTTTGATTAAACAATAGTTTGTTTTGAAAAGGCTGTTCTGGGTCATAGTTCCCAACAGGAAGACTTGCAGGACCCAAACCTAGACGGGCCTACTGAGTAATCACAGTTGTACACAGGGGACCCAGTCTCAGTATGGGAGAATCATGGGATTCCACTCCAGGACAGGTGAAGGTCTAAGACCTAAGACCTGAAGGGTACACTCAATGAGACCAGACGAGGTGACAGAGAATCAACTAGCTCTGAACTGTGTCAGATCAATACTGTGCGATCGATACTTGTATTCCACTCACTAGTGGCTTGATCAAAACATTCTGAAGCTGAATACTAACACAAGACTTTGGGTGGGATTTTCAAAAAGCAGTAACAAGGCACTATGGAATAACCTGTAGCATTATATTAATTTTGCTCTGTTGTGTCTATTGAAAACCAGAGGCCCAGAGTATGGCATATAGAAGCACATTTTTACAAATGAAGAGCAGAAGACAGCATGCAGGAAAACCTGATCCAGCATTAATGAAAGCACTGCTTCATGGCCATCAAGTGACTCCTATCTAGTACCGGTAGCAGAAAAGGACTAAAACAATACTACATAACTAAGTGTCTCATTAACATGATAATCTCACTTAAATCCATGCTTCCTTGTATTTTTTCCCTTGCATGTGATTCCATTTGTACCTCTCAGACACATTTGGTTCATTTGCTTTATGATTTAATTTTAAAGTGCCCATAACCAGCAAAAGCTCAGCCCACTGTATACAGTCGTGTCCACTGTATCTACAAATCTTCTGTGCAAACATCATGATTCAAAGTTTTTTGTGGGCACTTACCCAGCAAGTGACCAAATGGATGTTTACACAGTACAAAGAAGGATTTATAATGGACTTCTAGCACCTTGACACAGAAGTGGTCCTGTACACAAAACTATCAATTAAATGTCAATTGATATTTGTACAGGTTTTTTTAAAAAAATGTAACTCAAGCCATGGAGCTAAGTAACCTCAGTGCAAGCGAAAATAACTTCCAAAATGTCAGTGTAACATGCACATAACTACTTCCTACAAACAAAGCTGCTGAAGCCACAAAACAGCAAGCACTGTTTTACAGGAAAAAGAGCTGCTTTTTCACCAGATGTGATGTCAAACAGTTGAGTGTATTCCAACCATCAAAAAGGTTACAGTTACATCCTACCCCAGACAGTGCATGTAATTCCCACTGACATCAGCTCTGCATGCAGAACACAGGGACAATAGGGTCTATTGAAAATAACTTTCTCTGCATCGAAGAGTAAATTTGTCCTGCGCACCCCTGAAACTTTTGAACCCCCTTGCCCCACAGATATGGCTGGTGTTTTGTTATTTACCATAAGAACGGGATGCCAAAGCGGTTGGTACTATATAAATATTTAAAATAGAAGTTCATGTCTTTTGCTGTGCTAGTTGCCATTTCCAAGGTTACTGCTTTTTGATGCAGTGCTAGAAATGTGAATTTGTGTGCACTGAAATTAATTCCCAGAGTACACAATCTCTTATGGAGTCTTTGTTTTCTTTTCCTTTTAGCAATATTTTTGCATGTGTGAAAGTGCTGGTTTGAAACAGGCATCTCATTGGCAATCATTGCACAAAGCTTCTCTTGCTAGCTCTTCTCCATACTGACCTAACATCACCTCTGCTATTCTGGAGTCTAGTCGAGCTCAATTGTGCCCAGCTGTAATAGGAAAATGGCAGAAGAAAGCTGGTGCAAATGATTCTCCGCTCTGTGGTAAAACACACTGGGTGAAATTCATTTCCAGTTGACTCAGAGAATGATTTTTTTCAAGCAGCTTCTTGTTCCTGTTCTGCTGGCATATATGGCCTTCCTAAGTGATAACTGCTGTGATTCCATACACAGATAGCAAGCATATCACTTCATGGCTTATTTTTGATTATGGCAAACAATAAAAATGAACAAAAGTAAAGGCTCCATAGGAACAAAATGGCTCCTGACTCTGCACACAGATGGTGTCTTGGAAATTTAAGTGACCACCCAACGTGTCACAATTTCATAACTATCCACAACCGTCAGTGTTGTGAGGTGGACAGAGATACACATAGGTCTATAAGGAAATCAAGAAACTCATTTCCCCTTGAAACCCAGATAAGCGTTTAAACCTGTCAAGAGGTAAAGTCTACTGTGCACTCTTCCCTATGCCAAGACACACCTTCCTAAGGAAGTTTTCACCACAAAGCAATGGCTAGGCATTTTAGCTCTGAACAGCAAGACTCATATTTCTTGCAACAGAATAAAAGAGGATCACATAACTCATACTTTCAATAGCTGCTTAGATACATTCACTTACAGCATTCCAGAGAGGTACATTTTTGTGACAAGCAGAAAACATGTTCATTTCAGAGGGTCTTTCTTCACTAAACCAAGGTCCCTTGCAATAGTAGGTGTTAAATATATGAAAAAGGAAAAAAGGAAACCACTGTGCTTTCAGCATTATCAGGTCAAAAGAACACACATGATATTCTTGAGGATGAAAACAAAGGTCACCAAAAGACTTCAATGGATATAGTTCCCTCTTTTGGGCTGGATCTGTCTTCAGGACAAATCCCCTTGAAGAGATATGTCTTATATACTGCATTGTAAACACAGAGTAAAGTATTTTGCAAAAGAGGCAACGATCCCAGATACTCCCCGTTCAACATGTAATTGTCATTCCAGGAAACAAATATCAGAACTGCACCTCATTTATAAAAAATAAAAATGTTAAACAGTTGTTGTCATGGGAATAATCTTAGATTGCCTTTTGGCCCTTTGCTACTCATACCTTTCATTGCTAGTTGCCAAAGTCAACATGTTGAACATTTTTATGATGCAATTTCTTTAATACACTCCCCCCTATACCAGCATGTACAAAAACAGACAATGTCTTAGATTTTTAATATTAACCAGTTTTGTACTCCTTAATATCCTTGGTATTCTATTCTGTTCTATACAGGTTCTTATACTACCCTCATCAGTGTAGTTTCTGAAAGTCTTCCAGTAGAGCATTAAACAACATGAGTAACAACTAGCATGATGATTCATTCTCTCTCCTATTCTTTCCCAAGGGGAGAATTGTATGGGCAAAGTTGCATTTGTTTTGCTTAGGTTTTATTTTGGGGTTTGTTTGGTTGGTTGGTCAAATGGACACTCTGCTGTGTGTTTATATTGGAGAAGGTAAGGTTGAAGAAGTGTATCTTGCATTTGGAGCGATTATGAGGTTTCTGCTGCTCCTTAGTTCCTGTGGGAGCCCATTCCAGAGTCTTGGACCTGCCCCTGAAAAAGCTCTGTCTCTATACAGATAAACTTTAATAGTTTGTGGGACCAACACACATTCCAAGGGTATCCCATATTCAGTGTAAGGTAATTTTGCTTATAAAGTACTTACACTCTGGTGGAAATTTGGCACTTCAAATATGACCACTTACAGCTAGAGCAGAGGGCAGCAACAAAGCTTTAAAGAGTGTTTGGAGTAGGATGGAGGGGAAAACTGGATGTTTCAGAAGTGTAACAATGAAACTATGCGGCATGTGACCTTTCAGACAATGGTTTGAATCTCGCCCAGGTTGGTAATGACTAAGAGTAATTAGCATCTGTTAGATGGTTGGTAGTCAATGAAAAACTGAGCTTGGTGGTCTCAATCCAGTGGACAGATGTGCACAACACAAAAACCATCACTACAATTGGCACTAATTGTCAGCCTTGCTAGCGAGCTCAATAGGACTGAGGAAGGAAACTGACTACCCTCTCATCTCTACAAATGGTCCACCAAGAACAAGTTAGGTCATATTGGTACGACAGTGTGCGAGGATTTGTACTACTGCTTCTAATGACATATCATATCAGCATGGCCCCTTTTAACAGCACAACATTGATTACATTTTTATAAAGGGGAAACCCCTAAGTTTTTGATTTAGCCATGACCTAATTCTTAGGGCTTTCAGGCCACTGGGAAGAGTACTAAATGTATTTTCTAGTAATCTGTAATGCTATAAGTTAGTATCAGCACATGATTAGCTTTACACTCAAAAAGCAAAAGGTTTGAATGACTTCCTAAGATTTCCTCATCTGTTTAAAGAACTAAAAAAAATAGGGAAAGTAAGAATGGCCAAGTTCCTCTAGTACTAATCTTTTATGTGGTTAACTAATTGTGTTATATAACAACATGTTACATACTGGTTCAGAACCTGTGGCAGAGGAATTAGACTACTTCTGCTCTACCTATTTCAGTGTGCTTCTCCAGTAGCAGGATTGGGGGGGGGTCTAAAGTGTTAGGATACAGATTGTTTGAATTGCAGTGACAAGGAGAGAAGAGCAGAACCACTGTTAAGTTTCATGTTAGGAATTGATTGAATGCAGTTCCAGCAGTTCTTTTTTAACCCATTCATTAAATAATGGCAAACACACTGCAAATTTGCTGCAAACAAGCTACACATTTTACAGTCACACAGATGAACCCCACTTTAAAAGCAGTTGGCTTTCTATCCCACACCTTAAGATTCACATGAGCCAGGTGGTAAGATGGACATATTGTCTTGTATTTCCATATTTTTTGCATGTGTGGAGTATGCACAATTAAGAGCTTTACCATAACAATTTAAAACTTTCCCTAAACAACTTTCCTGCCAATCCACTCAACTTCTTCTCAGCAAAAATGTATAAGATCTGCAAATGACCAAATTCCAATATCAAATGTGTTGAGCTTTACAGAATGGGAAGAGTAGATCTTCAGTATATATAGTCCAGAAGGGGTCATTCACTTGCTACATGTTTCTAATTCATAGTCTAGCTGAAAATTGTATTCTATGCAACAATTTTTTTCAATGAAAATGAGCTTAGTTCCAGCTGGAAGGAAAGTAAATCATAACCTTTTACATAAATAGCTCTGAAAGTTGGATCTGGATCTAAGCTTTTGTGGCTCAGGCCCAACTCTATATTCACCACATTTTTATCTTTCATGCTAAGACATTTCTCATAGGCTCATACGTGCACTGTGATGCTAACTTACTGATTGAGGTACCTAGAATGGAACTTCAATGTTATAAAAGGACAGCTAATACAAACAATGTTACAAGGTGATTCCCAAGTCTACCAGCTTCCGTTGTTGAAGAGGCTGTGTCAATAATAATAATTTGCTGTTAGCAGCTTTTGATTTATCTATTTTAAAGAAATTTACAACAATCATCCAATAATACCCTTACAGATAGGATAAGAATAATTATTGAACACTAGAAGAGGGAAAATAAAGGACCAGAAATTTTACATGAATCTGCACAAGGATCACACAATTCAGTGGGAGAACTGGCAATAAAATCACTGAGTCCTCACCTCCAGTCCTGTCCACTGTCTACTATACCCAAGGTTAAGTTTTTGTCATAGTTATTTTTGTAAAAATCACAGACAGGTCACAGGCAAGAAACAAGAATTCACTGATGCCTGCAACCCGTCTGTGACTTTTACTAGAAATAATGAGGGGTGGGGGCTGATGGGTGGACAACTGAAGCCCGAGCCCTGTGGCAGCTCGGGGAGGAGGTGCTCTAGGGCCCTTATTGTCTACAGCAACTTTTGGGGGCTCCAGGGCCCCCACTGGCTGACAGCTCTGGCCCTACCCCCCCCAGGGCCTGCACCTGAAGCAGAAAATGTCACGGAGGTCTCTGAATGTCACAGAATCCATGACTTCTGTGACAAAAACTTATCCTTAACTATACCATATTATTTGCATGATGTATTTATTTGCCTGAGTGCTCACAATTTGCTGAGGAAATATAGGCGCTCATCCTGAAAGCTGCTGAGAGTCCTCAACTCTCATTAAAAGCCATGAGACTAGAGGATGCTCTAGCACATCACAAGATCAAGCCTGTTGAGGGTAGTATGGTTCTCTGCCCACAGGAGTTTACAACGTAACCTACACAAAACCCAGGCCAGACAGACAAACTATGAGTAGGTGATGCATTTTTAAGACTATGTTTAACTAAAACGAAGAATACTTGTGGCATCTTACAGACTAGCCAGTTTATTTCAGCATAAGCTTTCATGGGCTAGATAGCTGGTTAGTCTCTAAGGTGCCACAAGTATTTTTCGTTTTATTTACGGATATAGACTAACACGGCTGCTAATCTTAAATATGTTTAACTAGAGATCATGATAAGGGTCCCACTCAAAAACATGTGCTCTTCAGGCATTTAAGGACTGTTGAAAATCCTAACCTAAGGGCCCACATCTGCCTTCATGTATGCAAATGCAACCCTGTGGTGAGTATGTTACAGGTCTCCCTGTGTCCAATCTTGCAAAGTACATGGGCTAGTCTTCCTCTAATATAGTCACATGTCTGATTTGAAGCTAATGGGAACTATACTTCAAAACCTCTTTTTGAAGACTCCTTTAAAATGTAGCATATAAATGTATTCCCTGATACTTAAGTCCACTTTACAATGAGACATTAAAAAAAAAAAGGGACTCTTCGTTTAAAAATCAATGGCCAAACAAAAACCACTAAAAAGTTAAGAAACCTCTAAGTAAGACTATCCTTCCCATCTGGATGTAATGCAATCCGGTGACAGGATAACAAGGTTATGGTTTGGGTTTATAATGTGTTTTTTAGTGTTTTATGTGGTATTTCACAACCCATTGGGGCCTCCTTTTTTTTTTTTATTAAGTATATTAGGAAACATCAACTACAGTATTAAATTCACTACATGGGAAAGCAGTTGCTCAGAATCTAACTCCTGCACCATAGGAACTTGCCTCTCTTGGTAGCTTGGATCTCAGGCATTTACAGAAGCAACCACAGATAGGGGAAAATAGGATTTCATATGGTTTCTGCCAAATGTACTTAAAACCCGGGTCTCCAGTCCTTAATATTATATCCCCAACCTACCCTTCCAAACCGCCCTACAATAAAACACACATTAAGACATTTGGGCGGGGATGGTTCTTGAAATGTCTGCAATGAATTAATTTAGTAAAGGTTGCCATGCTATCCCTTACTAGGCTGTGAGGGGGCACAACCACACCCTACTGAAGAGGAGGATAATGAGCCTTTATGGCAGCGGTTCTCAAACTAGTTGAAACCGCGACCCCTTTTTGTGATCCGGCAGCGCAGCGCGACCCCTCTGCCGAAAAGCTGCCGAATTACCCAAAAAAAAACCCCCCAAAAAAAAACCCACCCACCACCCAAAAAAAACCCCGCTCATGCGCCCCGGTCCCCCGTCCCTGCCGCGGGCGGGCTGCCGCGGGCGCCCCAGTCCCCCGTCCCCGCCCCGGGTGGGCTGCCGGGAGCGCACCGGTCCCCCGTCCCCGCCGCGTGAGGGCTGTCGGCTGCGCGCCGGCCCCCAGTCCCCGCAGCGGGGACTGGGGGCCGGCGCGCAGCTGGGAGCCCACCCGCGGCGGGGACTGGGGGCCGGGGCGCAGCCCCAGTCACCGCGAGTTGCAGTGGCAGGAGCTTGTGACCCCCTGGGGAGCGCTCGGCGACCCCCCGGGGGGTCATGACCCCCAGGTTCAGAAACCCTGCTTTATGGATTTAGCCAGCACTAACCTAGGGAAACCAGATGTCCCGATTTTATAGGGACAGTCTTGATTTTTGGGTCTTTTTCTTATATAGGCTCGTATGACCCCCACCCCATCCCGATTTTTCACACTTGCTATCTGGTCACCCTACACTAACCAGACACACCTGTAAGGCTTGCTCTGCCTGGAGGGAGGAAGCTTAAAAAGGGAAAGGCTGCTGCTGGAATGGGTGATGACCAGGGGAAGACAGCTATGCCTGGCTACTAGGATAGATCAGCACAGAGAACGACAGCTGTAGACCCTACTGCCCTGACACAATATCATATGGGCCATGTATAGAGTGGGGTTTATCAAAGGGAGGGGCTGAAGGCAGACCCTAAGCTTGATTAAGGACACCAAAGACTGCAGATAAGCTGAACCCCCAAAGGGGTGACCACAAGACTGTTTAAGAGACTGACTAGCTCTGTCTTTTTCTTGTACTCAGATTCTCCCTCTCCCAGGCAAGGAAGAGGGAAAGGGACCTTTTTTCATTTGGTTTGTTTGGAGAATCCCTTGTCTGCTAGAATCAGGGGAAGGATTCTGATAGCTTCCCAAATTGTGGTCTGGTGGGGGCTAGAGGGCCTTCAGCCACCACAGAGACCCTTTGCATCCAGCTTGTGCAGATCAACATTCACCATACATATTTCTGACATCTGTAAATATGGCATGTGCTAGCTTGCATGTTATCACCATGAGACACAGTGGTTTTCCAACAGTTTCACTTTGTGGACTACTTCAGAAGAGAAAGATCCTTTTGAGGCCACTTCCTCTCCCCATGCTTCAATCCCACAATGTCTGGCCCACAACTTTGTTTCCGTCTGCAGACCATGAGGGAATCAGGAAACCTTGGAGCTGATTAGAGTGTTTATTTTCTGGTTGAAATAATGGATTCTGGATAGTCCAAACCAGCGGCAGAAGACTTGTTTAATCCTGTGCTGTCTTTGCACGCCCATTAATGCCACCATGATAGGACTCTATGACGTGTTAAGGGGCTGACTTTCAAACAGAGCCAGAATTCAATGTCCTTCTGCTTCTCCTTCAACCATTGTGCTCAGCTAGTGCAGGGAATTTCAAAACAGTGACGGGCTATAATCTCAATGAGAAGTAAAGGATATAGAATTTCCTGCCTTTTGATATTTAAAATCAGATGCTTGCTGTTCTGTTTCTACTTTTTGATTGGTTTTAAATAATAATCAAAACAATACATACAACAATATTTTTAGAATTTGTTCCTGAGCATTTCATACAAGATAAATACAAAATACCACAGCTATCGAAGTTTCTCTGCCAGTGTCCAGGAACTGACCTACAGAAGACATAAGTGTCCCCCCCTGTGGCCCTACTATATGACGTATAACTCTAGCATATTTAAAGGGAAGACAATGGTGAGCAAAGACTACGTTAGGAAAAAAACCCTTACAAGAGAGAGAGCCTGGATAACATGCTGTATGTCATTTGGAATCCAAGGCTGCCAGCAATCTGTGCCAAAGACACTAAACACAGAGAAAACTCAAAGCTTCTTTCATAATGAAGATTAATTATTACAAAGTTCTCAGCCATTTATGTCAGGATCAGGCACAGAATTGTAGTCGCCAGGGTACATGGCCAAGGCTGCTCGCATTCTTCTTTGGAATGTTGTCAAACAATTGCCTCAAACTGTAGCAATCTGTGTCTCAAGTCTGACACCTTAGGGGCCTGCCTTTCAAAAAAATCCACAGGAGAACAAAAAGCTGTCACTCAGCAAAACGAAGCTAACTATCCTACCTCACCCCCCACAGAGAAAACAATCAAAGAACCGAATAACCTTCACAGTCAAAGCACTGGAACATTTGGAAACTGTCTGAAAAACTTTATCTCATAAAACACAACAAAAACTCCCTTCCCAAACAGAAAAGAAATAGTCCATGTACCCAGACAGGAATATTACACATGGATCATTCCATACGAATGGGCTATGTTTCTAGGACACTTGCATTCTCAGTTACTTTGACTTTCTTCCAAACTAGGAAGGACAGCCATATTATCATACACTTCTATACTGCAAGTCATCCTAAAAGACATCAAAATGCATTGCAAACTTTAAAGGATATAGATAAATGACAGCAGCTGCACACATACACATGCCCACACACAGTACAGAACTTGTTTCACAGTCAGGACAACTAGGTTTTAATCTCAAGTCTGAAACTGACTTTGATCTTAGCCAACCAGCTAATGTCTCTGAATTGCATTTTCCACATTTATAAAAGGGGAGGGAGGGAGGAATTATTTATTTACCTCAAAGGAGTGTTATGAAGTCCAATTTAATACTCTTTGTAAGACACTAAATAGCAAATGCAAAATATTAAGGGCAGATAAAGGCAGAGGTGGAAATAGAATGGGCAGGTCCTGTTACCAACTGTGTTGATGCTTCATGTGGTCTCTGGCAGGAGGTTCAGGAGGAGGATTTAAGTGTCTCTACATGCCTAGATCTGCTCAGTTGTCTAGCTATTCATGAAGGATTCAAATTGCTGTCTTTTGAATGCACACTGCATCCAGAACCACTTAAAGCACACTTAGCCTGTCTGCTTTATGATCACCACTTATAAGTTAATGTTTTCTACTGCATATATGTCATGGTCTTTGGCCAGTAGGTCTCTACTCGAAAACAGGGGATTGAATTTTCCCCTTCAGGAAGAGACTAACCATGGACAACTTCAGCCCCAAAGGAGACTGTTTGGAAATGTAAGTTTTGTGAAACATTGTTTATAATAGGAAATTATTTCAACCTTAGCTATATCAGTCTTGCCTGGTAAGCATTAGAATGATATTTACACACAGGTGTGCCAGTATTCCCTTTACCCCACTCTGCATGGTAATGGTTTAATAGTACATGATTGATAGACAGCTGTGTAAAGCCTTAAAGGAGCAGTATAATCTGCTGACCAAATACTTCTGTCTGACAACCCTAAGAGAGGCTAAGGAGAGGAATCGATAACCATGAGGCAAAGAACACCGTGTTTCCCCCAAGGGAGTAGCCACAGTCGGAAGCTATACAATTTCTCTCTTCATACCTTTCTTTGGCATACACATTTGTCCCGACTTCGGAATCAGTGAGGCTTGTGGGAGGCTGAAATCTCTGGCAGCTAAGGGGCTCCACACTCTTTACTGCTTTAGAAACAGGACATGGGCACAAATCCTGTTTAACTACATATGATCCAGAAAGAGAGAAAAAAAAAACACAGCTTCATTAATACTCGAGTCACACAGTTGGCCTGTGTAATTTCTTGTTATACACGCTAATGAAACAGGATTTACATACTCTGAAACAAGTAGGCATGGCAAGACGATTCTCTAGGAGGTGGCTGAATCCTACTGTGTGAAGTGTTTGTACCATGCTCATTGGCACACACCCAAGCAGCCTGAAGTGGCTTGAACTGGTAGGTCAAAGAGAGAGGTAGTTTACAGCCAAGTTCTGAGAGGGAATGAAGTGTAAAATTATACTTCATGATATATTATGGACCAATCGGGGAAACCTCCCTGCATTATCAAACGCTGTAAACGAGATGGATACAGGATTCCCTATTCCAATTGCAGATTATAGAAACACTGTGAGAAAGAGTCCAGATTCATCCGGGGTGTAATTCCTCTGAAATTAACAGAGTTGCACCAGGGCTGAATTTGATTTGATTTTAGACATGGACACAGACTCAGTATATGTATACAACACTTGGTTAACAGAGTTAAGGCTGTTAGACTGCATAGCCCACCAGTTCAAACTCGAAAATGCAAGGAAATAAGAAATTATCTTATTCAACATCCTATGTACATTTTCCCTTATCAGTTCTCCTTTTTCAGTTTAATTACCTCTGCTCCATTGTCCATATCCCACCATTTTCCTCAACACCCTTCAGGGAACCTTGAACTGTGAGCATGTTTACTAGTTACAGAGTTAATGGTTTCTGATAATTTAACGTTGGTGTGGCATTCAAACACCAAACATTATGTAGTTCTGTACCTAGTTTCATATTGTACAAGTGAAAGATTGGGTTACACTGCAAATAGTGGTAGCAAGAAGTTTTTCTAATACTTAGAAAAAGTTATGTGTCTGGGTGATCTTTGTTAATTATTATTCTAAATCTATAGAAGTTACACAGAGACAGAGTTCAACAATGTATGTTTGTGTGTTCTATCTCTGATCAGAATGCTATGGTGCCCACTGATTGTTCATAACAAGGATATAGATATGTGGGATGGGGGAAGGAAAGTAGTTAACCTTGAAAAGAGGAACTGGTAGATGGCTTGTAAATGAGGTGTTGAATGAATTAAACAATACAATAAACAGGTTTTTTAGTCTTTAGGATGCAGTCTATCAAACGTGGGCACACTTTACTGTTACTTTATACCGGTTTTATGACTTTAATGGAGTTGCATTTATGTAAACCTGATCTTGAACGGAAGAGAATCAAGCCCCTTAACTCTAAGCTAATGAAGTTTTTTGTGTGGGAATTTCCTAGACTTTTAAATAAGTAGTAATATACCATTATATACACTCAAAGTTTGAAACAAAATTTTGAAATGAGAGAAAACAATCAAAACATTCTGAATGGATTTTTTTTACCGTACAGAAATACTTCATTTTGATTTGCTTTTCCATCACAAAATTTTGTCAAAATAGACACATTCCCACAGAAAGTTTTGATTTAAACAAAATAGCATTTTTCAACACAAATGCATTCTGTTGGAAAATTTTTGGCTAGCTCTAATATCAATATTTAAAACCTAAATGTATAGGGTAGTAGAGATACATCCCACTCCCCAGCATACATCATCTTAGTACATGTGCAACATGCCTCAGCTGGCCTGTGACCCAGATTCATCACTGAATTTGATCCACTTTGATCATTAGCTTCTCTGGCGTGGGCCGGATATGGACAGGGACTGTGATGTGAACACTGTGGACGTGCTTGGAATCAGGGCACAGGGATAATACTTTATACCCACCCCCCAGCTGAGCTCCTTCAGTCCAATATTGATAGCTACATTTGTAACTATCAGCACTGATATAGTGTTCAGTAATTTTGAAAATCAGGTCACTGATTTAGGTCACCAAATATAGACTTAGTAGCCGACCCTGAGGCACTCACTTTGAAATTCTTGATATTGACTAATAGAATTATTCAGTACACATCACTGTAAATACCTATTTGACAAAAGAATTGGAGCTTTCTTTCTAGCATATTGAAATGTTTAGAAATATTTCCCTGTAATAATGATTCCTTCTGGAAAGGTTCAAATGGGGAAATGGAAGCTAGTGTTCCCATGCAAAGCTGGCTGCTTAGTAATTCACATCTTAATGGATTCGTATGCACACTACAGAAGGTCAAAAATAAACATACTTTACTTGACTTGATCCAAGTCGTGTCAAGTGTTTTTTATTTTCACTAAGTGATTGGGGATGAAGGATGTTTTTGGCTTGGATGGCCCTCTTTAGCATTCTCAAACAATGAAACTTGCCAGACCTTTATTTCCTGCTGTTACCTGTCCCGATGATACCTCTGAGTAATATAAAATAATGTTCTCTTCATGTGCACTTATTATACACACCAGGGTTTAGATTGCAAACTTTGGTCTTGAACTAACCAAATCACTCAACTGGCAAAAGGAGCTAATTTAAAAAAAAATAAACTCTTAAAGATACTTATTTTTAAAGAATACATTCCAGAAAGAAATCAAACCATTTGTTTCTTTGCACCATTCCCAGGTGATGTGGAAAGGAACAAATGGTTTGTGAGCCAGTAGAACAAAAAAACATTACAATGTAAACAGGACATCACCCAGGGAATGTAAAATATATGGCGTGTTGTGGAGAAAATAAAATAAACATCTTCGGGAAGGGGAAAAAACTATTTTAAATATTTATCTTCAAAAAAGGATTTTTACCCCACACACAAAGGATTTGTGTTGGCTGGTCATTGTCTAGTTTTGACCCGAGTTTTCATTATCCAACTGCTAGATCCTATTGTATGTATGTAGCTCTCATTCAGTCTCAGTGTCCATTCAAGTATTTATCCTCAGATATTTTCTTCCTCAGTTAAATAACAATGGTTGTGCTTAGACCTGCAAATATTTGGGAATATTGGAGTGTATGTCTTCTCACCATGCTCTTCAACAACCATACTGAAATGTTTAGGGAATTAGCAATTCTCATGAAAAGTATATACATAAACACAGCCAGTTAGCAGCTCTGTTGCTGAACCATTTGTGGGAAATGCTTCAGGTGATGATTCAGTGAGGCAGACTGATAGGTAGTTTAGGGACAGTAGGCAAGGATAATGGATATTTAAAGACCCTACACACTTGTTTATTAATCATGTGTGATTACACTTTTGCAACTTATGGACATGCCGTTCCTGTAAGCAGCAGAATCTCTTTGGGACCATATTTTTTTACAAAAAATAACTAACAACAATGGTGACCATAATGTTGTTGTTTGAAAAGATGCTCTAAGGACCTCTGACACTTTCTTCAATAAAATGTTCTCGCTAAAGCATTGTTTCACGTGTATTTTCCTAAACTATGATAAACGGACCTTCTGCAATAAAGCACCAATTTTTGCAAAGCATATTGCAGCAAACAGACACAAAGGACTTCACCCGTGTCAGACTGTTGCATGCAGTGGCAATAGGGAACCTCACAGTCCCAGTGGGATAGAATTCCAATCCTGTTCTGAAAGCTAAAGCTCTTTTCACTAAAGGAGAATCTGTGCTAGGAGCCTTCTAGCTAAGATCCATACATATACAATCCCCATCATTGTGGTATCTGAGCACCTCACACTTGTTTTGGAATATATTTACACTCACAACACTACTGCGAGGTACAGAATTATTATCATCACCCCATTCTATAGGCTGGGAACTGAAGCACAGAGAGACTTGCCCCAGGAAACACAAGAAGCGTGTGAAAGATCAGAGAATTGAATCCAGGTCTCCCCAGTTGCAGGCTGGCACTCCAATCCTTGGGCCATCCTTCCTCTCTGTTTTGAGCCTATGACAAAATTCAGCCATTCTGGTTGTATCAAGTGGAGAGCAATGGCAAAAAAACATACTTGCCAGTTCATTACATTACATTACTACTGCACCATTCTGTCTTCCAGTAACCTTCTGCTTCATTGACTCATCTCTCCAAAACTCAGGGAAAAACACGTATTTTATATGCCTCCTTAGTTGCTCTTTCCCTTTGCTGTTGTTTGCTGTTGTAAGGCCTTGGTTACACTGGCACTTTACAGCGCTATAAAGCCTCCAAGAGCACTATAAGTCACTACCCATCCACACTGGCAAGGCATGTATTGCGCTATAAACCCACAGTTATATCGCGCCTGGTAATCCTCCCTTCCCTGAGGATTAACAGCTATTGCGTATTCACTGGTCCGTATTATCTCAAGTGTGAATGGGTATTAAGATTACAATGCTATACGTGATCTCTGGATACGCCCTGAGCCATTTAAGGCAATTGACGTCTCTTCCCTTTGTTTTGAACTTGGCTGGAGGAATGCAGAAGTCGTTTTCAGAGTTTCCCTCTTAACTCGGCAGATAAGCACTGCAAATATTTACGGAGGGAGCTGTGTGACTGAAATTCAGAGCCTGCTAGTTTTCTCTAATGGAAACTCACTGACAGCCAGTCTCTGCATGAAGTTCTCTCCCTCCGCATACACACAACATGTTCCCCCTCACCCCCCTCGTTTGAAAAGCACATTGCACCCAGCTGAATGCTGGGATACCTGTCCTAATGCGCTGCTCCTAATGCCACCTGAAGTGCCGCAAATGTGGCCATGCTATAGCGCTGGTGGGTCTAAGTGTAGACACGCTCTATCGCAATACCTATTGCTGTATACGGGGACAGCTATAACGAAAAGCGCTATAATCCTTTAAGTGTAACCATGCCCTTAGTCTCAGTGTGCAATTTAACTGTGTAAAGCAGCTGGGGATGTGTTTGTATGACAGATGCTTCACAAAATAACGCCACACTACTTTTGTTTGCAGGTTGGGAGATATTCCAATACCAATGACACAGATATGTTGAGAAACTGCAAACAGTTTGCAGGCTTTTGCTATCCCAGCCAGATGCCCACTTCCTCCTTTCCCCAGGGGTGCTCAAGCCCACTCATCTGAAGGGCCTGCCCCCACTCCATCCCTGTCCTGCCTCCTCCTGCCCCTGCTCTGCCCTCTCCCCTGAGTGCACCTCCTCCCCGGGGAACCCACACACACCATGGAACCGCTGAGCGTGGCAGGCGGGACATGCTGTGAGGGAGGAGGAGTTGATTGGTAGGGCTGCTGGTGGGTCGGGGGGGGGGGGGGGGAGAAGAAGCTGGTTGCCGGTGGGTGTTAAGCACCCACTATTTTTTTTGCATGGGTGATCCAGCACTAGAGCACCCACAGAGTTGGTGCCTATTATCCCAGCAACTTAAGTTAATGCTTTCATTTCCATACTCTGTTTGCCAGAGCTGTAGCAAGGCATGTTAATGCCTGGGGCGAAAAAGCATATTTGCGCCCCCTAGGGGTGAGGCATGGGGGAGGCACATGGGGTGACATGCTCCCCCCACTAATATCTGTCTTTCATTTGAAAATCTCAGAGGTTTTCAAACTGTGGGGGTGCGGCCCACAGTTTAAAAACCACTGCCTCCTGCCGGGAGCCGCTGGATCGGGACCTGCTCTGGTCCCTGGCTCTCCATGCTAGCTTCCTGCATGGCAGCCCTCCCTGCCTTGCTCCCAAGCCGGGCCACCTCTGCACAGTCAGGTGCTCCTTGGGCAGGGGGGGAAGCACAGCTCCAAGCTGCACCCCAATGCACTTTTGCTTCAATGCCCCCTAGAGCTGGCCCCCTGCCTGTGGGGCTCGGTTACCAGCAGCAGAGCCAGGAGCACCAGGACAATGGCGAGCAAGCGCTTTGGGGAACATGTCATGGCAGCTGGCCTCTGTGGACAGGGCCTGGCTCCAGGGCATGCCACCAGCCAGCACTGGGTTCCTTCGGGGGAGCAGTTCACAGCTGCTTTGTCCGACTTGCCTTGGGAGTGCTTGGCCATGCAGAGTTGGCAGCCTGGAGAAGGTTGCCAGGCAACTAGCCAGGGCCCTGGCTCCCAATCTGCTGTCTTCTGGCAGGAGGAGATAGTTTTCAAACTGTGGGGCAGTTTGAAAAGCTCTGTCCTAAATGGAAGTCAGAAATCTGGGGGGTGGAGGGGAGAGAAGCACATGATCCCATGTGACCATCCCACTCCTCACATGCCACTCCATTTTCTGCCCCTGCAGCTTTTCACCCTGGGTAGCTGCCCCGCTCACGCCACCTTGGTTATGGCCCTTCTGTCGCCCCAAGGCATCCCCATGGCAGTGCACTATAAGCAACTGAAGCGATTTGTTGGTCTACAGAAAATAAAAACAAGACCACTTTACCCAGCTGTGTTCCAGAACATGGCGTCATTCTGTGGCGGTCATGTCTTGGCTAGAGACTGACTCCGTAGACAAGCAGGCCAAGGCCGAAAGTAACTTATTTTTAAATGAGTCATGGGTGCTGGGAGGGGATTGTAGGGTTTTCTCTTTATTATTCAAGTTTGATGAGAAGCAAGATGCAGTTAGTGCCACAGCTTCCTGCTCTGAACTCAATTTATGTAAGACAATTCCTCTGAGCTTTTCTTTATGATTCCCCAACCACTCCCATGCTCTTCCTGTGATCCACTCAGCCACTCTTACAATAGAACTTAATAATAGATAAAGTAGTCACACTGGCCACTTATAATAATGTTTTCTTTTTGAAAACCTCTGTCTTGTGGTCACTGGCACCACAGCATTGTTTATCAGAACATAAAGTTCAATAGAAATCCCACAGTGACGTCATACCAGCAGGCACTTGCTGCTGAAAGGCTCTTATTGCGGCTTTCTGGGATGCATTCAGGCTGTTGTGGATGGTTTCCTTAAGAGGAAACAATGAGAGGGATGCTCACTTCAAGGACATACTGCATTCTTGAGCAGGTGAGCATTTTTTAAAGGACTAGGAAATAAGCCTTTATGGTGATAGACTCTAGGAACTCAATATAATTAGGTTAACAAAGATAAAGAAGGCAGCCTATAAGTACCTACACGGGGAACAAAAATTTAATAATAGGCTCTTCCATCTAGCAGATAAAGCTATAACATGATTCAATGGCTGGACGTTGAAGCTAGATAAATTCAGACTGGAAATACAGTATACGTGTTTAACAGTTGGGGTAATTAACCACTGGAACAACTGGATTTCCCATCAGTGGCAATTTTTAAATCAAGATTGGATGTTTTTCTAAACTATCTGCTCTAGGAATTATTTAGGGGAAGTTCCATGGCCTGTGCTGCACAGGACGTTGGACTAGATGATCACAATGGTCCCTTCTGGCCTTAGAATCTAAGACTAATCTATTCATTCCGTAGGAAGCAAGTTGTCACAAAAGAACCTCAACTGCCTACAGCATAAGGTGGTCTTCTAATCTCTTCTGGGGTGAAAATACAAGTAGATGCGAGTGTATTTCACAGGGAAAGGGGAAAGGAGTGGCTTAATTTGCTCCAAAGCAGAAGGATTAAGAAGGGGGATGGTGAGGGCTGAGGAAGGCTGGGACAGACAGCGCCAAAGTGCTGGATCATTATGTACAGTGGGGCTGCTGCGAGTCATTGAACCACACTGTAAACCCCTTATATTATGGAAACCACTTCAAATGAGGAGGTGCTGCAGCACTCTCCCACCTCTTTACACACCTCTAGTTCCAGCACCTATGGACAGCACAGATCTAGGCTATGTCTACACAGCAGTCTACTTCTGGCAGCATGTAGAGTAGGTACTAGGGTAGTCCCTGTTCGCTGTAAGGCCCTGCACTGCTCCTGCTCAGTTCTCCTGACACCCTAATGAGCCAGTTAGGCTGCCTGATGGACCACCCTGCCTGGTTGACTGAGGAAGCTAGCAGGCTGGTCCTTAAGATTAGTAGTAGCTCGCTGGCTGCTCAACACCCTCACCTCTGGAGTCTGCCTGACCCTGGGCTCGTCTCTCACCAAACCCTGCTCCGGCTCTGCTCCTCCACAGCACCAGCCCAGCTCTTGCCCTGCACCCGGCCTTGTTCCCACCCTGTCCCAGCCTTGCTCCTGACTTCTGATAATCCAGTTCCAACCCTCAGTTTCTGGTTCTGGCGCTGTCGCTGGCATTTGGACTCAGACCATTAGGCTGGACTGCTTACAACCCGGTCTCCTGACACCCCTCGCCCCAGCACGGGAGAGAATGACTTTGGGTGCTCCCCATGGCTAGAAGAACCCTTCTTTGACACAGGGAAAGACAAATAGCTGAGGCAAGTAGAGTACAGACGTGCCTGAAGGGCCTGGGTATGTACCCAAGTACAAATCCTACACAGCTCTCTCTGTGTCCCAGCCATGCCTTCCTGTCTACACTGCTATCTTTAGCCATTTCATGTTAAGCTGCCTCCTCGCTGATGGAGCCTTTCCCCACCGCAAGGAAAGGCTCTGAACTAGGGAGCCAGGAGAAAAGGTTCAGCCCTTCCCTGCTACCTCCCCCTACTCCCTGTGGCTTGCTTTTCACAGAGGCATGTAGCTACACATTGTGACGAAGTACTGTGTGTGTGTGCCTCAGTTTCCCCTATGCATTTCTTAAGGAGTAGGGACTGACCCTGGAAGCAAGGAGGGAACCCATCCCCTCTGTAGGTGTGCATCCCTGATGCTGTAATCTGACCCCAGGAGGAGAAGGGAGGTCAGATGATATCTCCAGCCCGGGAAACAGACAAAGGAAAGCACAGATGGGCTGGGGAGGGTGTGGTCAGTCTGGGTCTAGCTGGGAAGGGCAGAGGAGCTATCTCGCTCTCTGGCCCCAAGATGGATCCAGCTGAGGGCTCACGCTCGCTCGCTGCATGGTCTGTGTTAGACCAGATAGAAGTCATCGAATAAACCTGGGGAGAAGCAGGAGCCCAGAATCTGGGTCTCACCTCCTAGCACCCCAGAAGGGCCTGACTGGATGGGCCCTGTTGAGACTGAGAAGCTCTGAGTTGGATGGTGTTCCTGACATCTCAAATAAACCGTCTATTCTGCTGGCTGGCTGAGAGTCACGTTTGACTGTGGATTCGGGGTGCAGATCCCATGGGCTCCCCCAGGACCCCGCCTAGGCAGGCTTGCTGGGGGAAGCACACGGAGGGGCAGAAGGTGCTGAATGCTCCAAGGTCAGACCCAGGAAGGTGGAAGTGGGTACCCCTGAAGCTCCTGGCCTGGGAAACAGGCTGTGTACGGAGAAGGGGCCCTTCACCCGGAGTCCAGTCTGGCTTCCTAGGGAGCGGTTTCAGTCCATCGCCCGGGCGCTCCGTGACACACATAACCAAAAGCGGTGTGTGCAATAGATGCACCCTTAGGGTGTGCAGCCTGAGGGAAATAGGAGCAGAGTGAGAAGGGGACAGGCAGGTCTCTAATCCCTAAAGCACACTCCCTTCCAAAGCCCTGAACAGAACCCAGGATCCCCAAGTCTTACTGTTCCTCTGTTGTCATCAAAAAGCTGTGAAGCCCACTGGCAAAAAGTGTGTCTCTTGCCCCTCCAGTGGCTGGTATGTATAGAGGGTAACAGACTACTACTGCTATTAGTTACCCTATTAGATCAAATGGCAACGGTCTCTGCTTTGAATCTGAAGGTTCTAACTGCTGATGACCCGTGTGAGTGTCAATACAATACAAAACAATGAAGTTTGTTTCTTTAGCTGTTTTTTTAAAAAAATAAAAATACATTAAAAAACCACACTAAAATGTTCATAGCATAATTCATGGAATTAAAGACTAGAATAATGCACAGGCACTAGGGGGCAGATTCAGGTTTCACAGGAAATCAAATTCTGTTATTTCCTAATTTTTTATTTTTTTACGTTGTATCCTTAGTGTTTTTCTAAAGTTTTTTTTAAAATCTATTATATATACACAGGATGCAAAATTCAGTAAGCAAGAAAAATATAAAAACAGAGATATATATCACTACTTCATTCAGAAAGGCAATCCCAACATGAAGCAGAGATGCAATAAGGCCGTAGTATGAAATTAGCAATATAAAAGTTAAAGCCGTGCTGTACTGAAAGACTTGCCAGAAACAGACAGAAGTGGAGGAGCTTCATCACTGCCCTAAACACCAGAGGGGTAATGAGAACATGATGATGATGATGATGTATATAATGATGAGGGTAGAAGGCTTCTCTTGCGGTCAGGGCTGTGGGGTTTTACTCCTGGCTCTGCAATAATTTTGTGAGTGTGGGCTCACTTCTCTGTGTATGATATTACCCAGCTGTTAAATGGGGATAATAAACCTCTCTTCCTCACAATGAGACTTAATTAGTTATATGGAAACACGGAGATTCTTAAATGAATGATACTATGTATAGATGCACAATATATTATTAGTTTGACTAAAAGCAAAGGATTTCAGTTACCACAGACCAATTAAATATTGCACAGATGAACCGCACACCACACTGGACCAACTAGAAAGACAACATGCATCATCTGATATGAAATGAAAGGAATTAATAGATCCTCTGTATCACCTGTAGCTCTTTTGGTGCACCCTTGGATTAACACCCTCCACACTACTGTAATAATCTTTGTACAAAATATGCCATACGAGGCATCATTTGAAAACTAAAAACTCCCTGGTCAACATCATCATGGTGAAGTGTACATAGCAACATTACGTGTAAAGTTATGAACTCTCTCTGAGTGATGATTCCCCTGCAGGGGACTGGACTAGATGACCTTTCGAGGTCCCTTCCAGTCCGATGATTCTATATTGGTGGCACATGTTCAACCCCATGTAGCCCTGATTAGGCAAAACTTGTTAAGCAGGTCTTAAAAAAAGGAATGTGTGTTTACCTCAGTTTACATATAATTGTAAACAGGTCCTCATACAGCAAGAGGGGAAGACAGGAGCCAAGGAAAACATGCATTGCAGCAAATAGGGGTGAGAAGAAACAGCATGGGACTTCTACTCTATCAGAACCACATCTCTTTCTTAACTGTGTGAATAAACTGCTTTGTGGGGTGACCATGAAAATGGATCTCAAAGAGGAACTGGACTATAAAAGTGAGGGGCAAAACCACCCCAAACTCTCTCTTTCTATTCATCTCTCTCTTCACTTAACAGAACAAGGAGTAATGGTCTCAAGTTGTAGAAGGGAAGGTTTAGGTTGGATATTAGGAAAACCTTTTTCACTAGGAGGGTGGTGAAGCATTGGAATGGGTTACCTAGGGAGGTGGTGGAATCTCCTTCCTTAGAGGTTTTTAAGGTCAGGCTTGACAATGCCCTGGCAGGGATGATTTAGTTGGGGATTGGTCCTGCTTTGAGATGACCTCCTGAGGTCTCTTCCAACCCTGATATTCTATGATTCTATGATTCACCTAAGTTGACAAAAGAAACAGCTGTTGGGAGCAGATTCTGGCCTGACAGTTTAGTCAGCAATGTTACTAGAAACATTTGGTAAGGGCCTTAAACATGTGGTTTAAGGTGAAGTTTAGACAGCATTTTTATCTTTATTTTTCTTGTAACCATTTCTGACTTTGATGTCTCAATACTTGTACTCATTTAAAATCTCTCTTTATAGTTAAATAAACTTTTTTTTTCTTCTTTTCTTATAATTAATCCAGTATTGTGAATTGTTTGGGTATCTCCATTTATGGTAGTCGACTTTGTATGTTGATCACTTTAGAAAGGCAAAGGACCTAATATACCTAAACTGCCCAGAAGAGGGCTGGACAGTGCAGGACATGTCTTTTGAGGAAAATCCAGGACAGAAAGTGTGTTGGGGTCACCCTACAAACAATAACCAAGGCTGCTGGAAGCCAGGGTGTGGCTGGTATTTGCTGACAGGCTGCTGGGGTCAGAGCTGGTGAGTGAGTCAGGGCTGTGACTGTATACAGGTCACTCCAGCTGTGACCTGCATGCTGTTTGTGAGTAACCCAGGTTGGGACCTACAGCAACACAGTGCTGTGAGGCATCCCAGGTTGCAGGACAAGTGGTGACACAGACCCTTACTGGTCTGTATTGCGCCCCAGAATGTCCTACTCTCCAAGCTACTACTTGCCATTGGCATTCCCTGGATACCTTTGGCATTCCTTGGATTATTCAGAAGAGAGTTATCTATGAAGGGAATTCAAATTCTTCCAACAATACACTTCCCAAACTGCAGAAATTTTAAGGGATTCCAGATTAATTTCCTGGGCTACTCAGAGCCCTAAAATCATTCTTAGAAGATTATCAAATGCTCAGCTGTTTTTCTGTTACATTTTGGTTTGTGCTGAAGCCAATGCCCCAAATCAGAACACTGGATCTGGATCCAGATTTCTTTCCTCTATAATGCTGGAACATTATTCTATGCTATTCTAGGATATTGACATTATATATAATGTACAATATATCATTAATATAATAGAATTCAATAAATATTGAAATGTTCCTAAGATCCTGGATTCTAACGCTCCTGAACATGGTTGTTTGAAATCCAGTCTCTAGTGCAAAAGTTGTCAAATGATTGGGTGTTCAGATCTGGCCCATTACAGCAAGGGTCAAGCTCTAAATTTTGATCAATCCCAGGTTTTTGTTTGGGACCCACCAGCACTCTGATCTCCTCTATTATTTCCCTAATGAATATAACAGAAACCAGAAGGACTAAGGAGACTGAGAAAGAGTTTGGTAGTTTCTTTCTAAGTGAAGGCACAAACAAAGATTTTAGACTCACTCCCCCAAGCAAAATTGTTAGTTTAAGCTGGCATGAGAATCTTCCATATCTGAAATGTAAGCAAGCAGGAAGGTTTTCTAGAGGGGAAGATTTTATCCTCAGGATGTTGGCAGAAGAATTCAGCTAGGTAGCTATATCTAACACCCTTTCAACAAACACTGCTACCAAACTTGCCCTATAAGAATTACGCCCGTATCCAGTTGACATTTGAGTTTTCTATGCAGTCTAACAAAGATCTAATCTTTGGTTTGTTGAGATTTGACAGACATTGCTCTTTCAGCCATAAAATGCATCCGTCATGTTTGCAAAAGAAAATGTAAAATCTGCCAATAAAAAAATCCATATTTAAACATACTAGACCAATACATAAAAGTAATGTAGTTTCAGCATAGACTATTCAGGGTCAAGTAGAATTTATTACCTTATAAGATTTTAAATCTGATATATTCATTTTCCTTGGCTATGAACCTTGAAATATAGTACTAGACTATTTTCTTCTTGCTAGAACAGAAACAGGACACATTAGTATGCCAGTGATCTCCTGTTTCCACCTTAAACAAATAACACAGTGGGGGTGTGGCAAGTGTACAGTACTCACATTTCATACATGGGAACTCATTGTTTACTGTCAAGTGTAACCTCTTGGAAAAAAGAAAATATTGATGCATATCCTCTGATTAACTCATGCACATACAGATTAGATCAACGCTTGTAATGATGCCTGAAAAAAGGATATTATCTGAACAGAACACATTAAATAAGCATGAAACCTTCACAAAAATGAATGACGTTTTTTTAAAAATGTAAGATTTCTCTTAGACCTCTCGACATGCCCAAGTCCAAATATAGGGCAGAGATCAGACATGAGGCACACAATAAAATTACTAGAACAATAATTGTGAAATGTATAGTTGATTCCTTTAAAATTGTATAAAATAGATGGAAAGGACCTGTTATGTCACTTAGTTCATCTTCTTATTAATGCTGGACTCCAGTGAATTGTTCAGTCCAGCTTTAAATATCTCCAGTGATAGTGTTTCCATCACTTCCCTACGGAGAGTATGCTAAAATAGAGACGGCACTAACAATAATTTGTGTAATCTCAGCATTGCTGATGTCAATATTTTTTCAGTAAAATGAGAGAGCCAACAAAAGATGTGTTGGATTGAAGCAAGTTTGCATGGAACATTTCTCACAGGGAGGTAGTGTTAAAAGATCTGCCTGCATCTGCACACAGTACACTATATGAAAGCTTACTTGGAGATACTTACCTTATATTATTAGGTATAACTACTCGTAAGAGGCATAAAATGGTGCTTATTCTATCCTCACTCACCAACAAACATTTATTTTACATAATGGCATCATTGCGAGTGAAACATTATGAGAAGCTGCTTCTGTGCTGAATACCCAATAGCAGGAGAAACTGACAGAGCAAGAAACCCTTGTTCACAAAAGCTAAATTAAAAAAAAGTAAGACAGTGAGAAAGTTTTTTGCAGTCAAAAGAACTATGCAATGGAACAGATGAAGGTAATTGACAGCACCATCACTGTAGATATCCACGGACAGATTAGTTAACAGTTAAGGAATGACACACATGGTTGGCCCACTAAAGGGTGAATGACCCAAGTAGTCTTGTCTAGGCCTTACTACTCACTGTAAATATATATGAATTTGGGACCACATGTTGTGCTATCACTACAGCTTAAATCTTATCTAGGCAAAACAGGAAACGTCTGAGCCAATAATGATATAAAATATATTCTACAAATCACCATTGAGGAACTGTATGCAAAGTGTATTTTCTTCACTTATAAAATATAATGTGGCGGGGGCAGGAAGAGGAATGAAACAATTGGAGCACTCATGCAAAATAGCAGGATTCTTCTATTCCATTGTAAATCTGGAAAACAGCAAAATGACCCTAATTAACATCACACCGGAAAATGACGGATACACATTGCATCTGCTGATCAAACAATCAGGCCATTCAGTAAAAAAAAGAGGGCAAATTTTCATGACCACATTTGCATACCATTACATGCTTGCCTATTCCCCATATCCATGTTCCAGGCTCTCACACATACGTGCCACATTTCCATAGAGCTGCAATGAGCAGCTTGCACTACTGTAGTGAGTTAAGGTATGCTTTCATTTTGTACATCTACAATGCATCAGAAGGCAAATATAATAAGTAAATAAATAAACTAGGAACTTTCTTAAAGGAACACAATCAACATAAAAAAATCCAGTCAAATTCTGTTCTTTAGGATTATTAAAACCAAATGCATTTTACAAATATGATTTATTGTTGTTAAAACAATTAACTTTGTGCACCACACTCAGACAGTGAAACATCTGTAAACTAGTTAGTTTATGTTTTTATTTTGGGTCATTTTTACTTTCTAGTTCTGCTGCAGTAGCACAATGTTCTTTGCATTTCAAACACTGCAACAAAGTGTTGAATTTTTTTAAAGTGAAATGATTCTATAAAATGCAATGCAAATATTTCAAGGTAATATCTGTATAACAAAATCAAGTAAACAGTTTTTACACTGCCTGATTTTTTGGCCTATCTTAGTAACTTCTAGTGGTTGTCAAAGTGTTGAGGATTTATTCTCCACATAAAAAATTATAAAGAAAACAAACAGGTTTCATCTCATTCAAAAATTTTCACTTTCTTTTCCAACAAGTTCAAAATGAATTTCATTTTGCAAAATTGTTTCATTTTTAAAAAAGTGTTGGCGGCATTTTGGCACGGTCTTCACTTTTTAAAATATATACTTCCCCCTTTTTCAGTTTAAAAAAACATCTTCAAGGAAGTGTTACTTTCATTTATTTTTAAAACACTTTCCCCCACCATTTTGCAAAGGGGAAAAAATAAATAACAGAGACAATTGGTTTAGTTAGTTTAGTTAGTTAGGTTTAGTTAGTTTAGTTAGTTTTTTCCTCACTTTCTCTAACTTTTAATAAACCTTTTCTACCCATTTTCAGAAGGAAAAAAAAGAGGTGTGGGGGAGAAATAAGTATAAATAAGGAAGTCAGATTATTCCCACTACTTCCGGTTTCAAAAGGAAAACGGTCACATTTTTGTAAAAAAAAAAATAATTCGTTTGCCAACCTCCCCTTTTGTTTTTAAATGAAAAACTTTGTACTGAAAAAACATTGACCATCCCTAGTAATAGCCCTTTATAGTGGACTCTTGTGTGGTCTCCTTTTCTCATTTGGAAATAATAGTTATACTTTACTAGCAAAAATACCCGGCGTTGCTCGGGTCCGTAGGAGGTGGGGAGGGGGCAGAGAGCTGAGCGAGTGTGGGGTCCGTTGGAGGGGGGTGGGGGCAGAGAGCAAACCTGACACCCCCACCTCACCCCCCCTGACCAAACCCGACACCCCCACCTCACTTACCCCTTGACCAACCACGACTCACATTTTCACCCCCCCACCCAAACCCAACACCCCCACCTCACCCCCCTACCAACCCCAACACCCCCTGACCAACACCCACACCTCACCCCCCGTAGACCAAACCTGACACACCCATCTCACTTTCCCCCTCAACCAAACCCGACACCCCTACCTACCACCACAAACAAACCCGACACCCACACCTCACTTACCCCTCGACCAACCCCGACCCCCCTCCTGATCCCCCCAACCAAACCCAACACCCCCACCAAACCCAACACCCCCTGACTAACCCCAACACCCACACCTCCCCCCCACCCACCCGACAGCTTCCCACTCCCCCAGACCAAACCCAACACCCCCGGCTCACTTACCCCCCGACCAAACCCGACACCCCTACCTCACTTACCCTCTGACCAAACCCAACTCGGGTCCGTCGGAGGTGGGGAGGGGGCAGAGAGCTGAGCGAGTGCGGGGTCCGTTGGAGGGGGGAGGGGGCAGAGAGCTGAGTGAGTGCAGGGTCCATTGGAGGGGGGTATTATGACATCATAACTATGTCACAGAGAACAGCAGCTGCCCAGCTGATGTGATTGGCCTTTAAATAATTTCACCCCTGGGGGGTGTCAGAGGTGAGATTTGAAAATTTTCCGACTCTTACCCTGATTAGGACCCTAAGGCCTATAACTGTACCAAATTTCTAGTCTCTAGCTCAAACGGTGTGGAAGGAGTAAGGGAACGTACATACACGCACACATGCATACACGCATACACCATTTGACTTTTATATATATAGATTTCTAGCCTAGTTCTCTGATATGCTCTTAGCACAATGTTTTTAATTCTGCAGTGAAAGAGTTATTTAGTTATGGAGTGTATGGACATAGGTAATGGTGGAGTCTACCGGTCATATTCAGATTGTTCATATGTTCCTTGGAGTTGCATCCATTTACATCAAGTCTAATTTAATGGTATAATAAGTGCTCCTATTGACTAGAATAATCTGATTTCAGGTAACAGTGACAGTTTTCCTTGAGTTTTGTACATGGACAAATAGCTCAGAGAAGTCTTGTGAGCTGCTTCAAAGGAGCAGAGCTGAAAGCTGAGCTGATTAGAAAAATGGGTTTATTTTTCAGCAGAAAATGTAGACTGTTTAAAAACAAAACAAAAAGCATCTGCTAAAATATTTTGGTTGTCAATTTTCTAATGAAAAATCTGATTTTTAGAAGAAAACAGACACTTTCCATGAAAATATTTATGTAAAAAAAATCCAACTAAAAACAAAAATAGTTTTCCATTGAAATATGAGTTGACTGGAAATTTCTGACCAGCCTTAGCTGGCAGATGCTAGCAAACACCAAATCTCAAGCTCGTGAGACTGCTGTATGTCTCTCAAACTCCTTTGATTTAATACAAAAAGAAATGTTAAAGTGAATCATGTTATTAGAGACAGACAGACAGACAGACATGTGGGCATTTTGTGGTTATCTAATACATGCCAGCCACAGTCATTACAAATAATATTTTGGACTAAATGACGACCTAGTGTCAATTATACTGTCCTTTCTGGTTTGTTTTGTATTTTTTTATTCTGTTTGTCCAGCACCTAGCCCAATGCTGCTTGGGGTATCTAGGTAGACCTGCAATGTAACCTAAATAAGATAAAGAAAAGTCAAATGGAGTTGCTCTCACTTGCCTCGTGTGTACATTTGGACTTTGCTTTGTTCCAGTTTTCACCTATGTTGTAAATGCAGCGTATGCAAAAGAGAAGCTCAGTTTTTAAGAGTTTGCCATTTTAATAATATAGCAACTAACTTGGTACTGGAGAGAAGAACAAGGTTAATTTCTTGAGGGTAAAAGTAATTTAAAATTATCAGCCTTTAGGTACCAATCATTTCCAGCTTCCTTTATTCCTTTGCATTATGAAAGGGTTTTCCCCTCCCCACTTTATTCACAGATCTCCTGCTTTCCATTCCTTAATCAATATCTTGTCCTATAGTATAGAAGGTTTAATAGAGAACTGCTGCCTGTGTGCCTCTGTATAACAGCTTGCTATATATGAAATTCCTTTCTCTCATCCACCTTTATTGCAAGGAGAAGTTTGGATCCAAATAGTCAAAAAGTATGACTGGTCCAGGCTGTAGCTGGAGGAGGTCTCAGCTGCATCAGCAGGACCCAGTGGGGGAAAATCCTGGCATTGATAATATGTCAACTGCTCCCAGGCAGAGCCATGTCAAGTAGCCACATGGTACCATCTTGCTGTCCTGGGTTGCTACTCAGAGACTGTAAGAGAACTGCAGGACTAGCTAATGGGAAGATCGGGATCCTTCCCATATACTAACACACTCTGGGCAAAATTTTGCCTGCAGTCACAGAGTTTAACTAAGGACAGACTGTAGCCAACAATGTTGCTGTTTTAAGTAGGGGATTGGTGCAAACCACAAGGTGCAGATATGAATCTGGGATTTCTCAACGTTTAGGATTGTTCTGGGGTATTGGTTCAAACCTGTCTCTGTGTCTGAAAGTACACACCAGTATATCTCTGAGTCATATTCTATCTGTACTCACAGCCTAGGGTGACCAGATGTCCAGATTTTATAGGAACAGTCCCGATTTCAGGGTCTCTTTCTTAAACAGGCTCCTATTGCCCTCCACCTCCTGTCCCTATTTCTCACACTTGCTGTCTGGTCACCCTGTTACAGCCATGCAACTCCATTAAACTGAATGGAGTCACATCAGTTTAAAATGAGAACAAAATAGGTGGAGTGTGTGAAAATGCTACTTAGGTTGGGGCACCCACATCATTTAGTTTTCTTATCATTGGATTATTAGGTCACCCACCTAAGTCCACAAAGGATGGGTTCCACATTTTAGTACTGGAGCACAGTTTGGCCATGGGAATTTACTTCACCTATATTTTCAGACTATAACTGTGAAGGAAACAGAACTTTAGCCTTCCCTCTCTTCCTCGTAATATGTTGCCCAAAGCTAATATATTTGAGATTGCTTACAGAGCATAGGGCCAGATTCTTCAATTTGGCAATGCCTTTACTTTCAGTGGGATTGCAAGGATCCAACTGAGGACAGAATTTGGCCAATAAAATATTAACTGTGCCATTTTAGAGAGAAAAGTCTTATGAAAGAGCTGAGATGGTCACGGTGCCTTATATTAATCTATACTGCCTGGCAAATATTGCTGTAGTTTCTCAGGTAAAAGTCCACAGTTTTATTCTACAAGGTTCCTTCCCACGAACATTAATAAACTGGCTTTTCCATGGTATACATTCTCAGGGAAGAAGATTAAATGAACAACAACTGCAAGTCTCAGGTGCACAGGACAGGGTCTGGATAACAATCAGTCTTTTTGATCTTTATCTTTTATGATAGCTGAACTAAAAATAAATGCAATATGTTGCAGACCTTCTGAAACTAAAGTGTTCTTAGCAATAAATGCTCTATTTTTATTGGGGGTGATGTTTCAATGTAATTTATATATTGTGAAACTATATGCAGTGCTCTGAGCTCCTGTGTTTCTCCAGGACAAATAATTCAGCTGGGTGGTCTCATCTGTGTCAGCGTCAACGTGGAGAAGACAATCATCGCCGAGACTCTGAAAAAGACTAATAGAGGCCAAGCAGGAGGAGTTCACCCCTAAGGAACTCACAATGGACAGGATGCAAACTGGTAGAATAGGAGTTAACAGAGAGACCCATAACAGGAGTCAGCTGCGTCAATATCATAATATTAGTTAATTCTACTGGGAAAAAATGACGAAAACTTATCTCAAGCTGCAAGCCAAGCTGCAGTAGGCAGAGTAGTACAAGACTACAGGAACACAGAAGAGAAAGCAAAGAAACTTGACAAATAAAAACTGAAAAACTTTAGTAAGAGGCACTATAAGGGTATGTCTTCATTACCTGCCGGATCTATTGGCGATTGATTTATCGCGTCTCATCAAGACGTGATAAATCAATCGCCAAAGGCACTCCCTTCGACTCCAAAACTCCAGCTCGCCAAAAGGCGCAAGCTGGAGTCGACAGGGGAACCCGCTGCTGACTGCTGCCGCCATGAGGACGGCAGGTAAGTTGGCCTAAGATGCGCCGACTTCAGCTACATTATTCATGTTGCTGAAGTTGCGAATCTTAGGTCGACCCCTCCCCTAGTGTAGACCAAGCCTAAGAGGTGAAGAAATCTGAAAAAGAATTAGCAATAAAATCATCCCAGAAAAGTATTCAAATTGAGGAAATTGTGATGAAGGTTTTTCTGGCACAATGGCTGCAGAAATTGATTGATATTACAGAGTAAAGCTGGCTAACAGATTCAGAATAAAATGAAATAGTAGAAAGAACATGCACGGACTACAGCAAAACAGATAAAGCTCGTATTTGACAGAGCAAATGGGAACTGGAGAAAAGGTCACTTGGGTGAATTGGAGAATGCTGCAGAAGTTTCAGTAAACATTAAATAAAAGGAGCTAAAAGAGGAAGCACTTCTCACAAGAGAATTGGAACTAATAAAAGAGGAACTCCCTGTACTTCTCAAAAAACTCAATGGAGTAGCCTGTACTCAATGGAACACAGAAAAACATGATGAGGCTATTCAAAAGCATAACAAAACAAAAGAAAACTATAGTGTAGTCACATAAAGAGAACCCTACCAAATTCATGGCCATGAAAAATGCTTCACAGACTGCAATCTAGTCTTTTGTGTGTTTTTCTCCCACACTATACAGATTTCACAGAAGAGACCAGAATTTCTCAAATTGGGGGTCCTGACCCAAAAGGAGATTACAGAGGGGTCACAAGATTATTTTAGGGACGTCGGATATTACCACCCTTACTTCTGCGCTGCTGCCTTTAGAGCTGGGTGGCCGGAGAATGGCGGCTGCTGATTGAGGGCCCAGCTCTGCAGGCAGCAGCGCAGAAGCAAGGGGGGCAATGCCATCCCATGCCATCCTTACTTCTGTATTACTGCTGGTGGTGGCTCTGCCTTCAGAGGCCAGCAGCCATCACTCTCCAGCTGCCCAGTGCTGAAGGCAGCGCCACTGCCAGCAGCAGTGCAGAAGTAAGGGTAGCGGTACTGCAAACTACTTGAAGAAATGGCTTCTAATCTTCAACAGTCCAGGGATGGTGGAGGCTGAGAACTGTGCTCTATCATCTGGGAACATTTATCTGAATATGGCTTCCTGCAGTCATTGCAAGCGGAATGTTGGAGGTCGCAGGTTCACATATTACAGGGGAGGAGGAGTCCCAGAACAGGGCCCTCTGGAGGAAGCATCCAGAGGGGTTCACTATTTAATGGGGAAATAGTGCAGAGAGTGGAACATTAAGGTGATGTGTTCACACTAAACCATGTCGCTAAGCATTGAGGCGGCTGTGTTTTGAATTAGTTGGGAGTTTTTTCCAACGTGCATGGTTTCATTCCTAGACTTGGAATCATCTTGGCAGGAAGTCGTCATGAATACGTGGCTCACCATTGAGGACCAGGTCTGTGCCTTGACAAGACAGGGTACAAAGACAGAGGTGACACCCCTTGTAATAAACAAAGAAACACTGGAATGCAGATGTCCACTCTCTTACATTTGCATTCCCTTCACCCTGTGAAGAAAGCATCAGCAATCCTGACATGTTTAATAAAAACAAGGATTTAGAATATCTTTAAGTTTAAGAGAAAGAGATGCAAGTCAGAAAACTGATGAAGAGTTTGATGATTCATCAGTGACTAATGAAGCTGAAGACTCGATCTCGAAATCATGCTATATTGCTAAAGAACTACCCTTTTTTGTAGTCAGGAGGAAAATACTAATGACTGGAATCATACTCTGTACACTCCACTTTATTATTCACAGACTTAAATCTTTTTAAAAAGTATGGGAGGCTCCAGAGCCCTACAGAGTGATGTAGAGCTCTTCTGCTGACTCATCCTAATGTCAGGTTCTAGGACCCCACAGACAGGTGCAGGGTTCTTCTAAAGTTAGATGATAGGATCTTACATAAAGATGCAGAATTAGTTTTGCTAAATCATGCTGGCAGGTGGATACTACTAACTCAAATCCACAATGTAAAATAGGTGTTGGAGCTTCTAAACAAGTCAAGGTCCAGAGAACATTTTAATTTAACAATAAAGAAACTCCAGGAAGGAGATAAGATTGGACCATAGCCTGTGTGTATGCTTTGAGTAAGGTGAGATGGCCTCCTGCTTACAAACATTTATCTACATTAAGAAAGTTGTATTTCTTTTTTAAACCATCATTTTCTTCTGGACACGAACAATGAAACATATGGACATTGGGAGGGTTCTACTACTTAATGTTAAGATGCAAACTGATCACATTTTTTCTTTTTTGAGACGACACCTTAAATGTCACTCAGCAAGAGAGCTCTAAAAGGAATCAAGGAAATAGGAAATGTTCGTGCACATTGAAAATACTTCATTCCAATCTCAGGAATTTATGTACTTTAAGAGAACTGTACGTAACCTAGACAATGGTTTTGTTGAACCACTAATGTTTAGATTCTGCTAAAAAGTAATCTTTGGCACTTTCAGATTGCAAAGCAATGAAATGAGTATCCAGTAGATCTGGATTAAAAAAGACTAAATAAGAGACATCAGAAGCTAACCAGCACAACATGAGACACGTGATGTATGCTGGGAATCATTCTAAAAGCATTTTGTCTTTCTCACGAAGCGCAAGTGCTAATTACAGTCCCTCTGCTGTTCTTTACTCTGAAAAGGCAACAAATTTTGCTGGCCAGCCAGCCTCCAAAACTCAAGTGAATCTTTTGTAGCCCTAAGAAATCCACACAGGAAATCCCTTCACTGTGTAAATACATGTCTCCCAAATTACAACAATTCACTGAAATGACAATTTGGATATTGTAAACAGTCACTGGTGATTTAGCATTCTTGATTTAAATGCATCTGAAAATGTAGGAAAGTTCAGAATACCAATTTTAAACATATACATCATTGCATAACTTATTAAAATGAGTGACTGTGAAAATGTATTCTGTATGTGATGAACTACTGGTCCCTGGTGAAGAAATCATAGCGATTGTTAAAATCTACCATTTCAGAACAATGTTTGCCACAGCTCAACCACTGCAGAGGAAAAAGGAGAGTGGTTTCCCGGGATTCCAAAGAGAAAGGTTTCATGCTTAAACACGAACACTGAACGAACTTTTAACAGCAAATTATCCTGTTTCATGTTTTCTTTCTGTAGGCAGAGAATGTAACAAATTAAGATGGAAAGAAATCAAAATTCATATCTGAACATTTCATACTGGTAAATTCACAGAATCAGTTTCATATACTTTTCTTCAGCTTTTCTTCACACCAACCTAATTCATCCTAATCCTTTACATCTCTAAGTGTAATTATTTGCTTAAATTTCCAAACCAAAAACTGATTAGTTTTATTAGTATTTCAATACTCAACAGAAAACAGTTCCAAATTTGGACCTACCTTAAAACTAATTAAATTATATTTATTTAGATTTATACAAAAAATTAAAACAGACTGATCCAAGTTACAAAATAACATTTAAATGCCTGCAGAAAACCAAACTGCCCTTCAACCTAAGTGTCTGATTTATTCAAAAATCTGATTTCCCCCATCTCTGAAGCATCCCATAGCAATAGATATTTTAGCAACACCTCATGATCAAAAGTTATCGAAGAATGCCGAGAAATCTAACAGTATCAGAACAGAAACCTGATCTTCACATATTGCTAAGAGGAGATGTCTATCAATACAACCAAGTGCAGTGTCCGTGCCAAATATGAGTGCAAAAATTCTGCATCCCATCAGATTTGGCTCAAGACTTCTGCCTCTCACACATTAGCTATATTCCCTCTTGCTTCCTTAGTCACGGGCCATCTGTAATCCTTGGTGAGCTGCAAGGATGAAACCAGCAAAGAGGATCTTTCTGGCCTTCATGCCAACATCCGCACCATGGGAGAATACTAGAAGAGTATTGAAGTAAGAAAAGATTGCGCCACAACTAGAATAATTTTAAATAGAGAGCCCATTTGAATTGATGCAGTGGTGTCTGGGATGCAATCTTGTCTAAGGAGCAAGATCAGGCTCCTTTCCTGAAACAATGCTACTGACTCATGACTAGTAATGGGAGGGGAGCAGAGTTACAGTTGTTCTGCTGTTAGCCTTGTGTGGAGAGGTGCAGCATACAATACTGAGAGGTACTCGTCAAGCTCTCCAGGCTTTTGGCCAAAAGTGGTGAGTATCCATTATAAAAAAAAAGGGGGTATTGGTTACAGGCAAACAAAATAGGGACTAATGTGGGGGAGTGAAGATGTCCTAGCTAGATGGAAACAGTCACACAGCAAAGGACAGTTCTGTTTTTATGGGGCTATGATTGGGGTAAGGGAACAGAATTGCTTCAGTTCCAATAGTTGCTAAAAGTTATTTAAACCAAAACAAAACCACATCCACCCTCCTACACTTGTTCCAATAAAATATGCTTCTGGCTGTAGTGAAATGAGATACTGATCCGTTGCAGAAGAATTTTCTTCTTATGCTCTGGTTGGTTTCAAAAGTGAATGATAGATTTATTGTACGCGGCAGAATGAATTTCATATTTCCTTGCAGCCCATTCTACATATCTAGCATCTCCTTTAGTATTTCTCTTCCCAGACCAACAAAAATCACCACAGGTCTAGACATATCTTATTAGCAAGTCTCCATCTCTCATTTATCTAAGTAGTGAAGCTGTACTAGCTAACTTTGCATTCCTGTCTTCAAGAGCTCTGTCTCTTCAGTCTGTCACACACACTGAAGATGGCACTATTTCCTTGGGCAGACAAGAGCAAAGTACCTGTAATGTATATTTAAAAGTGCCAGTCACTTTGATTGACATGGTGGTCTGTCAACCGAGCTGAGATGCATCTTTGAAGCTGCGTACATTTCATTCTGTCTGTTTTATCTAAAGCAGGACAAGTACCACTGCTCATGAATCATTTACATTCACCAGAGTACTGCAAATCACTAGCAACAATATCAGATCTGCCACTTTGAACCGGCTGAGTTCATAAAGCCATCCACAGTCGAATCCACAACGGACATTGTTTAGAGGCTGTTGCATAGTATATGTAAAATCAGAATGGTCGAAGAACGAAATGTTTTCTCTGGTGCCCCAGGAGCATTGCCTGCCGCTCAAACATTCTATGGATTTTCATTATTTATTCAGAAATTTCACATGAAAAGCTCTCTTTGGTGAATATTCTCTTACCATTGAAGCTGTTTATACAAAATTTTAAGAGCAGAGTCTGCTACCAGATATTACAGTCTGAGTTCACTTTCCCCCCTCTGCAACAGCAAAAGCCTTCCACATTCTAAGGGAATAATCTTATTTTTTCTAGCCAAAACAAAGTCCTGGTATCCCATGATACAAATGATCATGCATTGGATGTGTTAGCACATTACCAGTAATGAGTACCATAGATAGACACAACCAACAGTCAAACCATCTCTGAAGTTGTTACATATTTAAATACCAGGGATGGATGAATCATTTCAAATAAAATAACTTCACCCTAAACTCAAACTGCATCAGTCCAGAACCATTTCTGAAATGTAAAAAGCTTGGTTAATTCTTGTTCTCTAATTATATTTCCTTTCTGTGTGTCTTTGCAGTGTTTGGGCTGATTTGGATGTGAAAGTGTCCAGATACCTTCTTGCTATTTTCAATAATGACTTGGATAATGGAGTGGAGAGTATGTATATAAAATCTGCAGATGACACCAAGCTGGGAGAGGTTGCAAGCCCTTTGGAGGACAGGATTAGAATTCAAAATGACTGACAAATTGGAGAATTAGTCTGAATTCATCAAGATGAAAATCAATAAAGACAAGTGCAAAGGGAAAATCAAAGACAACTACAAAATGGGAAATAACTGGCTAGGCAGTAGTACTGCAGAAAAGGATCTGGAGTTTATAGTGGATCACAAACTGAATATGAGTCAACAATATGATGCTGGTGTGCAAAAGGTTAATATTCTGTGGTGTATTAACAGAAGGGTCATATAACACATGGGAGGTAGTTTACTCGGTACTGGTGAGATCTCAGCTGGAGTATTGTGCCCAATTCTGGGCACCACACTTGAAGAAAGATGTGTACAAATTAGAGAGAGATTCTAGAGGACAGCAATAAAAATGATAAAAGACTTAGAAAACCTAGCCTGTGAGGAAATATTAAAAAAAACCTTTATTAATTAATATTAATTACTTCTGCATTCAGCGGCTTTTCGGCGGACATGCCGAGCTATTTCAGGAGCGCTCGGCATGTCCGCCGAAAATAGCCACCGAATGCGGAAGTAATTCATTCGGCGGACACACAAGGGGTCGTGCAGCCAGGCTGATCAAGAAAAAAGGGGTCGCGGCAAAGGTAAGTTTGAGACCCACTGGTCTAGGTTGACTTAGTCCTGCCATAGCGCAGGGGACTGGACTAACTTCTAGAGGTCCCTTCCAGCCCTACATTTCTATGATTTTATGGCAAAACAGGAAGCACTATAAATATTATTAAAATTCTATGCCCCTGAAAAATTTCTAGACTAATTTTTCAGATCCCAAGAGCTCCAGATAAAAGTGGGAAGTTCAAATAAGGACCCAGACTTTTGGATTCTTGACAAAACTCAATCTCAAAACATTTCACCACTCTCCAACACACAATTTGCCAAAAGACTAATGTATGGCTCTCTCTCTCTCTTTCACACACACACACACACACACACACACACACACACACACACACACACACACACACACACACACACACACAGAGGGTACCAACTGTGTTCTCAAATTCCTGCTCCAATTAGTGCATGCCACTGGTCTATAAAATAAGGCCATGATTCTGCAATGAAAACATGTAGGCCCCTAGTGATTTTACCATGGTCCTATCCAGATGTGAGTGTCTGCTTGTGTGGTTCTCTTTGCACAAATGGGGCCAAAATCTGCAATGTGTCTGTGCAACTTTTGGCTGCTTTAAAGTATATACTCCATACTTCACAGTGAGTTCTTAGACTCTAACTTTTCTCCACAGATTAAAGGGAAAAGTACATCTGGTATGTACACATTGCATGTGTCCTTCTCAATGTGTTCCTAATGGCACTGGCGTGGGATGCAAAAAAAATGGAATTTCCCCTTCTAGCAGCAGCCAGGGCAGCAGCAATGGGTGAACCCACAACATGAACAGAAGCATCTGGAATTGTTATTATAGGTCTAGTAAGAAATTAGGGTTGTTATTTTCCATGCCAGGGGGCTGCTCAGGTTGACTGTTTTGGGAAAATTTCAGCCAAAACAGTTAAACTTTTTCAGAGAACAAAGCTAGTGAAAAATATGTTGTTTTGCCCTCCATGAAAAATTCTTGAGACCTTTTCTTAGAACTTCTCTAGTACCCGTATAGTTTGGAGCAGGGTCTTAGTCTATAAATCTTCCTATAAATGCAAGATATATCCCAAATGTAATAGAAAATCATGCACCAAATGTATGTAGCACCAAATTAGACTAATCCCAGTAACACCCCAGCTATCAAATACACTTGGGCACCATTGTTCATGTATTGTGGGAGTGTCCATGCTTGCAGAAATACTGAGCTTCCATGATAAATTATCATGTTGACAGATATAACAAAAAATAAATTGTTACCAGCTCCCAAACTGTAGTACTAGATACAATAGTGATGTGGGCAATATACAAAGCTGAATAGAATAGCATGAGTTATATAACAGTGGTCTGTACAACTTTGATTGTAAATGCACATTGTGTTATTAGCTCCCAATGTGTATCTGTGGTGCATTAAAAATTCAGTAGGAAAAATATATATACTGTCAATTAAAATATTAAGTCTCCCCCCCCCCCCCAATGGCTATTCAAGTAGTACAATAAGAAAGGAAAGTCTCTCATTGGTTCCACCTACTGCCAGTGTCACAAATAATATTTTTTCTATTTTCAGTAAATACTGCTACAGCCAGCAGGTGACAAGGAAGTGACAAATGTAATTCATAGTCCAATGGCCACATCCTTTCATGAGAACTATGAAGTGGATGTGAGCTAAGCAGTCAATTTATCACATGGATATGTGGTTTCTCTGAGATGCTTCCATGAAGTTGTATTTTTAGCTTACTGTACTAACAATATAGAGTCTGCCACAATAGAACATGCCAAAATGAGACAACCTGATCATTGGTGCAAGGTTTTTTGGACTATAGTGCCCAATACAGACCCAGATTGTTGAATCACTTATTCACAATGGTGAGAGGTTTCTACCTGAGTAGTCTTATTGAAGTCATTGCATCTACTCAGGGGAGTAGTGCTTACTGGGGTGAGTAAGGGTTACCAACCTAGTCTTTAGCCCTATATACGTATTGCAGAGCTGTGTTAGAAAATCTCTTTTTAACTTTGAACTAAGCAAATGTGACATGGAGACATTGAGAAGATCATAGAGTCATAGAATCTCAGGGTTGGAAGGGACCTCAGGAGATCATCTAGTCCAACCCCTGGCTCAAAGGAGAAAATAAATGTGGAGCCCAACATTTCAATATGTACCAAATAGAACGGGATGTTACAAAGTATGCAGGGATGTGCACAATAATCTCCTTTAAAGGTCCCTTCACTTTTGCAGATTGAGACTTATTCATGAAAGGTTTCACAGGACAGCCAGTGCATGCTTCACCAGGACACTTTGGGAATCCAGTATAGATCATCAGCGAAACTGGCAGTGTTCAACAATTCTGCTGGCTCCTGAGCTCTAGGGTAAAATCCCGAGTCCGCTGACGTCCATGAGAGTTTTGCCAACTCTCAGTGGGTCCAGGGTTTCACCCTAGGTGTATTAATGAAAGACTCCCAGTAACCTTGGACACAGCATGTGCTGCGCAGGATTGAGTTCTTAACATTCCCAGAAACACATGGCAAGCCTTTATGCCTGAAATGTCTCTTCCCCTCCCATCTTATAAATAGGAAAGTCATGAGGCCCAAAAGTTAGTGCTCCACAGCTTGACATGTCTCAAGCTAGTTTCTTTTAGCTCATCCTCATCTTCACATCATTATTGTAAAATGTTGAGAGAAAATTAAAAACACTATAGCAAACAAATGAGCTTCCCATTTTATGTACTGAGAGGAAATGGGATGTTGGCTTTTTCCAGACTTCCTTCACAGACTGAGATTTATTTGGGAGCTTTGCCTCATCCCTTTATGGTAAGCCTTGTTTTTAGTTTGTTTTGGTTAAGGCTCCTGGAGGTCTTCTGGGCTGGGACTCTATGAATTAAAAGTTATTAGTTATAAAAACAAATTGCAGCACAATGGCATTAGAGCAGAGCCCATGCAGCTGACATCCCTCCATTTCTCTTTTATACAACTCCTTGCCTCTAATACAGGCTATTAATCAAAAGGTTCAAAGATATGCTCTGCCGTGACTAGATCCAGCAAATGGAGGCAGCATACATGTTCCAAATATTAAAGCAATAAAAGTAAATGATATGTAGCTCACTGTGGGGCCCCCTGTGGATTTCACTGTGTTTGGAAGAAGGACAAGCTAGCAACCTTTGGGCATACACACACACACACACACACACACACACACACACACACACACACAAATCCAGGTCTAAAAATGACCTTAAATAGAAAGGGTTAGAACTTTATAATGAAAGGAACTTCTACACTGCTAAATTTGCAACATTTCGTGCTCCAGAATTGTAGCACTTATTGTGTTGGTTCCCTTGGGCCCTAACAAAATTAGCAGATAAAACACGTAACAAGCCTTTGCCAATAGTACAGAATTTCATCCAATTACACACCACATATCTTTAAAAAATGTAAGCAAGCCTTAAATTATCCGCATTGCTTTCCTGAGCACCAAGACTATGCTACTTGGCACCATTAGTCAGTAATCAATTTGGCCATTCCCTCCTATAGCAAAGATTTTAATAAGGAAAAATTCTTCATATTCCCTCCCTACATGATGCTATTGGCTCTTACTGTTAAAACTGATGCCTGCTGGCAGCCATATCCTTTCTGCAAGGCTTGGTAGTGCACCAACACTACATGTACAGTAACTACAATTAATAGTTTGGATTGTTCTCAGTGAAGCTGTTGTCATTAAGAATTAGCCTTAACAAATTCCCCAGTAAAAAGGTCTGTGCACACTCTATGAAATTAAACCAAAGGAGGACTCAAAGATGGCTGCACCACACCACACACAGAGTGTGAGTGTTGCAAAGAGCTACTCCTAATGGAGGGACAGGACAAACTCATCTTCTCCTCAAAAAGAAGAAATGTTTTTCAGACTTCTTTTTTCTTTGAAGTGAGTACAAGGAACATTTTAAAATCACACATGGCTAGGCTGCATGACACTGTGTAATTAAATCTGTTTTTTCCCCAAATTAACTGATTATGCTTAACTTAAGATAATGTGGAACCATCAACTTGTGCAATGGCTAACCAGCGTGAGCTTGACCATATGATCTTGTTTTAATCACTCTTGGCTCCCCTCGTGCACACACACACACACACACACACACAGACACACACACACTTTTGTTTGCCACACTAGCTTGTTGTTTCAAACTGAATGACCAGGAACCATATCTTCCTCTATGTTTGCACATCACCTGGCATAATGGGCCCTGTGCCGGGGTGGGACAGGTAGGTGTTATGGAAACACAACTAGATAAATAGTTATGAGAAGAGTAAGACCACAGGAAATAAACAATTATTTTTAGCTGCATTAAATGTTTCTTTGTCTTTTATTCAGGACCACTTTTAGATTTGTTTTATTAAGGAAAGCTAGCACTTGTTATGAAATCCTAAAACAATTTAGAGTTGATCACAGAGATCTTTCAGTATACCATATACCAGTATACCATCAAATATGATTTATCACAACAGCTCGGACCATTGGTCTACAAACTAGTTGACTAAATGACTTACGCCATATGATTTTTACCAAATAAAATAGGGGTAGAACTAGTTTATTTGACAAATGTTGCCCCAAGAATAGATTGACATAAGCAGTGTTAAAGAGAAGACACTTGCGCTTACAAGAAAAGCCATACCAAATTAGAGATCCATCAAGTCAGGTATCTTAGTTCCCGCAATGGATAATACTGGATGATTCACATGCAGGTGAAAAGCCCCCATATATGTACTTACCTATCTGTGCCATACATTGGGGTATTAGTGCCAAAGGTGGGGAATTTCTTCTTGACCTTGTAGAAAACCAACTTACACCCTCAAACATGACTTAGTACTCTACCTTCTGCACATATTGCAAATGTACTACGCCTTCCTACCCACCCAGCCCCTAAACCAATACAAATCAAGAATGCATTTTAATACCTGAGAAATAACAATACTCAGAATTTATATCCATCAGTGTGAGTTGTTAGGCTCATGCTTCAGCCACAGGATCACAGAATTAATCCTAGTAGTTAATTTGCAGAAGGATGCACACATTTCCCGACATTACAAGATCATGAAGGAAGGGCAGCAAGATCAAAGCACTCTAAACAGAACTCAGATACCACAAAGGGAAGCAGCATGGTATTAGAAGACAGTCTCACTCCTTTAGCAAGCTGCTTTATAAAGATGACATTTGCCCACCTGACATTTGTATTGAATTAGGAAAAACAAAATTCACTAATTTAAAATGGGAGATGCTAATCTGCCATGATCATAATGTACAAGTAAAATCCAAATGCACCAAGACAATGGGGGAAGCAGCTGATTTGCTAAAATTTTCATATTTTGTTCATTAAATCAAAACTTGAAAGTTGTTAACCTTCAGCTTCCTAAAAGCTACACTGGAAAATTCTATAATACATCAGTGATTTTTTTATTGTATTATTGAATTGCTGTCTAGTGATACTAGCTATTACAAGGATTCTGCTGATTTCATTCACATGAATAATTTCCATTTGTAGTCTAAATTACTTCTCTACCATAGGTAATAAACCCTTTTAGAAAGATAATAAAAAGATTTTTTTGAGAAGTTATGAATGGCTAGGCCATCTAATCATGGAGCCTTGACATGAATGTGATTCTTGAAAATTATAGTATTTTTACCACTTAGCTGTAAATCGCTCCTCTTTTTCCTGTTTTTAAAAACCTTGTAAAGCTCCCTTCTTTAAGGGACAGATCTGGTTTCTGGCCTTCCGTGGAGAGATGATAGAGAGATACTACAATGTCTTGGCAGGCTCAAACAGGTTGCTGTAAATAAATTTCTAATCAGTCATGTTTTCCATTCTGTAGTTGGTACACATTTTCATAATCTATTTCTGTATATCCATCTATTAAAATTAATTGAGAAAACATGTTAATTTAAAACAAAGAGGAGGAAGACTTGCTGAACCAAATACACAGTAGTGTGTGGTACTATGGTTATTAAGACAGACACTGAGATTAAATAGCCAAATTCTTATATTTTTGCACCAAGATTACACGAGATCAAAATCTGGCCTCACATCTTCACTTTTAACTTTTTCAATAGCTGCCACTGGTACTCGATTTTTTAGCTCCTTCCTGATTCCTGGTTTTTAGCAAATGGTAATCTTCCAAATATGCAGCAGATAAGGGCTGCAACTGTCTACTGTAATTACTAATACAGACCCAACCCCAAACTCTGTAGTTAGGTAAAACTCACACAGTAAAGTTTAAAAAGGGCCCTTTCCAATAATGGTACACCCTGGTATAAAAGGAGGACCAGTGACATAGACAGTAGAGACATCGGTTCCCAAGGATCATACAGGATGCCTGATATAGGTCTTTGGAAATATTCAACTGCAAGGATCCCTAGAAGATCGCCATTAGAAAAATCTATCCTCAAGTTTGCTGGGATCAGAGGGCAGACACTGTTATTCTACATGGTGTGAACTCTAAATGAAACTGATAGTGGCTCTGATTAAAGCTTAGCTACCAGTATAGAAGTGTGGAGAATAAATAAGTTAGCATAGTGGCAGACATGTTTTAGAAGCCCACCGATGTGTGAATAAATGCCTCTCCTCTTGCTCCCTGACAAAATACTTCTGCTCCAAGCAAGGCCGGCGACAGGAATTTTGGGGCCCCGTACGGCAGACCGTACGCCCCCCCCCCCCCGGTCTCCCGCCGCCTGCAGGCCCCCCCCGCCAGTCTCCCACCGCCCGCGCCCCCCCCCGCCAGTCTCCCGCCGCCCGCGGGCCCCCCCCCGGTCTCCCGCCGCCCGCGGCCCCCCCGCCAGTCTCCCACTGCCCACGGGCCCGCCCCCGCCAGTCTCCCGCCGCCCGCGGGCTCCCCCGCCAGTCTCTCGCCGCCCGCGGCCCCCCCCCGGCTGATCTCCCGCTGCCCGCTGCCCCCCCTCCGGCTGATCTCCCACCACCCGCGCCCCCCCCCGCCGGTCTCCCGCCGCCCGCGCTCCCCCCCCGTCTCCTGCCTCCCGCGGCCCCCCCGGCCGATCTCCCGCGGCCCCCCCCGGCTGGTCTCCTGCCTCCTGCGGGCCCCCCCCCCCCAGCCGATCTCCCACCGCCCAAAGCCACCCGCCCCACTGGTCTCCTACCTCCCGCGCCCCCCCCCCCCCGGCCGATCTCCCGCGGCCCCCCCCCCCCGGCTGGTCTCCTGCCTCCCGCGGCCCCCCCCCGGCCGATCTCCCGTGGGCCCCCCCCCGGCCTGTCTCCTGCCTCCCACGCCCCCCCCCTGGCCGATCTCCCGCGGCCCCCCCCGGCCGGTCTCCTGCCTCCCGCAGCCCCCCCCCGGCCGATCTCCCGCGGGCCCCCCCGCCGATCTCCCGCCGCCCAAAGCCCCCCCCCCCCACCGGTCTCCTACCTCCCGCGGGCCCCAACCCCCGCATGTGCTGCGGCCGCGTGGCCCAGCCGGGAGAAGCAAAGGGAGGCGGGGGGAGGCTGCTGGGTGCCGGGGGAGGGGGCTGGTGAGCGCGGCAGCGGCTGCCCGAGCCGCGCCTCGCTCACAGCCCCGGCGACAAGGGGGTACAGCTGAGTACCCGCCCCGGACTTCAGGGGGCCTCCCTGAAGTCCGGGGCCCGGTACAGCTGTACCCGTTGTACCCCCCCTGTCGCCAGCCCTGGCTCCAAGGATATCAAACCTCATTATGCAAAGGTTATTGTTTTTTTTGCAGCCACTATAGACAGAGTGAATAGCTTCCAGGGTGATTATAGGTTCATCAAAACACTCAGGATGGGGAGAGCATAGAAAATGTAGACCAGCACACATGCAGGAACCAATCTGAGGGAGTGGATCCTTCCCTTGGCATTGAAGTATCCAATTTGAAGCTGCATCTTTCCTCACGAATGCCCTCAGCATGCAAGTAATGGTGGCATATACTGGTATTAGACAAAGGTAGTAATTTGCCTGTCCATGAGGTGTCAGAATAAACTGAGACGTGAGGTAAATGAAGAAAGACACTTTAGTTGAATTCCAAAAATTTGATTTTGCTGACCCCGTGTTGGTATTTGGATACTTTCACGGTAGTTTGGTGCTGCCGAATGCAATGCAAGACCTGAAGCAATCATTTCTCATTACTTACTCTGACATTGCCATGCACCAAATGTCACTGAGACGGACCAAATTCCCTGTGATGTTAGCTAGCGAACATAGTGACTAGAACTTGCTGAAAATAACTCAGAGCAGAAATGAGGCAAGAAGACGAACACTCAAAGTGAAAGCCGCCATCTGAAGATTTAGCGTGATTGTAAGAAGACTGCAGCTAGGTTTAGTTAGGGGTATTTGTGTTCCTGGGTGATATCCAGCTTCCCCCTACCCTGACAATTTCAAAGGAAATTCTCTAGCAATAGATACAAGCTATTTATTTGGTACAAAAGCTTCAGTTGCTGATAAACAAATACATGCTTAAAATGTCTCCTGATTACTTCAGCATCATTATGATGTTGGCGCTCTAGAGAGAGGCCTGAACTGGCTCAGTGATGCTTAATTCCTTAATACTTTTGCCAACACTTGCTCTTGCAAGGAAATTGACTATGTTTTAAATGTTGTATGACTGCTATGCTAGATTAATTGATCTGTGGGGGCATATCAAAATTCAAGATACTAGTAGAAGACAGCAAGAAAAAGACAGCCTCCCCCCCAAAGTCAATCTGTAAGATGGCTTGGTTCTTGAAATTGGAAATTCAGTAGTGAAATGAGTTAATTCCCAGAATGTTATCATTCATAGAAATTTCAGAGAAGCTAGCTACATGGATGATCTTTTTGTACTCAGTCACAATTATTGATTTCTTATAAGCTGTTATCTTTGAGGACTACAGAGACATCTGAACTTGCTCATCATTGAACCGTTCTGATGTATAAGGCTTCAGACACATGAGTAAATATGTAGCTACATTTCTAGCTCTATTGTGCAAAGTATTTATAACATCTATTATCCACATGAAATGTGTGATGAAAATGTATGGAAGTATTACAGCTACAGCACAACAGATTATTTGTATTTATCATTATGGTGATTTTTTATTTCCTATAGTAAAAAAAGTTGGATCGATAATTCACAAAACTGGAATAGATGTCAATGTTCCAGACACTGAAGTGTGGTTGGGGCTTCTGTGAGTAGACATAATCTATACTGAGATAGATATAATATGGTCTTTACTCACTGCTCTAAACTGGCTATGGGCACCTTTTGAGGACCAAGGTTTACCAGTTCAGTCTCAGTTGACACCAGCCTCCATTTATTCTATTCATGTTCTTTCACCATCCTCATCTCCACTGAAAGTAGCACACCAAACACCATGGCTATAACATCTGTTGTGTGGGGTTTGTTTTTTCTTTTATTCACCGGTGTGGAGAATTGAGTGTGCAGTGCAGCATTTTGGTTTTTGATATTTTAATTTTAAATGTATGCTCTTCTATGGGTTTATATTAGAGAAAGTAAAGTTGAAGAAGTGCATCTTGCACCTGAAGCAGAAGCAGGTGAGGTGTGTAAACATCCCTAGTTCCCAAGGGAGTTCATGCCATAGTCTGGCCCCTGAGAAATCTCTGTTTCCTGCACAGACAAGCTTTACCCTTACTGTAGAGAGTTCCATTGGGCGCAAGCAGAGACGTTGTCAGTCATAGTCTTAATCTGAAAGCTTTAGATGGTCTTTTAGATGTGCTGCTCCCAGGCCATTGAGCTACTTGAGACATTGCACCTGACAAGAAAGAGAGAGCACAGTGTAGAGAACAGAGCACAAGTTTGAGGTACTTGTGATAGTTTTGAGTTGCTGAGGGAGACATGCTAATTAAGCATGTTTAGATCTTCAGTAATTTGACACAAATTTGAAATAGTATGATTTGTTCTATATCTTCTCTTTCTCTCTCATACATATAAATTATGTAAAATCAATTTTATAAGTAATATTGGTTCAGGGCTTGATTCAGTCCTTGCTTCTGACAACGTATATGACAGCACAGGGCCTTGAGTGGTGGAAAAAAAATCCTTGAGGGAGGTTACAGTGTTTTAAATCTCTCACAACCCCTGCTATGAAGTCAGTGCAGCTCAAGAAAAGGGAGGTGCTAGTCAGGAAGGAGGCATAGCCAATGCAGATATTGGATTAGCTGATTTAGCATAGAACCTGGTAGCCTCTGCAGATGGGTTTGCTAGAAAGGCCCTGGCTCCCAGTTAAAACTGTCCTACCTGATGGAACAGGCAGGGGAAGGCCTTCCCCTTCTCCCTTTGGGTTTAACGGGTCCTGTCAGGGTTGGGATGGAATTGGCACTCTTTGTGCCTGTGGCAGAGGAACTGAGTCCATTGTTTTTATTATATTCAAAAGATCAAACAGATGCTTGAAGTCATTCTACTTGTTCTCCATTTGTGAGCAATTTTCACAATTCACTGAGGGAAAATATAATTTTTCAAGACAACCTATTCCTTTTATGGAATAACCAATTTCACAGAGTCATTCAACCTAGGGCTACCAGACAGAAAATGTGAAAACCTGGGACATGGGTGGGGAGTAATATGAACCTATATAAGAAAAAGACACAAAAATCAGGACTATCCCTATAAATCGGGACATCTGGTCACCCAGATGTCAATTCCCAACACTGTATGTCCAAGTTTTCAGGTAGGCTATTTTGGGGCCTAAACAGTTACTTAGTTACCTTATATTGTGCTTGCAAATGTATCATATTTACATAACTATCATTTCCTCTCTGAATTCAGAAATTCTGAGGTGCAAAAATAATGGAATTCTTCAAATTGAATGAACCGGTTGCTAGTAATTCACTGTGTGAAAACAGAGAAGCCACTTTTGAAAATTTGCCCTTATAGGCACTTGGCTATTCCTGAAATTTACACAAAAGCCCAAACACAAGCTGTAATGGTCACATATAAGTTACATTCTCCACACTTTCCTTTGGCCTCAGTCCACCAGAGGTGGATATCTTAAATTACTAAGAATCTGTAACCAAATACAATATAATACAGACAACATTTCCAAACTCCATGAATGTCACAAATCAGATAATTAAAATGGAGCAATAGCCTCAAACAATCTCAATTCCATCCCCCATCCCCATTTATAGTTTCACTTGATGTGAGCCTTAGTCTCATTCTGTTCCCAGAATCTCTGAAACCACCTCTGCTTGCACTTCTCTCTCCTCCATTGAGTTGTCAAACCCCACCAGAAATGTTCTTGCTGGTTCATGATGCCATATCAAACAAACTTTCTTCTCATGTCCAACCTATGTTGTGCCTGAGGATAGTAAAAGTTGCCGCCTGTGAAGTTGTACGTTGTTAAGTAGCTGCTGTGTTCCTCACCAGAGATGGCTGCTCCTCTGTAGAGAACTGGTGTATAGAAACACATACTATATATTGTATTGTGTATATATACACACATAAAACACATTACTGTAGCTAAAAGCTATTATGGTTTTTATTTTTAAAAGTGTGTAAGGGTTTTAAAAGGTCACAATGGCTGTATTATGCAGATCATCTTTCACAAGTACCAATAAAACCATATTACACTACCCTAAAGTCTATTCATGCCACATATATTTTACAGAAAGACTGGTTTGGAAAGTGTTCTTATTTTTAAATTCTAAACATATTTTTCATATTCTTCCACCTTTGACGCCAGACTCCCTTAGAACAATGATTTCCACTGGCCAGGATTCTGAGAGAAAGGAAATACCGGTAACTCTTACATTTTAGAAAGCTCCAAAAATTTCCTATAATTCCTTAATCATAGTTATTAATGTCACAATATTAAAGAACTATGACTTTATATATCTATCTGGGCTATAAATAAATGTTGTGCCCCTTTTAAATGACTGACTTTCTAATAGGATAAAACTCCAATTTCTAATCCAGAGGTGCTAGGGATTTGGGAGGAATTTATGAGAAAGAAGCAGAAAAAGGAGGAAGAGCTCCACTCTAACAAACCACTTGCACACTTACTGAGTTGTTTACTCTGAAACCTAATGGAGACATTTTAAATAGCAATATTGATAACTATATCACTCCTGATGATTTTAGCAGAAACAACTAGTGAATGGGCTCCTGCCACATTCCCAACTGTTTTCTTTAACTCCCATTGTAAAAAACCCAAACTATCTCCTACCCAACTATCAAAAATACAGCTTACTTCTTCAGTGTCAACAATCTAGTTACTTGTTGTCAGTACAAAAATCTGGGTCACGCTGGGGGGGATAGCATAAAATATATTGATTTTAATGTCAAAATAAACTCCACAAGAGAGACTATGCTGATTCAGACAGTCACATTTGACTTATTAAGAGCCTCCATTTAAAAAATTTCAATGAAGCTGTCACAGAATTTTCAGCCTGCTCTACCAGAGTGACACAGAATCAGAAATGTCTCCACAGAAGTGAGGTTCAGTTTTCCACAGAGCCTTGGTTATAATGGTGTTTTTGAATTTACTTGCCACTCAGTATGTTTGCAACACAGACAAAAGCTGCATGTTTTGTTCAAAGACATTAGATCTGCTTCTGTTGAACTTAATAAAGTGTAAAACAATTTAGGCAATGAAGAAAGTTGTTAACGTCACATTGCGACTAATTTTCTGTCTACGGCTATGAGAAACAGCATTAGCTCCCATGCCAAAACCCATAAATCAGAGTGATGAAAAGGTAATTTTTAGACAAGTATTCGAGCCAGAAAAAAAAAGGTGTGTGTGTGAGGGGGAAGGTAGAGTCAGAAAGGAGAAATTCACATTTAAATACAATCGTTTAAAATATATGTCTGTAAAATTTCAGTAGCTCAAAAACTTCTGAAGATTTCCCACAGAGCCTGAAGTGAAGTGGGTCAGTTGTCAAAGCACTATCAAGAGATGAAAATTACAGAGTAGGGGGTTTTCCACTGGTTTCTCTGCTAGCTGTTTCTTACATGTTAAAAGTACAAGAGGTTGGGTTTTTTGGGGTTTTGTTTTGTTGAGAATTATTTTTCATCATTTATCACAAAGTAATCATAATACTCACACAGGAGTGACACTAAATTGATAATTTACGCTCCACCATGTTGGAAAAGTTGATAGCTTTGATTACTATTATTATTAGGAGAAAAGATTTTCTTTAAAAATGTGTTAGCTAACAAGTGATAGTATATTTTAAAGTCCCAGTATAGCCAAGGCAAGTTGTAGTTCTAACACATTAACTGGTCAAGGTGAATTATAGGTTCCTCACTAGGGCTCACCTCGAGTAGCTGACGTGTTAAAACAACAATTTGCCCTATCTATGTTAGAATATAAAAATATGCTAACTGTCATGCTTTAAAAAAGGAAGAGCTCCCCTATCCTGCCTATTTCCTGGTGTGGACAAGCCTTTAAAGGCTAGGTTTTGGGGGATAGGGTGGGAGGAGAAAGAGTCCGCCTGTGGTTGGGGTTGGTAGTAAAGCCTTTTTTAAAACAGTGGCTTCCCTCAGAGATGACAAAACTGCAACCACCACAAAGAAAGCTGAACTAAAAGAAACAAGTAGGTAAAAGCAAGCTAAAATCAGAATTTCTCAAAAGGAATATTTATGCTTAAAAAAATCCATCATAGAACGGTAAGTTATTAAAAATAAAACTTTATTCATATTTTCCTTTATTTTCAAGAGAAAAAACAAAGTACTATTCAATAAGAGAGGAGCTGGGAACTCTGCAATCCATGAAATCTGATGCTTTCTTCTAATCTAAACCACGGTGTATAGTGGCCTAAGGGACCAATGAAACCTACATAACCCTCCAGTTCAGGCTCTGCAGAAGCAAAGATCTATACTGAATTTTCAAATTCTCAGATGAAACTTTCAAGGCCAGATTTTCAGCATCCACAATTGGGGCCAGATTTTCAGAAGAGCTCAGCTCCCCCTTTAGGCGTACAGATGAAGTGGCCAGATTGTCAAAAGTGTTCTGCACCCAGCAGCTCCCACGAGCACATGAGAACTGTTGGGGGCTGAGCCATTTTGAAAATCAGTCTCTCCATATAAGTGCCTACAGCACAGTTCATCTCTTTTGAAAGCCTGGTCACCTATTCAGGTGCTTTGCAGGGAGCTGTTAGGTGTTGGTGAGCTTTTTCAAAAAAATCCATTCCTGAAAATTTAAAAACAAAAAAAGATAGTGCTAAGCTACACAAGGGGCCAGATTCTCCTGAGAATCACACCAATAAAAATCCACAATAATGCAATTTAAAATCTTCACTGGATTTACTCTAGATTATACTAGTATAAATGATAGCAAAAAATGGTCCATTGTCCTAACTTCACAGTTAATTGATTAGTATCACACCTTTAAAGGGTTTAGACAGACAACTGTTAACGTGTGAAAACTTCAAAATATACCTTCTTTAAAAGGATGGACAGTAAGGCAAATGTAATATTCAATCATGTCTGTGTGTATCTATATATATAAAAGTAAAATGGTGTATGCGTGTAGGTGTGCGTGCGTGCGTGTTTGTACGTGCACTTACTCCTTCCACACTGTTTGAGCTAAAGACTTGAATTTTGGTACATTTATAGGTCTTGGGGTCCTAATCAGGGTAAGAGTCGAAAATTTTTCAAATCTCACCTCTGACACCCCCCAGGGGTGAAATTATTTAAAGGCCAATCACATCAGCTGGGCAGCTGCTGTTCTCTGTGACATACTTATGATGTCATAATACCCCCTCCAACGTACCCCGACTCGGTCAGCTCTCTGACCCCTCCCCCCTCCAACGGACCCCGCACTCGCTCAGCTCTGCCCCCTCCCACCTCCAACGGACCCCGCACTCGCTCAGCTCTCTGCCTCCTCCCCCCTCCAACAGACCCCGCACTTGCTCAGCTCTGCCCCCTCCCCCCTCCAATGGACCCCGCACTCGCTCAGCTCTCTGCCCCTCCCCACCTCCGATGGACCCGAGTTGGGTTTGGTCAGAGGGTAAGTGAGGTGGGGGTGTCGGGTTTGGTCGGAGGGTGAGGTGGGGGTGTCGGGTTTGGTCAGGGGGTGAGATGGGGGTGTCGGGTTTGGTCGGGGGTAAGTGAGCTGGGGGTGTTGGGTTTGGTCTGGGGGGGTGGGAAGGTGTCGGGGTGGGTGAGGGGTGAGGGGTGGGTGTTGGGGTTGGTCAGGGGGTGTTGGGTTTGGTGGGGGAGTAAGGTGGGGGTGTTGGGTTTGGTTGGGAGGGGTGAGGGGGGGGTCGGGGTTGGTCGAGAGGTAAGTGAGGTGTGGGTGTCGGGTTTGTTTGTGGTGGTAGGTAGGGGTGTCGGGTTTGTTTGGGGGGGAAGTGAGGTGGGTGTGTCAGGTTTGGTCTATGGGGGGTGAGGTGTGGGTGTTGGTCAGGGGGTGTTGGGGTTGGTAGGGGGTGACGTGGGGGTGTTGGGTTTGGGTGGGGGGGTGAAAATGTGAGTCAGGGTTGGTCGAGGGGTAAGTGAGGTGGGGGTGTCAGGTTTGGTCGGGGGGGTGAGGTGGGGGTGTCAGGTTTGCTCTCTGCCCCCTCCCCCCTCCAACGGACCCCACACTCGCTCAGCTCTCTGCCCCCTCCCCACCTCCGACGGACCCGAGCAACGCCGGGTATTTTCGCTAGTACGTTATATATTACAGCCAAGAAAATGTTAAAAGAATATTAAAGCTGCTAAGTCAATCAGTCAAAAGTTAGGAAATGCCTAACCTATAGTCAGTGCTATCAGCTCTGACATTAATATATAGAGTAAATCCTGAGCAATATATAATGAACACATAATGAACTATATGTATACACTATGTCACACCAGTATGTGTAATTGTTTGATGCACTGGATTTCCTTTTTCTTCCCATTAAAGAAGGTAGATATCGGAGATAGAATGCTGTAGTGAACATTCTATGAACAGTATTCTCCTTTAGGGTCCAGAACATTTTTGGACCTATTTTTGGTCCCTGTAATAAATGAGGGGATTGGGATAGCCAAGCAGAGAACACACACCAAGAGGGATTTTACAGCTAACTGGCTGGCTGGGTGTTCATAAATGGGGGCTACTCCCCCCCCCCTTCATTTATTGCAGGGCCTAAGCAAGGTAACCATTTTCCTTTCATCTATTAGCTTTTTAAAGCATAAAACAGCTACATCAGTAGCAGAGTTAATATAATGTGAAAGAAAAAGAAAAAGAGAAAAAGAAAGAGAAGAGGAAAGAAAAGAAAAGAAAAAAGAAGAGAAGAGAAGAGAAAAGAACTTCCTTTACCAAAAGTGCACTGAACATTTTTGCAGAAGCTAGCACATCTGGGACTATATTACTGAAAATCACCGCTTCACAATAAATACCATATGAAATAACATATTCTGGTGACAACCACTTTCTTTGCGGGGGAGTGAAGGGGATGTTTAAAAAGTGGGGGAAGAGATAGAAGCGTGTCACAGATTCCGTGGAGCCATTAAGAAGCCAGATGGTACAGCAACACAGATGAAATTGTTGAAAATACTGTATGAAACAGACACTGTTAAAGGTTAGTGAGCCCAAAATTTGATCTAGCTATCAAGAAGGAGGAGTGGTTTGTAAAATCAATGAGCCAGATCTTCCACTTACGGAACATGGCACAGTTTATTAACCTCAGTGGAGCCTGTGACACAGAAGTCCGTTGGTGATTCACTATTCTGTGTCAGTAACTCTTGTCAGGATTCACTACGCAAACACACTGCTGTCATAATCTAATTCTGAAAGGTGTCATGCAAGATATTGTATACACAGTGGTTCCAAAAACCATTTCATGGTGGATGTATGGTTGTGTACAAAGTGTTATAGATATGTGCTAGGATTCTGTACCTAAAATGTATTTGGCAAGCAGAGCCATGGGCGAGACAAAGGAACGTGGTCCCACCTGCTTGAATATGTCTCTGATTTAAATTAGACAAATAGTGACCGTGTCTCTGATTTAAATTAGACAAGTTGTGACCAAAGACAAAGAAAAGCACATTTACCTGCAACATGAACAAAGCCACCAGAAGAGCAAGTGGCTTAGGATGACCACTTAACAACCATCCCAGGGGATGGAGAATGCACTGCCAGGAAGCCTGCCTGCCACTTGTAACAGGGTCTGTGAACATTGGGAAATAGAAGCAGAAGCAGAAAGCCATGATGGTAGCCATGACTTGGAGGATTAAAGGGGCCAGAGCTCTTAAAAATCACAGAACTCTGAAGCCTTCAACCACGGGGGTTGAAGTCTCTGGAAACTGTAATCTGTTTAGGCAAAGATTGTACCTGGCTGAAATTAAGTTTTAGTCTTAGAAGCGTATTTTTAATTTTGTTTGCTTGTAATCTTTTCTATTTTTATTTCTTATACTTAGTATCACTTATTCCTATGTCCTTTTAAATAAACTGGTTTTACTTTTATTATAATGCACTGAAATAAGAGTGTTTGTCAAACTCCAATTCTATTAATGAGCTGCAGTGTATTGTCTCTTTAAAGGAGCAACAAACTTAGTAACTTCTGGAAGTGCTCAGCGAGAGGTCTGGGCACTGCAGGGGGACAGTTTGGGGAAAATTTGGAACTGGAGGGTATGGGGTCATCATGTAAAAAGTAACTGGGGAGTGAAAGCCAGCATGTGACCTGCATGCTTGTCAGCTGGCTGTTTGTGTCAGGACTGTGAGTCACAGCAGCAGAGCATTTGAAGTACCCAGAGTTGCAGGGCAGGTTTTGACACAACCCCTTACTGGTCTGAGTTGAACCCCAAAGTGTCACAGAACCATACCCATTTACACCTTCGGAGAATTTGGACCAATGTGCTTCTTAATGTTTAATTATTCTTTTAAATGCTTCAGTTCTCTTCTTTACAAAACAGGTCAGCAGCTCTAAAGTAACAAAGCAACTGTGCACACAAGGAAAATGTTTGATAAAGAAATACATTTCAGTTTCATGTTTCCAACCATTTATTATGGACAGTTAGGGAAAAAAATCTTCTATTTTAAGATTTTTTTTTTTTTTAAATCATGGAATCTTAGAGTTCAGCAATGGAAAATGACATTCAGTTGTAGAACCCTTTCCCTCTTTCAGTACACAACTACAGTATATTTTCATCTACTTTCCTAATCCAGTTTTAAATGACCATTTTAAAGGTGCTGCGATTACTCAGAGGAAGATAATGAGGGATGAGAAAAAGGATTTTAATCACAGCTCCCTCTCCATGGCTTGGGTAAACAATTCTCCCTCACCATAGCTCCGCACTTCTCTTTGGCTGAGGTCTTGCCAGCTCTCTCATCTTATTCTGTCAGCTTTAGTCACTGTTTGAGGGAAAGTTTTACTGGCTTTCATATAGTCGTCTGATTGCCATACTGCAAGGACTAGACGCTCTCGTATTTTTTAAATGAATGGTAGAGGTTCTGTCACCACTTGAACACTATTATTAATAGAAGCTCAGATATTATAGCAATGAGTGAAACAGAACTGCCTATGAATGAATAATATTGAATCAAGGCTTGACCCATGGTACAAGGCAGGATGGCGCAGGATCGTCTCTTTTCAACACCTATTATTTACCAGTCATCACAAACCCAAGAGCATGCCAGTTGACTCACAGAACACAGAGAGGACATAGGCCCTTTCCAAGGGTATGTCTCTACTACCCTCCGTATCGGCAGGTAGTGTTCGATGTATCAGGGATCAATGTATCAGGATCGATTTATCATGTTTAATCTAGATGCAATAAATCGATCCCCGAATCGATGCTTGTACTCCACCTTGGCAGGAGGAGTAAGCGGAGTCAATGGGGGAACCGCCGTGGTTGACTCGCTGCCATGAGGACGGCCAGGTAAGTCGAACTAAGATACTTTGACTTCAGCTACGCGAATAGCTGTATATCTTAGTTTGAGCCCCTCCCACAGTGTAGCCCAGTACTAGCTCATTGGGGGCCCTATGCAGGAATATTTTTGCTCCCCCAATACTAAAACAGGCAAGTTCTTATAAGCAAATAGGGAGCCCCCTTGAGTTGCTCAGGACCCCATCAATTGGTTAGTCTGCTTATGCTTAGCACTGGCTCTGCTCTCCAAGGTGATGTTATGTCATCTCCCTACCAGTCCAGGTCCCCCCATCTCCCAGAGCTGCCCCCATACTTAATATGCTTTCATTCCAGCCTGGCCATCTCCTAGATTTAGAGTGGAGTGCAAGAGCTGGCTTTGCACTATGGAAAATAAAAGAAAAACAAAAAACAGCCAATCAGACGGTGCCTATATTCAATGGCAGGGGCTGGGCTCCTAAATGCAGAGGCACCTGTGGCTGCTTCCTGAGTCTCTGGTAGATCCTGAAGCTCTTCATCTTTGGAAAATAGGGAGGGGACCCCTCGGGTCTAATGAAGCCAGGAGACCTAATCCCTCTGCATGGGAGCAAGGTGGTATGGGAGCGTAGGGATCTCATGCAAATAATATTCTTCCAACAGCATCACACAAACAACCTTCTGGGATCCCATCCCTCTTTCACGGAGTTGGGCCCTCAGACACTAATAAAGCCCTGCCCGTCTCTTATTTGAAAATTTAAAAAAACCTAAAACCCTAACATTTCAATAACCCCTGTACAGGTGCTGCATCCAGGGGGCTGTGGAATGAAGAAAGTAACAAATACTAAAGTAGGGCTCCTCTCTTTTAGAAAAATGAGAGAGTCATGGGGGTGGGACAGAGGGAACAATGGTGATTACACAGTGGTCCAGTGTTGTCTCCAAACTGTCCTGCAACCAAAGCATCTTTATTATACTCTTACTAGTGTAAAAGCCCATGTACACAGGCCAATGGTAACGGCTCGTGGCCCCCCCACTCGCTCAGCTCTCTCCCCCCTCCAACGGCCCCCCCACTCGCTCAGCTCTCCTCCCCCCGCTCCAACGGCCCCCCACTCGCTCAGCTCTCTCCCCCTCCCCCCTCCAACGGCCCCCCCACTCGCTTAGCTCTCTCCCCCCTCCAACGGATCCCGCACTCGCTCAGCTCTCTCCCCCCCTCCAACGGCCCCCCAACTTGCTCAGCTCTCTCCCCCCTCCCCCCTTCCAACGGCCCCCCACTTGCTCAGGTCTCCCCATCCCCCTTCCAATGTCCCCCGCACTCGCTCAGCTCTCTCCCCCTCCCACAGCCCCACACTCACTCTGCTCTCTCCCCCCCTCCAATAGCCCCCCCACTCGCTTAGCTCTCTCCCCCTCCCCCACTCCAATGGCCCCTCAACCCCTTGTCATGCGCCCGACAGCCCAGGCCACTTCCTCCCATTCCCCCAGCAGCATGGGGAAGGCGGCCCGCTCTGGCTGGGCTGGGCACAGCTGGCCGTGCCGTGCCCGGGCGCCTCTGCCCCGCCGGCCCCACTCGCTCAGCTCTCTCCCCCTCCCCCACTCCAATGGCCCCTCAACCCCTTGTCATGCGCCCGACAGCCCAGGCCGCTTCCTCCCATTCCCCCAGCAGCATGGGGAAGGCGGCCCGCTCCGGCTGGGCTGGGCGCAGCTGGCCGTGCCATGCCCGGGCACCTCCGCCCCGCCGGTCCTTCCCACGCCCTGCCCGTCCAGAGCCCCCGCCTGCGCCTCCTGTGCCCAGCCACCCTCCTGCCCACGCTCCCCGAGCCCCCTGATCCAGACCCTGCTTCCCTCACGGCGGCGCACGCGCAGCGGCCATGTTGTGCTGCCGAACTACACCTCCCAGCATGCCGTTCGTCCGGGCCGTCTCTACTGCGCATGACGGCTTCGGACAAACTTCCTTAGCCTTTTATTATATAGGATAGGAGTACATTCCTATGAGGTACTCCAGGATGCTGGCCAGTCAGTCAGAGGGAATCTGCCTTACACTCCCCTCTTAGGAAGGCAGTGGCTATCAGCAATATCTCCTCCCTGAAATCTGGGTGAGGGGAAGTGGAATCACGGACTCAGCCCTGGACAGTAGCAAGAACTTGGACAGATGTATAAATGCTTGACAGATGCCCCGTGAGAGGCTTCTCCTTCAAAGTGTGTTTATGCTTTCAAGAGGAGGAACACTATGGAGACTGCTTTGACCCATTGAGTGTTACTGAAGACTCTCTATTTGGTCTATCCTAAGACAGTTAACAGGCATCAGAATGAGGTTTGAGTAATTAGTTATTAATAGGGCTGACAAGCAATTAAAATTAATGTCAGAGTTGTTCCTGAGGCTGTTGATGGTGCTGTGTTCCGCACAGCTGAGGAACCGTCCACATATCTATTCAAGTGACACTGTCATAGGATCTAATCACATCAGCCACATCATCAAGGGTTCGTTCACCTGCACATCGACCAATGTGATATATGCCATTATGTGCCAGCAATGCCCCTCTGCCATGTACATTGGCCAAACTGGACACTCTCCATACTAAATCTGAATAAATGGACACAAATCTGATATCAGGAATCATAACATTCAAAAACTGGTAGGAGAACACTTCAACCTCTCTGCATCCGACGAAGTGGGTATTAGCCCACGAAAGCTTATGCTTCAATACTTTAGTCTTTAAGGTGCCACAGGACTCTTTGTTACTTCAACCTCTCTCGTCACTCAGTAACAGACTTAAAGGTGGTAATTTTGAAACAGAAAAGCTTCAAAGACAGACTCCAATGAGAAACTGCTGAACTGGAATTAATTTCCCAAGCTAGATACCATTAACTTGGGCTTGAATAGAGACTGGGAGTGACTTGGTCATTACACAGGTTGAATCTATTTCCCCATGTTAAGTATCCTCACACCTTTTTGCCAACTGTCTGAAATGGGCCATCTTGATTATCACTACAAAAGTTTTTTTTCCCTCCTGCTGATAATAGCTCATCTTAAGTAATTAGCCTCTTAGAGTTGGTATGGCAACTTCCATCTTTTCATGTTCTCTGTATGTATATATATCTTCCTACTATATGTTCCATTCTATGCATCTGATGAAGTGGGCGGTAGCCCACAAAAGCTTATGCTTAAATAAATGTGTTAGTCTCTAAGGTGCCACAAGTACTCCTGTTCTTTTTTTAAAAAGAAATATTTTTAATTCACCTAATACAAGTACTGTAGTACAATCTCTTATCATGAAAGTTGAATTTACAAATGTAGAATTATGTACAAAATATAACAGATTTCAAAAATAAAACAATGTAAAACTTTAGAGCTTACAAGTCCACTCAGTCCTACTTCTTGTTTAGCCAATCACTCAGACAAACAAGTTTGTTTACATTTTCAGGAGATAATCCTATCTGCTTCTTGTTTACAATGTCACCTGAAAGTGAGAACAGGTGTTTGCATGGCACTATTGCAGCCGGCGTCACAAGATATTTACAAGCCACATGCTCTAAAGATTCTATTTCCCTTCATGCTTCATCCACTATTCCAGAGGACATGCGTCCGTGCTGATGACAGGTTCTTCTCAATAACAATCCAAAGCAGTGTGAAACAATGCATGTTCATTTTCATCATGAGTCAGATGCCACCAGAAGTAGGTTGATTATCTTTTTTGGTGGTTCGAGTTCTGTAGTTTCCTCATCGGAGCGTTGCTCTTTTAAGACTTTTGAAAGCATTCTCCACACCTCATCCCTCTCAGATTTTAGAAGCCACTTCAGATTCTTAAACCTTGGGTCGAGTGCTGTAGTTATCTTTAGAAATATTACATTGGTACCTTCTTTGTATTTTGTCAACTCTGCAGCAAAAGTGATCTTAAAATGAAAGATGTGCTGAGTCATCATCTCAGACTCTATAACATGAAATATATGGCAGAATGTGGGTAAAACAATTCTCCTCCAAGGAGTTCAGTCACAAATTTAATTAACGTGTTATTTTTTTAACAAGCATCATCAGCATGGAAGCATTTCCTCTGGAATGGTGACCAAAGCATGAAGGGACAAATGAATGTTTGGCATATCTGGTATGAAAATACCTTGCAATGCTAGCTACAAAAGTCCCATGCAAATGCCTGTTCTCATTTTCTGGTGACACTGTAAAAAAGAAACGAGCAGCATTATTTCCCGTAACTATAAACAAACTTATTTGTCTTAGAGATTGGCTGAATTTAAAAAGTAGGACTGAGTGGACTTGTAGGCTCTGAAGTTTTACACTGTTTTGTTTTTGAGTGTAGTTATGTGACAAAAAACTACATTTGTAAGTTACACTTTCATGACAAAGAGATTGCACTATAGTACTTGTATGAGGCAAACTGAAAAAACTATTTCTTTTATCATTTTACAGTGCAAATATTTGTAACAAAAATTAATATACACTTTGATTTAAATTACAACTCAGAATACCATATATATGGAAATGTAGAAAAACATCCAAAAATATTTAATTTCAATTGGTATTCTAGTGTTTAACTGTGTGACTAAACCTGTGATTAAGCACGATTAATTTTTTGAGTTAACTGTATGAGTTAACTGCAATTAATTGACAGCCCAAGTTATTTTGGATAGTACGTGTCCAGGAATATTTTTGTGACTAATATAAATCTACTAACTAAATAGACGGTAGCACCTTAGCTCTCTCCTTTTAAATATTGGCTTCCTATTCCTAACATATGAACCTACTTAAAGAACAAGGGAAAAATAATCTGCTAGTTTTTGCCAGATAAGAAATAGATGATTCTTCTGTACATGAAATATTAATTTACTTACCTCTGTGCAAGCAATAGAGCCCCCGCTAACCCCTTAATTAGGAGAGGCCATCTACTTTGTTTATCTGCCCAGGCAACCTGGTTGCCGAATCTGAGTGGATGTCACCCACCTGCAAGCCTATCTGTTCAGAATGCCATATTGCAGTAGTGCTAAGTGCACTCCTGTTTCATACGTAAACAAGCTAAGCCCTGCATCCTCATCAATCCTTACTCAGGCAAAACTCTGCTCAGAGGAAGGATGGACTAAGACCTGACTCAGAGCCCTGCCCCCTTTGATGAGTTTATTATAATTAGTTCAAGACTACGTAATAAAACATTACAGGAAGAGATTATTCATATCCCTGAGAAAAAATATTTTATTCAAAGGGGATTTCTCAACCCCAGTGTCTAAGGTCAGCATTTCTCATGTTATATAATACATGAAATAGCACCACCAGATCATTTGGTCACTAGTTTTTGAGGACTGTCACTGTTTTTTCACGCAACCATTTTGCAACATGAGCCTGACTTCAGTGGAATTCACTCCCTTACACTAGGTCTGTATTTGGCTCTGTGTGTTTATTTCACAATGTCAGTATATTAGCTACAAGTCATTCAGGATACAGAACAGCTGTTCACTTGCTAGCACTGAACTCTGAACCCCAGCAATCCACCTGCTGAATCCAACAGCCAACTTCATGAAAGAGATGGACAAGATATAGGTTTGGGGAATTTAATATGTATTTTGATTTGGGCTTTTGGGTGCTACTAGAATACAAAGAGTAATGCAAAATAAAATTGAACAATGTTTCAAACAATCTATAGCATGACATAAGAAAAGGACATCCAAACAAAACAGTTTCAAGGAAACTGGCCTTGTTTGTGATTCAGATAAAATCAACAGTTCATAAATATCATATCATAAAACAGGGCACTGTCAGGAGATCTGAGTTTTTATTTTTTAATCTCCCACTGATGCACTGTGGAACAAGGAGCAAAATATTCAGTGCCAAACTAATAAAAACAGCCTTTAAGAATATAAGAACGGCCATTCTGGGTCGGACCAAAGGTCCATCAAGGCCAGTTCTTGACAGTGACCAATGGCAGGTGCCCCAAAGGGAATAAACAGACAGATTATCATAAAGTGACCCATGCCCTGTCATCCAATCCCAGCTTCTGGCAAACAGACATTGGTGGGACCTATCTTCCATGAATCTCTCTAGCTCTCTTTTGAACCCCGTTATAATATTGGCCTTAACAACATCCTCTGGCAAGGAGCTCCGGAGGTTGACAGTACATTGCATGAAAAGATACTTTCTTGTGTTTGTTTTAAACCTGCTACCTATTAATTTCATGTTGTTCTTGTATTATGTGAAGGAGTAAATAACACTTCCTTATTTACTTTCTCTATACCACTCATATCATATCCTCCCTTAGTCGCCTCTTTTCCAAGCTGAAACATCTCAGTCTTATTGATCTCTCCTCATACGGAAGACATTCTATATCCCTAATTATTTCTCTTGCTCTTTTCTGAACTTTTTCCAATTCAAATATATCTTTTTTTAGATGGGGCGACTACATCTGCATGCAGTATTCAAGGTGTGGGCATATCATGGATTTACACACAGGCAATATGATATTTTCTGTCTTATTATCTTTCCCTTTCTTGATGAGTCCCAACATTCTGTGTGTTTTGACTGCTGCTTTTCATTCTAGCTTTTGTTACCTCAGTTTTTGACTGTCCACCCTTAGATGTTTAGATACAAAGTATCCCAAGGTAGGCACAGAAAAACAAACAAACAAGCAGATACTAAAAGTTTGGGGCCACTTTCAAAAATTTGGGGCTAAGTGTCTCTGTTTCTCAGTTCCACCATGTATAAAATGGGTAAAATGCTTACTTGGCTTCATGAAACACTTTGAAATCTATGGATAAAAAGCACTGCGTCCCTGTTCAGTATCATTAATATCACAAGCTATCTAAATTACCAATTTACTTTTCTTTGAATCAGCTGAATAAAAATTCCAAAGCTAAGAAGCAATTTTAGAGAATGCTGAAGCTTTAAGCCTGCTTAGGGTAGACAAGTCTCTAACATGTTGCTTGTCCTCATGATGATTCTACACTATTAATTATCAAATAAAGTCATGTTATTTGAGCTAGGTATTATTATGTTAACAGACATATTTTCAACAGCATGGACCAAATTCAACCCCTGAACCAAATTCATTTAATTCCCTGAGCATAATGCTCAACGTTTAGCCCCTCATAGGCGGGAGATCATAAAAGCGCCTTCACTGGATGTTTTTGAAAAGGAGGCTGGATAGCCATCTGTCTTGGATGGTTTAGACACATCGAATCCTGCATCTTGGCAGGGGGTTAGACTAGATGACAAGGGTGGTCCCTTCAGAATTAAAGGATTCTATGATCCTATGACACCAATCCAGAGAATGAAATGAATAGCCTATAAGCAGTTTGCAGAGTAAAACTACACATATAGTATTTCAGAATCCACTTTTTGCATGCTTAGAGGAGAACTGCCACCCCTTTGATAGGTTAAAATATTTTATATCGAATTCTTGGTCACCTCTGAATTAAAAAGGGAAAACAAAAGTTTCAGCACTAGAAGGATGAGCCTTGTTTCATATGCCTTTTATGAACCTCAAGTTTTCTGGTATATCTCCTGGTGTGATAGGTAGGATTAAGCTCAGCTTGGTTACTATTCTGTTCTCTAGCAGAGAGCTGGCTGAAGCTAGTTGGCCTGATCATAGCCTACTATGGTAGACCCCTCTTGACCTTGGGGTGTGGGGGACAGCAATTTGACCCCCACCCTCCGGGGATTGAAAAGTAGAAAGAAAGATCTTATCATGACTGCATAAAGTAACTCATTTTGTTCTAAAACATGTTAAGGACCACCCCATCCCCATCTCAGATGGCAATCATATGGAAGGCTGCAGACACTTCCATGGAAACAACAAGGGAAGAAAGAGGAACCAGGATACACTGTGAGTTACTCAGAGACCTCATTTACATGAGGCCTCTGCCTATCAACCCCAAGTGGCTCAGCATCAAACCTTCATTTTTCCCTGAGCACAACCATGCTCAGGAGCTCCTGCCCAGGTCCATAGCCTGCTTACAAGGTAATCTTATGGGTTTTATAAGGAGGTCTCAGGTTTTGACCCATTGACAGTAATGATGTGGTTAATATCAGGTACATCTGTACTACAACTCTAGCTCTACAGGAAAATATGAGTCCTGGGAGAGTTTTCCAAGTTAGACTCAAAATGACAGGATAACTGTACTCAAATATCAGGAAAGATCAATTTTCAGATTGTTTATCCTTACAGTATTTTTTAAACATTAGTAGAAGAACCTAGGAGTGGGAAAAGGGAACCACACACTGTTAAATGTCTTCTTTATATTTCATAACTGAGATGAAGATGCTGGAAAGTCAGTCTGCTTCAATAATCTTGCCAAAGCTATGGTAAGGCCAAATCAAGGACTGTGCTTCACAAGACCATCTAAGTTTGGGGGTATTAGAGGAGGAAGCAGCTGCCATCTTGCAGTATATTTTATATGCCAGGTTGACATGATTCAAAATGTCACATTTTAGCACTGATCTTTGAGACGTTGGATCAAATGCAGTCCTGATGTACTAAGCCCCAACTGGACTGAAATCACTGTAGTCACACCAGTGCTAATCTGACCCAACCTATTTAACCAACCTCATAATAATGAACGGCCTTTCCTGGGACTTAAAACTTTTTAGAGCACACTCCCTTCTTGGGACTCGTTCACGGAGGCAACATGCCTGCACGTGGCAGCAAGTTTTATATTTCATGCGAAAGTTTAGCTTTGAGTCCTCATCTTGCTTTTGCTGCTACATGCAGAATGCTCAGAGGAAGCACCTCAACCAAACTAGGCCTTGACTGACAAGGTTCAGTGACAGACTGCCATCTGTTTGCGTAAAATGCACTTTACCTGCTTTGGCATTAGCCCTACTGCATGTACAGTGCCACAAAATGCTGTGGTAGTTAACACTTCTTCATAAACGAAAATTAAGACCTGCTAGAAAAAATCTTATAAAAAGAAGCAAGTAATTCACCATATTTATAAAATGATTATGAACTGATGCATTGCATATGGCTTCTTGGGGACCTAGGGTTCTTCATGTAGTTTAGAAAAAGTTAAGACTTTTCTATTCCTTATAGAATTCTCAGACTCTCCCCATCCCCCCCCATCTCTAAACCAATCAATTTAATTCTATAATAGTCTCTCCCCCTCCCCCCCAATATTAGCCTGGAGAAACAGTGCTTTGGCTTTCTGAAGCTAGCAGATATTTTCAGGTAAAAGTCTTTGGGGTGGTGGAAGAGTAACAGTTCATCTAGTAACACTTGACTTTTGGTGGCTGGTTGAGATGGAAAAAAGGATGCTTCAGCATCTCAAAAGAGACGTGACATTAAAGAGTTTATTAATGACAGCATTCTTTGTTCCTGCAGCCCCCAGTGAAGATACAGCAAAGGAAATGGAGGAACTGCAGTTATGCATTTGCAATACACAAAGTTCTTGTTTTCCCACTAGGCACTGCAGAATAGCAATTGTCCATTCACAGCACATAGCACATCCTCTGCATTTCAGAGCTAATATTTTTGCAGTCCTTAAGCTGGTGCATTTGAGACTAGCACAGTTAATTTTTTTTTAGTCCTTTGAAGTGCACTACATGAGCTAATAGCGCTCAGCTGATGTTCCTAGTTATATGACCTGACTGTAAAAGATGTACTTTTTGTGAAATTAAGAAAAAGCTTTTGTATACACAATAACATTGTCAAAGTGGCTCATATGATCTTCCATTCCATAACTTGAGAAAACCTGAAGATTGCTACCAATGACTTGACAAAAGCATATACATTTACTCTGCATTTTAATTTAATTAGCAACAGAGATTGGCTGTTTGGACCAGATTTTTTTTTTCCTCCCCAAAAGCACACAACAGCTCCTTGGTTCAGAGGCTCCTCCGTTTGCATGCTAGAATCACACTCCTGAAAACAATGTTAGTTTTATGTTAGCTGTTGCTCTCGTTTCCTGCAGCACATACTGTTCACTGTAATGCTGCAATAGTCATTCAAGTTTGACCACAGGCTTCCCAAAGATTAATTGAACCTATAAGTCATTAAATAGCCATCAGGTTGCGTTAGTTCAGTTTCTAATTAAATTTCCACTTCTCTAGCTAGCTGTCAACAGCTATCTGAAAAGTGGCGATGACAGAACACAAGCAATTTCCCTTGCCCCTATTTTTGCATATAAGTTAAAGCAGAAGCTTCGTTTCCACTTGTGACTTTTAAATTCAGAGCAAGTAAAGCATCCCAAGCATGTAGTAATAAAATGAAGTGGAACATGTACTCCCAAAGAATATATTCTTCACTGCTCTATTTGTCCCCAATCCCCCCTCTCTCTCCGCTCTTGTCTCAAGCCAACTCAAAAACACCCTCAAGAGACAGGACTGAGTCCTCCTGTTCACTCCCCCCTCCCCCTGCCATCCAACTAAGTGAACCAACTGCAAGGTCTTTGCTCATGCCATTGAAATGTAGGACTGAGGACAGCATACAGGAAAAGCATTTTCACTTTCCTCAGTGGGGTCATAAAGTGCCACAATGACAGAACCTCTCTTTCCTTTTCTTTTGCCCCCAAAGGGTTAAATTAACACAAGTTAAAATGTCCCGCTGGCTTGAAGAAAAAGGGAGGAAATTCAAAAGCCGGTTGCTGTAGTAACAATCACTAATTTAAAAAAATCATTTTCTCTAAATAAAAGTATTATCTCCCCCCCACTTCGCAATTTTAGTTCCTCCTTAAAAAAAATATATCTCATGCTGCCTCTTTTAGATTTGCTGTACATACCTCAACCATTAAACAAGACATTTAACCATAGTGGCAGTTCTGTGACCTTTGAATGCCGTGAAATCTCTAAGCGGTGCAGCTTGTTCATGAAGCCTTGTACTGCAGAATCCAGCAACTGCATCCAGGATTAGGGATATCATTAAGTAACAACAGCAACTAAAGGTGGAAGGGGGGAAAAAAACCCCAAACAAACCCAAGAAGCCAAAAGGATCAGCGACTCTCTAGTACAGAGTGCATTTTTCTCCCAGGCAAGTGCTGGGATAGAGCTGAGCTTGCTGCAGTCTGACTGATTGTGTTAGCAAGCAGAAGGCCGTGCACGGCTGGGAGGTGCTGTCAACTGCCACAAGCAAGGAAAAGCAGACCAATCGGCTTCAGCACTGTCAGCTCACTGGAGTGGAGCCTTTTCTGTTTATGTTTCCTCATTTCAAGAGTGACGTCAAAGGGTTTAGTTTTTCCTCTGCATGTGCTATTAATTTTAAAGGACTACTATGGGAAGAATGTGGCAGCGATTTAGGCAGGCTACCCAACTCAAAAGTCACTGGGAGCCACCCTTGATCAGTCCTGGATATCTCTTGGAAATTATCTGCCGTCAGAGGTACCAGAAAGATCCAAAATTTCCAAGCAAAACAGGGACAGAGCAACATACATATATATCTATTTATGTGCCCTTAAATGAACTTACGACATTGCAGAGTGGAAGATGGTCCCTGCCAGGGTCTCAGATGGAGCACTGGGCCCAATTCTGCCCTCACACGGATTTAAACGAGTGGCGGCTTCACTAAAATCAATGGCATTAGAGCAGTGTAAAACGGGGGAGAGAGCGAGCGAGCAGAATCATAAGCATAAGGTATTGCTGCTCTAGGCAACCGTCTGCTCTACCGGTAAATTAGAGCCCAGCCAGCTCTCTCCTATGAGGGCGGCTGTACACCAACACATCTATTCACAGCCATATTAAGCCACATTACAACAGTGCTTCAGAACATTCATTACATGGCATCTTATTTTATTTCCTACCAAAGGCCAGTGCTATAAAGCAGAGGGCTGTGCTGAAGCCCTGCTCCCTATTACTGCAGCCTCTGTGACCAGATAATTGATCAAAATGGGAGTTGCGCAACTCAGGCAGAAGGCAAGGGCAGATAACCGGCATTGAGATCAATTAACAGGGGCAATAGAGCATTCGAAACAGACCCCATTAACAACAAAAATTTAGTCGTTTTCATCTATGTATTTCTGCTGATTTTTCAAATAGGAAAGCTTGCTTTTCTGTGTACGGTATAACCATATTAGTTCCCCATTCTCTCCCCCCCCCCCACTTGTTTTTACATTGGGTTCTAAAGTAAATGTAGTGCTTGTGAAAGACGCCGGACTGATAGCCCTGGAGAATGAAATCAGCCAATGAGCCCTTCTCACTAGTAAAGCAGGTCTTGCTTCAGAAATTCTTCATGGCCAATAGACATTTGATTTTTCCTTTATAGATTTTGATTTTGGGGAACAACAGATGCTATGGCCTGTGTAAAATACTAGCACAACAAGCTCCCCGGGATGGCACAGTTTCCAGTACCAGCAGGTGCCTTCTCTAAGCGACTCTGGAGTTTAATTCCCACGTTCAATAAAAAACTTTAATTTGTTTTAAAATGTCCCCCACTAATTTCAGAGCACTGATATGGAGGATGTGTGTTGTCTCACTTCAGCACAGCCAATTTAGGAGGATTGGGACGCATCTTTCTTCTGAGCAGAGACAGTTTGAGGAGAGGGAGCTGTTTTAGGGAACAGAGGTTCTGTGTGTCTTTTGTGCAGAGCCAGCTGTGGAGGGGAGGAGTTAAGTGGCAAGGGGGAAAATCCTGGTGCGTGTCTAGGTACCTGTCCTGGCCCACAACATTCCAAAACTAGAACTGTGGGCTGGGAAGGGAAGTTAATGAAATACTGCACAGAACAAGAACATATACCTAGATGAGAGCAAATTATGCACAACAATACATAGAAGTGGGGGGTTCCCTTTGATCCTAGGGAGTCTGGGGTGCAGTAGGTTGTGGGGGACATACCCACTACTGTTTGCAAGTCATTTAGTCTGACCAGCACTTCACAAGCCACTAACCCCCACCCAATTACTCCTGCACTGAGCGTAATAACTTGGGTAAGATTTCAGTATTACAGCCCTCCGGAGACTAAACTGCTGTGTGCCACAGGCCAAGAATAGGAGAGTCCGAGATGCACTAATGCCTCAGGTCTCTGCAATGTCAGGGAACTGATTTGCTGACCCCTTTTGTCATGAGGAGGACTTGCCATAGGCACTAGAGAGTTGGTGCTAAGTCCACACCTCATGTAGGGCCAGTAGAGAGGAGCAGAGAATTCACAGCACATACAGGAGGACTAAATCATGCCCTCTGTCCACTGAATTACCAACAATATGTATTTTTACTTCAACTGGTTTGGGAGCATTGAAACATCTCCCAGTTCATCTTTAATTTAAAAAAGTTGAACTTTTAAAGTCCCCTCTGAAGTGCTATGACATGGTGAAGGGAGACAAGAAAGAGGCTGAAATGCTGGCACTTGAGAAGCTTCTTTTAAAAAAATAAATAAATTATCCCACCATTTAAAGGTGTCCCACAAGCAGAGTGAAATCTCTTTGAAATGGTCTCCAAAGGGCCCCACAAACCTTCTTATTTACTAGAGACGGCCTAATTTAAATGTTGGACCATGTGATTATCATTATCTCGAAGGGGATACACAAGATATAGAGCCACATCCTCAGCTGGTGTAAACAGGTGTAGCATTATTGAAGTTGATTCAATTCATTTACATTTAAATACATCAAAGTGTCCATCCTGGGCTCTATGTACTTTGACAGTTTATTACAACCACAATTCTTCCAAAAATAACAGAACAGCAGTAAATTCCATCCCAGATAAAGACACTTAGAATAGAATACACCCTATTCCCCCCCTCTGTCACCTACATTGAAAGAGAGCATTGGATTTAGTTTTAAAAAACACAATACACACCAGAAAGAAAACCTGAGTTTCTTTCATTCAGATTAAGGAAAACAGTTTAAAAGAATTTTAAAAATATGCAAGGATTAAAGATGTATGAAAAATGAAGACAGTCAAGAATGGAAGCACAAAGAAAGATGGGAAAGGTTTTTTTAAAAAAAATAAAAAGTCTTTCCTTCACACCACACACTTGTCGGGGTCTAGACTGCAAACTCTTTTGGGAGGGGACCTGTCTTCCAGGGCAGTGGTAGCATTTTGTAAATAATAAATTTCATCTCTGCAGTTACCTTTCAAACTCTGGATCACCTCAACATTTAGACTCATTTAAAAAAATAATTGATAAACAATTCTAAATTAGTCCCCAGTCCTGCAATGGATTTCACATGGGTGGAATCTGCTACAGGATTAGGCATTAAATCCTTACCACTTGGGGAAGAGACCTTTGTTCCACTATGTGTGCATACAGTGCTGAAGGACCCCAGTCAGGGACCAGTGCTAGTTTTTTGCTTCACCCCAGGAAAATTCCAGGCAAAAAGTGGAAGGTTTGCTGTTTGGCCTACCTGCAAAATGACAAATTTTCATCTGGTTTGGCTGGTAGTGAGAATTTTTCTGCTTAACTCTGCTCTGTTTCAGTCTTTGAATTGTCACCGGGGGGGGGGGGGGGACAACTTTCCTGTAAAAAGAAGGCAATTTTCAAAGAAAGTTCACGTTAAAAAAATTGTTTTTCAGAACACCTCCTTTGCTTATTATTTTAAATACTTTCACTTATTTCACAACCTTTGATATGTCTCCAAGTTCACGCATCCCTAATTTGCACTGGTCATATTTTGTTTATCGGCTCGTTTTCAGTCAATGGTAACTGGCTCCTGGAGTTTAGGTCAGTTAAAAAAATAATGTTCCTCTGTGCCAGAAGACAGTTGTAACAACAGAAGAACAAAACAGACATGATTCTGCACGACAAACTTCAAAGCAGCTTTGGAAAGGTCAACATAACACATGTGGAATCATACAAGAAGTCAGATGCCACCGCAGGAATAGTATAACTTGACTGTTCAGCCAAGAGTCTCATATCCAATAAGGAAGGTAGGAAGCATAAATACACCAACATTCTCCATCCAACAGCCTTCTTTTTTAATGTCTGAGGTATAGAGCTGTATGATTCAAAATATTGTTTTGTACAAACAAACCTACATGTAAATGTTTTGGAAAAATACTTGGGAAGTTGTATACAATATTATCATAAGAGATGTATGCCATTACTGGGTAAAAAGAAAACACTCTATGAAAATGTTTTTCAGTTTCAACATAAATAAGTTAAAAAAAATTCTCCCTTGTTTTCTTTCTTTCTTTTTGCAGTCTTTTGTAATGTTTTTGGATGCAGTTTTGTGAGTTATTCATAGATTCCAAGGCCAGAAGGGACCATTGTGATCATGTAGTCTAACCTCCTGTATAACACAGCCCATAGAACTTCCCCACAATAATTCCTAAAGCAGATTGGATGTTTTTCTAACAATCTTGATTTAAAAATTGTCAGTGTCTGAGAATCCACCACGACCCTTGGTAAGTTGTTCCAATGGTTAATTACTCTCACAGTTAAAAAGAGTGCACCATATTTCTATGTCTAGCTTCAACTTCCGGTCATTGAAGCATGTTATACGTTTCTCTGCTAGACTGAAGAGCACCTTGTCAAATATTTGTTCTCCATGTAGATATTTATAGACTGTAATCAAGCCACCCCCTTCCCCTTCCCTTTGTTAAGCTATATAGATTGAGCTCCTTGAGTCGATCACTACAAGGCATGGTTTCTAGTCCTTTCATCATCCTCATGGCTCTTCTCTAAATCCTCTCCAATTTATCAATCTTCTTCTTGAACTGTGGGCACTAGAACTGGACACAGTATTCCAGCACTGGTCATACCCTTGTCAAATAGAAAGGTAAAATGACCTCTCCTGCTTGAGATTCCTCTGTTTATGCATTCAAGGATCACATTAGCCCCTTTGGCCACAGTGTCAAATGGGGAGCTCATGTTCAGGTGATTATCCATCACGACCTCCCAATCTTTTTCAGATAAGTCCTTCATCAAGTAAGTATAGCCTACATATTTCTTCCTAGATGCATACATTTACATTAAGCTATATTTAAATGTGTATTGTTTTCTTGCACCCAGTTTATTGAGCAATCCAGATCATTCAGTTATCAGTGACTTGACCTCTTCATTATTTACTTGTCCTGCATTTTTGGGTCATCTACAAACTTTCAGTGATGATTTAATGTTTTCTTCTGATCCCTGGGGGACCCCACTAGAAACACAACCATTCTATGAGGATTCCCCATTTTCAATTACATTTTGACATCTATCAGTTATCCAGCTTTCAATCTATTTGTGTGCCACGTTATCTTTCTAGCTTTTTAATTGAAAGATCAAATGGCACCATGCCAAATGCCGTACATAAGTCTAAGTATATTGCATCAACACTGTTACTACCTTTTTGTCTGAAGGAAGAGCTGATTAAAATTTGACTACTGTTTAACAAAATCTAGAGGCAAACAGTGGGGGGGAAAAGATTATAAAATATGAAATTTTGCAGTTTGGTCTATTTTCCTATTTGTGATTATTTATGAATTTTGCAGTAATTTTCAGAAAGGTTATCTTGTGACCATTGCAGAATTTTTTTTATTTTTTTTAAATATTTTTTACCAAAATGGCCTTAGCATGAATAGAAATTGAGAGCAATGTTGTACAAAAGATTTGCTAAAGTACCACAAGTTTTCTTTATTTGCTTTCCTACCAGCAAGGACCAATTTCTGCACTTATCTGGTACAAAACCATTTTCCCCTCTCTATCATAACCCTCCTTTTTCTCCTCTTGGATTCAAAAGTAGTAGGGTGATTTGGCTGGGCATATTTCTTCAAAGACAAAAATCTCATTAAGCCATGCAAGTGAAAAATAATCTGTGTTGCTTTCTCCCAGCAGCTACTACTTCCTGACTTCCCCCACACACATGAGGATCTGGCCAGTAGATTGTTTAGTTGCAGATTTACCAGTCATGTTCTACAGCCCAACACCACCTGTTTGGTGGGGAGAAAGGAGTCTCCACAGAGCACAGCTCTGCATCATTAAAGCGGTCCTTATGCCATGTAGGTTCTAACATTCTGCACAATGTAGCCCAAACGAACTGTACGTGGTTCAAACTATTAGGGTTCTGGTGTACCAAGACTCAACATTCATCACCCCTCTAAATGCTCACTATGAGCATCAAGGTAAAAGGTGATAAGAAGTAAGTGTCAGCAGCCACTACTATGGTCAGGCCATCCCAACTCTCTGTTTCAGATACTCACAGGTGTCCAGATCCTCCAATTCCTCAAGCAAGTTCAGTACTTTGATTCATTAGCTAAAAATGACAAGCTAAGAAAGTACTAAAGCAGCAGTGCCACTGTCCTAGAAAACAATAAACCCTCCTGATCCAAGAAACAAGGGACATTGTAGGCAAACTTGAAAGAATTATACATTCCGAACAGATCTCAGACCTCAACGTTTGTCTCCTTCAAACTGCAATGTTTGAGTGGATCCAGAATTTTGCAGACAGCATGTCTTCCAGCTTCATCAAAACTGCCATCTCAGTGCTAGGCAGCCCCCAAAATTAGGCCCCAAAAAGTCTCATTTTTGTCCACTGAAGGGGACACAGTCAGGTTCATAAAATTCTGTTTCCGTAGCACCTCACACAGATTGGCTCACTAAGCGCTTTTCCATCAGGTATGCATGAAATAATCCTCTAGGGTAAAAAAATTATAAAATTCGTTGGTTACTTTCAAAGAAAGTTATGGTGCTATTTTATGATGCTATGAAAACTGTTTAAATCTTCACCCAGTTACAGAAGCTTCAACAGTCTATATTAACCTAGCCTCCCCTAAGTTCTTGAATGGGTAAGGGGCAGAGATTTTGGATAAGGAATCCAGATCCAACCCACCTCTGGTTTAAAAAACCTAGCCAGTTATATTTTGTAATACCAAAGCTACCCCCATTTTACGCATTTCCAATTTCACTGGAATTCAAAGATGACATAAATGCTTTTTTCCCCTAGAGCTCTCATTGGTTGGATTTTAGAAAATAAGTATCTGAAACTGTTATGAAGCCGCTCGGATACTACTGTGATGAAATCCAGAACAAAATTCTATAATAGAATGAACATACTGAAAACAACTGAAACAGACCCATCAATTACTTTAAGATCAACACTCTGGCAACAGTATACTATAGATATAATGGATGAAGTCCTGGCCCCACTGACGTTAATGGATTTTCCAATGGCTTCAATGGTACCATGATCTCACCTTATAGAGTGTATGTATTAAATGATAACAGATACTAGAGCTATCTTGGTCATGCTCAATCTTTGTGTGGTCATCAAAAAAACCTAAGTTCAAACTCCAGTAAATATAGGATTACTTTGCTCAAGCAACTGTGATAAATGAAGGGGGTGAAGGTGTAGCTTCCTTTTATGAACACCCAGCCAGCCAGTAGCTATAAAATCCCTCTTCGTAGCTGTTCTCTAAAATCTCACTTCTATGCATAGGTAAAAGGAAGTGAGTGGGCACCTGGCCAAAAGAGTGAATGGGAAGGCTAAAACTTTTTAAAATTGAAAAATGACTTCCCTTTTGTCTGTCTGTGGTTGTTCTCCCAGCGAGAGGGGACAGGGCAAAGCTATGCTGTAAGAAGTGTGGGCCAAGTATGAAAAATCATCAGTATCATACCTAGAAACTAGTCATATGAAACCCCAGATATGTAAGTAGATCAATAAATGTCTAGGAAGATGCAATTAGATTTATTCCTTTTATTCTTTATAGCTTGTGGATTCCTCTGTGCTAACCCCAAATGCTTTTGTTTTTCTTGTAACCTTTAAACTGAACCTCAAGAAAGCTATCCTTGATGCTTAAGAATTTTTTTAAGTCAAGCAAAAGCCTGAGTTCCAAGATGAATTTTCTTCCTTGTTTTAAAATAAAATTTACCTTTTTGAAGAAGAGAATTGGATTTTTATGTCATAAGAAGTTTGTGCAGATGTTTAATTAGCTGGTGGCAACAACTGATTCCCCCCCCCCCCTTTTTTCCCTCAGCTCTTCCCCGGGGGGGGGGGGGGAGAGGGGAGAGGGGTACAGGGTGAAAGGTCACCATAGGACAGAATTCCTAAGTGTACCTTCATGGGCTCTCAGAGGGGTTCTATGCTTTGGTGGTGGCAGCATCTACCATGCCAAGGTCAGATAAAAGCTGTAACTTTGGGAGTTTAATACAAACCTGGAGTGGACAGAATTAATATTTTTTAAATCCTTGCGGGCCCCCACCTTCTGCACTCGAAGTGCCAGAGTGGGGAATTAGCCTTGACAGCAACAAACCAAATACACAGTAAGTTCCCTTTGTGGATTGCAGGGACCAATGAGGACGATAAAGACATTTGGATTTTTTGGCCAAGCGACTGTAACTTTTTTTTACTTCCATAACAGAATAACCTGCCTGGCAGCAATGAAAAGGGGGTAGTTCATCTGTGCTCTCTCTGTCATCTGCCTTCCCCCTTTTCATTCCACAAATCCCAAGAATCGCAGTTTCAGGGCTTAACAGCCACTTAACCAAGGCCTTATCAGAGCCTGTATTACTCCCAGGTTCTGGAACTTAACAGTCTGCTTAAAATGAAAACCCGTTAGAGCCTACATTACTCCAAGTGGAATGTGTGGTGGCAGGCAGATATCAATTGTTTCATGCCCCAGACAGCCAACCCAAGAGCCTCGTCTTAGCGGTATTGCCTTATTGGCTGGCTGTTGCAACAGGGCAACACAGGGTGCACAGGACTGGAAAAATATAAAAGGCCAGTCCAGCAGCTCAGTTGAGGAGGAGCTGCGGAGGGAGATGGTTTCTTCTTCTCTGCTGCTAGAGCAGGATGCTGAGGAGAATTGCAGCTGCCTGGAAGACCTGCCACTCCCAGCGCTGGGGAGCTGCTACCATTACCCTTGGTGGTGTGTCCCAGAGAGACTGAGAATTACTCCTGGGTGCATTCAAGAATTACTCCTTGAATATTCTCTCCATGGGGGAGAATAGGAAGAAGCCCAGGGGAACCAGACTCCCATCTATCTGTGGTGCAGCTGGAAACATGGTGAGGGTGTTACAGGTGGATTCCTTTGGCTTGGGTGCAGTGGAGTTGGGCATGCCTGCGTCCCCCTACCAATCCACCGCTGGGGTAGCAGTACTCCCCTTCCTTAGGCCAAGAAGCCTGTGTTTGTCTGTCTCCCTCCAGAGCCACCCTGCTTGATGGATGGGCAAATAAACTGCTACAGCTCTGCCTGACTACAGGCCAGAGCCCTGACTGTTTGCTTCCCCATCCAGCTTGATGGTCAGGGCCCATTGACTACCACTAATTCCCCCCTTTTCTTTGAAAGTATTCTAGCAGACCCAGCTGCGAGGAGGTGTGGCCTCCCTCTGAGGCGGACATGGAGGGATGGCCACGGCAGCTCACAGAAGGATCATGTTATAACTTGTAACAAGCTTTAAAACCCTTCCTTTAAAGAAGTATAGAACACATTTTGAAACTAGCTCTAAAATTGTGTATACTCATAGAAAATCATGTGTACAAAATGTTAATTTTCATGTACAAATGAACATTTGCAGTTACAGATTTGCTTGTTTCATTCCTAACCAGCTGATGTGTACAGAAATATGTGCCAGGATTGCATGTACAAGTTTAAAAAGTGATAGGAAAAAAGTCGATTTTTCATATACAAATCTTAGGACTTGGGCTTTGGAATGTTTACTATAGAAGTGTTATTGCAAATAGTCAATGGATAATTCTGGGAGGACTTTTGGAAAGCAAGTAAAGTAACCTATTGTGGCAAATTGCCAGCACTATTATGATGGGTCCCGCTCTTTCTCTTCTTTTTGGGGGTTCAGGGAGCCATTTCTTGCCCCTGAACAGGGTATTAACTGTCCCACTAGTATCCTTGAGTGGGGGGGCAGGGGGAGTGGAGAGGCAGGGACCCGGGCCTGCCCTCTACTCCGGGTCCCAGCCCAGGGGCCCTGAGGATAGTGGTAAACCACTTGGACTAGCTGTTCCTTCCCCTGGGCTACTTCCCTCTCCTACCCTACAGCTTGTAGGGCTTCCTGCCCTCTCTCTGCACAAGTTAGGTGTCCCTTTACCTGTGGTCTGGGTCTTCCTAACTCACTGCAGCACTTCTCCAAACTCTGCTCTGCTTTCCTCCAAACTGCTCTCTGCTCCAAGTCCTCCAAACTCCTTCAAACTGTCTTATTGAAGCAGGGGGGGGGAGGGGGTTTATCATGTGACTGGCTTCAGGTGCTCTAATTGGCTTCAGGTGCCTTAATTAGCTTCAGGTGCTCCAACCAACGTCTAGCAAACTAGCTTCCCTCTAATACTCTCCTGCTGCCCGCTGGCCATGCTGTATCACACTACACACAGTATTAATCGATCTGTTATAACAGATAGCATTATCAAGTGGGTTCAGTGTTTAGCTTCATATTCTAAGATCTGTGTTGTGCATTTTTGATCCATGTATGCTGTTCCAGTTGATGTCAGTGAGTTTTGCATGTGACCCAAGGATACAAATGGGCTCCCAAATTGACACATTAATTATAAGCAACAAAAATCACAGTTAAGAAAATAAATAATCCCCTTATCCTAAGAAATGCATCTAGTGTTGGTCAGTTAACTAAAACAACAGTAAATTAAAGCCAGGGGCCGCACTGAGCTGTACAGCTCTTCAGGACACAGTCTTTCCCCCCCAATTCCTTGTGCATAGTTTATGCTGCATCTTTCCATGCCTTCTCTCTTCCCTGCTCTCTTTGGGCTGAATTCCACCCTAGAAGGCACATGGCTGGAGTAGTCCTATGCTCCCCAAGCACAGACCCATTGTCACTGGGCATTGCCCAAGGTATAGGGAACAAGGTAGAGTAGGGAGAATGGGTCCTTCTCCTACCTGTTGACAAACTAAATTTAAATGAATTCCAAGCTTATATCATTGTCAGATAGGGCTTCAGATCCTACCCAAGCAGAATGGTCTATATCAGTAGCACTGCACTGATTAACTAAAATAAAAGTAATCACACTGTACCTAATGCTAGAAACTGAAGTCAAATTACTTATAAAAATCCAATAGCTACAATTAAAAGCCAGTTACTATTTACCTAAGAAACCAGTAAGTTTAACATCACTTTGAAGAATGAAACAAACCAACTTGAAATAATGGCAAAACAAACAAAAAAGAAAGCGAATTGGGAGCGGGGGATCCATTAAGCATAAATTCAGTGTCTTTCTAAAGATATATATATTTACACAAATTTAAATTCTTCTGATGTTTCTGACCTATAATCTGAAAGGCTAACTGGCCCACCATTGAGATACATAATCAGGCTAAATTTGGTTCCGATTAAGGGCAAAAGCAAACACATGGTCAGTGCTGAAAGATAGAAGGGGATGAACTCCACGATGTTCAGAGATTAACTCAGCTATGCAGTGAGAATCAACAGAGATTGGAAATACTATCCCTTGTGAAAGTAGCAGTCAGCGTTACTGTCTCATGGAGAGAGAGAGGACACAATCAGAGTTCTGAAATATACAAGGGTTGACCAGACATGGAAATTCAGAACCAGCTTCTATTTGATCATTGGATGGCCAAATCTCCCACAGAATGATTGTGTGACCAAAAGTTATAGCCTGCTCTTCATGAAAGGAGGTCAGAACACATGGTTTTATACTTTTAAAGTGATTGTAATCAGTGATGTAGAAGTGGAAGGCTCCATACCCCATTTCTAGTTACCTGAACCAGCTAATTTCTGGAAGTTCAAGTTCAAAGGAGGGTGGGATAGCTTTTTAAAATAACATTTTTAGCATATGACTAGTCAAAATTTAGTTCAAAACAAAAAAAAATACAAAGAAATTATTTAAACAAGGACTAAATCCCTGGTATTGTAAGCACTCTGCATAAAAATGTGTCTTTATCTCCACACCCTCTGTTTACTCCTGACTTGGCTAGATTCACTTTTAAGTATCAGATAAATATTCTGTGGGATGTAAAATAGGGTGATAACTCAGCTATTGTTCTGGAAAAGAAGAGTTGGGAGAATCACCAGCATTCAAGAAGAGAGTCAGGGATACATTTATCAGGTTGAAGCCAAAATAGGAAACCTAGAGTGACCAGACGTCCCGATAAAATCGGGACTGTCCCGATATTTAGTTGTTTGTCCCGCGTCCCGACCGAGGTATGGCCGGGACGTTCCATTTGTCCCGATATTTTGGCTCGGGGCTGCTCCCAGGAAAGGTTGGGCAGTAGGACCCTGCGGCTCCTAAGCACAGGAGCAGTAAGTCCCTGCTGCACCCACCACAAGCACTGGCTCCATCATGGCCAACGGGAGCTGCGGGCACAGACCCCCCCCCCCAGCTTTCAGCCAATGGCAGCTGGAACCAGTGCTTATGGCCGGCATAGCATGTGGAGTGCAGGGCCCCCCCTCCCCCACTGACCCTAGGAGCCAGACCGGAAATGCCAGGTAAGCAGGGGGGGCTGCAGGCTGACGGGAGCCAAGGCCCTTGGTCCCCAGCCCGTGGTTTCGGAGGGGGGGGGTTGCCCCCGACCAGCAGCGGGGCTGCTTGGAGCTGGGGGGGAGGGCTGGTGCCCCCAACCCACGGAGGAGCTGTGTGTGTGTGTGTGGGGGGTGTCCTATGCCCCAGGGGAAGGGGGGCAGGACCTGGGGCAGGGTGGGGGTGGAGTCTGGGAGGAGCAGGGGTGGACTGTGGGCGGGGCCCCAGTGTGTCCCGATATTTTGGTCCTGTGATCTTGTCACCCTCAGGAAACCAGCCCCCAATGCTGAAGTTTTACCCCAAACTCAAAGCAACGGTTCAAAAATATTTGGTTAGTTTTTTACTATTTTGTCATATTTGCCTTTCTGGGTCTGGGACTAAAAGTAAAAGTAGGACTAAAGGAAGGTAACTAAAGGTAGGTAGTATTGGAAGTCTCATGAGAAAGCCCCTTTTCAGAACCCCCCCGGATCCCTCACCCCGACTGCCCCCCCCCCCACCTGATCCCAGCCCTTCCTCTCTTTCCTGACTGCCCCCCTGGGATCCCTACCCATCCAATCACCCCTTCTCCCTGTCCCCTGACTGTCCCCCCCAAACTCCTGACTCTGACTGCCCCCCGCTGTCCCATCCAAACCCCGCTCCTTCCTGACTGCTCCACAGGGACCCCTGCACCCATTCAACCTCCCTGTTCTCCACCCTGATTGCCCCGACCCCTATCCACACACCTGCCTCCTGATCATCATCCCAAATTCTCCTGCCCTCTAGCCAACCCCTCCTGCTCTCTGCCCCCTTACTGCGCTGCCTGGTGCACCAGTGGCTGGTGGCACTACAGCCGTGCCGCCCAGAGCACCAGGACAGGCAGCCACACCTCCCAGCTGGAGCCAACCACGTCACCATGCAGAACAGAGCACCGGGTCAGGCGCCAGCTCTGCGGCTGCATTGCTGTGCCGAGCATTGCGCCGGCAACACAGAGAGCTGAGGCTGCAGGGGAGGGGGAACAGCAGAGGAGGGGCTGGGGGCCAATCTCCTGGGTCAGGAGCTTAGGGGCCAGGCAGGAGGGTCCAGAGGGGTGGATGTGGCCTGTAGTTTACCCACCTCTCATTTATCTGAATAATAACGTTGAACTAACTGAGACTGCTCAATGCTACTCATCTCTAGAAAGAGAACCTTTGGGTATGTCTTCACTACAGCAGTAGTTCGATTTCCTTTATGTCGATGTTGTGAACGCGGCTGTATACAGTCGATTTTGTGTGTCTTCACTAGGCACAGCTAAGCACAGCAAGTCGACAGTGTCTGTCCGCAAAACTTTTGCAGTGTCGACATGACGAGCGTTGCACTCTGGGTACCTATCCCACAGTTCCCTGATCCCCCAGCAGGCACCATTTCGAGTGCTGCACTATGGGTAGGCATTTCCAAATTTCGCACCCTTTTTCCGCGCCGCCCACCCCCATTACGAGCGGTGCACTGTGGGTAGGCATCCCATAATTCGCGCCCTTTCTCCGCGCCGTGCTAACGCCATAGCATTGCAAGCATGGAGCCCGCTGACACCACGGCTGCAGTAATGGCCGTTGTGAGGACCTCGATCACGGTTGCGGAGTTCATGCTGCACCGTCTGCAGAGGAGGAATGCGATCCGGGGAGAACTGCGCTTTCTGGAACCCGACGACAGTGAGGAGGAGATGGACAAGGACGTGCACAGCGGGGACGACATGGACACTGACATGCACAGCGGGGACGACAGGGACACTGACGTGCACAGCGGGGACGACATGGACACTGCCGTTTTTGGAAGTAGGGCGACTGACAATCTGTCAAATTTGGTGGCAATGGGGCAGGCTCATGCCATCGAACGCTGATTCTGGGCCAGGGAAACAAGCACGGACTGGTGGGACCGCATAGTGCTGCAGGTCTGGGATGACTCCCAGTGGCTCAGAAACTTCCGCATGCGAAAGGGCACCTTCATGGAACTTTGTGACTTGCTGTCCCCGGCCCTCCGGCGCAGGAATACCAAAATGAGAGCGGCCCTTACAGTGGAGAAGCGAGTGGCGATAGCCCTCTGGAAGCTTGCAACGCCAGACAGCTACCGGTCAGTGGCGAATCAGTTTGGGGTGGGTCGGTCTACAGTGGGCTTTGCTGTGATGCAAGTAAGCAGGGCAATCGTCGAGCGGCTGCTACACCGGGTTATAAACCTTGGAAACCTGCAAGCCACAATAGATGGCTTTGCCGCCATGGGATTCCCTAACTGTGGTGGGGCTATAGATGGGACTCATATCCCTATCCTGGCACCGGACCACGAGGCCGCCGAGTACAGAAACCGGAAGGGATATTACTCAATGGTCATGCAAGCAGTGGTTGACCACAAGGGATGTTTCACCGACCTCTACGTGGGGTGGCCGGGAAAGCTTCATGACGCTCGAGTGTTCAGGAACTCTCGGATTTTTAGGCAGCTGCAGCAAGGCACTTTCTTCCCCGACCAGAAAATTTCCGTGGGGGGGTGTGGGGGTGGAAATGCCGATCGTTATCATTGGGGACCCAGCCTACCCCCTACTGCCCTGGCTTATGAAGCCCTACACAGGAGCCCTGGACAGGGGTCAGGAGCTGTTCAACTACAGGCTGAGCAAGTGCAGAATGGCCGTAGAGTGTGCATTTGGCCGTCTGAAGGGGCGATGGCATTCCTTACTGATTCGCTCAGACATCAGCGAGAGAAATATCCCCATTGTTATTGCTGCTTGCTCTGTGCTCCACAATATCTGTGAGAGCAAGGGGGAAACGTTTATGGCGGGCTGGGAGGCAGAGGCAAATTTACTTTCTGCTACTTATGAGCAGCTAAACAACAGGGAAAGTAGAAGAGCACACCGTGAGGCCCTGCGCCTCAGGGACGCCTTGAAAGACAGTTTTATGAGTGCCCGAGATGGCGTTTGAGAATCTGCTCCCTTGCTGTGCTCTAAGCCTGCTGCCCTTGAACCCTCTTTACCTTCCCCCTCCCCATGCTTTCCCTCCCCCCTCCTCATGCTTGCAGAGGAAATAAAAACACTGTTTGAAAAATCATGGTTCCTTTATTGGTGCATCGGAAATACAAATACAGGGGATCACTGTCCTGGTATCCTGGAGGGAGACCGGCAGTCGCAGTGGGGGAGGAGCGGACAGAGGGGGGGGGGGGCGGGAAGGGGGGAGAGGGGGGGGGTAAGACACAGCAGCTTTTAAAACTTTTCTGAGAACGTCAGCCTGCTGCTGCTGCTGCTTCTGCTGGCTTGTGGGGTCGAGTGGAGCGGCCCACGGAGCTTGCCCCCCCGTGTTCTCACTCCGCGTCTGGGTGGGGAAGCTATGGGAGTTGGGGAGGGGGGGGGAGGTGGTTACACAGGGGCTGCAGAGGTGGTCTTTGGGCATGCTGCAGCTCCACCAGAGATCGCAGCATGTCGCTCTGGTCCTCCATTATGCGGAGCAAAGCATCCATGCGTCTTTCTTCGCGCTCTTCCCTCTTTTCTGCAGCGGCTCTCGATTCCTGCCTCTCTCGATTCCTTGCCTGTATCATTCTTTCCCTCCACTCCGTCTGGCGGGCTGCCTCAGCACGCGAGTTCTCCAGGAGTTCAGTGAACATATAATCGCGCGTTCGCATTTTCTTTTTACGCTTTCTTATCTGTGATGCACGGCGGGAGGAGGAGCAGGACGGGGGATTCTGAGATAATTGTTCATCTGTGGGCGAATGTTGGAAAAGAAAGTTTGAAAGTTATGAGACAGATACATTCAAGGTTAGGAGGCAGATGCAGTCTCGGACAGTACACAATGGGAGTACTATGCCGTTTGCAACCTCAGTATTCAGAGGCCGGATATGATTTCTGTACAAGGTCATGTTCTACACCTAAAAGTGACTGAATAGCTCACAGAAAAGTCAGAGCATCTCAGACACATATGCGTGCCTCAGCCCAACATGGCTTCTGAAATCACCGTGCAGCCGGCCATGGTAAGTTAGAAGTGGCACTTGCATATTGTAGAGTAGCCCCACCCCCTTCCCCCCACCGCGTGGCGCCCACTGACCCGCAAACTGCAAAGCAAAGGCCAAAAAATCTCTCGCTAAGGGCTAAGGTCTTTTTGGGGCTCTTCAGACCGCTTGCAGACTGTTCAGATTCCCTGCTAGCTACCGCTACGGGCTTGGGGGGGGGGGGTTGGGTACGCGTTGGATCTGAAGCGGAAGCAACTGCTTGCAGACTGCTCAGATTCCCTGCTAGCTACCGCTACGGGCTTGGGGGGGGGGGGTTGGGTACGCGTTGGATCTGAAGCGGAAGCAACCGCTTGCAGACTGCTCAGAGTCCCTGCTAGCTACCGCTACGGGCTGGAGGGGGGGGGGAAGGTTGGTCGGCCCTCAGCAGAAACGAGTACTTTGCAGCTGGGAATCTTTATCTCCCAACTAATTGCAGTCCGTATCTCAAACAGGCAACCATGAATGACATCACTTTGCTGAGAATTTCTCACAGAGCTAGAGAGCGCATGCTCCTTGCCTCCAGGCAAAGTCCTGGTCCGTTCGCAGCGATGCTAGCCTGCTCAATGATACCAGACTACTTACTACTTTCGTGGCGTGGGATGGTCTCCTATCACGGGGGACCACATAAGGCGGCTCTCCCCAGAAATCTGCTGCGCTGGATTCATCGCTACCTCCTGGATACCTTCCTTGAAATGTCCGTGGAGGACTTATGGTCAATCCCGGAGTATATTGACAAACTCTTTGAGTAGAAATTGACCAGCAATGAAAGCACGCTAAGTCCTTAGGCTTAGGGCAAGTTACTCATTAATAAATGCTTCCTTTACAAAATCACGTGTTATGTAATCCATTAAAAAAGAAACACTTACCCCCCCTGGGAGGCTTGGGAGGGTGCTGGCTCCAAGGTGATAAACAGCTCCTGGCTCTCTGGGAACACGGGTTCCCCGCTGGCCTCCTGCTGCTCCGTGAGATGTTCCTCTTCCTCATGGTCGTCCTCCTCGGAATCAGTCTCCTCCCTGACGATTATCCCATCTGCGGAGTCCACGCAGACCGGCACGATGGTGGTGGGGGTGCCCCCCATTATCTGATTTAGTTCATTGTAGAACCTGCATGTCCGCGGCGCGCCCCCCGATCGTCCGTTTGCCTCTTTGGCTTTCTGGAACGATTGCCTCAGCTCCTTAATTTTCACGCGGCACTGTGTGGTGTCTCTGTTGTGGCCCCTTTCTAGCATGGCCTTGGAGACTCTTCCATAGGTGTTGGCATTCCGTTTGTTGTTGCGTAGTTCCAACATCACGGATTCCTCTCCCCAGATAGCGATGAGATCCAGCACCTCACGAGTGGACCATGCTGGAGCTCTTTTCCTCTGGCTGGTCTCCAGGGTAGAGGAGCTCTGCATGGAGTCTTGTGATGCTGAGCTCTACATGGCGGCTAGTGCTGCTGATTGCTCTGAATGGCGACTGAGCTGATCAGGTGAGCTGGCCACGCTGACCAAACAGGAAATGGTATTCAAATGTTCCCGGGTCTTATCTACCTGGCCAGAGCAGCGAGTTCAGAGTGCAGTGCAGAGCGGTCACAGTGGAGCAGTGAGGCAGTCCAGAGCGGTCAGAATGGAGCATTGTGGGACAGCCTCTGGAGGCTATTAATGTCGGGTTCCGTCTTCACTAGCCCGCAGTCGAGCTTGGAATGTCGAGATTAGCCTTATTTCTCTCGTCAGGCTGGAGTTCCAAATTCGATCTTGAGGGCCCTTTACATCGACGTTAAGGGCATGTATGTGAAGACAGGTACACGTTTAATTCGACCTAACGTCGTTAAAATCGAATTAAAGTGGTAGTGAAGACAGGGCCTTTTACAAGTTCTAGAACATACCCTGAATCCAGAAATTCTTGCCTAACTCACAAGTACTTTTTGTCCAGATAGTACAACCTGGGTCACCATGTATTTCTACAAAGGAAAAAAAAAACCACATAGAAGAGTCTCAGAGCCTGGGTCAACTGACTCAGGCTTGCAGGGTTCCAAGTGCAGGGCTAACAATAGCAATGTAGACATTTGGGTTCAGCTGGAACCCAGGCTCTGAAACCTGGCGAGTGGGGAGGGTCTCAGATCCCAAGCCCAATTGCCTACACTGCTATTTTTAGCCTTTAGTGCAAGCTCTGTGACCCCAAGTCAGCTAACCTGGGCTCGGAGACTCGCCACTGAGGGCCTTTTTGCTGTGCAGATGTACCTCTTACATCTGATTCTCTAAAACTAGAAGAAAACCCCTCCAAAAGAACCAAGAGGAGGAGCAAAAGATTGTAAGACTAATTCTTAGGTGCTATGAGACCTACTTTAATTTTTCTGTCAAGCTCAATAGAAAATGCTCTGTTAATGGAATCTGATCGAGAACTGGTCCTTTCCTACCAAAGGTTCTGCAACAGTGCCCAGTTACATATTGGTAACACTATGTGTAGACAGATATGGCAATGACTGAACATTGATATGAGGGTATTAGATACTGGTCTGAATGGTGAGGAAATCGTAACCAGGACACAAAGCCTGTATCCAAGGATGACCCTGCCCCCCCCCAAAAAAGTACTTTCAAAACTTCATCTTCCACCTAGATGGACAACAAAGACCAAGATGAGAACCTCAGCTTCTTGTTTCATCTAAAGCACAGCATCTTCCACATTCAATATCATTTATAGTTTGGTGGCATCTAGTAGCCTCAACCAATATTAGAGCCTTATTGTGCTAGATACTGTACATAGACTTAATAGAAAATAGATTATTTTTCCAGGGCAGAGTCTAAGTAGATGCAACCAACAAAGGTAGAAGAAAGTGACTTAGTCAATGGCACAAGAAATGCGTAATGGAGGTGGAAACTCATCCCAGGTCTCCTGATTCCCAGTCCAGTGCTTTAACAAGATCGATCATCCTTCTCCCAAATGGAATGTGGACTATGTCTATTCTAGTGAAAGCCCAAACCCTGGTGTGGGACTTTCTAGCTCAGAACATCAATGTTCCTCATGGATAATGTATTGATTCCAGTTTTCTCACTGGCATTAAAGCCCCACAAATGCTGGGCTTTATGAACCAATGGTCCAGAATCAAATCCAAACCCTAATTCCAATTACACATTTGGAAGGAAACCAGCACTGTTGCACAATCACCGAGAACTAACCTCAGTTGGGATAAACAAGAGCTTGGGGCCCTGGTGATTCTGTTACTGCTATTCTATCTTCATCACTCTCCAGAAATGTTACATTCCCAGTGGCTCAAGTGCTGTCCCTGGTATATCCAAAATCATATATTTTGCTAGCTATTGTTTAGCTATCCTGCTTTTCTGCCCCCATAGAGAAAAGTATGTGACCTATCCAAGAAAAGAACTCCTCAGCAAAACAGTGACCTGTGTTCAAAATGTCACAGTTTCACACTTAACACTACTGGTTTTTTCCAAAGACTGAATACCTCACTCAAGAGGTAATATTTCTAGCTCTCTCACTTGCTTTCCCGAGTCTTCACAATACATCCCGACCTTCTGGGAATCATGATTTATGCCAGGCATTTAATAGGCACATACGTATTCCACCTGTAATTGCTACCATTGTAAAAAGCATTGAACCACTATTCTTTATTTACCTCTGCCTACAAACCAATGTAAACATTTGCAAATTTTTAACCTCCAAAATATGTACTGGAGGCTTAGGAAACAACAACAGTCATTGCCCTGTCAACAAACGTTTAGCTTATAAGCTTGCAGAAGAGTGGATTCACTGTTGGTCACCTGCTAGCCATGACTAGATGTGACATAGCAGTTCTTTCACTGTCTACTGCTCCCTGCTGACAGCTACTCTGGCCCCGTGGTGGTCTCTTTTCTAGTGATTTGGACAGGTCACCTTTTAGCATTACATCCCTTTCAGGGTACTCCACTCACAAATTCAAATAAAACAATACCCAAAGTTCATCTCTTTACCCCCTCTTCCTGGGGGTTACTAAGACCTACAGGCGGTTCTCGCCCAGGCTCTTCAGTGTGGACTGCTCAACGAAATTTCACATAGTCTCACTCAACTCTCAGTAGTTTACAGACCCTGTTTTGGGTTCACCACAGTGACATCCTCTCATCTCCCTAAGTCTCCTTTCCATATTAAACCCACTACAGTGAAAGTCACCATCTCCTATAGCCTTGGCCTTTTAACTGTTCATATCCAGGGATTTCCCTGTCTCCAAAGGCCTTCCCTGACACCCACAGTTTCTTACACCCTCCTTCTTGCTGGGGGCTCAGCCTCCGGCCTGCAAAGTTCTTTCTCACTCTTATTTCAAAGCCCAGGCTTCCTCATGATTCAGACCCCTCTACTGCTGGCTTCAAGCTTAAATTAAAGCCTTCCAGGCTTCTCCCAGCCTTTAACTCAAGAGAGGAAACTCCCAGTTTCCTCTCACCTTTATCTCCTACCTGGCCTCTTCCCAATGTCTAATCCTCCTTCCTCTATGAAGACTCAGCTTCTCTCCAGCTGGGTTTGATCACCATTTATGCCTAACATCCCTCCAGCTGTCACCTAGTGGCCTAACTGGGTTGTGGCTCCTATTCACTTATGGCTAACCTGTGTGGGTTTTACACACCCCATCACAAAGCTCTTTTGGGAAGCCCATCTTCTCATCCCATGTGTGTATGGCACTTAGCACAATGGCGTCTGGACTCCAATTCATGACTTTGGCTCCTAGGAGCTATACAATACAAACAAACAACAATAACAAACCCCTATTCAATTTCTCTTGTCATGTCTTTATGAAAAGGATAAGCAATCACCCATAGCTTACTCATTATTAGATATGAAAATGAAATAAACATGCGTGATCAGTGCTTGATTAACCTTGCTGCACATATTTAATGAATTAGGCAGCATTCAAGCTGTAAAATGACACTAACGTAAAGAGCAATCCCCATGCATCAATCTACCTAGCACTTTACATATCACTTTCACACTGAGAGGCACACCTCATTTCTTGAACCTGAGTGCTTCAGCTGAGTCATTTCCATCAGGTCAATTGTAACTTCATTCAAACCCTTGTTTTTTTAAAAAAAAGGGTGATTCATTTATTAGAGTCCCATAGAAAGTACTGCTGTGGACAGAGGAAGTACAGTAGACTCTCGATTATCCAGGATTGGATTAACCAGGATGTCAAAAAAACAACAACACGCAACTCATACGACCGGCTCTGGCTTTGCTGCCACCCCAAGCACCCCCCCCCCCAGGGTTCCGGGGAGCCAGAGAACCAACACACCCCCTCCCCCTGGCGCAGGGTAGCTGGTGAACCAACCCCCTCTCCCCATATTTCCTATGGATGGTGATTATCCGGGATTTTATTAACCAGAATTAATTTTTTCCCTATCATCCTGGATAATCGAGAGTCTACTGTACTTATGTTTTTGCTAGTCTAATATGTTGTCGAAGCCTGGCATTCAACTAAGTGAGTATTGCTCTGGGGGAAAAAACAGATTTATGATAATCACTGGTGGCACTCATTCGTTGTAGAAATGAAGAGTTAAAGGTTCTATAAATGAAAGTCACCCGCAGGAGAGAATAGGAGACTCATTTTCCTCTTCAGTGAAGGGAGTGAAAGAGAGAAACGGGCAGGAGAGACAAAGTGAGAGATGCAAGGGGAAGAGAAGGAGACTGAAATCAAGAAGAAACAGAAAGCGGGCAATAGGGAAAGGGAGAAACAAATGGCCAAACCCTGGTGCCATTAGACAAGTTCCCAGTAGGACTTCCTGACTTCAGTAGGGCAAGCATCTGTCTGAATGAGCATAATTCTAATACACAATGCTATTCAGAAAGATTAATTTGCCTACTAAAATTATTTTGTATTTTCATAACAAATAAATGCATTATGTATTGCACAGAGAATTGGGCATGGAGAAATTACATCAGACACATAGACCAATATCATATTAAGGATGGAACTATGTTAAAGAGTCTAGAAAAGCAGAAAGAGGAAAATGAGGAGGAAGAGAGAGAAGAGAAAATCAACTAACCCAATAAAGACAAAAATCTATCCTGGTTATTACTATTCACAAATCCCAAACAGACAACATGTGAGCACAAGGGATGGACAAGCAGAGAAATGGCTATTCACAAACAGCTCCAGAAATAAGTCGTGTTTATGATTGTATCATCTTAGTGGTAGAATAAAGGGAACTCGCTTGCTTTTTGCTCTCCCTAGAAAGGCAGCAGAATAATTTTAGTGAAAGATGTTTGTGCTTGTTTGGTATCAGGAATGACCTGGGAGACTGGTTCAAAAACCACAAAAAGCAGAGAAAAAAATTAAAGAGTATCTTTTAAATCACTAGCAGTCAAACAGAAAGTTAAACGGCCATGTCTTCTTGCATTTGTTCCCAGTTCCTTTCAACTTCCAGTTTTCTTTGAAACTGGCTGGCAGGAGCAGCAAGCAGGAACTACCAAAACAATTTTAATCAAATATGTCTTCCCACACGAGACATAACACTTCAGAAATAAACAGCTAAACTAATCTATAAACATTTGGGTAAATTCTCCTTAAAGCTGGAAGAAGCGTGGCTGAATGGTCAGACCAGGGGAATGGAAGTGAAAATTTGGGGGTCTATTCCTGGCGCAGCTGCTAGCTGGATGCAAGACCTTAGCCAAGTCATTTAACCTCCCTCTGATTCAGCTTCCCCATCTGTTTACCTACCTACAAGGTGTTGGAATGCTTAACTCATTAAATGCTATGAGGTGTCTAGAGGGCTTGCGATTGAAAGCCCTAAAGAATTGTAGATTGTGGTATTTAATATTATTTAATTCATTTCTCCAGCTTTGCTTACATTTTTTCCTTGGGTTTTTCAATCTTCAGTACGTTCAAAGTGATGATGTAATTGAGAGCAGAATTTGGCCTCCTGATTTTAGAAGATGCTCAGTTCATTATAAATGATGATTTGTCTCGCTGTGTACAACAATTGGAACAGTAGTCAACAAACTCCATAGAATTTCTTAAGGAACTGTTCATTTTATTTGAGAGTACCTGACCTACTGCCCAGACCTCATCAGACATTTTCCACTGAAAGGTTTTTTCAGTGGAAAGTGGCTTCTTGCCAAAATGTGAACTTTTGTGAAAATTTATTTATTTAATAACCAATATATTTTGATTTTTTTCAGTGAAAACACACATAGAAATCATCAGCGAAATTTTGTGCATGTAGTCCCAGCCATCTTCCATCCCAGCCATTGTCTTTCACCTCACTCAGTTTTCTCCTGCATTGCCTTTCCTTGGCCCCCTGCTCTATGCTGCCAAATACATTCCCCTATCTGGAGTCATCTTGGGCAGTTGCCAGTGGAAAAAGACGTCATGTCTTTGCTAGGCAGCAGAGGTAGTGTCAGCAGGCCTCTCAGTGCTGAAGTGAGGCATAAGGAGGCCTAGATAGTCTTAGCCTGCTATAGATCCCCTGGAATATGCATGGATCATGTGAGAATTATTGGTTCTTGGACCACAAGAAAAAATTCACAGAACCAAATGCTGGCCCTACTGAAACCAACGACTAAACTCCTACTGACTTCAGTAGGTCCAGGATTTGGCCTATGGCGCTTTCCTCACATAAGGATACATTCCTGTGGGTTTTTCTGTGGCAGAGTCGATCCCGCCTCCCTTCCCCCACAAATTACTTGTAAATTGTACTCTGCTGTACTGCATGTGAATGCTTATTGGGGCTCTTATTACATATTCTTACCTCCTATAGCTCACCGATTGACCATTCTTGGAAGAAAGCCTTACCAGACGAGCAGTGTCCAAATTCAACTTCCAAATTGCTTGACATTCGCTTCAATTGAAAAATATTTAGTGCTGTGGAGTGGATTAGTGCTGAATATTCAAAACACTGAAAACTTCATAAGCTGCCTCTGTAGTTTTACAGACTTCTGTTCAAATGTTTTGCACACCCTACCTCTGTTTTTCCTTTACAGGTTTATGCAGTGAAAACAATTTGATGCTATAACAAGCCTGCAGAAATTCTCCTCTCTAACAATATACTTCTGATGCTCTCATCCAAATGGTTCCACTATATACTGGTTCTTTTCAAACACAAAGAGGTAGTAATCTGTTAGTATTTGTTTTCCGCAACAGGAACCATCTGATCAGCAAGGCTAATTAGGCAAGGCTGCAAGGCATGCCACCACTTTGCAATCTGAACAGCAATTGACTTTCACTATCATTTGCCAATCAGATGGCTTTAAAAGGTAGCCAACATCGTTCCTTTTGACGTAATCTCTGTACAGTAAATAGGACCCTTGTGAAAATTTGATGGGCCTCATTAAAGTCCGCGGAGGAAGAGAAAAATGGTGCCGTATAAAGGAGTGTCACTTTGGGACGCTCTATTCTGTGAATTAGACGGTTGCCAGGGGAAACTGCAAGATGTAGAGTGCAAGCATGTTTTATAAGGCAAGAAAAAGTTTGTTTTCATAACTCCTGACAGGGGCTGTTGTATCTCTTATGTATTGTAATGTGTTGAGAGACTGGTTTTGAATCAGCTGTGTAAAAGTAGTTATGTGGTAGTAAGTTTGTGCCTCGCCAACTCATGCATGGATCTCCCTGTGAGCAGCTTACTTTTCACTTGTCAGTTTATTTACTTTTGCATTTGCAGTGACTCCTTAGCTAACAGTCTCCAGAAACACCAGGAGGCAGAATACAGCCAACCAGCCTTCATTCCTGTCTCGCTTCTCCAACACAATCTGATTAGACCCAACTATTTTTTTTCAAAGAAACACTGTCTAACCTTTGGGGCATATGTATTAGGTACACCATGAGTTGGGAGTCCATTTATTAGCATATAACTCAACGAGGAGGATATATTTCAAAGCAACTAAAAACTGACCCATTTCAATATAATTTCTGCATTTTGCACACAAACCCAGTTTGAGGTTCCTTTCTCAACACAAGCACATACCACACATCAGGAATGCAAGCGAAAGCTCTGGGTGGTGAAGTCATACCACAGTTTGGGGTTGTCAGGAGCCTTTCTTCTTGTTTGCTCTCCACTAAGGGCCCTGGCTAGATGTCTCTGATAATCATATATGGCCAGACTGGGTCCCTCTTCTGCACAGGTTCACAAGCAATAGACAGCACAAGGAGCCTCTCCCATGCCTCCAGCAAATCGTATACAGGAGTCAGCATCTTAAAGGGTGCTAGCCATATCAAAGTTGGCAGAAAGGGAGGCCAGGGCAGGGAGCACACAACATACACTCTCAAAGGGTGGGTGTAGCAGCGCTTTCACTCCTCGTGCATTCTTGGTTGCTCCTCACACAGTATTCACTAGGGTGGGGTAGGTCCATGCTGGCCAGCGCCTTAAAGGCATGACTGAGCCGAAAGTTCGGTAAACCTCAAATGAAACTTAACTCAGTACAAAGCCAACAGATCCTCCCATTTATAGCTAATAATGGGCTGCCTGCCCCAACACAGCAATTGCTCCTGGATCTCCACAGCTCAGTCTGGTGTGCTTGCTACAAGAAAGTGTCCTTTATTTAGAGCTGCCTTTGTTGATATATCCCCACAGCACCAGAGGAGTCCTTTCTTTGCATTAGCCGCTCCTTCCATGCAGATGCAACCCTTTCTTTCCTCCTGTCTCTGTTCCCATCATGCCCAGCAACTGAGGGAAATTCCTCCTCCTTTAAAGGCTCAGGCAATTTGGCCATTTTGCAACACTGTCAGGTTGTACATCCTCACATGCGTATAAGTGTTATCAGAGGCTGGACTGAGCTATACAGTGAAAAGTATCTAGTTAATCCATTGCTATTGAATCTGCAAGGCTCTTAATGAACCACAAATAGCACAAGAAAAAAAGGATTCTTTATGCTGCCTGCAATTGTCTAGCTAGGAACTCATAGATGGCTTTGAAATCATTTATGGTATGCTGAATTCAGTGATCCTTTTTTTACACAACTCTTTTCATCAGGAGATCTAAAAGCACTTTGCAAAAGAAGTGGGTATCATTATCCCCATTTTACAGATGGGGGATATGGGGCACAGAGAAGTGAAGTGATTTGCACAAGCTCACTCAGCATGCCAGGAGCAGAGCAGAGAATGGAATCCAGGTCCCCTGAGTCCCAGTCCAATGTTCTATCCAGTAGGCCAGGCTACTAGGCAAGTAAACAGAAAACAAATGATATGTCTTTAAAAGACAGAAGTAACAAAAACAGAGCAAATATATGCAAACAAGGAAGAACCAAAGAAAACACACCAATCATTCAAGAAACTGATTAAAGACTAATTGCAGAAAAAAAACGTTTTAAACACAAGCTTAAACTTAAACATTGCCCTAAGTACTTTGCTGAATTGTGGCCTAGGGGACAAAAGCCGGTCTTGTTGATACAGAAGTCAAAACTCCTATGATTAGCAATGAGACCAGGAGTTGAGCCCATAACTTAGTGAGTTATTTGTCATTATTTAAATGGAACATTAACTTTTCATCATTATCACTCAAACTAGCCTACAGTAGGCGGGGCTGTTTTGTTTTTATGTGCTACTTACCTGAAGCAAATTCTTGCAAAATTGGAAAGGGTTCAGAAGAGAGCTACAAGAATTATTTGAGGTCTGGAAAACCTGCCTTGTAGTGAGAGATTTAAGAAGCTCAATCTAGTTTATCCAAGAGAAAGTTACAAAGTAACGTGATCACAAGGAAGAGATTTCTGATAGTAATGCCTGAAAATGCCAGAAAGAAGCATTGCAAGATTCAATTATTGGAAGTTCAAAGTCAGACTAGAAATAAGATACAAATTATTAGCAGTGAAGGTAATTAACCATGGTGTCTGAGCACTTTCCAGAGCTTTTTAAAAAACAAAAAAAGGGACCAAAAGTTGGCCAAGAGAAGTCTATCCCTTACTGGTCTCACTGGAATAGGCTCTCTTTGACAATCAAGCTGACACTTGATTATGCATGTGAGACATCTGCCTGCGTATAAAAATTGAACCTTTAAAATGCTGTTCAAAAGGGAAGCCACAACTATAAAGGGGAAGGTATAACCATATGTCTGGACTAGGAAGATGTGAAGAATAAGGAAGTGTCCTTCTGTGTCTGGTTAAGTGAATGTATGAGTGGTATTTTCTTATGATTTCAGGTCCAACATTTTGCTAGTCCTGTATTTTTAAAATTATTTTTTTGTTAGAACTTTATCATGGTTGAGATAATGCCTGTCGAATGACCTATCACTTCAAAAGTCTCAAATACCCATGTACCTGCTGACTGGCTGGATATATTTTTGGTTCTATGGCCTTTCTGAGCCTGATATTGCTGGAATGGGGAGACTTTGTTTTCATGCAGATGACAAAATGATACTCAACTGGGTGATTCAAGTGACATCAGAAGGGGAGTGCCACATTCTGATTAGCCACGAAGGTCTTGAGAAGGAATTTCAAGAGGGAGGGACCAGCCAGACCACCATCTTCAAAAACTGAAGGAAAGGAAGAAGCCTTTGCTCAGTATTGGTTTGTTTGGCTTGCTTGCCCATAATGGCAGCTGCTGCAACTGTTGGCTACTAATCTCTGACCATGCTATGCCACCAGGCCTGACAAAGAGGCTAATGCTTATTCCACCCTTCTGGCTGGCCATGTAGGGGTAGGAGTCCAGCAGCACACAACATCCAAGACTCAAGACTCTACAAGCAAGTAACCTCTAGCCAGCTAGCAAGTCATCAACATTAAAATGTTGGACCCCAAAAAACCCACCAGATAATCTATTCAGCTAAGTGTTAGCTTCCTGAAACTGAAAGAAACCACTAGTGTTGTGTATGTATCAAACTTTTGGGTTTTGTTTCCTTTTCCAATTTTTATTAGTAGAAGGATGCCTCTACCCTAGCATTTTTTGCACTTGTTTTTAACTCCAGCTTAAGGGTTCAACTGGTGAAAAAGCTTAATTTTTTTCCCATAGCAACTTATGAATGTGAATAGTGGGAAATTAATGATGCTGACAAGAACAAAATTGAAGTCTTTGAGATGTGGTGATTGCAAAGACTCTTGTGTATCTTCTGAACAGAAAATAAGATGAGTGCTTATGTTAGTTGTACTATTGGAGAGAAACAGACTCTATCTTAATGTTGTCTGAAATCAACAAATGTATGTATTTCAGTCTCATCATGCTGAGAGATGGAAACAACACTGAGAAAGTTATCATGGAAGGAATGATGGGCGGTCATCATGGTAGAGGACAGCCAGTGAGGAGATGGATAGATGGTGTGCGGCAGATCAGTGGGAGGTCAGCTGCTGGTGATCAAAGTTAGCTATGGATTCAGAATGCTATGATGTCACCAATATTAAGACACGAATAATTGGATTTTATTTCCTTTTTAACTTCAACACGTAGCCAGTGGTGATCACGTGAGTGTGCATGCTGGAATGAGTGCAACTAAAACTCACTGAATTTATTTAAGTATGATGCCTATATCATAATTCCACAAATGCCTAAAATAGCTCCAGGTGAAGTAACTTTGCTGTCTCAAAGATCACATAAAGATGCATATATGTCATGGGTTAGGAGTTGCATGTTTAATTTTTATAAAATGTTATTTTCACTTAAAATTGTCATTTGAATATTAAGTGTAGCAAGTGTGATGCTTTACGGTTAACCTAGGCCTGTAAGCGGTTGTTACCACCTGCTCTGTAACCCTGAGTGTCTCTGTGCTGCGCAGCTTGGATTAGAGCCCTGATACCATCAGCCAGTTTACAGCATACAGACCTCACCCTAGCTTCCCGCAGCCTTGGTCATTCCTTGCTAGGTGCCCCAAGCCCAAATTTCCCTTCAAATGTCAGCCCAGTAGTGTCCCGGAATACTCACAGGAGTTAAGTTCATTTCACTTTTAAAAAGACAATACACTGCAGCATGTTATCTTAACTGGGGCTAACATACCCTTCCCTTCAATCAGTTGTAGTCTATAGGTATAGGTATTTTCTAGGTGAGGCACAGGCAATATTTAAGGCAGTATTGCAATGAGTCTATCACGCTCCAGGCCTGTAAGGCCATAGCCCAGCTAAAGTAATCCAGGCCAAGCAGTTAACCAGGAGTAACTCTAGATAATAAGATATTGCAGGATAGAATGCTGTAATGACTAAACAGCTGACTGGTAACCAAGATAAGATGCTAGCTGATATCAGCTTTAGATATTTTAAAGTTAGGAACATCACCAGATGTGTGACCAAGAGAATGCCATGGTAACTGACGTACATGGAGATTCTTAAGTAATCAATATAATTGACACAATCAATAGATCAGGAAACAGAGTGCACTGAATTGGTTTACAGTAAAAGTAAAAAAAGTTCATTCAACAAAAAGTCATAGATTACGTGATACCAAGTATAAGGAATAAAGATAGAAAGGGTTACAAGCAAACCAAAGTAAAAATAAGCTTCTAACACTAAAACCTGATTTAACAAACTAGACTCTTTTGTTCAAAGAGGTGTTTCTCACCAAGTCTCTCTTTCAGCAATGACTGACCTGATTGTCTGGCCAGGACTCTTCACAGACCTCAAAGTATTAGATTCCTTTGTCCTTCATTTGAAGGATAACTTAGGGGTTCACTCCCACTCTCTTTATAGAACCCTATACCTTTGAAACGTATTCTCAGATATGGCCCTCCATGTTGCTTTCTTCCATGCTGGTGATAGCTGAGTGGTTACCTTTTCCCCCTTGTTAGCTTTGTTTACCTTTTATGTAAATACACTTTTAATGTCTCTTGATTTACCTCAGACACGCTTCCACTTTCAAGTAGGCAGAACCACATTTCTTTGTGTTGGTGACATACCTTATGTCTTGCCTAGCACACATTTTAAGTCCATAATTTCAGCATGTTTGTAATTTTCTAAATGTTACCTATACATGCATCACAAAATAATATTAATGATCAGTGAGTTATGAGTTTTCCATTGATACATTATGTGCCAGCTTTGGGTAAATATCACAACACTGTGTCATTTGACATTTGGGGTGCTCTTAGTGTCACACTGTGTCATCCTGAATTGTGTTATGTTTTTATTCCAGTCAGATATTAAGGCAGTAAAGAGACTTTGCTGTCTAAATCCATATCATATAAATATATTTGCTCCACTATTAACAATGAGCATTTCTCCAAGATTTGACTATCTATGCAAATAGTTAAACCGAATGTTTAAGACTATATAGAGACACCACATTCTTAAAGGAAGAGAATCTACCAATCTTACTTATTAACATAAACTTGAGATTTATTTCAACCAAATATTTCAGCAAATTGCAATTTAACTACATTCCTTAAATATGAACTTCGTAATAAATGTGTATAGATCAATATCCTAGATAGTTTTACAAACTAGCCAGTATGAGGACCATAGGGACTGTCTTTATTATTTGGCTTCTCTATTGATTCATGTGTAGTCAAAGATGTTGTGAAGTCCTTGTGGTGAAGTGTAAAACCCCTCTCTTTTGGTTTGGAAACTGAACTTGATAAGAAAAAATCAGAACTAGTGGGAGTAAGATTAATTTACAGTGATTAGAGCAAATGTCTTTGATTACATCTGAACATTCCTCCAGTGTCTGTCTCTATCAGATAGAACCTTGGTATGTGTCATTTGATGGAGCATCAGAATTCTGCATGCACGCTGTCTCAGCTTCCTGACAGTGCTTCTGTTGTGATATCTTGAACTGGCAGATCTGATACTTTTCAGCTTTTCCTGAGTTGTAGCTGGACTGAAGGTCTTTTGGCTTTAACGGAGATAAGCAAAAATCAAATGCAAATCATGACTGTAAGCATCTGTGGTATATTCCTATAACAAGAATGGGTCTCCTTAACTCTGCTTGTCTTTTTGTTTGTTTTGTTTTTCACCGGCAGACTTTTCACAACCTGTGAGATTTCCAAAGCATGAGATGTATGAAGGACTACCCAGTTGGGGAGATGGAGCAATGGCACAGCCCACTCTCTCAATTGTTCTCTATAGTTTTATTTAAACTTTTAGAAAAGTAAGTCCTTTGCTGTTATGATTGGAAAGGAAATATTTAAAATGTGACCCAACTATAACCAATGCAGCAATATCTTGAGTTTACAGAGAGCATGAAAAATGCTCTGTGGCATGAACTGCCCTATTCATTGCAATGTATTAACTTATATGCAAATAGTACTTTAAATATATCTACACTGCTAACTATTTTGCTGCTCAAAGCATGTAAGAAAAGAAAAGTAGATTAATATGAAGATTTGCATTGAGAAACTGCTTATTTTGCACTGGCTTTTTAGCAACATGCAGTAGGGTTGAAAAGAAGCATGATTCGTTTCATTTTTCTGAAGAGGAAGGACTCAGCTTTCTAAAGTTCAGGCAATAATGCAGCACTTTTCTTGTTTTTCCATTTGACTGCCAAAAGTGGAGACCAGATATTGTGAGATTGTCAGAGCTATGTACAAGGTATTGAAATTATTGTGAAAGTGGACTAAGTACTGTGCTCAATACCACCTTCTCAGGAATTCAGCGAGACAAGGTGGCTGAGGCAATATCTTTTATTGGACCAAATTCAGAGCCAGGCAATGAGGTTTACTAGTCACTGTGGGACTGTGTGTGTTCAGTTTAAATGAAAAATGCTAGGAGTCACTCTCAGATCCAAACCAGCACTCGGGCAGCACAAGAAATCAGATGTTGGCTATACCTGACCAACTAAGAATTCCTGCACTGATTGTCCTATCTCCTCATCCTACTGCATGGGGCATGATGGTGGATGAATGGAATGTTGCAGGGTAATCATATGGGACCATATGCTGTTGGAGTAAGTTAGAGCAACCTCATAGCTGCTCTATCTCATGACAAGGCTAGAGGGGGGTGCAGGCTGACCCGAGAACTGAAGAGTCATAATTGACAAATCCCACCTTTGTTTCTTCCCCCAATTAATACTCTTCTGAGCCATAATACTCTTCTGAAATACTCTTTGGTGTGGGAGAGAATCTAGGCCCAAGAGAAGCATACACTAATTGCAATCTAGTAGGAAAAGGTCTGGCGCCCCCTTTTGCCATGGGCTAGATGGCATGTTAAGGAGAAATACGGATTCCTTCGAGTCTGACGTGCAATGCTGAAGGCAAATTGGACATTCCGCAGCTTCTTCAATTTGAGCAATTCATAACAGGATAAACCAGCCCATCTTTGGCCCTGCACTTGTATTTCTCTGCTCCCATGCGCATCAAATGATCTTTATCATTTCAGCTCTCGTGGTTGTGGAACCACATGTCTTTCAAAAATTCAGATCATCTTTATCTGCTCCTCACAGAATACCTAGAACCCATTCACATGTGGCTGACGCACACATTTTTTCTCTTAGTCAAGTAACAATAAAAGTTTACCACAATGTGGTTAACTGATTATAGATCATAGATTTAAAAGCTAGAAGGGAACATGATCCTCTGTCTGACATCCATCTTGGTCAGGCTATAAAATTTCACTGTTACCCCTCTATTGAGCTCAGTCCCATCTTGATTTGAGGCATTAGGTATGGAGAATCCACTGCTATCCTTGACAGTTTGCTTCAGTGGCTAGTCACTCTCATCATCTTAGTTTACTGAAATCCTTTGTTCTTCTCTAACACAAATCAATAGGCTCTAACTAAATGAATGTATTTTAAGTGAGCCCTCTACACTGTCGCTCTACAAGGAATAATATGTTTAAGGTGTGGGTCACTGCTATGTCCTTTCATAAGTTCAGCCCAACATTGTACTTCTGCAGGTATTACATGAACCTTTGAAAGGCTGGGGTTGGTGCAGATGCTAATGAAAGCTTCCCCCCCTCCCACCCTATGAGTGCCTGAGAAGGAGCATGGCCACACTCAACACTAACTTTCCTCCAGTGCACATATTGATGAAACATTCACAAATAGCACTTATTTTGTAAATGTATGCATAGTTGATTTCTGTAAATGAGAGAGAGACTTGGAGACATAGAGCACTGACTTCCCTTCTTGCAATAGCACAGCACCGAGTGCCCTCTTAGGGTATGTCTACACTAGACCTGGAAAGCGTAAATTTCATCTTGAGGAGGCATCTCCAAGCTCTGATCGAGCTAGTGTAATAAAAATGGGTAGCCAGTATCTTTTCTAGCACCACACAATTCTACAGTGGCCTCACCTTGGAGTTTTCTGCCTCTTCTGCAGAATCAGGCTCGGTAGCCTCAACTGAAAGAATGTGATCACAATATTTTACTTCAGTTGCTATGATGATGCATTTGTCCAGATTTAACTCAACCTCTTGCTCCATAGATCTCTGAAGTATGGCACAGACTAGCATCATGTTCAAACATCAACATAGCTATTACCACTGAAGTGTAGCATAGCCATGCCCTTTCTTTGGGCTGAAAGAATACAGAAGCATAAGCAGGTGAATCTCTGTCCTGGGAAGGGTATTAAATATGGTTAGTATTGAACTTTCCTTTGCTCAACTTAGTGTCTTCCAGTACCTGGTTTGGGCATCCAGGACAGTGAGTTCATCCAAAGCCAATTTACTTGTAATCATCAAAAACAGGCATCCAGTAATGTTCTTGCTTGATTGCCTTCTTCAGGTCTGATGGTTCTAAACAAAATGACAGCTTTCCCGTGTGCGGCTTTTCCATTACCAGCATGGAATTCATCCTCTCTCTAGGATCATCTGCCTTGATAATTACCCCTAAGTTTTCCATCCTCAAATACTCTTTAATGCAACTAAGTTTTCATAATATGGATGTACTACAGAATCTAATAGTGGTATCCCTTTAATCTTGTATTCCCTTGGAGGCCACCCTAATCCAAGAAATATATGTCTGTATTATTTCACCCAGTCCTCTGACTTAGCAGTTGTTAGTGGCCCTGGAATGGTGATGGTTCACAATGGTATTTCCAGTTTGTCCAGTTAAGACCCAGGCATAATCTGGGACCAAGCATTGGTGATGCAACTGTTCAGAATATAAAACTGTAACCATTGGTATCTATTGTTCTTACAGATTACACTGTACATACCTTGCCCATTCAGTGGCTCACTTCCACAAAAGAACAATTTCCGGGCACCGGCAATTATCCAAGTGCTTTTGTGGATACTTCATTGACTTATGCACCAATATCCAATGGCAATATAACCTGGCAACATTTCTCACCCTGAGTAACTTGAGTGAACACATGCTCTGGTTGGGCTGCTCTAGCTGAGGTCCCATCATCATCTGTTCATCCATGGTGATTATTTTGATAAAACTTATTTGTGGTGCATGGTGGCTACTCATCCGCCACACCTATTCTTTAGGGTGTGTACATTTCTGCACTGGCTTTTGTGGGAGTTTTGCCTGAGAAAGGGCTGAATAAAAACTAAGGCAGGAATTTTAGGATCTAACCCACTGTTCAGGCTACATACATGAGGTAAATGATTCTAACGGCATAAATGTTAATATTTTATTTCTTTATGGTCTTAACAGTCAAATAGAGCACTGTTGACATTAACACATTACAGAACCATACAAGCCTTCAGGTTCCCTGGCTTTTTCTGCCTGGGTTTGTATTTCCGCAGAAACTGTTAAATTCTGTGTACTCCATGTTTTCTAAGCAATGGCAGTGCAGTTAAATCACATGGGGGTTTCTCTTCCATTGGCTTAAATTTCACAGGCACTAGGAACCACAAGTCATGTGTGGTTAAGAAAAAAAACACAGTAAACCTATTAGCACACACATCTATGGCAAGGCTGGGTGGGAAGGACCCTCAATGGAAAATCTGATTGCTTTATAGAGGGAAAAAAATAGCACTTCTCAAAATGTTTCACAGGGTGGTTTTTCATGCTACTCTCGCTGCCATCAGAGCTGCCCCCTTCCACGGTAATCTGAAATGGTTTGGATGGTTTTCCCCCCTCTCCCAGGAATTGGTACAGACAGTTATTTTAGAAATCATCATTCCCTGAGATAATACTAGTCAGCTGCCTGAGCAGGGCAATGGTAGTCCGAGGTAGCCAAAATAAATCCAAGTCAGAGCCAAGCGAAGGGTCTGGATTGGCTGTGCTGTACAGGCCCAAAACACAAACCCAGCCCACTGGAACCAAATGCACACAGATGAAACAGAAAATACATAACGTGATAGATAGAGCTGCTCCAGCTGCCAGGACAGAATGCCAGAAAGAATAGTCTCACTGGCTTGGCTCGGCCTACTTCATAGACATAGACCCGAAGGAGAGCCAGGCCCTCGGCTCAAGCCTGGCAGAAGCCTCCTTTGGCTGCACCACCACCATTGGCTACTGATCAATGTCTGCTACATCCTGTGGCTGTACAGTGGGTGTGCATGTTGCTCTGAATACCATACGATGTAAAGTAATGCAGGGTATTAGGCCTTATTTCGGGAACATACAGACAGATTATCTGTCCACATCAGTGATACACTAGCTCACACAAGTCTTAACATTTATTTTACATTTGAGTTGGCCTGTCATAAGCTATGGTGCTACTAAAAGAGGCAGCATTAGGCCTCTGTTCTCCTCTGGGTAAAGGATGATAAGTGAACTGGAAGCCCATTTTCCAATACACGATCTAGCCTGTCTAACTGGTTCCTCTCTCAATTGTCCTGGGGAGTTTCTGCTTTTTGTGTTGCAGTTTGAGCAAGGAAAAAGCATTTCAATGAGCTGAAAGCCTTGCATTAGAGCAGCGGTTCTCAAACTTGTTGAGACCGCGACCCCTTTTTGTGCTCCGGGGGCCCCTGGCGACCCCTCCACGGAAAAGCCGCAGATTTTTTTTTAAAAAAAAGTGCCGCCCCCCCCCCCCCCGCGTGCCCCTCCCCCGCTGGGCTGCCAGCTGCACCCTGGCCCCAGTCCCTGCGGCTGCCGGCGGGCTGCTGGGTGCGCCCAGCCCCCGGTCCCCGCCGCTGCGGGCGGGCTGCCGGGTCCACGCGCCGCCCCCCGCAGCGCGGACTGGGGGCCGGGGTACAGCTGGCAGCCCGCCCGCCGCGGGCGGGCTGCCAGCTGCGCCCCAGCCCTAGTCGCCGCGAGTTGCGGCGGCAGGAGCTCACAACCCCCCGGGGAGCGCTCGGCAACCCCCCCGGGGGGTCGCGACCCCCAGTTTGAGAAACCCTGCATTAGAGGACCCTTTTGATGCATGATCCCATCCAATTAGAGGAGAGGGAGTAATAAGTCTTGGACCCGCACACCCAGTATGTTCCATACAGCGCGTTTCGAATATTCCACCGCTCAGAGTAACAGGTAAACCACCCATTGGACCACTGTTCCCCTGGCAGCGCAGAAGAGGCGTTGTCCGAGCTACAGAGACACAACTTGGTAGTGGTATTTTCAAAGGACAGGGTAGTACCACCTGAACAGTTAAAGAAGGCAAGCTTACGTGCCTTAGCAATCAGCTGGACACCCTTGTGGTCTGAACAGGTTTTTGTCAAGGTCGACTCTGAAGGCTTGCCCCACCATGAGAAAGTTGGGTTGGGATGAGGGATCCACATGTGGGATAAGTGGGATGCGCAAGGCTTGAAGCCAAGTGTTTTACTAAAGGCGGTGCCATTAAAATACATGTCGCATTTACTTGTTCCCACAAAAGTTGAGCCCTCCTCTTTAACAACGTGCTGCATGCTTTCACTATTGATAGGCAGTAGGGTTGAATGCCTGGAGCATACCAAAAGCGAGTGATGGTATCTACGAGGGTGTGTGTGCCATAGTGACCCCCCTTATCATGATGCCAGCGAACTGCCACGGGGTATGTGGAGCGAGGGAGGCAGGGTCGGCCATCCGGCATGAGCCAGGTCCCTTCGACCAGAGTGGCCCCGAGGCTCTCCCACGACCGTAGTTCAGTGGTGGGTACTAGTACGGGGTGCGGTGGAGTGAAGGGGGAGGCTGCGATAGCCAACGTGGACATGGCTAAGGGTAAGACGGCAGCCATCCTGGCGGAGGCATTGGCCAGGGCATTTCCGTGGGTGACGGGGGTATCATCTTTAGTATGGGCCCGGCAGTGAACTACTGCTAGGACCGAGGTTCTTGGAGGGCATCCAAAAGCTTGAGGACGAGGGGGAGGTGCTGAATGGCCTTACCGGCAGCAGTTTGGAAACCTCAGAACTTCCAGAGGTGGATGTGACAATGCACAACTCCGAAAGCATACTTGCTATCGGTAAAAATGGTAACAGTCTTACCGGCGGCCAACTGGCATGCTCGGGCCAGGGCATAGAGCTCGGTGGCTTGAGCTCCCCAGTTGCCTGGAAGCGAGGTGGCCTCATGGATATCCCATTCAGAGGTGACCACATAACTGGTGAAACGCTTGCCATCAACATAGAAGGAGTTTCCGTCCGAGAAGAGGATGCAATCGGGGTTGTCCAGTGGTACGTCAAACAGGTTGTCCCTTATCTGTAAGACACTAGAAACCACTTCCACATAGTCGTGCTGATCCTGGGGGACCGGTAAGTCAGGAAGCAAGGTAGCGGGATTGAGGGGCCCGCACCTTTCAAAAACTAGGTTAGTGTCTTCCAAGAGTTCGGCTTCTGGCTGCTGCTGACGATGGGCCGAAAACACCTGGGTTGTGCCCCTAGGCAGAAGGGCTGACAAGGCATGGGAGGTCCAAACCGTGGTAAAATGACCCAGGGTAAGGCTCTTGGCTTTCGTGACCAGCAGGGCAGCCGCTGCCAGAGTCCGGGTGCAGGATGGGGTTCCCTGGGCCACGGGGTCGATGTGCTGAGAGTAAAAGGCGACCGGGAAATGATGGGGCCCACTCAGCTGGGCGAGAACACCACTAGCAATTCCGCCCCACTCGTGGACAAAGAGGTGAAAAGGTTTGCTGTAATTGGGGGGGGGCGGAGAGACATTGAGGAGGCCACACTGTCTTTGAGTAACTGGAAGGCCTGGATTGTGTCCGGGGACCATTGCAAAGGGTCAGGAGCAAGATTAGCAGTGAGTCGGTGGAGCGGTTTGCTTAGCTCCCCACAGGAGGGCAGCCAAGGGCGACAAAAGCCAATTAGTCTGAGAAAACCTCGAAGCTGTTTCTTGGTGGTCAGCAGGGGGACTGTTGGATAGCTTTTATGTGTGCAGGATCCATTAGTCGTCCCTCTGGGGTTAACAGGAAGCCGAGATAATGGACTTCCTGTGAGGCCCACTGAATCTTGTTGGGATTGACCTCATGGCCTCTGGAATGTAGATATAACAAAAGTGCCTTACCGTCAATGCGGAGGGCAGCTTCTTCGCGGTTACCTAATAGGATGTCGTCTACATACAGGACCAGTGTGGATCCTTGTGGGCTGGTGAAGCTTTCCAGGTCGTGGCGGAGGCATTGGCTGAAAATCATAGGGCTGTCCCGGAAGTCTTGGGGGAGGCGCTGCCAAACATAACTCTGTCCCTCCCAGGTGAAGCCAAAGAGATACTGTGAGTCCGGGTGAACTGGGATGCTGAAAAAGTCTGATTTTAAGTCAATGACAGTAAACCATTCAGCGTCCCAGGGTATCTGGCTAATAACAGTAGCTGGATCTGGGACCACCGCGTGAAGAGGGGCCACATACCGATTAACGAGCCGGAGGTCTTGCATAAAGCGCCAACGGACAGGGTCTCCTTCCTTTTTAGGAGGCTTCTTGACGGGGAGTAGAGGGGTGTTACAGGGAGTGCGCTGAGGGTGGACTAGTTTTTGCACAATGAATCCCTCGATAATGGGGCGGATACCCTCCTGGGCCTCCAGCGACAGAGGGTATTGAGGGATTGACGGAAGGGGCAAGGAGGGCTTAACTTGGATTCTAACCAGCTCCGCCGAGAGGAGCAGGCCAACATCAGTGTCAGAAATTCCCCAAAGGGGCGGAGGCAAATCAGTGAGATCGGGGGGGAGAGGGAAAGGGCGTTCCTGACTACCTGGGGTCGGGGTCGAATCTCCTAACATCATCATTAATAATCCCACCCCCTCAGGAGTGCAGATTAAAGTAGCCTCAAGTTTACAAAGTAAATCCCGGCCCATCAAAGGGATCGGACAAGCTGGGGAGAAAAGAAAACGGTGAGAAAAAACACTTATTAGCAAAAACAACATTCAGAGGCAAAGTGAGTCCAAGAGACTGTGGGTTACCCTCCACCCCGGTTTCAGTTTTAATCTCGGAGGATAGCCAGGGAGAGGGGGCATGATTTAATAGAGAGAAAGTGGCTCCGGTATCAATGAGGAAAGATACAGAAAGACCCTGGACTAGAAGGATTAGGCGAGGCTCCGTGGGGAGGAGGGTGGGGAGAGAAAGCGAGAAAGGAGCCTGCCAGAGACATTAAGGAGATAAGACCATCACGTTGTTTGCCTTCATCCCCGGGGCACCATCACTTGGGAGGCTGCTGCTGTCCTTCATAGTTGACCCAGGCCTGGGGAACTGGTTGAGCTGGTGGTGTGGGGGTGAACTCGTCCTCGGTCTAACCATTGACGGATGCAGCCAGACCACCTGGGCATCCCCAGGGGCACTCACGTTTTAAAATGGCCGGGCTGTCCGCACTGAAAACAATTTCCTGGCAGCTGGGGTGGCCAGGACCCTCTCCCCCGGGTGCCCTGAAAGCCTCTCCCGCAGCTATGGCCTCAACTTCGAGCGCTGCCGCGCCCACCATGAAAAGCTAGAGCCATCAACTTATTCTCGTCCTTTCTATCTTTCTTTTTGCTACGCTCTTTTTCCTTCTCCCACGCGAAATCAGCTACGTCCAATACTGAGGAAACTGACTCACCTCCCCATCCAGGGCGGAAATTAAAGAAATAGTCCCGTATGGGTGGCACGGACTGAGTTACAAAAAATGAAATAAGGGTAGGATGGTCCTCCCTTCTCTCAGGATCCATCGGAGTGAACACTCGAGCCTCCTCCAACAGCCTCGACCAGAACTTTCTGGGTGACTCGTCAGGGTCCTGCCGAATTTGCATGAACTTAGCCTGGTTAGGTGAGTGGCGAGCTATATCTCTGAGCCTACCTAACAATCGCTCCTGATCTGTCCGCCACTGCGTCCGCCTGGTCTCATCCCACTCTCCTGGGTTCCAGCCAGTGGTTTCGTTCCGCCTGGCCATCCAGGTAATATTATTCACATCACCATCCCCCCATGTCCTTTCTGCCGTCCACAACCTACTACATTCCTCTCCTGTTAAAACTCGACTTAACAATTGATCTACATCTGTGTAAGTAGGATTATGACTTGAAAACAACCTTTCTAAAAGTTCCAGGATCTTCTAGGGCTTTTCCCCAAAAGTTCTCAACAGCCGTCCCCCTATTCAGGAAACAGGGATAAAGTGGCCCCAGGTACTTCCCTTGGTCCTGTTCCACCTTCGTACTCACCCAACCTGTGTATTGGGATTATCCCCCTTTGAACTGCTCTATGGGACACCCCCCTTTCAAAGGTGGGGTGCTACTGCGTGCTGATGTTTCACTATTGGGGGGGGATCACATGACCACTTCTCAGTTTCTCTCCCTACAGGGTCGCCTCCATCATCCCCAAAGGGCCTGGCAAAAGAAGTCTTAGGGCCTTTTTCAGGGGAGGAGTCGGTGATTTGGCGATCCCGGTTGGTCTGGGACCGAGTGGTCATTCATCCCGAGGTGGGCCCTCCCAGGTCCTCCCTATCCCCCCAATCAGATCGTGAGTTCGGCAGTCTCCTCTGTACCCTGAAGAGGGCCCCCCTGCAGAGGAGGCAGTGGGGCAGGGGCAGAGGGGACCAAATGGCGTCTCAAAACTTGCCGTGGTTTACACTCTTCGTCAAAACAACAAGGAGGGGGGTCACTCTTGGGAGAATGCCAGACTGCCATTATCTTTAAGGATTTCCACAGCCCCGCTGCAGACTCCCAACAATACCAATAATCTAACTGGCGCGGATGGTTATTTTCGATGTGGCCCCTTACTCCTCTTTAGGCGGCCCGCTCGAAAGAACCATACGAAGGCCACCTCTCCTCCGGGTCAGCCAATACTGCAGTATACCCAGTCCAATTTGTCACACACAGCGTGTACAATTTCCTTTTAGTCATACCCATCTGGACTGGTAATTTCCCTTCATCCCACAACTTATTCATAATACCCAAAGGGCTCCGAGGAGGGACACTAGTCCCTTGACCCATGGTGTCTGACAGGAACCCTCCAACTGACGCTTATCCTACCGTCCGGCACGCGACCCCTCAATATTGAATTGGCTGGGAGAAATCTCCCATGGCGCCTGCCAATTCGTATATGAGTGATCCGATTGCCGGGCGGAGGGGCCGCACCAGAAGGAATCCCCGGACAAGCCCCCAAATTGTTAGGTAAAAATAGCAGGTCCTACTCACCATTCCACACCTGAGTAGTGCGGAGTTGGATTAGGGCTCACAAACTGTCAGAGACCAAACAATACAGACACCCAATACATTGATCAAGAGGCGCACACCCTCCTCAGCTAAGTAGCTTGAGAGGCATGTGGCAATTTTATTTGTGATATACAGCAGTATTTATACAGAGGAGTAAACAAAGTACTTAACTGGTCATGATGTACACGCGTGATCAACCAATCCTTTCCTGGTTGTATCCAGTTAAAACCAGTGTTACAACTGTTTGAGAAATGCTAATAAGAGAGACAATAGATACATGGCTGCCGGGGTTGCAAAAGGGTCAGAGACTGTTGTTCAGGTCAGAGCCAGGGCCGAAAGTTCAAACTCAACAAAAGCATTCTTATTTTCAGAATACTGTAGTAATCTTGTAGGGAAGCTCATGACGACTAAGGGGTGCAACACATTTCAGATGGAACATATGTATTTTGCTACCATCTTTCACAGTATGTAATATGTTGGCTCCATTTTCGGATGCAGTAAAAACCTGGAATAAGCAGTTTAAGGGCTCGGCCAAACTATTTTGCAGCAACTCCTGGAGAGCATTAACTACAATATGATCATTTTTTACGTCCTTTAATACAGAGCTGCATGTTTTTTGATAATGTGTGTTTTGGATGTGACAGAGACATCTGATTGGATGGCTGCCTAATGTGCTGTTACAGACTATAATCAACAGTGGGAACTCTGGCCCACATATCTTTGGGGATGGTAACGTGCTGTCTTTTTACTTTTTGAGATTAGCCACAGCTTTCAATTTATAGAAATTTAGTAGAAAAGAACTGAGTTGATTTTTGTAAAGATAATTACAGCCCTATTGAAGTTTATAAGGGGGTGGGGTGGGGAGGAGGTTATTTTGTGTTGTTTGTACTGTGGTATTAAAAAAGAACTACTGCCAGAAATGTTTGAAACCTAGTATCCTATCAAGCTAGATAACTTTTCTGTAAACCATCTTCTTTCAGAAGCTCCTGGTAACCATATGATTTAAGAATTTCTATTGCTCTCCAGAGCATATTATGAAAAATAACTTGGGCCCAATCCTCAGCTGATAGAAATGGTGCAGCTCCATTGAGGAATGGTGACCTGCCTGTTTATACCAGTTGTGAATGTGGGTGTCTACATTTACCCAGGGGTATTGTGTGATCTATTGATCAGTGATCCTCTGTAGCTCATAAATACACAAAAGGGGTGAAAAAGAATATTTCAAAGCAGTGGAGATTAATGTTGGAAGAGGGAGTACTCAGTGATGGAGCTGTATGTTTTCATCCTGAGCTCACCATTGTAATGTCTGAGCACCTTGCACAAGTTATTTAAGTACAATATAAGATCTAGTCTTGTCTGGCAACCTCCACCATTTCCCATAAGCAATCAGAAATGTCTTCTTCCTCTTCCTAGTTAACTTTATTTATTAATGCTGGAATTTAGTAACTGTAATGATTTAAAATGAGACCAGACAAAGCACTTGACTATACCATAAAACACAATCCTGCCCTGACAAGAGAAGAGGCAGAATTGCTCTAGGAGATCTTTCTTAGTTCTAATTTCTACAGCTCAAGGCCAAAATGCTCAGGCTGAAAGGATAAATGTCTAACTTGCAGAGATATCCTTCATGTAAACAGCTTTTGCTTGGTGTTGGTAGGGTCCCGCTGTTGTGGGAAGCACATGCTAGTTCCTCTCCTATTACTCCCCATACCATCTGGACCCAGAACCAGATTAAGGGGGAGGGAGTTAGAAGTCTCCACCCCATCACCAAGTCCTCTGGTTCTGATTTATATAATGTGGTGGGTGATGTAGGAGGCCCTACTTCCTCTGTCAGGTCAGAATCAGGGTACTCTCTCCCTCCCCACCCTTCTCTCTTCTTGCTCTAGTCTCTCATCATCATCATCCTATCCAGAAAAGTAATCCTAAAAGCCTGCTAATTGTCACCGTCCTCCCTACCCATTCCACCATTGATTCTGACTGTAAGAACTGAAGTGCTTCTGGACCTCATAGGGGCTGAATATTAATTTATTCACCCAACTACTCAGAAGCGGTCCAAATTGAGAACCAACTAACTTTTCAGGAAAACCAGTAAGCCAGGGACAGACAAAGAAATCGAGCACAATGAATCAAGGACCCACTGACCTGAAGGCAGGACACAGAGGAGAGAAACTTGAGAGAGGAACAAATGGATTGTGATACTTTTAGGGATCAGGGGTGCTAGTTATATCTACCAAGACCATTGATAACTTATAAACTTTTCTTTACTTCAGTTCAAATTGGATAGAGCAGAAAAAATATGGGGAGGAGAGGGTAGCTGTTTACTATATGCGTCTTCAGATTATTGGTTACTATTACAGTGCCATTACTGGGCATGGCACTTTACGAAGAAGAAAAGATTACAGTCAAAGCCCCAGTCATGCAATCAGCTTGGCTCAGGAATTCAAAGCAGCTCCGCACAGGCATAGTGGTCGACTTGCATGAAGCAGCTCATAGAATGGGATCTAAGACAGTGGTTTTTCCATTTGTAGACCGCTAAAGATTTTCAAATGGAGGGGAGGACCCCTTTGGAATTCTTAGACATAGTCAGCGAATCCCAGCAGAAAACCACTGATCTAACAATGCAACAAGGAACGTTGGACAGGTGAAAAAGCTTTATGAAATCTAGAAGATTTTTCAATTAAAAAAAAAGATCTGCAACATTTTGTGTTTCTCAGATAGCTGGTAATTGGGGTGGTGACAAATGAGGGGGCAGTAAATAATCAAATGCTAATTGATTATTTCAGGCTAAGTCTGTGCTTGATCCTATTACTGCAACTTGTGTCCTTACCACCATCTCTCCCCCAACACAGTCTCCCTCTTATTGCGTCACATCTAAAATGAGACAGCAAACTCTTCAAGACAGGGATCTAGTCTTTTCACATATTTCTTTACAGAGCCCACAACACTTCTAGACATGAACAATTATAAATAAACGATGAAGAGGAAGGGTTGTTTAGGTTAGAGGTACTTACACGTGGAGAAAGGGGGTTCAATCATCTACCCATGCACATAGTTACTTTGAGGAAGAGATTAAGCTTATTGGTGTCCTGGGAGAAGTAGGTTTTTAAAAAGGGACACAAAGGAGAAGGTAGAAGCATAACAGACAAGGGTCAGGAAAGGGATCCCAGGTGTAGGGAACTAAACAGGAGGCCACCAGGAGATAAAAGAGTGGAGGAAGAAGATGAAGGAGGGAGTCAGTAGCCTGGATTGGGTGGAGTGAACTGGGGCAGGACATGGAATGGAAACAGCTGAGCAGCCAGAGAGGCTGGGCTAAATCATGCAGGGTCTTGAATGCAAGGACAGGAGTTTGAATTTGATGTAGAATGTGGATGGAAGCCAGTGAAAGATATAAAAATGGGACTGGATAGAAAGAGGAGTGGGCAAGATAGCATAGTTCTGCAGCATTCCAGATAGTTTAGGGGCAAGCAAAGTTGAGCACTAGGGACCCAGAGTTATTGAGTAATAATATTCTGAGAATGCAATAAAACTTTCGACTAATTGTGATTCATTTTAAAATACCATTTTTTTTATAATCCAGTGACACTTTACACAGTGTTCATTGCCTGCTGTCTATTGTCTCCAGACTTTAACTAGATCTATGGAAAACCCTGGTCAAACTCTGGCTTCTTTATCCTTTTATTGAAATTACACTATGCTGACTGACAATTTTATTGATGCTAAACACCCAAGAGCTCTTCTTGGAAATTTTTCTGGCACTCAAGCCTGGAAGCTCCTGCTTACTTTGAGGACAGATCATAAGCACGAGCTGGAAGAAAAATACAGGATGAAGGGAAGACTATAAGAAACAGGAATGAAGGGAAGACATAAAGTGAAATATTTGAAAAAGGAACCGAAGCTCAGCATGTTTGCAGCAGCAATTTATCATGGCTGGAGAAGAGCAGATTCATGTGGAAAAGTTGTATAGAATTTTCCACAGTCAGTTTTACATTTGATTTCATGTCACACCCTATGCTTGAAACCGTTGCCCTCTTTTTATCCTGTACACGCCTTTGAATCTCACATGGTTCCTGAACCTTGCTGAACTTCAGCTCCATATTCTGAGTTTGACTTATTATCTAGTGCAGGGGTCTCCAAACTATGGCTCAGGGGCGAATCCGGCCCATGGCTTCAATTTGTCCAGCCCTCCAGCTGAGCAGGCATGCTGAGCAGGCATGTGGAGAAGCCACCATTGACACCCCCCCCCAAAGAGCTGCTGCTGGCAGCCCTATGTGCGGAGGGGTGAGTGCCCCTGCAGCAGCGGCTGGAGGAGTAAAGGGGAGTGCGGCAGCAGCTGGAGGAGCATAGGGGGGGATTTTGCATATATTGATTTTTTTCTAGTCGTTTTGGCCCGCGAAGCCCCTTCAAAAATCAAATACGGCCCTCATCTCAAAGTTTGGAGACCCCTGATCTATTGTATCACTTTGGATCTCTGAATTGGGTGGCCAAACACCACAAACTTTATCTTCATTGTATTTGCAAACTACCATGACACATTTTACAAAACTTCACAAACAATTGTTAAAAGGACAGGATGAAAAACCAACACAAATGTCATTTTGTGATGAAAATAGCAAGAGACTACACGTGCACTATGATGCTGGTGGGCTACTTTTTGTAAAAGAGAAAAAGAAACAACTAACACAACACAGAAAGTGCAACAATCATAATAACATGGAATAACAGAGATGACTATAAAAATGGTTTATACACAAATCTGGGCTCACGGATAAAGTCCCACTAGTGAAATGTCCAGCGGTGAAAGGTTTATATAGAGTTCTGTTGCCAAATGTGGAATCTTGGTAAACTCTGGCTAACACTGGATTCAATGGATGCCTGATTCTGGGGGCTGGACTGGGAGCTGGATACTGAAATGAAGTGAAACATCCGAAATCTATGCAGCCCTCACCTCATCCTATTCAAGGAGCCATGAGGTTTCCATTCTCTTTGCCCTTGAATTCTCCATGAGTGTAAGATATGTTTTTTTTTTAAAGGTGGAGAAGGGATACACATATGTTGGACTATTTAAAAAATTCACGGGGTGACCATCTGATTGACTGACGCTATTGTACTAGAGCAAACATGAAAGAGGAGAAGAGTGCTATTAACTATATATTTTGGCTGGTCACTTTGTGTGTTCCCCATGGTAATATTTCAGAACTGTGTTCAAATAAGCGCTCTTCCATCTCACAGTCCAGCTTGTCTTTCTGTTTATTCTAAAGTGAAATCATACTTGGCGTGTGTGATATCACTATTTGTTGTCATGGTAATGATTCACGTCAGGGTCAACTTCATCTGTATGGATGAAATCCAGCTAGTGTTACTCACTGGGGTTCCTCTGAAAGCAAAGGGTCTTTGCCTATGAGCAAGGTGAGGCTGCAGGGTTAAGGCAGAAGAGGAGGTTTATTTAATGATAGATAATTGGGTGAACACAAGTAGCTTTAATATTTAACTATAAGGCACAGAGCAACTTAAAAAAGTTAAAGTGATTCTGATTGGTGGGGGAGAGGCAAAAAAACTATTAATGGAATTCACAGATGGTACTAAACAAAGAAGTGTTGTGAACATCATCAAAACAGAGACATAACATAAAGGAACACAGAGATTAGATATATGGGCATGATATAAAGTGAGATCATTTGTGGGAAAAAAGGGAGGAGGGAAAACTAGATGCATAGAAGAGAAGCAGCCCGAAAGACACTGTCCCTCCCAGACCCCGGTGCCCTTTTACTGAGGGTGCTGCACCCCTGAAGTACCCCCACAGGTCTTAGGGTCTCCCCTCCCTGGGGAACCCCCACCTTGCCTCAGTCTAGGCAACTGCCAGTCACCATTTGCCCCCGTTCACTGGGGCAGACTGCAGTCTCATTGCCACTCATCACTGGCAAGGGGGGTTGGCCTGCTGCTTCTACCTCTAGAGCCATGGGCTGCCCCCTGCAACTCCATTACCCTTTTTGGGGCCTTCTCCTAGGCCCTGCAGCCTGGGGGTTTCCAGGCTAGAGCTTCCCCAACTGCTCCTGCCTTGCCCCAGCCCTGCTTCCTTCTAGGTACCGCCTCAAGCTCCCAGCAGCCAGGCCTGTCCACCTCTGCAGGCAGAGGAGACTCTCCTCTTCTGTGCACCAACTGAGCCCTTTTATCAGGGCCAGCTCGGCCTTAATTGAGCCAGCCACAGCTGTGGCTGCTCTGCCCAATCAGCCTGGGAGCTGCTTGCCCCCAGCCAAAGGCCTGCAAAGGGCTGTTTTAAACCCTTTTTTCATGGAGTGGGGCAGTTGCCCCACTACAGTAACCTAATTCTCAGTGGTGCTGAGCACCGACAACTTCTATTAATTTCAACGAGATTTGCAGATGCTCAACACCTCTGAAAAATCAAGTAATCCAGTTAAGATCCAGATTCAGCAACCCACTTAAATACATGTCTAATTTTAGAGTGAGCCCACTGATTGATTGGGTAACTCGTGTGTTTAGAGTTAGTAATGTGTGATCCCATTGACTAACTTGAGTTCAGTTCTGGGCACTTCAATACCAGAACAGCATAGATCAATGGAAGAGGATTTAAAGAACAACAAAAAATATGAATTAACTACAGGGATTACATTGTGAAGAAAGATTGCATTTATAGTTCTTTTAATGGACCAAACTGGGCTCTCAGTTATTCTAATGCACACCCAGAATCATTACACCAATATCAATTAGCTTGGGTATGCAATATCACATTTTGGGGTGCAATCCGGCCAGTAAAAGGTTGTGTGTCTACCTCCCCTACAGTCCTAGGTGCCTTAAATGCTCTGGTGCAGCAGTCCGCTGAGCATCTGTGCTGTACAGCCCTGGTTCAGAAATCTGACCCCAGCAGACTGCTCGTTACAATCTTTGCCTAAGCAGGTTTCTCACCTATAATCAATTTCCAGATATTTCAATCCATTTGGTTGAAGCAGGAGCAGCAGAATGTACCTAAAAGCGGAATGTACCACCAATGCCCGAACCATGCCCCCTGCTCCAGTGATGCCCCTTCCCTCAAGGCCCTACCCTTGCAACACCTCTTCCCTCAAGACCCAATCCCTGCTTGCTCCTTGATGCCCCCATTCCCACTTGCGTGCCCTTATGGCTGGTAAAAAGTACTGGGATCATAGGCCTCTGCTCCCCTGTTCCAGTGCCCCTGGTTGAAGGAGCCTTCTTTCTGCAATCTGAAGAGCCTGGGAGTCTTTAGACCCCTAAAGTGATGGATAAGTTAGGTGGTTCTCTGCCCTTCCTTTATAGCCCAGTAAGCCTTTGAAAAGCAGCTCTATCCAAGTTCAGGGACCTTGCTCCAAGAGTCAGGCAGGCTTCCTAGGTGGATCATCTCCATCCCCTGTGGCAACTGTTAAGTAGTTGCCTTTCTCCACTTGCTGTCAGGATGGCTTTCTTTACCTTGCAATTCTCTCTGCCTGACAATGAGGCTAGTTAGACAAGCAAACACTTATCCTTGGTGCTTTGGACATTTTGACTCTTCAGCTACTGTGTGAGCTTTAATGCTTCTGTTTACCATATTTATAAATTGCAATCCCATTGTCACTGGTCGATTCTGCTTCATTTGTATTCAAGACCTGGTCAGACCTGTTTTCTACTATGTTCAAACACAGACTTTAAAATATAATAGCGGAGAACATCCATAATGCCACATGTAGTATTGATACATATATTTCATTATGATATTAGTCACCACTGTATCATTAGTTTTCCCATGATATATTATATGATAATTTTTAGAAACATCATGACACCAACATGTTGGGGTAGACTACTCAGGCCAGCTGAAACTCACTGCTAGATACAAGGGAGTTTCTTGCCTCTGGTATCAGGATGCTGGATGCTTGGGAACACAGATTACTGTCCAAAATTATTGAATGTTTTGGTTTTAGTAGCAAACTTCTCTTCTTTCAACTTTGCTCCAATCTGAACATCCTACTATAGTCACCCAGTCAATTTCCAAACACAACAACATATGTGTACATCCCTTCTCCTCCCTTTGGGGAAAAAAATTATCCAGCTTTACACAAAAGAGCCGAACTCAGATGCCAAAGAGAATGGAAATCTCACAGCACGTACAACAGGATGAAAGAGACAGCTGTGCAGAATCTGATGTTTTCCTTCATTTCTGATTCCCTTCCACTCAGCTCCACACTTCAAGTTAAATTCTGGCACAACAGCAGATTAACAAGATTCCCCATGAAGTCAATGGAGTTACTGTGGATTTATGCTGCTGTGTCCTTCCTAGAATTTATGAAGAGCTTCCTAGAATTTAGGAAAGGCAAAGAGCACAATGTACTATGAAGCCCATTATGGACAGTGCTTGCAGGTCTAACTTACTTAACATATTATGGGGATAGATGCCCTACAAAAATAAGAGATAATAGAATTTGATACAGTATAAATAATTTGGCAAAGTACCCATTCTTCAGCAGTATAACTGTATACAGGCAGTTGAAGGTTAAACACCAGAAGGGAGAGGAACTGTTTAGACATATGAAAGAATTACATTTTAATTTTAAGATGTGGTAAATATAGGTTGAATATCATGAGAAATTTCTTTGTAGTAAAACCTGTTTTATTTTGGAATAATCTCCACACCAGTGTTGTATATCACATCACTTGAGACATTCAGAAGCAGATTGGACAAAGCACTAGATAAGAGACTACCCTGTAGTAGCAGAGGAGATGGCCTAAAGGACTTAACAAACCAATGATCATTCAAGTAATGTGACTTCAGAAACAGAACATTGTATTTGCCACATTTATTCACAAAAATGTCAACACTTAACTGGTGTTACATGGATGACTGACTGAGGGGAAGTGGGCTAAGGCCCTCAAAACTAATACTTTTGTCTACATCCCCTTCTTAAAATGATTTGCTATGGACACATTTCTCCCAAAATAAAGAGGGTTCACCCAGCAAGGTTACTGTCCCTCAGACAGACAAAATGCATAGCACAAATATATCTGCCCAAAGTTAGCTAAATGGGTTTTAATTTCAGTTAATTCTCAGTTTACTTGAGTCAAATTGACTTTTAGCCAGTAACTATGTTGTCCTTTATTTTTTCCATTCACTGAAGGAGGCATTATGGTGAAATGTGATCTCCAGCCTTATTTTCTGTTCCTAACTTTTTAAAAATTACTTTTTAAAATTTAAGTATTTCCATCTATTTTGGTTTACCTCAGTAAGAAAATCCATAATTACTAATATGTTGACTTAAAATATTAGGAAAGTTAAGGAAAGTCTCTAACACTTATTCCAAGTGTGCTATCTGTTTAAGACCATTCATGGACAGAATATTAAAAAACTTAAATTTATCTGTTAATGTCTCTTGCCTTTCCAGCTATAACCCATAGTTTATCCGATCTATACTGCCTCAAAAGGATCCTTTGAGTTATTTTTTCTCCCCAACAAATGTAATGTCTTGTTGGTCTATTCCAAAAATCAACAGATTGAAATATGTTGCAGTCTTAGAGGTCGAGAGCTACTGTTGCTTTGTCTCCATCAAAATAAACATTGAGACTATGTTACAATGACTACAACAACAGTATTTTTCCTCTGTACCATAGAAAGCGAGCACTGTGATGCACTGCCAGTTTATTCCTATTAACCCCAGGCACAGGCAAGCACTGTTGTATGGCTATTGATCTCAAAGGTCCAAAGAATTAAAGGTGTTTATAAACTTTATACCCTACCACCCATTCCACCAGTTGTGCTAGGGGCAAACACACTAGAGATCCCAAGCACATCGGACTGAGGTTATAAAACAGAACACAGTGGTCATGTGCTGAGCCTTTCTCCTTCACCCACCCACACTGCAAGCAAGAAGGTCATTCTGAAGACTCCAACTGAGGGAACCGGCCCAGATTTCAGGGGTGAAATCTGTGTACTATGAACTGCAATATCCAGTGGGCTAAAAAAACCTGCTTAATCTAGATGTCGCCCAGTCTAATAAGGTTGAGAGTTGAGACTGCGTGCTTATCTTTTATCTTATGTTGGTAACTCACTCTGACTTTTTGCATCTCATTTAAAATCTATCATTTGTAGTGAATGAACTTTTTACTGTTTATCTTTACCAGTGCGTTTGCCTGAAGTGTTTGGTAAATCTGCTTACGTTTTGCAAATCTGGTGTATATCTACTTTTCATTGATGAAGTGGTGAACCAGTTAATTAATCTGCATTGCTCATCTTGCGCAGTGCAAGATGGTATATTCCTGAGGTACAAGACTGGGAGCTGGGGGATTTGGCTGGTGCCCTTCTCTGTGTGGTTCTGGGAGCATTCATGCAATGTAGCTGGGTGTGGGACTACACATATGGTTGTGCTGAGTGCTAACAGCACCTGGAGGGGTTTGCTGCTGGTCACTAGCAAGGTGTTCTGAGACACAGCCAAGGCTGGAGAGAGTTCAGGGGGCACAGCGGTCCCGTGGTCCCAGGCAGAACCCTGGGGAAATCCTGTCACATGAGGTATTACAGATCAAATCTCTGGGTCCCCCTGTCTCTACTATGAGGAGACAGGGGACACAGCCAACAACAAGATGGCTCTTGATTCAATCACACTGCCAAGAAGAAGGGGCACTAGCAGACCACACCTGTCCCTGTGCAAAGGTCCCTGTCTCTGCACAGAAAGAGAGGTAATATCCCCCCCACACACACACCAACCAGCATGGGTATGAGGGACACCACCACAGACCCCCAAAGCCCCACTGATCTTTCCCCTCTCCTTATTCAGCTTCCTCCACTTTCCCCCCTCCCCCCCCCCCCCCACACTTGCAGGATAGATTGGTCTGGGCTGCTGATAGGAAATCCCTTTCAGTTTGATTTCACTTTAGGAGTAGGCAATTCCTTGCTAGTTTGTCTTGTGTTAATCTAAAAGACAGGTTTTCAGTTTGACTGATAAGCTTTTAAAATGTGTAAGAGACGGGAGCTTTTCTGGCTCTGATAACTAATGCTCTTTAGTTGTGTTAATCCTATATGTCCAGTTCCATTCCACAAAACATCTGAACACTCATCAAGAGCCTTTGGTGGCATTTTAAAGAAATAACCACAGGTAAGAACTTCCTTTTCCTTGGTTTTTATTTTGTGATAAAAAGGTCAAGCAACCCTGTAAAGTCACAGGTCCACCGAGTCTCAGGCTATCTTTTAGAGAAGGTCATATCCTACAAATCATTGCTCAGTCAAGACTCCCATTGACTAGACTGGGAATTTTTGGCAGAGCAAGGATTTGGGGTTTTACTCAATTATTCTTAAGATCATTATGGTGTGCCCCATCATACTGGCATGAAATCCCCTATGGTGACCAAGTGGAGAGGCCATGGTTTATGTACCAAAACACCCAGAATGTCGCATACTGTTTTTATTGCAATCTCTTCCAGTCTAATGTTCCAGCCACATTGGGTTCTACAGGAACAAAGGACTGGAAAAATCTGGCATGCCATGAGACGGCAGCAAATCACCAGAGGCCATTCTATAGGTGGAAAGAACTTGAGATGAGACTAAGGTTAAAGGCCACCAAAGGTGATCAGCATCAAGAGAAGATTGCTTCAGAGTCTCTTTACTAACAAAATGTTCTGAAAAGGCTCAATGCCAGTGTGAGAATGCTTGCTACTCAAAACCTAGCACTGCGTGGTACTTCAGATCAGCTGTATGTGCCAAATAATGGAAACTTCTTTAAAACTGAGGAGCTGATGGCGGAGTTTGATACTATACTCCAGGAGCATCTAAGAAGAGTCACCAACCAAGAAATGTACGTACCCCACTACCTTGGCAAACAATTCAAAATGAGATCATACAGTTACTGGCAGCAAAAGTAAAACAGAAGATTGTGGCAGATTTGAAGTCAGCAAGATATTACTCTCTTATTTTGGACTGCACACCTGACATCAGCCATGTGGAACAAATGACTTTAATGGTGTGTTTTATAACAACAGGACCAAGTGAAAATGTCCTTGCAATAGTGACTGCCAGAGAGCATTTTCTAGATTTTATTGACACTGATAATACTACCAGAGCTGGTATGACAAATGTGCTTCTTAAAAAGCTGAAAGATCCAGGAATTGCAATAGCTGACATGAGAGGTCAGGGGTATGATAATGGTGCCAACATGAGAGGAAAGAACAGAGGACTACAGAGACAGTTCTGAGAGTTAAACCCTCAAGCTTTTTTTGTCTTGTGCAGTTCTCATTCATTGAACTTGCTGGTCAGTGATGCAGCATTGACTTCTAGTGAGGCTGTTGAATTTTTTAATATAATTCAAAGCATTTATGTATTTTTCTGGGCATCAACTCATCAATGGCAAATTTGGAACAACATCTGGGAACTTCCTCTCTGACATTGAAACCACTGAGTGCCACGCGATGGGAAAGTTGAGTGGAGGCAATATAGCCTATCAAATACCAAACTGGGAAGATAGATGATGCCATAGTTGCCATTATGGAGGATAATGCTATAACAGGAACTGTTCGTGGGAGAACAGTGGCAGAGGGAAATGGAATCACCAGAAATGTACATAACTTCAAATTTCTGTGTGGATTAGTGTTGTGGCATGACATACTGTTTGAAATAAATGTTGCAAGCAAGAGACTTCAAGGTGTTGACTTTGATACATCTGGGGCAATGGAACAACTGGACAAAGCAAAGTCATACCTAAAGTCTTACTGGTCAGATGAGGGATTTCAAAATGTTCTGAAGAGTCCACAGAAGTTGGCAGAGGAACTTCACACTGAAGCTATTTTCCAACCCATTCAAGAATACAAGAGTCACTGAAGACGACGACATTTTGATTATGAAGCCCAGGATAATCCCATTAGAGATTCCAAACAACAATTCAAAGTTGAATTCTTTAACCGGGTGCTAGATTGTGCAATACAGTCAGCTGAAGAATGTTTCATGCAGTTCAAGCAACACAGCAGTATATTTGGGATGTTGTATGATATTCCAAAATGCCTCACTATTCCTGAAGACCTACACCAGCAATGCAGGGCATGTGTTGACACAGGAGGACATGAGCAATATTGATGTGAGTGATTTAGGTGATGAACTGAAAACCCTTTCAAGATACATTTCAGCAGGATCAACTCCAAAGGCTGTTCTGGAGTATACGTGCACAAATAAGAACATAAGAACATAAGAACATAAGAACGGCCATACTGGGTCAGACCAAAGGTCCATCTAGCCCAGCATCCTGTCTACCGACAGTGGCCAATGCCAGGTGCCCCGGAGTGAGTGAACCTAACAGGTATGATCGAGCGATCTCTCTCCTGCCATCCATCACCCCCCTCTGACAGACAGAGGCTAGGGACACCATTCATTACCCATCCCGGCTAATAGCCATTTATGGACTTAGCCTCCATGAATTTATCCAGCTCTCTTTTAAACCCTTTTATAGTCCTAGCCTTCACAGCCTCCTCAGGTAAGGAGTTCCACAGGTTGACTGTGCGCTGTGTGAAGAAGAACTTCCTTTTATTTGTTTTAAACCTGCTGCACGCCAATTTCATTGAATGGCCCCTAGTTCTTCTATTTTGGGAACAAGTAAATAACTTTTCCTTATTCACTTCCTCCACTCCACTCATAATTTTATATACCTCTATCATATCCCCCCTTAGTCTCCTCTTTTCCAAGCTAAAAAGTCCTAGCCTCCTTAATCTCTCTTCATATGGGACCCGTTCCAAACCCCTAATCATTTTAGTTGCCCTTCTCTGAACCTTTTCTAGTGCCAGTATATCCTTTTTGAGATGAGGAGACCACATTTGTACGCAGTATTCAAGATGTGGGCGCACCATGGATTTGTATAAGGGCAATAAGATATTCTCCGACTTATTCTCTATCCCTTTTTTAATGATTCCTAACATCCTGTTTGCTTTTTTGACTGCCGCTGCACACTGCATGGATGCCTTCAGAGAACTATCCACAATGACTCCCAGGTCTTTTTCCTGATTGGTTGTAGCTAAATTAGCCCCCATCATATTGTATGTATAGTTGGGGTTATTTTTTCCAATGTGCATTACTTTACAAGATAAGATGACCACTCTCTTTCCAAATGCGTTCGTTGCTCCGCGCATACTTCTAACACTTCCTGTAACAGTTGTCAGTGGAGAACAGAGCTTCTCCAAGCTGAACGGAATAAAAACACATCTACACTCCACAATGACAGAGGTGAGGCTGATTGGCCTTGCAACCATCTCAACAGAGCATGAGCAGGTCCAGACTTTGGACCTTCAGGAAGCAATTCAAATCTGCAACCAAGAAGGCACAGAAAGCACCACTTTGATTATTCATACAGATAAAAATGCCAGTGCTTACTATGCAGACAAGAAAAGTTACATTTGCTGTTCAGGCATTTGAAAGTTAAGTATTACTTAAATGTTTTGAACAAGGCATTTTAAGTTGTTAGTTCTCCTTTATTGGGGAAGGTAGCGGAGCAGTACCATGAGAGGAGTGGAACAGGAAGAAGGCAGAATTGAGACCTTTCAAAGTTTTGGCCCAAGCAATGGGGTATGAGGGTGTCATTTGAGCTCCCTCAGATGCCAAAATGTTGCAGGCCAGCCCTGGTTGGAAAATATATATTTTCTTCCTAGATAGGTTTGTTCAGCTGCTGTCATCATTTAAAAACTTCTTTCTCCATCTAGAAAACATTTTTTAAACTTCTGAAATGATTTTGCTTTTTTCTTTTGGGATTAAAAAAAGGATATCGTTCAACTTTCGCTGGGGTTTTCCAGTAAGAAACTAGAACATAGCAAATCCTTTTTTCTACAAACAAAGTGTGCTAACTTACTGCCTTCAATAAAATCCACAAATTGGCTGAAATTTTTCAGAACACAAACACAGTGCAACTAACACACTTTGGTCCTTACTGTTAACACCCGATAATACACTCTTGGGATACCTCTTGAGGAGAGAGGGAATAACACAGGCTGCAAACTTTGGAACATTTGAACTCTAAAGACCTGATGATTCAATGTTTTTTTTTTTAATGCTTGTTTTTTTTAGCACTATGCTTTTAGAGTACATATCATTGTCAGGGGAAATTAATGGCCCTAACATCATTTATGGACCCCGGATTTCAACTGCATATATAACTTTGCTCACCTCTCAGGAAGCCAATTTTCCTTGCCTTGTTTTAATTTAATACTGGCCACTTGCCTCTTAGTAGTTGAGTATGCTGGATATTTTCCCCCTCCAACTGGTAACACAGCAACCATATGTGTATTGAGTGTGGATCTAAGCAAACTGGCCTAATGCCTTTTTTTAAAAACCCTTGGAGCATTAGAAAAACGGTTAAGGATCTGTACAAGGTAGTTCAGTTCATTATTAGAATGGATAAATGTAGTACCTTAGAAAAGGACAGAACCAAAACCAGTCCTATGATCACAAAAAATATTTTGTCATCAGAGCTATTGAAAAAATGAAGAAATAGTGGTGGGTTGTGGGGAGGGAGAGGACAGCCTACCTGGTTTTATGCATTAACTTATTTATATTGGCTCATACTATATGGAGTGCTAAACATTTTCCAGTTCATTCAGCAGTGATCAGATGAAGAAATCTTGGAAGATGGAATAAACAGGCCAAGTTAGGACGGTTTGGAAAGCCACTACAGATCTGTAAACACCTCCATTTTATTTCCCTATCACCAAAAACCCATCACCACCACTGGCATTGCTAGTCATAGCAACAAAGCAAGCCTATTTATGTATAGCCCCAGCCATGCTTTCCTCAAAATCTTCCTTTGAGATCTGTTAAAAAAGGTTCACAAGGACACTGTTGTTATATACCAGTAATATGCCAACTGTTAAAGAGAAAGTTCTACAATCACTTTATGGCCTACATGCAATGAATATTTCACTTGCTTTGGAAACGTAGCCACCTTCAGGATTAGAGCCAGACATCAGTTAATGGTGCCAGCAAGTCTGCCCAACACCTAGAGGACTGAAGGACTGAAAGAGAATAACCAGTTCAGTAGACTCAGCTAGAGGTTGAGCCAGACTTCTCAGAGCCAATCATGGAACTGGAAGGAACCTCGAGAGGTCATCTAGTCCAGTCCCCTGCACTCATGGCAGGATCAAGTATTATCTAGACCAGTGGTCCCCAACCTTTTGATTGCCGCGGACCGGTCAACGCGGCCGAGTCAAAGCTTGCGGCCCGGTGGCAATTTTTTTTTTCACTCTCTGCGGCGGACTGTTGTATGTCCGCCGAAAAGCCGCAGAATTTATTTGATCAGCTTCACTTCTACAATTCGCCGCAGCAGACTGCTGTATGTCCGCCGAAAAGCCGCCGGAAGCAGGAACAGAACGCAATCCGGGAAGCCACCGGATGCGGAAGAGAAGGCGGCACGGAGGGGGACGCAGCCGCGGCCCGAAGGGGAATGGTAGCAAAGGCGCCGCGGCCCGGTAGCAAAGGCGCCGCGGCCCGGTACCGGTCCGCGGACCAGGGATTGGGGACCACTGATCTAGACCATCCCTGACATATGTTTTTCCAATCAGCTCTTAAAAATCTCCAATGATGGAGATTCCACAACCTTCCTGGGCAATTTATTCCAGTGCTTAACCACCCTGACAGTTAGGAAGGGTTTTTTTTGTTTGTTTTTTTTAAATGTCCAACCTAAATTGCCCTTACTGCAATTTAAGCCCATTACTTGTCCTATCCTCAGAGGTTAAGGAGAACGATTTCCCCCCTCCTCCTTATAACAATCTTTTATCTACTTGAAAGCTGCTATCATGTCCCCTCTATATCTTTTCTTCTCCAGACTAAACAAACCCCATTTTTCCAATTGTCTCTCAAAGGTCATGTTTTCTTGACCTTTAATCATTTTTGTTGCTCTTCTCGGGACTTTCGCCAATTTGTCCACATCTTTCTGGAAATGTGGTGCCCAGAACTGGACACACTACTTCAGCTGAAGCCTAATCAGTGTAGAGTAGAGCAGAAGAATTACTTCTCATGTGTTACTTACAACACTTCTGCTAATACATACCAGAATGATGTTTGATTTTTTTGCAACACGGTTGAATCATTTTTAGCTTGCGATCCACTATGACCTCCAATCCTTTTCTGCGGTACTCCTTCCTAGGCAGTCATTTCCCATTTTGTATGTGTGCAACTTATAGTTCCTTCCTAAGTGCAGTACTTTTGCATTTGTCCTTATTGAATCTCACCCTGTTTACTTCAGACCATTTCTCCAGTTTGTCCAGATCATTTTGAATTTTAATCCTGTCCTCCAAAGCTTTTGTAACCCCTCCCAGCTTGGTATCGTCTGCAAACTTTGTAAGTGTACTCTCTATGCCATCATCTAAGTCCTTGATGAAGATATTGAACAGAACCAGACCCAGAAATGATCCCTGCATCTTTGCTCATCCTGTAACAAGTCAGAAGTGTTTGCTGAGGGGTGGCTTATCTTGAGCTATTCTATTTGTTTACTTTACAGCCTGCTGTTAAACTGAGCCAATACATTCATACAGTAAACATTCCAATAACCAGGTCAACATACAGTATTAATAAATTATTATAGAGCAGCCACACCAGGTCATTCTTCCTCTTGGGTGGCTTCTCCTCCCTATGCTTGCTGCTCCCTTTTCTTCCTTCAGTTCCTCTTTGCTCATTATCCTAGTCTCCCATTGAACGTGTTTCTAGGTGACAGCACCACCCACAGATGGAGGCATTGTGTTGGGTGCCTTGCCACCAGTATCATCCTCCCTGCCCACCTTCAGAGCAGCAGCAGGAGTGAGTTGAGAGGGCAGGGATTGTTTCAGTCTCTCTCACTCCACTGATGCACCTCTACTCACTGAAGGTCTCTGCAACTTCACCCTGGCTCTCCAACCAAGAGCAGCAAGGGAAACCTTGGCCGGGTGCTCATTCACAGCTTCTCCATTCTGGACAAGTGGCATTAGTTGGTAGCTACCACTTCACAAGAGTTCATTCTTCTAGCCAAAGTGAACACTGAGTGCTTGCTACTGCTGCCAAAAGGAAGCAACAGGCAACTTAGTCCAGCTTGTCCTTTTCTGGTTATGTAGGCAGGGCTGCCTTGCAAGAAAACTGGAAAAGGAAGAGAGTGCTGGGGAAATGTGATTATGTGGCAGTGTAGGAGGTAAGAGGCCTGGCATCCTGGTCACATGGACACAGTTAATAAGCCCTTCAGCTCAGCAAAACAACCATGCTAAGTCCTGTTACAGCCTGATTTGCCAGAATGTTGTAACATAGTGAACATGCATAGGAACCATATGTAAAGACAGCCACATTGCAATAGGGCTACACACGCAGTAATAGATCATGTGAGTAGGACCGTGAGGGCCAGCCCTTCTTAGATTATGAGAATGAGATCACACGGGGAGGCACAGGACATTTGAATGACTTGCTAAAGGCTGTGTAATGAGAAGGGTTTAAAGCGAACCAAGTATCTCTTCCCCAATTCCCCGAGCTTTTGGCTATCACACTATAATAGTGGACTGTATGTGTCAGAGAAGAATTTGAAATGGCATTTAAATGGTTGTGCGTCATAAATTTATCAGAATCACCTGTCACAGAGGAGCACCTGCAGCCAGCAAAAACTCCTGATTGTGGGCTGACGATTACTAATGGTAAGCTATCCCCACCTGTCCTTATGATTGAGTGAAAACACAATGCAATTTGAGAATAGGCAATGTGTGTACATGAGAAAAGTCAGCTGATCTAGACAATGGTAGCGTGTGAATCCTGTTACAATTAAAGTATGCCTCCTCCACTCACTCTTAAAGCATTTAGATTCAGTAGAACAGAGGAGGCACGCGCCACAGAATCCTGCTGCACTTAGAATTCTTTAGTCTGTAGTGTAAATTCTTCAGGGCAGACATTGTGTCTTCCCTCTATTTATGAAGTGTCTAGCACAACGGGACCCCAATCCCAACTGTAGCATTTGAACATGACCAGAATATAAATCTTTACTACTAACAATAAGAGCAACAGAAACATTTAAATACCCAGAACTCTGGACAAGAGCCACATTTTAATCTTATTTATGTTTCCAGAAGAGTATGTACATGATAGGGAACAGTTTGGGATTTCGCAAACAATAACTATTGCAGTAACTGTCACTATACGGCAGGGGTCTCAAACATGCGGCCCGGGGGCCACATGTGGCCCGCGAAGCCCTTCCCTGTGGCCCGCCATGCTTCCTAGCGCCCCCCCCCCCACCATAGCAGTTTGCGGGAGGGAGGGGCTACGAGTGGGGAGCATGTCAGTGATGCGGCCCTCGGGCCAATGCACTAGTCCTCATGCGGCCCTTGTGGTCATTTGAGTTTGAGACCCCTGCTATACGGCATCTCCCTCCTTAAAGCTGTTTCTAAATGGCACTTAGGCCCTGATACAGGGAGGTTGATGCAGAAATTTGATCCAGCCAACAAGCAGACTGGGCTGGATGTTTTTCAGAAACACAGAAAGATGGAGAGGAACAGGCGGTATGTGAATAGGGACACCATGCAGTGGTGGTGTTAACACTGAAGTCTTAATCACTCTTGATCATTAATAAAAAATCTATCAGTACATTCTCCCCTAGTATATTTTCCAAGACAAATTCTAATTTGGGTAATTACATTAACTTGGCTACCTCACATGCCGAAGCAAATCACTCTTCACTTCCCTTCTAAAAGCACCTGTGCACTGTTTCTGATCCAGAATGGCTGCAGTGTTTCCTCTCATCGTGGTGGTTGAGAAATAATCTCTCGAGTACTTTGGGACTTCCTCAGGATCAGAGTTACTACTACAAACTTATCTCTACATTGTAATGCATTCTCCACAGTAGTTATTGAGGCACCATATCTGGAATGAAACATTGCCATTTTCCACCTACAAAGATTGTAGTTTCCTCCTTCATTTTAAGATGCTTAACGGTATTTTAGTTTTATTTACCATTTTCATGAGAAAGGGTGCTTGGCTAGTCTTCTACCACCATTCTCTCGAGGGAAGAAATATGGGTCTTGCATTGTGCTGTAAAAATGGCATGACTAGAGTGCAGTCTGATCTCAGGTGATAGAGCTATCCACAGCCAAGAGCCTTCCACTGAGAATGCTCTTCTGCTTTTCCCCTTTGCAAATTTCACCCTGGGGTCTGTCATTGCAATGGGTGTGATGGAGATAAAAAAAACCATTATTCTCAAAGATGTCATGCTTTCAGTCTTTTCCCCCAGAAGGTGAGCTATTGTCAGAGGAACCTGCTAAAATGGACAATATATACCAGTACATTCTTTGCCATCCAAATATGCACATTTCTCATTATGTATCGTAAGTGTGACCACATATATTCTCTAATTAGCTACTGGAAATGGACTGATCACTCCAGCATATGTTATCTTAAAATATCTTAACTGAATGGTATCTGTTCTGGCAGTAGGGTCTGTATTTGCCAGCAACTGCATATTTAATGGGTGTTTTTGAAGTTTTTAAAAAAATCAAACGAATTTGGCTCTTCCATTTTTCCCAACCAGCCTGTACCTTGATGTACTGCTCAACTTGGTACCATGGGCAACAGAGGCTCTTGTCTGTCAGAGCAAGGAAGAACTTCCTCCAGGGAGGCTGACTCAGCAGCGTGAAGTGGTGGAGGCAGAATAGATACAGGAGCAGCCGCAGCAGACAGTGGAGAAAGAAGATCCCAAGAGACAGGAAGAGTGGAACAAACCAAAGAAAGCTGCTAAAAATAAAAATGGTGGGGAACAGAAATAAAGACAAGAAGTGAAGGCAAGAGAAGCAACAGTGAATACACAGAAGGAAAAGAAGGCGGAGAGAAAAGTAAAAGAGGCGGTCATCTCTCTTCCTTATCTTATCTTTATCCTACATCCTCCCCTCTCTTCAGGCAGCAAGTGACACTATCCAATTTCCTTTTCCAAAGAACCGTAGCAGAATTTTCATCAGCAAATTCATGCTTCGAGCAGTTTGTGGACTGTGTCGTGATCAGGACAGACTTCACAACACATCCCTGTATCCCTATCATCTATTGGGGAAACCGGCTCTGCCAAGGGCCTGGCTATATTATGCGAAGAAAGGACACTCTCTCTTGGCTAGACCAATATTAATTGTTTCTTATGAGTGGCGATAGGTTTCCTTTCTCGCTTACATTTTGTATCAAGCTATTGTCTTACACTTTTTCTTATGGCACTGAATACCCAAGCAGAGAAAATAAAAGCTTTATTCAAAGTTCCCTTAGAAAGTGAAAGGCAGGAAGATGTCTGTCTGTGGGGTAGTAGACAGTGGAGCAGTGGTAAGAGCAGGATATTTAGACATCTAGGCATAGCACTCTGTGGCTGCTCCAGGGCTCAAGCACCCATGGAAAAATATATTGAGGGTTGAGCACCCATCAGTCACAGCTGTTCGGTGGTGCCATTGATCAGCTGTTGGGCATGGGGAGGCGCTGGTAGGGGCAGAAAGCAGCAAGTGGTGAGTGGGCAGGGGCCCCAGGGCAAAGTGGAGGTGAGAGGAGGCAGAGTAAGGGCAAGCCCTCAGGGGAGAGGCTGAGTGGGGGCAGGGCCTCAGGGCAGAGAAGGGGTGGACCACCCTTGGGGAAAAATAAAAGCTAGCACCTATGCCCCAGTATTTCCCAGCTCTACTAACCACTCAGTGTGAGAGTTTGTGAAAATCCCTTAAGGAGAAACTTTTCAAAAGCTGATGCCTAATGGTTTTAATAAGGCACAGAGAAGTTATCCCCATTTTACAGATGGGGAAGTACTACTTATCGAGAGATTAATTTTATGTTTATAAAGCCTCTGACAGCCTCATCTTCAAGGTACTAGATGTATGCAAAGTGTTAGATAATTATGTTTTATACACTTATGATATTAAAAACAAAGGTCTAGACTAAGCTGGTATAAACGGATGTTGCTCCACTGAAGTCAATGGAACCACATTGCTTCACACTAGCTGGGGAACTGTCCCTGAAATCTGCCTGGGTAGTTGGTCTCTCAGGGTTTGTCAGAACTGAGAAGTTCTTTTGTCCAAAAAGATAGCAAGGCAGCCCAGGGTGGTATAATTTTACGCTGGACACCTGTAGATCAGAGATTCTCAAATTGTGGTTCATGGTTACAACAACATGCTATCACGAGGATCTCAAAATGCCTATGATCCAGCCTAGACAAAGAACAGCTGCCTGAAACTAGACCTTAGCATGACCTAGGCAATGCTATTTGGAAGTAACTTTGAAAAGATTAGCTTGGACTCTGTTAATCCCAGCGTTCAGAGTCAAGCCTCAGTTCCTGTTCACCTCATTTCTAAGCCTAGACAATCAGGCAAAATCACTGACAATAAAAAGGTTCCCACACCTGTAATTTTCTAGGAAACTCCACCCTATCTTCCCAGACAGCGGGCATTGTGATTCATACATCCAAGACCTCCAGACTGCATAATAAATTTTTGTTATTCTATTGTGAATCCTGATTTTTAAATATTTTGGGCGTATACACTAGTCAGTTTCTCACACCACATGCCACTAGCACAGAGGTAATTCTACACATGAGAAGCAGGAAAGTTAGTAACTTGAATTAGAATATTATTTTTGATTAACAGCAAATAACTTGTGTCATCCCTTTCTTTTCACACAGTAAATGAATAATCTCACTACTTCAGTGTGATGGGGTGGACTAGGCCCTGAGGCCCCCCGCTGGAGGCCCTGTGGTTGTGCCACACCCCACCCCAGAAAAGGGCAGTCGAGAGGTCCTCCAAACTGTCCAGAGTGGCTGTGTGGGAAGCAGCCAATCAGGGCTGAGCAGGTCTGTATAAGAAAAGCTGCAAGCCTAGAGCTGGAGGAGTTTGGATGGTGCTCTAGGCTGGCTGCTAGGACTACACAAGAACAAGGTCCTGAGATAAGGGTGAAGAATGTGCTGGAGCCATGGGGAAGTAGCCCAGAGAATTATAGTAGAAACAGTTTATTTAAAGGGACATTGTGGATAGCTGCTATCTATAGGATCACTGGGCTTGGAACCAGGATAGAGGGTGAGCCTGGGTCTCACCACCACCGGGAAAGTGGCTTGGACTTTGAGGGACCCCAGAAAGGGGACTGGAAGGGGTTTGTGCTGCTTTTCATCTCACAGACAGATTGTGTGTGACTTGGCTGGAGGGCCGAGTCACTGAAGACCCACCACAAACAGAGAGAGAGTGCAGGCACACACACTCGGCCAGAGGGCGCTCGTGAGAGGTGAGTGCGACACCATTACATTCAGACAAAAAGGTAAGGAATATTCTTTAAGTGCTCTCTATGCCAACTCTACTACAATTAATCACATGCCTCTATTCTGTCATTTAAAATGTTCTCTGTTCTTTTGTTTCCTCTCATCCATTTGGTTATCTTCCACTCCCTCATCCCGTCCCATCCCACTGTTTCTCTCATGGGCTCCCTCCTCCATCTTCTCTCCAAAGCTCCATCTTTGTCCCTCTTTATCACCTTCTCCCCATGTGGAAGAAGTTTACTTAGATCCCCCAGTGCATTCACACCTCAAACAAAACCTTTTTTTTGCTTATTGTCACATCTGCCTCTCTCCTCTCTGCAGTCTCTCAACCTCCTTGCTGTGTTTATATTCAAGGCTCCTCTGCTTTTTCCTTTTTCTTTCCAAATTATGAACTCCAGTGCTCTAAAATTGCAAAGGATAGTGAGGCAAATAGCAACTGGAAAAGCCATTTAATGTACTAATTCTTTCCAAAACTGAGAACTAGCTATGAATCAAGACCACTTTATGAAGACATTCCAAGCAGGCACTTCAGTTTTAAAAGGATGATTTGGATAAAGTAGGTATTACAAAAAGGACTTTTTACTTGAGGAACAACTGTGTTCTATAAGTTATTAACAGACAGAAGTAGTATCTAGCCTGTTGCATTTGGTACAGAAATTGATAAAACATTTATATGTAAACTGGCAATTCTTTGCAGAAGATGTACTGGACTCTCCCAACAAGGATTAATCCTCCCACCCAACATGACAGATTTTACTTAAAAGGGCTACAAATGGTGACAAATCCACCTCTCACAGCATATTCCCTTAAAGACACCATACACAGAGACTAGGATATTCGTAATGAAACAACAGTCTTTCCTTGCTGAATATTCCGGAAGGATGGAACCAATACTCATTTTAAATAGATTCTCTGGAACACTTGGAAATCTTGCTAGGTGCTTAACATTTTGACTATACTGTCAAAGGAAATTAAAAAGAAATTGTATTTGATTATGATGTCGGATTCTGATGTGTTCTGGAATGGTTTGGCCATATTTTTTTAGCTGCCCACTGCTTACATACACAGTATGCATAAGAGGAAAAACAAACATGAAATGAACTACCAGTCAGAACACAAACAATCACATAAAGCCAAAATGGTTATGATGCTGTAGCGGGATGTTCGCTAGGCTATTGAGGGAGACCAGTAATAAAGTTCAAGGAGACCAATGAGGCTCAAAACAAAACGTGTTTATTCGGCCGAGGTGGCAACCGCCCAAAAGCGTGAAGAAACTGCCACACCAACCACGCTTAACTTACAGTTTTATAGTCTTGGTTAACTACGCAGTTTCTTTATGTGTTACATGATTGGCTATCCCATATTGCTAGGCAGAGTTAGACTACGCACGTGTAGCAGGCACGTGGTAGGAACAGCGTGATTGGACAGAATTTCGCGCCCTTTTTGCAGGATTGTTGCATTGCTTGTGCACAGAACATGCAATAGCAGCATATTACTTTTGATGAGGTAGTGATTGTATAAATGTGCAAAAACCATTTGTTACATGATTGATTCAAAACATTTTCATAACCTTATTAAAACATTGACATCAAACAATAACTATAACTGTCTATCATTTTCCTTAATGGAGATCTTATATTTTGATTTTTACATATTTGCATCAACATTTATCATTATTTGCTTTCTTTAACCCTCACATTCCCTCCTTTTTCTTGTTGCTAGTTATTGCAAACTAGCAACACTCTAAACATTATTATTACCAGTTATTGGTGAATTTTTGAACATTAACATTATTCTTCTGGACCATAACAAATTACAGAATCTAAACTACTTTTCAGACATACAGAATATATAACACATTAAGATAAGATTGAACAAGAGAACTTATTATATACCAAAATATCAAAAATAGTATACTTCACACATATTAAACAAATCCACCTCTGCCCCTTTTTCCTGAGAAACATTACATTAACGTTTTGGGGCAACAGATGAATAAGATTTTCTAAGGAATACATTATAACAAATGTTCATACAGTAGTGTAGGTTTTCAGAGTGGTGCTTGGTCACCTGACTCACAAGAGGTAGGTTGAGCATCTTGCTGACTAGGTGGTTGGGCTGGTTTGCGGAAGACTATTTGCAGAGGGTTGGAGCTCTTTACAGAGACTTGCCAGTTGGGTGGAGGCGATGTGTGATCAGACTTGACACGGGTATAATGAATCCAAGGCTTAACACTGGCTAATTTAACAGCAGTGGGAGTGGTAAGGAGAATAATATAGGGACCCTTCCATTTAGGTCCCAAAGGATTAATTTTCCAATCCTTGAGCCATACAGTATTACCCGGGGAAAAAGGGTGCGAAGCAGTGACAGGAAGTGGGAACTTGAGTTTACTAACATAGGTAGATAGTTGATTTACCACATTGCTTAGAAGCTGAACTTCCTTGATAAGTTCTTGCTTTCCCAGGAGGTAAGTGTCCCCTTTTAGGTGATGGGCCCCCAGCGGTGGTTGGCCAAACACAAGTTCATAGGGTGAGAACTTTGAAGATCGTGTAGGAGTGCATTGAATTTTGCGCAATGCCATAGGCAAAGCTACAATCCATGATAAGCCGGTTTCCTGACAGATTTTCCCCACAATAATTTTTAGAGTTCTATTCATTCTTTTAATTTTTCCTGATGCTTGTGGGTAATATGCACAGTGGAGTTTCCAAGTGATGCCCAAAAGTGTTGACAAGGAGCGGATGATTTTATGAACAAAAGCGGGACCATTATCACTTCCAATATGTAATGGGAGTCCAAACCAAGGGATTACATCTCGAAGCAGGGCTTTGGTGACTTGTTCAGCCTTTTCATTAGTAGTGGGCCATGCCTCAACCCAGCCGGAATATGTGCAAACTGCTACAAGCAGGTACTTGAATTTTCCAGACTTTGGCATTTCAGTAAAGTCCACAACTAGTGATTCCATTGGAATATGCCCCACATATTGGACTTCAGGTGGCTGAAGAGGCCCTACACGAGGATTATGTGTTGCGCAGGTTTGACAACGTAGGGCAGCACGTCTGGTGAGTGAATGCAAACCTTTTATATACAGTTCCTGGTCTAGGAGTTTAGCTAAGCTAGTACCTCCCAGATGAGTTTGTTGATGTAACTCTTGGATTAATTCCCAAGCTATTGTTATGGGCAGGAAGATCTTTTTATTTGGCAAAATGTATAAACCTGATTGCTTTATTCCTTTCCCTTGTTCAGCCCAAAGTTGTTCTTGTGCAGTGTAGTGTACTTTGGCAGGAATCATTTCAGCCACGTTGAGGTGCTGGATATGAATAGCTGGAGATTGCTGACGCGCTGCATTTCTTGCTTCTTCATCTGCCTGTCGGTTTCCTTTTGCGACAGGATCCTCACCATGTTGGTGTTCTTTGCAGTGCATTACAGCAACTTGTTTAGGCATCCAAACAGCATCAAGAAGGGCCAGAATTTCATCTGCATGTTTTATTTTCTGTCCATTTGAAGTTAGAAGTCCTCTTTCCCTGTATATGGCACCATGGGCATGGAGTGTTAGGAAGGCATATTTTGAGTTAGTGTAAATGTTAACCTTTTGTTCTGTTGCTAGCTCAAGTGCCCGACGGAGGGCGACCAGTTCAGCCTTTTGAGCGGAGGTACCAGGAGGAAGTGCCTTTGCTTCACAGACAGTACCTTGATCATTGACTATAGCATACCCTGCCAAACGTTGACCCTGATCAATAAAACTACTACCATCGGTGAAAAGGACAGAGTCAGGTGTGGCTAAAGGTGTATCCAGTAAGTCAGGTCGGCTAGAATAAACTTCTTCCATGACTTGAAGGCAATCATGTTTCTCAGTGGGATCTTCTTCTATAGGTAGCAGAGTTGCAGGATTGAGAGTGGAACAGACAGAGATAGTAACATAGGGATTATCAACCAGTATACTTTTGTACTTGGAGAGCTTTGTTTTTGTTATCCAATGATGGCCCCTATGTTCCATTAGGGTGACCACAGCATGTGGGCACTTTAAGGAGATTGGTTGTCCTAGGGTGAGTTTACTTGCCTCTTCAGCAAGAAGGGCAGCTGCAGCTACGGCACGTAGGCAGGGTGGCCATCCTTGTATTACAGTGTTTAGTTGCTCAGAGAAGTATGATACTGGTCGCGGCCAGCTACCGATGGTCTGGGTTAAGACACCAACTGCAACACCTTCTCCTTCTCCTACATACAGTGTAAAAGATTGGTTCAAGTCGGGGAAGCCTAATTTTGGTTTTTGTTCTATTACTACATCTAAGGTCACCTGAGCTTCAGGAATACCTTCAGACTGAGAACCAATGGGACTATTATCCATCAGTGACTTTAGACTATTATTACAGGTGACTGTTAAAAACCCACGAATATCCAATGATGAAGACTCCAGCATTCTAATAGAAGTCAGATATTTAATATTAGAATTTACTATTATTTTACATACTGGTTCTTTGATATTTTCTGCCTCCAACATTTTTAGATCTAATTGCCTGGTGTTAGGAGGTAAAACCATCTCTCTTACAGCTTCAGTATTGTCTTCATATGAGCATTCTTGAAAACCAGAAGTTGAAGTCTTGTCTTCTAGGGCAGACACATGATTTTTATGACACCATTCAGAAGTTCTAGCACATGATTTATAATGCCAAACATTTTTACCAGACATTGGTATTATTCTTTGACAGCTGTATAGCTGTAATTTCTGAACATTACTTATTAGTTCTTCATCTGACTCTATCCTCTTTCTCTTCTGGCAGCTATAATCATTATGATAATTAGAAATATTGTTCACCAAAGTAATGACTTCTGGACTTTTTGAAGTATTTGAGTGGCCTTCTTCTACACTTTCTGAATTAAAACCACCCTTTTCTTTCTTTTTAATTTCAGATAACTCAAATCTTTTCTTAGAACTATTTTTTGTTTCACAGGGTTTTAAGTGCGTTTTTCTATTATCTTGATTAGAATCATGATCCTCAGTTTTTCTTTCGGGAGTTAAAAGTGGCTGAAGTTTCACCACACTTTCTTTAAGTTGCTGTAAGCTTAACCGACCGGAGTTAGTTGGTGAGTTTGAGACGGACATGCCTGCTACGCTTGGCGGCGGGACTGTTGGTGCTTGCGGTATAGGCATAGGCTCGAGCGGGGCGGCCGGGACTACGGGTAGCGGCATGTAAGGGGGTGGGGCTTGTGGCTTATTGTCTGGAGGGCTTGTAACTATAGGTTTTAATTCCTCCCTAGTTCTTTCGGACCTTTTTTTCGGACGCGCACGCAGGGCTGGGCGTTTAGTATATTTTTGTAACCAAGATGGATTCTCCTCTACTATATCAAACCATGCAGCTATGTAAGGATACTGATCGGAGTGTTTTTGTCCTGCGTATCTGAGGACATCTCTAATAATGTTCATGTCCAAAGTTCCTATGGCCGGCCACGAGGGCTGGATGGGAAATGCCGGCCAATCCTTTTCACAGAACCCTTTTAGTAAACCGGCCTTACGACTGCCAGTGGAGATGTGCTTCTTAAATTCTTCAAAATGCTCTAACATGTAAATTAGAGGTGTTTTGCGGTCTTCCTTAGATCCGCTTCCTTCCATTCTGCAGACTAGGTCTTGGGGCACCCTCACTAGCCTGACTTTACAGCTGTCTTTACTTTTCTTATCTACCTCTCCACCCAGATAGAACAGATAAAACAGACACAATAGGGAAGACGGGTTCCCAACCGACTATAGAGGATGGGGGAGTCGGTTGGTGGGAGGGTTGAGGTTTACTCTCAATCGCCACTAGCCTGTGTCACCGGACGTTCCAACGGCTGACAACAGGAACCGTAATGGCCATTCACTCAGTCACACACACACAATCAGTCACTTCAACAAGGAGATCCCTCCCAGAGACCCTCTTATACTTGCCTCTCCGGAGACTGGCTGGCGTTTCCCTCCCTTTCCCCACGGTTGTTTTCAAAGCCTCTCCGTTGGTGCAAAAAGGCAATCTGAACGGTGAGCCGGCCCACGAGCGGCCACCGGTCAAAACGGGGCCCCTCTCGATGCACCGCTTCTGTGCCGGCCCCCGAAGCAGACTCACCCCTGCAAGTCCCCAATGGACTTATCCCTGAACCTGCTCCTGATCGTCCCTCGACATCCCGGACGAGCCCCCAGAAGATGTAGCGGGATGTTCGCTAGGCTATTGAGGGAGACCAGTAATAAAGTTCAAGGAGACCAATGAGGCTCAAAACAAAACGTGTTTATTCGGCCGAGGTGGCAGCCGCCCAAAAGCGTGAAGAAACTGCCACACCAACCACGCTTAACTTACAGTTTTATAGTCTTGGTTAACTACGCAGTTTCTTTATGTGTTACATGATTGGCTATCCCATATTGCTAGGCAGAGTTAGACTACGCACGTGTAGCAGGCACGTGGTAGGAACAGCGTGATTGGACAGAATTTCGCGCCCTTTTTGCAGGATTGTTGCATTGCTTGTGCACAGAACATGCAATAGCAGCATATTACTTTTGATGAGGTAGTGATTGTATAAATGTGCAAAAACCATTTGTTACATGATTGATTCAAAACATTTTCATAACCTTATTAAAACATTGACATCAAACAATAACTATAACTGTCTATCATTTTCCTTAATGGAGATCTTATATTTTGATTTTTACATATTTGCATCAACATTTATCATTATTTGCTTTCTTTAACCCTCACAATGCTGGTAAATCATCTATGTTGGTAATCCAAGCAAGCAGATATTGTGTGTGTCGGGGGGGGTGGGGTGGTTTCAAATATTTACTCCAATAGAAAACCGAATTTTAAAAACTTGCACACACCGCTTTGTGTATCTGAAGCTGTATTTTTGTGTGGAATGGAACATTGTTTTGCACTTCAGGAGAATATAATATTACCCATTTCCTATATGGTGATTTTTATCTGTAGATCTCAAAGTGCTTCACAAAACTGAGTGCCTGAATTTCACCTCATAATCTCTGTGCACACAGGGTGGGCTTTTTTTTTTTTTTTTTTTTTTTTTTTTTTATTAAAGCAAATGGACAGGTAAATCAAATGAACCCACACAGATCAGGTAACTCTGCTCCTAACTGCTTGCGTGCAAGTGAAGTTTCTTGTTTGTATGCACAAAAAGTGTAGATACAAGTTCTTCACTCGCAATTCAAAAATAACTTTGTCTTTGTTGCAAAACAAATGGTTAGAGCTTATTTTCCAAATTTTAGCTTCCTGACACCCCAGTCAGAAACATCAATCACAGTAACATTTTCTTTTGCACCCTCACAAATCTAACTCCCATTCAAGAGCCAACTTTGATTCTAACAAAAAACTACAGAGACAAACAAGTTAGTTTCCAGGTCCGTGAGCAATACCTGGTAACAGCAGAGCTGGGAAACATTTATGCAGTATCTCATTATGACTCATTGCTGTTGATTTATTGTGAAATTCTCAGATGCTGTCAATTTCTTTTCAGAGCTTTATTTGAATCATAATAAAATTAGAGAGAGAAGAGCTTTGTGCAGGGAAGAGATGGCTTTAATACCCAATAAAAATCCAAACGTAACCCGTTCCTTATGCAAACAGAGGCATAATCACTCACTGGTGCTGTTCTTCAGCTATGCATGCCCATTTGTCTCAGCCTGTCATGTCAATTGGATCTAACCTGCAGGAGAGACCTTAAATGCATTGAAAGCAGATTCATAAGGCACATGCACTAGCAGCATTGTGCTGACATTTACTAAGCACCCCAGTCCCTCAAGTGACTGGGCGCTAAGCCATTGACGTCACTGAACAATAGGCAAAATATTTCCTCCTCCTCCATAGCCCTGAACTGTAAACACCCAGCTTGCACACAGCAGGCAGAACATTTGGGAAGAGGCGGAGAAGGAGAATGTGAGAAACTCTCCAGTGATGCTGCTGAAAACAAGCAGCTGCTGCTGCATGACCAACTTCCCCATCTCCTTCCATTATGCTGCAGAGACTACTGGTGTCTGCTAGGTGTAGGTCACTTAGTGAAATGGAGGAGATGCACTCTAAATAAAAACGTACCATTGCATGCACAAGGAGTTATTGCAGGTGAAATGCCGAATATTCACTACATGGGAAAACTGATCCTCCTTTCGTCTGTGGGCAAAGTATTGTTACAATTTTCCTGTGTATTTCAAGGGAGCGGAGGTGGGAGAGAACAACAAGGTGAATTTTATTAAATAGAGTACATACCTGATTCCAACCCCCTCAGAAAGAAAGGTGGCAATTTTTATGTGATGTGGACTGTAAAAGAGATAATTATTTCCATTACTCTGTGCTGCAACCAGCTAAGCTCTTGGGGTATGATTTTATTGCCTAGTTAACCCATGTTCTTACCCAGGTGTTAGCCCAGCCCTTCCAAGCAGCCTCTGAGCAAGGTTTGGAGGTGCTTTAAGCTATTTTGCTCCTTTGTGGGTAGCTGTTAGAACCGGGCTCTGGTTTAATTTGGGGTGGAACCCACCCAGTTTGCAATGAGGATGCAGGCAAAAAAAAAAGAAAAAATCACTCCAGTGGTAATAGTCCTCCAATGTCCTTCCCACAATTCCACTCAAATTGACACAGCTGCCTCGGAAAGAATCCCTTAGAATATCCGCAAATAATACCAAAGGAAATGCATGAGACATATATGGGTGAGTGCAGAAACAGTGAGGACTCAGTATTGTGGGTAGGGTTTTGCAATGGGGATCTTCACACCTGAACTAACTAATGCGGGTGCCCCGACTGGAGTGCTAATCACTTACATTAACCGTACAGTAAAGATGTAGCCTTGGATTGTTCTGTGCCCTGAACAGAAAACTATTATGCAATTTTAAAGGTGAGAAACCAGTTAGTCAGAACAAGAAAAGCAGAGTTAAGGCTGAAAGCTCAAACCTAACTCTGCCTTCTTGTGCTTATATCTTAAAATATGGACCTACTTAATTCACTGACAACTCATGATATAAACAGGCATTTCTTTTACAACCTTATTCACAATAAGGAGAAGGGCAGCTCACCGGGGGCCTAAATCATCATTGTGCTGCAGCCCCTTTCTTCCAGCAAGGCTGGTGCAAAGGGGCCATAGGGCAGACATAACTATCCCCCTGAACACAGGGCTTGTAGGCCAGATGCACAGCTGGATCCACTAGTTTTCCACTTTTTCCAGGGCACCACCGGACACTTCCAAGGTGAAGCAAACCAGAGATAAGGAAGAGTGTGAGGTAGTGTGACTGGGATGTATAGACCTCTGCCCCAGCAATTCTGTGCCCCTGCAAAGCCCCACAGGGTATATCTACACTGCAATTAAAAACCCACAGCTGGCAATTCATGGGGCTCAGGCTAAGGAGGGGTTTAATTGCAGTATTGATAAACCCAAGTCCAGCTGATGCCAGTACTTGGACCTTGGACAATGTTGTTCTTCTGATGTTACCCAGCACGGAAGGTGTTAGTCACCAATAAGCCTAGTCTGGCACAGAGCTCGAGAACTCTCTGGTCATTGTCATTCATACATCCAATGCCATGCCTACCCAGAATCCCTGGCCAATTCTCAGCATTGGACCCAACTCTGTGGAAGTTTCCAAGCACTAGGCTTGGTTCCTTCCATGGAATCCTGTCAGTCCGTTCTTCCAGCTGTTGGTAAAAGCGGTCTTTCTCCTTATCACTAGCCTGCAGAGTTGGAGCATAGACACTGACAGGGTTAATGAATCCCTCTGCAGGCTAACTCGAAGTGTCATAATACATATGGACAGCAGGGCCGGCGACAGGGGGGTACAACGGGTAGAGCTGTACCGGGCCCCGGACTTCAGGGGGGGCCCCTGAAGTCCGGGGACCGGTACACAGCTCTACTCATAGTCGTCCCCCCTGGGCACCGCACTGCATTTCCCCGGCTGTTTCCAGCGCCGCGGCCAGCTGCCTCCCGAGCCCTTCAGCTGCTGCTCGCCCCGCGCCCCAGGAGCCGCCCCAAGGCACCCCCGGCTGCAGCGCTTCCCCCGCCCACCCGCATCAAGAGCCGGGCCAGCCCTTGGGGGGGGGGGGGGAGGCCCCCCGGCACCACAGGATGCCGGCGGCTTCAGAGGACTGGCTGGGCGCGCCGCTCCCGAGGCACCCCCGGCTGCAGCGCTTCCCCCGCCCACCTGCAAGAGCCGGGCCAGTCCTTGGCGGGGGAGGGCACAAATGCTCAGAGTAGGGGGCCCCCACATGCTCAGAGTAGGGGGCCCCCACATGCTCAGAGTAGGGGGTCCCAAAATTTCTGTCGCCGGCCCTGATGGACAGCATCACACAATGACATAGGTTCATTTCTGATAGCAAAACCTACATCAAACTCTTTCCTTACTCCTTCAGGTTTGCCACGCCAGTAAATGGTGTAGTACTTCTCCCCGTGTCTGAGAGTCGAGTTTCTGAAAGAACTGCAATATCAATTCTGAACCATGAAAGTTCATTATTCAGCAGCTGTTTTTCCTCAAATTGGAATTCAGATCAAAGTCATATAAAGGGTCAAAGTCCAAATATTCCAGCAAGCAATTCTATTTGTAAAAGCTGTTGAGCCAATGTAAACAATGACGCAGGGCTTGCTTGACTCACCTTTTCTAGGGTCACCCACACCCGAGGCAAGCAGGCCATCCTTCCACAGGGCTCCTTGGAAATCTTGGTAGCTGCCCCAGTTCCCTTAGGCATCTTTCAGACCCCTGCGACCATCTTACCAAGCCCTTCAGTGCACACTCTCCTAGGTAAAGTTATGGAGGAGTGGAGGCTGCTATAGACCTATCATTCCCCCTTTAGACCACTGAGCCAGAATCCGCAGGCCAGAGTGAGGCTGGATGTGGAGTGACACAACCTAAACAGAGCTGCTAACTGCCTATTGCAGCAGTGTCCAATAGAAATTTGATGCTAGCCACACTTGTGGTTTTGAAGTTTTATTATTAGCCACATGCATTAGCCACAATTCAATAGCCTATCAGCCACATGTGGCTAGTGGTGAGTGCATTGGACACTGCTGGTGTATCTCTTCAGTGTGAGTGCCTTTGCTGTCGGGGAAAAATTTTTCACCAAACAAAAAATTATATACATGGTATACACAGTATAAGTTTTAAACAAACAATTTAATACTGTACACAGCAGTGATGATTATGAAGCTCAGTTGAAGTGGTGGAATCAGAGGGTGAAAGAAGATGGGTTATTGCCCAGGGAAGGCCTTACTGCTAAATGATGAACTAGAACTCAGCTTAGCCCTCAGGGTTAACATACTGTTGTTAATATAGCCTCATACTCTACAAGGCAACACAAATGGCAGAGAGAGAGACACAAACTGTGAGTGTGAGCGTGAGTGTGAATGTGAGAGTGAGATGCAGATGCACATTGCCCCTTTAAATATGCTGACCCCACTCTAAGTACATTGCCTTTTTAGATCAGGAAGTTGAGACAGCAGCTGCTGTCTGCAGGCTCCCTCCGTCCTGAGCCCTGTCCTGTCTCCCACCCCCACCCACTCCCCGATCTATAGAGATAGGGTAAGTGGCTGGCAGGAGCAGGGGGAAGAGGCTCCCAGGAGCAGCTCCAAGGCAGAGGGCGGGAGCAGCATATGACACTAGGGAGAGAGACAGCTAAACTGCCAGCAATTGATAGCCTGCTGGGTGGCTGCCGCACAGGGAACTTAGGGCAGCAGGGAGCTGATAGAATCAGGGTGGACCGGCAGCCCTAAGACCTCACCAGCTAGCTCCAATGGGCTGCTCTTCCTGCAAGCAGTGGACAAAGCCGGCAGCTGCCAAACAACATTATAAGGGAGCATTGCACAACTTTAAACCACCATGTTCTCTAATTGATCTGCAACATAACGAAACAACGTTAACCGGGACGACTTTAAGTGAGGAGTTACTATATGTACAATGTGGCAGTCATGAGTTTTCAAAATAGCGCTAAGAAAATATTGAATGGTCTATGGAGCATTCGTAGATACTGTTGTCACTCACTGAGAGGAAAAGATCTGCCCTGATCACCTACAAGTTTACGCCTACTACTGATTCACTTAACAGCTTTAGAAAAGCTCATAAGGTTGTTCAAATAACTTCCAGAAGGTATGCTCAAGAATTTTGGCTGGGTCTCTGCAACAGTATCCAAAAGATGGCTGATACAGGTGACAGTAGATGGTTATATGAGGGCATTAGAAAGGCTACTGGGCTGATAAAGAATAAGACAGCACCACTGAAAGATTTGGCTGGCAATACCATAACAGTGGGGCAGCAACTAGAAAGGTGGATTTGGAATGAAGTACTCAAGAGAGTCTGTAGTAGACCGTGTCTCTGATGAATTGCCTGGGTTTGGAGTTATGACTTATCTGGGTGCCAAACCTACACTACAGGATCTTGAACAAAGCATTAAAAAAATCCCCAACAGCAAAGCTTCAGGATCAGATTGTTCACCTGCCGAAATCTACAAATGTGCAAAGACTTGCTGCAAAGATTGCATGAGGTATTGCTACTCTTTTGGATGGAAGAAACTGTTCCACAAGATTTTAAGTATGCTCGTTTCATCCAACTCTATGAAAACAAAGGAGATAGAAGTGACTGTAATAATCGCAGATGTATATCACTTCTTAATATCGTGGCAAAAATCTTAGGACGTATTCTTTTACATAGACTTAAAATTTTAGCTGAAAGAATCTATCGTGAGAACCAGTGTGGCTTCCAGTCAGGAAGGTCTATCATAGACAAGGTCTTTTCTGTAACACAACTGCAGGAAGAGTGCACAGAGAAGTGTATTGCACTGTACATGGCTTTCATAGGTTTAACAAAAGGCTTTGACATGATTAGTTGATCAGGGCTTTACATCGTTCTGAAGAAGCTTGGTTGTCCACCTATATTGCTAAACCTTGTGAAATCGTTACACAATGAAGGCAACTGTAGTGTATGAAAAGAGTCCGACACATTTAACTTCAACAATGGAGTGAAGCAGGGTTGCGTGCTGACTCCTACTTCTGTTTACTTCTCATTTGATTTAACATGTGTTCCATGATGTTTGAGAGGGTGTCTATCTTAGCACTACACATGATGGAGGTTTGTTTGGCAAGGTTCAGAGCCAAGACGAAGTTGAAGGAGATCACCACAAGGGACCTGTTTTCAGATGATGTAGCCTCCGTGGCTCACAGTGTTGATGCCCTGCAACATCTTATTACCAAGTTCTCTGATTCATGCAAAATCTTTGAAGACGACTTATGCACCAAGGCTCTTCAGAACCAGTTCCAGATATCACCTTAGATGCTGTTCTTCTGGATGCTGACCACCAATTTTGCTTCTTTGGCTCTAACTGCTACCAGCAATGTAGATCTGGATGCTGAGCTTGCTAGTAGAATCAGCAAAACATCCAGGCTTTTTGCAAGACAGAGCCTAAAACAAGAACATAAAAAGTGAAAATCCATATTTGACAGGCACGTGTTTTAGCCACTGTTTTATATGGCTCAGAAACATGGATGACTTATGCCAAACAGACTCAATAGCTTTCAGATCAGATGCTTGCATAAAATTCTTTGAATAAGATGGCAAGACAAATGTGGAAGTGTTAAATCATGCTGGTATGTCATTCAGGGGAATGTTGATTAGTAAGAATAAACTCAGGTAGCTTGGACATGTCAAACAAATGCCAGATTACAGGATCCTAAAGAATGTGCTGTACTCTGAAGCTCAAATTTCAGGGTGCCTGTAAAGATGACTTGGTATCCTTTGGAATCTCTGTGGCTGACTGGAGAAGGAGTGCAGAATGCCGCTATGGTTGACAGAATCAGTTTGTAGATGGAGCGAGACATTGCAAGGTGGACTGGATTAAGCTTTGCCATGACAGGCATCAGAGGAGGAAAGAATCTGCTGCTCGGATTCACAGCATTGCTAATACGTGGGTGTTCTCTACCTGTGGACAGGACTGTCACTTGTGCATTGGACTCAGCAGCTATCAAAGAACTCATCGGCATGTACACCATGCGCTGTAAAGACGGATGGTGCCATTGAGACATGCTCACAGAGGCTAATGCAATAAGAGTCCAATTTAGAGGAATCCTGAAAGCTGCTGTAGCTTGTGCCTGGTGCTGAACTAGCTCCCTAAGCATCAGGAAAATGGAGGCAAGCATTGTTTCCCCTCTATCCGTTGGCTGGCACTTGCAGAGGAATAAATCTGTCCCAGTCTTCAGCCTTATATGTTTTAAATCTCAGTAAGAACCAAATCAAACAAACAAAAAAAAACTAACAAAACCCAACTACCAACAAGCCATGTTTGAAGGAATCCAAGGAAAAAACCCTACAAAGAGCAGACAGAAGTTCAGTTTTTGGGACTTGTCTGAAAAATCTACACAAACTGCATGAAATTCAAGTTTCTGGTATCTACCTTCTACCTTCTTTATCTAAATAAAGGATTTAGTGAACCCTGCCCAGAGTTGAACCAATGACATCAAAGAGGCTACATTTTTCAGGCCTGATTTCTAGATAATTGAGCCCAAGTGCTACCTGGCTATCTTGTGGCCCTTTCTCGTTTCATTTTATTTTTTCCTTTGTCCTCTTCTCAAAGAGGATACAGAACTATCCCCCTTCCACTGGCTCTTCCATTCCTCTGCAAGCAAACACCCCTAGAGGATCTCCCAAGCCATCTGACTCTGTGGAAGGCAGCACTGAGAATGCAGGGAGAGATGTTTGTTTTTGCTGTACAATGCTGCTCTCTGTTGAATGAAGCTACAGGTGGCACTTCATATATACAGTGTTTTCTGATTTATATTTTCAACGCACTGTACAAACTACTCATTTATCCGAACAGCCCATGAATAATTATTAGTACCTCCATCTAACAGATGGCCAAACAGATCATGGGGAGGTTAAAGTAGCTCATTGAGTGGCTAGCTAGGCCCAGTTTGTCCCATGAGTAATCCACCAGACCACAATGCTCTCAAGAAAGCTTCTTACCTACCTTTCTCTCCCCATTTTCCAGTGACATCTGTTATCTGCATCTGCCACATTAGACTCCCACTGTCTGAAACTACACTGTTACCAAATGTGCCCGTTACTTTGGGGTATGCTCATTTATTCGGGTTACTCTTCTGGGGGGGGGGGGTAGTTCTGTAATTCTATTAATGTGCTGCTTATGTCACTTGTGTTCATATGGAGCTCTACTCCTTCCTTCTGCAAGTCCCCTCCCAGTGGAGCTATCCTGCTAGGTTCCCCGGGGCTGGGGTCCTCCAGCCCTAGAACTAGATGAACACACACGCGCACACACACACACACACACTAACAGAGCAAGTCTGAGCAGACTGGGTCAATCAGCACTTTCCAGCTGATGCCCTTATGTGTCCCTGTGCTCAGTGAGCTGGGTTAAACAGCACTCTCAAGCTGATCCCCTTATGTGCTCCTGGTCTCAATGGGCTGAGTTGAGCAGCACTCTCAGCTGCCCCCCCCTTATGTGCCCCAAGTTGAACACGTCCCTATCCCACTTTCACAGTAACCAACTCGATGAGCAAACCCCACAGTATCTTTGGGCACCACAGGGATCTTGTAGCTTAGGTAAAAGAAGCGTTGCTGAGGAGTAAATGGGGGAAACTACAGACACAAATGAGTAACATTCAGAGAGTGAGAGAGAAACAACCAACTTCACCATAAGGGTTATTTATTGAATAATAATGATAACCATACAAAGAGAGCCTAAACCAGCATAGCATTCATTGTTAAAGGGTAATTCCTGAGAGAGAGAGAGAGAGAGAGAGAGAGAGAGAGAGAGAGAGAGAGAGAGAGAGAGAGAGAGAGAGAGAGAGAGAGAGAGAGAGAGAGAGAGAAAGAAAGAAAGAAAGAAAGAAAGAAAGAAAGAAAGAAAGAAAGAAAAGGGGATCTCACCACTCCTGCAGCATGAATTAGTCGGGGTTCCCAGGTGATGGTAGCCGCTCAGGGTCCTGAAGGTAGGAGACTGGCAGAGCCCCCAGCAGGATCAGTTAGGTGATGATGGAGTGGAACTGGTGCAGAGTTTGGGTCTTAGCATCAGAACACTGACATGGGCACAGGTAGGGGGTTTTATAGAGAAAATACAAAGGTTCAAGGGAGAACAAAGATTTGTTTAGGAGTAAACTGGGGATTTAAGGGTTTTCTTTAGGATAGACAATAGGAGCTGATCACTCTTGGCTATGGGAGGTGTTTTCTTCAGGGAGCTTACAATGTAACCAGGTTGCTTCAGTATTTTGGGATATCAATCAAAGATCTATTACTAGAATTGGTCTGATAATTGCTGAGCTGGGTGTGTACAGGCGTAGGTTCATTAGCATTTGGAGCAGGGATTCCCAGAATGCAGTGCATCCCTGCTTTTTAGGTCCCAGAGTTCAGTGTGGTTCTCTTTTCTTCATTCTTCATGCTAATTCTTGTCCATCTTTCATGCAGATGAGGCATGGGGAGTGGTCTCAGTTCTCCATTCCTTATGCTAATCGAGATGTCTTATTCTTGTCACCTTGTCAGGAGGGGTCCAGGCGTGTCTCCCAACACCCTTCATTGTTCTCTGCAGACCTTTTCTCTGATCAGTTTTGGTTCAAACAGAGACTGGGTGGAGAGTGTCTTTCATGAGACAGGCAGTCTGGATACTGCGCCCTGGTTCCCCAAAAACAGAGCGGACTGGTATCAAACTGTGCCCTGGTTCCCAAAAACACAGAGCTGCCTGGTATCAAGTCCCCCCGTTGATGGGGTGCTTGCATTGAGCGAGTATCCCCATCACATTCTTACTCCGTGGTACCAAGTCTGATTTTCCATCCATTGCAGTCGCCGCATCAGTCTTTGTATCCAACAAACAAGCAGAATCAGACCAATTGCTAGTATAATTTGGAAACCAATGATCACCACAATGGGGTGAAACATGATATTTAAAAAACCTGTTGCACTGGGGCTCCACCCAAGCAAAGTCTCCCACCAAGAATGATGGCCTATGTTTTTACCTGAACAGCAGTGAGACCCATTTCCAGTGAAATGGAAGAAACCTCCTTGTAAAGCTTAGGATAGGCACTGAAATGTTGTACAGTTCATATAGACACAGTAAACTTAATATTACAACTAACAAGGGTGGTTACATTATAGAAACAGCTATTAATGTAAGGCAACATGGGTTGGACCCAATGTCCATTAATTAATACAATACTGTATTACATCTTGTTCTTACACACATACATGCTTTATCAACATAGACCATAACAGAGCCCTCTTCCTGGATAACACTGAAGGAACAGTGAGACTTATTTCCAGGTTACCCATTCATCCCAATCCTTATGGCTAGTTCCAATTAAGGTAGCACATGTGCAATGTGAGAGAGATTTATGCCCTCAAAGTGGATTTGAACCTCCTTCAGAGAAGTCTGAGGTTGAAAAACCAAATGTTCTTGTTGATTTAATCCCAACACATGGAGTCCTGAAATTAGGGCTCTTAAATGTCAGAGGGGAGCAAGATTTTTGATTAGAGGCAGTTGTAGTTCCTCTCCGGGTAACGAAGGTATCTGAGTTCTAATGAAAATGATGACACAGGGCATGCTTGTTCCCCAAACAGCAGAGGAAATCAGGGCTTCCCTGCACCTTTCACCACCCAGGAGACTGGAAATGGGTGTGTTTGTTACGTTCAAACTGGTAGTGATGATGCAGGGCCGAGGGGGTGGTTCCCATTCCCATAGAATCCCTGCATGTGGCAAAGCAATTTTACTTCCTGGGCTCCAGCTGGCGAGCACCTCCAGAGGCTCATCCGAGGGATCACAGGGACAGCATAGAGCCTGGACAGCATCAGACTCCAGACACTTATGAACAGCAGGGTGCTGGTGCACCAGTGGGATGTCATGGCTCGTGTACAGGACCTGTGAGGGGGCAGAGAAAAGAGAGAGAAACTTCCCACGCTCCCCCCGTATATACTGGGAGAATCTGGGGTCAGTATTCCAGGGGAAACATGAAGTGGTGACCTACGTGAGGGTGGCCATAATAAGTCGAGATCTTTTCTGGCCTTTTCCTGTCTCAACATCGGGGTAGGCACTGACCAGCCCACTCGATGCGTATTTTCCAACAGCTCAAAGCTGTTCCTTCTTGCTAGCCAAGAAGGGTGGCCGACAGGATGGAGAGGGCAGTCTTTAGGGTCAGGTGGTTTATCCTTCCATTCTTTGAGCTGTAAAGAATGAAACCATTTTCCCCAAGGTTTTTCATTTTTCCCAGTCAGGATTTCTACCTGACAAACACTGGGGCTGGCCTGATCCACAATAGAGCAGTGGCCATCCCAGAGGTGTGTAAAGAGCTGCTTAGTGGTGACAGAGACAGTAGGGATGGCTTCCATCCTGGATCTTTCTAAAACAAAGTCAGTGGATTTATACACAGTTGAGAAACTTTGGCAGCTAGAAACTGAACCAAATTTCTCAGCACCTACACTGTTGCTTGCATTCTGAGCTAACTTAATCAACTGATTTTCACACCCTTTAATTGCAGCAAACTGCTTGCAAAAGCTAGCCTGAGGTTTTATTCCTTCAGGCCACAATTCATTTTCCCCAGAAATTCTGTCCTGAGCATCTTTCTGGGTTTCAGTTAAGTTCAGAACAACTTCTGAGACAACTGACACATCCTTTATCAGAATAATCTGAGAGGCACATTCTGTCTGCTCCTCAGACAGAAGATTGGAGACAAACTTTCCCCCAACAGCTAAACTGCCATTCCCAACATTCACAAAGTTTGGAATTTCCTCTCCTTTGTTCCCAGACAAAGGTTTGGAAATTGGGGTAGCTCCCTCCATGGGCCAGTTATTACCCCCAACACACACAGTCTTATGAACACTTCTGTCCTGGATTTTAGTTGAGTCCAGAACTACATCTGGCAAAACTGACAAAGTCTTAGTCAGCATAAACTGACAGGTACCTTCTGCCTGCTCCACAGACAGAACACTGGAGACATTTTCTCCCCCAGCAGTTAAACTGCTTTTCTGACTAGACAAACAGTTTGAACTTCCCTTTCCCTTGTCACAGACCACAGGGCTATTCACAGACAAACACTGGGTGATTGGGATGGCTTCTTTAACAGGCAAATTACCACTCCCAAGAGACAAACCATGGGAGACAGTTTCTCCCTCATACTCACTGAGCTGAACTTGTTTAGTGGTGGGTCTCCCTTCAGAGATCCTGTCCACTAGCAACTGGGCTAACATCCCTGGGTTCCCCACTGTAGCCCTCACAGTGGGTCTCCTCCATACATTGCACTGAGGTCTTGTGATCTGCTGGGGAGGCCCGTGGGGAACCGGGCACCCCTACTGATCGTTAGACTCCCAGAGCCTCCACTCAGAAAAAGGGGCAGGGATCTGGCTTTGACAGGGAGCGGGTGTGGGGGATGCATTCTGTATGGGGGCAGTGGGTTGTGGGGGAGCTCCCTGCATTAACTCTGTTCTCCGCATGACCTGAGACAAAGCATTAATCAGGATGCTGATGGGTTGACGATCATATTTTCCCATATCCTCCCCTAAATTTACCAGCTCCTTCCAAATCATGTTCCTAAGGGTCTCCTTGGGTCGGTGCTGCCCAAGGTTGTGGGAGGTAGGGGAATTAGAATTGGGAGGGCGCCTGGCAGAGTGAGGGCCATTATTTGTAAAGGTGATGGCCTGCACAGGCTCTGAGGTAATCTTTTTGCTGACCTGTCTTTTTAAGACACCAGTTTCTCTCAGCAAATCTCCTGCCTGTTTGATTTTTGCCACTAGCTCACCCCAGGTTAGATGTTCTAAATCCACAGTCCCCATGGTCATTTTTGTCTGAGAATTTAGTCCTGCATAAGTGCTCTGTACTAATTCATGTCCCTGATATTGGAAAGTGATAATCCCATTCTCTTCTGTCTGGGGTAATGAGTCAGAGAGAGCTGCCAACATTTTCTTTCGAATTAGGTAAGCTTCGGGGGCCTCTCCTGGTTTCTGCTCTTCCATTATGTATAGTTTCTTAAGGGAAGACGAAGGCAATAATATTTTAAGAGCACTAATCATCCATTCCCGGGGCCCAGTGGCAGTCCGTTCCCAAGACCCTATGCCTATGTCCAGAGCATCTGCATCACAGGGAGAGGCGCATAACTGAGCCAATTGAGTTAAGTCCATGCCATCAGCAGAGGGGTACATTTGCCAAACACGGGCCAGCCATGCAATGGCTGTGTCACGGTTCAGTGGTCCCAGTCTCTCAGCAATAGCCTTTGCTTGAGTAGGAGACCACCTTACTACGTCCGTGACCAGCTCTGTTGTGGGAAGATCGGCTCCTGCAACTATGTGTTTAACCTCCCTTGTGGAAACAGGAGCAACATTATGTATTTGTGGCCAATCAGGGTTGAATGGGCTTTTGGGGACAGCATCAGAGGGTAACTTTATTCTTTCAGGGGGCTCCTCATCACAATCCTCTCTTAACCTTACAGCTGCTACCACCCCCTTATGGGCACTAAGCTGGGCACGCAGTTTACCAATCCTTGCCTCACACTCCTGATGGTCTGCTGCAGCTTTTGCTGCTCTGTTTTCTTCTGCTAAGAAGCGAGTTGCTGCTCTTGCTTCTTCTAACAGAACTTTTGTCTGTGTTAATTCTTTCCTGTACTGTTCTGCATTCCTGTTTGCTTTGTCTCTCTCCTCTTGTATATCTCTGACTACAGTCACCATTCTGAGCTTTTCTGCTATCAGTTCACACCCATCTGTCTCACATTTGCTCAAACGCTGTTGTAACTGCTTGTTCTCAAGCTCCAGTTCCTGCCTTCCCTTGACCATTTCCACCAAATTCAGACCTGCATAAAATAATGCCCATGCAGCTGCTGCATCTTTTGCACTACCTCGTGGCTTAAAGGTTGTGCAATATTGATCAAAGCTCAGACTAGCTTCAGTCAGGGGATTCTCACCCTTAAAACACCCCATTTCCCAGGGACATTTCCCCTTTTTCATTACCCATCTCTCTAACCTGTTGGTTTTCTCCTGTCTTAAGCGAGCAAAAAGGTCCTTTTCAGCCATTTCTATTTCCTTATTTCACTACCAATCCCTACCAACAGTTCTTTCTAAAACCTTTACTTTCAAGCCACTACTCTTAACTCCTTATTTCACAGTTCTACAAGTATTTTAAGCACAATTCTTAACATAAGGTTACCAAATAGTCTATGAGAGAGACAGAGACCTTGCTAAAGGAGCTTGGTCTGAAAAGAAAAAGCAAGCAAGCTTACTCAGGTCTGTGCCTCAGTTTCCCTACTCCACAGCAACTACTCAACAATTACCACGTGATTTTGGTCACGTGCTGCCCGCGTATCTCCACCAATTTGTTACCAAATGTGCCCGTTACTTTGGGGTATGCTCATTTATTCGGGTTACTCTTCTGGGGGGGGGGGGTAGTTCTGTAATTCTATTAATGTGCTGCTTATGTCACTTGTGTTCATATGGAGCTCTACTCCTTCCTTCTGCAAGTCCCCTCCCAGTGGAGCTATCCTGCTAGGTTCCCCGGGGCTGGGGTCCTCCAGCCCTAGAACTAGATGAACACACACGCGCACACACACACACACACACTAACAGAGCAAGTCTGAGCAGACTGGGTCAATCAGCACTTTCCAGCTGATGCCCTTATGTGTCCCTGTGCTCAGTGAGCTGGGTTAAACAGCACTCTCAAGCTGATCCCCTTATGTGCTCCTGGTCTCAATGGGCTGAGTTGAGCAGCACTCTCAGCTGCCCCCCCCTTATGTGCCCCAAGTTGAACACGTCCCTATCCCACTTTCACAGTAACCAACTCGATGAGCAAACCCCACAGTATCTTTGGGCACCACAGGGATCTTGTAGCTTAGGTAAAAGAAGCGTTGCTGAGGAGTAAATGGGGGAAACTACAGACACAAATGAGTAACATTCAGAGAGTGAGAGAGAAACAACCAACTTCACCATAAGGGTTATTTATTGAATAATAATGATAACCATACAAAGAGAGCCTAAACCAGCATAGCATTCATTGTTAAAGGGTAATTCCTGAGAGAGAGAGAGAGAGAGAGAGAGAGAGAGAGAGAGAGAGAGAGAGAGAGAGAGAAAGAAAGAAAGAAAGAAAGAAAGAAAGAAAGAAAGAAAGAAAGAAAAGGGGATCTCACCACTCCTGCAGCATGAATTAGTCGGGGTTCCCAGGTGATGGTAGCCGCTCAGGGTCCTGAAGGTAGGAGACTGGCAGAGCCCCCAGCAGGATCAGTTAGGTGATGATGGAGTGGAACTGGTGCAGAGTTTGGGTCTTAGCATCAGAACACTGACATGGGCACAGGTAGGGGGTTTTATAGAGAAAATACAAAGGTTCAAGGGAGAACAAAGATTTGTTTAGGAGTAAACTGGGGATTTAAGGGTTTTCTTTAGGATAGACAATAGGAGCTGATCACTCTTGGCTATGGGAGGTGTTTTCTTCAGGGAGCTTACAATGTAACCAGGTTGCTTCAGTATTTTGGGATATCAATCAAAGATCTATTACTAGAATTGGTCTGATAATTGCTGAGCTGGGTGTGTACAGGCGTAGGTTCATTAGCATTTGGAGCAGGGATTCCCAGAATGCAGTGCATCCCTGCTTTTTAGGTCCCAGAGTTCAGTGTGGTTCTCTTTTCTTCATTCTTCATGCTAATTCCTGTCCATCTTTCATGCAGATGAGGCATGGGGAGTGGTCTCAGTTCTCCATTCCTTATGCTAATCGAGATGTCTTATTCTTGTCACCTTGTCAGGAGGGGTCCAGGCGTGTCTCCCAACACCCTTCATTGTTCTCTGCAGACCTTTTCTCTGATCAGTTTTGGTTCAAACAGAGACTGGGTGGAGAGTGTCTTTCATGAGACAGGCAGTCTGGATACTGCGCCCTGGTTCCCCAAAAACAGAGCGGACTGGTATCAAACTGTGCCCTGGTTCCCAAAAACACAGAGCTGCCTGGTATCAACACACCCAAAAGAGAAAACAGTAACTCATCTCCTTCAGTTTGGCCACCAGATTACACAGAGTATTACCATTTTTGGTATCTACACATGTTGATGTCCTGTCAGCTAGTGCTGACACCCTCCTTCCCACTTCCCTTGTTCAAGTTTCCTCTGCCACAGCTGACCCAACACGTGTTCACCTGTAGGGCCAGAGTCACAGCAGGAGTAAGAGCTGTGTTCAAGGCGATGAAGCTCTGCCAATTTACAGCCACCGAGATTCTGTCCTGTAGTGTCTGCTTTGCAGCTCCTGTTGACTTTCACTGGAAATGTGGATACCCAGCACCTCTGAAATCAGAGACACAGTGTCAATGGCATGATAGTGAGTTTGCCTGTATAGGGTGAGGGGAATTCTCTTTCCTGGTGCGACAGAGCAATCTGCCATTCAGGATTGTAGTCCAAGCAGATCCTCATTACTAAGTTCTTGCATCATTGCTATATTAAAAAGGAGAGAGCTGAGCACTCTTACCTTGGGGTACTAGACTTTCATTAACGTAGGTTTCATCTGGCTCCTGCAGAAGCCAAGCAGTATTTGCTAGTAGTTGCCATCTTTGAATCACATGACTAGGCACAGGAATATTGCTGGGTTATAGCCTCAAACAGCCCCGCATAATGACAAATGTAGCATTGGAGCTTCCCATTAGGTGAATGGAGACCCTGAAGAATGATACTTTATTGGTTTGTTCTCTTGTGTGTCATTTGTGGCTTTATATGGGTGGTTGGTATTGGTGACCCTTTCATTCTTGCTGGAGGTAAAGGTGACCAAATCAAAGTCATGTATGGAGAAAATGGGGGAGGGGGAAGATACAACATGAAAAAGTGAAGGATGGGGAAAAGACTGGTTAGCAGAAAATTGACTTTACAAGCAATAAGGCTGCAGAGAACCAGGTCCCTGGCCTAAGAAAGGTAGTTCAGACTAGACCTCAGCTCTCAAACCAAACTGGGTCCTTGGAAGGAATGACCATCTGAATTAGTGTGGTCTGGATTTTTTAAGGAGAGTCAAAACATTATTTTAGAGGTCTTTAAATAAATATCCTCTGGACACAGAATGGGGATCTGACTGCTTATGTTCATCCTCCCTCCCTGAGATAAGCAAGGCTACAATTCAGTTTTCATGCTACAGTGCAGTACCTTCACACCTCCCCAAGCAAGCATTCCACTTGCTGAGTGCCGGTTTTTCCATGACTTAAGAGGGCACTGGGAGGCCACGTACTATCATCTTACCCATATGGGGGAGTGCCGTGTACTCCTCCCATAGCTCACCTCTTCCCGGTGACTGTGAAAGCCCTGCACTGCCCAGAGAAACCCACTATGTAGGGGTCATTCTTCAGAGGCCAGGTCCATCTAGTTTACTGGAGCTGTATGGGGCCAGAGGAAGAGTAAAGGAGCCATTGTGGACTGAGAATCAGGTCCTAAGAGTACATCAATACAGCAAAAGGCAGTGATTCTCAGAGCCTGTGTTGAAAGACTCCGGCTTGCACTACGGCACTAAAAAATAGCTACCGTATTTTTCGCCATATAAGACGCACTTTTTCTTCCCCAAAACGGGGGGGGGGGAAGTTGGTGCGTCTTATACGGCGAATATACACACTTTGCCTTTGCCCTTTGCGCGGGGGGGGGGAGGGGCGAGGCGAATGACACCAGGGACACGGAGTGGAGCGCCTGGCTAGTTCCGGCTGTACGTAGAGGCGCCCGCAGCCCGGCCGGGGCGCGGCGCAGCGACCCACGCGGCTCTGCCAATTTTTTGAGCCTCGTGAGTCCGGTAACTGCCCCCGCGGCACCCCCCTCACCCGGCCGCCCCGGCTCCCCTCGTCACCCAATGTCCCTTGGCCCGCGGCTCCCCCGCGCTGCCTTTCACCGGCTCCCCTCGCTTCCCTGTCACCAGACCCCGCTGTGTGCCCCCCCCCCCGTCCCCCCTCACCCGGCCGCCCCGGCTCCCCTCGTCACCCAATGTCCCTTGGCCCGCGGCTCCCCCGCGCTGCCTTTCACCGGCTCCCCTCGCTTCCCCCGCGCTGCCTTTCACCGGCTCCCCTCGCTTCCCCCGCGCTGCCTTTCACCGGCTCCCCTCGCTTCCCCCGCGCTGCCTTTCACCGGCTCCCCTCGCTTCCCTGTCACCAGACCCCGCTGTGTGCCCCCCCCCCCGTCAGCACCGCTCCCCCCGTCCCCCCTCACCGGCTCTCTGGTCCCCCACCCGGTCCTCCCCCCTCCGCTCCCACTCAGCAAATCTCCCTCCCCCGGGCTTCACCTCGCCAGGTCCCGCCCTCCGGCTCCCTCCCTCTGCTCCAGAGCCCCTACTCCTCGTTTTCCTTCAGAACCTGAGCTCCCCCGTCACCAGACCCAACCCCCTCAGTTCCCCAGCCCACGCTCACCAGAACCCGTCACTCGAGTGCCGCCTGGGGCTTCCCCTTCTTCACTCCACAGTCTGTAGTTCCCCCATCCTCTGCCCCCCCCCGTGCTCTCCCCTCCCCCAATACTCTGTGTCCTCCCATGGGATTCCCCCCCCCCCACTCACCACAGCCTCTGTGTTCCCCCCAGGACTCTGTCGCTCCTCCCCAACAGACCCTCTGTGTCCTCCCCTCCACCCAACCCTCTGTGCCCCTTCTTGGGGCTTCCCCCTCCACTTGACCCTCTGTGCCTCACCCCTCCCCTGTCCTCCCAACCTGATCCTCTGTGACTCCCCTAGGGCACTGTCTCCTCCCCCATACCCAATCCTCTGTGCATCTGTGCCTTCCCCTGGGACTCTTTCCTCCTCCCACCAGACCCTCTGCACCCCTCTTGGGGTGCTCTTCCCCCCACCCGACTCTCCTTCCCACCCCAATCCTCTTCCCACCCCCCAGGCTCTCCTGTTCCCCTCACCGATCCTCTCTGCCAACCCCCTCCACTCCACCCGGACTCTCCCTTCCCCCTCATCCGATTCTCTGTGTCATCCCCCTTCGCCCCACTCTGTGACTTCCTTGCGCTCTGCCCCCCCAACCCTTTGTGCCCCCCCGTGCAAGAGGAATTCTTGGGGTTCGAATAATAACATTACAGCCTTATTTTTGTTACTTTCACTGTTTACTGACTTTACTGACTGTTAATGAGAGTAAAGATAGTTCTTAATATGTTACATGGTTGACAAAATTGTTCTTAAACTGCTGTTAACTTTATACAGTTGATATAAAATATTTTACTACAGTATTTGGTTCAGAATCTTTTTTTTCTAGATTTTCCTCCTTTAAAATTAGGTGAGTCTTATATGCCGGAGCATCTTATATGGCAAAAAATACGGTATGTAGACAGGGTGGCTTGTGCAGGCTCTCTGACTCTGACACCCAGGGAGAAGAGTGGGTTGTACAGGAAGAGCTCCAGCTGAAGCTGCAACATCTGCACTGTGAGCACCAGAGCCCGAGTCCGTTAACCCAGGCTAGGGAACTTGCTGCTGTGGGCCGCCGCTCACTGTGTGATGTACCCTAAATGTCTTGCATGGGGGGCACTGTATCCCAGTCAGGCATGAATAATTTTGCTTCAGCTATTGTCACCCCCCTTTCGTATAGGCTTGTCATGAGCATTTGTATGGTTGTGATTTACTAGTGCAAGTGTCCATAGAAAGCTAGTTTCTGTCCCATTCTGCCCATGAGTATATGTACTTTTGGCTGTAGTGCTATCCTTGGTAGGCAATGACATAGCTCTTTCCAAAAGCTATTGAGCTGGGCCCAACAACCACCGTAGGAAGTACTTAAAATGTCACTGTCCCCTTTTTACAGATGGGGAAAGTGGAGCTCACAAATCATCTAGCACCAGGGTTAATGCACAGGGTGCAGGATTCCAGGTTTCCAATGAGACTGCTCACAGTAGTAAGCAGTGCAACCTGCTGTGATTTGGGGACCAGGGCCTTGGTGCAAAGTATTGTCAAGGCCAATCAGTGACAGAGTAGGCAGTAGAACCCAGGCGTTCCTTGTTCCCAGTCCTGTGCTTATTCTTCTAAGACTCTGTGGGACACAAAAAAGGCTGAGGAAGTGGGGTGGATTTTACTAAAGCTCTTGCATATTTAGACAACTTCAGATGGCTACACTTATCTGCTTAACTACTTGCACATGCCTACGTGCTTCATCCATGTTTAAGATCACTGCTGACAAGCTAACGCTGTTTTCTAAGCTTATGCACTATGGCATGCTTTCAAATGTTCATAGCTTTCCAATTTCTCCTCCTCCCCCCCCCCTTAAAGTACATACTACTCCTTGAGACTATGCAGGAGTAAAAGTTGAAAAGTTCAGTCATTTTCAAAGTTATTCCCAAAGGGGGCAGGGGGAGAGCGAGAACAATTTTCCTCCTATGGGAAAATTAATGTGGTTCTTCTCACATTTTTATAATTCCAAAACAGCTAGCTGAAGGCATTCTCTTTGAGCTTTCCACAAAAATTCACCTTTAGGCAGAGACCAAGCATGGAAAATTTCAGTCTCAGGAGCGAATGTCTTGGAAAGTTAGAACAGAGTATTATAATGGCAGCTGTTTTACAAACTCAAACGGCACTAGCAACCACCACTATAATAAAAAGGCTACAGGATGGAACTCTACATTTGTGCCTAGTCTGAGCTAAAGATGTAGAAAGCATACCTTGTTAAATGGAATAGGAGCTACAGTTTTTACCCTTTAAGCGGACCTACGCCAACCAGAAAAATCGAAGGTAGAGCCAAACCAATGGTCTAGCTTAGCTCTGTAAGCCAAAACACAAGCAGTCAGATAACCCATAGGACCAAAAAATATTGTGGTAAATACTACATCACTGTGCATTCTGGAAAGAATGCCAGAATACTCCTTGGCTTGGTTCTTCCTTATTCTCCGGAACAGAATCAGGCACTCAGCTTGATCATGGCTCAAATTTTCATTGGCTTGCTCATCTCAATTATAACTTTACAGAAGAGTTTGTTGGATCATCTCCCATAGGTCTCATATTAGGATGAATCTGGACTGAGACACTTCAGTCATACCAAGTTTGAGGGAAGTCTCTAAAACGGGGTAATCAGGAAGAAATTACCAAAGCTCAGTAGTGGATTATAGTGTCTAGAGAGAAAGTATCTGGAATTCACTGGAAAACCCTAGATGTGTAATAGATGGGGCTCCATGCCACAATAGGACCAAATTCCATGTCAGCAATCCCTTCATTCTACTGAAACCTTGATTTATTCTCTCATGAAATAATCCTTCATTCCTGTCTCCTCATTCCACACACAATCATTGGTGTAAATTTATCAGATTATTTTTGACAGTGATTATATTCAGGGATAATGGATTTTTGTGCTACTATCTTAAACAGCAAGTTCTATTCCCCAGCACTTGACCCTATGATGTTGTTCTGATGATCCCTTCAGTACTTCCTTCCCGCATATCTCCTGGAAGCGTGGGGGAAAATTGTCATCAGCTTGAGTGGCTCATGTCTTCTGCTTCCTGAACCTCAGTTTATGTACAATGTCAGTTATCACTGCTCACCTCCCTACACTTCTGGCACCTCATACATAGGGAGACCAGATGTCCTGATTTTATAGGGACAGTCCCCGATTTTTGAGTCTTTTTCTTATATAGGCTCCTATTACCCCCTACACTATCCTGATTTTTCACATAAGAAAAACCGTACTGGGTCAGACTATAGGTCCATCCAGCCCAGTAGCCTCTCCACCAACAGTGGCCAGTGCCAGGTGCCCTGGAGTGAATGAACCTAACAGATAATGATCAAGTGATCTCTCTGCGGCCATCCATCACCACCCTCTGACAGAGACTAGGGACACCATTCCTTACCCATCCTGGCTAATAGCCATTAATGGATTTAACCTCCATGAATTTATCCACTTCTCTTTTAAACCCTGTTATAATCCTAGCCTTCACAGCCTCCTCAGGCAAGGAGTTCCACAGGTTGACTGTGCACTGTGTGAAGAACTTCCTTTTGTTTTAAACCTGCTGCCCATTAATTTCATTTGGTGGCCCATAGTTCTTATATTATGGGAACAAGTAAATAACTTTTCCTTATTCACTTTCTCCACACCTCTCATGATATCATATCCCTCCTTAGTCTCCTCTTTTCCAAGCTGAAAAGTCCTAGCCTCTTTAAACTCTCCTCATATGGGACCTATTCCAAACCCCTAATTATTTTCTGGTCATGCTACTCATACCTGCCTAATGCCAAGGACCAGTTCAACATGCACTGTAATCCATTTAAATCCATCTGGTGGGGAAAGCTAGAGAATACGAAGCAACTGCAGGCAAGACCTAGCAGACCATGGAGACAGAAAACAAGATGCAAATGCCTGGCTGCCTCACAATGGTGAATTCCACAACAATAATGCTGAATGCTGGGGCATTTTGGAAAAATGCCAAATTCCATAGAACTGGTTGAGACAAATGGAGCAATTCAGGCCTCTCACAGCTACTGTTTCAAGTGGTTTCCAGACCAGTGGGAATCATTGTCTTGTTTGAACTTGGATCACATTTTCAGGGTTACCTGCAGAATTACAGGCAATAGACATATTTATACACAACTTTTAAAAACGAGGACAGAGATTCTGGAGCAACTATGCTGTGGGTAGGAGTGAATTCCATGGAAAATTGTGCTGCATGGCATTGCAGAATTCACAGGGCCCTGATCATAAACAAAACATAACTATTTGAATTAATCTAATCAAACATCCAGTGACCAAACAGGGTAATGCACTTAAAAAATAATAAAGCCTGGTATATTTGTATTGATCCGCTGTGAAAAAATAAAAGAAAGAGATACTTCCTTGCTTGTTAAATTAGCTCATGTCAAGTCACTAATTAACAGGAGATCACTTGGAGTAATGGAAAAAAATGTACCGCCTTGTCACGGGGTCCATTCACCACTACAGGCATCTCCTCCTGGCTGCTCTGGGGATTAGCTCCACTCATATCCAACACCACCTTCTGTTCATTCATGCACCTTGCCATTTCTCTCTGTCTCTGCAACTCAGGGTGCTCTCTCCTTATGACTTCACCCTCTAGCCAGGTCACTATAGTCCTCCCCTTCCAGAGTACCAAAGTCCCATTGGACAATTGTTCTAGGCAATCTTCTTCTCCACTGCCTGTCTGTGGCTGCCTGTCTGTGGTTCCTACAGTGGCTGGTAGGGGAACCAGGGCTCACACCTTACCCCAGGTTCCAGCCCAGGGTTATTGCAACCAGCAGCCAAGGTCTGCACTGTCCCAAAGCTTGCTACAGTTTCCTGGGCTGCTCCTACTTTGCCTCTATCAGGGTCTTTCTCCACTCTCCTCTGGGCATGCCCGTCTCCCACAGTCAGGACCCCAGAGCTTCTATATTCTGCCCATTTTTTTCTGACCACCCCCCACCCCCCACTAGAAAGTGACCACAGACCTCCATACTGCAGCACCTTTCTGCTGCCAACTTTCTGGCATTATCATAGACCTACCTGTTCTTTCTTGACTGAGCTCTACTGCTGCTTATCCAATGTAATTCCCCTTCGAGCAAGTTGTGACTGCAGAGCCATTGGCCATTATCTTTGAAAACTCATGGCAATCAGGGAAGGTCCCGGATGACTGGGAAAAGGCTAATGAAGTGCCCCTCTTTTAAAAAGGGAAGGAAGAGGATCCAGGGAACTACAGGCCAGTCAGCCTCACCTCAGTCCCTGGAAAAATCATAGAGTAGGTCCTCAATTAATCAACCCTGAAGCACTTAGAGGAGAGGAAAGTGATCAGGAGCAGTCAGCATGGATTCACCAAGGGCAAATCATTCCTAACTTAATTGCCTTCTACGATGAGGTAACTGGCTCTGTGGATGAGGGGAAAGCAGTGGATGTACTATTCCTTGACTTTAGCAAAGCTTTTGATACGGTCTCCCACAATATTCTTGCCAGCAAGTTAAAGAAGTATGGGCTGGATGAATTGACCATAAAGTAGATAGAAAGCTGGCTGGATCATCGGGCTCAAAAGGTAGTGATCAATGGGCCCATGTCTAGTTGGCAGTTGGTATCAAGCGGAGTGCCCCAAGGATCGGTCCTGGGGCCGGTTTTATTCAACAACTTTATCAATGATCTGGAGGATGGTGTGGACTGCACCCTCAGCAAGTTTACAGATTACACTAAACTGGGAGGAGTGGTAGATACACTGGAGGGTAGGAATAGGATACAGAGGGACCTAGACAAATTAGAGGACTTGGCCAAAAGAAATTTGATGAGGTTCAACAAGGAGAAGTGCAGAGTCCTGCACTTAGGATGGAAGAATCCCATGCACTGCTACAGACTAGGGACCAAATGGGTAGGCAGCAGTTTTGCAGAAAAGGACCTAGGGGTTACAGTGAATGAGAAGCTGGATATGAGTCAGTGTGCCCTTGTTGCAAAGAAGGCTAACAGCATTTTGGACTGTATAAGTAGGGTCATTACCAGCAGATCGAGGGATGTGATTGTTCCCCTCTATTCAACAATGGTGAGCCCTCATCTGGAGTACTGTGTCCAGTTTTGGGGCCCACACTACAAGAAGGATGTGGAAAAATTGGAAAGAGTCCAGAGAAGGGCAACAAAAATTATTAGGGGCCTGGAGTGCATGACTTATGAGGAGAGGCGGAGAGAACTGGGATTGTTTAGTCTACAGAAGAGAAGACTGAGGGGAGATTTGATAGCTGCTTTCAACTACCTGAAAGGGGGTTCTAAAGAGGATGGATCTAGATTGTTCTCAGTGTTACCAGATGACAGAACAAGGAGTAATGGTCTCAAGTTGCGGTTGGGAAAGTTTAGATTGGATATTAGGAAAAGCTTTATTTTAGGTGTATATATACACACATATATATATATATATATATATATATATATATATATATATATATATATATATATATATATATATATATATATATATATATATATATATATATATATATATATATATATATAATTTTTTTTAAAGAGATCAACATTGAAATGAAATGTTTCAATTGACTTGAAACAATTTTTTTTTTTGGAGTTTTCATTTCGTGATAAATTTTAGTTTTTCTAGATTCAGGAGAATATATTTTTTTAAAAATCTCAATTTTTCTCCCCCAGGATGGAAAATCAATTTTTTGACCAAGTCTACCCACCAGGCTTCTTGAGCTTGCCTTTTCATTGGTAGAGAGGCTCAGATGACTCAGCATTCTCTTTGGGTTTGGCTCCTTTTTGACTAGGGTATTGGAAAAAGCACCCTTCCTCTCCCAAACATCTCTGGATATGCAAAAATGAGCTGTTGCTCATAGTCAGAGCTGTGTGAACAACTAATTTTTTGGTTCACTGTCTGAACTGAAAATTTAAAATAAAGATGTATTGTTTTGGGATAACTAGATAACTAAAAAATGTTTGGCAAACTGAAAAAACATTATTTGGGGTTGACAAACTATTTTGTTTCATTTTAAGAATAAAATCAGGTAAACTTTGAAACAAAAAGGATTTTCAAATCGAAAAAAAACCCTAAAGATTTTGTTTCAAAAAAGTCAAAGGAAAGTTTCAGTTACTTTGGAATTTTCTTCCCCCAACCAAAGGAATTTAGTGAACTCAACACAAATTTGCAAAACCTGCACTCTTTGGTGAAAGAAGTTTAGGTCTGAAATTTTTCACCCAGTCCCACTCAGCAGATTGTACAGAGAGGTTCATAATATGATCTTTTCGCTCTTTTCCCACATGCATCGATGAGCAGTGAATAGATAACACTTTACTTGCCAACACTGTTATCATTGGGTATCTGAATGAGAGGTGGAAGGGACAGTTTTCAGAGTCACTGGGTGAAATCCTGACCACCTTGATATCAATGACAAACCTCTCTGACTTCAAGGGGGCCAGAATTTCAGCTGCTGTTTCAGACGCTGCAAATGCAGGCAGGAATCACTGCATCAGACAGGCTCATCTGCCTCATGTTTTAGAAATTGGGCTCCTATTTGTCTTTTTTTATTAATCAGTGGGTCAGCGGTCATCAGGGCCAAGATTTTTTTTTAAAAAATAAGTTCCTGAAGTTAGGTTCCTAAATATGTGGCCTGAAGTTCAAAAGTCTGAGTAGCCATAGCTCCCATTTACTTCAGAGAGCATGGAGATGGCTCAGCAATTTTGAAAATTTGGATGTGTATTTTAAGTTCTTACATAGTGATTTAAAAGCCTGACTCTAGGCACCTACATGTGGACATTTTGACCAAATATGATCTAATCAGAGCTCCCACTAAAGTTCATTAATATCTGAAATGGGTTTTCTAGTTAAGTTATCTGGAAAAATCTCTCCTTTTCCAGAAAACAAAAGTTTGACATGGGAAAACAAATTGAGCTGGGGATTTTGTTTTGAACGTTTCATTTTTGTTGATGCAGAGGAAATTGCTAGTTATATGCATTACCTAGGTAGCTTATGTGCCTACATGCATAGACACAAGCAGTAGAATCTATGTAAGAACCATACACAATAAGACCTACAAGATAAAAATGACTACGCCCAACCAGAATATTTCAGAAGGTAATAGGCAAAGAATAAAATGAAGTTACGTGTTTTTCCCTAGTAATAATAATGGATGGGTTTAAAAAAGTTCAGACCAGCTTCCAAAAGCCTGTATGCTCGTCTGATCTATCCACACCTAGCGTGTACACAATTCAGCTGAAAATCCCACCAGGCTTTCTTGTAAGATTTCTACTGCTTGAAATTGTTGGGCCTATTACAGTAGAAAATGCTGTGAGATGAGTCAACATTTTGTTGCATCTGGCCTGGCTTATGAGGAAGTTTAGAGGCCCCAAAGCTGAACACTGTGCCAAAATGCATAGCGTGAACAAAGCCTTATTGAATCACAAAAGAAAGGTTACAAAGAGTCCTGTGGCACCTTAAAGACTAACTAAAGAATTGAAGCATAAGCTTTAGTTAGTCTTTAAGGTGCCACAGGACTCTTTGTTACCTCTGCTATTCCAGACTAACACGGCTACCTCTCTGATAAAAGAAAGGTTGAATTCAAGGCAGTTTGGGTGAACACTTGAGTTGCTCTTCTCCGATCCACAATGGTCTTTGAGCCTGCTCCTGCTCGAGCTGAATTCAACAGAGCCCCGATTCAAAAAGGAACTTAAGCATGTGCCTAATTTTAAGTGCACAAGCAGCCCCATTGTCTCCAGTGCAGCTATTATGTGCTTAAAATTAAGCATATGCTTAAGTACGCTGACAAATTGGAGCCTAGGAAATTTGAAGTTGAGTTCAATAAAATCTTTCTTTGCCTGTGACCTGAGTGGTGATGTCCAAGTGTGAGAAGAACTGCTGCAGAAAACAAACTCCACACTTGCAGCTATCACAAAGAGTCCAGCTCATACAAAGTTACCTTGGGGCCACAACTGCTCACCCCCCACATTGTAGCAACTCAGTATAATCCTTTATCACACCAGTGTTGACCGTCAACAGACTAGCCAGAGAGATAGAGGATTTCCCGGTGGGCGTCATGCAGCCTGAAAATCTCTCTTAAATATTTGTTTTCTTCTTATATAAATACTATAGAGCACAAAGCTCAGAGAGAAAATAAAATCTAAGTAGAACCCTGAAAGTAGTAGCAAAATTTCACTTTGTACACAAACCAAATGCTGATAATGGTTAAACAGCTGACACGCAAGGTTGCAGCAGCTGTACAAAGACTTGGCTCATACCCCAAGGTTGTCTTGACATTCCTAATGTTATTTATAATGCTGAAAGTTGAGTGACTTCTATTTACTTAGTATGAGGCTCAATCTATAGCTCCAGAACTACCTCCGCAGGAAGCACTTTATGTCAAGTGTTGATGTTCACGAATGGCTGAAAACACAGGGCAAGCAAAACAAACAATCTCATTGAGAGCTTTGAACGTACAGGTAAAGACCAACATGCTTCTTTGGCCAAATACCCACTGTTAACTGAGACTCAGAACATTTTTGCGGTTAATTTGCAGTCAGGATGTTTATATAAAGTAAATAGTTGGGAGTTGGAAACTTGATTCTTTGCTTACTGGTAATATCGCTGATCTTCATAAATGCATTTCATGAATTTAGCCCAGAATTTGGTTTACAGTTGAGACTTTGCATTCACATCTACAATTTAATTCAGTCTGTTACCTAAATCTCCACTGCCTTACACCCCAAGTAGTCATTTACATCTGTGCAAAAGAAATACAAAGAAGATATCAAATGCTACCAAATCACTTTGCAGAGGTACCAATGACCACATCCTATATTATAAAAGACTAGGGAAGTTTGTGTGAAGCCGTCATGCGCAATAGAGACGGCCCGGACGAATGGTATGCTGGGAGGTGTAGTTCGGCAGCACAACATGGCTGCCACGCGTGTGCCACCACGAGGGAAGCAGGGTCTGGATCAGGAGCTCGGGGAGCGCGGGCAGGAGGGTGGCTGGGCGCAGGAGGCGTGGGCAGGGAGCTCTGGCTGGGCGGGGCATGGGAAGGGGGCGCTGGGCCGGCGGGGTGGAGGCGCCCGCACACAGCCCGGCCAGCTGTGCCCAACAGAGAGCCGAGCGAGGGGGAGGAGGCGGCAGAGACCCGAGCGAGTGGGGGGGGGGAGGCAGCGAGCCAAGCGAGGGGGAGGGGGAGGGGAGGAGAGGGAGCAGAGAGCCGAGTGAGGGGGACGGGTGAGAGGGGCAGAGAGCCGGGGGAGGGGGGAGAGGGGGCTTGGAGTGGGGGGGGCTGAGAGGGGGGGCACCTTGGAGTGGGGGGAGTGAGCGGGGGGGCCTTGGAGTGGGGGGGCTGAGCGGGGAGGCCGTTACTGATGGCCCGTGTCCACGGGCTTTTACACTAGTGAAATATAAAGCAATAAAAACTCTGGTTCCTACAGTTGCATCCTGCCTTATGGGAATTATTCTGGATGTTACAGTACATCGAAAGGTGACATCACACCATGCTTAGGAATTCCTTGGAGTGGTGTCATTCCAGGAGAAACCCACACCTGGTTTTACCTGGCTACACAGGTGCTCCTTGCTTCCCCTTGCAATGAACATCTTGTCAACATCTTGTCATTCTTTTGCTAGATGTGATGGTAGCTCCAAGGATATGGCCAATGACACTTGACAGATTTCTAGGAGGAGCCCTAGGAGTCCCAAAGGTCAGCCCACCGCTTTCACTTTGTAGTGGACTATAGCTTTGCATATTCAGCTGGCCAGCATCCATAATGTCTGGACACAGCATCAGATTCTTGAATTTAAGTTATCCTGTACCAAAACCCACAGGCATTACTTGGTGAGGAAAAATGAGCCAAGCAGCAGCTGTCAATGGAGGGAAACACATATTGTTCATTCATCATTATCACTAACCAACCGCAGGCAACTGCAGACCCCAAATTATATGATCCCAACCTGTCCTAGGTTCTTACAATGCTGGGAGAACAGCCAGGGGTATAAAAGGGAAGAGGTCCTGCAGTGTGTCATATCATTTTGTCCTCATTACCAAGAAACATGGCTCTTGTAGGTTTATGTATGGACAATATTAATAAGAACAGTGATGTAGCCAAAATCTTAGTAACTCTTATTCTTTTGATAAAAATGAGAATGATATTGAACTGTACATCAAATGGTTTTCCACCAATTCTGTCCTCCTTAGTACCCCTCACCCATCCCCATTTCATCTTTGCCGCCAAACAAGTGACCTCTTTAACACCAATACCTCTCACTAGGCACCACGACAAGGGTACTCTTGTTTAAACTCATATTCTGCCGATCTACGATTAAAAACATAGATGTTAACTCATTACAAACCATTGCTAATCAATTAACATGTATCTTCAGAACTGGGTAGCTGGAAAGCGGCGGCTACTGGCCAGGCACCCAGCTTTGAAGGCAGCAGCACAGAAGTAAGGGTGGCAATGCCATACCATGTCCCCCTTACTTCTGCACTGCTGCCTTCAGTGCCGGGTAGCCAGAGAATGTCCCAACTCTACAGGCAGCAGCGCAGAAGAGTGGCAATACCAACCCATCCATCCTTTGGCTGCCCAGTTCTGGCCCAGAGCAGCAGCGCAGACATAAGGGTAGCAGTACTGCAACCCCCCCCCCCTTCAATAATCTTGTGACTCCCCCCCCCCACCTCTTTTTAGGTAAGGACCGCTACAATTACAAAAACAGTGACATTTCAGATTTAAATAGCTGAAATAATGAAATTTAAAAAATCCTATGACTCTGAAATGAACCAAAATGGACTGTGAATTTGGTAGGTCCCTAGCCATACTGGATGCTGCCTAAGGAATTAAGAAGAAAATTGATTTGAGGGCCTACTTATTCAAAGCAGAACAGATTAAGGAAGATGGAGGATTTATTTTCAGATTAACACCAAAAAGCCATACTGGCAAAAATAATGTTGGATTGCAATGATCAGGGTAGCAAGTATTGTGTAGCTACCCCTAATTTTAGGCATGTACATTATCTCCAGTACCATCAGACCACTACTAAAATTAGCCACGAGCTACAACCGGGAAGCACGTCTTTTGCTCAGAATCATAACCTGTATGTACTCCAGTCAGTCAACGTTCCTCAGCAACCAAATGTGTAGCTCACTATTGGCTGCTTTTGTCAGTCTGAGTTTTAGGTCACAAAGCATTGAAGTGAAACCAGTAAGTTCTTCCTAGCTGGTGCTTGTTACACGCTGAATAGGCTCTTCTTGCCCAGGCCCGGGAGACAGAACAATGCTCAGCAATTCCCTTGAATCTCAGTGGGTGCCATGGGGATATATAATTAAATGGATTTTTTTCTGGGGCTGGTGGTTTTGCTCTGCTCTAGAGCAGAAACACTAATAAAAGTAGTGATAGAACTAGCCTATGTTTTGCTACTGAGGAGTCAGAGTACAGAAAGTACAAACAGAACATATTCAGAGACCTCAGACTCGGAGACGTGTGTAGCCTAGCGTTACCGACTGAATTGGCCAATGTAACTTGTCTGTTTGAAAGGCTTCACTCAAGTGCCTTTAAGGTTTTTTCCTATAATTTCAAACCACAGAACAAAACTAAACCCTCCCGACTTTTATTTTGCTGCAGGAGTCTCATGATTTGAGTGGTCTGTTTGACATGCGCCGATCGGTCCTCCCAGGTTGCTTCGCATTCCAGTGAGCCAGCCGCAAAGCTTTTCCCCACTTGTTCAGACTGGATTTATGCTTTCTGCATCTGGTGTTATGCGAACATATTTTTCTTCCCTTTCAGTTGAACCTCTGCCCATCTTCACGTAGAGGGCCTCATTTCAAAAGAGGGATTATTCCCTGTGTATTTAAATACATAGGAAACAGGAAACCATCTAGAAGTACACAGTGATCTCATTGCTGTATCACTTTTCCCACAAGCCCATTTTGGAATCAAAGACAAGATCCCGGGACGTACAGCTCAAAGCCACTCAACCTGAGAGACTGATTGTCCTTGCATTCCCTCTCTTGGCTCTCAGCACAGTGCAGAGGAATCAAGAAGGAGTCAGAGTGCATTTGGTGTAACATTTCAGTGTTGAGGTCTGGGATGTAGCCTTAATCAGTGATTTCCTGGAAGGATTAGTGATGGTATTGATAGGAAATGCAGTGGAACAACCTCAATTCTAAATTAAGTGAAATGTGTGTGTGTGTGTGTGTATATATTGGTATTAGAGGTGAAATTGCCCCTATTATGTGATGTTCATTTTTTAAAATGAACTTTCTAAAGAAGAGCAACAAGAAATTCATGATGATTTTTCTGAATTAAAAAGTGAAAAAAGTTGTAGGGGAAGGGAGACATCTTGACTTTTAAAGATGATGGTTTCCGGTTTGTTCAAAAGACCTGGACATAGATTTCACAGTAACACTGACCACAAAATTAGAAAACTTGACAGGTAGCAGCATCTACCTATGTATGTATGTCAAAAGGTAGGTGCTACTGCCCCTACACCTTCTGTCACTTCTTAATTCTGAAAAATCATCATGAATTTCCTTTTGCTATTCTTTAGAAAGGACAGTAGCAAACAGTTCATGGAGCATGTTTTGATAGGAATTTTTTTTTCAGTCCAAAAATGTAGACTATTTCTAACCACAATAAGCATTTATAAGGCTCTACCGTCTTTTACACACTCTGGCAATGTAAAGGAACCTTAACATTTTACAGCTGTTTTATACTCCTGGGGAAATTCACTAAGACCAATGGGAGCAATTCACTAAGCAGGTGGGCTGCTACATTCTGCTCTGCTTGATGGGACAGAATCTGCCCCACACCTACCTCCTCCGAAACACCCCAAAGCCCCTACCTCTCCATGCCGAGCATTCCACAATAGCAAGTGAGAGGGAGAGTGTCTCTCTCTCATGCACAATTGCCCAACCTTCCCACTCTGACGATTATTTACATCTCTTCCAGGTGCTCTGGGCACCCAAACCAAACCGCCTGCACTGCTAGGAAAGGGCGTGTGACCGCTCTTGTGGATTCCCTTTGCTCCCCCATCATTTTTCTGTGGGGAAGCAAAGAAATCTGCAAGGGCCATGAATTCTGTGCACACACAGTGCCACAGAATTTCCCCAGGAGTATATATCTGTTCTATTGCTAAAGAGAGATCTTACTCACAGGACTGCCAATGCAGTAACTTTTCTGGGCACTAAATTAACTTTTGATTATAACCAATAATCATAATTGATAACCATCAACAGGAAACAATAGCTCACAGCTAATTTACCTCTCCAAAGTAGGGACACATGAGCTGGGATCTCTCTAGAACAGGGAGATAAGGAGTTCCCAAGACAGAAGATTGATGTTACAATTTGTAGTGACAATAGCTATCTGGTCATACTCTTCCTTCTCCTCATTTCCCACTGCAAACGCATCTCACCCCACAAATCCAGATTTTGTAAACAGAAGCAATGCAAGTCATCAGTATTTCAGCATGAGCCCGCAGTTACAAAATGGGTTGCCTGAGAATGTTCTTATTTTAGTTGTTTATATTACATTTGTGCTTAGAAGCTTCACCCAAGACAGAAATGCCATTGTGCTAGACAGAGGTAGCCCCAAAGAGCTTAGTCTAAACAGACCTGGGATGGAAGAAGAAACATAGGCACAGACAGGTGAAGTGACTTTCCTAAAACCCAGTGAGAGATTTGGCAGGAAGATGGACTTGTAATTCCCTAGGTTTTAAATGCTCACGGTAATTTAGACAAGTAGATGAATGTAAATAATATGTATCTTCTGGCTTTCTAGGCTGCCCAGTGCCTTCATATTCATAGATGGCTAAGATGGTAGGAATAGAATAAAATTCCTACTACTACAGAATTTATCACAGAATTCAAATTGGATACCAAATGTACATTTCTCTTTTTGGTTAGGGTGGGGGAAAAGGTTGATTAACTATTTAATTGTGTCTTTTCATTTTTTTAATAACCTCTGAACTTCCTGGTTCCAACCAGGACTGGAAGCAGACACACCAGAATACCGATCTTCTAAGATTTTCAGCCCAATTTTGAAGATTAAACCAGTCCAGGTATTTCAAGTAAGTAGCCAAAGTTTTAGATGCTTACTGAGACTGAGCTTCTGGACCTTCTGAGGTTCTCCCATCACTAGGAACTACTCTGTCCAAATTTTACAGTAAACCTAAACATTCCTGTCAATATTCAATCTTCATTCAGTTGATATTTGAGGCTCATCTCGAACAGGTCCTAGCTCTCACATGTAACATTTTCACAGCAATGAATGAGAGGAAGATAGGCTTGATCCTGTGCTATTGAACACAATGGGAGTTTTACCATTGAATTCAATGGGAGCAGGATGGAGGCCTACATCTGTGGCCTCAATTCAGCAAGACATTTGCATTTCAATAGGAATACTTGTATGCGTAAAGCTATGTACATGCTAAGTGCTTTGCTGGACCAACACCTCTGAGAAGAAAAGACACCATAATTTATTCTAGTCATCATATTGATGATCATTGCAAATGTTAAAAAAAAAGTCGTGATGACATCAACATTGAATTAATGGATTTCTCTCATGTCTACAACAACGAGAATGCTCTGAACTAGCTATTAGTAAATTTGGCGGGCAGGCATGGAGAAGGGCTGTTTAATCTATTTGAAAAGTTAGCAGCCTAATCAGCTTCCAAATTTCATAGACTGAACTCAAAAAGTCTGACTGCTGACAGAAGAGACTTCTCTGAACAGGTAAGGATTTGGGGTAAAAATTTCAAAAGCACCCAAGTGACTTAGCTTAAGTCCCACTGACTTTCAGTGAGAATTAAACTCCTAAGTGCTAAAGTCGCTTTTGAAAATGGAACTTAGGTGCTTCTGAAAACCTTGCCCTTGTTAACTATTTTCTCATGCAAACACTGATTGCTATAGTCTTGCTGCAATAGGATTCTCAGCTGTATCTGATCCCCTTTTCTAAATATATAAGTGGATCCAAGTACATTACTCTCTGCCACTAGGCATTATCATGTAGCTAAATAGCAAAGAACAGGTGTGAAAGTTGGAGGCAGACTGAGAATCAGCGCAGACTGATTTAAATTCTTGAACAATACAGCAACTGAATGAGAAGAGAGGCAGTGTCAGGCAAAAGTCTTCTTTCAAAATACAGTCCCTTCCGACAGAGCCTTGATATGTTTAACATCAAATATATTCAGAAAATATGGCATGTAAGTAAATTCAAATCTAAGCAAACATTTCTGGATGCTGAACGCTTTTAGTTAATGGGTTCTGCAGTACCTTCTTTGAATGGAAAAGCCATTGTGTGGAAAAGGGGTGCGTGAGTGTGTGTCTTTTCTGCAGTAATGGCCATCCCAACATATCCAAAATGTCATTTCCTTTGAATGTTTATGCATGGGACATAAAGGTAACGTTGGCTGGAAACTCTGCTTTGAACCATTTATAAAAATCCAGCCACGATTAGCTACTACCACTACCGCTGGACTTAAGTGTGCTTAACTGTAGCTTGGAAGCTTGGATACTTCAAGGTGCCTAACCAAAAAAATGTCATTGCGTTTTCAGGAAAGCATCTGGAGAAGGAACTGGTTCATGCCATGTGTTTTTTGGCAGATGCATGCCGCCATGTCATTTCAGAGTGAGGTTATGCAGTACAAAGTGTTTTGCAAACCAAACAGTACAACAAAAATGTTTCCCGTGATGCTGACAGTCCCAACCTCCAAACTACTCCTGCCTTTAACCACCATAATACTGGGGGGTGGGAGTGGGGTTTCAAAACAATATTGTTACGCTTGGGCCAGAGCTAGTTGACATGGCTTATTTAATGAATTTGTTGTGCATCTGTCATTGGCATTTGCTCTTAGTGTCTTAGGTGCAACTGAACTAGAAGTTAAAACCCTCTCAACATGTAGTGTTCTTACTGGCCTCGGTTCAAACATAAGCTGCTAGAATCTAGAACTGGTTGGAAATTTTGTGAGAGAAAGCCTTTCTGCCAGAAAGTGATGATGTGTCAAAAGCAAAATGTTTGGCAGAAATGTGATCTTTCAACTAAAGTTAGTTTTGAAAGAACATTTTAAAACAGCATTTCAATAAGGTTGAACACAATGTTTCAACCTTTTCAGAATGGGACATTTTGATTTTCCATTTTAAAATTACTTTTGTTTAAATAATTTTGTATTATATAAATTAAAGTCAAAGTCTGAACAAAATGTTTCAAGCTCCCTGAAATCCTTTGTTCCCCCCAGAATTATCTTTTGTAGGAACTTTAGAATGGTTTTTGTTTGTTTGTTTTTGGTCCGTTTTCTTTCTGCTCGAAAGAAATTCAAACTTGTGAAAATCCCCACAAAAATGAAAAAATGGAGTTCCTGCCAGCTCTATTAGAGTCATCATAGTTTTCACCTGAATTATGACATATACATCACTATCTCACACTTTAGTTATGGAATTTAGTCTCAATACTTACTATACTAACTCTTTCAAGGACTAATACATTTGTGTGTGTTTTCAAAAATTTGCTAATTGCACCCAAGGAAAAATTGAATCACAGTTTAAATTTTCACCTCACACTTTTTTGGAATCTACAAACCAAGATCCACAGCCTCTGCAAACTCCAAATTTCACACACATCAGTAGATCAAGAACAGGACAGTTTTCCAATTTTACAGTTAAATATATAGAAATTTCCCCCTTATTTACTATTACAAAATCCACTAAAATCAATAACCAGGGAGAAACAGAGAGAATGAGAGAGAACAGAGTATAGGTGTGTAGTCAGGGTAAGTCTGAATGCAACTGAGGGAAGAAATGAATGAAAATGAATGAAAACCAGGAAAAAATATTAAAATATTAAAGAGTGAAATTAAAGAACAGTGGAAGAAAGAAACAGAAAAAAGAATTCATTGAAAATAAATGGGAAACAATCTTATATTTATGTAGCACTTTTAATTCAGCAGCACCTTACAAAGATAATCTACAGTACATAGGGAGCTCTGCATTCACCACTGAAGCAAGCTATCACATGCTACATAATGATTTGGGGATGGTAGTAAGTGTACTGTATCAATCAGAAAATCTAGGAGGGAGTTAAATGAGCAGAATGTAGCTATTTGGCCAAGACATGGGTTAGAAAACCTATTTTAATGATCACATGGGATAGGGACCCTGGTTTTATTTCTCATCCAAAGGACAGCAGCATAGTGTCCACTACCAGTTCCAAAATAGTATGTACAATGTTGAGTCATAGGAAAGTATATTACCTACTAAATCATCAAAACCACTTCTCATGGTACCAGATTTCTAATTCAATTTAAAAGATTTCTAAATCAATAGTGACACAACTCAAACCTGTTGTACCTATGAGGTTGAATGGAATCATAGGACAAGGAAGTGTAAATAAATGCAAAGAACTATATACTAAAAGCAAAGACTCTCAGGTGCGTCTTGTAAAAGTCTTCTATGTCATGTTAACAATATATGTCACATTGCATCACAACCACTAAACCATCTTGGAACAAACTACCAAGGGAAGTGGTGGATTCGCCATCTCTGGAAGTCTTCAGATCAAGACTGGGTACCTTACTATAAGATATGCTTTACTCCAAAAGGTGATTGGGCACAATAGCGGAGTAATGGGATGAAATTCTAGAGTTTGGGTTACACAGCAGGTCAGATGAGATAGTCTCATAGTCCCTTTTGCCACCCCCCCCCCAAAATAAATAAATCTGTGAATCTTTATTAAAAGTGTAAAACAAGGATATATAAAGTTAGAGATGTCGGAAATTCCAAATTTTAAGTTGTCCCTGTGGTGCTCCATTTCAAGGGTGCATGTATGGCCATGCACCTTTAATGGGAAATTTTAGATAGCCATGTCTATAGGTCCATTGTGCACTTCCTTGTGCTCCCATCCAAGGGCATATAGGGAAGGGAAGACCTACCACCGCTCCAGTTCCTCTTCAACTGCCTGCAGCCTGAGATGGAACATTGTGGGGTCTGTTGATTAGTTTTGCTAATCCTTTGCCTTTCCCTAGTTACTTACTTTTTATTTTACTTCAGCATTGTTATTGTTTTTCTTGCACTTCCATGCATTTTGAAGGGGGCCACCCCATTCCCCACCCTCACTGGCTAGGGAATCCCCTGCTTAGGCTCAGTTCCTTTGGAGCCTTTTTTCTGCTTAGGATATACCCAGAACTGCAGGGTTTAAAGACATGCCAGACCTGCAAAAAATCTTTCCTCCCCAGTGATGGACACTCCAGCTGCCTTAGGGTGTAAGGTCTGCACTGGCTTCAACAGCAGATCTAGGAAGCTAAGGGGAGACAGATTTAATTTACTCTTAGCACTCCTGGAGGCCTGCTATCAATTCTGGGCCCAACTCCACCCACCGTATATTGGATCTGGAAGATCTGAGTTGACTCCCACTGCTCTGGTGAGCAAGTCCCATAGGACAGCTTCAAAATCCCTGAAGCACTCTAAAAAGAGAGAAGGCACAAGTCTCCTGATAGGGAGTCGAAGAGAAAGGGGAAATCACCCCAAAGGCCATTTAGTAAGGAGACTTTGTGTCCCAGTGCAGATTCCCTGAGGCGCCAAACCTCCCAGCATCTCACATACCTTCAGAAAAGGCTTCTGGTTCCTCCCACACAGAGAAGCCCATTTGGCACTGCCATCAGTACCCATTAGATACAAAGATTTCTCGAAGAAACAAGCACTGGTTCTGGCTCCAGCACCACTAGCAGGCCAGGCACATTAGGGACATGCAGATTACCCAGCTACACTGTTCCTTGTACCGATAACTATATTGCAGCTGGTCACTCAGCAACCTCTCTCATCAGTACTGATCAGATTACTGTTCTCATGGGATCTCCTAATCCTTGAGGAACCTGACTCCCCTCTCCTAGGAGGTACCAAGAGAGATAATCAGATAGCACCTACTCCAGGCAATGCCATTACACCCACATCCAGTGCACACATTTCCACCAGTCCTGATCTCAGCATTGGTGCTCAAATGGTTGGCTCCTCCGCTAGAAACAGGGGATGATACTTCCTTGGATTCTGGAGTCTCCATCCAAGGTTCCACAATCCTCCCATTTAGACTTCCCTCTTCTGAAATATATTTGGAAGAACTCCTCTCAGGAACCAGTCAGTGATGACTCTGCCAAGCACCTTGGCAGGCGCACCCTAGGGTACAGCACTATCACTCCATGCTCCATCACAGTGGGCCTTTTGGAATCCTGGGGTCCCATACAAAAACCCATACTATAAGACACCCTCCTACAGGATGTCCCACTTGAAGGGACCTGGGAGTTGAGAAAGGGGTGCCAACAACTAATAAATCCTCTTCCTCTTCCCGTCCGACACAGAGGACTTCAAGGTCTTCCAGGACTTTCTGAAGAGAATAGCAGAGTCCTTACAAATCTCCTTGGAGGAAATGCAAGAAGTGCAACACAGCTTGGTGGCTATCCTTGCCAGTAAATGATGCACTAGTAACACCAATAAAAAATGATATGGCAGGAACCTGCCCCTCTCCCTCCCACCTGCAGAAGGGCATCCAAAAAGTATTATGTCCCTCCAAGGGTCTCAGAGTATCTCTTCGAACATCCCACATCAAATTCTCTTGTGGTGGATGCAGTAACTGAAAGGCTCAGGATGGTCTACACACCCAACAACCACAGCTTGACAAAGAGGGTATCCATTCTGCAGAAGATTCTTGAGTACCTCAGTTGGTGGAATAATCCCTGCAAAGTCTGTTTGGGCACCCTATTCTCACATCTTCCCCACCCACCCTAGGACTGTTACTACAGACTCCACATTGCTGGGCTGGAGAGCATACTTTTAGGGCCTTACAGCACAAGGCAGATGGACTCCCTGGGAATCCACAATCCATATCTGCCTACTCAAACTCTGAGTGTTCTTGTGCATGCAACCATTTTCTGCCCTTTATAGAGGCACAACCATTCAGGCTCTTGAAGGACAACTGATTAACCATATCCTATATAAACCACAAAATCCCTGTCCTAGGGTGCAGAGGCAATAAAACTTTGGAACTGGTGCATTGCTCACCACACAGATATCTCAGCAGCATGCCTACTCAGTCTGAAGAACACCATAGCTGGCACCCTTAGTAGACTTTTTTGATGATGAGCTTTGCCCTATGCCATCACTACTTCTCAAATGCCCGAAGTAAAACAAGAGAAAGCCAAAACCATTCTTATAGCACCAGCTTCGCCAAGGAAGATACAGTTCAGAGACCTGATTTATCTATCCCTACAGCCACCTCTTCACCAGCTTCTGACACCAGATCAGCAGACACGAGAATCAGGGAAACTAAAGCACCTCAAACTCACCCAGCTACATCTCAAGGCCTAGCTCCTGGATGGTTCTTGGGCCAGTGTCACGGGGCCGGTCACTCACCCGGCGGCGCCCCCGTCTGGTCGTCCTGGGAATTAGCTCTTTTGACTCGGGAGCGCCCTCTGCTGGCCGACGTCCACTTCTTCGCTGGCCCCGTGTCCCTCCCAGACCCCGGGGCCCCTTGCTGAGGGTGCTGCACCCTGCAGTACCCCCCCTGGTTTTAGGGTCTCCCCTCCCCGGGGAACCCACCACCCACTATCCCCAACTCGCCTCAGAATGTGCCACTGTCAGTCACTACTTGCCCCTGCTCACTGGGGCGGACTGCAGTATCATGGCTTCTCATCACAGGCAAGGAGGGGTTGGCCTGCTGCTGCTCTCACCAGCCCTGGGCTGCCCCCTGGCAACCCCCAGTACCCCGTGAGTCGGGCCTCCTCTAGGCTCAGCAAGCTGGGGCCTTCTCGCTAGAGCTAAGGCTCCCTGTCTCCCAGCTGCCTTGCCCTCGCCCTGTCCCAGTCTGGGTACCTCGGCACAGGCTCCGTGCAGCCAGGCCCTGTCTCCCTCTGCTTACAGAGGAGACTGACTTTAGGCCCTTGCCTGCACTTGCAGCCTGGGGCTCTCAGGCTAGAGCTTTCCCCAGCTCCTACCGCCTAGCCCCAGCCCTGCACCCAGCCTAATACCTTCTTTCAGGTTTCCTGCAGCAGGCCTGTCTCGCTCTGACTGCAGAGGAGACTGCCCCCGCTCACTGTCTCCCAGCCCTTATATCCTGGCTGGGAGTGTTTGGGGCGTGGCCACACAGCTGAACCCAACTCCCAATCAACCTGGGAGCTTGCAGGCTAGCCTCCCAGGCTATTTTAAACCCCTTTTGGGGCTTTTCTAAGCCCCTTCCAGTAGGGGGCGGGTGGACACCCCGCCACAGCCAGGCAGAATACACAGCATACTACTGAATAGTAGGAAACTATTGACAAGAAAGACTTACTTGCAGAAATGGAGTTAATTCCATTCCTGATGCATCGAAAGAGGATTGTGTCCCTCTGGAGTTCTGCCTCACTCACACACTCCACTACATCTTGAGCTTTAAAACTTCAAGTTTATCACTGAATTTCATCAAGATTCACCTTCCATGTTGTTATAGCTTTTCACTCAACTGTGGATGCGGTTTCCATATTTGCACTGCCAGCAACATCCAAGTTCATTAAGGGCTGTTAAGACAGGAAATTCAGCCCCTTCTGCTTTTGGTGGTGATCGAATCAGTTCCTTCTGCCTTCACTGGGAAGGGCTTCAACTCCAGTTACTTTCAGGTATCCAAGAAAAAAACCTACACTGCTTTGGGACCATGGTCTTTTTAAAAAAAGCTTAAGGAAACCACTCTTCGAGCCCCTAGTGAGCTGCTCTCTCCTCCATTATACCAACAAAATGAGTGTCTAAATTAACTGTTACCACTCAAGAAAGAGCTCTTGGAGTCATTGTGGACAGTTCTCTGAAAAGATCTGTTCAATGTGTAGCGGCAGTTACAGACCATTGGTTTGACCCAGTATGGCCGTTTTTATAAGCTTTTGGAGATGCTGACCCTCCCTCTTCCAAAACACACAATTTTTTGCTGCCAGTGGCATAAATCAAGTTATTGGGGGCGAGGGGTGTGTGCACTGTGGTTATACTGCATCTGGTCATGTAGTAATAAACACTACTTACATATTAGTCACCCTATTATTCACATAGAGTGGTCACAGGCAAATCTGGATTTCTAAGACTCTTTGAACTGAAAATGTTTGTGGCTGTATGAGGAAAACATGATCTCAGAATGACACTATATATGATCAAGTTTAGTGGGGGATCTATCATTTGCAGCTATTGTCATGATTTGATTATATGGCACCTTATGAACTATACTAGAAACAACCATTATTATTCAAATATCACAGGGACCAGGAAAAGTACATACAGAAGCTCATACAAAATGCATACTCTTATGAGAACAATTTATTTATATTTCTCCTCTTGCATCTGGAATAAAAATTCATTGCAAAAAAGGCGATAATATGGAAGCACAAATGATTTCAGTTGTTCCCCTTAGAGAAAGCAGGGGAACAAAGAGATAAATACAAGAAATAAAGAGATATTAAAAACATTTAAAATGAATAGCTGTTCCCATAATAATAGGGCTAAAGTCACATACCGTAGATACATTTAGCCCAATAATATTTCAAGCATTGGAGAGGAAACTCTGGCATCATGTATAACAATACGTGCAGAGTGTATAAACACTTTTATGACAGATTAAAAAATGGCTGAATCAGTGTGGAAAATTAAGAACCAAAAATGATCTGTGCTAAGATTAACTGAATCTGTTTATAATGAAATTAAAAGTTCCAGTTAGCTACCCCTTCTCCATTAGCCCCTGCAGGCTATCCTGTGTTATTCTTCCTGGGTCCCATAGGTTCTCAATATCTCTGCTAGGTTGGTCACAGACTTCAAATATAGGGAGTTCCTGTGGAGAGGGGTGGGGAAGGCCAGAGTCTGGGGCGACTCTGGCCTTGTGCAGTCTTAGAGCATATACGTTTTGAACAGAGCACTTGATCAAAGCACCGTAAAAAGGCTTTCAGAATGGTCTCCTCCCCAGCTTCCCTGCAATCTCACTAAGGTAGGAAATATCAAGTTTGAAAGAGAGGTTGGGGGCCTGGGGCTTTTGGGGAGCCTGTTTAGAATCAGGGAGATGAACGTGTGCATTTGAGGGAGCTGGGCTGAGCGGGAAGGATAGCATGGCGATGAGCACAGTTATTAATTATATTATGATAGCACCTTGGAGTCTGAGTCATAGACTGGGACCCAACAGAACAAAAAGACAATACCTATCCCAAAGAGTTTACAATCTAAGTAAGAGATGAGAGACAGACAGACAGACATACAGATGGGGTGGGGGATGGTAACAAGGAAACAATGAGACAGTATCTGTCAAAATGATAGGCTGTGGTCTCAGCACACCAACAACCTAAACTGTTGTCAGATATTTTGTAGGCGTCCCAGCAAAGGAGACTTCTGAGGAGGATAATGGGGTAACTTTGCAGATGTTACGGGGAGCTCATCCCAACTGTGAGAGGCATCATGGCAGAAAGCACAAAGATGCTTGTTTGAGAATTTAACAAGTGGGTAATGGAGGTTGGTGGCATGGGCTGATTGGAAGTGGGTATCAACTTTACAGTCCTGAATTAGACATGAATGGTAGGGTGGGAATAGGTCATGAAGGTCTTGAAAGTGAAGACAAATAGCTTATGTTTGATAGGATAAAGAAGCCAGTGAAGGGATACAAAGAGAGGGGGGACAGTCAAAATGATGGGGGTCAGAAAATGATCATTGCAGTAGCACTCTCACTGCATAGCAGCAGGGCATAAAAAGATTAGACAAATAGATCTGCTTAGTTTGGGAAATGGAAAGGAGTCATAGGGTCAGATTGCTCCCAGGAAGAGCCCCACAAGCAGTAGCTGTCACTAGAGTCCCATCTGCCAGACTGAGCAATCGACCCTGCCAGTTACTCCTGTCTTGCTTATGTGATCAGCTGTATGAGTACAGGCCTATTTTCTCCACTGGTTCCTCCAGGCTATAGCCTCCAGAATTCCTGGCCTTAAGTGTTCAACTCACATAGCTGGTAACACTCTTGATCTAGTATATGGGCTGGAAATTTAGGCAATGTCATGGACCAACCATTAGCTACTGATTTTTAAGGATTACGTGCACCTAGCGATTTAACAGGAAGGACCTCTTGATAGTTTCTGCCCGTAGGGTAGTGGTTCTCAAATCGTTTCAGTCCAAGGACCACCAGGCCAATCAATAAATTTTGTGGACCACCTCCTTTTTCATTTATTTTTAAAAAGTCACCATGGACCACCAGTGGTCCGTGGACCATCAGTTGAGAACCACTGCCCTAGGGGCTTGGATGTTAGCTAGCTGGCTGAAAGTTCAATCCAGGTATGATTGATGCGACATTGGTAGGTTGCGGGAAGCAACCAGAAACTATGGCAGGGATTATATTGGCCCCTCTTACTGCAGGAGTGTGTGTGTCGGTTGGTAATTACTTGAGTTTGTAATTTGAGGTGTTTGTTGGATTCCTGGCTGCTGTTTAATGATTACACAGCAGCAGTGTCGAGGAAAGATTTTTCCTCATCTTTGTCGGTCTTGCAGATTACATCTGATTCTTTCGAATGCAGACCAGGTTGCTGTGATCCATGCCTTTTCCATCTCAAGATTAGATGGTTTGTGTGCTCTATGAGTATGTCTACATTGCAATTAAAAACCCACAGCTGGCCTGAGCCAGCTGACTTGGGCTTGTGGGGCTTGGGCTAAGGGATTGTTTGAGTGTGGTGTAGATGTTGGGCTAGAGCCTGGGGTCTAGGACCCTGAAAAGTGGGAGTGTCACAGAGTTTGGGCTACAGCTCAACCCCAAATGTCTACACCGCAGTTAAACAGCTCCTTTGCCCGAGCCCCGCGAACCCAAGTCAGCTGATGTGGGCCAGCCGTGGGTGTCTAATTACAGTGTAAACATACCCTATGAAGCTACACCTTAAGACAGCCAAGAAACTGAAGCTGATGCACAGCGTGTAACGTCTGTGCTGGAACAGTGGATTTTGATAGAAGCATCGTAGTCCAGGATCTTCACCGACTGTTTATTTTCAGGTGTAGTTTAAAGTGTGCATTTTTACATAGAAAACTAATAATGACTTGAGAGACTACCTCTCTCCCTATGTCATGCTGTGCCAGAAGTCAGTCAGCAGAAGTATGTGAGCTGGAGCCACCCACTGTAGTGGGGAGGGAGAGAGGACAAGTCATGCTAATGGAAAGTTTGGTCTATGAAAGGCCCTCAGCTTTGGAACCTACATCCCTCACTTGGTCTGAAATAGCATGAATTTGGTGACCTTTAAAACATGCTTCAAAATTAATCTATTTGCCTAGGTTTTGGGGGAGGAAAGAACATTTGTGTAAGCAGAAAGAATACGGTTTGATTTTCATTGTGGAGTCTACTTACTTAGGGGTATGGAGTTTTTACTATTAGTTTGGGAGTATGGGGACTGGCTTCACTTTTAATTGATTGTGTTTTTTAAATTTTGGCAAAGGCACCTAGGACAGGTGCATTTCCCCTAAATATTATGATAAATCCTAGTATATAACTTTTTTCTATCTTTATTTGATCAACTAATGCATGGCAGAGTCCCTGGAGGCTCCCATTATCATGGCTTCTGTTTCCCACAAGACACAGCTTCGATGGTCACTTCTTTACTCATGGCTCAACATTAATATGTTCCTTAAAATACAAATCCAACACTCAGAAACCAGAGGAGTCACATTTTGTTTTCAGATTCCAACATGTCTTTTATTTGTTTAAAAGCAAAAGCTCACCCTTCTCTCCCTGTGCATATCAAGATTTTGAAGCACGAGATGACAAATTATAAAGCTTGAGAAAATTGCTCCCAGACAGTACCAGCAAAGACCAAAAACCACTGAAACCATTTTGACTCAGTCTTGGACCTTTGTAAGGAATAAAAGATTTCCAGCTGGGTTCTGAAGACAACAGAATATACTTTAGAATGAGCTCAGAAGAAAACTGTGGGCTAAATGAAATTTTACTTTGGTCTTTCTTTTTTTAACCTCCTCAGGGGACAACTACAATAAAAAATCCTAAAGGAAAGCTCTTGAGAGGGTGCTGTTGCTTTAAGAAAAATACTCCTATTCCTCCACCCCAAATTACTTGTATGTGTTGTACTAGATATAGAAGGAAAGATGAGCCCCTTTAGTGAGGCGGGAGAGGGAGCCCACAACAACAGATCAGAGTTGTAGTATCTTTATATGCACAAATTGTAATCTCTTCAGATTAATGCTATTATTATTACTACATTATGGTAATGCCCAGAGGTCCCAACTGCAATTGTGCTAGACATAGTGCAAACTAGAGACAGTACCAAGGAGCCTACAGTCTAAGAGACAAGACAGGCAATGGGTGGGAAGCAAAAAAGAGGTGAAGACACTTGTCCAACGTCACACAGTATTTCAGTAGTACAAAGGCTCGAATAAAACTTCTGAGTCCCCATCCTGTCCCCAAGCCACAGAACTGCCGGTGTTAAAGGGAGACGTGCCTTTTTGTTTTGGGCAGTAGAATTGATATAAAGTATTTCAGAAAACTGCCCTCGTTTGTGCAAACTCTGGCTTGGTTCAGTTGGTGATTAACCATGGTTTTCAGAGGTAACATTTAAAATAGCTAGATAGATAGATAGAGAAAACAAATGAAACTGCAAATTGAAAGATTCATGTTCTTCTGTCCCTACTCCACTACAGAGGCAATAAGAAGTGGATGTTTTTCTCCATGCCAACCTACTCAAAACCAGAGGACATTTCAAAGTGAAACAGTGCTGTGGGTTCCTCCAGAAGCAAAGGCCTCAGGCAAAAGCAAGAGGCTGGTGCCACTGCTTTCATCTTGTTCACTTCAAGGAAACAGACACATCACTCAGCTGCGGAATGTGAGGCAGTCACCCCAGGGTCAAGCAGTTGGGAGGGGAGCGTAGGCAGTACCCTTTCACTCTCTACTTTCACAATGTGGTGAAGGAAACACACACACACAGTACTGAACACACACACAAACACACACCCTCTCTCCTTCCACTACTTGCCAAACTACATAACCCTTTCACTTTCATCTCCAGATGGAGTTTCTTATCCTTTCTGCACTCCAGCTGAAACTCGTTTTTTGGAATTAGAGAAGAAACATCATAGCAACCAGAAGGAAGAGTCTTCACATTACTGGAATTTGATTCAGAACAGTTACATGTCCGTTCGTCTCCTCTGTATGTGTAATCCTTCCCCTCGTCAAAAGCTCCTCTTTCATTTGTCTGTTCTTCAGGCACGGTTTCCAGTGTATTCGCCCACCATCCCGCCACCCTGAATCATAATCTTTCTAAAATGAACGGAAGTGAATAATTGAGTAAAAAACGCATTACCAGTTCAAATAGACCTGTCTGATCCTTCAAACATTTCACATATGGAAAATTTTTTAAAATATAAATGAACCTTCTGACAGATAAAAATACTGTTTCTATACATCACAAACCATAACACAAGGAAAGTCAAGTGGGGGAGAGGTTACAGTGCCAGTTCAGCTGAGACACTGTCCATCCTGGTGGTCATCTGACTCTCCAGTTAATTTTAAAGGTACACTCATATGTAGCACAAAAGTTTCACCAATTCAGTTCAGATAAGCATTCCCAAATTCCGGTATTTTTATCTGAATCTACTCTGAGGTATCCTACTGCAATAGAGGAACCAATATCCATCTGGATAGTTTCATGGTAGTCTCGAATCCCTAAACTCATTCTAAGGATTCATCATTCAAGTGGATATTAATTCAACACCACTCACACTCAATTTGTCCCAAAACAAACCATCTTAAGATAAATCACATTTCAAACTTGTTTTCAATTTACATTGAAGATTAGGGTTGGACGAGACCTGAGAAGGTCATCTAGTCCAACCCCCTGCTCAAGGCAGGACCAACCCCCAACTAAACCATCCCAGCCAGGGCTTTTTCAAATCAGGCCTTAAAAACCTCCAAGGACGGAGATTCTACCACCTCCCTAGGTACCCATTCCAGTGCTTCATCACCACATGATAATTTGATGAAGCTATAATACTAAGTTTGTGACATCACAGTTTTTGCCATGGCAGCAAAAGGTAGTACCATAAAAGAGAATTACGATTTCATTACAGGGTCAAGCAAAAACTAGTTGGGTGCTGGTTGAGGATGTCATTCAAACATAAAATAATAAACTTTATTCTTCAAAGCACTTTACAAACATTAACTAATCAATCTTCAAAATCAGAGAGGTAGCCATGTTAGTCTGGAATTGCAGAAGTGACAAAGGGTCCTGTGGTACCTTAAAGACTAACTAAAGTATTGAAGCATAAGCTTTCGTATTAGCCCACGAAAGCTTATGCTTCAATACTTTAGTTAGTCTTTAAGGTACCACAGGACCCTTTGTCACTTCTGCAATCTTTAGAAGACACTTGGGAAATATTACCATCCCCATTTACAGAAAGAGACACTGATGCAGGAAAATTAGGTAACACTGTCCAGGGGCCAACAAATGACAATGTCAGAGCTATGATTAAAATTTAGAACCATCTGTTTCTTATATTCAGTCCATATATATAGCCCTTATACCCTATATTTTGAACAATGGCATGGTGGAAAAAGAATCTCTCTCAAAGTTGAAGCTTGGTGGTTCGGTTGTTTTTGTCTGATTGTTCTAGTTTTCTGTTTCATTAGTGTATGTCATCCCCCCCAGGCCTGATCCAGACCTTATGAAAGTCATACTCCTGTTGACCTTAGTTGGCTTTGAATCAAGCTCTAAATGAGTGACAAGAGGATTAATGGAATGGATGACTGATTTATTAATTGGCATTAAAGTAACTGGCATTGATTGATAAGCATTTGCTGCAACATGTCCCATGACACTATGCTCCACTGAACAATTTCTATTCAAACTGCTCCTGTCTGGGAGGTTTAGATGCTTTTATTCCTACATGCTACTGGACTATGAATGTTTATTAGGAATTGTTTGGTTCAAAATTAATACTTGACTTGATTGAAAGAAAACTGTGAGCCAGATCCTCCATGGGTGAAGTCAGTAGAGTGATGCCAATTTACCACAGCCGAGAAACTGATCCAGTATTCTTATGCAGTATATCATCAAAGGCAGTGGTCAAAGTTTTTAGGATGGTGAACCCCCCAGTTTGAAATCCTCTGATTCCGAGTCACACAGCAGAAAGGAAATGTACACCCATGGCAGCTGCACTTTTAACTGAAAGGAGATTAAATGTTGATTAGATTGCCAAGTCTCACTAAATAAAATACATTGCCTACCACTACAAGATTTTTCTCCTGTACCCCCTGATGAAAGCATGCTTGAGAACCACTGATCTAGGAGGATCAATTCCAGTAATTATACACTGGAGAAGGGAGAGTTATTTCTTATGTTATGATTTTTAAACTTTAATATTAAACTACTGTAGAACTACAGCTCACAGCCTTCAGCCATGAAAGTGGGGGATGCATGCACTGCTTAATACAAACTACACTAACTGACTTTTAATTAAGTGCCCTGCAAGGTCTTCCCACCACATTTATAAATCCTTAAATAATACAGGAACAGTCTATACAAAAGACCATCTGTTGCCATATGTTCAATCGTGATGATTAAGAGTGGCAGCACTGGAATTGCTGCTTATTCTGTGGCATAATCTCAGAGGTATAGAATTCATGATTCTGGAATATTCTCCCTGTCAGAGCACATTTGTGGGATCATTCCAAACAGAACACAAAACATTTTTGTTTGCTTTTGTTTGTTTGTTTGTTTTATTGTTATGGGTATTTCATTTTTTGTGCTTGAGGTTAGGTTGAGTAGGGTGAGTGAGGGATGTAATTTATGTATATTTGATATTATATTTATTTTTTGACTCTGGGTATACTTCGGTCTTTATTTATCAGACCACATTGCTTTTGGCTTTTTAAAAATCTGTTTTCAGTTAAAGTAGGTCAGAGTATGTCTACACTGCATACTAAGCCTGGGATCTGACTCAGGTTTGAGCCCAAGTTCCCCATAACTCTCCCCCTACATCACAAATCAGTCTGACTCAGGTTAGCAAGCCCTTCGGAAGCAGGTGCTTGGACCCTGCCAGGAGGGTGGGTCAGAGCCCAAGTCCTGCTCTGACTCAAGTCCATGCCTTGTTATTTGGCAATGTGGATGCAGCTCAAGCTGCAGAGCCAAGTGAGAAGAACGGTGTAGAACAGTATGCATGTTAGCACTGCTGTGAAACACAGGTCAAGCTCCTGTATGCCCAGGTTTACAATGCAGTGTGAACATTTAAGTGTGGGCTTGGAAACACTAAATCCATAAGCTTGAATCCCACAGACCCAGGTTTGCAATGCAATATATACATACCCCTAGGACTTTGGGCACAAGATGCCATATGCATTAAATGTTTTATTTGTTCTTATAACAGGTTGACTTACAGGGACAAATCTTTGCAAGCTCTCGTAGGTTTCCTGAGAGCCGCACTAACTCTAATCTTGAACACAATCCAAGCAAGAACTTTATGGCTAGATTTTCAAAAAAGTTCTTTTTCCACCAAATAAAAGCAGTGGTTTGCCAAAGTGTGCGTGCCAAGAAATAGAATTATTTTCAGTAATGCAGCTGAAAAGAAGGGATTTGTGCTGCCCAGAGAGCTTTGAACACAATGCTCCCAGTTACATGCACACCCCATCCCCAGAATGTCAGAACATTTACCGAAAACTTTGCAGTAGCACATTGATCAACACCTCCTTTCAGTAAGGATCCCATCCAACGTCCACTGAAGTCAATGGATAGACTCCCATTCCCTCCACTGAGAGTTGGATGGATACTTAATTGCCAAGTCCCACAACTACTGAAGTCGATGAAGATTTTGTCAATGATTTCAGTGTGAACAGTATTCATTCCTATTTGCACCATGGAAACAAAACTATGGCCTGTGTCACCAAGAGGAAAATTTGTAACAAAATCTTACCTTTGGACTTCTTCTGTGATCAATTTTTTATTTAACTACAAATGCTTACATTTTTTCCCTCAAAATTCACTTTAATTCTTCAAAAGATATTTGGTGAAGTCCTACCCCTTGAAGTCAATGGGAGTTTGGGCATTGACTTCAATGGGGCCAGCATTTCATCCAAGGTTTGGCATGCAATGTTTGCCGACCCCTGTCCTAGTCCATCACAAAACAAATACTTGATCTCAAATCAGTGAGCCGCTCTGAGAAAGCCTGGGAAAACAGGCTTTGCAACACATCCTGAAAATCTGATATTCCCCTCTAGATCAAAGAAATTGCATAAACAGGCAAGTGGATTATTCCTTCCATTGTGTAATAATGTTATCCATAAATATCCACCCTGAAGCATTTTTGTGGCAAGAGGGTGCTGAAAAGTAAAAAAATTAAAAGCGTCACCTCAAATATCATATTCTGTTGATAATGTTATAGAAATGTTAAAACAAACAGTTCTGCTTAAGAGAAGATCCTGTAATGTAGGCAATGTTCAAAGTTTTAAACTTTTAGCACTTTGTTGGAATCTTGCATCCGACAGAGATACTGGACTTGGCTCTCCTGGGACCTAACATTTTAAAGTCTCATGGGGGCAGGAGACCTTTCTATTTATTCTGTCAACCCACTCCAAGACTTTAACCTACACCTCAAGTATTCCACCAAGTAGTTGCTTCTCGATGATCTTAAACAGTTCTCTGCTTCCAGCATTGACTTCTGTTTAAATCTGTAAGTGAACTCTGAACCACTTTCTTTAGCAACTTCAGGAATCCATGGCCTGGCATGATGACCTCAGGAAAAACTTCTCTGTTTGACAGTTTCCGCAAGTCCTGCATCACTGAGTCTTGTTAAGTTGTGCACAGAGGCACGAACAAGCAACAAAACCTGGCAAGATCTTTTCTGTTGTGTTTTAAATGCTTTTTCTTCAAGTAAATGTATGCCAATCTAAACACCGTGCCTGAGTCGAAAATTCAGTCTTCAGATCAAATGGGATATCTTCAGATCAAATGGGATATGCTGTACATACAGTAAATTAAGATGTAGAAATTATTACAAAGCCGAGAAAATGTAATATAATCTTAATACATTTTTCCAAATATTATGCTGCATAACATTTTACTGGGGAAAAATGTTCAGAGGGTTTAATAAGTCAAGTGAATGTCCTGACAACCAGACCAATAACACTACTTGAATTATGTTGAGTGATTTGAACAGCTACATTTGCAAATTTAGCTCTTTTAAAACATATATCTCAAAGCCCATGACAAAAGTAAGTAGTTATCATCTCCACTTTACAGATGGGGAAACTGAAACACAGAACAATGAACTGACTTGCCCAAGGTCACACAATATTCCAGTGACAAAGCTGGAAACAGAACCTAGCTTCCTTATGCCATGTTCTGATCACTGGATCAGAGACTCTTTAGCAACAGCTGCAAGTTGGTGGGCTCTGTTCACAGGTTCCAGGAAAGAACGAGACACATTAAACACTGGATGGATGCTGAATGACGCACCAGTAACCATTGGAGTCAAGACAACTGGAGTATATCCTTTTGTATATTTTTATGTAAGATATCTAATGGCTAGGACCAGGAAATAAAAGATAGTGTCTTAGCAGCACTCTTGTGTCTCATGCAGAGCTGTTTGGAAATTTTTAAATTAAACTGTTTTGGCCAGAAAATTCAGATTAATTGAAATTCAAGCTTTTCACCAAAATGTATCAATTTTGACAACAAATTCAGTCAGGAAGGTTTCTCAAGTCCAAGATGGAAATTCTAGTCAAAGCCATGGAGAATGGAGTGGGGTGGGAGAGACTTCTCAGAATAATCAATAGCTCCCTGCTTAGGGCACTCCCATTGAGTGTAGAGACCCACGTTGCAGTCCCTGCTTTGAATCAAACAGGAGGGGACTGGATCCTGGCTCTCCCAGGTGAGTACCCAAACTGCTGATCTATTGCCTATCCTAGTGTGGGGGCCTGTTTTTTCACATTAAAAAATGAAAGCTTTTGGTTTCACTCCGAAGCAAAATGGAAACAAATCTGAAAACCTAGAAACGTTGTTCTTGTTTTATGGTCGGATCTAGAGTCACAAATGTGGTAATAATTTCAACACATCAAAGAGACTGACACTGTGGGGAGGGAAGGAGGAAGACTTTTCCTGCAGATTGATCATTAGCAGCAGCAGCTAGGTGGCCAGAAAGAAGGCCATTCGAGGCCACTTTCAAAACACCTGAATTGTGGAGCATCATTCCTTTGACACCTTCTCAAGGCAGGGTATTGTGGGACAGATGCCCCCTTCAACATCTCCAGTGAGCTGGTCTATAAAAAAAATAGACTGGAAAAAAAAAAGGTCTAGAACAGCAGCAGCAATAATAGGAGAGAAGCATTGGTAATATTTTCACTGCCCTGGAACGCTGATCCCACACTCTGACATCAGCAAGCGGTAGTTACTGAGGGAAAAGTAGAAATCCCATACAGGGCATGGGGTTTAAGACTGTAGGAAAGCTTCTGGGAGAAAGAACTTCTTTGTAGCAATGATGGAGGATCATAGTCTATTACTAATAGAAATGTTAAATGCTGTGAATAAAAGTTAAGATTAAATCATTAAAAGTTAGGTGTTTGTTTTTGAATTGTGTAGCCCCCTAGTCTCCTCTCCTGGGTCATGGTTAAACTGTAAGCTTTGGGAGGTAGAGGCCCTGACTGTGTGTGCTGTATGGTACCTAGAATACTTAAGAGCTCTCAAAGAGGACCAGATTCTGATCACTGTATGTGAGGGTAAGCCAATGGACTTGGTCATGGAGAAAGATTACCTTTACTCACGCTGAATATATCAGAATCTGTTCCCTGCCCCCCAAGAAGAAACATAATAATTATTTCAAATTCAGAGTCTAAATCAGCAGCCTGCACCCCACATACTGACATCTTATTTACAGCAGCTACACAGTAGTTAAAGGATATTGATTTGAAATGCATATCTTTAAATAAGAAATTCTGCAAAAATATTTAGTGGTAAACTTAAATGTGTACCTGCTATATATAATTTTATGGTTATAGCTTCCCATCTTGCTTATTCTTATGGTAAAAGGATTAATTATATTCATGTTTTCATTTGTTGGGAGGTATACTTGTAAATTCCTGTGCATCGGAATGAGACTGTGCTCTCTGCCCCAAGGAAAGTTTAAATGATAATAGGAGACCTTCATTATCAGACCTGTTTAGGGCTCCAGGCTGTTTCTTACAGGCAACCTATATGCTATGTTCATAATTGTGATCTAGGGAAACAAAACAATTTTTCTGTGGCTGAAGTTATCTTAAAGCTATGTAGGAAAATGAAAAATTACCCAACTGATCTACAGGCACAGCTAAGTTTGAAAACTAACATATCACTTCCTGCTGAAATCAAAACACTGTGAAAAAGAAACAAACACTTAGCCAAGCAAAATGTATATACGCTGCAGTTACTGTTTCTGTGGTCCCTTTGGTTCAGTATGGTTCACATGCTTGTTACAGGCTTCATTCAACTCTGTTTGCTTTATCCACTCATTGGCTTTGAACAGTTCAGTGAGCTATATATCAATTTCATGAAGCATTTTACTCTGTTCACTATGCTTGGCACCCATTATGTTATGCTTTCTTCATTCCAGTGCATATGATATCCATTCTGCAAATTTATTCTGCATATTATGTCAACTCTATTACATGTTTAATCTATTTCTTCATAAATTATATCCCTCTTGGAACATGCTGCACATAAAAGTTTGATTTGTTGCCATTTAGCGCCTTCCCCTGTAGAATTTACAATATTCTGTGCATCCTACTACATGTTATTCTGTCATTTGCTGCCTCCCGTCCGCACTGTGAACGTGTTTTATCAGTTCCACATCTAATTGTCAACTAAATGGCTCCCCAATGAACAAAGCATTGCATATTTTAAAACAGCTGTGGAGTGGAAATTAAGTGCATCTAATCCTTTTAGACAGAAGTAATTTACTAAACCTGGCTCCGGTGCCAGGCTTGCTGTTTTTTCTTTTCTTTTTTAATATCACATTTGTTTAATTCAAAAAAGTATCAGGAGTCAGCCAGTAAGAGAGCCGTGCTTCTGGCATATCAATTTTAGTAGCCCAAAAGAACTATGTGTTTATCTTGATGCAGGCAATGGCTCCATCTGGATTCTTGAAGAGTTCAAAAATTAAGCAGGATATTTAAAAACAGAAAAACTTCTCTGTAACCTAATGCTCAAAATTGCTCTGACTCATTGGGCCTGTTTCACCATTCTCATGTTACACTGTGTAATGTTATTGGAATAATGCTTCATATACTGACCTGGGAGAAGCAACTCTAAGGATGAGTGGGTAATTCAGGATCCAGGATAGAGGATTCCACCATCTCCCTAGGTAAACCATTCCAGTGCTTCACCACCCTTTTAGTGAAATAGTGTTTACAAATATCCAACCTAGACCTCCCACACTGCAACTTGAGATCATTGCTTCTTATTCTGTCATCTACCACCACTGAAAACAGTCTAGCTCCATTCTCTTTGGAACACCCTTTCAGGTAGTTGAAGGCTGCTATCAAATCCTCCCTTTCTTCTCTTCTGCAGACTAAATAACCCTAGTTCCCTCAGCCTCTCCTCATAAGTCATTTGCCCCAGCCCCCTAATAATTTTCACTTTCCCTCCACTGGACTCTCTCTCCAATTTGTCCACATCCCTTCTGTAGTGGGGGGGGGGGGGGAGGAGGGAGGAGGCAAAACTGGACATGATACTCCAGGTGTGGGCTCCCCTGAATAGAGGGGAATAATCACTTCCCTCAATCTGCTAGAAATGCTCCTACTAATGCAGCCCAATATGCCACTGGCCTTCTTGGCAACGAGGGCACATTGCTGACTCATATCCAGCTTCTTGTCCACTGTAATCCCCACGTCCTTTCCTGCAGAGCTGGTTAGCCAGTCGGTCCCCAGCCTGTAGTGGTGCATGGGATTCTTCCTTCCTAAGTGCAGGACTCTGCACTTGTCTTTATTGAAGCCAAGCAGATATCTTTTGGCCCAATCCTCCAATCTGTCTAGGTCACTCTGGACCCTATCCCTACCCTCCAGCATATCTACCTTCCCCCCAGTTTAGTGTCATCTGTGAAGTTGCTGAAGCTGCAATTCATCCCATCACCCAGATCATTAATAAAGATGTTGAACAAAACCGACCCCAGGGGCACTCTATTGATACCAGCTGCCAACTAGAAATTGAGCTATTGATCACTACCCATTGAGCACAACAAGCTACACAGCTTTCTATCCACCTTATAGTCCATTCACACAATCCATACTTCTTTAACTTGCTGGAACGTGCACTGTGGGAGACTATCAAAAGCTTTGCTGAAGTAAAAATATATATCACATCCACTGCTTTTCTCCATATCCACAAAGCCAGATATCTCATCATTGAAGGCAATCAGGTTGGTCAGGCATAACTTGCCCTTGGTGAATCCATGTTGACTGTTCCTGATCACCTTCCATTTCTAAGTGCTTCAAATAGATTCCTTGAAAACCTGCTACATGATTTTACTGGGGACTGAAGTGAGGCTGACCAGTCAGTAATCCTCTGGGTTCTCTTTCTTCCAATTTTTAACTATGAGCACTATATTAGCCTTTTTCCAATTGTCCAGGACCTCCCCTGATCACTATGAATTTTTCAAAGAATGGCCTGATGTCACACACTGAATGAGCAGGATAAAAATAAATTAATAGCTACCCATTCAGAGAGCACCATCCTTTCTGTGTTAGTGAGTAACACAGGGGTCCTGTGGAAAAAACACCATTTGACCATGCAATTATAATACATACTCACAAGGGGGACAAATTAAGATTGCACAGGGAACCTTCTAAAATTTTTGCAACTTTAACACTTTTTTTAACAGTAAGAGTTTTATTTTTGGTAATGTAATAAGTTCATGAGTCAAGCATCCACATAAAAATATAACACGAAAAGCTTTATGTATGCGCTATTTTTTGATACGTGATTTACACCATTTATGGACTAAACATATACAAAATCTGAACTGCATTTGCAAGCCTCACTCACGTTGTTTACAAGGTTTGATGTTGTTGGCTCATTCAGCAGGCTGTCCTTGGGGAAGTACGGAATGTTCTATGCAGTTCAGTCCAATCCAATGATACGAATCAGAGAAAGCATATTGATAAAATACTTTCCTAAATCAATGCCTTTTATAACCTGAACTGGATTTCAAAGACAAAGGAAGAGGACAGCATCCATTCACATTTTGCAGCTTTGTTTTAAACATGATTGTTAATGATTATGGGGCTTCTACGACACCCAGTGCAAGTCCTTCACTCACAGAACTCCCCTAGACTTCAAGGTCAAGTATTTTGAGCTGGTGGTTCCCACCATGCTCTGAACAGAGCATACATTCTCCACTCCGTAACACCAATATTAGTCTGTGGTGGGGAATCATGCCGTCAGTGTATAACCTAAATTTATTTGGCTATAGTGGCAGTAAACACAATAACTAACACACCTTAGTCTAAGCTCTTCCCCTAAACTTGGCAGTGACTATAGTTTCCCCAGAGAGACCTCCCCATCTCAGATATGAATGTCCTCTTTCCAGAGAAGCTTTCACCGTCCTTATATCTCATCTCAAAAAGATAGATAAAAATTGGAAAAAGCACAGAGAGGGACAAGAAAAATAATTAGGGGTATGGAACAGCTTCCATATGAGGAAGGATTAAAGACTGGGACTGTTCAGCTTAGAAAAGAGACAAATAAGGGGTTATATGATAGAGGTCTATAAAATCATGACTAGTGTGGAGAAAGTGAATAAGGAGGTGTTATTCACCACTTCACAGAACACAATTTCATAGGGGGACTTCTGCTTCTTAATAGGCAGCAGGTTTAAAACAAATGTGAGGAAGTATTTCTTTACACGATGCTGTCAACCTATGAAACTCATTGCCAGGGATGTTGTGAAGGCCAAAAGTATAAAACGATGTTCAAAAAAGAATTAGATAAGTTCATGGAGGATAGACCCATCAATGGTTATTAGCCAGGATGGCCATGTACGAATACCATGCTCTGGGTGTCCCTAATCCTCTGAGTACCAGAAGCTAGGACTTTATGACAGGCAACAGATGACTTAATAATTGCCACATTCTGTTCATTCCCTCTGAAGCATCTGGCATTGCGGGAAGACAAGATACTGGGCTAGATAAACCATTGGTCTGACCCAGTATGGCCATTCTTATGTTCTTATTGTATCCTGTCACCAGTTACCAAGTAGAATGGGGAAAATCAGGCTGGAATTAGTGGCCAGGCTGCTAATTTTTAAATTCAAAAGTCACTGGTCACTGCCAAAGATACTCTTCCAGAAGGAGAGATATTCATATATATGTGAAAACAGCTATAGATATTTAGCAGTCATGCTTGAGTAGGAGCCCCTGGAGGAATCCTGGCTAACTTGAAGTGGGGTCTCATGGATAGCACCCTTTGAAAGGGTGTGTGCAGTCCCCAGATACCAGCTCAGTTTTACTGGCTGGTGCAAAGGGAAAAGAGGGAGCGATGTTGCTACCTTCACCCTCCTTTCTCCCACCTGCACTAAACTAGTGAATCCCAATTGTTCTGACCCTGTGCAGTGGCAGAAACCTTCTCTTGCCACCACCATATACACACAGACCCAATACCAATCAAGGTGCAGTGCATAAAACCAAAATGAAAGCCACTCTCCCATTAGTTCAGCACGCTAAGTCATTCGCACACATGCCAGCAGCGTGCGTAAAGGCACAAAGGACGGAGCATTATTAAATTATGCAGTCCTTAAAGCTGTGTGAACCTTGGGCCCAGTGTGGCTGACCACAGAGAGACGTGGGCCTACAAATGTTGCCTATTCAGAGAAAAAGCAGGAAAGAGACTTGACATGTACCATATAAACCAATATTTTCCTAGTAAATTTAAACTTGGGTGTCTACTCCCCCTTTGATGTATATGTGTGAGTCGTGTATTTACATCAAGGTCCGACTAGACTCATTTGTGCGTGCCAACTTATTAAGTCTTCCTTAAAGGGGCACTGTCATGTTATGTGGCTCTAAAAGTTATACATTTAAAATACCTGCTCGTTAGCCCCAAACCCTCATTCTCCAATTCACTTTTATTTGCCTTTACATCTGGATTCTCCTGTTCCTATTTTTGAAAACACTATTTTGTCCAGAGAGTAAAACAAACTTTAACGTGCCCACAAAGAACCCAGTCTGGAACTACACTGACTAAGTTTGGCAGTCTCAGTCAACAATTTCCATCTCACAAGACACCAGCCACCTCAGTTTGCACTTTTGTGGGGTGTCTCAGCAGAAATGCTAGGGACTGAATGAAGAGGGAAATTTGTTCTCTCTTAAAAGTGGTCCCTCTGTCATCAGACTCTGCCTGCCTTATTCATAATGGATTCCTTGCACTGCGAGTAGTTGGTCTTCAACAGGACTATATGCAGAGTATAGCACACACTGAAGGAAGGATAGCAGAATCCTACTCTAAATCAACTTTCAGATGCATGGACGGGGAACTGTAAGTAATGTTCACAGCATACAAACACCAAACTCAATGAAAAACACTCTTGCTGGAAGGTTTCAACACAACACTATATTATAGCATAAAATCCAGAACCTTAACACCACAAGAACCAAAGAGAGACAGAGAGAGACAAAGCAGTCTGCTCCCTAAAACAGAGAAGAAGAACGTACCTCTTTACTGGTTCCCAGCCAATGGGAGTGCGGAGCCAGTCCTTGGGATAGGGACAGCGCATAGAGCCTTGTGGCCTATGAGCTGGATCTGCTGGCCACTGCCAGAGCACAGTGCAGTACCAGACTGGACTTTTAATGGCCTGGTCGCCAATGCTGACCAGAGCTGTTAGGGTCCCTTTTCGATCAGGTGTTCTGGTCAAACACTGGACACCTGGTCACACTAACCAGGGCTAATACCTACATGGCCTAGCTGCTGAACCACCTACAGCGCTTGTCTCGGAGTCACAATACACCTGGCACACTACAGGTTCAGTGTAACTCCATCACTGAGTAGCCCCAATAATTACAATTGTTCCAGTGATTAATATCCTCAAATGTACATCTTATTTCCATATGAATTTGTCTAGCTTCAACTTCCAGCCATCAGATGTTCTCTCTTTGTCTGCTAGATTGAAGAGCCCATTATCAAATATTTGTTGCACATGTAGATACTCACAAACTGATCCAATTATTCCTTAAGTCTCTCACTGTAAGGCATGTTTTCTAATCCTTTAATCTAAACCCTCTCTAATAGATCAACATTCTTCTTAAACTTTTGACAGCAGAACTGGACACAGCATTCCAGTGGAAGCTGCATAGACTATGAAGAAGCCCATTACATCTCCTTGACCCTTTTCTGGTATTTATACCAGAGAGTGCTAAGTAGAGGTAAAAAACACTACCATTCTTTTGGGTAGCAATTGATGCACACTGTGCAGTGACTACACAACATACAAGAATCAGACCCAACATTTGTAACACGTGTTGGCGTAAAAGACACAAACTACATTTTATGGTTCTACTGGTCAACTTAGTCTAGGGAGTATATACACTAGGCACGGATTTCATTTAAGGTTTGGTACAATACCTAAGTTCCTAGGATATGAGTGTGAAGTACTGCACGTGTACAATATGTTTTGGAAACATTGCAGATTCTCCTTCCAAAAAGGTCAAGGGAACTTGTACACTGAAGTTAGTCAATGGTATTTTGTCTCTGAGCTAATGCTGTAACAAATGCTATGTATTTATTAGATATAATATATTACACACACCACACACACACACACACACTACAGAAATGCAATAGAAAAATAAATCACAAAGAGGCACAGTTTTAGTATTTTGCTTCTCCATCTGGCAGCCATATTCAGTACTCATCACCATCCTCTTTGCTCTGAGATTTCTTTTTCTGACTCCAATCTTAACACTGGAATGCCTTCCAAGGCATGCTTTCATTAAAAAGAACAGTTCTTCTGCTTATATACTTCAGGGCCTACACCTGCTTTACATTCAGTGAGTCCCCTTTGCACTGTTGAGTTTGGCAATTCCCCTGTTTACAAGACAAAAAAACTCCTCTGTTGTGACAAGCTGGTATAGCTGACTCTGCTCCACAGACACACACACACACGGATTCCAAACTGCTGGTGTAGAGGGATAGTATGAATGGGAGAGTTAAAAAAAATACATTTCACAGATGGGACTCATTGCCACAAGATCTCAATGTCAGGAGTCTGTGAGCGGCAGCAGAGTCACATAGCTATGATGTAGCTGTGGCAGTGCCTAGAATGGACATTCCTCTTGAAAGGTCTCTTGCAAGTCTTTTTCCTTTGACAAGAGTGAATAGCGGGAGGGTGGGGGGGGGGGGAGATTTCAGTTTCCTTAAATCCCTCAAAATTGCATCTGCCAACCTCATTTATGGTCGGCCTCGAGCTCTACTTCCTTCAGTCTCAGCTCTATAAATCTTCTGTAGAAGTGTACCTACTGTATGTTGGACATAACCCCAACCTTTGCAGTCATCTTCTTTTCAACTGGTGCAAGACCACAAATTGCTAGGATTGTTACCAAAAACCAAACCAATGATGTTAAGAAGATGCTGCAATTTTTGACACTGAAAACTTTTTAGTTTCTTTTCTTTTAGTTTCTTTTCATATCAGACAGAGACCTTTGAAGACACTGAAATGCCAATGATGCAAGACTGATCCAACATGTGACTTCTTCAGCTATAGAGCCTCCTGCTGTCAACCAACTAATCAGAGAGATAAAACTATTTACCCATTCAATGTCGCTGCCATCTACAGGCATCATGGGAAAACCATTTGCTTCTGTTTTATAGGAAGCATGCATATCACCATTTATCTTAAGTCCCACAGATTCTGAAGTCTGGCAGGAGATTCAAAAAAGTGTGGACATTTATATGGATAACACCACCCAAAGCAAGCTTTTAAAGAAACCCCACAGGATGTTGTGGAAGGATATAAACCCTCAAGCTCCAACATCTAACAAATATGATTTAGGAAGAAATATTCTCTGTGGCCAGATTATTCCATTACTGCTTTTGAAGGTGCTGGTTGTTGAAACAGAACAGGTATTGGACTATATGGACTTCAGTTTTGATCCTATTTGCTGATTTATTTTATTAAGGACTAGATCTTGGAAAATCCTTCATATTGAAGAACTTGACAAATTCCCCTCTTTCCTAGTTGTAAATTGTCCATAGATAATTTGTGAAATTTTCAATATCAGAATTTGTGAATTTTTTCAGGGCCTAGTTCTTAGTCAGCAGATGGTCTGTGAACAGCTCATTGTGAATGTCTAATGCTTGAAATTCAAAATGTTCAGCGTAAATTAGTGACCTAAGGCATAATGGGTTTGTTTGCTCCAGGACTGGCTGATTTATGCAACTAACCAACAATAGCATGCATATTTTATCTGGGTGTATAAAATCAAAATTTTCACTGTTCATGCAATCTTGAAATTTGGTTTTGGTGACTATTAAATCACTGAGGCTTAAAATCAGCATAGCATCTATGCTAGTAAAGCTTAGTCACTAGAACTCCAGTTCCCAAACTGTGGTCTGAGGATCACTTCCTAGTGGTCCATGGAGAGTTGGCTAGTTACACGGAGCTGACTGTCCTCCTTATTACCATCTGGCAAGTCACATCTCTTTTTTTTTTTTTTTTTTTTAAAGAACTAAATACACATTTGATGCTCTTTCATGTAAACAATTGCAGCAGTTGCCAGAGGGATGATGTATGAATTTTATCATAAGTTATGTGCAGTGGTCAGTGTGATCATAAATGGCAGCCCATGAAAGGACTCTCTCTTGCTCTCTGAGATGGGGTTTAGGCGATAAAGTTTTGAGAACCTGTGTGATAGAATATTGACAGAGAGCCAAAAAACCCACCCAAATGGCACAAATATAGTCAAACAAAGCCTGATTCAAAAGCCATTGAAGCTGGAGCCTTAGTCAATGGCTTTTTGTTGCACTACAGGACTAATTTATTCAATTTTAAAAAGTTTTTTAAAAAGTAGATTTTGTTTTTTTGCAGTAGCTGGCAAGTTCCATTGTGGTGCAAATTATTCCTCCGCAGATGGCCAGCACACTTTAGATGACTAACATGGAACCTGGGGGAAGGGGAGGAAGGGTGACAACAAATTTCTGTCTAAGACCCAGAGGTGTGGGGGGGGGGGAGGGGGACGGGGAAGGGAAGAGAAAGAAAGAGGGGTGGGGTGATGAGGAGGAACCACCAATGATCATAAGGAATTTATGCCACTTGACTGGAGATGCTTCCGTTTCTTGAATTAACAGCTTTAACAGTGAAATATAATAGTGTTCAAAATTCAACAACATCTCCTGTTCTACTTCTTCTCAAAAAAGTAACTCATGCTTGACATGTATAAACCAGCCAGTCCGCAGGGATAGAGGGAGTCTTGTGATCAGTGCATCCCTTTCAAGATACCAATCGTGCTAACTAATGCAATAAAATAAATACATAAAAATCTGCTGTGGACCCTGAGGTCTTGAAGGATCTGAGCCAATGTGAACATCCTGTGAACTCTAAATGAACAGTTCATTCACATCTGGATACTCTGGTTTAATTGGAATAGTCCAAGCTGGGCTCCCAAGAGCAAAGGATATAATCTCATGTCCATGATTTTTTCAATTAAACGCAAATAAGCATTTTTGCACAATAAAAGAGTTATAATTGCATTAAAGGATTGGTCAGATTCTGCTCTCAATTCCCGGTAAAGAATCTGACCAGTGATGTTTCTGTTCCAGGAAATAACGGGGTTTCTTTTTTAACTTTGAGATGAAAAATGATGCTTTCAGAGTTTTTGCTTTGGAGAGAGCCACTTGAAAGGGGTTCAAAGCACTGAGAGATGTGAGATCAGACATTTAGTTGCATGAACTGTAGCGCTTAACATCTGCAATATTAATTTAAAAATTAATGGTTTACATTCAGCCCTGATATAAATGGATACAGTTCCACTGACGTCAGTGGAGTCATGCCTACTTACACCATGGTTGAAGTTAACCCTTGAACCTCCTCGACAGAACATTAGATCAACTGTTCACACTGCCAAACTGTTTAAATGAATCTTTCAAAGATCACGGTCAGTGATACACAAGCTGACTGCCGCTGAAGTCACTCTTAACAGTAGACTTCAGCAAAAACTATAGACATTTTAGGTGGAAAAGGGAGTTGCTGCTCCCTTTACTCTTTTTATTGCCCATCACCCACTGAACTCAGCAAATCACCTGAACATGTAAGGCAGTGGCTCTCAACCCTCTCCAGACTACTGTACCCCTTTCAGGAATCTGATTGGTCTTGCATACCCCCAAGTTTCACCTCAAGTGAAAACTAGTTGCTCACAAACTCAGACATAAAAATAAAAGTGTCACAGCCACACTATTACTGAAAAATTGCTGACTCATCTTTCCCATATAATTTACCAGTAAATCAATTGGAATAGAAATATTGTACTTACACTTCAGGGTATAGTATATAGCGCAGTATAAACAAGTCATGGTCTGTATGATATTTTAGTTTGTACTGACTTCAGTAGTGCTTTTTACGTAGCCTGTCGTAAAACTAGACCACTATCTAGAAGAGTTGATTTACCACTGGAAGACCGCTGTGTACCCCCCAGAGGGTATGTGTACCCACTGGTTTAGAACCACTAATGTAGAGGACTTCTCTAAACACGTTCATCTTTGGCTGTATGAATCCAAATATGTTCGGGTGTATCTGGAAAAAATGTCTTAAGTTGCTAATAGCTTTGTGCTGACGTTTTCCATGCTGGGGGGTTGCCTTAGGCCGATTTATTTAAGTTACAGTGAAAATGGTTTAACCATTTCCAAGAATGAAGCTAGGGGAAAATGTGTTTTGCCCATGTTAAAAAAAAAAATCTGGGGACCATTTTTTTGAGAACCCATATGCATGCTTCAGGGAAGTGAAGCCACAGATAATGGTGAAACACTCAGCTGCCAGGAAAAGCGATAAGGTTGCCAATGAACCAAATAGTCAGTGGGAACAAGCTGAAATCAATGGGAAAACTTGAGAAGTGAAACTGCTGGCCCAATCAACATGTATTTAAAATAAAATAAAAATGGAGGTACCACAGATTTTTCATCAGTGCAGACAACTAATAATTGACTCCAGATTTATGATAAATACTTTGCATTTTACAGAGCACCTTATACCAGAGAACCTAAAACATGTAACTAATGCTTATAAAAATTAAGCCACACAAGTATAATCCCCATTTAACAGATAAAGGAGGGAGAGTATTCAACTTGCCCAGCCGCACACAGCAAGACAATAGCAAAGCTAGGAATAGATGGGCATCTGAGTTACAAAGGCATGTCTGGCTTTTGCTCTTTTGGCTTCATCTGTTGTACTTACAATATTCTAGTCACTAAAAAATAATAAAAAATGATATGCCACATCCCTAGACTCTCTGGGCAAGACTCTCAGCTGGTATAAGTCAGAATAGCTCAAACGAGTAATGGAGCTACATTCCTTTACCTCAGCAGGGATCTGGTCTGCTAGATGCAGAGGAAGTTAGAAAATAAAATGGCAACCAAAACATTAAGGGCAGAAAGGGAGATTGCAGCAGTGCTAGAGGCATAGCACAGGTCACGAGAGAGAATCATTCTGGAGAACTTTAGTCTTCAATGCTATTGTCCTTTCTGGAGCTTGGCTTGAGCTTTAAAATTACTTTTATTATTAGAGCTAGTAGTAAGTTTTCTAACAAACCTTAGTGTCATCAGAAAATGCTGATTCACTGAAGCAAAATGTTTAGTCAAATCTATTCCATATTTGACAAATTTTTAATTGAAGTTACAGGTGGGTTTCCATTGGAAACCTGCTGGGAGCCACTGTTCTAGGGCCCACGGCACTTCAGCAGCCCCTGGCATCAGCTCTCTTGGGCCTGGTAGGCTCTGGAGCAATGTTCCCTCTAATTTTTGACAGGCTGTGTATGCAAAAAATGTCTTCTGTGCAAATTTTGGACAGGCTGTGTGCACAAAAAATTTCTTCTGTGCACATTTTTGTGCTTCTGTGCAAATTTTTATGCGTGTGGTGTTTCGCCGTGTGCGTGGGGTTTAGGATCCGTGTGCACAGCTTAGAGGGAACAGTGCTCTGGAGCCCTGACGGGAGCCAGGACTCTTAGGGCTGCTAAGGTACCTGGTCTGCAGCAGCACTGCCAAGCTCCCTGAGAGGAAGTGAAGAGCCTAGGGCTCTGATAGCCAAGGCTCCAACCCGTGCACACTGGTTGGGGTCACAAGCCTGAAAGCCCTGGGTCTCCTGGCTCTGGCCACAGCTGGGCTCCCATCCAAGGGACAGAAGCAATGAAAGTCAATTACACATTTTTGGTTTCAGGAATACCACCTGTTAGTGTTTCCAAAACAAAGTTTACAGAGAAATTTCAGTGAAATTGATTTCATTCCAAAATCAGAATGAAAGCAAATTCCAAAATATCAAAGCTTCTTGCAAACCGAAACTCCCAAGTTTTGGCCAGCTCTAATAATAGCCATAACCAGCAAGATGCCCAGTTGTCTGAGTGAGTGAAGCTATCTTGATTGAGCCAAGTCCAGAAATGAATCATAAGGTAAAGTTTGAGCAAAAAAGTCTGTCCGTACCCTCCAAATGTTTTGGAGGTGGAGGGGGGGGGAGGGAGGGAGGAGGAAGAGCTTTATCATCAAGTCATACCCTTAATTAAATAGGGGAACAGTGATTGTTATCCTGTTTGAAAACAGATTTCACTTCTGTGGGGTCACCAAATCCTCTTATGCTTTGAACATTTGCTTTTACTGGATGCCCTGCCCTTCCCAGTGTGCCACCTCTAAAACCAGGAAGCACATGGAACTTCCTCTCCATCCGGCTACTGAACAGGAAACATTAGAATCTTGGACAGCCAGGGATATGCTGGCTGGAAAGTTTGGTGGACAAGCAGAAAAGGAATTGACGCACTCTCAAACATTGCTTCCAACTGGCAGGCCATCAAGATTTCATGTGCCCTCTCCCATCATCCCCCAAACTGAGGCAATTTTGAAAAATTAGTATGATGACCTCATGCACAAATACTGGAAATTGGACTAATTAGTCTGGAAATAGGCTTGAGAAAACCTCTCATCCATGTTGCACGCACACCAGCTGTGCCAAAGCCATGCTCGTTCCAGACTGTGCACTTCCTGTCCCTCTTGCTTGTCAGTATTTCTGTGATGTGCACAACACATTTGCTATCTAGAGAGGCAGTAAATTTAGCTGATTTGCTGATACATAAACTTGGTTTCGCTGTATTGTTTCATCAACATTACACAGGGACATAAGCCTCATTCGATGTGCTAGAGTGTGTATAAAATAAGATGGGATGGATCCTTCTCACCGAGCCATCTGTGTACACTGTAGCTTGTTTGTTGGCAGGACATTTCATCTCAGAGAAATATACTGTACACCTGACTGTATGGAATATTTCTGGGGTCTGACAAAACCCTGATTTTTTCAGGTTTTCCATTATTAATTTTAACAAGCAGAAATAAAAATTCCATACTAGTGTGAGTGTGCACATACACATACAAGCACACAGATATATGGTTTTATATATGCACACATACATGCTTATCCCAGCATTCAATATTTAGAGGGACAAACTAACCAAAATGAACACAAGCTAACCAAAATGAACACAAGCTAACCAAAATGAGACTACCAAACTTTTCATGACTACACTGTGATTTTGTTAAACCAACCCTCTCCGCCACTTTGTTTGCAATATATTTTAATTATAATGCAAAAGCTTCACTGTTACAAGTCAGGTAGATACAAGCCACTGCATATGCAAGAAGAGCAGAGAGTGGTGTATATGTAATAAAAACGCATCTCATTCACCTTTAGAAAACATGACCTGAATATTTCTATAGACAAACTCGCTTACCACCTGCAAGCTATTTTGAAGCTGCCAGCAATAATAATGTAATCGACACCCTTGTGGAAATGTCTGAGTTAAGTCACTAACATTGCATCTTCCTGTAACGGTGAAATGGAAGATGTGAAACCAGGGCTCATCTAGCAAGAAAATTAAAGATAGCAAATGTAGAAGGATAAACACTGGGTAAGACTGCTTTTTGATTGCCAGTTTGTTTGCAAACAGACAGACATGACTTTAGCTACTGCTAATGAAATAAGTAGAGAAAATGGGAAAGATTAATAGATTTTTAAGGCCAAAAGGACTATTAGATCATCTAGTCCAGTGATTCTCAACCTGGGAGTTGTAGCACTCGAATTTAAAAATGGTCAGTGATGGTGAATCCATCACAAGCCTTGATAAATTGTTCCAGTGGTTAAATGCCCTCACCATTAAAAATTTACACCTTGCTTTAACTTCCAGCCATTTGATGTTATACTTTTCTCTGCTAGATTTAAAAGCCATTTAATATTTGTTCCCCGTGTAGAGACTTCTAGACTGTAATCTGCACCTTGAAGTCTTTAAACCATGATTTGAGGACTTTAATAGCTCAGACATAGGTTAGGTGTTTATTACAGGAGTTGAAGATTTGGTTTTGTGAGAACTTGTCCACAATACTGAAGACTTGCCACACGGTATGTCTGTTCTGTGTACGAATTGAAGTACAATCGTATCTCTTTACTGAATGTATTTTATATGTTGACTCACAAACTAAGTTTAATTAGACTCCCCATTCTGTTAATCTGTGTGCAAAGCATTTTCCATTTAATTCATTATCCTACAGTTACACCCAGATCATATTACAGAACCATTAAACAACATGGAATTGAATCTGGTCCTACCTGTTCCACAAGCTACATGTAATCAAGCATTTAACTGTCAAAAAGTGGAGCCTCTTGAGTAACTACATTAGTTACGGTCTCCTTATTCACTGTCCAAAGTCGCATCCGGTTTAAACCAGTATTTAAAGGTGCCTGGAATGAACATGCTAACTGTGATGAATCGGATTCATTTGTGTAAAATGAATCCCGTTTTTTGTCTCCTTCCCCTGTCCTTAGCCTTTATTTGTCAGCCTAAGCCTAGGGACAGTTGTGAATGTTTGAAAAACACCCATTATATAGTGGGCATCACCACAAATAAAAGTGAATAGCTATAAAACAAAAAAAATGCTACATTACTGCTCTACATTGAGTATACTTTCATACCACCAAGTCAGTGTACATTACATATTATCATGATGGGTAGATACTGCAGTAATGGGTGGTACAGAAAAAAAACCCACGACTTTAGATAGCTGAACTGTTAGTGACACACAGTTAAGGAGACTAAACATTTCCATTCTAAGCCTATATATTCAGTCACTCATATTTTTGTGAAACTTTTACCTCTGAAGTTGAAGTTCTCCACACTTGGTCTTTACCTAAAGGAGAGCACTTTTTTGGAAGGTTTGAGCTTGAAGGAAAATGGTTCAGCTATTTTCTAGTCAGAGGAGAGTAAATGGATACACATTTCACATTATAAAATAATTCCTTCACTTAAACAAAAAAACAAAAATCCCAGCTCTATGGCCAAAGTGACTGAAGACGGAAAGATGAGATTTGGCAGAGAAAAAGCCCCACTGTGGAGATATGCCTTGGAGTGTTCCTGTGAGCATAGATTTTTATTTTGGCCAAGTCATGAGTCTTTGCCAACTACTTTTTGGTTTGCAAAGGAAGCATTAAAAGGAATAGCAGTATTTTTGAACAAACATGGAGTAATGTTTAAAAAAGAAAAAGTGCACTTGCATGTGTATGGTAAGTTAGCTATATAGTCAAAATTGTATTTAAGGCGACTGGTGAATGAGGCAGGGTTCCACAGGAGCCCAGATTCATTCAGACCACATCCTGTCTGTTTTACTGCAATCCTTAATATAACATACAGTATAAGTGTCACTCCACTGCCTCACTTAAGGGCCCTTAACTCCAGGTTAAATTCTGTGAAGCTTCAGAAGGGTACAGCTACGCCGCAATCACAGCAGATGTAGACATATCCAAGCTTGAGTATGTATGTCTACACGTGCTGCAGTCATACCTTTGAATTGCAGTGCAGACACTGAAATGCAGAACAGGGAGTGTTCTTCTAAAGGTGTGAGAAATAGGGAATTACAATGTAAGGCTGCATGTGCAGCATTAGCTTTGTCCCCTTACATGGCTAAATTATGATATTTCTGAAAGACTATGATCATTTAACTAAAAGACTACTATATAATGTTGTACGATTTCTTTCCTACAGTCTTGTACAGTGCACAGTTAATACAACAAGGTTCTGCAACAGCTCCTGCCTCATTGATTTCATTTCTTGTTGTTAAGCAGAACTCCATCTGTATTTAACATTGTGGAAAATATTGTATGAAATATTGATTGGCTGGGCAACCTCAACTTTGGCACTTCACAACTATACATTCTTTGTGTTTTTTTGAAGAGTTTTCTGTGCATGTTGAATGCTGCATTGGACACAAAAGGAAGACAAGATCCTAAGAAGATTACAAATGATGTAGCCAAAAATGCCAAAAAAAACCCCAACTACTAAAAACAAAATCAGTCCAACATGACCTAAACAAGTATGAGTGCAGATAAGGTTGTGTGAGAGCCTTTTTCATAATGTGGGGTAGTATTTGGGCTCAAGTAGTAAATGTTAAGAAGGGATCTGAATGACAAGAAAGTGGGTTCTTGTCTCAGAAATGGATGAAGAGATACCGTTCATACAGGAAGAAAGTAAAACTAGACTAAGAGTTCAGAGCTACTACCTTAGTGTCCTATTACCACAGAGATTTCTTTTTATGTTCACATTTGGAGAGTGTCAGAAAACAAGTCAAACCACCAAAAATTATTTCAGTTGAATTGGGATGTGATTGATGTTTGCCTAATTCACCCGTATCCAACTTGAACTCTTCAATGGAAAGTTTGAATCAGTTGCTGGGAGGCTTTCCACCCTGCATGATGTCACTTCATTAAATCCATTTCTCGCTTCATGTTTTGGCACTCTGAATCACTGTGGAATTCAAGCCTGAGCCTCAGGCAGCCTTCTGATTTCATCCAAGCCCAAGCTCCAAAAATGATTGACCTGTTTAGGTACTTCTGCAAATTCCATCACCAGAATGCCCGATCTTCATGCACACTGCACAGCCATTTTGTAGGCTGTGAACATATGGCCATAGGAAACTATGTGCAAGACATCTCCATGTGGTAAGGGGGTAACATGGTCTTTAATTTTTCCCCCTAACACATGCAGGTAACAGCCACTCATCAACACCTTGAACTCAGTTTCCAGAGCTTGGACCTTGCAAGCACCTGCAGAATTTGCATGACAATAGGAGATTTCCACATACCGATTAACATAGAAACAAAGATCATACTAACTTTGCAAAAGGTGTTGGTTTGCAATATGCCAATTCATATTGTCCAATTCCTTCTAAAAAGGTACTTTGTGAGTGACCATAACCTTCATTTTTAGGCAGATACCTTTTTCATTAAACGGTATTATTTTCCTGAGTGATAAACAAGCACATATATCTCGGTCTGAGAAGCTCTCTATTGGAGGGCTGACATCTTGAATGAACTTAGGTGACCTTTTAGGATAGAATCAGAGAGGTAGCCATGTTAGTCTGGAATAGCAGACTGTTACCTCTTTTAGGATAGTACATTCTAGTATCAGACTAATCTTTTGTGCAAGCCAAAAGCCCATTCAAGATTATTTGTATCAAAACACAGCTGTCTGGATAAAGGAAGCCATATATTTGCATCATACCACAACATTAAGCAGCATGCCAACCTCTCTCTTTGAGGGGTTTCATCTTCTTGTTCTCACTCCTTATCAAAACATACAAAAGTTTTTGAACGCATGGAACCAGTCTTCAGCAAAATCGATATGCAAAATAAACAAACACCTTTCACATACTGAGGCTGTTAACGAAATTGCCAGACTGCACATTTGTAAAACCTGGGGTTTAATCAACGAGATTGGAGGCACCAACACAATCCTGATTATCTTCACTCCAGAAAAGAATAAGGGACTTTCCTTGTAAATAATTTAACTGTTTCCCTGCTTTCAGGATGTGCAAGTGCCTTGGGATTGGATTATCCCATCACATAGCATCCCTGATTCAGGACAGCACATGCTGAAATCTGTTCCTATTGAGCATAGGCTATTCTGAATAAGGAGATCTTCCTGAAGTTGGGGTACAGATGAATAACTTCATCAGTGCCATATCCTACAGTGGGAGAACAACAAGGCCCTGGCTGTAGTTTCCTATACAATATCCATTTAAGTGTATTAAATATTGTGGCATTCTAGTAAGATGAAACAATCATGTGACCTTTTAATAACAGATGTTAGTTTGATGCTGCCATATTGGACCTGACAGCATCCAAAGTACTCCTATACTCGTAAGAGTTCTTTTCCCTTTTCATTGTGCTGTGACCAGCACTGAAATAATAGTAAAACCATAAGTCACTAAAGGTTCTTCCCCCCCCCCTACACCCTAGATGCTGAAAGAAATATCATATTTTGGGACATCTACCCAGCGGATTTAAGCCTGGGCTTAATCCATGATTTGATAACCTGTGGTCCTAAAAAGTCTACAAGGGTAACAGAGCCAGTCAATTTAATCTTAAAAATCAAAAACGCAGGAAATGTTCAGTAGCCTACTGCCATCCTCTATTAGCACATTGCTCCTAGGTTTAAGATTTTACAGACGCACATACGTATCTCGTTAATAAAAAGCAATTTTCCCCTCAAGAAATGCTATACCTGTAACTTGGAATTTTAAAAAGTTTCTTGGAGCTAGAAAATATAGATCAATTAAAGATTTGATGTGGAATTAATTTACATTGGAATACACAGGGTCTCTGTGCTGATATTATAGCCATCCTGATAACATGAGTATAGGTCAAATTATTCCAGTATGAGTCTCAAGAAGGGATCAACCATCAATTCCAGTCAGGACCTGATACAACCAATGATATTAAATGTTCCATTTCACAGTGTTACAATAGCTTCCCAATAGGATGCATTACAGCAGGTTTATGTAATGCCTAGGAACTATATTAGAGAACTGGACTTTCAGAAAGGGCTTGATGAGCTTACCTCTCAACTTGCAGTCCCTGAAATGAGGGACAGTTTTTTTTTACTGAATACTGTTATTAAAAATATGTATAAGCATGCAAAGAGCCTGGAACTTATTATCATGAAACTAAACACTGATTCTGTGTGCCAAAAGCATACCTTATGTAGAAAGCCACTGGTGACAAAATAAAAAGTCCATTTTCTCTAATGCTCACTGTTATTGAGTTCTGTGGTTGCAGAACCAGCCCTGAACATGTCCAGAGACCCCTCCAAATGGAGGGGGGCAACCCCAGCTTCTAGTATCCCCAGAGATCACCTCCTCTGAGTATGTGAGGGCAGTCTGTGCCCCTGGAAATCCCAGAGATCCTCAGAGTGGGGAGAGCCCCAGCCCACACAAATGTGAGTAGGCAGCCTCTGGACATCTCAAAGCCCCTCTCTCCCCAACTGTATGTGTGTGAGGACAGAGGCCTGGCTTGGAATGCAGTGATGGAGAAGGATGGGGTTAGAGCAGCGTTCCTCAACCTTTTTCCTCAGTGGCCCCTTTTTGCTGTTCCGTCTCCACTTGTGGCCCCAGGGTATGTCCGCTGAATAGAAAGCTTCCGCTTTCTGTGGCTTTTTGGTGGGACAAAAATAGACTGCTTGCCTGTTCGGCGGTCTCCAGGGCAGGATCGGTGGCATTGCCGGGGTCTTGCTCACCCCCATCGGTGCACGCAACCCACTTTGAAGACCACTACTCTAATACATGTGTTAGTCTATAAGGCGCCACAGGACTCTTGTCACTTTTGCAGATCCAGATTAACACAGCTACGTCTTTGATACTGAATATTGCAATTGGCACGGATAAAATGAAAGACAAAACAGCAGCAACCACAGTATCAGGCAGTAATGGACAAAATCTGACATATGCTCAAACAGCATCTGGATGTCAGCAGCAGAGTGGGAGGACCAATGGAAAAATCGTAGCAGCACTCAAAGCATTTTCAACTTGCAAGTAGCCTCAGATGCAAAGGGTATCTTTTCTACAAATAATCAAGGATCTGGAGAAATAGCTAAGGATATTGCCAAACTATACAAGGTGACTGACTTGTGCAATAACTAGATCTTAAAATATTAACTATTTAGTGATGGACTACTAACAGGGACAAAAGATACAGCTCAGATAAAAGTACTTGGAGAACCCCCACTACTCTACCAACAGCTATAGACAAAAGTAGTGAACAAGCTCACATCCCAGTGCAGAGCAGACAGACCATTCAAGCAGTAGCACAGAGAAAGCATGAAAATACCTGGGAATAAAAAACAAAAAATAAGTAAAAAAATTGTGTAAAAACAAAGGCGCAGAAGAGAAACAAAATGCAGAGACAGGCCTGTGGTATTGTGGAGAACAAAAGAACAATGGAAGAGGCTCTGCATGTGGGATCATATGCAATAATTGTGAGTAGAGAAATCATCATGGCTAAGCTCGCAGACAAAAATACAAAATGCACCATATCAAGGAAGAAAACGGTGAATCAAAAGAAGAGTTGTTTGCATATATGACATTAATGCAGTGGAAAACAATCTGAGATTTACAAGCCTTCTCTCCCTCCCCCCTTTTGGCCATCACTAGATGCAAAGACAAGGCAATAGCACACAAACAGGAAATTGAATGTCAAATAGAGAATGGGGCAGACGTGAACGTGCTAGGCTACAAAAAAACTTCCTTAGGAATGTGCAAGAGAAGAAAGCAAAATCATGACCCAAGCAAAGCTAAATAAAAATTATATGATTGCACGACAGGACAAAGTATCACAAGCAGAATATTCAGGAAAAGTATACATGCTGGAATTTCTGAGAGTACAAAACATTACAGAAGACATTACTTTCACTAAAGCAAGGAAATGCATAAACTTGGTGACACTAAATCTGAGACAAATGATTCATACACAGATGCATACTTTTTTGTTTTGCTTATCTAGAGCTGACAGAAATGCACTGTGGCTTCCTTGCAGACAAGCTTATAAAAGGTTACAAGATGTTTTTAAGGACTGCGATGCTGTCCAGGTATGCTACACCTGGAAATAGAAAAAATGATTGAGTCAGTCCCATATCTGCCTTGTAGAGTAGCTATTGCATTAAAAGAAAAAAATAATGAGAGCAATAAGGATAAACAAAAGCTTCATTGCTAAAGTCACTGAGCTCACAAGTTGGATATGCAGCTCCATAGCCATTGAAAAGCCAGGCAAGTTGTGTATAAGCATAGACTCAAGCAATTTAGACCAAACCACTAAAAAGAGCTCACATCAAAATGCCTACAACTGAGGGAATTTTACCTGACTCTGCAAAAGCCAAAATGTCCTCCGTACGCAATACCAAAAGACAAATACCTGCAAGTGCTACTGGTCAAGGAAGGCAGCTATCTAACCAGCAGGTGGACCTCTGGATGGTTGAGAATGCTGGTTGGAATCAACCTGCAATGGAAAAATATCAGTGCCCTCCCAGCAACACGTATTAACAGTACTCACAGGAGTCAGCCTTAAGCAGAGGACATTCTCGTATCTAGATACACAGAGCTTGATCTCGATCTGCCACAGCTTTATCTGTCTGCTAGAAAAGGCCCAGGAATAAATCTATCATTGAATAAAACCAAGAAATTTCAATTATGTGCAGTACTATACAGGAGACACTTGCTGACCTCTCAACTCATACCACCTGACCCCCAAAAAGGTCTAGCCAATACTGCAGGTGCCCACGCCTAAGAGATATTAAATGAGTTCAGAAGGTAATAGGATTTGTAAGAATGACAGTTTCTTCCAAGCCTCTCAGATGCAGGAGAACCCCTGAGCAAATCAAGATGCAGTTAAGGACATAGTCACCTCAATGTGATAGTCCTCATGCATATCAAGGAGCTAGTCACCAACTAACCCATTCTGAAATACTACAATATGGATGAAGGGACAACCATACAATGTGATGAAAATGAGAGAAAGCTTGGGGCATCACCTGTACAAGAAAAGGGACAGCTATTAGCTTTCATGTGAAGGTCACTAACACCAACAGAACAAGATATGCTCACGTAGAAATGGAAAGTCTCACAATAGTGTTCTCATGTGCAAAGTTCAACCAGTATGTTCAAGGACAGGAAACCATTAGTGGTGTATCAGTTTCTACTTGAGAAAGCATTTTAAAAAGCCACTGCTAGCAGCCCCAAAACACCTTCAGTGCATGCTACTGAAACTGCAATGTTACAATTTACAAGCATACTACAAGAAAGGGGCTGAGGTGTACATAGCTGACTTTTTATCCAGAGCAGCCCTGCAACACGAAGAGCCGGCAACTAAACAAGAATGTGAGATCCTCAGTTTGATAGAAAGCGGAGCCAGTTATGTGCCAGATTCAAGGCAGGAGCTGGAAGGAATCTGAGAGCAAACTATACAAGACAAAGATGTATGACGTGCTCACATCCATCATTCTGTCAGGATGGACAGACACTAGGGGAAAAACCCCACCTGCCTCCCAAGAATACTGGAACTAACCAGACGAGTTGAACATACAACAGTTGAGCAATCAAATCATAATACTCAGATAATTGAGAACAGAACCTCACTCAACAATACACGAGAGCCATTCTGGAATGGAAGCCTGTATCCAGAAAGCTGGCTGGTGTATATACATCTCTAAACATGACAAAGAAATCTGAGACCTGGTGAGCAGTTGTGGTACATGTGAGGAAATACAAGCCAAGCAGCAAAAGGCGACAATGAAAATACACTGTCCTCTATGGAGCTTGGACTTTTTCATTGCAAATCACACACAAAAACTAATTTATTACTGTAGGTTTCTATTCAGACTTCTGGAAACTAAATGAACTGTCAAATACTAACAAAGTAAACATCACAGAGCAACAAAGCATTTCAGCAGGAATGGTATTGCAAACAGTGTACTTTTAGATCCCAGTTTACTCTCAGTGAGTTCGGTCAACTTACCCAGGAATGGGAATTCCCTATCACATCCTGGTCATACCACAGCCAGTGAAATGACAAAGCAAACTCAGGATATGCCTTCACTACCCGCCGGATTGGCGGGTAGAAATCGATCGGGGATTGATTTATCACGTCTCGTTTAGATGCGATAAATCGATCCCCAAAGGTGCTCCCCGTCCACTCTGGAGCTCCAAGTCGCCAAGAGGCCCAAGTGGAGTCAACAGGGGAGCCTGCTGACGCCATGAGGATGCCAGGTAAGTCGACCTAAGATATGCTGACTTCAGCTACGTTATTCATGTAGTTGAAGTTGCGCATCTTAGGTCGACCTCTCTCGCTAGCATAGACCAGGCGTCAGTTAAAATTGATAAAGCTACTAAAGAAAGCTGCAAGAAGACAACCAGTTTGGGGTCTCTGTGCTACTTCTTGACAGCCTGCCCTGAGGTTGACACTCATGGTCATGAGCCACTCTAGGCAACATGGCACCCACTCTCTGAACTTTCCTTTCCAACAGCTTGCCAGTATCTCTATTGACTCCCTCCCCCCATCTAGTCAGACACTGGATTATCTTCACATATTTATCATGCAGATAGCTCAGATCATCTGAAATCTACCCTAATATCACATTTTTCAGAGCACTATACAAGTATTAATGCTAACCCAGCCCTAAGGAAGAAGTTGCAAGTTTAAATGTTCCCATTTTACAACTAGGAAAACAAAGGGCTAAATTTATTCCTAGTGTAAGCGGTGACAGAAGTAAACCTGAGCAGGGCCAAATCTGTGTTAGTGAGGTTAAAACCAGTATTTTCAGAAATTACCACTGATTCGGGGAGTATCTAAATCTTTGGGACCAGAAGCTTCTACAGCATGATTCTCTGCCATGGAGAGTACCCAGGAACTCAGAGCATCTGGGAAAAACAATTAGACCAAAACGATGAGACCCAAAAATCAGTGGCCACTTTTGAAAGTTCAGCTGCATGCAACTTTCCTAGAGGGTCAGATCAGGCTCCTATTGAAGTCTATAGGAAAATTTTCACTTACTTCAGCAGGAGTTGGATCAGATTCAGGGTGAATTGTGGCAGAGACTGGGTTAGAAGAACAGGAACTCCTGTTTTTTAGTCCCGTCCCTAGTCTCCTAAACCACACTGCCTCATGCTTCAAAAGTCTTACAAACACATCACACCACTGAGCTTTTTGTTTAAAACATGGATTTTGTGAAGGCTTTATTGGGATTTAAAGTGTTTATGCTTTTTCCATTTGAAGTCTTTTAGTTACTATTAAAACAATCTGAGATTGCGCTGGATGGAGTTTAGCATCATCCATTGTCAGTTTATTCCATAAAACTTTTGAAATAATGGAACTTGAGGTAGTTATTCTGCCCACACACACTGTATAAATTTATCAGCGCCTCTCATCTAACACCTTATGAAATTATTCATATTTTTCTTCCAAAACACGCGGCTTTGGCTCCAGGCTGTGTTTTGACAGTGTGCACTTTAGTTTGAGTGAGGATAGGCTCGTCTTACATTGGGACATGAATCCTGTTGTAGCTTCAACAACAAGTCTTTGTGCAGTGGAGTTATTCCAGTGGGTCTCAAACTTTTTTTGGTGATGCCTTTCACACAGAGTCTGACACCCCCCATAAATTAAACACACTTTTAAATATATTTAACACCATTATAAATGCTGGAAGCAAGTGGGGTTTGGGATGGAGGCGGACAGCTCACAACCCCATGTAATAACCTCATGACCCCCTGAGGGGTCCTGACCCCCAGTTTGAGAACCCCTGAGTTATTCAGTATCTTCACTACTTGACTTGTAAGGCAACCCAGTGACTCCTGATTAAATTAAGGGCATTTGATGGTTCCCAAGGAAAGACCTAGGTTGGGCTATGCAGCTGATGCAAATCTTTTTGGTCCTGTAACTAAGCTGAAAGGGCTGCAAGAACATCTTATTTCATGGGATTCTGGCACTTCTTGTTAGTTGCAAGGTAAGGAATAAAGATTTTTTTTTTTTTGGTGGCATTTCAGTTTTGGCCAAAATAGAAAATGAAAAGGTGCACAAAAATGAAATAAACTTTTTCCCACTACCCTCAGAAGTCTGAGGTTAGGATAATATTTCAGACCATTCTTAATCTACTAGAGAACCATTAAAATGAGCTGAACACAAGTGATTAAACTTTTACAGGGTGAGCTTAGCTTTCAAAAGGTCTTCAAGTCCTGACTTGTGCCTGATTTCCTCTCAGATGGGAAAAATAAAATAAAATCCTGGGACTTTCAGTCCAGGGATAATTGAATCTCTAGGTACAGCAAGACATTCTGGGAAAGTTGCCATGGAAGTGTAAAAAAAAAAAAATAATCAGTCTTTCCTCAGACTAGACAGGCCTGAAATGAAATAGTGGTGTCATTGGGTCTCTAGAGGCAAAGTGCCCTGGAGTGGCTTTGGAAGTGACTAGGAAAGAAGCCACACCCTGGTGTGTCCCTCGCTGCATACTGAAAGAGACTCCCCTGCAGAAAACAGCAGCTGCTAAGAGAACTCTAGTGCTGGAGTCTGATCAAGACCTGCGAGAGGTTCTCAGCTAATAACGGAGCTAAGAAAGGGAGGAGCCCAGGGGGACTGTGCTGAAGAAGCCTGGGGAAAGGCTGGGTTGGAGGTTCAAGCAGCAAGCAAGCATAGGAACTTGACCTGAGAGAAGAGTGAAGTGGGATGTCTGAGGACAGAGGGGGCATAACCTTTATAACTGAGAAGCACTATTCTAGACTGGTAGAGCATCAACCTGAAAATGTTAAGGAACACTGGTTTAGAGTATCAGGCCAAGACCTCATGAGATAGAGAGAGGATATGGGTCGCCCTCCCTATCTCAGTAGGGCCACCATGAAGTGGTGGCTGAGACCCCTGTAACCAAGTGGGTGAAGGGATGCTGTCAGGGCTCTACAAACAACAAGGCAAAGGCCATATAGGACTCTGTACAGAGGGCTCTGAGCCAGAAAGGGTGAAGGGTTTGGGGGCACCTTTGCATAGTCAGCTTCTGCTGTTTCTAGGCTTTGTAGCCTAGACTACATCAGATTTATGATGCCAAAAAAAAAAAATCATTTGTTTCCTTGTTTCTTTCTTCTGGAGTGGAAAAAACATATACATCCACAGAGAAGAGTCATTCAAGAAATCCCAGGATTGCCCCTAAAGGCTTATGATACTCAGATGTGGATTCAGAAAACTGATTGTCCTGCTGCCCTGGGTCACTTGTAAATGACCACCCAGCTCCTTTCATCACTATTCTGCAAATCTCTTTATTCAACTTTCCTGATAAACCACCACACCTGAAATGTCGGCCACACAAAGTGATCTTAAAATAGAAGCTCATCAGGTTCTGACCAGATTAGTCAACTGGCAACAGGCCCAACAGATGATTGGTTGTTCTGATCTAATGGCTACATGTGCCTACAACAAATCTGCCTTTCCCACTGGTTCTAGGGGTTGGCATCACACAATAATCATGACACTATTTCCAGCAGGGAGTGCATGTAATAGGCAGTGAAGGTTTTAAACGAGTCTGTGGTAAAGCAGGTAAACAGTTACTGAGACTACCATTAAGCAATGCCAAATGCTTAATGCTAAACAAGCCATTCTGGATTATGGGTATTTCCCAATATAATGAAATTTAAATGTGAAATCCATTTAGAATCCATTAAAATAAAACACCTTCTGCAGTAACCTAACACAGTTACTGTTGCCCTAACACAAGAAAGTCTGGTTCAAGTTCAGTGACTATATAAATGGAGCTGTAAGCTGTATGTCAGGAATAAGTGTAATTTACCAAGTTAGAGCTCAACTCTCATTTACTCTATGGGTCCTTGACACAGATGTGCCAGAAAAGTGTCAAGAGACCTCATTATAAATAAGAACCAAGACCTTAGTATTCAGCAAGGTCCAAAGCAGAGGTATCCTACACCAACTTGATATCCCCCCACCCCCAAACAAACAAACAAAAAAAACACCAACCACTACCACCATTCCTGATCACTGCTATCTGAGCATCTGAAAGAGGAGAGGGAATCCAAGAGGACACCCAATTACAAACTACGTCAGAGGAGCAGATATGATTCCAAATCTTCTGGTTACTTCCATAGCTTGCAAGTACTACTTTTCTGCACAGTCATAATCAGGCCTAAAACTGAATTTATTAGGGTCAAGAAGATTTAGCAATTTCAGCAAAGTTATACTAGGTATGAATTTGGTTCATGGGAATTAGTACCACCTTAGTCTAGGCATCACTTTGGCCCTGAAAGCATTGAAGATGATAGGGGCATAAACTAAAGAGGAGATTTGTTTTATTTTGTACCCTCCTGAGTGGATTTCCCTACTTCTACTCTCTCACTATGCAAGTTGTGTTCATTCTGCACACCCATTGAATACCAAAACATTGCAAGCTTCATTTACACAAGATGTGCATCTTACACTATTGCTGAATTTGGCCAAAGGTTTTTTTTGTTTTTTTTTTAAATGTATGACTTGAAGTTGCATTTTAGCTGACTTGGATTCATGTTCTGTAGGATGTTGCAATGGATCCTAATTTATTGTATTAAGAATGGGCAATTTAACCTAAACATTTTAATCTCCAATGAGAAACTGAGGAACTGGAATTAATTTTCAAATTGGACACAATAAACCAAGGGCTAAATAGAACTTGCAAATGGTTCTCTCATCTCATTAATTGATTGCATTTCCCTCATTAATTTACCTTCATTAGTTGTTATCTCCTGCCAGACACAGACATCCATTTCAAAAGGTATTTTTTTTTCTCCTGATGATAATGGCCCATCCAAATTTAACAGCCTCTTAGAATTGGTATGGTAATGTACAACTTTTTTTTTTTTTTTTTGCTTTCTGTGTGTATAAATGCATCTTACTTCTGTTCCATTCTATGCATCCGATGAAGTGGGCTATAGCCCACGAAAGCTTATGCTGAAATAAACTGGTTAGTCTCTAAGGTGCTACAAAGTCTTCCTCATCTTATTTATTTTCATCATGCTTCATGAAATTTGGTGTTACTAGAGTAGGGTGCGGTGCTGGCCTATGCTTCCCGCAGCCCCCATTGGACCAGGACGGCGAACCGCAGCCAGTGGGAGCAGCGGTTGGTGAACCGGCAAGTAAACAAACTGTTGGGGGCCGCTAAGGGTGCATACCCTGCAGTCCCGTGTGCCAACGGTGCTAATCCCTGTACTAGAGCAACTGTCCTCAGTTCTTTAATGGGCAACTATCAATTTTAAAAATCTTTTCTGAAGGGCCAGTCCTTTCTTGAATCACTGCAGGTTCTCATATTCCCTTGTATAGCTCATTGTGCCTTTACAACAGAGCATCACTGCTGATCTTCAACCTTGCTGATCAGCCATATTACATTGCTGAAGTCTGACAATGTAAAATGAATCATTAGCTATCAATTATTTGCAGCACAAACATAGCAATGTTTGACACACTGATATCTTGTGGTAATTTTAAAGTACCTTTGGATGGGGGCAGTGGGCAGATTGTATGCATTTTATAAATTTTGCATTAGACAATTGGAGGAGACATGCAAAGAAACTCCTCTGATACCTCATTCAGGGGATACAGCATTGCATTATACTACTGGAAACAGGATTTAGTGTCCAGTATGGCAAAATGCAATGACAGTAGCTGAAGTATACATCAGACATTCCCCTTCCACAAATTTTAACTAACGTCCTTAATTCCAGGCAGCTTCACTGTTCCAGCAACCATCATTCCTCTTTTCTGCCCCAGATGTGTAAGGTCTCATACCCACCACTACAGTAATAAACACTTGAATTGTTTGTTAAAAATCTGTATGAATTTACCATGCTCAGTATCTCCGTGACTGTAAGGCTAGAAGAAATCATCATTAATTTTCACAGTATTATTCCAAAGCCAAAAAGCTTCATTTAAAAGAAAACAGTGGAGGTTACTAAATGATAGTGCACTTATCTGTCACATCATTTAAAAGCAAGGAATCGAATCATTAAAGCACCATTAATCCTACTCTCCTGCTGAGGCAAATCAGCAAAATGCAATCTTAGTTAGGTGCTTATTATGTATTATGGTAAAGGCTGCTATTGAAAAGAGATTTTTTTAGATGAGATGGGGGAGGAGGGAAAATCGTGCCTTGCATATATGGAATACTTTTTCTTTTAAATGATTTAAAATCACTTTCAGAGGTAGGAAATCATCATAATTGTCCTAAGGACAGATATTTTGAAATAATCTTCATGATGGCACAGAAGTCTATTGGACAAGATGTAGGTCTGTTGTTTCAGAGGGCCCGCGTTCTGTTCCTTCCTTGAGTCTAGACTTCCCATGTAACCTTTGGTAAATCACTGAAACTCAGTTTAGTAACTTTCCTTACAGAAAAATATCCCCGAAAACTCATGTCCTGACTATATTTAAAGAAAAAAAGATATGCAACATTTCCCCACCTCCTTTGTGAGTAGTTTTTGGCCCAATTCTGATACTGTTGATATCAATGGATGGCATGTTTGGCTTTCACTTCAATGAGAGCTGGATAGATCACTGTAAGATATCTTTTCAGTATGATACTCACTATAGGTTGGTTCCATGAAACATACAGGTTCTTTTGTAGTTGACAGCTAATAGCAATCTTGCTTTATCAACAGTGGTAGAGGTATGTGTTTTTGGAAATGTAAGACCTGGGTATGTACCACTTCTAGCGATCTAGGGTTGTGAGGCCTAACTATGGAGAGGTACTTCCCCTCCCCCCACCCCCATGAAGGCTACAACACCAGTTTCATTATAAGGATTATTTTGATCTCCCTTTTAGCTTTAAAATGCTCATGTTTTTAATACCTCAGGATTAAGCTTCATTGTAGAACTAGTCAAAATCTTTTGCCTGTTTTCCCCTCCTAATGAAAAATAGAGGCTCTCAAACTTAGAAATTATGAAAAGTGTTATTTGAAAATAAATATAAACCCCCAAATTTTGTAATTTTATATTTTGAATGTCTGCTTTTTCTTCTCCCCCCTTTTTTCTCATGAATACAAACAGAATAAATAGGTTTACTCTTTTTGCTACTTTGTAACTTTTCAACACTTTCTCACCTTTGGAAAAAGTAGAGTGGCAAGAGGAAAAAAAATGAAAGGGGAATAAAAACCCTGGACATCATTCATTGTACTACACTTCTGACAAAAGGGGGAGAAAAAGGTAAAATTAAAAATAATTCACTTAAGGAAAACAGTACTCTTGAAGATTAACAGACACATAATTATGGAAAATGTCCATCACTGACGTTCTCCAAGCTCAGTATTCCACACTGTAACAGGGTTGGCCACCACCTGCATCCCCCGATGGCTCAGAGGTATCCTACTTCAGTTTCCCTTCTTGGTTCTTCCATGACTAAAAAAAAACAACAACAAAAAATAAGCCACCCTTACACACGTCCAATTACAGCCCTTCTCACGGTCTGCTTTCATCAACATAAAATTCAAACAAACACTCTCCTTCCTGCTCTGAGTCACTGGAAAAGACACAAGGTCTGGCCTACCTTTTCTACTTCCCAAAAGACAAAACAAAAGCTCTAGCCAAGCCAGGACTTTCTATTCAGCTATATCTCCCTTACCTCAGGGACTACTACAGGAGATTCTCTCATATCCCACCCCCATGTGGCTCTCTATACACTTCTGTTTTTCCACTGTCAGAGGTTGGGGTTAATCACATGATCATTTGTCATAGGATATAATGCATTCTCTTCACCTGGGGCACAGAATCAGCTGCATCACAGGTGATCTGAGAAATATCTTCCTTTAGAAGGGACATCCACTCTCTTATCCTTAGAACCAAGGGGAAATATACAGAAGCTGGGTTTTGTGTGAGTTGTTTTTTTGGTGGCGGAGAGAAGGAGCGCACAAAGAAATATTAGAATTAAAAATGGAGATAACTTTTTTTTATAGTGATCCAACTCAAAGACATTGATACATTTTATCAGACTTGCAGAAACATTCTTCTTTACCTTCAAACGAAGTCTAGCAGTTTTCAGGATAAACACATTTTTCAAAGCCAAGGTTATAGGATTGCTGAACATAGTCATGATTGCAATTAGCTTCTATTAAAACTCTGAAGAGTCTGCTTTTTCTGCATTTTCATTTACTGTGCTTTCCTTCACAGCCTTAGCTTGCAATTTATCCAAGTCCACAGTTGTAAATTTGACATTTGCTGTTTCAAAGCTGGTGTGCCTGGGGACAGCTGTGATAGTATTATTGTGTAACTCAGTCTGCAGGTTTGCAGCCCAGTTTGTTATTTGGATGTTTGATGCTGTACCCATACTATGTTTAATGAGTGATCACTGGGAACATGATACTTGACAGAGAGAAAGTTATTAGACAGTGTCTGGTTTTAACATCTAGGTTTGAAGATAGTAATCTGACTTAATATGTGGTTATGCTAAGGCAAGTGAAAATAATTAGCAATATAATTTTAATTCTGCTTTGCTTGTATGAATGTCTATTTTTATAGAAGTGAAGACAAAGTAAGAGGGTGGACAAAACCTTAGTGTAATGAAACAGAAGAGGAGTCTATCTCACGGGTTTCTCTCAGAAGCAGATAGTGCATTTATCAGATCTTTTTTTACTATTCTTCATGGAAATATAAATCGCTACACAAGAAGGATCAAACGAAGCTATTTTCTAATGCTGTGTGGCTAGGAAGAGACTATTGAGAACCAGAAAGATTTAAACTCTAAAGAATCCTGATCTATCATGAATCTTGCAGACGCTGGGAACTGCTTTGTTGGGTGGGGTTTTTTGTTTGGTTGTGTTTTTTTGGAGGGAAGGGGAGGAGGGAAAGAATAGGTAACTTCTAACTCTCTCTCTTCCTATCCTCTTTGCAGATGTTTATTCGCCTCCCATTCCTTTCCACATCCTATCAAAAATGAGAGATGCTGCTACCCAGGGAGTAAAAAACAGGTTCAGGACTGTGACAGGACACCTGGCCCTGATTGGGGAAAGCTGGAACAGCTGCTGCCTATTCAGGGTGGGATTGGATAAAAGCCCCTGGGGAAGGCTACTGGGGCAGCTGGAAAGGAGGTAGAGCTGTACCAAGGGAAAGGCAGTAAGGGGGAAGTGGAGAAGAAATAGCTTGCCCTCTTGCTCATAGATTGTAAAAACGGGACTATGTGTGTGATCTAAAGGTGGTGGGGAACACTCCTTGTAAATAAAGCACCAGGTGAGCACTGCAACAAAGGCTCTGAGTGACTTTCTGAGTCAAGCAGGGGGCTGGAGCCAGGAGGGCCCTGCAGGAATCTCATTACAATGACCCAATCTACCCGATCTTAAATTTCTAAAGGCCAGGGAACTATCCCATTGGAACATCTTCTTGAAAGGTTTTCAAATGTTCATTATGTAAATTATCATCTGACAGTCCCCTCCCCCCCTTCATAAGAGGGGTTGTAGGACTATATTATTCTTCCTGCACTATAAGGTTTCCTCTGCAACTTATGTTATGGGAGACTAAATTCTATATCTTATTTATAGTATTTCTAATTATGTATCCATTAAGTGACAGTTGCACTTAGTAGAATAGGAAGCTAGCCTGAAGCAATCTAACTGTGTTTTTGCAGGTTGACTTCAATTATTTCAAGGAGCTGAGCTGGATGTACTAATATGCAGCCCCACACACTCAGGACAGATTCAGAATGGCAACATAAGTCTACATTGAGGCTACCGGCATTAAAAAGGTACTCAAATATTGGTCCTGCTATATATCCAGTAGCCAAGACTCTAAGCAATGTATATTTTGTATGGATATCTTTTTATCCAATTGTAGGCAATTATGGTGTTTTGACCCTTACTATCATCCCCCAATCTTGTCAGAAATATTTTTGATATTCACCGATCTGAGCCATTCAAAAATTCCCATGTAGATTAGGCTTTAGATTCCTAACTCCCTGGGAGAGGGGGGATTGAAAAGCATTCTCAAATCTGCTATTAGAAAGATACTACACAAAAGTATGTATTCAAGAGAAAAGTTTTGTAGTCTTTCCTGACAATTCAATTGCAGTCTAATCAAAAAGAACCAGAAGTGTTCTGTTGATTCTGTATGTTTCTTACCAATTCCATACTTTGGGTATTCTGTAAATCATTTCTCCATCCCCACCCCAAACACAGCAATGGTACTTCTTCTCACAGAGGATGCATTCCATGACAGTTTGAAGTTTAAAAGTGAACTTGTATTTTTAAGGCATTTTCTGAGCCCTCTGAAAGAATCTACAGTTTTTCTTAAGGAAAAAGTATTTTTTGTTGATAAATCATGTCATAATACAAATTGTTTGTATTACTTCAGTATTTCAGGTAGATAGATCCACTCTGGCTGATCAAAAGCCTTTTCAGCATCTTGTGCAGTTATTCTGGTGAAAAATAGGCCAAGGTGCAATGACATATAGCAACTACAATATATTTGCTATGGAACATCATTCAGGTATAAAACTAGTTAGATCATTATGTATCAGTGAAGTGACCACTTCCCTAAATGTTGTTTATTTTTAAAATGTGAATAAAATCCTACCTAAAAAAGCAATATTAATCTATAGAAGGCAGAGTTTATTGGGGCCTCTCCTTTCTCTGGAGGAAAAGAAGTCTCTGTGCTTCTGTGTACAGTGCTGGGTAAGTGCCAATTCCTCCCCAAATATCTTATAGTCTAGATAGACCAGAAAAACAAAGGACGGAGGGGGAAAATGGCAAGTCACTTTATCGCTGAGCCTAACATCACCCTACAGGTGAGATCTGGGAATAAAACTTTGGTGTGATGGGTTCCAGTCCCGTGCTCTGTCCACTAGACCCATACGGCTCTTCCACGTTTTTCATATTATATGGGGAGAGCCACAAACTTTTCTTTCAGCAGTGAGGGAATACCAGCTGCAGCTAACATTCTAATCCAGCATGTGTTGTTTGAACTCTAGACCTCTCCCTGATGTCCTCTTTATTGTATTTCTGTCCCTTCCCCTCCACAGAAAGAACATGAATGTATACCAACCTTTATAACTGACCTACTGCACAATGAACAGCGCTGATGAGGACTTTGACAGCTGATATATGTTCAATAACTGCCCTGCAGTCATTTATTAACATTTTGGTCAATGCACATTCAGTAAATTTATACCAGGAAATCCTTCTATTCACTCACAATCTCCAGAGGTGGATGAGCTGGGTGTGGGCACTGTTAACTGATCTCAGGAAAGCTGTGTATTCTGCAGACTGATGCTCCTGTTGGAAAAAAAACTCTTCTAGGAATGCTAAAAATATCACTCTTATCCTATGTCTTTTGCTTCACCAATGACACATACACACTCTCTCACACACAGGAGACTGAAGACACTCACTCCACTAGGTTTCCCTCACTTCTCTCACGTACCTCACCCTTCTATTTTAGTCTTCACAATTAGACCACTTCTAAAAGAATAGTGTGAAGAATTGTGGTTCTCAGAGCCGTAAGGGGGGAGACCTCTGTGCACAGAGTTCCCCATCCCACGTGAAAGGAAGTTTGTCACCTCAAAACATCACCCCTCTGCCACCTCTTTCTGCTTGTCTGGGGAGCTAAACAGGGGAGAGGTGGGGACCTGGCAGGCTGAAAAAGCCACTCCCGGTGCTCAATGCCAGGTTTAAGGATAAGGTGTTACACCCTTTTTCCACCAACCCCACTCCACCCCCACTAGGACAATATTGTGAAATCTACACAAGAGTCCCTTGAGAGAGATGTCCTCTCAGAAAATCCATTGACGAGAGCTCTACTGCAGGCAGGGTCAAGCTGACCCTATATTCTTGTGTGTGTATATATATAACACTATCTTGTGTTAGTCTGTAGCCACAAAAACAATGAGGAGTCTGGTGGCAATTTAAAGACTAACAGATTTCTTTGGGCATAAGCTTTCATGGGTAAAAAACCCCACTTCACAAAAATATTTATAAATATATCCACATGTGCAAAGCTTTTTATTAGTGGGGAATGAACTTGTACAGATAAAACCTGTCCTAAACCTTCATCCTGGACTGAAAGTGAGCCCAATCTTTTAGAGAGATTCCAAACTAAAGTCTAGTAAGATTGTTCAGTTGTTTTCATCTCCTCACACATCTGCACTTCCAGGTTCTAGCCAGGAATATAAATTTTGTAGATAGGACAAAACAAAATTGGAAGCTCTTTCCCTTCAGCTCCTATTTTGTGTCACAGAGGATCCTCCTTTCTCTCCCACTCCTAAGGAAGTCACCAACAAGATACAAACATGCTTTACAGGATTAGAGAGAATGGGGAGTGTCTGAGAATTACACTTGCTTTAAAACGGGCTACTTTTTCTGAATTTCATTTTGCAGCAGGAAGAAAGCCTGCAGGTGTCCTAACTTTTTCTTTTAAATGGGCAAATTGTCCCTTATTTTCTGTCTCCCCTCACAAACCATACTTGCAGGTCCTGCTTTGCCCTTTCACAATGCTGCAGAAGGGCTTAAATATGGGAGTGTTCCTTTAAAAATGGGACATCTGGTCACCCTACACCTAATCTTGTGGGTGTCTAAACTCACTCAGCACCTAATTCTGAATGCCTAAGTCTCAGAGCAGTTAATGAACTTGGGGGGGTCAATAGGCATCGTCCACCTAAGTCACATGCTGGGCCAATTCAGTAGGTGGGCTCAGGATCTGCCAAATGGATCAGTTCTCTATCAAAATCTGGCTAAAGGAGGTAGTCCTACTACCCCACCTTACGACTTGTAGACCAGTGGTTAGAGCACGAGACATGGTAGACCCAGGTTCAGTTCCACCCTTAGCTGCAGGGAAGGGAAGAAAAGGATTCAAACACGAATCTCCCACCTTGAAGGAGCGTGCTCTATCTACTGAGCTATGGGATATTCAGATGTGGGGCTCCCTCAGTCTCCCGTTTATTTATCCACAGTGGAACAGCTTCAGCAGGAGAGATGAGGGAGCCCAGGTCTCTCACATCCCAGGTGAATTCTTTAAACTTGGAGCTAAAAATTATAAGGTGAACACCACCACCTACTCTGGAAGTTTTGTGTGGAGTGAGGTAGGTGCCTAACTCATTCCTACAAGAAACTACTTAGGCAGATAAGCCACCTGATTTTGTAAGAGGGTTTTCTGTTTGTGGATCGCTAGCCTAAGTCTGGGCTGCAGGGAGATACCTATTTCGGTGATGGGGCAGGGCTCAATACACACCCCGTTGTCAGCATCTCCCATTGGCTAGCTTAGGTGGCTTCCCACCCAGCATCCTGGCTTTGTAGTTCACATTCTAAGGGTGCCGACTTCTCATTCATTGTATAGGGAGCCTAGACACCGAATTCAGGCTTTGGGGATTGCAATATTATTCCTGTGATTTGTCTAGGCACCTAACTTTTAGAGTTGTAACACCTATGTCCCTTTGTGGATCTGGGCCTGGGTCATGAGGAGGAGACCGATACAATCTAAGGGCCCAATCCTGCAAAGACTTATTTGCATATACAACTTTAAGCAAAGTAAGTAGTCCCCATTGATTTAGAATGGGACTAGTTGTTTGCTTAAAGATGAGCATGTTCATAAATCCTTGTGAGATTTGGGCCTAAAAGAAAAAAAAAAGTTATTGTTAGAACAGGAGCAGATTGCAAAGGAAACCAAGTAGAAGCTAATCAAAGTGGCTTTACACCACTGAAGATGCTACATGGTAGAAAAGAACAATTTTGCACCGGGGAGTGGGACAAATCTGCCTTAACCCAACCCAGAATCTTTCCTCCAAAGTGTAGTAAGTGAAGGCAATGTAAGTAAAGGCTAAAGGCCTACTAAGGGCCCAGCCTGAGGCCTGAACTAAAGTAATGGTATATGAAGCAAATTGCAGCTGTGAGCAATTAAGGCTGGACCGGCTCACAGAAATTGGCAGGAAGAGGGCTGATATCGTAAGAATTTATACTCATTATAATTTCAGTATAAACACAGTAATGAGGTACATTATAAACCAAGGACACTCCTCAGATAACGGGTAACCTCATGAGCCATCCCAATGACAGGGGCAAAAGGGTAAAATGATGGATAGAGTTGTTTTGATCAAAACAACAGGTGCAAGGGGCGAGGCGGCACCTAACGATGTAAATGGGCTGCACCTTACTACGTAAGAGGGTTGTACCTTGCTACGTGGAAGGGTTACACCTGCATACGTCAGGAGTGATGTGTAACTTGTTCTGTATCTGTATATAAGCATGTGTCACTGGAATGTCTTTGTCTGGCTCGAGGGGGAGTGACAATGTCCCGTCACTGAGCTGTGTCCATTGCCAAGCGTCACTCTCTAGCTGTATGTCTGGTGGACTGAGAAATCCGCTGGAAACAGAAAGGGTGTCAGGGTCGCAATAAACCCTGGCCGAGGTGCCTTTGTACCTTACTAAGACTCTGTGGTTATTGGGGGTTCTCGTCGGGTCTGCTGCGTCAGCTATCTGTACAGAGCTGGGGCAGCACATAGAGGGAACACACGCACGCAGCCGAGTGATATCAACAGGAGAAAGCAGAAGCACCACACCGGTAGCCTCTGGACACCATACAACAACACTACACCACTACAACACAAAGTATATATTAAGATACACTTCCCTACACTTCCTTTCCTCATTGAATTTCTCTCCTTGGGCCAGAGCAAGTTTTGCCATTGACTTCAATGGTCCAAGCAGGAGCAGGCTTATTAGGTATGGTAAACCCCTTCTTTTGCTTTCTGACAAATGTAACTCTCACACAGACATTAAAGCTTTCCCACCAACAGCAATGGACTCAGTATGGGAAAGAATCCAAGCTCACAAATCTAGTGAAGAGCACTAGAAGTTGGAGACAAGACCAGTAAATGTCATTTAGGTTTTATTTGGGGATAGGGTTGAATGCGCTTCTTTTACATTTGCAATTTCAAATTAGCAGCAGCAGATTAGGCTATGGCTATTATTCTGTTTGATGATCTTTCTTGCAGGAAAGCTTTATACAGTGTAGTAAAACATTCACTTATGGACAAAATTCTTTGGGGGCAAGGTTCTTGGGACTGACACTAGGTTTTTTCTATGAGTCTGATCTTTTGCAACAGGGAGAGAAAGATATTAACAGTGTGTTTCAGAGGTCATCTAGTTCTCTCTACATCCGGAATGCAAACTGTCTTGCTACCTTTGCATAATCTGTAACTTACCAGTATCTGCAAGAAAGCCACAAGAGAAACCTCATTTACGCACATATTCACCACAGCAAAACCACGTGAGCAGCAAGGTGGAAATAACAGACTGATACAGCTGGAATACACTTGCGATATAAATAGCCAGAGAAACTCTGCTCCTTAAAAAAGGACACCCCTAGAAGCACTTTTTGATAGACATTTTAAAATACATTTCAATGTAGTTTTAAAATGTGTATTATATATACATAAAATTATAGTGCTACTGTATGTCAAAGTATTTTTGGTAGGCTTGAAATTAGGATCTTTGACTTTTGTCATTTGTTCTGTTAAATTCCTTATGGAGTTGGAAATGATTTTTAATAAAAATTACTAAAATAGTTTGCAAGAGAAAGTTGTAGGCCCCAATTTAACCTACAGAACACTTCATATTATTTTATCACTTTCAAGGGGATGTAAGTATTTTTAGTCCTACAAAGAGGTGTTGGATTATGATTATTTTGTTGCGAACCAATGTAACAGAGTATATGTCAGAGTTTTATAAGGGAGAGCTTTATAAAAAACATGGGCTTGACTTCAAAAAACGTCACGTTAGTCTTTAATTGTGCACAAAAATACACCACAGGACTAGGGAGGGGTGAAGTGGTTTAAATAAATCAAGAGGCACTTGACCCAAGCCTTCGCCCACAACTCAAACCAAATATGAACCTTTTCTGAGGTTTGAAAAGGTTCCATTAACTTTGTTTTCATTTTTATGCACTGTGGCACTTCCTGGTTTCAGCCATAAGCAGAAATATCATAATACAGTACGAAGAGAGAGGCTGTTCCTCTGGTACTGTATTTCTGGCCTGATGAGCAACAGGAAATACCAGGAGTCTCATGAGAGTATGTGTTCTCAGAAGATCTCCAGTCCCATTTTGGATGATTATAGAAACCCATCTGAACGTCAGAACCTTTTGAGGTTTTCCCACTGCTAATGGGAAGATGAAAATCATTGCAGGAATTCAGTAGCTTGATCATTCAAAATATAGCCTGATTCAGTTATGGTTATAAGCACAATTGCTTGACACAGAACTCCGTGCAATAAGGACACACTTGACAAATGCTGAACGACAATGGTTGGTGACTCTTATAAAAAGGCCACAGGCGTATCTGGCCCTTTACAAAACAAAGCTTGAGGTGAAGATTTTAAGAAGTGACTAACGATTTTGGGTGCCTCGGTTTTGGGTGCCCAATTTGAGATACTTTAAAGGGGACGAATTTTCAGTGGGCTGGTGCTCAGTGCAATCTGAAAAAAAAAAAAAATCAGGCACCTTTAGAGACTCTCAAATTGGGCACACAAAACTTCAGACACCTGGAGTCACTAATTTTGAAAATGTTGGCCAGAATCCTCTCCCCCCTCCACCAGAGTTTACCATTTAAATTAAGTCAAGAACAATGAGAGAAGATAACGCAAGGAGGGATTGGTATGGGAAGAATTAAAACAAAGGCACTGATATATATATTTTTCTGAAGATACCTTGTCGAGGCTGAATCCCTACTCTAGCACTTTGAGTGCAAAAGGTAGGGGCATGCAAGGATTCTAAAAATTAATATGTGCCACTCCAGGCTTGTATTAAACTCCTGAGGTTACAGCTTTTCTCTGACCGTGGCTTAGTAAACACTGCCACCACCCAAATACAAAATAAAACCTTCTTAGACCCAGGAAGGAACACTTGGGATTCCTTCCTGGGAGGGACCCTCAAGCCCTTTCACCCCCTCCACCCTTCTCCTGGGGGAGAGCTGAGAAAGAAAACAAAGGAAATTAGCTGTGCTGATCAAACAACATTCACAAACCTCTTAGGACACCAAAAATCCAATCCTGTTCTTAAAAAAGGTAAATTTGATTAAAAACAAAAAGGAAAAAAATACACCTGGAACTTAAGCTTTTGCTAGATTTTAAAAGAGCATTTCCAAAAAGTAAACACCCAAACTAGCTTTCTTGGGGGTTCAGCTTAAACCTTACAAGCAAACAAAAGCACAGAGGAGATCCACAAGCCAAAATAAGAAATAAACCTGATTGTGTCTGTCTGAATATTCCTATCCGAATAATTTCTTCTAAGTATGGAAGATACTTTTTCATGCCTGGTTCAACCCTGACATAGCACTGCTGCTCCATGTCCCTCCAGCCCAGAGAACAACAGACAAAGGGAAAGTTTCTTTCACGATTTTAAAAAGTTCTACCCTTTTCATTGGCTCTTTTGGTCAGTGCTCACTTTTTTTCTTTTTCTTTATCTGGGGGACTTTTTAACCCTTTACAGGTAAAGCAAGTAGAGGACAGCTATCAAGAGGGATTTTACAGCTAATTGGCTGGCTGGGTGTCCATTAAAGGGAGCTACTCCCCTGCCTTCATTATCACATGCCCTGTTTAATCCTCAATACACATGTACTACTCTTCCAAGCAACTGTTTCTTTTACTGGCATATGTACATACATAAGACTCCTTGAAGAAGTGTTTTCTGAAAAAGCTTAGAGGGGGAGAAGGTGACAGGGTCAGGAAGGCAGTCCCAGGTTGTATCAGAGAAAGTCTGAGGGCAAAAAGTACACTAGATCCAAAGTCATTATCTTCAGTGGGGTTTTGATGAGGCCTAAAAGGCAATCAGACAAGCATCTTGGGCTGAGTGAAGAGGCATGGGGTTTTGGGGATAGACAAGGAGTGGGAAGGAATCCTGCACCTATAGAATCTGCACCTATAGACTACAACAGAAGCTGGATCAGGCGCTAGATCACCTTGCTTAAGACACACTACTTTTTGTTTATGAATATAGTTGCAAGGTCTGGCCAGGAGGTAGGGTGTGGAGGGGGCTCAGGGCTGGATCAGGAGGTTGGGCTGTGATTCTTGGCACAGAAATTGGGCTTGTTTTTGGCTTAATTGGCTTTTGAGTTGCTTGTTGGCTAGTTTTTTGCTTGTAGCTTGTTTGGCTTGTAGCTTGTTACTTCTTTTTTTGATAGGCCCCCAGCAAGCAGGGGCAAGTGGAGACAAGCAAGGGCAAGGGGAAAAGGCAGGGAGAGAGTCAGAGGTGCACAGAGGGCTCACCACAGTCCCAGACTGCACACCAGGGGGATCTAGTCACACAGAGTATTGCGGGTTTTCAGGAATTGACTTGTTTTGAAATTGAATTAGCTTGATTATCAGCTTATTGTGAAAGTCAGGGTGCTTATTTACTGTGAAAGTTGGCAACTGTGCTCCAGATATTTCTTTCACAGGACAGACAACCCTCCAGCCTGGGCTCAGCTCTTCTGCTCTAGTCCAATCTGTTTGTTCTCAGGTGTTTCCAGTGGTCCTCCTCTTTCTTGGGTGGGGACTCAATGAAGAACCAACCTTGATGATGTCACTTAAATAGTTTTTGCATATGGTGGGAATCCTTTGTCTCCCAGTTGATTTCCATCCTCGGTCAGTGGAAAATACAAATATCATCATCGAGTTCAGTATCAGGTGACTTGGTCACATGTCCCACAGCCATAACTCAGAGACTGTTTGCAGCATCCCCAGGGAACCTTCCCGGTGAGAGATTAGCATCTTCAAAGACCTATTGTTTTCCCTAACGGCCCTTCCGAACCGGCCACCCAGACTGAGAGCATTCTGTCTAGTAGATGTTCCCTAGGTGTAAACACATTTGTAATAGATGCATAGACAATATTCCTAACTTCAGATAAAAAACTGATACATGCATACAAATAGGATAATTTCAGAAAAAAATAAAAATAAAAATAATTGTATTCAGTAAATCATAACCTTTCTAATCACATCTCACATGATCCATCTTGCATAAAACACATCTTAATTATGCCATAATCATATCATAACCATATCTCTATGAAGAATATGGGGGGTAATGTGACACAGCATGAGGATTTACATCTGTTTCAAACTCTTAGAAATCCTATATAGTATAACTATGCTCTTTATGCTCTGTAAGTCTGGCCTTTTTGGAATCCTCATAAGCTCTTAGCCTCTGATATCTTGTGGCAGTGAGTTTCACATATAAACTATTAACCACAAAACATTTCTCTTGTTAGTTTTAAGTTTACTGCTTTAAAATACCATTTTAATGTGCCTGTGTTCTTGCATTATGAAAGATGGCCTATAGGAGCACTTGATTCCATTTACCTAAACTTGTTTGCAATCTAATAAGTTTTCACTCAAAACTTGAGCCAATCCTGATAAAGTTTGAAAGACTGCATTAATTGTTTTGTTTCACCAAATGTTTTTCATTTTCATCCATATCTCTACCTTTTAGCTCTGGCTAGCTGCATGTGTCAATATGGAAAAAAGACTGTTCCCATAGAATCTTTGGCGTGACCAGAAACAAGAATAACTGAAAATTAGAAGAAAGCTTGTTCTCATGAGACCTCTAGCTCAAGTTTCCAGACCCAAAAGTTTCAGATAATTTGGGTCACATTCTAAGATGCACTGGAAATATTGGCTGCCTATCAGAATAGAAGCTCTAAGACTCATTGTTTCCCTCCCTGTCACCATTCAGGACTTTTTCCTTTTCTTTATCCTCTCTCAGATGTCTTTGGTTCTTTTTGTTTTTCAACCCTTTCCCACGTTTGACAGTTTAACCTTTTGACATTATTTACATTCTGCAGAGCACGTATCCAGATTTTTAATGTATTTTTCCATTGTCACTTTATTATGAAATCAACCACTGACCAAAAATAAGATTGTGAACACTTTTTATACTCCTTTTATAGGCTCCAATGATAGCAGTATCATTTGGCATCCTAATAGTGATCTAATGCAATGCTGCACTCTTCGTTACCCATAATGAGTAGGGCCAAACAGACAAAATGTGACATAATGAACAAGAATCTGTAGAAATCATATGAGGAAAATAATTTAAATGTTCCCCATTTATATTTTCTGTAGTGGTTTTATGGTAATGAAACAAGTATAGCTAATATTGTGACTGGTTAGGATTCATTAATAAAGCAATAGTATCAAGGCAGAAAATGAAGGCAATCGGGACTAACTCAACCTAGCAGAAAGATAGGGTTCATTAACTAAGGCCAGATCTACACTACAAACTTTGGTCAGCATAGCTAAGTTGGTTGGGGGTGTGACCTCTGACTGAGATAACTATACCAGCAAAAGTCATAGCGCAGATGCAGCTATACTGGTAAAACTTGGCTTTAGTTTACTTCACTCACAGAGGTTCATAGTGTACACCTGGATTAGGAGAGAATGTGATTGTGCTTAGAAAGGTATAGGACTGAACCATAACAATAAAGTAACAACATGTCCTGACAGAAGGATGGAGTTTGGAAGAGAAGAGAACATACAGAAGGATGGAATTCAGTAACAAAAGCAAGTGAGCCCATCTTTACAGAAGAATGGAATTTGGTTAACAATAAAGAGATGAGAGATTGTTACCCTTCTAGTTCATTGGGGGTACCTGCTGCCATGCATCTTCATGGCCTATCTAAATGAAAGAACAATAAACAAAGGAGCAATTCTTCCATACCACTCCCTCAGGTACTTTTAAATAGTAAGTCAACCCACGTGCCAGGCTTTGGGCACACCCTTTGTACAAATAGGACCATTTCACTGTTCAACGCACATATTACAGGGCATGTGTTTAAGTTGTTTATGAAACTGGATGCACTGACTTTCAATCGCATTTTTAGTTATACAAGAAGATGTTTTCCTTTTTTTATTTTTTGTTATAGTCCCTTAAGGTTCATTGCTAGCTTAGTTTCTGGTTTCTGTCAACTTGTTTATATCAGCTGCTGATTTGCGTCATTGGATTGGCTTTGTGGTCATGTCTGTGGCCCAGTGGACACCCTGGTGCATGAAGAAAGTCACCACAACAGTTCAGCATATTGAGATCACCTAGCATAACCCAATGTTGCATTCTCTCTCTCTCTGTCACATACACACACAACCCTAGCAAGTTCCTGAAAACAGCTAAGGGAAGTAGATACAGTAAAACCTCGATTTAACGGACTAATTCGGGTGAGGGGGTGTCCGTTAAATCAGAAAGTCCGTTATTTAATTTAAAAAAAAAAGAGCTGTCGGAGCAGCCGCCCGCCCGCCCCATGGTCGGGGCGGCAGCTCCGCAGCCCGCCCGCTGCTGGGACCTGGCTCCTGGCTGCTGGGACCCGGGCGGCAGCCAGGAGCAGGCAGCCAGCCCACCCGCCAGCCAGACCTCCCGCTGCTGTGACCCGGGCGGCAGCCGGGAGTCAGCAGCCAGCCCGCGAAAAACGGATTTGGGATGCATCGGAAATTTTGTCCGTTGCATCCGAAGTCCGTTAAATCGGGGTCCGTTAAATCGGGGTTTTACTGTATCTGCATGATGCTGACCAGTCCGGATTCTTTGAGATAAAGAGGACTCCCTTGTATGCCCTCCATCCCACCCCTCACCCCCAACAAAGTGCAATGAGGTTTTTGATTTTTAAATTTTGAGCAATCACTATAATTAACCTCGGTCCCAAAAAGTCACTGAATATTTCAACTGGACCATTTGGCTTGTTTGTTGTCCAGGAGTACCACATACTTTAGGCAGTTGAGGTATAAGACACAAACTTTGTGATATTCACAATACTCCAGGATGCACACACAACAGAAGCTATGATTAACTTTTAAGCTCTGTGCCCTTGTTTAAGATGGCTGCTGTTTATATGCTTAATTAAATGCCTATCTGAGCATTTCTTACACATGCAAGGGCTTTTAAATGGAGTCGTCTTGCAGCTTCTACTCCAGATGTCACACAGTCAATAATGAGCACAAAGCAGGGCTTCTGGGGGCAGATGCTCAGCTTTAAATCCAAATTTGCATCCACTAAACTAGTCTCAACTGATATTTTTAATCAATGTGGGTTTATTTAAAATGACAAAGAGCAAGAGGCACTCAAGAAGAGTGCCCCTGGGCATAGTAGGGACATAATAGAAAAATTTATAGATCTGAAAGTGTCGGAAGACGTTGCATGAGAGGAGAACAGATTACCTGGAATCTAGAAATGGTTTATTTGGATTGCATTGTTTGGGTTGCATTCTGGAATAAATAACCCAAGGTGGTGATTATGCTTTACTTTTCCAACAACATAACAAAAAGAGCTGTCAAACCTTGGAGACAATTTTCATTGCTGGTTAAAGGCTGCCAGTTAAAACAAGAGGAAAGGGTTTTTCATTTAGTATAACATCTAGTTAATGCATTTTCACACTTCTCTGAGCGTCATCATGGCAGCCACAGAAAGGAGAGATGACAATAATATTTACTATGTGTATTCCCTTCTGCATATTTGCATAGGAAGGCAAAATGAACGTGATAAAATCTGAAATCAATGCTTGGCACCACAGGAGCTGACTTTTCAAAGTGCCAAGGGGTGCTTGACCCCCGGCTCCACCCCAGGCCTTACCCCCATTCCACCCCTTCCCCCGATGCCCCACCCACGCCAAACCACTATAGCCATCTGGCTGATTACTGAGTCAGCAGTGTGCTGACTCAAGATACAAAGTTACTCAAACATACACCTCTCCCAGAACTCCACCCCAGATGTGTGATGCTTCTGCTTTACAGTTTAAGTCTCTCAGGAGCATACAGTATTTGTAAAGCATATAACATACACTTTGCTCAGTGTCTAACACATTTATGGTTTTTTATACTTACTCATGTAAAATACATGAATCCAGGTCATACAAAAACACTACACATGTCCTTGTGTCGCTTTCCTTACCACTCCAGGGCATTCTCTGGACTGGTGTCCAAGTCCCAGAATCCTTGGACCATCCAGGCTCAGAAAAGTGGACAGGGCCTCCCTGCCCCATAAAGTTATTAAATGCTGGGTGACTTGCCAAGCTTCTTTGACCTTGCTCTCTCTTGCCTCATGCTTCCTCTTCCAGTCTGTTTCCCCCTGTTCCTCTGTGTTGCTTTATTTAAACTCCTCCTGGTCACTTGATCTCTTTTGTTCTACCTCTGGCATCGTTTCCACTGCTGTTATTCTCCTCCTTCCATCAGGTAAGTAAGCTAGACTGGACTTGCAAGGCTTGAGCTACTTTTTAAGCATACTCTTTGTTAGGGCCAAGAACCATTGTTAACCTTAAGTATTTCCTATTGACCCTGACTGGTGTGTATCTGCTACAGAGCCTGTCAGCAATGGTGGACCCACATACAGATAACCACTCTTGATACAACAATTTTTCATAAAACAGCTTCACAATATCAATCAAAATCATAAGTTTTACAGCTATAACAACAGAGAAGACAGAAATTAATCTCTGGGGTGCTGACATTAAACTACTCTTGGCAAAGAAAGTTTTTCTGAAATCCTCATGCCACTGGTCTAGTAACCCCTGTAGCTCAACCAATGCCAACAAAGATTGGAGCATTACTTCAAATTGACTACTGGCATTTTTAGCCCCAGGCCACCTTGACTGCTTTAGCGGGGCTAGACAACATGGAAGTAAAAACACCACTTGTCAATCCATCTCTCCCCCTCCCACACGCTCCCTTCCACATGAACACTCCAGTCCCTATAGCTATCACCTGTTCAGCACACCACTGCTGAAGCAAGAGGCAGAGACTAATAAAAACTACAAGTGTAAACAATATAGCTATAGTTACAATGATGTTATTGTAGTAGTAATTTTGTTTCTTCAGCCATTGAATTTTTTAAATTTATTTTAAGGTACAGACACAATTTAAAATATGTACATGTACTTAATTCTTTTACATTTGATAACTAGGATACTTCTAAAATAATCAGTCAAATGAGTATTTTGAGTATTGCCATTTTAATTTTAAGTAGTTGACAGGATAGAGATATAGGAAAGAAATAGCTAGAAAATTGAATATTGTTTTATTACGTAATCTGCCCCAGAGCTTGATTTTTTTAAATGGCTGTTTGTCCAGAATTTCATTGTATGCAGCAATTGCCAGCTGGAGTTCACTAGCCTATTGGAGACATGTAAATAAGTCAGTAAGGCGGTATGCCCAACCAAGCTGCTCTCAGACCTTTGATTACACTGCAGTTGAGCTGGAGACATGGCCGTAGGCTCCTCAGCAGGCCCTTGCAATTGGTCTGTATCTGTTTTTGAATTGTTGTTGGATGATGTTTTTATGGAGTCTTCTTTATTCACTATTTGCTGACATGCCTGAAGAATGCAAATACTTTGGAGAGGCGTCCTCGTCCTGTACAGAAGCTGTGTGAGCTTGCCCTTCCTTTGTAACAATCACCTAATTGTTTTATAGTTACATTTGGTTATTTCAACCAGTTTCTCTGCTACTGGAGTAAGACTTACTGTATTTTCATTCCCAGAAAGCCATGCTCTGGCACCTTTCCTTTTTGTTTTTGTTTTTTACTGGGGATAGGTACAATATTTGTTACTCTCCAGTCATCTAATATAGCAGCTGATTTTAATGAGAATGCATAGCTTTGTCAGCAGTTTAGCTACTTTATTCTTAAAACCTTCTGAACACTTGGGCATACGCCATTTGAGTCTAGGGTCTGCACAATAGGAGATGGGTAGAGATGCTTTCTTGGCTCCAGATAGAGACAGTAGCCCCACACTTCAACAGCACTGAAATACACAAATAAGTAGGGAGGCAGGCAGGCGGGTGGGGAGGGAGGGGGGGGGGGGGAGTCCAGGAAGTAGAGACAGAGCCAAACCAGAATGGGAACTTGGTCTTGCTGAAACAGATACCTTGGTTAGCACTGATATTTTATTTGTTTCATATTAGTTGTACATGAAGGGTATCAAGACTACAGATAATTGTCAAAAAGGTGTCCATACAAAGTGTACAAAGCACACAATGACAAGTGTTTACAAAGTAAACAAACCCTTAATTATACACAATTAATTAGTCCAAAACCAGAAAGTCTGTGATGAGATGAGTGAATCTCAATAAAGAAAGATGGTGGATTGCTGCTGTCAGAAGGTGATAGAACTGACCTTTTATAAACCTCAGGCTCGGGGAAGTTCAGAAAACACAGAGATATATTTTGTGAGCTACCAGGAACCTTTTGACAGCCAAACCTGAATGAAAGAAGGAGAACTTGTTGCAGGGGCAGAGAAAGCAAACCTGAAGGCTGAGCAAAAGGAGAGGATGGTCTGGGGACCCTGAAAGGAATGGCTAAAAACTCAAAGGTATGCTGAAGTGGTGAGAACACTTGAGGAAGGGATTTTGCATGAACATTTTGTTTTGTTTTGCAAGATCTGCAAGTGTCTATGAATAAAGTGTGTGTTTAAGAAATTGTTTTTCAAAGCCTCTAGGTTCTTTGTTGTAAATCTCAGACATCCCCAAGGGGTTAAACTGGACACTAGAGTATTTGTGAAGGTGAAGAGCTGTAAAAGGGTGTGCTTAAACTCCTTGGGAGACTTGGGCTGGGTGGCTGGAGGGAGAGAAGTTCACTGCTAGTCTTAGGGCTCAGGGCAGCTGGGCCATTGGGTCGCACTACAAGAGTTACCCAACAGGGAGTCTGCTCCCAGGGAAACCAGAGCCTCGATGCTGCTCAGACTAAGTGGGCTGGGAAAGAAGGAGCCTAAGACAGGAACCCAGTCATTGTCCAGCAAAAGGGAGCTTGACCAAGTCTGTGACATCTCCTAATGCCCAGTACAATTGGATGAAAGCCACTGCCTTTGCAAAGTGGAAGTCCTTACCCTAAGGCATGTAATGAGTTTCTCAAAACCTGAATAAGTAAGTAGGTGGGGTAGGGGAGAAGAGAAACAAAATTCATACTTCCTATGAGTGCTAGGGAACATACTGACTTGTGAGAGATTCTTTGAGCAATACTGTTCCTGGAAACTTTTTGCACTCCGCTGCCTCAGCTATTTTGGGTAATGTTAGCCTGTCAACACAAAGCAGTTACACAGCTTTAACTATTACAGTCTACTTTGTAGAGACTGGTGTGTAAGTAATGTGCAAATTTATTTGGGGTTCAGAGAAGTAGGGGAATGATATATTCTAAAGTTGAGAAAAAAATCCCGCAAAGGAAAAGACACTGATCCCCAGTTGCCAACTGATAAGCAGTCTAAATACAGCTATCTATCTATATCTTCCTACCTTTCACTGACTCTAAGGGTCCTTAAAACCACTGCTTGCATTAAGTCCTTCAGAACTTAGTCTGTAAATGCCAGCTTGCATTTTGACTTGTATTTACCAAAGGAAATAAGTTAAGCAACATCCAACTGTCCATGATTTCCTGAGATGTATTATTTAAAATGCAGCAAACTGACAATGATTGCTTCATACACATTTATACCTTTTCTGCCCTCTAATGAGTGAATTAGTAACTACTCAGTGATTTAAAAAATGTTGCCATTATATCCATTTATTAACTATAATTAACTTGAAACAATTCACCTTAAAGATAGCAAATACAGTCATTCTATCTGACTTTGGGAATAGTTTCCCCAAGGGTTATCTTGTATTTGTGATAATATGCAATATTTTATCCATAAAAGTCTCTTTATAAATGGAGACAGAAGCCAAATCCACAGGCTCATGCAGCTTCAGTGCAACTTGTCTAATTTTGCCTACCCTGATGACATCAGTGATCTGCAAGGCTTCTTTCCTGTTCTCAAATTTTTTCAGATTTCAATATTGTAGCATTTTAAAGTTAGCGCCAAAGGAGCTCAGTCAATACCATTTAATGGGTTCAGTAATCAAAACTATAGTATAAAACCTTCATGACCAGTACTTGCAGTCTAATGAAACATGCGACAGTATAAATGCCTTATAGTGACTTAGATACAAGATGATAACCTTTATTTTTGAAGTTATTTGAGAATGTATAATTGGTTTTCAGGTGGTTTGATGGAACCAAAAGATCCAAGTTACAGAAATTAAGCCAAAAGATTTTGTCTGGTCAACTTCCACAAATATTTCCTATATTTGTGAAACATAAGCAAAGTAGTGTTCTGAAGATCTATTTTGTTTTTATTCTAGAAAGATCGTTATATCTTTCTGGGGTCTGGAATGGCTGACTGACTTTCTGGTTAGGGTTGCCCACTTTCTAACTGCACAAAACTAAACATGCCTGCACTGCCCCCCTGTCCCTTCTCTGAGACTCTGCCTCCCATTCACTCCATCCCCCATCCCTCCGCCGCTCGCTCTCCTCCACCATCTCTCACTTTCACTGGGCTAGGGCAGAGGATTGGGGTATAGGACAGAATGAGAGCTCTGGCTGGGAGTGTGGGCTCCAGGGTGGGGCCAGAAATGAGGGGTTCAGGATATGGGAGGGGGATAAAGAATGAGGCAGGGGGGTGGGGTACAGGAAGGTGTGCAGGCTCTGGAAGGGAGTTAGGGTGTGGCAGGGGGTTCCGCTTGGAGTAGGGGGCTGGGGTGCGGGCTCTGGCTGGGTGGTACTTACCTCAGGTGGCTCCTGGAAGCAGCTGGCATGTTCGGCTCCCAGATGGTGGGACCGAGGGTTTTGTATGCTGCCCCTGCCCATGATGCCACTGCCATGGCTCCCATTGGCCGTGGTTCCCAGCCAATGAGAACTGCAGAGCTGGCGCTCAGGGCGAGGGCACCATGCAGAGCCCTTGTGGCTGCCCCTGCACCTAGGAGCTGGATATGCTGGCCACTTCTGGGAACCACGCAGAGCCAGGGCAGGCAGGGAGCCTGCCTTAGCCCCGCTGACCAGACTTTTAGCAGCCCAGTCAGCAGTGCTGACCAGAGCTACCAGGGTACTTTTTTGACAAGGCATTCTGATAGAAAACTGGACCCAGGCAACTTCTGGTTTTGAAGGTCTGTAAGGATATACCTACAGTGAAACAGCTAGTGTGCTTCCTAGTGTCGGTAGGCAGACAACCACTAACTCTGATCAAGCTAGCATGCTAAAAACTAGCTGTATAGTTGAGCGCAGCATGATAGCAGCTTGGACGAGCTGCCTGAGTATGTCATTTGGGAGTCTGGGTGGGTTTGTATTCAGGTAACTAGCCTGAGCCACAGCCTACTGCACATGCTATCTTCAGTGCACTAGCTAGCGCAGAGCTAGGATGTGTCTATCTACTCACACTGGGAAGCACTCGCTCAGCTGCAGCAAAGACACACCCTAAGTGTTGTGGTGGTCCATATTTTTAGTCAGTCTTAGTCATGGCCTTCAATTTTTCATTTGTGCCACAATAACTTTTCTTATGAACGAATTGAGAAGCAGGGTACCCAACTACTCGGTTTCCACACACAAATATCTGCTTGCTTTCACAAAATACAACAGCTGAAAATTTGTCCATGTCATCAAACTTGAGAAAAAAAGTTTTGCGCACAAACTGTAATCAGTAATTGAACATAGAGGAGATAGTCATAACATATGCCCATTATCTCCTTCGGTGGTTCTGAACAGCCAGTATTCTTCAGTTTAGTTAACAAGAATTATACTATTGCTAAACAGTGGTCATGTGACATAATTTCATTGTTTTAAATGAGAAATTCATTACACACATTGAGAGGAATTTTCAGAAGCACTCACCCTTGGCCTAACTCTGTTCCACCGGAATCAGTGAGAACTTTACTATCCATTTTAAATAGGAACCTTACTTTGCATTTTAAATAGGCTAAGCACTTCTGAAAACCCATTATGTTGTCATTAAGATGACTGGTAACATAACAGAAGACAGCCGTCAGGCAGGATGGATAATGATTGTAGGCCAGATTCTGCATTGCCCTTACATAGGCATGCCATGTATGCAGGCAATGTGTTAGGGCCTTCATTCCACCCTCCTGTGTGCCTAACAAGAGCCAGTCAGAATCATTGTCCTTGTGTTCCAGGTTACTCCATCTCAACCCTTCAGCTTCACTTCCTATGCACCAGCCAATGGAGCTAGCTGGTTGCATAAACTAACAGTTCACAAAGGAATATACAGTGTAGTAGCTGTCCCACTGATTTTATGCTAAGGAGCTCCAGGAGACAGAGTGGAGGGTTAAATGTTACCTGTATGTGGGTTGTATCATATCCCTAATAGGTAGGCCCAGTTACAAACATATCCATCCATTTATAATGCTCTGTTTACTGTAATATCTAGACATCCCTAATTTGAAAAAAGAATTTGGGCTGTATAGATTTAGCTAAATATTACAGCTGTTCCTTCCCCACTTGTACATTTCTTGTCTATTTTAGCAAGAGTTCAATGTGACCTAGGGTGGGTTCTTTGGACAAAGGTGTTTCAGAGGGTGCGTATTGATACAATGTTTCACCATGAGATCTGAGCATAAAAATACTCACTTCTGGAAAAAAAAGATTTCTCACTAGAGTGTGCAAGCCTTGTGCCAGCAGCAGTCCTCTGATTTATTTGAGTCTTGGTCTTAATATTTGGTTTGTTCCTGTAATCAGAGCATTGACAGCTCATCTGACCTTTGAAGGCCACATGAGTTAGACAAATTCCCAGTGCACTAAACTGGGTTGGGAACTCCTGTTTGTAAATTTCATTGAAAGTGCAAACAGTACTGAAGTTTTCTAGTTTGGCTCATTGTTTAACATGTAGAATTAGAGAGAGAGAGACAGAACGAACTGTAAACAACTGGACACCTTTGCAACAGCCTCTTTTCAAGCTCTTAAAAGTATCCAAGAGTCCCATAGAGAAGGAAATCTTCCTACTGATTCTTGGCCAAAAGGTTTTGTTTTGTTAATATTTAACATGGACATTTAGTTTGGCCATATTATAGTTATCTGAACATGGGGGTGGAAGTTGTCTTCAAAATTTAAAAGGAAGTTCAGAAATTTGTTTTGTATGTGGCTAGGTCACAAATGACTTTGTTTTCAAAATTTAAACTTGACAAGTGAGGAAGTCTAATTTGACAAGTCTGAGATAACATTAGGTAAAAAAAAAAATCCAAGTCCTGTTGTACATGCAACATGTCATTCTCTTTTCTGATTCAAGAGTATCTATTTTGCATGTCTAGATATACACTGAGAATATCAAAAGGGTACATTTGATTCTTGCATCAAAAATTAAGTATTTCTCCTTTCAAGGTGAAAATAAAATTCACTGCACCATTTATATAATCCCTATTCATTCAAAACTACTCAATATCTACTTCAAGAGGCACTGCAGATTTTAAATGTTAGTCATTTAAACCCAACTGCTTTCTCTTTTGTATAAATAGATATTTCACTTCAGAATAAAAACCCTCAGCAGTTTCATGCAAGCCAAAATTTTGCGTGCGACCTCTGAAATAACAAAGTGACAGCTGATATGATAAATCTAATGAGTAACTTGCAGGAAGGATAGAGTCAGATTGATTCACAGCACCAGTGCTCCCTAGTCTAGGATAACGGAGACCCAATCCCAACTAAGATCTGGAAAGGTGGAGAAAAATTACATTCTTAAATTGAAAACATACATGTTCCATGCACAGCATAAATAAATACCAAAATAGATTTTTTAAAAATCTGGCACTTCATTAGTTTAATTTATATCAAGTGTCCTAAAACAGGAAAGAAAAAGAGCTTGTTTGTTCCACAATATGGTATTTCCAATGGTATAGGAAGAAAGCAGTAAGATGACATTTTTAAATAAAATCAGGCTCCTACTCTGATTTCTGTAAGGTCTTTCACACTTACTTACATTTTATAGTGTTCTAAATGGTAGTGAATTAGAAATCAATAGTGAAATGTCTGCAAGCAGAAATGATTCAGAAGTCTTAAAATTTTTGATTTCTAAAAGTCATCTAGCATCCATTCAATTTTATAGGTGCTCACGCACATGCTAGATACATATGCACTCATGCTCAATTTGTGCAGGCATTTGCATATGCCAATGCTATAACTTGTCATGTGTGGGCACGTTAGCTACACAGATGCACTTCTCGACATAAATCTTTTGGAAAACAGACTATCTTTAAACGTGGTCAGCACAATTCTGGACATGAGAAAAAAACCTGAGAGAACGATGGAGAGTCATTTTCCAGACCATTGCCTACTCCTTTCAAAGAGTGCCTTTGGACCTTTAACAACTGTCTACGACACAGCCATCAGAGACTTTAGACACTCTAACTTGAAGGAAAATGCCTTTAACAATGCAGCATTCCCTTTAGTCCTGTACTGGATCACCATTAATACTGGTTTGTAGGTGGAGCTATACAAAGCTACCCTAAAACTCTGAAATTAACAAGGCTTGGTTCCCATTTACACTTTAGGTTTCTTTACACCACTCTGGCTGCATTGGGAACAAATGTAATTTACACTGCCAGAGTACTGTAGAGGAACCTTAGTGTAAATGAAAACACAGCCTTGCAAGTCCAGGACTCAAGCAAGGCTCATAATGGCTTACAATCTTAGGCAATTACAGTTTGGGGTAAAAGCCACATGAAACTCATTGGCTTTGTATAACTTTGACTCCGAGGCAAACTCTGTATCTTCAGGTAATTTCAACTTTGCAGTTTGTATGAACAGGGAGTTCAAATCAAAACACCAGGGATAAAAATGACATGAGCCAAAACTGGAGGAAAAGGCTTGCACAAATCCATTAACTGAAGCAGTAAGAGTTAAGAAGCTGCATTGCACCCTATCTGTAGAGGAGCAACAAGCCATCATAGAAGCTACAAACAAACATACTTCAGCAGGAGGTATGGAAGAAATCCTTCCTTCTCTAGTTCATTCTTAGGCCCTTAATGTCCTTCAGATTTTTATAAACATTTTGTACACACAGCAGAGGGAAAACCCCATATGCAGCCAATCACTAGACTTTTCCTTGCTCAAGGAAACCAGAGCATTCTTCCCCACAGGGAAGTTCTATTGCTCCTTTCCACTTCTCCACTCAGGCTTTGATCCTCAGGCCCCTCAGGTGAAACATTGCTCAGTCACACAAACTAAAGATCCTCTCTCTGCCAAAGCAGCCAGCCCACTAAAGCCTACTTCCTCTCTTTGCTGTTTCCCTCCTGTTCATTCCTTCCAGATGGAGCATTGAGCGCAGGTGACATTGCATACAGAAGACTGCAGGTCAGATCATGCACCCTTTTAGCCCTTCCAGGGCATGGAATAACGTAGCTGAAATCTGTGCAGCTTAGGCTGACTCACGTGCCGGCCTCACGGTGGCAGCGGGCTCCCCTGTTGACTCCAGCTTCCGCCTTTTGGTGAGCTGGAGTTCCGGAGTCGACAGGAGTGCCTTGATGAGACGCGATAAATCGATTGGCAGTAGCTTGATCACTACCCGCCGATCCAGCAGGTAGTGAAGACATATCCATAAAGGGTCAAATCTTCCATGTCTTCATCTTTCAAGTAGCCTTACTGATGTCCATGGACTGTTTGTGTGAGTAAAGTGAGAAAAATGTGACCTCCAAACATACAGATACTCATTAAAAAAAACAGTAAGCCAAAAAGCATGATAAAGGAATAAGTATAAAAAAGAACATAGTGTTTTATATTTTCCTAGTAGACCTTTACCATTCTTTGTTAGTTAAACTTTCCTTTTTGAATTGTTCAGCAATGCTTCCATTCAAAAGAGGAGACTGATATTTTCTCACAGAGAGATAAATATTGAGCATTCTCAGCTTCCATAGATTCCAGTCATGCTTGCACAGCACCTTACTGATATGAGCCCTAAGAACAACAGGTATATGATAGCAAAGAGCTTTTTCCTCCTTTCTGGCTAAGGGGCATTATAAGTACGTACTGGCATTTTTAAAAATGGCAATCAAAACTCTGAACCTTGATAATATATGAAAGTGAAGCATCCTATCTTTAGTAAGTTATAGGTGATAGTCAATCAACTAATAAGGGCAGATATTTCAGACAGGAAAATCATTGTTTTATTCTTATATATCATAAAGTGATTTAATTTAGCACAAGTCTTCTTTCACAGGGTGACTCTAAAAGAAGACCAGATCATCTTTCTTCATCTCCAAACAGGGTTTTGAAGTTCACAACTGCAGTGCAGTCATTACTAGATGGAAGTGAATGCTTTTGACAGGCTTTGGTCAGCAAATCTGATCAGACATAGTCTAGCAGACAGAACCTAATGGAAGAGATTTCATCTACATTGAAGGTACTACTTCACTTAGACTGCCTAGGAACTTTGATTATTATTTTGTGTGTATCTGCATGAATGTAATTTTACAACTAGTCCAATTAGATTTTATTTTGTCACTCAGTGATTCTATTGTACTTTTTATTTTAAGTGAAAAACATCTGGGCTAAATAGATATTTTAGGAAAATCAACAGACATGTCCCCCAATTGACTGTGGAGCAGCAGAAGTCAATCTAAATTCTTCTCTGCCTATAAAGTGGTATGTTGTAAGATGCTATGGAAGGATTTCTAAATCAGCAATGCTTGTACAAGATCACTATTCAACCAGCATATAGCTCAATTTTGGAGGCTACAGTTAAGTGTTTGCTGCTGTTACTGTATGAAGTTTGTATTAACAATTTTAACTTGGACTAAGATTATCAGAGGAAGCACACTTTTATAAACCTGAAGGATTGTTTCATGATAGATTATTCTAGATGTTTCCTCAAATTATAATTTATCCAGAAACTAAAGAGCTTGATTCTCCAATACAATGCACCTTGTACAGTCATTTACATCTCTGCAAAGTGGGTACAAATGCTACTCTTCTGATCTAATAACATTTTACACTGGTGTAAATGACTACACAAGGTGCAATGCAGTGAAGAATTAGGTCCCAAATATCATTTCCTCTTTTGTGTTACATAACAAGGAGAGTATGATTTCAGACAACAGTAGATGTGGTCGCAGATGTTGTGATATATATATATATAGCAATAATCTTTTCATTCTATAACTCGCTTGATTAGCGGTTGGGAGATACTAGTCAGGGTCTTCCATGTTACAAAGGCTAAGTTCAAGCAGTAAAAGCAAATGGCAAAAGCCATGTAAAATCAGTGATTCCATTCATGACAATGTACACTGAAGAGTGAAAAATAAGTAATACAATAGCCATCATTTATAACAGGAATTCCAAAAAGTCACATGTGAGTGAGGATTCAGGTATTCTTTAGAATCACTCAAAAATTCACAGATAAATTATTTAGCTTATCAAAGATGAGTCACCCTTTAGATGAGTGTTTGCCAATTCAAATACTGGAAATAACTTATTTGGTAAAACTTAGGTGACGGGCATAAGTAAAATAAGGGCATGTCTTCACTACGACTCAACGTCGACTTTAACGACGTTAAGTCGAAATAAACGTGTACCTGTCTTCACATGCATGCCCTTAAAGTCGATTTAAAGGGCCCTCAAAATCGACTTTATAACTCCTGCCTGACGAGAGAAGTAGCACTAAAATCGACCTCTCTAGGTCGATTGTGATGTAGTGAAGAGGCATCTGACTTTAAGCCTCCGACCTCCGAGCAGCCCCGCGGACCCCCCGCCAGCCCAAGCAGCCCCGCGCCGGACCCCCCCGCCAGCCCGAGCAGCCCCGCGCCGGACCCCCCCACCCGCCCGAGCAGCCCCGCCCCGGACCCCCCCACCTGCGAACCCCCCCGCTCACCCAAGCAGCCCCGCGAACCCCCCCACCCGCCCAAGCAGCCCCGCGAACCCCCCCACCCGCCCAAGCAGCCCCGCGCCAGACCCCCCCGCCCGCCCAAGCAGCCCCGCGAACCCCCGTCCCCGCCCGCCCAAGCAGCCCCGCGAACCTCCCCGCCCGCCCAAGCAGCCCCGCGCCGGACCCCCCTCCCCGCGCCCGAGATGGACAGGGAGATGGACAGGAGACCAAGACAGATGAGTGACCAGACAGTGAAAACCAACAGGGCAATTTTGAAATGGAGATGGAGAGGGTCAAAAGGCTATTGAAACTTAGCTGGGGTCAGCTCCCTAACACCACCAGCCTTTTAGATACTCAAGTATTCCCCTTTGGGATAAACCAGCCCTTACTTTGCCTTACAAGTTAACAATAAGTGCACCCCACTTCCTGAGCCTCTTTGGAGAGTTCTCCTGTGATATCCAGCCCCTATCGCTGGCAACTCACAGAAATGCCAGGACAGCTGTCCCCAAAGGAACAGAGTACTCACCAGCTTGCAAGATTCAACTTTCCTTAATATCACAGCCCTTCACTATATTTATAATGAAAACAAGAATAAGTTTATTATCAAAGATTTAAGGTTCAAGTGATAGTGAGGAAGGATATTGGAACAAATGCTAGATATAAAACTAAATCATAACATGCTTTCTATAGACTAAATTTTAGGTTACCTTCTAGTCTAAAAAAGTTGCTCACCCAAAACCTTCTGCAGCTTTTCAACCAAGACTGGCTGAAATGCCATTTTCATGGATGTCAACACACTACCTCCTTATTTTCTAGATGCAAGATGAGGGGGTGTCTTCTTTGCCTTCTACTTATACCTCATTGTCTTTTCTCAGACAGAGACCTCTGGCTTTCATGTGTGCTGCTTTCCTGCTGACTTCACTTCTTTGTTGACTTTGTATGCAAAAGGACATCCATTGTGTAAACTTATAATGCTTAATTTACATCCTGACAAAGAGATAGGGGAATAAACATTTGTCTCACAGAAAATCTGTTATCACCTCTGCTGGTGACTCATACCTTGATATAGACTCTGAGAACATATTTTCAGTGTATATACAAAACTACTTACATAGTATTTGCACATATATTTCACAATAATATTAATGACCAGTGTGACCCCGGCTTTCATTTAAGACCTCACATGACATTCTTTGAACCAGAATTTACATAGAATCTGGAAATTCCTGTAACCCCCTTGCCAGTTGGCATTAAGGATTTCTTGGGTCACAAGAACTAAGTACAAAGCAAGGGGAAACAAACATTAAAAAAAAAAAAGAATATAGGAACAAAAACGTAGCAAAGACACAAAACATAAAATCATACATACTTTGCAAAAACTTTGCCAATAGGAATATCTAGTAGACAAACTAGTAAAAGAAAATATAATAGATTAACTCAGTAATAAGTCAATGGATGTTGCTATTTTCTCTTTTGCAATACTATGGTTGGTGATGCTCTTGCAAACTAAGTTTTCCACTTACATTGTTTTTGCATATATAGGGTTTTGGTCACCATGTTTTTGCATCCTATACTTTTGTCTTTGTGGTTTGGTTGCTGTGCCTTTGTCCCACACTGGTTTTTTGTTTGTTTGTTTTTATTTTCTTCCTGCTTTGTATTGATATGGAAACAGTGCCAGAGGACAGTGGTGATAAGATTCTACTTCCTTCAGTGAGAAGTCTTCAACACTATTCTCACTTCAGTCACTATTCTATTGCTCCTGTTAGATTCTTTAATGTTACAAAGTGGAGATTTAGGAAAACCATAAAAAAGGAGCTGTTAGTCAAGGAGGAAAGTGATAATTGCCAGGCTAAGAATTTCAGAAGGGGCAAGGACAAATTTAGACAGTCTTCCAAAAACAGTTAGGAGTTTTACAGACAAATGGAATGTAGAAGATAAAGAGAGGTGGGAGGATCAAGGATGCCTCCTAGATTTCTGGCATTAGAAGCAGTCTCAGTTAGCATAGGGAACAGTGAAATCTGAGATTGGAAAAGAAAGATTTAATTCTATGAAGAATTTAATAATAAGAAATTATGTTGGCATTCAAGAGATGACAGGCCAGACACAAATGGGTGACAGAAGATGCTGAAAGAGTTATGGACTTGAGCAATATCTGCACACAAATGATGTACACCATAAATACTAATGATAAAGAAGTTACAGAGGGCCAGGATATATAGGGAAGCCTGCCAAGGGTAGAGCCTTGAAGCTGTACATAGAGGAGAAGGGGATGGGAAGTTATAAAGCTTCTGAAAAAGAATGAAAAGTGAGCAGTTAGATAAATACGTTTTCAACAACATGAGTACAAGTTTTTTGCTCAAGATGATAAAGCAAGAGGAGGAGGAGGAGGAGAGAAAGAGAGTGTATCTTCTCTACAGTGGGGATGTGCACTGGTTATGGGGTGAGGGTGGAGGAGGTAAGGCTATAAGCATTATCAAAAATGCTTTCCACTGCACATTCCTCCCCCCCCCCCCCCAAAGATGCATTTTGTTTAGTTCTATACTCACTGAGTCTTTTCTTTTGTTTAATCTAACTGGTTCTTTTTTTTTTTTTTAAAAGTCCTCTGGTAAGTTGGATGCAGTTTACACCAAGTTTTACTTCGAGATTTTGATTTCAGTTGAAATCGTCCCAAATGACACTGCCTGAAATCACAGAACACATGCTCTTATAATTCTTTTCTAGAATTATAGAATATCAGGGTTGGAAGGGACTTCAGAAGGTCATCTAGTCCAATCCCCTGCTCAAAGCAGGACCAATCCTCAACTAAATCTTGCCAGCCAGAGCTTTGTCTAGCATGACCTTAAAAACCTCTAAGGAAGGAGATTCCACAATCTCCCTAGGTAACCCATTCCAATGCTTCACCACCCTCCGAGTGAAAATGTTTTTCCTAATATCCAACCTAAACCTCCTCCTCTGGAACTTGAGACCATTACTCTTTGTTCTGTCATCTGCTACCACTGAGAACAGTCTAGATCCATCTTCTTTGGAACCCACTTTCAGGCAGTTGAAAGTAGCTGTCAAATCCCCTCTCATTCTTCTCTTCTAAAGACTAAACAAACCTAGTTCCCTCAGCTTCTCCTCGTAAGTCATGTGCTCCACCCCCAATCATTTTTGTTGCCCTCAGCTGGACTCTTTCCAATTTTTCCACATCCTTCTTGTAGTGTGGGCCCCAAAATTGGACACAGTACCCATATGAGGACTCACCAATGCCGAATAGAGGGGAATGATCACATCCCTAGATCTGCTGGAAATGCCCCTACTTATACAACCCAAAATGCCATTAGTCTTCTTGGCAAGAAGGGGACACTGCTGACTCATATCCAGCTTCTCATCCACTGTAACCCCTAGGTCCTTTTCTGCAGAACTGCTGCCTAGTCATTCAGTCCCTAGTCTATAGCAGTGCATGGGATTCTTCCGTCCTAAGTGCAGGACTCTGCATTTGTCCTTGTTAAACCTCCTCAGATTTCTTTTGGCCCAAACTTCTAATTTGTCCAGGTCCCTCTTTATCCTATCCCTACCCTCCAGCGTATCTTCCACTCCTCCCAGTTTGGTGTCATCTGCAAACTTGCTGAGGGTGCAATCCACACCATCCTCCAGATCATTAATGAAGCTATTGAACAAAATAGCCCCCAGGGCCGACCTTTGGGGGCACTCCACTTGATACTGGCTGCCAACTAGACATGGAGCCATTGATCACTATCCGTTGAGCCCGACGATCTAGCTAGCTTTCTAAAGTTTCCTTAGCAGGATCAGTTGTTCTAAGTAAATCACTTGTGAAATGAAGCCTGGGCTATACTGGGGTTTTCAAATTTGGTGGCCAGACACCACAATATGGTGCCACCACAAACCCCTCTAATGTAGACAATGCCAGTAAAGGCTCTCCGCTGCACAGGTTAAGCCCACCCCACATCCTCTAGAGGTAAGTTGTACCACTGGGATCACAGTTCAGCCTGGCCACATGAAGTTTGGAGTTCAAGTTGCTGAGTTTCACCTGGTTTCCAAGCCTGCTCCAAAACACCATGAAGCCCAGCTAAAGTTGGCTTTTTGGGGGTTTAGCTGTAGTAACAAATTAATATAAAAACCCAACATAATCTCCAGCCCAAGCCTTCTCCCCAAACTTGGTGCTTCCTACCTCAGACCTGTTCAAACCCAGATTACTGTCTATAAAGGTTTCAGAGTGGTAGTCGTGTTACTCTGTATAAGCAAAAACAACGAGTCTTTGTGGTACCTTGGAGACTAACAAATTTTATTTGAGCATAAGCTTTCATGGGCTAAAACCCACTTCATCAGATGCACAGAGTGGAAAATGCAGTAGAGGGGTATAAGTACACAGCATATTAAAATGAGGAAGACTTTGTAGCACCTTAGAGACTAACCAGTTTATTTTAGCATAAGCTTTCATGGGCTATAGCTCACTTCATCGGATGCATACAATGAATCTGAAGTAGGATGCATTTATACACAAAGAAAGAAAGAAAGGGTTGTACATTAGCATTCCAATGCTAAGAAGCTGTATGCTAATGTACAACTTTTTCTTTCTTTCTTTTTCCATTTATTCTTTTGCATAGAGACTTTCGGTTTGCCCAGTGTACATGGCAGAGGGGTGTTGCTGGCACGTGATGGCATATATCACATTGGTAGATGTGCAGGTGAACGAGCCCTCGATGGTATAGCTGATGTGGCTAGGTCCTACAGTGGTGTCCCTTGAATAGATATGTGAGCAGGGTTTGTTACAGGGTTAGTGTTTTTGTTGTGTGGTGTGTAGTTGCTGGTGAGTATTTGCCTCAGGTTGCGGGGCTGTCCGTGAGGACTGGCCTGTTTCCCAAGGTCTTGTGAGAGTGAGGGATCGTCCTTTAGGATAGGTTGTAGATACCTGATGATGTGCTAGAGAGGTTTTAATTGGGGGCTGTAAGTGACGACTAGTGATATTCTGTTACTTTCTTTGTTGGGGCTGTCCTGTAGTAGGTGACTTATGGGTATCCTTCTGGCTCTGTCAATCTGTTTCTTCAGTTCACCAGGTGGGTATTGTAGTTTTAAGAATGCTTGATAGAGATCCTGTAGGTGTTTGTCTCTGTCTGAGGGATTGGAGCGAATGTGGTTGTATCTTAGAGCTTGGCTGCAGACAATGGATCATGTGATGTGTTCTGGATGAAAGCTGGAGTCATGTAGGTAAGTATAGTGGTCAGTACGTTTCCGGTATGGGGTGGTGTTTGTGACCATTGTTTATTTGTACTTTAGTGTCTAGGAAGTGGATCTCTTGTGTGGACCGATCCAGGCTGAGGTTGATGGTAGGGTGAAAATTGTTGAAATCCTGGTGGAATTCCTCAAGGACCTTCTTCCTTGAAAGGCCTCCTTCCTTTCCTTGAAATAGTTGTGGGTGAGGACAAAGTCACAAATTTTAGCCACCAGGTTTGTCATGACATTATCAGGGATACTGTTCCTGACGGCTTGAGGCTCATCTTTGTGTGGAATTTTGATGTAGAGAGCTTCTACATCCAGGATGGTGTTTTCTGGAAGATCATCAAAGGATTGTAGTTTCCTCAGGAAGTCAGTGGTGTCTTGAGGATAGCTGGGAGTGCTGGTAGCGACTATTCTCCCGTTGTTGTACCCAGATAGAGTTCATGAGTCACCTGCAAGAAAGTCAGTAGGATTCAGATTTTCCCAAGCGGAACAACTGTTGGTGGCTAGGTCCACAAGTTCATTACTCCCTTGTCAATATCAAATCACAGAATTATTAATGGTTTCAATGTGAAACCACAAATCATGGAAAATAAGTATACCTTCCAACAAATGTGGCCTTAGTATAGAGAGCATAATGAAACCAAGTAAATTCACAGTGTTAGGTGTCATTCACTTTTTTTGTGAAACTCTAATCAAACTTTGCCAAAAAATAGAATAATCATAAGAATCCAACAGAGAAAGGACTACATTACAACAAAAATGTGAAAGGGCTTTCAAAGTTAAATACTAGGGCCCCTGTTTGGGCATATAGTCATTCTGATGCAGGTGGTAACATAAAACACATCTTACTGAGATACCAAAGAATAAAATATTTCAGTGCAATAGTCAACATGTGATTAACAGAGAGGATTGAAGGTTTGGGGGACCATAGTAAAGAATATCTCTTAAAAAAAAAAAGAGAGAGAAAAGATAAAACTCCCTAAGAACTAACAACTGCAAATGCATCCTGGTTAAAAGAGGGTTTTAAAAAATGAAGATGTCTGGCAAGATAAAACAAAAGAAACATGTAACAGAATAAAAGAATATCTTTCTTAGGATTTTCTAAGGAAAGATTGTGCAGTGGAAAATAATCTGGAAAGTAAAAGTTTAATTACAGTAGACAATAGGGAGATAAAAATTTTCTTCATAATTAGTCTCCCTAAAAATGGTATCATAGGGAGTATAAGATGAAAATAATTAAAATGTATCCACGCTGGCAGTATGACATATTAATTGCATAAATTAAATAGTAATATGCTAAAATATCAAACACAGTAATTTTATACTTACTGTTGGAAAATTTAAGAGCCAGTGTTATGGTAATTTTTGAGAAATTAGATATGTTGTTACACTGCCACCTAGTGCTGAGGTGGATAATTGCCACATAAAACCTTCCGTCTGAGAAAGCAAACCGCTTTACATATATTAAATAATTTAGTATCACAACAGCTTCCTGAGCCAATGTATATTAGTCTTATTTTACTGATGGGGACAGTGAAGTACAGAGCTTACAATACATGCCTCAGGAGACACAGTGGATAAAATCCTGACTGTACTGAAATCAGTGGAAAAACGTCCATTGACTTCACCAGGGCCAAGATTTCACCCAGCAAGACTGTCAGACTCAGGCAGGACCTAAACTCCTGACTCCCAGTTCTCTGGCAATTTAACAAGTAGCTTTAACTAATTCCTTATGTTCAAGTTGTATATATTATGTCATGCCATACACTGCTAATGTAGCCAGTCTGACATACTGTAATACAAATGGATAGAAGGGATTTTTCACAACTTTTTTTTAATTACAGTCCATTTAAAATGAATAATTAAATTACCAATTAAAATTCTAGAAGCCTTAAAATCCCTAAAAATACTAGATCTCAGTGGTTTGTTAACTTCTGGTTTCGGCTTCAGTCCAAGTCTCCACAACTGGTACCCTCAGAGCAGCCATGGCTTGAACTTCTTAAAGCACTTGAAAGCCAGAAATTGGATAGTCTCTGGAAAAGGCTTTCAAATGGACCAAGGTTTTTTCAGATGTTTGTTTCTCAAGTTTTCAATACAAGAAACTGCTATTTCAAAGGTAGCTTACATGGCTTTGGTAGAGATGAAACCCTATAGCAAATTTTGAAGGGCTTCTGGATCTTAGGAATTTTAGCTCCTGGAGAAAGGTGTCCACATTAAGAAGACAAAACAAAAACAACCCTACCATGATAAATGATACTTGCCCTTATTCAGGAACCACATAAGCATGACTTAAATGTAAGCATATGCTTAAGTCCAATAAAAATCAATGGGTTTTAAGAATGTGCTTAAAGTTATGCATGCATAAGCATGCACTTAATTTCATCCCTACTCAGGAAAGTGCTTAAGTGCCTTCCTGAATTGCAATCACTAACATTAGTATCTCCACAAAGATTGAATTGGTATGGAAACTAACCTACCTTTTTACCCCTATGCATTGAAGCACATGGGTAGGAATGAGTACCGGTAAGTAAGCTTGCACTGCTAATTACTGTGTCCTTGTCTTCTTCTTTAAGAGACTTCAGCTTATAAGACTGCCAAAGCCCAGGACCAGGGCCGGTGTAACCACTAGGTGAGCTAGGCAGCCGCTTAGGGTGCCAAGATTTGGGGGTGCCAAAAAGTGGTGCCCCCCAAAATTTTTACACTATTGCTGGAAAACGAAAGAATAAAGAGAAACATTGTTGAACTTGCATTTAAACTTGTTGTTCTCTCGTACAGCTGTAGTCTACGCCAGCTCTGCATTGAGGCCAGGCACAAGCGAACTGCTTCACTACGGTACAAAGTGGCAATTACATCATTTTTTCTCGTCACACACAGCCGTTACCCATTCTGACAGGCTGTTTATAATACTAAGTTTACTAGTTTTTGGAGGTTGTCGACAGAGGCTAACTATTTTTGTTGAGTTGTTTCAGTTCTAAGACACTGGCAATTGCTAATCATTTTGCTAATACTTTGTGTCAATTGTGTGTGTGTGTATGTTAAGTATTTGAGTGTATATGTTTATGTGTGAATATTTCAACAACCTACACACGCATAATGAAGTGAATACATTTCCAAACTGAATGTGCATTAATTCTAATGAACAATGCCACATTATGCAGTATTCATTTTTGAAAGTTTATAATAAGCGGTGCTCCAGGGGGATGGGAGGGAGGGGGGAGCCCAGGGTGGAAGTTTCGCCTAGGACGCAAAATATCCTTGCACCGGCCTTGCCCAGGACTGCTCCTTTCATTGCACTAGAAACCTTACCCTGCGGAGCACAGTACAAGAAGTGGAGGGTGCTCAGCACCTTGCAAGATTTACCCTAAATTTACCCTAATTTTGTGATAATCTTAGGCTTTTAAAGGCTTTCATTGCTCTTATAAATTCATTTTAAAATTACAACTGTATAATATCATAGAGGAAAAATGGAGAAAAAAATATCTTATTTTTCCCCTTGGTGTATTACTTCAAAAGGCCAATGTCACTAACAAATTCCACTGTGGCTGTTGCCATATATATCACACTGGTTGGGCCTTGTCAACCTGCCTGCTTTATATTATAAAAAAGAACACATTATTTTCAAGGTAAAATAACCTATCAAGCTGCTGTCAGGATACTTTACCACGGCATTGATTTTCTCTGAAGTCTCAGTTGGAAATGTAAAATTTCCAGAAATTTTGAAGACACAGAGGCAAAGCCCATTCCCCATCCCCTTGAAAAAACAGAAATTTTGGGGAAAATTGAAAACTTACAGACACTAAACTTTATTTACTTCATTAAGAATGAGAAATGTATTATGTGAATTTATTTAGCCCATTACAAAGTACTGCTAGGTATATTTATGAAATAAGTATAAATTCTTTATGTTTGAATAATGACAGATATAGCAAGTGTCAAAGATGGAGCTGCATGCGAAGGTACTTAAAGATATATTTTTTGCCTGTTGATATATCTCTAAAATAAGAAAAATAATTAAAATGTTGAAAATTGAAAGCATATTATTGACATGTAAACAGAAAGGAAATTTATATCTGTAGAAATAGTATGGAAAGAGATCTGACATTATAATGCAGATACAGAAGAAACTCTTGTTTCTAGAGTAAAAGGTTGGAAAACGAACATTCCTACACATATTTTTTATGTCTTTAACACAGAATAATGTTATGCAACATCAGTAAATCTGGATATATATTAGGGCTGTTAATTAATTGCAGTTAACTCATGTGATCAACTCAAAAATATTAATCATGATTAATTAAAGTTTTAATCACATTGTTAAACAATAGAATACCAACTGAAATTTATTCAGTACTAGCAAAAATACCCAGCGTTGCTCGGGGTATTTGTAATTGGAAACTGGGATGTAAAAAGACTACCATGTTTTTTATTAATACAAATTTTGTTCAGACGTCTCAGCGTTGCTCGGGTCCGTTGGAGGGGGGAGAGAGCTGAGCGAGTGTGGGGTCCATTGGAGGGGGGTATTATTACATCATAACTATGTCACAGAGAACAGCAGGTTTTAACCTGCTGCCCAGCTAATGTTAATGGGCTTTAAAGAATTTCACCCCGAGGGGGTGTAAGAGGTGAGATTTGAAAATTTTTCGATTCTTATCCTGATTAGGACCCTAAAGCCTATAACTGTACCAAATTTCAAGTCTCTAGCTCAAATGGTGTGGAAGGAGTAAGGGAACATACATACACGCACACACACACATTCACCATTTGACTTTTATATATATAGATTTTGGATGTTTTTCTACATTTTCATATATATTGTATTCTGTGTTGTAACTGAAATCAAGGTGTATGTTATTTTTATTACAAATATTTGCATTGTAAAAATTATAAACAAAAGAAATGGTATTTTTCAATTCACCTCATATAAGTCTTGTAGTGTAATCTCTTTGTCGTGACAGTGCTACTTAAAAATGTAGAATTTATTTCTGTTACATAACTGTACCCAAAAACAAAACAATATAAAACTTCAGAGCCTATAAGTCGACTCAGTCCTACTTCTTGTTCAGCTAATTGCTAAGACAAACAAGTTTGTTTACATTTACAGGAAATAATGTTGCCCGCTTCTTATTTATAATGTCACCAGAAAGTGAGACCAGGCTTTTGCATAGCACTTTTGAAGCCGGCAGTGCAAGGTATTTACATGCTAGATATGATATAAATATTTGTATGCTCCTTCATGCTTCAGCCTCTATTCCAGAGGAAATGCTTCCATGCTGATGATGGTTGTTAAAAAAAATGTGTTAATTAAATTTGCTACTGAACTCTTTGGAGGAGAATGGTATGCCCCCTACTCAGTTTTACCCACATTCTGCCAAATACTTCATGTTATAGCAGTCTTAGATGATGACCCGGCAAATGTTGTTCATTTTAAGAACACTTTAGCTGCAGATCTGAGAAAATGCAAAGAAGGTACCAATGTAAGATTTCTAAAGATAGAAACAGCACTGGACCCAAGGTATAAGAATCTGAAGTGCCTTCCAAAATCTGAGTGGGACGGGTTGTGGAACATGCTTTTAGAAGTCTTAAAAGAGCAACACTCCAATGCAGAAACTACAGAACCCAACCACCAAAAAGAGAAAATCAACCATCAGCTGGTGGCATCTGACTCAGATAATGAAAATGAACATGTGTCAGTCCACACTGTTTTGGATTGTTATCAAGCAGAACCAGTCATCAGCATGGACACATATCCTGTGGAATGGTGGTTGAAACAAGAAGGGACATATGAATCTTTAGTACAGGGTTTCTCAAACTGGGGGTTGTGACCCCCCGGAGGGTCACGGGGCAATTCCTAGGGTTTTGCAAGTTCCCGCCACATTAGGCAGCATTTTGGCAGCCGCTCTGAATGCAGGAGTGCATCCGCTGAAAAGCCGCTGAGCGCCGAGCTTCACATAGTGAAGCGCTGTGAGTCCTCTGAAACACTGCCGAAACCAGAAGTGTTCTGTTCGGCGGCATTTTGGCGGACATACCCTGGGGCCACAGGGTAAAGAAAAGAAAAAAGGGGTCTGGAACTTAGAAAGTTTGAGAATCCCTGCTTTAGCGCATCTGGCACGTAAATATCTTGTGACGCAGGTTACAACAGTGCCATGAGAATGCCTGTTTTCACTTTCAGGTGACATTATAAACAAGAAGCATTATCGACTGCAAATGTAAACAAACTTGTTTATCTGAGCGATTGTCTGAACAAGAAGTAGGACGGAGTGGACTTTCCAGCTCTAAAATTTTACATTGTTTTATTTTTTAATGCAATTTTTTTAACACAATGCTACATCTGTGACTTTCATGGTAAAGAGATTGCACCACAGTATTTGTATTAGGTAAATTGAAGAATATTATTTATTTTGTTTTTACAGTGCAAATATACAAAAATAAATAAAAAGTGAGCACTGTAGACTTTGTATTGTGTTGTAATTGAAATCAATATATTTGAAAATGTAGAAAACATCCAAAAATCTATATATATATAAAAGTCAAATGGTGTATGTGTGTATGCGTGCATGCATGTACGTTCCCTTACTCCTTCCACGCCGTTTGAGCTAGAGACTTGAAATTTGGTACAGTTATAGGCCTTAGGGTCCTAATCAGGGTAAGGGTCGAAATTTTTTCAAATCTCACCTCTGACGCCCCACAGGGGTGATATTCTTTAAAGCCCATTCACATCAGCTGGGCAGCAGGTTAACACCCGCTGTTCTCTGTGACATAGTTATGATGTAATAATACCCCCCTCCAACAGACCCCACACTCGCTCAGCTCTCTGCCCCCGCCCCCCCTCCAACGGCCCCGGCACTCGCTCAGCTCTCTTCCACCCATCCAAGGGGCACCACACTCACTGAGCTCTCTCCCCCCTCAGGAAAGAATCAAAAAAATTTTAAATCTCACCTCCCTCTCTCCCTCCAACAGCCCCCGCACTCGCTCAGCTCTCCCCCCCCCAACAGACCTTGTACTCGCTCAGCTCTCTCGCCCCTCAGGAAAGAATCGAAAATTTTTAAAATCTCCCCCTCTTCCCCCCACTCCAACGCCCCCCACCCACTTGCTCGGCTCTCTCCCTCCTCCCCCTCTCCAACGGACCCCACACTCGCTCAGCTCTCTTCGAGCAATGCTGGGTCCCCTTCCCCCCCTCCGACGGACCCGAGCAACGCCGGGTATTTCTGCTAGTATTTAAATAAATTATATTCTGTTGTTTAATAGTGCAATTAATTGTGCGATTAAACGTGATTAAATTTTGTAATCGCTTGACAGTCCTAGTATGTATCCAAACTTTATAGTAAACACCTGATTCTTTACTAGTGCATAATCATCATAGAGTAAATGACATAACTGTAGGCAAAACAAGCCATCTTATAAATAAACAAGAATAATATAACTTAAACAATTTAGTTACTAATATAATCTTGGAAATGCTAGCATAACTCAATTTTTTCCTTGTGATTCCTCTAATCAGAATCTATTTCTCAAAGATCCACAACTTCTGATTCTGAACTTTCACAATGATCTTCAAGTACTTCATCAAACTGAAGATTTACACAAATGAAGCAAGCTTCTGAACTTCTCCACATGTTGGCCTATTTCTTGATTTTGTGTGTATATTTCTGAATATTGTCCAGTTTCTTTCAAATGCTGCAGAAAATGGAGGAATCTGAAGCAGATGAGAGATCAGAGGTTGTGTTATACAAAAGTGTTGCCACCATGTTGTAGGAACAATATGCTTGTATGTTGTAGGAGCAATATGCCAGACTGCACTCCTGGACCAACTATCTGAAGATGGTCTGTATCTTGCAACATTTGAAAGTACTTTTTCAACATCCAGTGCTAAGTGTGTTTGATTGTTTAGCAGTCTAGTCAATGCTGTAACATCACTAACATTACTACCTTTGAACCTTGGATCTACGAGATTTGCAGCAGCATGTACTGGCTTGCAACAAAATTCTTCCCATCTACAGATAAAGTCCTTCACTTTTACTCCTTTCTGACTTGTAGGTGGAGATGCACTTAGATTTTCAAAAACAACTGACTTTAGCTTGGCCATAAGTTGATAAATGTCTGACAAAAGTGCCTTGTCTGATTCATATAGTGATTGCAGAAACAATTGGCTATAAAATCTTCAGAGATTTCTGAATGTGAATTCAAAAGATATCCTCATCAAGTACACTTTTAAGATCTTTACTTTAAGATCTTCAATTATCACTTTTTCTGGAAGAGCTTTTTTTCTTTTTAAAAAAATTTCAAATGACATCATCGTTTTTCTCCATCTCATTTCGCTAGCTAGTTTCAGTGTTACCATTTTATTCTTACCAGGCTTTTCTTCCTGCTCCTTCTTTAAAGACTGCAACCACAATATGAACATATTTTCACCTTTTATAACTCATTTTGTTCTTTTATAGCTCTTTTCCAGCATGCCCAACTGCATGAAATCATTAAAAGGCCATTTTAGGCCATGGAAAGCACATCTCATTGCAGTAATATGTGGATATTTGTCCATTATGATGTCCCATGCTGCTATCATAATACTGGCATTGTAACTAGCAGAGCAAATACTTTCCCACTTCCAGTCTTCTCTAGTACTTCACATATTTCACTACTAATATGCTTTGTAATATGTCTGTTCTCCTTTTTCAGTGCTTTTGTAAAAAGGCTGGTTGAGGTGTTATCACAAAATTTATCATTCTTTCCCCCTTTACATTTGTCCACCTATCTGTAAGTACTACTAGATAAAGTGCTTCATTTATTTTTTTCTTGCACAGTTTGCTGACCGGGGACTGTAATAATGTGCTCAGGAGAATTACATAGATAACTGTGGTATATAGGCCTATTTATGTATAGACAGGAATTATAATTGCCGAATACTATAAATTGAATTATAATTTCATTTGAAATACTTATTAGTTTTTAGAGAGCATTTTGAAGGACTGAAGTGCAGCAGTAATATTTTAAAAAATACTCTAGAATTTCTTTCACTGTTCATTTAGAACAAGTTTCTTTTCAGTTTTTTTTCAAACTTTCCAAATGTAAATAGGGTCGCTGAATAAATGCTCCCCTGACAACTAGCTGGGAGCAAAAGAGACTACAGCTGTGTTTATGTAAATACAGTTTGCTCCTGCTCTGTTTACATATTGATCACTTACAACTGTGTCAAAGAATCAATTTTGGCTGGTGTTGGGTACAAATGAACTTAGTATACTGAATGCAGGGATAGTGAAATACAGTTACCAATTTTGTAATTTTTGTAGGAATAAGGGAAAAAAGGACTGTGTTTAAACATGTTCAAAATGGGGGGGGCACCCTCAGTTGAAAGAACCACATTAAGAAGGGGTTTGAATGTCAGAGCCCTATGAACATAAGAGGGGTGGGGACAAGAGTCCCAGTTAGGAGGTTACACCCACACCCACACCCTATCTACACTGGCTTAACCTGTTCTTGCAAGAAATAAATTAGGGGAAAATTCTCCTCTTGGTTCAGCATCTCAGATTATAGGAGCAGAACACTGGAACCTAGATTCAGTTTATGTCCTCTTTGTTGTTGATTCATATTATAAAATAATGCCAATGTTAATCTTAATTCAAGAATCTTTAAATGTTTACAAGTATGATGTTATCACTAAACATACTATATCACTAAACATACTACATCACTAACACTAAACACACAGGACTTTGTTACCTAAACATACTACATCCCTCTCCCACCTTATACACCATTGGTTGCTTTCTACTTGAGACACATACTTTCTCCTGGATTATGTGCCGTAGCAAAGGTCAGAACTGAGCTAAATGCTGTCCCTTGCATCCTACTCCTGGATACAATACAATGCCCAAGTAAAAAGACATACTGAAGGAGATCTAAAACAACTGTGGGGAAAAGAACCCTCCTCCAACCTGGAAACTTGGTTTGGTCTGCAGCCTCTCCACTACTACTATTACAAATAGTGGCTGTAGTTGCACTTGGGACCCATGCAAACCCTATATATGTAAGTGGGATTAAGGCTAGTGGCAGATCCACTAATCTCTTGCTTGCTAACATCCCCTTATATGCTCTTCTATTATGCAAATGAAGTACAGTAAACCCTCGATTTAACGGACCCCGATTTAACGGACTTCGGATGCAACGGACAAAATTTCCGATGCATCCGAAATCCGTTATTCGGGGGCTGCCGGCTCCCGCCCCGGGGAGCTGTCAACCCGGCTGCCCGGCTCTCCGCAGAGGGCTGACAGCTCCCGCCCGGCTCCCCGCAGAGGGGAGCCGGGCGGCCGTGTTGACAACTCCCGCCCGGCTCCCCGCAGCGGAGAGCCGGGCGGGGGGGTTGACAGTTCCCGCCCGGCTCCCCACAGCGGGGTGCCGGGCGGGCGGGCGGGCTGAAAGCTGAAAGTTCCCGCTGGACTCCCCGCTGCCGGGAGCTGAGCGGGCGAGTTGACAGCTCCCGCCGGGCTCCCCGCAGTAGGGAGCCCGGCGGGAGCTGTCAAACCCCGCCCCCCCCCCGGCTCTCCGCAGCAGGGAGCCGGGCGGGGGGGGGTTGACAGCTCCCGCCGGGCTCCCCGCTGCGGGGAGCCGGGCAGGTGGTGGTGGTGGGGGGAGTTTGACAGCTCCTAAAACCTCTATATAAGGGACTAATTGGGGCAAGGGGGTGTCCGTTAAAGCCAAAAGTCCTGTTATTTAATTATTTTAAAAAATTATTAAATACAGTAAACCCTCGATTTAACGGACCCCGATTTAACGGACTTCGGATGCAACGGACAAAATTTCCGATGCATCCGAAATCCGTTATTCGGGGGCTGCCGGCTCCCGCCCCGGGGAGCCGGGCGGGAGCTGTCAACCCCCCCCCCCGCCCGGCTCCCCGCAGCGGGGAGCCGGGCGGGGGGGTTGACAGTTCCCGCCCGGCTCCCCGCCGCGGGGAGCCAGGCGGGAGCTGTCAGCCCACCCACCCGGCTCCCCCGTTGCGGGGAGCCGGGCAGGTGGTGGTGGTGGTGGGGTTGACAGCTCCTAAAACCTCTATATAAGGGACTAATTGGGGCGAGGGGGTGTCCGTTAAAGCCAAAAGTCCTGTTATTTAATTATTTTAAAAAATTATTAAATAACGGACTTTTGGCTTTAACGGACACCCCCTCTCCCCAATTAGTCCGTTAAATCGAGGTTTCACTGTAACGGACTTTTGGCTTTAACGGACACCCCCTCGCCCCAATTAGTCCGTTAAATCGAGGTTTCACTGTACGTCCATTATCTTTACTTTGGCTTGCATTCCTGCAGAGCATAGAATTTCCACTGAACTTTGACCTTCTGGCCCATGGAGGATGAGAAGCCATAATCTGATCTGAGATCAAACTGCAAGATTTAACTCAAAATGGAAGTGTCAAGAAAATGATTTAGGTGTCTGACAATCCGTTAGCCCCTTTTACAAAATGATGATAAATTTTGTATAAAGTAGGTCTTGTGAGGTATCATTTGAAAACTCATAATTTGCTGATTATTATCCTGATAAAATATGTGTGGCAACATAGGGTCATAAAGTTGTAATATTCTACTGTATGATATTATTAAGATATGTTCCAAGTCTGGGGAGCAGTCACAAACCAGTTCCCCAGAGACAAAAGACTACCGATGCCTCAGCCAGGTGTCAACAAAATCGACTGGAACATCACATGGTTAAGTGGCCATTTTTTGGCAGGAAAGAGTATGTGGGCACAACTCTACATGACCAAGAAACAGTTGCGGTTTTACATCTTGACATACTTTCCGTCTCCTGAACCTCGGCTGGAGATGATTCTCAAAGAAAAGAAAGAGCTATAAGAAGGGGAAACAGATGTCTCAAATTCTCTCTCCCTTTCTCTCTCCCTGTGTGTGACAGGGCAAGCATGTCTTTGGGCGAAGGAGACCCTGCTGGGCATGCTCTGGCTGGAGACCAGGTATAAAAAGGAGTAACCCAGCTCATTCAGGGCTGAGCACCAGAGAGGAAGGTGTGCTGCACGCTCCTGCCGAAGGACCGCTGGCATTACCAGCCAGATAGTCGTGACGCGCAACCCCCAGGCAGGTGAGACCAGGGGAACCCCGAGAGCACAAGCGATGGAGAAATGGGTGGGAAGCAACCCAGGGAGTCTTTGCAGGGAGGTGGTTGAAGGTGCGCACTGTCCCCCCCCCCCCCCCAGCGGGTTCCTCCGCTTCCCATGTCTCTGGAGGGATCAGAGGTGGGAGGCTCCCCTTCTCCAGGCCTGAGCCCCCGGGCTTTTCCGCAAGGACAGCGAAGGATCAGACCCCTCAGGCGCGGGGATGGGGCTGCTCGGGGGCCCAGCCTTGGGCGGGGATGGGGCACAGGACCGGCTGATGGGCCCTCTGGCGTCAGCAGGAGCCTTCCCAGTCAGCTCACCGGGCTTGGGGCAGGCGCACCGAGCCCCGAGCGGACCCCTGCCGCGGCCAATCGCCAACGTCACAGGAGCCGGCTGCGGGGGCACGAAACCAGGGCAGGAAAAAGGGCCGTTGAAGCGCGTTCTTATATAACGCATCATCCAACCACCGGCTGGGCACGGCGGTTAGCATCATAAAGCCCAACGTCATGCGCCGCGCACGCGCAGCACGTCTTGTCCTCATCTCCCCGCGTGGGGTTCCCGGCATCACTCTCTAGCGCAAGCGCCTTTCCTCCTCCACCGGCCTCCCGTAATTCTAAGGCGCGCACGCGCGTTTCATCTTCGGGGGCTCAGCAGTGGCGCACGCGTTTCCGTTGCCGTTGAGGGGAGAAGCCTGAGAAGAGATCCCGGATGTGCGCTGCCTCTCCACGCCCAGCGTCTGCAGGAGCCGTTCGCCCCAGTGTAGGCACATGCGCAGTCTGCGGTGCGTTGTTTCCTTGGCAGCTGTTGTTTGTTTTCGGCAGAACTAGCGTGAAAGGCCGCGGAGGGGGATGAGGACGAAACCAAGTGGCGGGGGGGAAGGAGCAGCAGCCCTAGCTCGAGGCGGTGCCGGAGACCCGGTCAAAGTGAGTGAGAGCCCCTGTCCCGCGCGCGCTGTCGTTTACTGAGGCACCGGGAGGGGGAGCGGGGCGCGAGAGGGGGCGGGGTCTCCGGCCCGGCCGCGTCTCCACCCCGTGGGCTCTGCCCTGGTGCCTGCAGGCTGGGTCCCTGGCTGCTGGTCTAGGGTTGCCAACTTTCACAAAACCCATCGCCCTTGCTCCGCCCCCTGCCCCGAGGCCCCGCCCCCCATCCCCTCCCTCACTATCGCCAGCGCGGGGCTGAGTGCAGGGGGCGGGTGCAGGTTCTGGGATGGGGACTAGACGTTTGGGGTGTGGGAGGGGGCTCTGTGCTGAGCTTGGGGCAGGAGGTTGGGTTTTGGGAGGGGTGCTGGCTGGTTAGGGGGTGGCAGGGGGTTCAGACCTGGGGCAGGCTGTGGGCTCCAGGCGACGCTCACCTCCGGCAGCACCTGGAAGAGGACGACATGCCCGGCTCCTAGGCAGAGAGGTCAGGGGGCTCTGTGCATTGCCTGCTCTTGCAGATGCCACCCCCACAGCTCCCATTGGCTGCAGTTCCTGGCCAATGGGAGCGTAGAGCCAGCACTTGGTGCGGGTGGAGCTCATGGAGTCTTCCTGGTTGACCCTGCACCTAGGAGCCGGACATGGCAGCCTGCCTTGGCCCCGCTGCACTGCTGACCGGACTTTTAGCAGCCCAATCAATGGTGCTGACCGGAGCTGCCAAGGTCCTTTTCAGCTGGACGTTCTGGTCAAAACCCCCGGATACCTGGCAACCCTGTGCTGATCAGTGCCCTACCTGGGGATTGGAGGGGGGCTGAGACCGCAGGGGAGGAGCATGGTGATGCTATGAGATGGGTCGCTCACCCCACTTGGCATAGCCGCCCAGGCACTAGCCGCTGCCTTTGGGCTCAGGCAATTTCCAGCAGATTCCTGAATGAAGGCTACTCTTGAGGGTATTATGTGCCCAAAAATTAAAGATTCTGCTCATATTTTAAAATTCTGCAATATTCTGCAGATTTAATTGGCAAAAATAACACAGTATAATTACACATTTCAATTATTCTGGTAGTTTATTTCAAAGTAGTTGTCAGCAAGTATGTCTGCAACGATACAGACAATTAAAAAGATTCAGAAAATGTTTTTTATCAAATAGATTCCTTACTACGTATATAAATACAGACCTTTGAATAATTAATTGGAACTACAATGCAGAACTGTTTCTCCTCCCTACCCAGAAGCAGTGCAAAAGTTTGGGGGAGTCAGGGGTAACAGAGGTGCTGAGGGAGAGGAAAGGAGCTTGGGAGTGAACCTGGAGGGTTGATGGGTATGGGTCTGAAAAATATGGAACAGGGTTTTGGGGGATGGGGGTGGGAGGGTAGGAAGGGACTGTTAGGTAACCTCCTTCATGGAGACCCTGGCTGGCCTCTAGCCTCTCCCATTCAGACAGGCATATCTGCCCCTATCCCCATGTGTCCCTCCACCCTCACTCAGACACCCACTCTCCCCATGTCTGTGTGTCTCTGTATCCTTACCCCCATTCCCATGTGGCTCTGCACCCCCTCACCCCGACCCCATCTGGCCCAATTTGTTGACGAATCAACATGACTTTTATAAAGGAAAATCACATCTTGCTAGTCTCTTAGAATTCTTTGACGGGGATGTAATGTTGCACTCTATATGTTTTATGCAAATATGCTCGTGAGTGTGAATATGATGTAACTTGAAATATGCTTTATGCAAAAGGTTTCTTGTAAGGTATCATAAGAAAGGTTAAAGCCTACTGAATATATTCCCTCCTATTTGTATGCCTGTATCATTCTTGTATCTGAAGCTGAAAATATGAAGTATAACTTTGAGGTGCTATTCTAATTTTGGAAAGTGTGGACCATTTATGGTGATTTAGAATCTTGATGGCTCCCATTGACTAGGACAATTGGTTGTAAATGGTTTATTTACTTGCAAGCCTTCCTGTCTACCTGTGGACCAACCCAAGAAGAATGGAGACTAGGGGTCTTACTGTGATGTGACCATGTCACATGATACTGGAATCCATCTTAATCCTTGCACTTTTCCATTGATGTGGAGGGGGGTGAGGACAGGCACAGACAAAAGATTCCAGCCTTGTTGCAAAGCTATAAAAGATGGTGGAGCAGGACAAAAGGGGCTGCCAGTCATGAGAAGACCCCTGCTTACCACCTTAGATGTCTGCTGGAACTAACAAGGACTGTACTGGGAAAAGGATTGGGCCAGACTAGGAAGGAGTCTAGTCTGTGAAATAAACTTATTGGAACATCTCTGAGGGCGAGATATTACCTCTAATCAGTTTCTTAATGTATTAGGCTTAGACATGTGTGTGTTGCTTTATTTTGCTTGCTGATTTATTTTGTTCTGTATTACCTGAAACCACTTAAATCCTACTTTTTATATTAATAAAATATTTTTTGTTTATTAATATACCAGAGAAAGTGATTAATACCTGGGGGAGCAAACAGAAATGCATCTCTCTCTATAGGTGTTATAGAAGGCAGACAATTTACAAATTTATCCTGTATAAGCATACAGAGCACAATGGTTTTATTTGGGGTTTGGATCCCATTGGGAGCTGTGTATCTGGGTGCTGGAGATAGGTAACCTGCTGTGCTGTTTTTAGTTAAAATCTTCAGCTTTGGGGGCCTGTGTGGCAGCGGGCTAACATGTCTGGCTCAACAAGGCTGGGTTCTGGAATCCGGAATAACGGGCTCAGAGGTAATTTCAGCACATCCGGTGACAGTCCCAAGAGAATCTGTGTGACCGAACCTGTCACAGGAGGTCAACAGACTTGGACAAGAGTGATCTGGTAGATATAGTGTATTTGGATTTTCAGAAAGCCTTTGAGGCGGTCCCTTACCAAATACTCTTAAGCAAAATAACCAATCATCAGATAAGCGGTAAGGTCCTTTCATGGATCAGTAATTGGTAAAAAGATAGGAAACAAAAGGGTAGGATTAAATAGTCAGTTTTCAGAATGGAAGAAGGTATATAGTGGGGTCCCCTAAAGATCTGTACTTGGACTGGTGCTGTTCAATATCTTCATAAAAGATGTTTTTTAAAAAAAAAATGAAGTGAAAATAGTGAGGTGGGAAAGTTTACAGATGATACAAAATTGCTCAAAATAGTTAAGTTCAAAGTAGACTGAGAAGGTTTACACAGGGATTTCACAAAACTGGATGGCGGGGCAAGAAAATAGGAGATTAAGTTCAGTGTTGATAAATGCAAGTAATGCATATTAGAAAATATAATCCTAACTATACATCCAAAATGATGTGGTCTAAATTAGTTATGACTCAGGAAACAGATCTTGGAGTCATTGTGGATAATTCTCAGAAAACATCTGCCCAGTGTGCAGGAATCATTATGAAAGACATAGCTAATAAGACAATATATATCATAATGCCACTATATAAATCCATACTGCATGCAGTTCTGGTCGCCCCATCTTCACAAAGATTTATTAGAAATGGAAAAGGTACAGAGAAGAGCAACAAAAATAAATAAGGTTATTGAATAACTTCCAGATGAGGAAAGACTAAAAAGACTGGGACTCTACACCTTAGAAAAGAGACTACAGTGCTAAGCAGGGATATGATAGCGGACAATAAAATCATGAATAAAGTGGAGAAAATGAATAAGAAAGTATTGTTTACCCCTCACATATTGCAAGAACCATGGTCACCCAATGAAATTAATAGGCAGCAGGTTTAAAACAAACAGAAGGAAGTACTTCCTCACTTAATGTGTGGTCAATCTGAAGAACTCATTGCCAGGAGATGTTGTGAAGACCGCTATAACAGGGTTCAAAAGAATTAGATAAGTTAATGGAGGATAGGTCCATCAGTGGCTATCAGCCAGGATGGTCAGTGATGCAACCATGCTGTAGGTGTTCCTAAACCTCTGACTGCGAGATACTGGGACTGGACAACAAGGGATGGATCACTTGTTGATCACCCTGTTCTGTTAATTTCCTTTGAAGCATCTAGCATTACCAACTATGGGATACTGAGCTAGAGGGACCATTGGTCTGACCCAGCTAGGAAAATTGTTTCTGTAAGCAATTCCTTGTGAATGCCTGCCCTGCATGGTCTAGTAGCTCCATTGTTCCTCCCACACACACATGTGAACCAGAATCTGGGGAAGCCCTGCCCCTCTGTGTGGAGGGTTTAAAACAGGCATGCTTGGAGCATGCACCAAGAACCCACTGCTGACTGAAACTGGGATGAGGAGGTTTTACATATATGAGAAACTCTCCAGCTCTTGCGAAGGGGATGGGGATTGGAACACTCGCTGACATAAGTGGAGCAATTCACCTCTCAGATTTATTGTTCCAGGTTGTAGTATTCTCTTTCAGGTGAGAACATTTCACTGAGATGAATGGGCCACTTTAGAAATCTTCCAAAAACAATGGGGACTCCTTGTGGCACCTTAGAGACTAGCAAATTTATTCGGGCATAAGCTTTTGTAGGTTAACAGAAGTATTGTTTTAAACCCACTGTGGACAGAAAACTCAGAACAATCTGTAAATGTTTGGGAAAAAATCTGCCTCTATCAAGTTTCCCAATGTCCCACCCCCGTTCTCCCACTCAACATAGTTCCCATCACCCTGACACCCTTGAATTTTCCCCTTCTGAATGTGTACTGGGATCTAGGGGAGCCGTACCTCTCTGCAGGGGTCTGACCCTCTCTTCCCGCCCTTCTATGTGAGTTGGAATCAGATCAGGAGTGGGGAGAGACTGAAGGTAATCCATATTTAAACATCTGAAATCCAGAAAATTCCAGGAGCGGAACACTTCACCATTCTGTGCCTCGGTTTCCCACCTGTAAAATGAGAAGATAATAGTATAAAGTTCTTTAAGATATAACAATGAAAAATTCTATATAAATGTTATGTCTTTAATTATTACTAGGCTTCGAAGGATTCGATTTTTAGTGATAAATGTCAATTTCACCATATGCATACACAAACTGATGAAAAAATATATCCACTGACAATAATAGAAATTTACAGATAGGCAGAGAGAGAAAAACTGCTTGAGAAATCCTTAGAGTCTGACTTAAGGATATTTGCTCTGTATATTTTCACGTGACATTGACAATTTGTGTTTTAATGATTTTAAAGCTTTTACATTTTTAATCTCAATGTCTACTGTCATTGAATAATTACTGAAACCTCCTCTGCCCTAAATTTACACAGTTTCAGGAAATTAAATCGATTAAAAGAGGAAAAAATGCCTAAAATAAACATTGATATGTGGTCAAAATTATATATGTAAAAAAAATTAAGTTGTGCCAAGCCTAATTATTAACTACACCCAGGAGCATATAAATGGTAACCCTAGGTAAGAAAGAACTACAACTATCTTAAATGATCATTAACTCCTACCAGTAAACAGAGGTAACAGAGTCCTGTGGCACCTTCAATTTGACACTATCAATACAGGACTGAATAGGGATTATGAATGGCTTGCTAATTACAAAAACAGCTTCTCCTCTCTCCCAGTTCACAGCCCCTTTTCAGCTGCTAGAAGAATAACCCACCCTCCCTGATTTGAGATAACAAGCTGGTTCAGCCTAATTGGACTAAGCTTGTTACCTCCTACCTGGTTCTTGCCTACTTTTCTATACCTGCCCCTGGACACTTCCACTGCATGCATCCGACGAAGTGAGTATTAGCCCACGAAAGCTTATGCTTCTATACTTTATAGTTAGTCTTTAAGGTGCCACAGGACTCTTTGTTACCTCTGCTATTCCAGACTAACACGGCTACCTCTCTGATTCTTGATACCAGCAAACAGTTCACTTTCAGTTTAAAAAAAAAAAACTAGGAAATTAAACAGCAAAATACTTCATTAGCACTGAGTTACGTTTGCCCAGTGATAATTCATGCCCTTTTAGAACATTGATTTCAGTGACGTCTCAAACTTCTGAAAATCAGGATGGCAGAGTTAATGTAAACTCATGCAACCTTAATTTTGCCCTCTTTGAGCGATGCCCCAATATGTTCATAACATACATACATGTTCCCACTCTCTCTTTTCACTGTAATGGACAGCTGCATTTGCTGTACACTCAAACGCCCAGCCTGCTCCCCGACAGAATACAACACTTGTAATATTTTAAAACTACATCATACCCTTTTTATAGCACCTTCACACTTGTATGTAAGGTAACACCTAAACCTCTTCTTTCCCCTACCCATCATTAAAACCACAGACTGCTTTCCTATCTGGCCTTACTACTGACAGTATCAATGCCCTGCCACTGACACAACCTATACAATTCTGTATTGAAATGATGCAGAGTGGAAACTCAAGACATATATGCACCTCTTTCCTTTCATAAAACATGCGGGGGAGAGGACTCAGACCCAGATCATCTTCATTTGTCCATATTATTATTATACTAAATGTGTATTATCATAGCACCTAGAGAACTGGATCCCATTTGCTAGGCACTGTACAAATATAGAACAAAAAGACCGCCTCTGCCCTAAACCCCCTTTCTCATTTTTGTCTAGTTCCCTGTTTTGAAGTTAAATGCTACTGTGGTGTGTTTCTGTGGTATTTTTCCTTCTGTGAGGATGTTAACTTTAATTACATTATGGTCGCTGTTACCGAGTGGCCCAGCTATAATCATCTCTTGGATGTGCTTGTGTGTTCCATTTAGGACTAAATCAAGAATTGCCTCTCCCCTTTTGGGTTCCAGGACTGGCTGTTCCAAGAAGTAGTCATTAATGGTGTCTAGAAATTTTATTTCTGCAATCCTCCTGAAGTGACATTTTCCCAGTCAATATGGGGACAATTGAAAACCACCATTATTATTGGGTGTTCAATTTTGTAGTCTCTCAAATCTCCCTGAGCATTGTGCAATCACCGTCACCATCCTGGTCAGCTGTATGTCATATGTTTCTGCTGCTGTGCTCTTATTATTCAACCATGAAATTTTAAAATTTCTATCCATAGAGATTCTGTGGTACAGTTTGATTCATTTCAGATATTTTACTATATTTAATGCTATGCTTTCTTTGACAAGGAGAATTATGTTAACCGGTGTTGCCAAGTTAACATTTCCATCATATTAGAGCTTCAGAAATGAAGCCTAGTTAATCACTCTATTGACTAAAGTGCTCCATTGAGGCGAATGAATAAAAATCTAATGCACATTTTAGTTTTACATAAATAGTAATTGGTGATGAATAGGAATAGTTTGCATTTTTGTGCTATTTTGTCATGTAATTCTGGGTTGCAGTCTTGTGCGATCTCAAGATAAGCAGTTGCACCTGTGAATCCTTGGATGGGAAACCTCTAAGGAAAACATGGGGTGCCTCAAGATGGTGCTCTAGATTCAGCAGCTTGGCCAGTCACTGTCCAAGTTCTGTGTTAGGAAGCATTTTGCTGTGCAGATGCTGTCTTTCAGATTATATGTAAGCAAACAAAATCTAAAGTCATGACCATTTGTGATCACTAAAAATTTCATTTAGCTTTTTGCAAGAGGGTAAGGTGAGCTAGTTTGATCAAATTCTAAATTGTGTAATAAAGTCCACCTACCTAAGTTCCTCTGTGGCTCATATTGGATAAGGAGTTCTTCCGTTCCTATAGTGTAGCGTGAGACATGCACTTCTGCTTTATTATATCCTAGGTGTGGCTGCTTTTCTGTTGTGGCTGCAGGTATTATTTTGTTCTATGCTGCATAACCTATACAACCCTTGGGATCTTTCAGGACAGAAAATGTTACAGAAGTATAAAACACTGAAGCAGCAATACTAAACTATCTATTTATAGACACAAAAAACAATGATGGACAGTATGTTAGTTGCAATCTCTGACTGCAGACTTCTGTTTTCCTGATTATATCCTGGTGTCTGAAATATAACTCTTTACTGTGTTATTATTATTAATCAATGTGCTAGAAAAATAATAGATTAAGGAAAACTCTATCTTTAGTCATTTTGGGATTCTCTGATTTCTGAACTTTAACGCAAGATTAAATCTCTCCTATTTTATAATGAGATTATAAAGGGTGAACATCCTTGTTCTTATCCATGTTGATTAATGGGCTATGTTTAGACTTCTGATACCATTGATTAAAGGCTTTGTGTCAAATGTTATGTAATTCTTCCTTCGGACTAGAGTGGATAAAAATAACTTGATTTTATGGGTTTTAATTTTGTTGTCATGAAATGGATAATTTATTTAGCAGGAGAAGATTGGTGTGTAGAGAGCTGTGTGGTCTTCAGTCAAGCCTGGTGGATCTGTGCAATTTATAGCACTCAAAACAAAAAAATGGCAGTGAGAATACTAGCCTAGAGAAGATGATCAGCTGTGGACAAAATTAATTTGCTAGTGGCCCTTTTTTATTGTGTATTTTTGGATACTAATGAAGGTATTTCAGCCACTAGACAGATATGAAACAGGTATGCGCTATGCATATTTTATTGATCTTTTTTGTCCTGTTACTTCAGTTACTTTTTATAAACTTGAGAGTACCTGCTTTCTTGGTGCTCAGTCTCTTGAGAGGATAATATCAGTCACAAAAAGTATCCTTCCCTGTTCTCCAAAAGACTAAAATAATTGATAAACTCCAGCATATTATAATTTCAGTGTTTTAGTTTCTACCTTAAAGGTGAAAATGTTTTCTGTTTCTGAGTCTGAATTTGCATTATCTGCAAAGCAGCAGTATCCTGTTGAGATACATACTTGATAGTACCTTGTAGTGACAATAATTCTAACTTTAGTAATATTAAAATTGCTTTTATGTAACTAAAAAAAACCCTAAGACATGATTTATTTAAAAAACAATTTTCTCCTGTTTTCATTTCTTTTAAGTTTCATTTCGTTTTAAGTGTTCTGACCATAGGGATGCATAGTTTAACAATGACATTGAAGTAGTTTTGTTTCTGAGCTAGAAATAAATGATATTTCTGTTGGGAAGAAATATTGTTACTAGCTGAGAAATGGTAAGCTACATTTTCACAACAAAAGATGCTCCCCGCAGCCCCCCATGTAAAGCCACTTCTGGTTATCCCTGCTAACTTCAAACAGGTTTCAGAATGTAAAGAAGTTGGTATGGTTCCACCTCAAAAGACTGCCTAGCAGCAAGAGGTAGAATTAGTATAACTAGATGTTAATGCATAGCTTCTGTTTCTCTTTTTGTTTTCTAGAGCTGTGCAAATATTAAAATTTTGGTTTGTTGGCAGTTCTGAAGAATTAAAATAATAATAATAATAAAAAACTTTTAGAAGTTTTTGGTGTATCAAAAAGTCAAATTTCATTTCAGTCCGATGAGCGTTAATGTTTATTAATAAATATAAATTAAATATTGTAGTGAAAAGTTGTTTCAAACTGAAAAATCAAAACACTTTATTTAGAAAATGTCAAAACAAAATGCTTTGGTTTTTTTCAGCCTTTTTAAATAATTGTTTCAATAAAAAAATTAAGTGTTTTGATGTTGTTGAATTAGCATATTTTGTGGGGAGGCGGGAGAGTGGTTGGCCAATAGTACATTATGACAGTTCAGTAATTGGTAGAACTTATGCTTTTCCTATTCACTCAGGTTTCTTTTAGAACTAATATACCTCACACTTTGTAAGAAGGAATTTAGGACCCAGTCCTATGATCTTTACTCCACCAAAACTAATATTGACTTCATTTGGAGTATCGTCTGAGTGAGGAGGATATGCAAGATTGACTCAATTGTTGTTTTTTTTAAAGAGCATGCCATAAATTAAAGGGAAATGGAATCCATTTCTTTCACTTTGTTTATATGGTGAGAAGTATTTCTTGCATTTTTCCATATAAATTGAATTGCATTTTAGATTTATTCAGATCAGCAGGTTGTTTTTAGTCTCAGTATTACTAACCCAGTCATTCGGGCTGGCATAAATTTATAGCATACATTCTATAGCTTAGTTTTGTTAATTAAGATATTCTGAATGTTGGTGTGTGTTTTGCAGAATGCTGAACTTTGAGAAAGAAAGGTGTAGTGTATTGAGCCATTCTTAATATAGGACTGAAAATGCCACCAGGTGAGAACTTCTACATTTTTCATTTCCAAATGCATGTTATTCTTACAATTAGGTATTAATGTTCAGTTACTTCCATCAATTAATCTTTAGTACTGCCTTGGATTAATTCTTGATCAATACTTACAGCTATTTTTATGTTATGTTTTGTTTTATGAACTTTTGTATTGAACATTTGTAGGATTTATAAAATTGATAGTTAATATGTGAAACAATGTATTTGAGAATTGTCTTGTCATGTACAATAGATACATTGCTCTACATGTATTGCCCTACATGTATTGCTTCTTTGAGTTATCTTCATCTGGTTGCCACTGTAAATAGGAGCTTTTTCTCAGTTTCACAAGGTAAAATAAAGTTATTGATGAGTGTAATTCATCTATGGTAAAAATGCTGTCCGCTCTGCGCTTAAAAGTGTAATCAGGTGCTGTTGTAATGAACCTAATTATTTGAGCCAATTAATCTTATTTTATTTTTTTTTCCAGCGGAGAGTGAGGCAAAGGCAAAAACCAAGGTTCGCTTTGAGGAAATATTCAGGAGTCATTCTGGGCTAACAGAAAAAAAGAAATCAAAGAAGCAAAAATTTCACTCACATGAGAATATTGTGGTGAGTTTGATAACCTGGGAACAGTGATTCTGCTTGCATTGGTGAAAAAAATCCCATATCTCTCAGCAAAGGTAGTATACTTTATCTCTCCCCACAAAAAGGAGATGCTGTAAGCTTCAGCAAACACTATGAAAAGAAAACATGGTGTTTGCTTCATAACAGATACCTTTCATTTCTTATGTATGACTTTTATTGATTACTAGCGAAAATACCCGGCGTTGCTCGGGTCAGTCGGAGGTGGGGAGGGGGCAGAGAGCTGAGCGAGTGCGGGGTCCATTGGAGGGGGCAGAGAGCAAACCTGACACCCCCACCTCACCCTCCCCCCGACCAAACCCAACTCACATTTTCACCCCCTCCACCCAAACCCAACACCCCCTGACCAACCCCAACACCCACACCTCACCCCTCACCCGCCCCGACACCTTCCCACCCCCCCAGACCAAACCCAACACCCCCGGCTCACTTACCCTCCCCGACCAAACCCAACACCCCCACCTCACCCCCCGACCAAACCCGACACTCCTACCTCACTTACCCTCTGTCGGAGGTGTGGAGGGGGCAGAGAGCTGAGGGATTCCGGGGTCCGTTGGAGGGGGGAGGGGGCAGAGAGCTGAGGGATTCCGGGGTCTGTTGGAGGGGGGAGGGGGCAGAGAGCTGAGAGAGTGCGGTGTCTGTTGGAGGGGAGGGGGCAGAGAGCTGAGGGATTCCGGGGTCCGTTGGAGGGGGGAGGGGGCAGAGAGCTGAGCGAGTGTGGGGTCCGTTGGAGGGGGCAGAGAGCTGAGCGAGTGCGGTGTCTGTTGGAGGGGGTATTATGACATCATAACTATGTCACAGAGAACAGCAACTGCCCAGCTGATGTGATTGGCCTTTAAATAATTTCACCCCTGGGGGGCGTCAGAGGTGAGATTTGAAAAATGTTCGACTCTTACCCTTATTAGGACCCCAAGACCTCTAACTGTACCAAATTTCAAGTCTCTAGCTCAAACGGTGTGGAAGGAGTAAGCGTTCATACATACACACATACATACATGCACGCATACACCATTTGACTTTTATATATATAGATAGATTGATGTCCATGCTGAACAGTCAGAGCAAACCCCAGTAGTTTACAACTTACAGTGACCTTGATATACTAGTAATATAATTCAAGGTTAATGTTAAATGATGCCTATTGGCATGCCTATACTTAAAATTGTGTCAACCTATTATTATTCACCACATTTTTCAGTAGAATTTTGGAGGCCATCCATCAAGCTTTCTAAATTCACACTAACTTCAGTGGGAGTGTCATGTGTGTGTGGCTTGCAGGATCATTCCCACAGTACTGTAATACTAGTAGTAAGCTCTTAGATCAAATAAGTCATGTCTGTGAATTTTACAGATACTTATCAGTTGTCTAGTTGGTAACAAAGGTAATTGTGAACTTTATTAAATTTTCCAAAGCTAGTATCATGAAAATAAGAATATGCGAACAAAATTAAATTAAACTAGAACTCCCTCTCCTCTTTCCCACTCATTTCTCTACTTCTGAACAGCACTGAATATGACTCTTCTCTCTTCCCACCCTCCAGGTTGTTGTCATCTCACATTCACCCAACTCCTCCCGATCAGTCTTCCTCTCTTGATTTTTGATTCATGGCTTTCTCTCTTCCTCTCCTCACAATTTCCCACACTCATTTGTGGTGACTTCAGCTTCCATGGTGATGACCTATCTGACCCCTTAGCTCAGTGGTTTTCAACCTTTTTTCCTTTGCAGACCTCTAAAAAAATTGTATAGAAATCTTAGACCAAGGGTCTTCACTACCCGCCGAATCAGCGGGTAGCCATCGATCTTCTGGCGATCGATTTCTCGCATGATTCACGTAGCTGAAGTTGCGTATCTGCAGTCGATCGCCCCCCCAGTGGAGACCAGCCCCTAGTCTGTGGACCCCCAGGGAGAAAACCACTGTTTTATGGTAATGAAAACCTTTCACTAACCTTCCACGGACTACAGGTTGAAAACCACTTGCCATCACCTCTTCATTCAACTTGCAACCCTGGTCAACACTCGCACTGACCAAAATAGCCACTCATTTGACTTGGACTCCACCAACCACTGCTCTCATTTATCTCTCTGTTGCTGAGTTCCCCATCGAGCCAGTAAAAGCTGGCAAGTTACAGGAATGTCAGCACCCTCTATTGGTGGCACAAAAAGCTGCCTGTGGCAGGGCTCAGACCTTAGTCCTTAGACAGCGCCGGTCTGTACAACCTTAATTCATGCCACTGGTACATATGCATTATGATACCATGTTTAATTACATGATCACATATTTTTGTCCACAGGACCCCTGATTCATTTATGCACAGCATGGATGGTACTCACTCAGTTGGTAGCTGGGTAATATTCCATTTCATTCTCAGCACTCAGAGTGTGGCCTAGACCGTATTGCGTACCTTTCAGAGCCTGTTCTGAATACAAACCTACTAATTTCCTTGTGGGCCTTTTTTGGTGCTTATCATCATAGAATCAGAGTGCTTCACAAATATTTATTTATTTATTTATTTTCAATATACTCCTGTGAGGTAAGTTGTTGTCATCCCCATTTTACAGATGGGGAGCAGAGCACAGAGAGATTAAGATCAGAAGTGTCACTAATTTTGGGTGACCAATTTGAGTGCCCAGCAACTGGACTGCATCTACCAATAAGGCCTAAGAACTGATTTTTTCAGAGTACTTTACATTTTATATACTTTATTTGTTTAGAGTATAGCTCTCATTGACTTCAGTTGTAGGCCCCCGATGTCTAAAGTTGATCACTGAGAAAATAAGGAACACGCAACTGACTTGCCCAGCATCACACAGGAACTCTCTGGCAGAGGCAGGAATAGACTCCATTTAACCAGTGTGGCAATTAAGTGCTTTAACCATGACACCATCTTTTTATTACCTACCTTCCAACTTCTACAACAAATGAGGCAGAGGTCCTACAGACAACAAATTCTTTCACTGCATAATTCTGATCCAGCCCCAAAGCACCATCCTTCCTTCTTACTGAATGAGGCAGGGATCCTGTGAATAAAATAATATGTAATCATGTAATAAAAGTCTATATTATAATGCATGCCTACCAATGGCATGAATTAAGGTTGTACAGACTGGCGCTGTCTGAGCAACTAAGATCTGAACCCAGCCACTGGTAGTTTTTTGTGCCACCAATAGAGTGTGTTGATATTCCTGTAGTTTGCCAGTTTTGGGGGGAAGTGTTTAATATAGTTGGGAGGAGCCTCTGTTTTGCTAAGAGTTGTGACTAAATTTAAGTGGACAAAGGGTTTGTCGGTCAAATTAGGGATATGTGCGTGTGTGTGTGCTGTAGACGATGAACTGCACAAAGTTTACAAAAAATGTAACACCAGTCAAAATATTTCATGTGTGATTTTTGAGATTTCTTCAGTGGAACACTTCTTACTTATCCGGATAATTTCAGAAAATCACAGACATGTAAATGATTAATTCCAAGCCATTTTCTGAAGAATAAAAACAAACACCCTGCTTCCTCAGGTACAGAGAAGGGGTAAGGTCCTGTCAAAGACAAAAGAGGGACATAACCTTGACTATAGTGTTGCTATTGTTCCTCTTTAATTATTTGTCTAATAAATAACTTCATCCATTATACTTCATGGGTAAAACCTGCTCAGTAAAAATGCAGGTGGGATAATTCATCCAAAATCAGTTGAAGTTTCTGTATACTTTTCCTTTTTTCATTTTGTATGTAACTTGTTGCATATTTTAGCCACTGTAAAAATATTTTTCCTTTCTTTCCTTTATCTGTCACTCTTAAAATTACCTGTACATAATCTACCACATCTTTTTAGATTGTTGGATTTTGTATACAGAGGATGTTATTGGACTAAGTAAGTAGGAAAAGGTTAAATTCATATGATAATGAGTATTTTCATGATTAAATACTACATAGTTTTAAGTACTCTCTATGTAACTAAAAATACAGACACCTACTGGAAAGGTCTGTGAATACAGGGCTGGCCTTAAGTTTTCTGCTACCCTAGATGAACATCATTGCATGGAGTCCCATTCCCTATCCTTCCATTCATTTACATCTCACTTTTAATAGAATTATTTAATTTAATATTTTAGCATGCATTTTTTTACATAACTATATCTGGGTTTATGCTTCTCTTTCTGTTTTTTCCTCCCTTTTTCTTTATATTGACTCTATGTTGGTGCATTTTTCTCCCACTCTCTGTTTATCCCTCCAATTTGCTTTTCTAGTATGAATAATAATTCTCTCTCTCTCTCTCAACCCCTCACTTCTTTCTTCAACATCTCCAGTGTCTTTTCTGCCTCATTTTATAATCTCCCCTCCCCCCCATGTCAGTCATGGCTAAAATAGACTTCCTCCTCATCTCAAGGGTAGAGGGGAAGGTTGGCAACTAAGATAGCTGAGGTGAAACTTGTGATGGAGGCAGATAGGGAGTTATCAGCTTTATTTGGTTAGCCACATGAAAGGTCAACCATATCCTTCTCTCAATCTTAAATGTCATGTTCTTATATAATGTCCTTAAGTATTTTTTTTTTAAAAATCCACAAAACAGAAAAATAAGAACCCAAAGAGAAATACAGAAACTATGAGATTACTTAAAGGGACCCTATCAATCTAAAATTGGTTTGTCTTAGATTTTTTTATCTGCTATTCTTACAAGTAACACCTGTGCTAGGGGTTCTCAACCTGGGGTTTGTGAAAAGGTGTCAAGGGTATTTTGGCCACTGTGCCCTTCTTAGGTAGATGAGAAGGGTATCCCAGGATTGTCTTGATATTGAAAAATAGGGTAATTGCAAAGAAAAGGTTGAAAAGCACAGAAATAAAATATTTGTATTGGAAGAAATATATATTTTAGTTTTGGGGGGGGTTTGTGTGTGCATCTGAAAGTTCTTTCTATATAGTTAGTTTGACTGTTTTCTCCTGTGTAGTCAGTAACACCCCAGTCCTGCAATGCGCTTCACTTTGGCAACTGCCTGAGCCCACATGGAGCCCCACACAAGTTCAGGGACATACTCGTGTGGAGATAATTTCAGGATAAGGCTTGTAGTAAGTTTGCTGTGTTGTCTGTGTGGGTTTTTCATTCATCCATAAAGAGAAAGAAACCTTAAAAAAAAAAAAAAAAGTATTTTGCAAAACCACAGAAATTGACAGAGGGATTCAAAGGCAGGTGTATTATCTGAAAATACTTTTAACTAAGTTTTTTAAGTCGACTAGATTTCAGGTTAACCGTCCCTTTAATAAGAGTTGTTTATTAATAGAATTTTCTCCATAGTTTTATAAGAGTTGACAGTTCTTAAATTTTATCAAGTCTGTCTTTTGGAAAATTATTTTCATTGCCAAACTTTGGCACACTGCATATGGTAAAAAGGAGCCCAGACAGCCTTTGGCACCTCTAACATTAATATTTATATCTGTTTGAGACATGTTTAGGTTTTGCATTTCATTTCTGCAGATCTTTCAAAATGTATTACGCTGACATACCTTTATGGAGTAGTACTGTTCACTGAGGTAGTTTTGAATTTTACTGTGTGGTGAATATATACATACGGTGTTTGTTTAAAATTAAAGCTGCCCTACTACAAACACTCATTTTAAGCATTTACTGTTTCTATTTCATCTGGTACTTGTTACTTTTAAACAAGACAATGGTTAAATGACAACTTTCATTTTTATATTTCGCCAAATAGTGTAAACTGGTAATGTATTGAACTATTTTTATTATTGTAACATTACGTATGATTTATACTTAGCATTTTTTTTTCTAGCTTGACACCTTTAGAAATAATCTTGATCTAGCTAAAGAAAGTGGAAATGATGAGGTAATTATAAACAACACTTATAATCCTGAGGAAAAGAGCCCCCGGTTTACAAAAAACAAACTAAGAGACAAAGCCTCAGTTGCAGAAAAAATAAACAATGATGTTGTTAGTGGAGAAGAAAACAAGCAACCAAAGTTTAACAAGAAGAAAAAGAAAGCAGTGTTACAAGAACAATTTAATGAGGAGGAAAATGTATATGAAACTAAACTGGAGAGTTTTGAAAAACAGATTACTGATTTTCCAAAGAAAAAAATAAAAAGTAAATCACAAACAGATGCATCTTGTCAAAAAGATTACAACAAGATAAAAAGTACCTTGAATGAAGCGAGAGAAGTAACTGAATTAGAAGAGGAAGAACAGCTAATTCAAGCCTATCAGCTGCAAGAGGCTGAGGATGAGGCAAATGCAATTAAGGAAAAAATAAGAAAAAAACTTAAAGAACAGATGTCTGAATTCACCTCCAGTGTTCAAAGTCAAAAAGTTGTATTGAACAATGAAGTGAGCAAAAAGAAGAAAAAGAAGAAAGAAGTGCCAGTTGTATCGGAAGCTGAAACCAGGTATAGTGGTAAATTGCAATCAGTGCATGTATACATCTTAAACAAAATGTTTGATTTTTTTTTAAATGGGGAAAGAATCCTGTGATAGAGCTGCAAAAGTTTTTTTGTTTTTAATTGTGAACTAAGCAGAAGATTGTCTGTTGGAGAGAGTAAATCTCTTCCCCCGTATATACAACAAACCCTTCTGCCACATTATATCTAAAATGTTGCCAAGATCCATACTAATATGTAAGAACTTCAAAACTGAATTATTTTTTTTTAATGTTGCAGTACTATACTTCAACCTGCCAGTTATTCAATGTAGACCACTGTTGACTGTATGGCCTTTGGCTCAAGCCTGATTAAAATTTGGCATTAATAAAATATTGTATCAAGTCAAAACTACCTATCCACTTAGCTAACAGAATGCATCATTCTTTAGTATATTTTATTTCATGTGGACTGTGGAGCTGATCCTGCAAAGATCTTGTTTAAATTTATGCACATGAGTAGTACTTGTGCAAATCCTTACATGAAAATATTTTAGAAGGTAAGACTTAGGATAATAAAATGGAGAGATAAATTAAGGATAAACCATTCAAGAATGTGTGCCACCATTATCACTATGATAGCTAAACAAGACAAAATATATTTTTGATGGGATTTTGAAGATGGAGAGCTAATGAATTCAAGAAATAGGAAGAGGCTGTTTCAGAAATTGTCTTTTTAACGGATTAACAACAGAAATAGTACGTACTTGCTGACAGTGATGTGTATTGCGTTACAGTGTGATGTCCCTTGCTGAACTACAGCATAACCTAGTGGAAGATGATACCAGAAAAAAAAAGTCACCCGGAAGATTGCTTGCATCATACTTTAAAGATGAAATGAACACAGAGGAACACAAGGAAGAGGAAGATGTGGAAAAACTGAAACCTAAAATAAAGAAATCAAAAAAGAAATCTAAAAAAGGTTTGTGAAATCAAAATATTATAGTCAAAGTTTTAATATTGGAAGACTTTGCTGCTGCTAACTTCCTTTGCTGTTGCTTGTTCCTATCAATGAGACCACAGTGGCTTAGAATATTATAAAAATATTCAGTAGCAAAAACCTCTTAACTCAGAGTTAATGTTGCGTGGTGATATGTCATCTCGTTGCAGAGTGCTGCATTAAGCAAAACTCAAATTTATGCAAACCAGGAAATGCACAGTTAAGGTTGCTCATGCAATCGTAACTCTGCCCTCTTTCAGTAATGCCCATTGCGTTCAATTAACACACACATCTTTACTCTGCCACCCCTGCAGTTTCTGAAATGTACAAGCTCTTCACCTCCATTCATTCTCACCCACAGGATTCTATCTAAACCATGTTCCTACCCATTTACTGCATTCCCCTCTCCACTATTCTACCTAGGCCTCTTGACTACAATGCATCTCCCTGATATCTTTACTCCCTGATTTACAAATGTTTCTGTTGCTGTTATTTTCTCCCTCCAATAACATGACTCACATTCCAAGCTTGGAGTGAAGGACAACTGGAATAGTGTTGGGATGCCAGGGGATTGGGGTGCACTGGCAGAACTGGGGGGTGCAGGGAGGTTGGGGTGCACTGACAGCGGGGGGATACAGGCAGGTTGGGATGCAGGAAGGTTGGTGAACAGTGACAGAACTGGGAGATGCAAGGAGATTCGGGTGCACTGGCAGAGCAGTAGGATGCAGAGGGGTTGAGTTCCAGAGGTTTTGGCTGCACTGACAGAGCTGAGGCCATTGAGGGGATTGGGGTACACTGCCAGAGTTGGGTGGGTCGCATGCCTCCTTTACCTGAGCCCACAGCCTTTCTTGCCTCCCCTACCATACATCACCATGACCCCTTTTCCCCTCACTAAAGCCCTAAACCCAATCTCCAATTCTTCCCCCCTGCCCCCACTCCTCCATCCCCTAATGCCCTCCCATTCCAGGAAGTATTCACACATTTACCCTCTCCCCACCCCATACACTTTAATTACATTCTCCCAAAATCATTTTGACACCCATTACTCACAAATTGTAGCAACCTCCATCCCCTCAGTCTAAAACTCCTTTTGTCTTAGGTAGGGTTTATGATTAATTTATCCTTAGTTATGTTAAACTGAAGTGTGAGTTCACAGCCATAGGTCTCAATGAGGTCTGTGGTTCATCCAGTCATAATTGTCTCTCAGTTTAACAGTACATAGCAGCAAAAGGAAGCCAGTTTCTTGGGAGGGCCTGTAACTCAGGAGCCCCTCTGTCAAATGACCCCAAATGTGGTCTCTACCATTACCTAAACTTAAAAATAATCTGATTAGCTGTTCAGATGTTAGACCATTTATAGGAATCGAGCTTCAAAGCATGTAAAAGGTGGGACTGGAAACCCTCTGGTCGTTTTCCTATATTGGTGCATGCGCAGTGTAAAAAATAAAACAAGGAAGACTTTGTAGCACCTTAGAGACTAAACAGTTTATTTCAGCATAAGCTTTCTTGGGCTATAGCTCACTTCATCAGATGCATAGAATGGAATAGAAGTAAGATGCTTTTATACACACAGAAAGAAAGGGGGGGAAAAAGATTGTACATTAGCATACCAATTCTAAGAGGCTGTTAAATTTAGATGGGCCATTATCAGTAGGAGAAAAAAATACCTTTTGAAATGGATATCTGTAAAAAATGTACATTTTCTTAAATACTCTTCTCAGTTTGGGTCTTCCAAAGATTTAGTGGGTGCTGTAAAAAAAACAACTCCAAGGAGTACTTGTGGCACCTTAGAGACTAACCAATTTATTTCAGCATAAGCTTTCGTAGGCTACAGCCGACTTCATCAGCTGCATAGAATGGAACACACAGAAGTAAGATTATATATACACACAGAAAAACATAAAAAGGTGGAAGTTGCCATACCAATGCTATTATCAACAGGAGAAAAAACTTTTGTAGTGATAATCAAGATGGTCTATATCAGACAGTTGACAAGAAGGTGTGAGGATACTTAACATGGAAATAGGTTAAATTTGTGTAATGACCCAGCCATTCCTAGTCTCTGTTTAACCCTAAATTGATGGTATCCAATTTGCAAATTAATTCTAGTTCAGCAGCTTCTCATTGGAGTCTGTTTTTGAAGTTTTTCTGTTTTAAGATTGTCACCTTCAAGTCTGTTATTGAGTGACCAGGGAGGTTGAAGTGTTCTCCTACTGGTTTTTGAATGTTATGATTCCTGATGTCAGATCTGTGCTCTGCCTTGCGTAAAACTCGACAGATTGAGACCATTTTGCTCTGCATGACATCAATAGTTTAATCTCTAGTTCTGGGCAAAAGAAATACCCACCTAGAAACATTTTTAAAAATGGCTATATTCTCCAGAGTATAGATCTCCAGAACCCCTGTCTCAAATGACCCCAAATTTGGGTCACTAACCCTACCATGCACCCACATGAGTCACACCAAATTTCAAAGAAATCCAACTAAGCATGTTCATTCTAGAGCAGGGGTTCTCAAACTTCTTTGCACCGCGACTTCCTTCTGACGACAAAAATTAACTACATGGACCGAGGAGGGGGTACTGAAGCCTGCACCCCCTGTAGCCCTGCCTCCCCATGGTAGGGGGGCCAAAACCCAACCCCCACCACTCTGGGCAGTGGGGGCCAAAGGCTAAGAGCTTCAGCCCCAGGCAGGGGGCTTGTAACCTGAGCCCCGTCACCCAGGGCTGAAGCCCTCGGGCTCCAACTTTGGCCCCAGGCCCTGCAAGTCTAAGACAGTCATTGTGACCCCATTAAAACAGGATTGAGACCCACTTTGGGATCCTGACCCACAGTTTGAGAACCACTGCTCTAGAGGACTTAGAAAAGTCAACTTTTAAACAAATGATGTGCTTCAGTCTTCACTGTCGTGGTGCTCCTGTGACATTATAATACTGTAAAATAACTAAGGAGGTGTATGGCATATTTTCTGTTTCCTAGTTTGGGGTTGAATTAATGGAGAACTAGATGGGCACACCAGATTAAAAGCTGTAAGTGCCTATTCTCATCTAGGGGATTCAGCTAATTCTGCTAAATGATCTTGTGCTATTCTGGCAATTTGAATAATAAGTTATTTTTAATCATATTATAGAACCATTCAACAGCATATTGTTTAACTATTGAAATAATAAAAGACAACGAGCATACATACTGTAGTTTATTACCATGGATGACTACTTGTATATTGAAGTCTCAGGGAAGAGCCTATGCAAATCAAGAGCAAGAGTTGTGGTTTAATAATTTTTATTTGATAATAAATGCTGGTAGAGAATGCTTGTATTAATATGTATGCGTATAGACAAACATATGTATAATGCTGTAAATCCACTGACTTTATTTTAATACTCTATTGCAGGGGTAGGCAACCTATGGCACGCGTGCCAAAGGCAGCATGCGAGCTGATTTTCAGTGGCACTCACACTACTTGGGGTCCTGGACACCAGTCTGGGGGGCTCTGCATTTTAATTTAATTTTATATTAAGCTTCTTAAACATTTTAAAAACCTTTTTTACTTTACATACAATGGTTTATTTATATATTAAAGACTTGTAGAAAGAGACCTTCTAAAAATATTAAATGTATTACCGGCACATGAAACCTTAAATTAGAGTGAATAAATGAAGACTCGGCACAGCACTTCAGAAAGGTTGCCGACCCCTGCTCTACTGCATAAAGAACAGAACTAAATATAATTACCTCAGTGTAAAGTTTGTTGTGAAAATGTGATAGATATTTAATCCTTATAATTTGTCACTAATCTCTGCTTGAAGATCTTTTTGTTTCTTTGTTTCTTTGCTTCTAGCATTAGAAGAAAACACAGAAATTGCTGCAGAAAATGTACAGGAAATGAACAGTTCAGAAGTTTGTACTCAATCCAAACTTGCTTTTGATGACAGCCTTGTGCTAGGGGTTTACATTCATCGAACTGATAGACTTAAAACTGATCTCATGGTTTCGCATCCCATGGTCAAGATTCACGTGATTGATCAGAAAACTGGTTTGTATGTCAAGAAAGAGAATAGGTGATTTTACAGATTTGTTTCTCTTCCTCCCGCCCCTCCCCCCCCAAAAAAACCAACCAAAAAACCCACAACCCTTCATTTGCCTGCTTCTGCTGGAAATAATTACTTAAACAAGCATATACATACATGTTTAATGTTAAGCATGGGTGTAGTCTTATTTAGTGAAAATCCCCACACAACTTGCATACTTAAAATAAAGAAGTGTTTGCAGGAATGGGGCCATTGGTTTTTTTCACATTTGGAGCACATGTATTATCAGAATAGCAGTGTAGCTGATCAGACACACATATTTGCCATGTGGCTGATTGACTCTTTTCCCAAAAACAAAGAGAGAGATGGCAGAATCTTTAGAAGCCTCGTTGAGAATAGGCAAACAAACATATTGAGGCATGAATAAGAGATTTTTATTTTTTTTTTGCTTATTGGCTTATCGATAAGAATATTGAAATGAAGTTGAGTTCTCCATTTCTCTTACTGTTTCACTTACCTGTTCCTAGCTCTGCTAGTAATTCATGAGGGGGCTGATCCAAATCCCACTGAAGTCAGTGGGATTTGTATTGGTGTCAATGAGCTATGGATCAGGCCCAATCAAAATCCTTGATTTTTGGGATATGGAAATCCAGCTATGCTTATTACCGTGTACATCATCAGTTGCATTAAGATCTTCAGTGGTTATTGAATATTCTTTCCAAAATAAAGCAAATGGCTGTCTTGTACTTTTTTGTTTTCAACTTTGAAATATTGGTTGAGGGTCTGCACGACCACCCCTTGAAAAATATTGACAATTGCAATTGATTGTTTTTAAACAGCAGCCGGGCGGTTTCATCTTTTTATGAACAAGAGCGAGTGGAGCACATTCTTCCTATTATGACCCAGCCTTATGATTTCCGACAATTTAAATCAACACTTCCAGAGTGGGAGGAGCAAATCATATTTAATGAACGTTTTAGTTATTTCCTTCAAGATGCTGAAGAAAACCCCAAAGTAGTCCTGTTTTTTGAGGTACAGACAAAATGTTTTACAGTGAATTTTTCAAGTTGCAGTTTTCTGAGCATGTCTTCCTGGCAGCACTTTATTTATGATTTACAGTTATATTGCTGGAATACCATAGTTTTAAAGAGAATATATATAATGGTGGAGATTTTAAAAAACAGCATTGGCTAGTTGTTCGCTCACTGAAGCCAATGGGAGTAAAATTAGCTCAGTACTAAGGAGTTTTGAAAATCCCTCCCTCAGCAGGATTCTGTTCTGGGTAATAAATAAATACTTTAGTGAATACATCTCATTAACACAATCAGAATGCTTCCAGGAAGGACTGAAAGGGGCATGCCAGACTGGTAGCCATGATACCCTTTGAAAAGGGTGTAGAATACTCTCCACTCATTGCATTGGCACTTCTTGCTGACAGAAGAATAGGGCAGGGTCGGGTCAGTCTTCTTTTTTGGGTTCCTAACACCAACAGTTCAGATGTTGATAGTGGCTGACCCCTTAGTGTTGCCACCTCCTACTTTTACACATAAGCAAGGCTAGCCAACATGTAGCCCATAGGCTTTTTGCATGCTTACCATAAAAAGTAGACCTATGTTTCTCCTTCATCATTGCTCACAGAGCAAGAACTACCTCAACCTCAAATACATTAGGAAAAATTGTAAAGCACGTTCCAAACATGTTTTTGAGAATACTTGTACCCGGTATTTATAGACCGCTATATACAAGAGAGTTTATATAGTGTTAATGTGGAAATAGAAACCTAGTGCAATCAATAATTTTTTCATAACCCATCAAATATTTTCCTAAATAAATTGTGCATATGCAATCCAATAACAGTGCCAATGTTCCTTTATGGTCTGCAATTTTCATAAAATAGCTACATTCAAAGTACTAAGAGAGGATCCTGCTGGCTTATCACAAAAGTGATCCCAGTAGTATATAGAGGCTCTTCATGGAAACAGTTTTAAAGTTTGAGACAAAATCTTTGTCAAATGAAAGCCTGCCATTTCTATTGTTTTCACTGGCATTATTTAGCCACAAATCCGAAGATGGATTGTAACTCTATGCATGCCATGTAAAGTTGGAGAAGTGGTTGGATATGAGGAGATTCCGGTTGCAGACCATAAAATCAAGAGAATTGTATACCAAAATGATGAAGCTGGGGGAAAAAAATGATCTTTTTGACCATATACTTCTGTCTGCATTAAATGTGCAGTCAGTTTGGGAACATAGAAAGGGTTTGTGAAGAGTTGTTTTGTTCAGTTGTTTATAAAAATATAATGAGACTCGTGAAATAAGAAACTTTTTTAAAAAAGAGACATGCTCTTGAAGATCATAACACTGATGTGGTGGTGTGTGTGTTTAAATATCACTTGCAGTAGTTGTGGACACTGGATTGTTAGTAAATTATATTTTTATAATAAGTAAAATGAGAATTTTGTTTAAATCAATAAATCCTAATTTAAAATACCTTCAGTAGTAGTTCTTCTTCTAGTGCTGTCCCTGTGGGTGCTCCCCTCTAGGTGACGGTGCGTCCCAGCGCCATTGATTGGAGATCTTCAGTAGCAGTGCTTGGTTGGGATGCACGCGCTCAGCTGGTATCTCACGATCTCGTTAGAATCTGCCTGAGCGTATGCGTCCCACGCCCCCTTCAATTCATTCTCAACTGTCCTCAGCTGAAGATGGGACTCAGGGCAGTGCTGATTCTCTGCTCTGTTCTCTGTAGGAAACAGTTGCAAAGAACATAGAAATAGTTAGTTAGTAACATCCCAGTTGTTTCCCTTCCCTTTAGAATAGTTACTTAGTTAAGTTATTTAGATTAAAAAAAATAAAACAAAACTTTTTTTGCCTCATGCTTGTCTCCCGTTGAGAAACTCCCCTGCCATTTCTAATGCATGATACCAGGGGCTTCAGGATTCAAGAAGTGTGTTTCCAGTCAAGACTCCATGCCAAGATATGATGGGCACTCACATTGCATGAAGTGCCTCAGTGAAACACACGTCCCCCCAAAGTGCCTCCAAAGTACGAGCCTCAAGACTTAGGCTCGTTGTGGCAGGGACCTGCTGCTTAAAATGCTCTTAGTGGAAAAATCCCTCCCCATCTGCTTCTCCTCCTCCATCAGAACCTTTTCTACCTCAAGTCACAGCTCACAACCACCAGCTTCAGTTTTCCTACTTCGCCTCTCTGTGGGCGGCACCTGGCTTCTTCTACCCTATGCCTTGGCCTCAGTGATATTCTTGGCCACCTCCTACTGTCACTCACCCTCATGCCTCTTCCACCAAACCACTACCTCCTTCTGCGCCTCTGTCTCCAGCTCCATCTACTTCTAGAGCACCTGAACCCCCTTCTAAGAATGTGAGCTACAGACCATATCCTGACTCACTGACCCCTAACTCTCCATCAGCTCCAGATGGAGCCCTGTTCCCTCCACCTCCACAGAACATGGATGACTAAACAGTTTCAAGAACTTTTCAAGAGAGTGGCGCTCAGCCAAGACGTCCCCTTAGAAGACATTCAGGAGACACAGCACAGACTCCTCAAAATCCTCCAACCCTCTGCGCCTTCAAAGATGGCATTCCCCATAAATGAAGCACTCCTGGAACCAACTGACACTCTCTGGCAAACTCCAGCCTCTCTTACCAACTTGTAAAAAGGCTGAACGTAAATACTGTGTTCCCACTAAGGATGCTGACTTTTTATTTTCTCCTCCACAACCAAACTCTCTTGCCATTGATGCAGTTGCACAAAAGATGAAACAGCCACACTATTGGCCCACCCTGCAAGAATAGGACCTTAAAATGCCTTGATGTCTTGGGCTACAAGGTTTATATATCCTCCACTCTACAATTCAGAATTGTGAACTATTTCACCCTAGTTACAAGCTATGACTTCGATAATTACAACACACTTTTTGAATTTGCCTCCTGTATTCCAGAAGATAGGAGATCAGACTTTGTCAGTCCTTGTTGAGGGCCAGCTGATTTCCAGAACAGCCCTACAAGCATCTCTAGACATGGTGGACACAGCAGCCCGTACTACTGCAACTGCTGTGGTTATGCACAGATCTTCATGGCTCTCTGCATCCAGCATCCCTAAAGACCTGCAGACCAAAGTGGAGGACCTTCTCTTTGATAAAGATAAACTTTCTTTCCAAGAAAACTGATGAAGTCCTTCACACCATGAAATATTCTAGAGCAATACTGCACACCCTGGGCATTTACCCATCCCTTCCCAGGAGACAATACCAAACTTATCAAAGACCATGCACGCAACAGTATTACCAGCCTCAACCCAAAACATAAGATATAACCAGGAGCCGTGCTAGACCTTCTAAGCGCAGACAAAATCAAGCACAAGCAACTAATTCGCAAGCATTGGGAAATAAATAACAATTTTGAAGCATTAGTTGAGGGCCTGCTCAACCACCCCTTGATTCTACTGCCTACTTTCCCATTTGGCCACCCCCTCCAGGGTTTCCAACATGCCTAGCTGCAGATTACAAGGATCGTTGGGTCCTTGAAATAGTTCAGTCTGGTTAATCCATCCCTTTTATATCCTACCCTCCTACCCTTCCCCGTCCCTATTCAGGGACCCCTCTCATGAACACTTACTTCACACAGAAGCGGCTCACCTTCTACAACTAGGTGCAGTGGAACCTGTGCTGACACAACATTGAGGGAAAGGGTTCTACAATAATGTCAGCAAGGAGAGTAGGAGAAATAAGCGCCCTGATGACCTATCCTCTCTACACAATCTTTTCCAGAGACAAAGTCGCCCTGAGACCACGTCCTAAATTTTTCCCTAAGGTGGTGTCCACCTTTCACCTTAACCAACTGATATACTTACTACTTTCTATCCCAAAGCTCACGAGACTTTGCACAAGGCAACTATGCATATTCTCGTTGTCAGGCGAGCAATCACCTTCTATTTAGACAGGACTAAATCATTTCATAAGTCCCCACAACTCTTTGTCTCCATTACCAAAAGGTATGACTATCTCTAAGCGACACCTGTCCAAGTGGATCTCTGACTGCATCAGATCCTATTACCGCATTGAAAATATTCAACCATCCAAAGGCATTATAACTCATTCCACTCAAGTTATGTCGACATCTTTTACCTTCCTACATAATGTACCCATTCCTGACATATGTAAAACAGCTACATGGTCATCTGAACACACATTTGCCAAACACTATGCTATCATGCAGGACACACAACAGACAGCATCGTAGGCCATACAGTACTCTCTACAGTACTCACTGCCGCATCTCCAAAGTCCCACCTAGAGTGGAGCACCCACAGGGACAGCATTCGAAGAAGAAGAGAAGGTTACTCATCTTGCAGTAACTCAGGTTCTTCGATATGTGTGTCCCTGTGGGTGCGCCATTCCCCACCCTTCTCCCCAATACTTTGGAGTACTAGTATGATTTCTCCATGGTAGAGAAGGAACTGAGGGGGGCACACGTGTGCTCAGGCAGATTCTAATGTGACCGTGAGACACCAGCTGAGTGTGTGCGTCCCAACCAGGCACTGCTACCGAAGATTTCTGATCAACGGCGCTGGGACACACCACCACCTAGAGTGGAGCACCCACAGGGAGACACATCTCAAAGAATCTCACTTACTGCAAGGTGAGTAACCTCCTCTTAATATTTCAAAGAAGTGCATTCTCAATGGTAATATATTTATATATTCTAATTAATATCTGCAGATCCTTGATTTCTTAAGCATGGATGAAGCAAGAGCCAACTCTGAAGTGCAAATTCAGGAAAGTGGTTTTCGCAAAATCTCTTGGGCATTTCTAAAGGTACTGTGAACTTAAAAATATAAAAAAATTAAACCAAAAGAAGAATAAAAAGCCCACATAAAGTATCTAAAAGAAATTGACAAAGCCAGCTTTTCAAAGAAACCTATTACTTAGTGGGAAACTTTTTTAAAACAAAAAAATTAAAAAAGGATTTTAAACCACAGGTAGAGACAGATCAGACAGAGAGAGCTCGTGCTATTAAAAAGATCATACAGATATACAGAGAAAATGGGTAGCAATAGAGAAAATGGATATTTCTCAACTAAATGTACAAAATGCGTAGAAAAATGCATTTTCTTTTTCAAGTGCAGCACTTGGCAGAAAAAACAGAAGCTTCTGAATAAAGGCTAATCAATTGATAAATGTCATGGGTGATTTCTCTGTACACTTGGGACCAGAAGTAATACCTTAAGAGCAGTTCCTGTCTTCTATTTAAGTGCTTTTCAATATTCTAGTGGAGCTTTTAGTTAGTGAATCCAATTATTGAGGGGGCACTGTGGGTCCCCTCCCCCTTGAAATAATGCAATTATCATGACTTGTCTTAATCTTACAAAAAGGAAGCATCCTGACAAACAGTGGTCCATCTCCTGCTCCTAGTAGGCAAAAAACTAACTTATGGAAGGGATAAGTTCCAGAGCTCACTTATTTCCTCTTACTCTAAAAAATCATGCTATGCTACTAGGGGATGTTTACACTACAGGTGCTACAGTGGTACAGCTGTGGCTTTGCAGCTACCCCATTGTAATGCAGTATCATAGATACTTGCTACAGTGATGGGGTTTTCTGTCACTATAATAAATCCATCTCCTTGAGAGGCTAGGCAGCTAAGTTGATTGAATTCTTCTATTGACATCGTCATGCCTATTTAGAGGCTTAGGTCGGCTTAACTTCATCTCTTGGGTATGAATTTTTCACTTTGGGGAAGGTGAGAGAGCTGCTACTTCTGCTGCGCCTTCTGTCCTCCACCAGGAGCCTGCAGAAGGTCCTTCACTGGGACATGGAAAAAGTGGGGGCAGGAGCAGGGACCTCGCTGCTCTTTATGGCACTGTCCATTGAGACTCACTGGATTTCTGCAGCTGTTATTAACATTAACAATGTAATATTTTGTCTTAAACAACCACATTAAAACGAAACCTTTTTTGACCTTTTCCTCTGGAAAGGAGTTGTGATGTTGCAAATAGGGATTCTTTCCCAAGTACAACGTATTACACATCTGCTTCTTGTGAAAAATTTATAATAAATTCATGAATGTATGGTTTTGTCTGCTGCGGGGTGTCCAATCAGATTTTTTTTTCTTCTTACTGTGTGTGTGGGTGTGGTAGTTAGGCGGTATTATCTTTGTTGTGAAAGAATTCCTGAGGCAGAATCGGTGGAAAAATTCTTCTAGTTCTCCACATGTTAGCATGGTATCCAGTTCTGTGGGGAAGCAGAAGTTCAGTTCCTTGGAGAGAGCAGATTCTTCGGTACCAGTTAGGGGTAGTTTTGATAGATTGATGATGATAGGGTGTCGTGTAGTGTTCATTTAGTAGGTCTTGGTGTCATGGTTTCTCCCAAAGGTGGTATCTGTTGTGGAGTTGTAGTTAGTTTCACTTTTTGTTTTTATGTTGGATAGCTGTCATCACAGGGCTTTTTTATAGTTGTTTTGGGTTTCCTGAATGATCTCAGGTATGTTTCCTTATTTTTTTATTCCAGTGTGTGGGAGCATGTGGCAGGGCAAGGGTAAAAACTCCATGAATGCCCTGCCCCTGCAGGCTAAATCCTGCTTTCTGGCGGGAGGGCCAGGGGCAGAGGCTTGGAGTGGCCAGCAGGGAGCCCAGCAGGGAGCCCAGTTGGGAGCCCTAATGAGGGCTAGCTCACAGCACTAGGCTGGGCTAAATGGGTACAGCTGCGGCTGGGAGCTGAGAGGGCTAGAAAAGCCCTGAGCCCTACTCAGTTGGGGGCAAGCCAAGAAGGGGACAGGAGGCTGCTGCTTTGTCTCCTCACTGCAGGCAAGGTGCCTCAGGGGCCTGGAGACCCTGGAACCAGGACAGAGAGGGTAACCGTTGGGGGATGAAGGGGAGCACTTTTCTTGCACTGAAGCCACTAAGTCTGTACTGTAAATAAAGGACACTTGGGGAGCACCAGAAAAGGGTGTGAAGACCTTTATTTTGATCAGCCAGAACACAGTGCATGGGAAAGCCAGAGAGACCTGTGTGGACCCTGTGACAGAGCATATGATGATTTCTTGTTCGAGGTTGGTCCTTCTGGAATAAGGTGGAGGCGGTGGTTACTCAATTGCTCTGATTTGGAGTTTTATGTAGTGGTCAGAGGGTTATAGATGGTGAGTCCTCTTGGTACGATGTTCTGTTTCTTGCATCTGGTCAGGAAGTAGATGTTGGTTGTGTCTGTGTGACTTCAAGATACTGTAGTTTTGAACCGCTTAAGACTGATGCTGGATAGGAGTAAAGTAACAAATATTTAGTTTCTCTTAAAACGCTATATGATCTTTTACCTTCTTTTTTAAAAATTTTACAAAATTTAACAAATTTTCTCTCTCTTTTTGTGGAAATATGATGCAGATAAAATATTTATTTCAAATTCTTATTTGCTTGAATTATTTCAACAAAATGTAACTTATAATGCCTCAATCGCTGCAAGAAAAAGACTACAGAAGAATGCCAGTTTGAAGAGAGACATCAAAAATGGTAGTGCTTTCTGAATTTATAGTAGGGTTTGATCCTGCAAACATACTAGGGTAGTGCTTGCTTGCTCTCAAGAATAATCCACTGAGTAGAGTGGGGACTTACTTCACTTGTGGGAATAATAACTATCCACAGTAGTAAATTGAGCCCCTAGCTGGTCAAAAGTGTCAGTGTCATCAATGACTTGTACGAAATTTGAATGAAAGTAGCAAATTTCTTTAATTTTTAAAAATTACTTTTTTAGCTTGTAGGTGCAAATGGAGTCCTAAACATTGATGGGAAACTACGTCTGCAATTATATTATCCACCTCCAAGGACCAGGACACAGTCAAATGTTGTTGAGGTTTTTGATTGGTGGGCAAAAGGTCCTAGAAATCGTTACCCATCAACATTATATGTAACTATAAAAGGCATAAAACTACCAGATCATGTAAGTTAAGTACATTTACATATTTATATATAAACAGAAATACATATTTATATATAAACAGAAATACTTAAGATCTATTCAAGCTATTTATTTGTAACCGAAATCAGATGACAATTTACAATATACTAAGCATACTACATCTTAACGTGTCCTCTCTCTCTCTCTCTCTCTCTCTCTCTCTCTCTCTCTCTCTCTCTCTCTCTCTCTTTTTTAAATCTGCTTAACACTTCACAGCTTCTTGTAAAAATGTTGAAATCAGTTTCATGAATTTCCTGCTGTTTGGCCAATGGTTTCTATAAAACATACAGACAGTCATGTATTATCTTGGGCCTCTTTCTCCTCTCATATTGTTGAAAACTGGGCCAAACATCATTCAAGTTAATTGAATTACACTGGTGTAGAATTAGTGTAAGTGAGAGGAGAATTCAGTCTCTAACTTTTATTTTTGATCTAAAAACTATACAAGAAAATGTACTTTTTATCAGATTTAACAGCTTTTAAAGGAGATAAAATATTAAATTCAGAATAACTATGATTATTTGCTCAAAAAAAACCCAGATGAGAACTTAAAATAAAATTTTGTTAAATACTGTATATATTGTTTTATTACTGGCTTCTTTATCTATAATCTTGACAGATTTCTTATTTTTGTTTAATATTGACATGTGGGTGAAGTGTGGTGGGGTTGCAGCAATGAAATCCACTCTCCCAATCCAAGGCCAGCATGTAAGGCTGTGGTGTAGCCCTCTCAGGTCACTATTTAAGCCTACAAACTGGAATAGCAGCTACAGACCTTCTGCAGTAATTGCATGTATTGTTAGATCCACTGAACTTTACCCCTGTCCGGTCCTGCCCCATTCCTATTATGCCATTCTGATACACTGACCCTTACCATAGAACATGAGTGGATAGGCACCTCTACATGGCTGGCCAATCCACCCACAGTCTCTTTGCATGGCCCCAAATAGACTCTAAATTGTGGGGAGTATCTTGTACTGACCTTCTTAACTACAGGCGAATTTAATCCCTTGCCCACTTATAGTATTTTTAATTTTTTGTTCTTAATGCTCTTAACATTTGCCTTTCCTGACTTTCTGACTTTAGAGACTGATCCTGCAGACAGTCACTACTCCATAATCTCTATTCCTGCACATATTCCTCCTGAAATCTGTGGGTCTAAGTGCAATAGTAACTGTTTGCTATACATGGAATAACATGTGCATTGGTAACTGTTTAGCCACAGAGTTTTATTAGTATTACAGTAGTGCTTAGAAGGCCCCAGTGTTTGAGGCACCATACAAACAGAGCAGGAGTCAGTCCTTGGCCTGAACTATAATCTAATAGATATGCCAGACAAAGAGCGGAAGGAAAACAGAGGCACAGAGAACAGAAGTGACTTGATTCTCCCTGATATTATGACATGTTCTTGGAAGGATTTTAGTGTGCATTTCGTCAAAATATTTACGGTTTTCTTTATCAAAGTTGTCAAAAGAGGAGCCTAAATTCAGTAGCCACTGTGGCAATCAGGCTGGACAGAGATCATGTAGGTTGCTCTCATACACTATGGGTATGTCTTCACTACCCGCCAGATCGGCGGGTAACAATCGATCTTTTGGCGATTGATTTATCGTGTCTCATTAAGACACAATAAATTGATTGGCAACGGCGCCCACGTTGACTCCGGAACTCCAGCTCGCCGAGAGGTGCAAGCTGGAGTCGACGGGGGAGAGTGCTGCCGCCATGAAGATGGCAGGCAAGTCAACCGAAGATACCCTGACTTCAGCTATGTTATTCACGTAGCTGAAGTTGCGTTTCTTCAGTCGATTCCCCCCCACTACTGTAGACCAGCCCTATACGATATTCTGTCTCCTTTGTGAAATTATTAGGTTCTGCTCAAATAATAGGACAAGTTCATTAAGCAGATTTAGCAGCGATTTTTCAGTCACTTATAACTTCAATCTCCCTCCACAATTAATTCCACACATGGTGCAATTCACTGGTGCAGCATTTTTTTTTTAAAAAAAAAAAACAGTAGGATTTAATTAATGCACCAGTTTAGGCTTGTTGGCTACTTTCATTGCACTTCATTTATATGTGATAATGAATTTCACTTATTTTTTGTGGAAGTATTACGTATTCCTGTTTAACAGCATGTATCACTTTACTATCAGATATTTTTTTCCAGGATTGCCCCCATTTAATTTACTTTCAGTGTTTACACAAGATAGATTTAGATCCTAACATTTTTACAGACTTAATTCAATTTTGTGAAATATGTTACTGTGCTTAAAACATTTTGTGTTTTCCTGAAATAATTGTTTTTGCTATGGATATTTTGTCTGCCTTTAGGTAGATCCTTCTTTCCGTTCTATGATGGCTGTTCAGCAGGAACAAGGTACTACGTCATTCTGTGAGCTCCAGAATGAGGTATTAAAAAAAAACAGTGTATGTAGTCCACATGAGAAAAAGGAGCAATTGAAATGGACAAGACTGCCTGGACAGGTGAAGATATTTTTTTTTAAGTACCAAAAAAATCCACTGTCTGCCAAAAAGGTTTATTTTATGGTATAAGTATTGTGAAACAAGTCTAGTTTTGAGGGTGTTGGGTGGGTCTCAGGAACCTGCTGGAGGGCTGGGCTCTTTGCATGGAGGCCCTAGGCGCCTATCCTAGCTTGGGGACCTGTGCAGCACTCTCCAGTTCCTTGACAACATGATTCTTGGGACTCTTCCATTCAAAGGATGCTTTACCAGCCCAGTGGGGATGGAGAGGAGTTAGTGCAGCTCCACTCTTGGTGCTTCTGGTGCTGCCCACTCCTCAGTCATGGATCCCCACCACACATAGGAAAGGGAACCTTCTGTGAGCCTATTATTGTCCATATAATCATTCAGTTTATTCCCAAGTAGGAAGAGGGTTTATTTCACTGGTGGATGCCATATAAGAATGTAAAAAACACAACTAATATGCAGAGTGCATTTGTTCAAAAGAAAATCCTAATTTAATCTTAGATGTAAATTACTTTTGTTTGATTATGTACCTTGATTTTTGTGACACATCATTTGTCTTAAAAACTGCCAGTGGTTTTATTTCTTTCATATTTAATAACAACCAGTGATTTAAATAGTAACAAGGAAATGTTAGAAAAATCAACAAATTGTTTTAAAACAGCAAATTGCCCAAAGATGAAACGGAAATAAATTTTGGTTTTGACATGTTTAGGATGAATACAAATTGTATAAATTTAGATTAAATTATTTTTCAAAATGTTTTGTGGCTAATTTTTGCCTCTTTGCAGAAAGCAAATAAATGAATAAGCAAATTAAATGAATTATAATCTTGAGAATATTGTTTAGACATCCTCAAATATTAAATTATTTACATGGACAAGTTTAATAGCAAACACTGCAGAAGTTGAGTTTTGAGAGATCCAGGTACTAACAATTTATTTTGCTGATTTTGGGCATGTGGAAAAGTTCCAAAAGTATCAACACGGCAATAAATAAACCTTGTCTCCTCACATTATTAAAATATAAGAGGACCAATTTAAAAAATCAGTGTTCAGTTAAAGTGCACATTTTATACATGCATTAATGGGATTGCTGGAAAGAATCCTATTATTTACTTACTTAAATTCTATCGTTGAAGTCATGGAGTAAAGAAAGATTTTCAAAATAACCAGTGCATGGGCAGAAAGTTACTTTGTTTTTCCTTTGTCGTTTTAAAACTTTTACACTGTTGTAAAAATATAAGCATTTTAAGAGTTTGTTAAATACATAATGTCTTTTCAGTTTTGTGTATTTGTTAACATTCACAACTGTGCAATAACTTTTTATTTGGAAATGTAGGCTTGTCGTATACCAAACAAACATCTCTTTTCACTGAGAGCAGGAGATATGGGATGTTTCTGTATTCGTTTTTCTCAAGATGGAAAAACATTAGCAGCAGCATGTGCAGGGAGGGATGGTTATCCTGTTATTTGTAAGTTAGCAATTTATTACTTCTGTTTTAACATAGAACTATAACATATGCAAAGAGCTCTTTTTTCCCTTTAGTTTTTTTATTTTGAAGAGTGCGTAGGACTCTTGGACTTTTAAAAAAGAGTTACTTTTTTGGAGCATAGAGGTTTTATATTAACAGTTATGTTCCTCACCATTAATATTCTTCTATAGCTGTCCAAATGGCAATCAAAGTTTAAAAAAATAAAATAAATAGTATTTACTTAATGTCCTTGGTTCATCCTTGATAACTTAAATTGTCTAATCTAATTTCTAAAGGGGTTAATGCACTTGTGACATATCCATGAACCACTAGATGGAAGTAGATGCTTGCAAACTTGTGTTAAATTATTAACAATACATACCCAGTAGCTATTTGATTTTGAAGTATGGAAATAAGGAACTAGTGGAGTTGAATTCACTTATGTCAGCAATGACTTGGCCCTAGGAATATATCTAGCTTTGTAGTAATTATATTCCAGATGTTGGTTGCATCAACATCTTTCATATTTGTATTGGAACATGCAGTTATAAGTCCTATATATAAAATCTTGTTCCTAAATGGTTTTCTTTTGAGTATCAATGCTTTATTATTGGAAAAGCAGTTTCAAATGTTTCCAAATTTAACCTTTTTATTTATGTTTTCATTAGTATACGAGATTCCTTCTGGACAATACTTGAGAGAATTTTATGGCCACCTTAATATCGTATATGATCTTTGTTGGTCAAAAGATGATGAGTACCTTCTTACTGCATCCTCTGATGGCACTGTCAGGTCAGTCTGAGTGAAATGTTATAGCAACTGTTGTCAAAATTATAAGTAGGCTTAGTGAATCCAGCTGTGTCTTTATTATAAACTGTGCTGGAAAACTTTTAACCATGGATTTGAGTGTTATTTGAGTTATTTGTTAATGTTATTGGAAAGCTATGATAGAATGATAGCTTTTTGGGAATAATTTTATTATGTTTGGTTTAAAATATATGGTGTTTTTGGTCCACGATTTTAAAATGTTGTTGCCTAAGTATAGGCTCTTAAATCCGTATTTAGCTGCCTAAATAAATGGTCTTTCCAAAAGTGTTCATCACCCAGCAGCTATTACAGAAATCAATAGGACTTTTGGAACATTTAATCCTTGCAAAAATGACCATATTCTAGATGCAAAAGTCAATCTTAATGCCACATTAAGATTGCAAATTTTAACACACAAGGCAGGAAATTGAAAATTTAGAATTCAGATAGCAACTTTAATTTTACTGCATTGCAATTATATGTAGTAGTTTGAATTCTTGGTTAGGCTGTTAAATGTGTGAGTCAAGGTAAATCATTGTATCTGGAATATAAAATATTAACCCTGACATTTTTCCTCTCATGTATAAATTTAAATAGTTACATTAATGCAGTATTTTAGCAGAAAATCTTGAGTTACTTAAAGCTCCATCATCCTTCCAAAAAAACCCAACCCAGAATACTTAAAACACAGCAAGAAAAAATATGCCCATAATATTCCACAAATGTGTTATGTGTAACCTCATAGGTTTTAATCTTCACTGATGTGTAGATACACAAAAACCTCCTAGCTATTGCCTTTGTTGGGCAATTCCATAGTGTTACAAGCAGCTGCATAATTAAAATCCCCAAAAGAATTGTGATTGCCATATTATATGTGTTGAAAGTATTAATTTAATTGGTTTTACAATAGGATAGAGGAGAAATAAATATAAAGTTCTTTAAGTGATTGTCCACATTGTTTCCACTCTAGTTAAGCTTGGGTGTGAGATTAGGTTTTTGTTGGCCAGCTGTGTACATTGGGGTCATTGCCTTTGTCCTGGACATCTTTGCATCAGTCATCCAAGCCTCAGTATAAAAGGCAGAGTGGGCCCAGCTGCCAGTCAGTTCTATCTTACCTCTTGTAGCAGCAAGATGGAATCCTAGCAGTGTCCTCCTTCTCTCTACAGTGTTAGTGTAGTTAGTTAGTAGTATTACTGCTTAGTTACTAGTTTGTTTGTTCATGTAATTGGATAGTTAAAAATATGTTTTTCTTAATTAAGTTTCAGCTTAGACTAGACCCCTGTGCCTGTACAGGGATGCTAGAAACAAGGCGAAAGCTAAATTTCCAGAGTTCAAAACCTGTCCCTTATGTGAAGCTTAATTCCTGTTGGAATGTTCCATATCAAACTTTTGAGCATTGCTGCAAAAATTCAGTAGATTCAATTAGACCCTTAAGTATTTGCATGTATTTACATCTAGAACCATTAGCACAAAATTTGGTATTAATTTATATGATAATATTTGTTAGAAAGTATTACATTTTAAGACTGTTATCCTAACTTTTTTTTTTTTTTTTAAAGAATGTGGAAAATTGAGACCCTGGCTACAATGTCTGTGAGAGTTTTCCCTCATCCTTCATTTGTTTACACTGCAAAGTACCATCCAGTTGCTGACTATCTTGTGGTGACAGGATGTTACGACTCTGTGATTAGAGTATGGAATTCAAAAGTGAAAGAGGTCTATGGTCAGTTGCTACAGGAGTTTGATGGTCACAAAAGTTTCATCAATACACTGTGTTTTGATGCAGAAGGTATGTTCATTATGTCATAATTGCATCTCACACAAAGACTAGTTCACGCCTGCTCGGTTTGGTTTATTTCAGTAAGATAGTTGTTGAAAACCAAGATGTGTTTATTTTGTTACAATTGTTATTTTATTAAAATGTCTCACTCAGACATACTACTACCCGGTATGTTGATGTATTAAATTATTATTTACTATCTGTAATCTGGGCATGTCTACAATATGCTGGGCACTGTACAAACATAGAGGAAGACATAGCCTGAGCCGAAAATATAAATAAGCAGGCAAAGACAGGAAATAAGGATACAACAGATTTAAAAGGTGATGACTAGCCAGGTCTTGATGATACAGTTTTTTAAATTAGATATATAGATTATCCACAATTGATCCTCTTCCTAACTATTTTTAGTTGGCTAGTTTGTTTGAGTCATGGCAGAAATTGGTATGGAATAAAGAATGGAGACTATTGTAGGAGAAGCAGGCAAATGGTGTGTCAATGGGCTGAACAGAGATGTGGAGAGGCAATGTAGAAAAAATTAGGGCTGTGAAATGATTACAAATTTAATTGCAATTAATCACAGTTTTGATTGCATAGTTAAACAATAATAGAATACCATTTATTTAAATATTTTTGGATGTTTTCTACATTTCAAAAATATTAATTTAATCTACAACACATATTACAAAGTATACAGTGCTCACTTTATATTATTATCTTTATTACAAATATTTGCACAGTAAAATGATAAACAAAAGATATAGTATTTTTCAGTTCACTTCATACAATATTGAAATGCAATCTCTTTATTGTGAAAATGCAACTTAGAAATGTAGATTATTTTTTTTTGTTATAGAATTTCACTCAAAAATAAAACAAAGAAAAACTTTAGAGCCTACATGTCCAAGCAGTCCTACTTCTTGTTCAGCCAATCGCATAGACAAACAAGTTTGTTTACATTTATGGGAGATAATGCTGCCCACTTCTTATTTGCAATGTCGCTAGAAAGTGAGAATAGGCGTTCTCATGACACTGTTGTAGCCAGTATTGCAAGGTATTGACATGCCAGATATGCTAAACATTCATATCCCCCTTCATTCTTTGACCACTGTCATGAGTGTGAAGTGCCTTGGAGTGCTGTTTTACCTGTTGGGGGTTAACTGAGGGGGGGGGGGCGATGTCAGAGTAGCCCACCTGAAGGAAGAACCAGGAAGTCAGTTCAGTTCGTCCTGGAGCTTTGGGCTAGCTCGACCTCTTTTCCAGCTATGGAAGCTCTTCTCCCCTCTCCTAGCTTTGGGAGAGATGGAGCACTCTTCTATTTCTAAGATTAGACTAACTGTAAGTAGCATTTTGATCTCTTAAATTTTGTACCTGATTTAGAGTGTCACTAACCTTCCAGGGGGTAAAATCTTGAGGGAGGGATTAGAAAGCTTTATATCTGTGAAGTTGTATTGTAAGTTTTCTCTTTTCTTTATTAAACCTTTTTTGTTATAAAAAGCGTTTGGTTATTCCCTTAAAGTTGTCCTAGCTTTGGATTTAACCTAGTTCCCGGGAAGGGGGGGTCTGTACATCTAAGTCTCTCTCCTGAGGGCAGGGGGGAGAAGTAGGGACTGGAAGCCTGAGTTCTTTTCTCTCTCAAGTAGCTTAAGGGAGGGGGGGGGTGTCAAGGTACCCCACCCCATAGTCTTGGGGTGATTACTGAGTGGTGGCAGCTGGATCCAATCCCCAGTTCGAAGAGTTTGGGTTTTGGGGGGAAAAGATTTAACTTAGGTTGAGAAAGTATCTTACAGTTATTTGGTCTTGCATATAAGAGATCCCACTCTGTTACCCCAGAGTTTAGAGTGGGGGGAAGTCTCTCTTACAACCACCATTCCAGAGGACATGCTTCCATGCAGAGTTATCTCCCATAAATGGAAATACGCTTGTTTGTCTTGGAGATTGGCTGAACAAGAAGTAAGACTGAGTGGATTTGTAGGCTCTAAAATTTTACTTTGTTTTATTTTTGAGTGAGTTTTATTTATTATGTAACAAAAAAACTACACTTGCAATTTGCACTTTCACGATAGAGATTGCACCACACTGAATTAAAAAAGATAAAATAGTATTTTTCCAGTGCAGATATTTGCAATAAAAATAATATCAAGTGAGCACTGTACACTTTGTATTCTGTTGTATTTGAAAATGTAAAAAAAGTCCAAAAATATTTATTGTAAATTTGAATTGGTATTCTATTATTGTTTAACGGTGTGATTAAAACTGCAATTAACCATGATTAATTCAAAACAAATTAACTAGATTAAAAAAATTAATCACTTGAGTTAACTGTGATTGACAGCCCTAGAAAAAAAGACAGAGTGTGATAAGTAGGAAGAGGTAGAAAGATGTAGTGACTTCAAGGCAAAGACCAGACATTTGGATCTAATATGGTGGAGAAGGAGAGAACCCATGGAGGGATTCAAAGAGGAGGAAGATGACCTGGTCTGAAAAACAGGCAAGGAAAATCTTAATGGCTACCTTTTGTGTGGATTAGATGAGTAAGTATAATATAGGGATGGCAAAGAAGATGGTGATGCAGTAATCAGGATGAGAGATACTCTAGGTCACTGAGACTGGAGTTTAAGATGACTCTTAGGCTACATCTACACTATAGTACTCATAGGGGCACAGCTGCACCGATGCTATAGCGCTTGTGGTGGAGACGCTCTAAGCCGACAGACGAGAGCTCTCCCGTCAGCTTAATAATTCCTGTCTCCGAAACAGGTGGTAGTTATGTTGGTGAGAGACGCTCTCCCACGAGCATAGTGCTGTCTAGACTAGCACCTAAGCCTGGTCCCCACTAGGGCTTAACGTCGACTTTAGCAAGCTAAAGTCGATTTAAGCCTGTACCCGTCCTCACATGCATGCCCTTAAAGTTGATTTAAAGAGACCTTAAAATCGACTTCTGTACTCCTCCCTAACGAGAGGAGTAGCTGAAATTGACCTCTCTCTGGGTCGATTGTGAACTAGTGAGGATGCATGTGACTTTAAGCCTGCGACCTTCCACAATGCCCGTTAGCTCCCCAGGGGACAAGCCACCAGTCCGAGCAGGTCCGCGGACCCCCCGTGCCCGCCCGAGCAGCTCCGCGCCGGCTCTCCCCCGCCCGCCCGAGCAGCTCCGCGGACCCCCCGTGCCCGCCCGAGCAGCTCCGCGCCGGACCCCCCCATACCCCCCGCCCGAGCACGGGGGGGTCCGCGGAGCTGCTCGGGCGGGCATGGGGGGACACAGAGCTGCACGGGGAAGCCGGCGCGGGGCTGCTCGGGTGGGCACAGGGGCCATGGAGCTGCTCGGCCTAGGGCTGGCTGCCCCGAAAGGTGGTGCCTGCTGAGGACTCCCGGCACGGTGGGATATCTACCCACAGTGCAATGCTGGCTATGTCGACCCTTGCAAAAGTTCTAAGGACAGACACTGTCGACCTGCTGTGCTTTGTGGGGACGCACTAAGTCAACTTCATAAAGCCTACTTTAGAAAATCGACTTAAGGGAAATCGACCTACTGCTGTAGTGAAGACATACCCTTAGGTAAGTATAACTTATGTCACTCAGGTGTGAATTATTCAAACATAAGTTATACCAAAGTAACCTGTAGCATTGACAAGGTCTTAGGTTACAGCTTGGGGAACTGGGAGGATGGTGAACTTTTCAGCAATAACGGAGAATGGTGAGGGTTTGGAATCAGAGATAAGGAGTTCAGTTTTAACAGTATTAAGACTGTTGGTGGCAAGACATCCAGGAAGAGGTGTTGGAGAGACATTCTAAAATGCGTAGCTGGATGGAAATGAGTGGAGGAGTTTCCCACTCACACAGCATCAAAAGATGGAACATTTGTATTTTGGAATCTGGATTTTTCAGGTAGGTATTTCATGAAAATGTAGATGGTTATTTTTGTGATAGGCATGGCAGCTGACCATAGCTGTTTACTTCATTGTTTACAATGATGTAAACTATTGGTTTAAGAGCAGCTGTTGAAAGGCAACAATTGGAGGGAAATTTGCATTTGCTCTTGTCCAACTTGTTCTCAGCGAGGGTCTTCACTGGATAGTTATGAATAAGGTCTGATCTAAGGCCCATTGAAGTCAGTGGAAAGACTTCCATTGATTTCAGTGACCTTTGGATCACACCCTAGAAGACAATACTAAAAAGCAAAGACATTGAATAAAACCAACTTAGCATTGAAGTGAAAAACAGTCTAAGTATTACAGTATTTACATTTTTATTCTGTTTGGAATTTACGATACTGACTTCCTTGATGTATTATAAGCAAAATTTAGACTTTTTGACTACCCTGCATTAAGTGGGGAAAATGGAAGCAAAACATTGATGATCAAATATTTGATGTAATAATTCAGTTTATAATATATCCATGAATGTGGAAATTACTATAAAACTGTTAATAGACTGATAAGACAGAGTTTCCAATGTATATTTAAGTTTGGAGATGTCTCTAGCTCACACATCCCCTGTTGTTCATTTAATATGGTTTCAAAGTCTTGCTGTTAATACTACATAAGTGTAATTATTATTTTACAGGACTTCACATGTTTTCAGGAGACAGCTCAGGGCTGATTATAGTTTGGAATACCTTTGTCAAAGGAAGTTCTCAACATCCAGTCCAACACTGGGGTATTAATAAGGTATACAAATATTTTTAATTAGCAAGATAACTTTTATGTAAAGTGGTTTCAAATCTAGCCATCTAATTTGCATTTAATTACTTTTTCTTGTCACTTTCGCGTGGTTGGAAAGTAAATTTCCCCTAAATGTCTTGTTAACACTTTACAAACGGCTGATAAAACATGCTGTGATTCACTGGCTGGGGATTTCTAGATTTTTGTCACAGTTTTAAATATGATACTGTAAGTAGAGAATGTAAATGCTTATTTCTAGCACCAGCTTCTACAACAAATGTTTGAGAATTGGTAGCATTGTAATTGCACACAGTAATGTGTTGTTTGTACTTCCATAGATAGAATTTAAATAACAGACTAGGTATCTTGTCAAAGTAGCTTTGTTCACACTCCTATGGTTAATGTCTTGTCAGCATTTCTGTTATCAACTCTGGTTTTCAGGATTTCATCGTTATAATAGGATCTGTCATTTAGCTGTGGAAACTTGATTTGGGATAGAGTGTCTTGTCTAGGAACCAGTGTTTGCTTTTTAAAATGGCTTGAGGTTTTTTTAAACTGCATTTAATCTTTCCTTGCACTGCCCCCTGCCAATTTCATGAGTTAATACCATAGTGACACATTCTTACCTTTGTTTCCTATCAAATTAGTCTTGCATTACAATAAACTTCATTTTTTCATTGTAGGAAATAAAAGAAAATGATATTAAAGGGACTCCAATAAATCATTTAGAGGTACATCCAAATGGAAGACGTTTATTAATCCATGCCAAAGACAGTGCTCTGAGAATTATGGATCTCAGAATGTAAGTAGTTTTTTGCAGTCAATGCATAGATTTCTGTATCTCAAGTTGACTCATCATGGCAATAAAATGTTTTAAAATTATTAAATACATACTTAAAAAAGGAAGGATGGTCCAATAGTTACAGTGCTAGACTGGGAATTGGGAGACCTCAGTATAAATCCTTGCTCTGCCACAGGCTTCTTTTGTAACATTGGACATGTCCTGTAAGTTAGAATTTCCAAAAGTGCTTAAGTCTCATTAAAAAAAATTATTTAGCCACTTACTATGTCATTGACTTTTCAATGTCACTCAGGAAGTCCAGCCTCATACAGGAAATCTTCAGCAGAGCAGGGATTTTAATCCAGGTCTCCCAGGTCCCTTTAAAACATTATTTAGTTACTTAGGTTGGTTCATTGACTTTTAGTGGGACTTAGGAGCCTCAGTCACTTAGGCCCCAGTAGAAATTTTACTCTTAGGGTATATCTACACTTTAAAATGCTACAGCAGTGCCACTATGCTTCAGCGTAGACGTTACCTTCACCAGCAGGAGGCATTCTCCCATTGGCTTAGGCAATCCATCTCCCAAGAAGTCTCCACTATCAAAGAGAAAAGTGCCGTTATAAAAGCCAGGAAAGGAAAGAGTTTGAGGGAGAACATGGGACATGCAATGAATAAGTGTTCAGTGCACTGATGGCTACTTTAGATACAAGATATTGAGCTACTATTATTTATTTAGCAGAAAATTTATATGTGAGGTATGGGAGATTTTGTCTGTTATGAAAGTAATTGCTACACTCAGACTATTCTTTATTTTTAGCTTGGCTACAAAGAAATACATAGGTGCCACAAACTATCGAGAGAAGATTCACAGTACCTTAACACCATGTGGGACATTTCTTTTTTCTGGAAGTGAAGACGGTATAGCATATGTTTGGAATCCAGAAACAGGTAACCAATCAATTATTTTACAGTATTAGGCCAGGTTATCAGGCTCTCTGGAAGAGCCTTCTTTAAAAAAAAACTAAAAAAACCTTTTTCTTCTTTGAGTGATTGCTCATGTACATTCCAATAGGCGTGTGCGCCGCATGCACGATCACCAGAAAGCTTTTCCCCTAGCGGTACTTGTCGGTCGGCTGTTTAGACCCCTAGAATGGTGCCTATATGGCGGTGTATATATGACCCTGCTGACCCACTGCCTGCTCAGTTCTTTCTTACTGCCTGTGGCGGTCATTGGAATAGCTCAGTCTCCTGCATCTGCAAGTGCATTGCCTAGTGGTTCCCTTATTTTTGTGTAAACAGTTGTTAGTTAATTAGTTGTTAATAGTTATAGATCAGTTAGCTTACTTCAGGGGGCATTCCCCGGCTCTCCTTTGCCTCCATTGCAGGAGTTTAAGAAGTGTGAGAGGTGCGAAATCTATGCCTACAAGTGCCTCAGGGAGGGCCATCAGTCAAGTGCCCAATTTGCAAGGGCTTCAGACCCAGGACGAAGAGGGAGAGGGACTATTGTCTGAAGCTCCTCCTGATGGAGTTGGCCCTTCAGCCTCAGCCAGGGCCGACATTGGCATCCTCAGTGCTCAGCATACTGGCCTGAGGGCGGGATGTTACGGCACCGAGGAGGGACTCTGCTAGGGAGCACCGGCACTGCTCCCCCCCAGCCTGCAAGGCCAGTGCCACCAGGTGCCATAAGACTGCGACATCAAGCCCGGCACCGTGGATGGCTCCGACATCCGCTGCAGCACTGATGGCAGCACCACCATTGATTCATTATTGGGGGGGAAGCCCATGATGTTGCAGTGCTGGTCTCCGTCTCCTCGATACCACTCGCTGGCATGGTTGGCCTCCGCTCCCTTGTGGTCAGGTACAGAATACGTGTCAGTCTGAATCTTCTGTCTCCTGACGCAGCCATCACTGCTCCTTGTCCAGGCACTGATCCCGGCACTGTAGGCCAGTTGAACAACCAGTACCAGCCATGATTTGGCCATCGCAGCGGCAGGCCCAGTACATAGAATCATAGAACCTCAGAGTTGGAAGGGACCTTAGGAGATCATCTAGTCCAACTCCCTGCTCAAAGCAGGACCAATCCCTATTTTTGCCCCATATCCCTAAATGGCCCCCTCAAGGATTGAACTCACAACCCTGGGTTTAGCAGGCCAATGGTCAAACCACTGAGCTATCCCTCCCCCCTTTGGATGCCTTGGACCTACCACCAGGCTCAGGGTCAGGGAACTAGGCTGGTATTGGTAGTGTTGGATCCTCCCCCTCCCCCCCCCCCCCGTGCCCTCCATAAGCAACATCACTGTCACGCTACACCCCTAGGGCCCCTGAGAACCCTGTATGAGACACGGCTGCTGAGCTGCCACATACAAGCACAGCCCCTCCTCCATTAACGTTGGTGGCATCTGAACCTGTGGTTCTTCTTCGAGTGCTTGCTCATGTCCATTCCCACAAGTGTGTGCGCACCGCGCATGCACGGTCCCGGAAAGTTTTCCCCAGCGGTACCCGTAGGGTCGGCAGGGGCGACCCCTGGAGTGGCGCCCTTATAGCACTGTATATATGCCCCTGTCGACCCTTCCCCGCTCAGTTCCTTCTTCCCGCCCATGACGGTTAGCTGGAATCCCCTTTAGATCGTAGCGGTATCCCAACCCTTTGATAGTTGTTAGATTAGTGTTAAGTGTTAGCAGTTCTTAGATAAGATAGTTCTAAGTAGTGTTAAGTGTTAGTAGTTATTAGATAGGATAGAGTGTTCCTATCAGTCCTCGCCCCGGGGCATGCCTGGTGCGCCGGGCTTCAAAAACTGCGAGCACTGTGGGAGGCCTATGCCAAACAGTGATCCCCACACGAAGTGCTTGAAGTGCCTGGGCGAGGGCCATCAGTCCGAGCGCTGCGCAATCTGCAAGAGCTTCAAACCTAGGACAAAGAAGGAGAGAGATCATCGCCTGCGCTTAATCCTTATGGAGTCCGCTCTCCAGCCTCAGGGGGATCTCTCATCCAAGGTAGCTCGAAGCGCTCCGGCCTCGGTACGGGACCCGGCGGTGCCGAGGAAAGGAAACTCGCACCGGCACCGGTCCCCACTACGCACTGCGAGCCCCAGACGGCACCGCTCTCAATCGCCGGTGCCGCCTAAGAAGCAAAGGGGCAGATCGCCAGGCCGTAAGGCCAAGGCGAAGACCCGGCACACCCAGGGCCACGCAGATGAGTCCCGTGGGGTGCCGCTGGTGTCTGGCCCGGTGCGCGCGCACGCATCGGGAGATGGTGCAGCGCTGCACGGGCACCTCCAGGACTTCCCGGCGCCGTCGACCCCGGAGACTTTCGAAGCGGCACGGGATTTGATTGAGTCAGCGGACGGAGCTGGTACGGTACCACCTCTCACAGTCCCGCCGTTCCTGGACCCGGTGCCAGCGACGACACCGGCGCCACATGGGACACCGGCACCGTCTGGGCCGGTCACTCCCTTAATCCCTCCGATGCAGTCGGCACCGGCACCGGGAGCTTCCTTCGCCCCAGCGCAGACGGCACCGGACTTCCGCACGACCCCGGCACCGCCACGGGCTACGGGAGTCGACACCCCGCTACCTCCACCGGCACCGATGGCCTGTCCCGGGAAGCCTACGATGTACCAAAGATACATCATGGCACCGGAGGGCACGGCACCGCCATGGCCCAGCTCGGCGTCGGAGTCCGGCGCGTCGTCACGTTCGAGCCGCAGTCACCGCACCGGGGCACCATCTCATAGATCGAGCCGTAGCTACCATTCTCACAGATCAGACCGGCACCGCTCACGGCACCGTCGCTCCCCCCACTCGACAACTTGGACTCAGCAGAACCCAGGCCCAGTGCAGTGGCCCTTCTGGCCCCCGTGGGCGTTTCAGACACAAGGACCACCATCAGTGACGATGTCCCTTCCTGCGGTGCCACGAGGCCCTATTTCGGCTACTGTATCCAGACCTCCACCGGAGGTGGAGGGAGAGGAACCGGTACCGGGTCCGTCAGGTTTGGGCCAGTACGAAGGCCCCATGGGTCATCACTCCTCGGCTGCCTCGATAACGGCCCCACCCACCGGGGACCTTGCCCAAGAGGAGCCACCGTTCGCCACTTCGTCCTCCTCTTCTCCGGACGAAGCAGTGGCGGGCTCCTCGACGTCCGGACTACCACCGATGGACGTAAAAGGGCATCAGGACCTCTTAAGGAGAGTAGCCCATAACTTGAACCTCACGACTGAGGAAGTGCAGGAGGAGGAAGATCCAACAGTGGACATCCTTTCTCCGGACGGGCCCAAGAGAATCGCCCTCCCGTTCCTCAAAAAGATCAACACAATGTCAAACACTCTGTGGCAGACGCCTGCCTCGATTCCACCAACGGCAAAAGGGGTGGAACGCCGTTATTTCGCTCCTCGAGCAGGCTACGAACATTTGTTCACTCATCCACCACCGGGCTCCCTGGTGGCGGACGCAGTAAATCATAGGGAGAGGCAGGGTCACACAGGACCCACACCCAAATCTCAGGATGCAAAAAAACTAGATTTATACGGCAGAAAAGTGTACTCGTCGGCCTCCCTGCAGCTCAAAATTGCGAACCAACAGGCAGCACTAGGCCGTTACGCATTTAATTCTTGGGCTGCACTAGGCAAGTTCCAGGAGAAGATTCCCAAGGACTCGTCGCCGGAGTTCACGGCTATCCTGGAGGAGGGCAAGGTGATCTCCAGGGCGGCACTGCAGGCCGCGCTTGATTCCGCAGACTCAGCCTCCAGATCAATGGCTACTGGGATAGTAATGAGAAGGGGGGCATGGCTCCAGGTTTCAGGCATCCCTCCTCCCGTCCAGGCGTCCATCCAAGACCTGCCCTTTGATAAGCAGGGACTATTTTCCGAGGATACGGACAAAAAACTTCATTCTATGAAGGATTCTAGGGCGATGCTTAGGTCATTAGGCCTTCATACCCCTCAAACGGTCAGGCGCCCTTTCAGGCCACCACAAGTACAACAGCCTCGGCCATACCAACCAGTTCCCAGGCGAGACATAAATCGAAGGGGAGGAAGGGGAATCAATAGAGGGAGACCCCGTTCTTCATCCCGCAACGGCCAGCAGAACCAGGGGCCAAGGCAACCCCCTAATGCTAGGCCTAACTTTTGAAGGTGCGCACGGGGGCGACGATCCAGTATCCAATCCTGCACCTTTCCGTCCCTTCCTGCACCGCTTGTCTCACTTTCATCAGGCATGGTCCCAACTCACCTCAGACAAATGGGTCCTCAGCCTGGTGAAGGTGGGATATTCTATCCAATTTTCCTCCCTTCCACCTACCCGCCCACTTTCCCCGTCCCTCTTCAGGGACCCATCTCACGAGCAACTCCTAGTTCAGGAGGTTCAGACCCTTCTGGCTTTGGGTGCCATAGAGGAGGTTCCTCAAGAATTTTGGGGCAAGGGTTACTACTCCCGTTACTTCCTTATCCCGAAGGCCAAAGGCGGCCTTCGACCTATTCTAGACCTGCGAGGCCTCAACTCCTACATAAAGAAGCTGAAGTTTCGCATGCTCTCCCTAGCAACCATCATCCCATCCTTGGATCAAGGAGACTGGTTCGCCTCCCTCGACTTAAAGGACGCCTATTTCCATATTTCCATAATCCCCAGTCACAGGAGGTTCCTGAGGTTCGTGTTAGGGGATCGACACTACCAGTTTACAGTGCTCCCGTTCGGCCTATCGACCGCCCCAAGCGTGTTTACAAAGTGCATGTCGGTAGTAGCAGCATACCTCAGAAGGAGACATGTACATGTCTACCCGTACCTGGACGATTGGCTCATAAGAGCGAACTCAAGGGAACTGGCAGTCCAGCACGTAGATTTAGTCAGGACAACATTCCTCAGGCTAGGCCTCATGCTGAACGAACCAAAGTCGATCTTAGAGCCCTCTCAGAGAATAGAGTTCATAGGGGCAGTATTAGACTCTCAACAAGCCATGGCATTCCTCCCTCCGGCTCGAGCCCATACCATAACGAACTTGGCCCAATCTGTACTGCAATACCCGACCACCACGGCCAGAAACTGCATGGTCCTATTGGGCCATATGGCAGCATGCACGTATGTAGTGACATACGCAAGACTTCGGCTGAGGCCGCTACAAACTTGGCTGGCGACGGTGTTCAAGCAGGGCAGGGATCCACTGGACCTGGTTGTCACCCTGCCCCATTACACGCTGACCTCGCTACATTGGTGGCTTCAACCCAGCTCTCTCAGCACCGGGGTCCCCTTTTGCAAACCCCAGCCAACGCTAACGCTAGGGACGGATGCCTCTGCCCTCGGCTGGGGAGCTCATCTTGGAGACTCCAGGACCCAGGGACACTGGTCTCAGAGCGAGCTGTCCTTACACATCAACGTCCGGGAGCTGAGAGCGGTACACCTCGCGTGCCAGGTATTTCGGGACCAGTTACAAGGCAAGTGTGTGCTGGTCCAGACGGACAACACGGCGACAATGTTTTATATAAACAAACAGGGTGGTGCTCGCTCTTCTCTCCTATGCAGGGAAGCTCTGGCCCTTTGGGAGTTCTGTATCGCACACAATATCCATCTCATAGCCACATATCTCCCGGGGGTCCAGAATGTCCTAGCGGACACCCTCAGTCGCTCGTTTCGGGGCCACGAGTGGTCTCTCAGGGGGGACATTGCGCATTCAATCTTCCTACAGTGGGGATTTCCCCGCCTAGACCTGTTCGCCACAAGGGTCAACAGGAAGTGTCAGAGGTTCTGCTCCCTCATGAACATCAGCCCAGGATCAGAGGCAGATGCCTTTCAGATCCATTGGAGGGGGGGTCTGCTCTATGCATTTCCACCGTTCCCACTCATCCACAGGGTGTTACTCAAGGTTCGCCTGGACAGAGCGTCCATGATCCTAATAGCACCGGCATGGCCCCGCCAGCATTGGTATACTCTACTGCTGTCTCTATCAGTGTCCAGACCTATAACCCTCCCTCTCCTTCCCACACTGGTGTCCCAGGACCACGGGCGGTTGCTTCACCCCAACCTCCAGTCCCTTCACCTCACGGCGTGGAATATCCGTGGCTGAATGCCTCGGAGCGCCGGTGCTCGAACCAGGTTAGGGAGGTTCTGCTGGGTAGCAGAAAGTTATCAACTCGCACCACTTACATGGCCAAATGGAAACGTTTTTCCCTATGGGCTCAGCTTAAAGGTGCGGACCCCGCTCTCGCTCCCATACCTTTAATCCTAGACTACCTTCTGGACCTTAAAGGACAAGGTCTAGCCATATCAACAATTCGTGTCCACTTAGCGGCTATCTCAGCCTTCCATACAGAAGTGGGGGGGTCCTCCGTGTTTAGTAACCCCCTCGTGGGGCGCTTCCTCAAGGGATTGGAAAGGTTGTACCCTTCGGTGCGACAGCCTGTCCCTCAGTGGGACCTAAACCTGGTGCTGTCGGCCCTCATGAAGCCCCCCTTTGAGCCCCTAGCCTCCTGCCCTCTCCCTTACCTCTCATGGAAGACGGCCTTTCTTGTAGCTATTACTTCCGCACGTCGGGTCTCCGAGATCAGAGCTCTCACCTCGGAGCCCCCGTACACTGTCTTCCATAAAGATAAGGTTCAACTACGGCCTCATCCGGCCTTCCTCCCTAAAGTGGTTACTGCCTTCCACTTAAATCAGGACATCTTTCTCCCCGTGTTTTTTCCTAGACCTCACGCTTCCAACAAGGAAAGAATGCTACATTCTTTAGACGTAAAGAGAGCGTTGGCTTTTTACATAGAACGCACAAAACCTTTTCGTAAATCTACACAACTTTTTATTTCAGTGGCGGAACGGATGAAGGGGTTGCCGATTTCCTCGCAACGCCTGTCGAGCTGGATCACATCGTGCATCAGGCTGTGTTATAACCTCTCGAACGTTTCTCCTCCGCCACTGACAGCCCATTCAACCAGAGCCCAGGCCACATCCACAGCGTTCCTGGCTCACATCCCGATTGGCGACATCTGCAGAGCGGCGACATGGTCATCAGTCCATACCTTCTCCTCGCACTACGCCATCGTGCAACAGACTTCGGAGGACGCTGCCATGGGACAGGCGATCCTGGCAGCAGGGACTAGATCTACTCCTCTCCCACCTCCAAGGTAACTGCTCGTAAGACACTTGTGGGAATGGACATGAGCAAGCACTCGAAGAAGAAAGAACAGTTACTCACCTCTCGTAACGTTTGTTCTTCGAGATGTGTTGCTCATGTCCATTCCCAATCCCACCCGCCTCCCCTCTGTCGGAGTACCGGCAAGAAGGAACTGAGCGGGGAAGGGTCGACAGGGGCATATATACAGTGCTATAAGGGCGCCACTCCAGGGGTCGCCCCTGCCGACCCTACGGGTACCGCTGGGGAAAACTTTCCGGGACCGTGCATGCGCGGTGCGCACACACTTGTGGGAATGGACATGAGCAACACATCTCGAAGAACAAACGTTACGAGAGGTGAGTAACTGTTCTTTGCCAGGGGCTCCTAGATACCTGACCTCCAGGGAACTGGAGGGGCAGGAAGACCCCGTCCCGGGAACCTCTTCCTCCTCCTCGCAGGACAAGGCAGTGTTGGGCACCTCCAGCACTCTACCATCAATGGACAACGAAGACCACCATGACCTGCTTAGGAGAGTGGCAGTTAACCTTAATTTTCAGGCAGCGGAGGTTATGGACAACTTGGATCCGATGGTGGGCATCCTCACTCCGAAGGGCCCTTTTAGAGTGGCCTTGCGCCTCATAAGGACAATTGACTGCGAGGGCCTGTTAGCTCAAAACACAGACACGCGCCTACATAGCCTAAAGGATTTTCAGGAGACTCTGAAGTCTCTGGGGCTACACACTCCAGCGCCTCAGAGAAAGCCCTTTAGACCTCAGCCCCTGTTCTGCTTCTACCCTGGGCCTCCTAGATGAGATCCATCAAAGAAAAGGGACAGGAATAATAGGACGCGCCCACCACAGTCCTCCTTGGGCCAAGGCCAGGGTTCAACCAAACAGCCCCAGCCCCAAACCTAACTTTTGAAGATGTGCCTGAGGACAGCGCACCATCTTGGATCCTTCCATCCCCCCCCCCCCCTTCATGAATCGACTCTCCCGCTTCTTCCATGCTTGGTTTCAGACCATGTCAGACCGCTGGCTCCTCAGCATGGTGGGGGTGGGAAATTCTATCTATTCAATTAAAAACTGGCATTTTCGCAGGCAGATTCTCAAGATTTTTTTGAAGGCATCTTCATCAACCAGGGTTAAAAACTACCTGCACATCATTGTATGACTTTCCCGGTACCTATCAAAAATAGGTGGAGTATAGGAAGAGAGAGAATTTGTAAGTAAAAGCTCTGAGCCTAAAAAGACGAAATGCATGTCTTTAACTTTATAGATGTAAGTTGTTCCATTGAGTTCAGGATCAGGGCCAAACCTTTTATGAAATAGTGGTGTGCAAAACTTCCATTCCTGTTGGTCAGTATGACTGAAGCCCATTACAAGCATTTTCCCAGAAAGATACAAACACAATGGTTTATGTGCCATTTAATATTTTTTAAGTGGATAGTGCTTTCCACATTTTAAACTAGTTTAAAACACAAAGGTCGAAGTCATCTCCTCTAAGATTTTTGTAACATAAATATAATATAGAGAGACAAGTGAATATTATAAAGAGTTGCAATATTATGTCATTTTTTATGACAAATTAAGAACTCTAATTTTCCTTTTACAGGTGACCAAGTAGCCATGTATTCTGACCTCTCCTTCACATTTCCAGTTCGAGATGTTGCCTTTCATCCACATGAACACATGGTGTCATTTTGTGCCTTTGGTCAAAACCAGCCAATACTCGTGTACATTTATGATTACAAAGGTACTGTAGAGCATTTCTTGATGCATAAGAATCTTGGTAGCTGTTTAGCTTTTTAGAAGTGACTTGCAAAGGTTATTTTTTTAAAAACAAACAAACAAAACAAAAAATCAAAACCTGCCGTGCAAGAATTGTGCTGAAATCTCTAAACCAGTTTAAAATCAGCACAGAATTAGCTTCCAGTTTACCTTTCTGTCATGATTATGCGTGTCTGAATTCCAGACTTGTCATCACTTCCCTCTCCAGATCATACCCTCAGCAATCTATGTTGTGGCACAGTGATGTCATGTCAATGTTAGTGATGTCATGTCAATCATTAGAACCCTATTTCAGTCTTGGACTGGATTATGGAGTAAGGCAAATTTACATTTTTTCAAAATACACATAGTTTAATGAAAACCTTAATGTTTTATGCTTGATGGGATATAAAGTAATTTTTAAAAGCTGTGTAAAAGTGGTTTAATTGTTGAGGAAAATCTAGGCTTGCTTGGTCCTCTGCAGGCAAACTCACATCTGCAGTGGAATTCCATGGCAAGTGTGCTATCATCAGGGATCCTAGAAATCTGTTTGTTATGGAAAAACATGGACTTTGTTTTTACAGAGAATCTTTGAGATTTTACATTGAAAAAACAAAAACATATATATTAGAACCATGTTTATCCGAGCCTCTGTTATCCACCTCACTGTATTAAGCAAACCAGGGCTGTCAGCTCTACGTAGCAGGGTTTGGGCGACCAGCCCTGGCAATGCGACTCCCTAATGTGGCTTTAGAAGACAAAAGTTCAGCATTTCTTTTTAATCACAGAAAAACATGGATGTTATGGGTTTTTATTGGATAATTTGGGGATTTTTATCACAGAAAATGAGATCCCTGGCTATCACTAGCATAGAGTTAATTGTAGACTTAAGTTGAACTTTTAAACTGGTAGGTTTCTTGATTTTTAAATTTTGTTGGTTACTATTCAGTAGCATAACTGTTTTCTTTATTGAGGATGTTGCTTCAGTTATCATGTTTCATCTTAATGGCAGATATGACAAAGGTGTATATATAGTATATTATGCAGATATATGTATATGTGTGTGTATATATATATATATATATATGTGTATATATATATATATATATATATGTATATATATGTGTATATATATATATATGTACATATATATATATATTTCCGTTTACATCTGCTGTAAAGTAATAATTGCATTTTGCGCTGATAAAGATGAATAGTTGCTGCAAAATATTAAATTTTCCATTTAGTTGCTGTTTTGATAATATAGAGTGAATAATAAAAAAACAACCACCAACACTCTTACTAACTTTATATTAAGGTTCACATCCTCCATCTACTATATTGACATGATTTTACTGAACTAATTAAATTGAAAGAATTAATGGTCAATATTAAATGCTAACTTTTAGTCCACTAATAAATATATTCTGTTTAGTTTGACTAGAGAACCACAGATAATTTGTGTCTCTTTTATTAAAAACTGATTGTAGGCCTTATTCACAAAAACATTTAAGCATGTGCCTGTTCAAGAGAGCACTTAAGTCTGTGCTTTAGTATTTTCTTCAACAGGGATGCTTTCCTAAATTGGGGCCCATCACAGTTCTGGAAAGTACTCTGCTTTGTCTGTACAAAGAAATAAAAACTATTATTTCCTGAAAGTAATACATATTCTGTCGTGTCAAATGACAGCTGAGAACTAATCTGCATTATGGCTATGTAGATATTTGTTAATATGCATATAAATGATATTAATAAAGGTGAAAAAATTAGCTATTTGAAATCAATAAACAAAATTACATTCTTGAATTAAACAAGTTTCATAGAATCAGAGAGGTAGCCGTGTTAGTCTGGAATAGCAGAGGTAACAAAGAGTCCAGTGGCACCTTAAAGACTAACTATAAAGTTTTGAAGCATGAGCTAATACCCACTTCGTTTGATGCAAACAGGTTTCATAGCTGTTTAATTGTGTACTTCCTGGAAATTCATTTTCTATTTAATGGAAAACGTGGCTGAGTCTTGAACAATCAAACAGGATCATACTGAGATTATATTGGTAGTAAAGTCATCTGTCATTTTAACAAAGTTACTGATCTTTTCTCATCAGTAAGCCATTTTGTAAAGTTGCGGTCTTTTGGGCATAATCTGTGTGACATACTAGGATACAATCCAGACTGAGTAGCCATGTCACCTCTGCCCTTGAACTTCAGGTGCCTTTTATAATGCTTTGCTGCTATAGCCTACAGTCTGACAAAAAGCTCACAAAAAGCTTCCAGCATGCAAGTCACTCCCAGCTCTGTCTGTGTATGTGCTGCAGCCAGCCACACCGCCGCTCTTACCAGCCTTGATTATACTGCAGGGTGACCCAATACATCCACAGTTTTAGATTTCCACCTAGAAGTGTGTGTCCTGAACTTCCCAGCCCTCTTCTGGACAATACAGGTTTATATAAGATCTGTTATTGTTTTAACAGAAATAATATGCATGCACCTTGTTCTCCCTAAATGGAGTTTCAGACACTTCAGTGTAAACAAACTGCATTAGATAAACAATAAAACAAGTTTATAAACTACAAAGAGAAAGATGTTAAGTGAATACAAGTAATGAGGCATAAAAATCAGAAATGGTTATAGGGAAAATAAAGATGAAATGCAACTGGTGCCTAATTTACGAAACTTTGTTAAATTCAAAGCAGAGTTTTCTCATCACTAAGCAGCCTTATTGACCAAACTTCTTAGGTTAAGACTCCTTTTATAGTTCAATGACTAGTTCTAGTTCCTTTGTTCCTTCTGGTGCAGTGAATTGAAGGACAGAGAGAGAAGGAGAGGAGGGATGTTTGTCCTTCCTTTTTATAGGGTTAGCTCCTCTCCTGAAAAATATTTCTAACTGAGATTCAGGAGACAGAGTCTATAGGAAAGGGTGTTCCCTACTGCTTTTTCCTAACATGTTTCTCTTCCTGCTTGGTGATTCCATTTACTGCTTAACTGCAAATTAAGTAGCACATGTTTCTTTCTTTGAGACAGACCTGTTTGCCAACATCAGTTTGGAACATGTGTGAAGAACAACATACAGTGGAATCATATAACTTCACATACAATGTTGCCACAGACATTTTCTCAGAATAATAATGACCAGCAAAGTATGAGTTTTCAGATAATACCTCACAAGGCAGATGTTGGACAAAGATTATTACAATAATGTGTAGGGTGTGGACATGGGTATATTATGATACAGTCTGCTACTTTTTGTTCCTTTTTGGTTAAAAATATTGGCTTTACTTTTAGAAGACAGTTTTATTGCATTGGTGTTAAGGAGTTAATCATACAGTAATATTAATTTTAGTCACTGGTACCATTTTAAAGAGTCTCATAGTTCCATAGCTTGACTTTGATCAACTGGTTTAAAAATACCATTTAATGTTTACAGTGGGCAAATTTTAAATATGGAATGCTGAAATTGTTTGTCTTCCTGATGCCACAATCTAGAAACTATAAACGTCAAGTGTGTGTTTAAAAGGCAAAAGGGCTCAACATTTATCAAGATAATACCAGGTAACGCTGGTACCTGGCGGTTATCCCATGTGATTGTCTAATTGGACCCTAATGGCACTGCAGTGGATATTGCCAAAAGCCTTTTCCCAAAACCTGAGGTTCCCAACCCCTAAGCTATTTCGCTGAATATCTCACTCTGCATGACTAGGCCTGCTACTGCAGGATATCTCCCATGCCTAAATGTGTTCAGTTGTCAACTTTAGAATTTTTTCTCAAAGACAATTCTCTAAATGAGCTCAGTGCTGCTGGCTGGAAAAACCTGCAGGCAACCTTAGTAGAAGAAAGAGTGAGGGTACAGAGAAAAAGAGCTAGCAGCGTCTAGTGGCAGAAAAAAGTAACTGAAATACAAGCTCAGGACCTTCAGTCCAACTTGCCCAAGCAGTACCACTTGGTAACCTCCTTGCGCTCCTACTGGACTGGACCCAGCAAGTTACTAACCTCAACTGAACTAGAAGCCTGCACTTTAATTTAGTCATCATACTTTATCCTTTCATTTGTGTTTCCAAATGTACTTGGTCTTTTCAATTTTACTTTTCCTTAATTGTGTTGAAAATGGACCTTTTAAAAATAAAAATGGTCTGCAATAGCTCCTTTTGTTTATCCAAACCCATTTCTGAAAACATTCTTTTTTGTGTATCTTGGTAGTTTCCTAGAAAATAATGAATTGCTGGTACATAATCTCTCCTTTATCTCAACCATGTTATCCCCTCTTTCCATTTGGAAAAATAGTATTCTTCCCTATTACTACTTGCAGTTACATTAATCAGCTGTAATCTATTATATTTGTGTAAAAAAATAAGAATCAGAAGTTAGAAAATGTATGATTCGCTTGAATTCAATGCTAGTCACCTACTTTTTTGACTTGTGTATGACAGCCTTATTAAGGTTATATTTTACTAATATTTTTATCAAACTACTGCTGACCAAGGGTTATGGTGAATCAGCTGAGTATTAGAGGATGGTGAATATTAACAGTGGGAGGAAATCAAAATTGTGTGGGGGGAGAGGGAGAAAGAGAGGGAATTCTGGAATCAAGATATGAGAGAAGCTGCTATTTTTGGACATCCTTGAACAGGGATGATGTGGCAGGAGGGAGATTGGAGGGAGGGGGAAAAGAGTGGCAGAAGGGAGTGAGAAGTGTATTGTAGCACTTGGAAAAGGTGGCAGAAGGGAACCTGGCATGTAGGGCCAGAGTCTTTTGCATTGTTAAGCATGGCATGAGGGGATTTTCTCTAACTCTACGTTTGGCTTTCCTGGTAGGACCTTTATCATACATTTTGATAGAAATTCAATGGAACCAGAGCAGGAACACGTAACAATTGCCAGCTGAATTATTTGTGTTTTGGTAACTGAACATTAATACTGCACTAATCCTTATATTCCTACACTAACTGAAGTTATATTGAAATTCATCACATCCATAGTATTGGCATGTTCAGAATACTGCACCTAACTTTTTAATTATTTTGCTGAGGGTTTTATATAATTTACTCTTTTCTTGTTCTTTCTTTCTTTCTTTCTTTGTATGCACTGATGCCCTGTTATTCTATGGGGGAGCTGGTAGTGACCCCTGTATTTAGGGGTCCTTAACACTTTCCATTGTTAAAGATTCTTGTGATTCTTTTTTTGAGATGCTCCTAAGATCTCCATTGTTTGCAGAAGGACTTTGAAATTTGGCAGGGAGAAAGCCCTCAGGCTAGAAACGTTCCTTTGCTTTGTCCCATGAAATCCCATTTGGGTTTTGCTGAGTTACAAACTGTTTAAAGTTGTCACTTCCCTTTCTTGCTTACGTTCCTCAAGAACTTTCAGAGCATACCAAAACAACTGAACCTTAATTTTCTAAATAACTAGGCCCACACCCTGGTAAAAACAGCAGTAGCAGGTTGTTAGTGGGAACACCAGCAAGCTGCCAGAGCACCTGTAAAAATGAGTTGGTAAGAGACTCTGGCTGGAGTCACCCTTCTTTGATTATCCCAGGGACCTAGCACATTGCCCTGGCAACCTGTCCACCTTTCTCGGAATACCATGTTGGACGACTCCTCCCACCACATTGGGTGTAGGAAGTACTAGAGAGTGCTCAGTTGGGCCAGGCTTCTCCTGGACCCGGCTCATAGTGCCATCAGGTCATCAATGCTTCTCCCTTCCCATATCCCTCAAGTGATAAGTCTCTCCAGTAGTGAAAGTTCAGTTTTTAGCCCTGAAAAGTGATATGTGATATAGGGTTTGTTACATAGTGAGACATAATGAGATTTAGTTTTATTGTACTCCTTTAAAATTACAAACCCCCTAAATTACATACAAACAACCCTAAGATAATAAATCTTTTAGATTTCAGATTTATGGTTGCCCATGCAACTTTAGTATTGCACTCTTATTTTATGTATTATGATACAGTCTTTAATGGCAATAATCACATCCCGTTCTTTTGCCACAGGTTCTGCCTCATTGCAAGCACCAGGGGACAGAATTAAGGTTGCCTAGGCTATTGTAAAACTGGCTTTTTTTAACTCAACTATGTAACTTAAATAACTTTCTTTTAATGTAGGATTTTTTTATATATTATTTGTCTTGTTCAGCAAAGTCTTAGAATTTAACCTATGAACTCAGGGTGGTTTGTTTCATGGAACTATTAAGACTTGACCTAAAATGTTAATGTTGATTGTTTCTGCAGTTGCACAGCAAGAGGCTAAAATAGTAAAAGATCTCAATGGGTCACTCGCATCAACAACACCCAGAGGGCCACAAATTCTTAGCAATTCTTCTCATATTTCTGCACAGAAAGATTCAACAATGTCTCCAGCAGATCAATTTGTCAGTGTTGCAAGAGTATCTATGAGAATGCAGAAAGTGAAGCAGAAACTTGACTCTGTTGTGGTATGTCAAATTTATTTATATTTCCAAGCAAATTGTAAAGTCCTCTCATACAATGCCTATATTCTATATAGCACAAGCACATATTACAAAACATCTGTATATTGTTTGTAGGTCTATTCTCCTTTGGATAAATGAATACAACTCTAATTATTATCAATGCACTTATTGTGCCTGTTCAGAGACTAGATCATGTAAATAGAAGTTATTTTTGGTACTTGTTTTTTACCACCCGTCAGTGACCAGAGGGTCTCTTGGCAACACCCATTAGCATTTAATGTGAATTACATAGCTACATATCCTGACTGTTTTTAAGGGATCCATCTTCATAATATTTTTGCTTTTTAGAAGATAAAATGTGATGGCATTCACAATTCAGCTAGTCATGTCTAAAATGTACAGCACCCCCAGAAAATCCTTTCCTAACCCCAGTAATAATAATAATATTTTCACTTAAAGTATAGGCAAAAAATAGTCCTGTCTCTAAATTAAACAAGGAGTATTAATACTAATTAGAGGAAATTCTTTTGTGCTTGATACTTTTTAAGATACATAATGCCTAACCTCGTATGGGGTAACAGTGCCTTCAGATTTTAATCTAGTGCTGTGCCTCTCTCTCTCTCTCTCTCCCTCTCCCTCTATGTATATATGACATAGTTCTACTCAACTATGGTTAATCAGAGATAAGTAATTTAAATCTGAAAAACAAAGTTGCACTGATATATAAATATTCTGATGTAATTGGAGGCAAAAAAACTAATTATACAGCCACCATACGTCTCTGCCAAAAGCGAATGACATCCTTGTATCAGAATCAAGAAAAGAACTTTGTAAGTCTTGAATGAACACATGCAATGACAATTTTTGGCATTACTTAAAAATGACAAATGTTTATACTATGTCTCTGACAAGTTACATAGTTATGCTATATCTTTCGAGACTGTAAACTCACATGACTAATACTAATTCAGAAATATTCCTGCAATTATTAAATAGTTTTTATGGATGTTTCATTTATTAATTAAGATGCATTGGTTAGTTTGACATTACTGGTATATAAATTTTAAAATAATTGATTGTTATAGAAAATGTACTCTCTCACCTTCTTTTTTCTTTTAGTAATAATTAAATTGAAGAAACTTGTTCAATTATATATTTGCACATAAGATCATGTTTACTTGTGATAGGTAGTTAAAATAATTATGGTTGGATGTTTCCTATAATTAAATCTCATTATTATTTAAATCAATATCATTAAATGTGATTAGCACTGTGTGTATCCTGATAATCTAGTTTATGTATGCTTTAAAAGCTAAATTTTTTGCCATATGTCTGAATTAAATCTACAGCTTTTGCAGGTGCATACACAAAATTACCCATTTTTCATACACCAGTGAGCTTTTCATACATAATTTCCACACACCTGCATTTTTCCTGTGCAAATGAGGCATCTACATTGAAAAAATTAACCATTTGAGCTCAGTGTTGATCTGATTATATATAAACACATAGCCTTTTTATTCTTTTATGTGTCTTCTCCATTTCTGGAGTATCTTCTACATGAGCTCTGAAGAATCATTTTTAGTCATGTGTTGGCCACTACCTTCTGTGCTGCTCTCTTGGTACCCAGTCAACCTTGCTCACTCCTGCAGGAGGGGGGCACTAGTGGAAAAAGCAAGAAGCTTCCTTTTCCCCATGGCAAAGCATGCAGCCTTAGAAGCATTCCTATCCTTTGATAGCCTAGGCCCTAGAGAATGGGAGACTAGAGCAAAGAACTGAATTTTGGTCTCTGCTTTAGCAGTGCAGAGCACTAGTACTAGGAGATCAAGCCAGGTTATATTTAGTAAAATGAGTTACTGTATATTCTCTTAAGCTTAAAAGAGACATGGGAATTTTCTTTGTGAATCAAGTGTTGATAGTTGGCCTCTGCCTCTCAGAGAATTCTTGGCAGTACTTATTACTTATCAGTGCTTCAAGGGATTAATGTTGATAATTTATATTATCTCAATTCAAAGTCAACTTCAGTGACAAAACATTTAATGCCTAAGTGTTTGGCTAACATAGCAAGTCACTAAAAAATCCGTTGTATTGGATTTCTCTATTTATATAGTAAAAATCCCACTGTCCATTAGTGGCAAAAATACCAATTTAGCTTTTTCTTTATCGGAAGATTGTGAGGAGGAGATTCTGTTACCTCAAGGCTGTGAAATGACACTTTTGAAATATCCAGAATTAAACTACTAACTTCATTGCTATGAGTTTAGAAGTAAGAGAAGCCTAGTATTTTACAGCACTTGTAACATTTCAATTTTTCTTCCTTAGTTCCTAACTCAGCTATATATTGTTTGAGTTTCTCTGATGCCAAAATACTCCAAAAATGCCCCCCACCCCTTTTTTCCAACTTTTTTTCATGTACTTTTCTCAATACTTTTTTTGGAAATGTTTATTGAAAAAAATTGTTAAAATGATAAAATGTTCATGTATTGAAAACCTGCACCCAGTACAAGTTTGAAGGCTTTTAAGAGCAGTAACAACAGAAGATTAGGATTTAAAATTAAGAGATCTCTCCTTTGTACAAACTGTAAAAATCGTTGTGGTTTTTGTGGTCTTCCAGCATATACTTACCTCAGAGAACCTTTAATATGAGAGAAACTAGGAGCTTTTTACTTCAGGTGACTTCTAATCTCTTATAATGTGCTAATTCATAGTATTATTCTATATGACTACAAAATCTGATTTTGGAAAATCCTTCAAATTATCCCCTTACAGAATATACAGATGTAAAATATCTCCTTACTGGTAAAAAACAAAAATGTACAGAACTTGTGCCACTAGCCCTCTGAAAGAGTGTGTAGACTTTTGAACAAAAATTTGAAGCACTGTTGAAACATGATACTGATAATATCTATGCAAGTGGTTTTCAACATTTTTTCATTTGCGGACCCCTAAAAAAATTCAAATGGAGATGCGGACCCCTTAGGAAATCTTAAACAGAGTCTGCAGACTCCCAGGGTCTGTGGGCTACTGTTCTATGGTAATCACAACCTTTTGTGGACCCGAGAGACAAAGTCTCCAGACTCTCAGGGGCCCACAGGTTGAAAACCATTGATCTAAGTGATCAAGTAGAAGAAGCTGGCAACTTGTCCTTTTTTGTCTGCCTTAAAGACTAAAAGGCATATCCTCAGCTTGTGTAAATTATCATAACTCCATTGCCAATTTACTGAGGATCTCCCTCCACACCCTCTCCCCTCAAGGCCTTCTCTCATTTAGTACATCCTGGAATACCTTGCGTAACAACTTTGGCTTTGAATTCAGATCGGAAAGATAGGGGTTCCTATAACAGTTATTTCAGGTTTCCATGTGGAAATAGAAAATCTCAAGATGAGTTTACACCAGGTGATCAAACCTCTGTAAAAGCAGTGTTAGTCTTGTGGATATTTTAGTACCAGTATAGGCAGAAGGAGTGGAATCCCTGCACTCAGTCAGTTCTATATTAAAAAATTTTCATCTACCACCGTTTAAATGTGGTACTGATATTCTGTAATCTGTGCTGAAGTTGCCCCCTTTCTCTTCCCAAAGAAGCTTTAGTTTTCCTCCAAAATAATTTTGCATGCACAATTTGTAAGGAGCCATTTTTATTAAACCTGACTTCCCATGTTTGAACCATAAATCTAATGCTATTTGTAATTAGAAATAATAAACTGTTTTCACCCCAAATTTAAAACCTTTAAATCCACAAAAATGGTAAAGTACAATATAAAAATAGTACCCTACTACTTATTAAAGGTATTTGAGCAATATTCTAGATCTTGGATTAAACTCCTGTTTAGCATGCATTATGAGAACTGTGTTCTAAATACGTATGTTTTATTTCTAAATTTCTGTTATGCTAGATAAGGGTGTGAATAGATATAGATGAGGAATCCTACTGTATAGATTATTTATCTTTTAATTTTAAAAAAATGTTTCTTCTACATATTTTAAATATTTCCTAATGCTCCCTCTGTAGAGAACAGGATGTAAAATGGATTTCAATAGATTCCTATACCTAAAAGGATTAATGCACACATTTATTTTACCTAGACACATAAACACTGTAATGGGACAATTCTGCCTTAATAGGTTCTCTTGGCACCCAATCTAATTACAAGATAATACTGTACAAACACACTGCATATAATCTGCTAACAATCAAATGCCTAAATTAGTAAAATAAATATATGTACAGGGGAAAGCCTGAGGTATTAAAACAAAAAGACAGAGAAAAGACTTATGAGAGACTTTCAGAGTTTATTTATAATTCGACTTTTGTAATTGAAAATAGGTTAGAGAGGGACAGCATTTCTTTCTGTGTCTTGAATAGTGGTATCCCCTCAATTCTCCAAACTGGGATCCCTTTTTTACACTGCTGTGCTGTGAAAGTGACCATTACTGGTCTGCTCTCACACAGCTTCTAGCATGTAAATTACTCCCAGCTGTATTATATGAGTGCTGTAGCCAGCGACTCCTGAATTATATTACAGAGTAACACCAGCAAATTCCCAGTCCCAGTCCTGTCCCCAGAAATGTGTGTATTGTACTGCCCAGTATTCTCCTGGACAGAACAAGCTCATAGGAAGTCTGTCATTTCATTATTAGAAAATTATAAGCACAAACCTTGTTATCTCAAATTGAGTTTCCCAAACACACACTGGTTTAGTTAAAACAAACAAGTTTATTAACTACAGAGAGACAGATTTTAAGTGATTGCAAGTAATGAGGCATAAAAGTCCGAATTGGTTATGAAGAAATATAAAATAAAAAACAAACTAATACCTGACTTAATAAACTAAGTGAACTTAAAGCAAAAGGGTCTTTCTCCTTACCTGTTCTTTTGAAGTCTTACTAGCTGGATGCCTTTTATCAAAAAACCCTCCCCCAGTCAGTTCTCCTTACCTTGTCCTTCAAGCATTATGGATGTTGTGAGCACAGAGAAAGGGAAGAGAGATGATTTGTGTTCTCTGTTCTTACTTCTTATTGTTATTTTCCTCTTTGAAAATCATCGTCAGCTGAGTTTGAGGAGACAGAAAGTCTATGGGATGGGAACTTCCATCTGATTCTTTATCAAATGTACACTTCTCGCTCTCACCCTTTTTCCTGATAAGAATGACCCCTTAACCAGGTGATAGTCCATTTGGTTACACTGACACCTGACTGAGGTGTGGGCTGTTAATCTCTGGGGAACTGGTTTGAAGCTGTTTTCCTAGATTTGGAACATGTCTTACACAGCAAAATTTTATAACTTTGCATACAATGGTGCCACACATATTTTACCAGGACAATAAAGTTCAGCAGATTACGAGTTTTCAAATGGTATCTCACAGGGCATACATTGTACAAAATGTATAATAGTCCTGGAAAAAGGATTAACATAAAGGTATAGACCATGGCATTATATAGGCATTGTGTAGTTGGTTGCTATTTTAGGTTGTTGTGTTTGTTTTATTTTTATTTACTAGATCTATTTCTAATCTGCATGTTTCCAATTGTCAACAGGATTCAGAAGCACTTTGCAGAATAACATTGATAAGGGAATATGTATGCAAATTGAGTATATATGCCTTTTTTCCCCACCAGCTGTGGATCTTGCCCATGCAATCTGTAATATGTAATACAACTTTTGGAGCACTAAACAAGCTGGAAATGTTTCTTTCAACTAAGAGGGAACACCACATAGGATATGACATAAACTTCTCCTTCCCAAATAGTCTCCATTAAACAAAAGAATGCAATGCAGTGCAGAGAAGACAATGTACTTCAAACATGAATTGAAGTGCTAAAGTAAACAGAAAATAAATATTATATTAGAAAATTATTAAACAGTTTATTACAATATAGGATTTAATAGACCCCCCACTATTAATATTCACAGGAAAGATATGTTGTGACTATAATAAGACTACATTTCTTTTTAACTAGTTAATATGTGAGATGTAGAGGATTCATATATCTTATAGCTACAAAATTTTGTAAACATCATTTTCTTTTTTTAAAGTGTCAGCCAAACATCATTTTGGAATGGTAACTGTACAAAAATAGCACAAAGGCACAAACATATTTTAAAACCATGTGTTGTTTAATTTAATAAATAAATAACCAACATATGCTTTCACTTTTATTTGTTTGACATCTCATCATAAAGTACAGTGCAACATGGTACATCTTTACTTTGTTTTTCATACCAAATATATCCTAGTTAAGTCTAGATTTGTATCTCTGATCTGGCTCCTGTGTGCCGCGTAGACTGCTGTAACTCCTACTGAGACTAGCGCAAATCAGCCTGCAGAATCCATAAACTGTAACCAGTTCTCCATTTCCACTCTCTCCTGTGCCTAGTATATCTCAGAATAGAAGAGAATATGCTTCTTAAATAGTATCATTATAAAATGTAAAATAATAGCGTAAGGAGAGCTAAATTAGGTAGAAAAAGTGAGGCATATGTTTTCAGTTGAAAATTGAAATTACAGAGTGTGTGTGTGTGTGAGTGTGAGAGAGAAGCGGGTCTTTAATGTTATCTCTGCTATATTATAACTATCCAAACTTGAATTGTACTCTGATCCATGTACCTAGAATTTAACTGCTTGTAAAACACAGTTACAGTGATTACTAGGGAAGTACAGTGAGGGCTAAATCCTCCTCTCTGTTCAAAGCTTGAATAAATGGGCTCTGTCATCCTCTACTGAAGTTAGATGAAGAGGATTGAAATAGTCTCTGCCCACCAACCCACAGGACAATGCTAGAGATGGTATGAATGCCAAGTGATAAAGGTGGTTTCCATTAGGATGGGGAGGGTATTTTGACAAGTAGAGCCACTGTCTTCACCTCCTCTGTTATCCAATCCCTTTATGATTTTACTAGCATAAGTGCCCGGCGTTGTTCGGGTCAGTCGGAGGTGGGGAGGGGACAGACAGCTGACACCCCCTGACCAACCCCAACACCCCCCAGCTCACTTACCCCCCGACCAAACCCGACACCCCCACCTCACCCCCCGACCGAACCCGACACCCCCACCTCACTTACCGTCCCACCAAACCCAACTCGGATCCGTCGCAGGCGGGGAGGGGGCCCAGAGCCAAGGGATTCCGGGGACCTTCGCAGGTGGGGGAGGGGGGGGGCACACGTCTCATGGATTCTGGGGTTCCGTTGGGAGGGGGGAGGGGCAGAGAACTGAGGGATTTCCGGGGTTACGTTGGAGGAGGGAGGGGCAGGGAGCTGAGCGAGTGCGGTGTCTGTTGGAGGGGGTATTATGACATCATCACCACCCAGCTGCCCAGCCGATGTGATTGGCCCTGAAAGACTTTCACCCCTGGGGGGGCGTCAGAGGTGAGATCCGAAAATTTTTCGACCCTTATGACCATCTAGACCCCAAGACCCCTCACTGTACCAAATTTCAAGTCTCTGGCTCAAACGGTGTGGGAGGAGTTCGCAGTCATACATACATACACCACTTGACTTTTATATATATAGATAGATGTAGCACAGCTCAGGAGCATGCCTGTGGGTTGTTAACTTTCCTGTGTAGGCTTTTCACAGCCTGCCTTCCTGTGTGCAATGGAACAATACCAGCACAACTACTTCTAGGCCCCGCATGCCAGCAGAAACATAGATGTTGGCATGTCGTGGAAATTTGCCAGAGACAATTCTCCAAATAAACCAAAAGACTGAGACCACCAAACAGTTGTATTCCCATTCTGATGGGATCTTATGTTACCTTAACTTAGCCTTTAGAAGAATCAGAGGCTGAGAGGTGACACACACAACCCTTCACAGTCCCTCAATGTACTTGAAAAGTTGTTCCTTGAAAAAATTATCCTCTGTCCCATGGCTGCTTTCCCACATTTCTTTCCTCCCCATGGCAGCAGCTGGCTCCAGCTCTATCATCCTTCTGTAAACTGAGAGGTAGCTGCAGAGAACAGAACTAATTGCTGTTGAGAGGCAGAAAGGGGGCTTGGACAAGTTGGACTGTTGGTGGGGGGACCACTGAGCTGCTAGGGGAGGAACAGCTCAGAGAAAAAGAATTTCCTATGCTACCACAATCCTGCTGTAGGGATTTTGGTGGAGACACCAATTACCAGAGAGGGATTTTGCAAACCTGAGACTGTCCCAAGCAAAGTAGGGCTGCTTGCAGATATGCACAAGGGTTTTGGGGCCAAAGAGCAGAGGTACACGCACATGTATATGAACTTGTTTACACAGGTTATATTGTTAGAAACCTAACCTTGCTAGGATACAGTTGTGCTGAAAATATGATTTGGTTTGGATGTAATTTTTGATAGATCTTATGGATATGCTTTCCATTATTTAATTGTTTGCAATGCAATTAGCTCCTTGTTTGTGGCTTGTATACTAGAATATACCAAATTAACATGTCACGTGTTAAATGGATTAGAAACAGGCTAACTGACAGGTCTTAAAATGAAATTATAAATGGGAGATCATCTTTGACTAGGTCCTGTAGTAATTAGTTCTTGGCCCTGTGCTATTTAACATTTTTATCAGTAACATGCAAGAAGCATAAAGTCTTTACTGATAAAGTTTGCCGATGACACAAAAATTGTCGGAGTGATAAATGATGAAGAGGACAGTTACTTATACTTATACTGAGAGATATGGATTGTTTATAAAGCTAGGCACAGACTAACAATGTGTTTTAATAGGACCAAATGTAAAAGTATACATAGGAACAAAGAATATAGGCTGTAGTTAGAGGATGGGGGACTGTGTTAGGAAGCAGTGACTAAAAAAGATTTGGGGTCATGGTGGATAATCTACCATATTTGGCACTGGTGTGACTGCTGCTGGAATACTATGTCCAGTTTTGGTGTCCACAATTCAAGGAGGATTTTGATAAATTGGAGAAGGTTCAGAGAAGAACTACAAGAATGGTTAAAGTGTTAGAAAACATGTCTTAAGTGAGAGACTCAAGGACCTCAATTTGTTCATTGTGACAAGGAGAAGGTTACGGGTGACTTGATCACAATCTGGAAGTACCCACATGGGGAACAAAATGTTGATAATAGGCTCCTTAATCTAGCAGAAAAAGGAATAACATGACCCAATAGCTGGAAGTTGAGGCTTGACCAATTCAGATTGGAAATAAGGTATAGATTTTTAACAGTAAGGATAATTAGTCATTGAACAGTTTAGCAAGACTTGTGTGGACTTTCTGTAACTGGTAATTTTGAAATTAGGGTTGGATTATTTTTTCTACAAGATATGTTCTAGTTCAAACGGAAATTGTTTCGGGGAAATTGTAGGACCTGCACAACGCAGGTGGTCAGAAGATCACAGCAGCCCATTCTGGCCATAAAATCTAGGGAATATGTGTCACTGTATAAAAGTTATATTGATCTGCATTGGAGATGGCCACATTACTCACTAATGGATTGGGCTGGCAATTCTAAATAAGTGCCATTAAAACCTTTGCCTTACACCACACTGTATTTATAAACATTTTAGTTTGAAATGTTAAGTGCTTTTAATAAAATATATTGGAGCTTCTTGTCCTATACCTCTCCCTTTAAAGCCTGCCTGCCTTAGTTGCCATGTGTCCAACTATATGACATAGGTGGTGTTTTGAAGATTTTATTAGTGTTTGGATACCATAGGGAAGGCATGGTATAAAGAAATAGATAGAGGCACATTCAGGTATTTGTTTGAGAGAGCCTGCAAAATGTGGTACCTGAAAGTCAGTGGGATTTAGGCTCCTTAGCCCTGGTGTACACTACGAGTTTAGCCGTGTTAGGTCAATTTTAAACCCAGTGCATCCACACAACCAACCCCATTTTGTTGTCTTACAGGGCTCTTAAAATTGACTTCTGTACTCCTCTCCGGCTAGGGGATAAGCGCTAAAATTGACCTCGCTAGGTCGAATCTGGGGTAGTATAGATGCAATTCAACAGTATTGGCCTCCAGGAGCCATCTCAGAGTGCTCCACTGTGACCGCTCTGAACAGCACTTGCAACTCAGACGCACTAGCCAGGTACACAGGAAAAGCCCCGGAAACTTTAGAATTTAATTTCCTCTTTGGTCAGCACAGGTACTATATAGACACAGGAAAAGCCCCGGAAACTTTAGAATTTAATTTCCTCTTTGGTCAGCACAGGTACTATATAGTCCTAGAATTGCAAACTAACTCCATCATGAACCAAATGGGTGACACTAGATTTGATTGCTGTATGGAGAGAAGAATCTGTGTAAGCAGAACTCCATTCAAAAAGAAGAAATATCACTATATATGCCAAAATCGCTCAGGGGATGTTGGACAGAGGCTACAACAGGGACACATAGCAGTGTCATGTGAAAATTAAGGAGCCAGGCAAGCCTACCAAAAAACTAAGGAGGCAAACAGTTGCTCTGGGTCAGAGCCCCATACATGCCACTACTATAATGAGCTGCATGCAATTCTAGAGCGGAACCCTACCACTATCTCACCACTGTCACCAAATGTGGTGGGTTTGCATCAAGGAGAAACACACACAATTTTCACACTATAGCCTGGCCAGCCATGAAACTGGTTTTCAAAGCTTCTCTCATGTGCAGCACACCCAGCTGTGCTCTTCTAATCGCCCTGGTGTCTGGCTGCACAAAATCAGCCACCAGGCTGTTTGCCTCAACCTCCCACTCCACCATAAATGTCTCCCCCTTACTCTCACGGATATTATGGAGCATACAGCAAGCAGCAATATCACTAGGAATATTGGTTTCGCTGAGGTCTAACTTAGTCAGCAAACAGCGCCAGTGAGCTTTTAAACGTCCAAAGGCACATTCTACTACCATTCTGCACTTGCTCAGCCTGTATTTGAACTGGTCCTTACTAATGTCCAGGCTGCCTGTGTATGGCTCCATGGAAGCAAGGGGTAGGCTGGGTCTCTAAGGATAACTATTGGCATTTCAACATTCCCAACAGTAATTTTCTGGTCTGGGAAGTAAGTCCCTTCCTGCAGCTGTTCAAACAGCCCGGAGTCCCTGAAGATGTGAGCGTAATGCACCTTTGCCAGCCATCTCACATTGATGTCAGTGAAACGTCCCTTGTGCTTGCAGCACCATCGAGACGTACCCCTTGAAGTTTACATACTGGCTACCAAAGTGGTCCGGTGCCAAGATAGGGATATGCATTCCATCTATCACCCCACCACAGTTAGGGAACCCCATTGCAGCAAAGCCATCCACTATGACCTGCACATTTCCCAGAGTCACTACCCTTGCAAGCAGAAGGTTAGTAATTGCATTGGCTTCTTGGATCACAATAGCCCCCACAGTAAATTTGCCCAAATTGATTCCTGACTGACCAGTAGCAGTCAGGTGTTGCAAGCTTCCACAGGGCTATCGCCACTTGCTTCTCAGCTGTCAAGGCTGCTCTCATCTTTGGTATTCTTGTGCTTCAGGGCAGGGGAAAGAAAGTCACAAAGTTCCATGAAAGTGGCCTTACACATGCGAAAGTATCGTAGTCACTGGGAATCATTCCATATCCGCAACACTATGCGGTCCACCAGTCTGTGCTTGTTTTCCGGGCCCAAAATCAACGTTCCACTGTATGAATCTGCCCCAATGCTGGCATGATGTTCCAATTGCCACATCTTGTGCTTTCAGGGAAGTCAATGTCCATGTCCCCATCACTATCGTCATTGTGCTGGCATCACCTCCTCTCCAGGTTCTGCACATACTGCAGGATAATGTGTGAGGTGTTTACAATGCTCACAACTGCAATGGTGATCTCAGCAGGCTCCATGCTTGCAATTCTATGGCCTCTGCATGGGTAATCCAGGAAAAAAGGTGCAAAATGATTGTCTGCCGTTGCTTTCACGGAGGGAGGAGGATAGGAGGGGAGATTGACGTCATGTATCCCAAACCACCCGCAACAATGTTTTTGCCCCATCAGGCATTGGGAACTTAACCCAGAATTCCAACAGACTGCGGGGACTGTGGTACCAACAGTGCACTGCTCTGCAAGTCAGTGCTAGCCACAGTATTGAGGACACACAGTCAACTGTATAAAATCGCTCCCTAAAAATCGACTTCTATAAAATCAACCTAATTTTGTAGTGTAGACCTACCCTTAGGCTTTTGAAAATTTTACTTGATTTGTGTCAAACAATTTTCCTTTTAGAATACAAATTGCATTACTTTGCTAGGAAATCTATTCACATGATAACTTTTGACCAAGCTGCTCAAAAATAATATTGTAACAATAATATGTTGTATGAACCACATTGTAAGGGCTTTGGACTCTGAAGTCCTAAAATTCAAAGCAAAACCGTATATACTTCATATAAACCGTATTGCCTCCATTTACCAGTAAATAGTGTTGAGCAGTCAACATTGTGCAAAACATGATCACAAACGTAAAATGCTTGAAGAATTATTAAAACCTGTTGATCAGTAAAATATTTTAACAGTATGAAAATGCTTTACCAAAATTTTCCATTATATTTCGTAAAGAAATAGTGTGTAATAAAAGAAAGGCCTTTTGGAAATGGTTATATAGTTATTTTTCTTGCCAGTTACTTAAGTAGGTCCAGCTTTAACTCCAAGATACATTACTGCCCACAGAAGGGGCAGGATTATAAATTGCTCTTATATTTGATTACCCATATTAGCAAAGAGCTGACCAAATTTCTGCTTTTTCTATTGTTTTTCCTCTTATGAAAACCTCCATTCAAAAGGAATTTAATTAACAATATCTATGTGTATGCAGAAAGTGAGGGAAGTTTGAGTCTCATCCTCCTAAAAACCAGGCCCTTGAAGTCTAGACTGTGTTGTAGAAAAACTTTATTTTTCCTATAATAATAATAATTAATATAATTAATTATTAACTTGCACTTAAACAAAAGATTTTATATGTGCATCTTCAAGTGCTTTACACATATCAATAAATGTTGTTTTAAAGCTTATAAAAGCAAATTTGAAAGGTAGAAAAACATTATTGTTGTTTTTGAAAATGGAGAAACTGGGGCATAGAGATGTGACTTAGCCGGACTCAAACAGAGAGTCAGTATCAGAGCTGATAACAGAATCCAGAATTCCTGGCTCCCATGTTGGTGCTCTAGCCATTAAGCAACTCTTTGTCCACTATTACCCTGATGTTTCTGTAATGTCAGAACAGTTTCCAAGGAGTTGAATTCCCCTTGCAGGATGCACCTAACTCCCATTATCATCAACAGGAGTTATGCATATGGGTCTTCAATCTGCAATTGAATGTGCATGGGCATTCCCTGCCACCCCTCTAGAGCTCAGTTGACCCATGTGGATTCACTTGTAGGATCAGAACCATGAAGAAGAAAGGGAGCTCCTTGGTGTTTGACTGTAGCATAACTGGAGATCAAGCTGTGTAACGGGTATCATTTCCTATTTGTATTTAGCCTTTGTGACAGTAGTACTATATGAGCAGAACTTGAATTCATTATAAGTTAGAACTAAGTACTGTAACTAGAGGTTTTGTCTTGTTTCTATTAACCCATAAGCTTGTTTGATCTCTTGTTTGTTTCTTTTTGTTGCCTTATTATTTCATTCTCTCTGTGCTTTGTGTTTAAGTCGAGGTTACCTCAGTATGGGAATGTAGTGCAGTAATGCCATACTCGCGCATTGTCCTGTAACCCACATAAGTACTATATTTTACTAAAGAAGATCCAAGGAATATTTCTGTCTTTGAGGACAACCTCACTCATCAATGCATATTACAGATTGGTGTTGTCATTTTATGTCTTTGTCTTCTTTCTTATTTCTCCCTGTATATGTTTGTACAAGATTAACAAAGAACAGTTTTTCACTTTTTGTTTTCTTTCCCCTGAACAAAGTGAACTGTGGCATCTGAAAAATGCTATATTTGATTGTCATATTTAGAGCAGAGGGGCCAGAGTCACTTTTGCAGGTGCGAGGAGCAAATTATGTCTGGTGTCATCTGGCTGTGGGGAAAGTTTCCCATGGGAGGGCAAGCATCAGTGTTTCTGTTGGGGGAGTTTTAATCTACAATATAAGCCCATGGGAACTCTCCCTACAGGAGATGGCTAGTAGATGAAAGCCAATTTTATTGAGGCTGCACTGGGCACTTGTTAGCCCCCTGATATAAAGGAAGATAGTAGGCATCTCATGCCACTTGATTCCATCCCTTTCTGCTGCAGAGTCCATGTGTGAATTTGGTCATGGCACAGATGCTGAAGGTGTGCGGTAGATTAAAAGTAAAGAAGAACAGATGAGATTGAAAATGCTTACAGATTTTGGTAACACTTTCACAGTTTCCTTTTAGTGTTTATACATTCACTTGAAACAAAAAGAAACACCCTGAAATGATCACCGCTCATTAAAGTAGAAACAAAAAAAAACCCACTAGAAAGAATCTTATGTATTTTTGCATCCAAAAATGGAATGTGTAGCTCATTCTGCGTGAATCTGGGTAGTTTATTTTAACTTTCTTCGAATTCCAAGCTGCCTTGTAATGAATCAGCAGGCAAGGTGATTTAGGCCTTGTTTACATAAGAAAGTTGCACTGGTTTAACTGAAAATGTGATTTTTGTAAACAAATTTAATTAAACCGATACAGACTCTTGTGTGGACACTGACTTGTATTCGTTTAGCTTAAACTGATTTCTAATTGAATTTCACAAAAATGTCCTGTTTTTTTTAATCATAACCACTATTCAGCTGCCTAGTCTGGCTTAGGGCACTGACAGAGAGGTCTTTATATGTGAGTGAGGATGTGGGGAATGCAGGTGCCAAATAAATGTCTTGGAGGCAGAGGGTTTTGTTTATGCATTTCAGGATTTTGCTTGGTTTCCTGAAAATGTATTTAAATTAAAACAGACAATCATGCCACAGTGTTTTCTGTCAACAGGTAGGGAGGAACCAGGAATTGGGTTTTGCATTGTTTGTCTGGAAGCCACTGAGGTATGCAAGAGCACCATATCCCATCAGTTAGGAGGGAAAATGCAATCACAGGAAAGGTTCACTGAGACCGTTAAAAACAAAAAACTCTCTGGATTGAGCTATTCAAGTGGGACACAACTTTGAATGCTCTGTTTGCCATATCTCATTGCAAGAAACTGGACTGGAGCCAATGGAAGCTTTATCCCGTAATTGGTGAAGAAAATGTCATGTACTTTTCTCCCATATACCCTTCAATAGCAAAAAACAAAAAACCAATCTCTGGAGAGACAAAGGTCACATAATCCTCATAGCATTTATTAAGCAAGACAAATATAGTTTCCACTGCTATTGGTGATAGCATTGATCAATCCCATTAAAATGTCAATATGTCTGCATTTTATTATGTAGAAACATCTGTCTTAAACCTCATCCAAGAAAGAGCACTGTTTCTCTGTATGCCTTGTAAAAGGAGTCACAAGTTCTTATGGCTCCAAGGAAGAAGCCTGTTAGTTCAGATGGTTATAGAAATGTTTGTTTTAACAGAACACAGAGATGAGAAATGGCCTTGATGTTCAGGCATTGAACTGGAACTTGAGAGATATTGGTTCAATTCCTGGTTCTCCCATAAACTTCCTGTGTGACTTTAGGAAAGTCATGTGATTTTTCTGTATCTCAGAGCCTGGTCAGTATACCAGGGAAGATACTTCATTTCACCCACCTTTTGTCAGTCTTGCCTACTTAGACCGGAAGCTCTTCAAGGCAAGGACTGGCTCTTACTATGTGTTTGTACCATGCCTAATACAATGGAGCCCTGATGTCAGTTGAGGACACTATGTACTGCTGTAATACAAATAATAAAAAAATGTAATCAGATGTAAACTTGAGACTCAGAATTCACATAAAAATTGTGGTAGTATATTTATATTTATACTGAAGTGTTATTCCATATGGATCCATTCTAGTATTGAACAAAAGAAAGGTTAAAAAATTTTTTTTACCTGATTGCATTGTCAACTTCTTAGAACCACAAAATCTTGATTTAAAAACTACTTTAAATCTTCTTTTAAAAAGAGTGTCATAAAGACACAAAACCTGGAAAGAAAACCTAAAAGGATAAGAAAACAGACCTGGCCAACTTAATTTGACTTGCAAATACATATGGAAATTTTAATTATTATCAGTTGCAAAGTTCATAAAACTGAGTTGTCGGGAAAAAATAAATTTGTTTTTGTTAGCTTGTCAAATCTTGCAGAATTTTTTTTTTTTCATGCACATGCAGTTCACTTTTTTAACATGAAAACCAGTACCACTGAAAATGTATATTTGGATAATTTGCATAGAGCTGCCCTAACACAAAAAAGAGAATGCAAAGCAGTATTGTTAAAACTTGGCAAAAATTATTGTAAGTTTCTTTTTACCTCTGCAAAAACGGAGTTTTATAACTTTTAGCTTTACTCAACTCATGGGTGGTAGTAAACTGTGCCTTTGATAAAGCTGTGGTTTTTGAATGAAGCAAGCAAAGTATGTTGTGAAAAATGAGTAGATTGGTGTTGGCTATCTTAGCCAACCTTACTTGTGGTTATAAAGGTATTTAGCAATCCCTTCCCACAGCATGCATTTCAAAAATAGTGATTGCTTCACTCAATTAGTTCCACAGGTATTATTACATGTTTGTCTATTGGAAAAAGTAGAGAAAATACATAAGTATTAATGTGCTTTTTAAAATACACTTTCTTAACACATTCATACTTCAAATTTGAAACAACACTAATAAAAAAGTCATCATTGTGTAGCCACATTTGACTTCTCTAGCCCTTCTGTAGTGCTGTTCTTCACTGTTTAATCATTTTAAAAAAGGGATTTAAAATAATATCAGAAACCTAATGGTATGGAAGAAAATGCAGGCCCTAATTATACAGTCACTTAATGTGGGAGGCTCTTATGCCTGCATTGAGCTCTGTTGACTTTTAGGGACTCTGTGTAGGGTCTTTCCACATGGAGTCAATTGCAGAATTGGGACCATTGCTGTAAGATTTATTTTCAAATGAAAGCTTTTAAATTAACAAAGAATGTCAGACTTTTACAAAAAGTAAGTGCCTTGCTTTAGGGTTTTTTGGAGGGAGGACAGGACAATGGGGGTATGAATTGTTTTTGTTTATATTTTAAATAAGGGCCATTTTTCTTAGGAGAAAAACTAAAAGGGAGAATTTATTTCTCTAATGTAAATCCAGTCTTGTGGACTGGATTTCAAAATAATACAAGAATCAGAGAGGTAGCAGTGTTAGTCTGGATCTGCAGAAGTGATTGAGTCCTGTGGCACCTTAAAGACTAACAAAAGTATTGAAGCATAAGCTTTCATGGGCTAATCTGACAAAGTGGGTATTAGCTCACGAAAGCTTATGCTTCAGTACTTTTGTTAGTCTTTTAGGTGCCACAGGACTCTTTGTCGCTTCTGCAAAACAATACAGTGTGGTGTGTACAAAGGTTGTTGGGCATACAGAAGAAAACATGCATTTAAAAAGAGAAGTGAATTAAATAGTGTACTGAAAATAAATTTACATGTGACATATTTCACTTTAAAACTCCATGTAGGGTCACCACAACTGAGACAGGTTATTGAAACATCTCTTATGTCTGAAAGTTTGAATAGTTTTATTTGTTGTTTGTGTGATTTATTACACACATTAGGTTATGACTTTACAAAATATTTGTGAAGCTTAGAAAAAAGATCCGTAATATTGGAAATGGCTCGTTTGGAAGAAGAAAGTATGTATGTAGGAGAGAAGTCAGGTTTTAAGGAGGGGAGAACTTATCTTCACTCTGCTTAGGTTTCAGGAGCATTACTTAAAATGTATATACAATTGAATTCTCATGCTGCAGTAAAATGCAGATGCCTTAGAGTTCTTAGATAATTCTCATTGGTTGGTCGGATGTTTTACACTGCGTGTCGCACTTAACCCAAAACTGAGCAGAACAGATGTGTAGTTGCCAAGTCAGGGCCCCATTTTCATTGGTGCTGTACAGACAAATAATAAAAGATAGTCCCTGCCTCATGGACACTTAGTGCACAGCAGGCTAGTGCAAGATACATTTACACCCCAGCTTGCTGCAAACTAATTGTATGAATAGACAAGTCCAAAGTTAAATTCATGCATACATGTTTTTCTAGGGAATTGATGAACATATGTTGTAATTTATCCAGCCAATGCTTATGTCACTGTACTGCTTCTGAAAGCGAGTGAAAGCTTGCCCTTTCTTGTAACTGGCTTCTTTTCTTTAAATAGAATTTAGAGACTAATAAAACAGAAGTAGGCTTAAATATGTCATAATTATTCTCCGCAACTAAAGTTTAAGGGCCACAGAAGTCACAAGAAAGATTTCCATTGACCTACATGTGCTTTGGATTAAACCCCAAGTCAACATGCTTGTTAACTTACTTCTTGGCTTTTTGTTTATTTTTGTTTTTATATATGTTACTGGGGGGGAGGGGACAATTTCAGCTAATTACACTGGTTTTATTTAAAGGAAACTCAGTGAATTTTGTTGCAGATATTTTATGACTATATTTTCCCACCAGTTTGACAATATGATCAAAAGCAGTCAGTGACAATAGATGTAATTTATAAGAAAATGTTTTGTTTGATCATGTAAATGCCTCAGATTGTCTTAATATATTTTACATGGGTTATCTAGGATAACACATTAGGAATAGTTTGAAAAGGGTTTGTATTTGTGGTAACTGCATGTATGCAAAGAACCTCTATAGCAAATCAGATTTCAGCTATGTTATCTATGTCATTATGGAAATAAGCATGTGTGCTACAGGTGGCTTTTGTGTAGTCTTCATAAAGGAAGTACCTGGTGTTTTGGTCTAAATATGTTGCACAATTTGCAAAGAATAATTTTCTGTAGGACCATGTTTTAACCCTTTCCTTATAAGTATTCTTTTAAGACACAATGTAATTTAAAATACTAAAATTAAGTGTTCTTTTTCATATCTGAATCTGCTCTAGCATACAAATAGTTTGATAGGTGAATTTGAGTGAGTCATTACTCTCATAATCAACTGTACTTTATATTTTTCTGTATTGTGAAGGATTTTTTTATTCTATCAGTTTTTCACTGATGAATTTTCTATTGGGAATTTAAGCTTTCATTTACATTTTAAACCACCAATAGTTTTTCAACTTTCTGTTCCCAAATATTTTCCCCCCAAAAGCAGACAGTTTAAATTGCTCTTTTACCCTCAATGTGATGCTCATTCTGTCTAGAATTTAATAATTATTTATGGTAAGTAAATACTTCTCATTCAGTTCTTGCATCAGTAAGTAACCCAGGAAATTACAACTTACTTTCTGATTTGCCTTTCCTATTACAGACCAGCTCAAATCTCATGCTTCCGGCTCCATCACTGCTCTCGCCACACTCCAAGTTAAGGCTGCCAAGTACTCTGGGCATTTCACTGATTCCTCAGTATCCTTTCACTACTCAAAACGGTGAGCATCTTTCATAATTTGATTACTGTCTCTAATGTACGTGTGCTGTTTTAGTTGATTAGTATTTTTTCCTTTGTTATATTAGTCAAGTTTAGTATGCAGCACTTCATGTAGGAGTCAAGATGTCATATGTACCATTGCTTATATAATCCAATATTTAAACCATTACCTCAAACTGTCTTTTTTTTTTCAGTTAGACATTTCTTGTTGTTATGCTAAGTTTTTAATACAAAGAGTTAGCTCTAGGTTTTCTTAGTTTTTATCATTTTTTGTGTCAAAATACTTTAAACACAACAAACTATTAAATGAGCAATCACATTTTAAAATGCATAATTGTTGAAAAAGGAAAAGGGAAAAAACAGATTGTCTACAAATTGGGAATGGACTATTTACAGGGGCGTTAAAGCAAAGCCTATCATTAGGTTTAAAAAAATGCATACATGAATCCACAGATTTCAGAAAAAGAAGCAACAGAATTGAATGTTTTCTGAAATTTGCTTTCAAATTGCAATTGTGATCAATATAATAATTTATTGCAAAACAGCATATTTGATATTTCTTTGGCATGCCTGTTAGAATGATATATAAAACTGTTAGGTGGTTATCATTAATCCTATTTTAAGGACTAACCAAGAATGTGGCCCAAGTGTGCTAGATACTGTACAAACACAAAGTATGTTAGTTTAAAGGATTTTATTTTGTAACTTTGGGAGAGGGCAAGAGAGAGAAGAAAAAAGGGTACCGTATAATGAGATAGAAACAGGAAATTGAGTGGTTTTTTTTAAATGTTAATGTAGTTTGGTAGAGAAAGATAAATTGGTTCTGTTATTACATAGAATTAGCTTAAAAAGAGGCAATAATATTTTGGCTTGAATCAGAAAGATTTTCCTGTCAGAATATTGATTAATATGATTTTTCCTAGTGTGAGCTAAAGGACTGACCATAGGTGTACGAACTGGGAGATGAAGTTCTAATTTGTCTCCGCCACTGATTTGCTGTGTGACTTTGAATGTATCAGTTAAGCTTTCTGGGCTTCAGTTTCCTTATCAGTAAAACAGTGATAACTAGCAATAACTACCTCCCTCACAGGTATATGGTGAGGCTAATTATTATTTGTTCAGTGCTTTGCAAGTGTGAAGATCTCATAAAAGCAGCAAGTACTAGTATTTCATCGCATGGAATGAACAAACATTTAAATTTAGTAGAATGGCCCTTTCAAGAAAATATGCATAGACTTTAAATCTAGGCTGTAATTAACTCAGTAAATAATAGTTCCCAAACTATACAGTCCTGTATCTTCCTTCAGACAGAAACATAAGATAAATATGTTGACAATGGCTTCCTACATAGAACGATTAACCACGAATGTGTGCTACTACTATGCATGCATGTTTGTCTACAGTGCCATTGTTTCCAAAACGGACTATGCTTCAGCACCTTCCTTAAATGCAGAACATTCTTTTTGAGACAAGTAAACTTGAGAAAATACAAACAACACTACAGAAGAGATGCTTCTAAAGTATCTTTCAAATATACAATTGGAACAACCAAAAAAATCAAGATTTCTGGAAAAACCACTTTAGAAAGATTATGGAATGCGTAGACAAAATGGAGTTTCCCATGAGAAAATTTGAGAATCCTACGTGACATCACTTGTAATACTTTCAGTTTCCAAGCTGCACTACTATGTTTGTAGCGCTACGCTAGAATTGTTTTCATAGAAGTATAAGGGAAAAGTTTCATTCACGTCATTTTTTTTCACCACCAGCTAGCAAGTATGAAGAAAGATACTGGTGTCTTTCAGTGTAGCTCTTACTGTTAGTTTAGTTTAGTTTTGAATATTATGGAATTTGGACTAAAATGGAGATATGAGCATGCAGTGGGCTCACTGAATCTATGTTTCCTTGTATTCACGACTATGTACTATCTTTTTAAAAGTCGGGATCTACTCTGGCTACTCAAATTCATCTGGCATTTGGAGCAGCAAATCATCGTCTTATAACAGGGATCCTTAGTGTTCATTGACTATGAAAGGTTTGCTCAGGGGCCTAGTTCATGTTTCCCCTCCAGTATTCCTCTTTCCGCTAGAACTCCTTGACAAACAGACCTTCATGAGATTTGAATTTAGTATTGAGAATACTCGGGGACTCTCCCTTTTGAGCTAGTGTGGATGCAATCCTCAAAGCAGAATTCCTGATGGTCACTGTAGTCTTAATGCAACGAAGCAGTTAAGTCCATGCCCAGGTACATTGACAAAGAGTTATTTTTAAGCTTTTGGTTAGTGTAGCTGCATATTTTGCTACCAGCATAATGTTATTCTGATGCTTTGTGATGAAGATCAAATTGCAGCATTGGCACATGCAGCCATCTCTACTTTGAAGATCATCCAGTTGCTCCCGATAGTAGAAAACAGCTGTGTTCCACCTTGTGGTTAAGTGACAATGGAGGTAACACTAAGGATTTGTCTTGAGCTTGCAAGATATTGCAGAAGTAGGTATGAATATTCTTTTTTGTTGCTGCAAAATGGAAACTAGTACTGCTATTGTTTTTTATCCAAATGTCCCCTAGCAATTTTAGTACTCCACAAGTTACTATACATGTAGCAATTTCAGCTTTTTTTCCCACATGTATTTATTTGGTCATCTTAAGCCTTTTCTGATACAAACTCTAATGCCCTTCTATGTGGAATGTCAGTTTTTGTAGCATTTACATTAGTGCTGTGGAAATAATTGGGATGCTGGAGCTTCTAGTGCTACCCTATTTGATGCCATGTTTGTTTAGTTTCTGGAGTTGAGGCAAAGGAAGACACTGAAGCTTTTTACAAGCCACGATAAGAATAAAAATATGCATTGATCTCCCTCCCCTTTTCTCAAAAAATCACACTAACAGGGAATACAGTAGACTCTTGATAATCCAATTCTGGATAAACCAGGATGTGGATTAACCAGAATGTCAAAAAAAATACACGCAACTCGCACAGCTGGCTCTGGCTTTGCTGCGGCCCCAAGCGCACACACAAAAAATCCCTACCAGGGCACAGGGCAGTCAGTGAACCAACACCCTTTCCCCCCGGCACAGGATGGCTGGTGAATCAACCCCCACTCCCCATATTTCCTATAGATGGTGATTATCCAGGATTTTATTAACCAGAATTATTTTTTTCCCTATCATCCTGGATAATCGAGAGTCTACTGTATCAGTAACCTCTACTACATACTCTGTGTCATGGATATAGTGAAATGAGTTTGTGATATTGTAATAGGGTCTTTGTGGGCTGAATGGCCTAGTGGTTAACACCCACTCCGTCATGAGATCAGTGATATGGAGCCCAGACCTGCCTACTCCACCAGGCTCTGACCCAGAGTCCTAGGAGGATCAGTAGCATTTGGCCTCTGAGGGAGCCCTCTGAGTTACCCTCCCTGGGTTACTTCCTACTGTTGCTTTTCTCCCTCAGCTTATGATCCCAGATAAGGAAAAGGGAATAGAAGCTAAATCATCAGCCCCAATCCGGCCTTCTTTGACCCCTTTTGCCAGGAGCTTTCAGGGTAGGTCTGTCTTTCTCTCCAGCCTCTCCCTTCTGAGCTGGGTTGCTCCCTTTTCAGCCATGTCTCCAACTGGAGCATGCTCTGCAGGGGGCTGGAGGATGGGGCTACCTGAGCCCAGTACTGTCCTTTAACCCTTTCCATTCCCATGTGGGGTTTGTTTATCCCATCACACAGATCATCTCCGATTTTATCAAAATTTTGAGAAGCTGCATAAATTCTTCTTCTGTACAAAAAATTAACAAGTCTATTCTTGAATTGGCCGTGTTAAATATGTTCCTGCAAGAACAATGAGATGCACAGAAAGGATATATATCTTTACCATTGAAGGCAAGTCTTTGTTCATCAGACACTGAATATATTGTTCAACGCAGTTTATCCTTCTGAAATATCCCTTTCCCTTTATTAAATCTACTGCTGTAAGAGCTAACTTAGACTATTATAAATGTCAATAAGCTTGTCTTTGTGTTCATACCTTCCTGAACATTTCTTAAATGAAGAGGAAAGATCTCTTTTTTGAACTTGCCAGTTTTTTTTCCTTCACAGCCTTTTTCCTTCTCTTCATTATTTTACACGAATTGGGGATTTCCTTTTGTGCTGTAGCTCTTCCTTACACGTATTGGTCAAAAATTTGTGAAATGTCTATTGCTAAATTTGTGAAATTGCTCAATATTCCCTAAACAGACAATAGCAATTGAAAACAAAGCAATTAGTGTCATATTTTAGGTTAAACGTTCTCAGACAATGCATTGTTAAAAATTCCAAACCAACGGTAATAATAATTTTTGTCCTTGTAACCATTTTAGAGACTTTCCTTGATTATGGTCTTTTGTCCCTAACCTGTCATTGATATGATAGTCATACAGCCAGATAGAAAGGTCTCATTCAAAGGTAATCCACCTATTGATTAGCCAGCAAATACAGTATTTGAGAATTTTTCTCCTCTGTCCTCACATATAATATAATGTACTTGACTTCTAAGTATAAGTAATGTTTAATATTTGTGGATCTTCACAAACACTAATGTAATAAATGTTACAGCACCTATATAGTGTATGTAAATGTTCTTAATCCCATAACAAGTGGGGTCCCACAGGGATCAGTTCTGGGTCTGGTTCTGTTCATTATCTTCATCAATTGTTTAGATAATGACATAGAGAGTACACTTATAAAGTCTGTGGACAATACCTCGCTGTGAGGGTTTGAAAATGCTTTGCAGGAAATGGTTATAATTCAAAATGATCTGGACAAAGTGGAGAAATGGTCTGAAGTAAATTGGATGAAAGATAAGGACAAATGCAAAGCACTCCACTTACAAAAGAATAATCAGTTGCACACATACAAAATGGGAAATGACTGCCTAGGAAGGAGTACTGTGGAAAGGGATCTGTGGATCATAATGGACCACAAGCTAAATATGAGTCAACAGTGTAACACTGTTGTAAAAAAAAAAACAAACATCATTCAGGGATGTATTAGCAGGAGTGTTGTAAACAAGACACAGGAGTAATTCTTCCACACTGATTAGGCCTCAACTGGAGTATTGTGTCCAGTTCTGGGTGCCACATTTCAGGAAAGATGTAGACAAATTGGAGAAAGTCCAAAGAAGAGCAACAAAAATAATTAAAGGTCTAAAAAACAGGACTTATGAGGGAAGATTGAAAAAATTGGGTTCATTTAGTCTGGAGAAAAGAAGACTGAAAGGGGACATAAGTTTTCTAGTACATTTAAAGGTTGTTACAAGGAGGAGGGAGCATTTTTTTTCTTCTTAACCTTTGATGGTAGAACAAGAAGCAGTAAGCTTAAATTGCAGCATGGGAGGTTTAGGTTGGACATTAGGAAAAACTTCCTGTCAGGGTGCTTAAGCACTGGAATAAATTGCCTAGGGAGGTGGTGATTGGGGATTTTTAAGAGCAGGTTGGACCAACACCTGCCAGGGATGGCCTACATAGTATTTAGTCCTGCCATGAGTGCAGGAGACTGGACTAGATGACTTCTCGAGGTCCATTCCAGTCCTATGATTCTGTTTTACAGATGGGGAAGCAGAGGCACTGAGAGATTAAGCAATTTCCCTACATTCTACGGAAAGCTTGTCAGACATAGGAATAGAACAAAGGTTCTCGAACTTCATTGCACTGCAACTCCCTTCTGACAACAAAAATTACTACATGACCTTAGGAACGGGGTCTGAGGTCTGAGCCTGCCCGAGCTCTGCTGTTCCGTGTAGGTAGGCCAAAGCCCAGGGGCCTGTATCCTGAACCCCATTGCCTAGGGCTGAAGCCCTTGGGCTTCAGTCGTGTGCGGTGGGGCTAGGGCTTTGGCCCTGGACCCCAGCAGGTCTAAGACAGCCCTGGTGACCCATTAAAACATAGTTCCAACCCGCTTTGGGGTCCTGGATCCACAGTTTGAGAACTGCTGGAAAAGAACATAGGTTTCCTGACTCCCAGTCCTTTACTTTAGCTGTGACTTCCTTCCTTCCCCATAGTTTCAGTCAGATTATGTTCTCTAATATGAGATTTATCTGGCCACATCATGCTAATCTCGTGGGGGACTAAGGTCTGTTGCACAGTAATTCTGACTTCTTCATGGATGGCTATTCCAGTGGCCTGTGAATTATCTTATATATACCCATGCACTTTAACACTTTTGCCAAAATGTTGAGGGTAAACTCTTAATAAGAGCCCCTAGAACAAGGGTAGGCAACCTATGGCATGCGTGCTGAAGGCAGCACGTGAGTGGATTTTCAGTGGCACTCACGCTGCCCAGGTCCTGGACATGGGTCCAGGGGGCTCTGCATTTTAATTTAATTTTAAATGAAGCTTCTTAAACATTTTTAATACCTTATTTATTTTAGATACAACAATAGTTTGGTTATATATTATAGACTTATAGAAAGAGACCTTCTAAAAATGTTAAAATGTATTACTGGCACGTGAAACCTTAAATTAGAGTGAAAAAATGAAGACTCAGCAAACCACTTCTGAAAGGTTGCCAACCCCTGCCCTAGGAGATGTATCCACTACCAAAGCAGCTGCTTTTTTAGGGCTAAATTCTGTTCTTTCACCAGGCGCAAGTAGCTTGAATTGAAGGGGATTTCTCCAACTCCAGATCCACAGAGTAGCAATGGAGTAAAGTCCCTTATTGTTCCTGTGCCGTTGCTGTTTTCAGAGTAAATGGAATTTCCTTGTTGATTAACAGGAGGTAGGGATTCCATAATCTATGCTAAATGTACATGAAAGCTTTAAAGAACTACTTTAATGCCTGCCTTTTGCAGTCAAATACAGACTCCTTTTCCTTGCCTTCCTCACTCTGCACAATTCTGCTCCTCTGCACGTTTCAGTGTTGATATTATCTCATCCCACCTTCCTGTACTTTGTACTATCCAAGCCCTTCCCTCTTAATCACACCCTTCATTTCCTTATCATGTTCTCATCTTTGTACTGTCTTTCATGCTACCCCATTATCTTGGTCATTACTTTTTAAAAACTAACCACTAAAGAAACAACAACGCCCCCAGCTTTTAAACTTTCACTCCCTGGAGAACAATTAACTCCCTAGTAGTTTTTATTTACCCATCTCATTTTAAACTGTAAATCTCTCTGGACAGAGGCCTCACTTTCCTATTGACTTCTAAAGTGCCTCTTATGTCTATAGCACGATTTTAAAAATAAAAAATGGGCCCAATCTTGAGATCCTCAGGTATCCCCCATCGAATTATGGGGGGGATACCTTCCATTGAATTCAGGAGTTTGCTGAGCAAAGACTATATAAGAACATAAAAACTGGGCCTATTACAATTAGTAATTGGCCTAATAGTTAATACTGGCTTTGTGAGAGATCACTGTTCGACTGCAAATACTGCCCAGCTAATTTCACTAAAATACTGACTTCATTGAAAACAGTGGATTAAACCTGCTCTTAAAAATAAATGACATCTGTGTTAGGAACATGATGGTTCTTGTATTTTAAAAAAAAATGTTGGCAAAGATGAGAACAATTAGAATGTTTCTCTCTGTTAACACAGCTGATAGTCAAGGGGGTTTTCCAACTAAAGAAAGCGAAAGCAGCTTCAAAGGACTCTTTCTCTCTCTCTGAAGATATTAGCAGTGCTGACTATTGCAGTTAAACCCTCCATTATATTTGATGGACTACTTAAAAATATATTTTTATTATAGTCTCAAATAAATGGTAATATCAAAATCTTACAGATATAAAGGATACCAAAAAAGAACATTCAGATTCTACATTGATTAAATACCCACCAAATCTCAAATTTTCTCTCTGTAGGGAGAAGGTGAAAATCCCTCATCTATGCAAATATACTTACCATTCGTAACTAATATGTATGTTAGATGATTATTGCAGTGTTGCCAGCTCTCATGATTTTATCTTCTCTTAGAGTTTTATACTGCTACCCATCTCTGTAGTATGTGAGCACCTTCCACATAAAATCAGTAGCAATGGTGAAGTCCCTACTTGATTTTGTAGTGTCTCTATCTCTTCTTCCTTTTCTGGGTTTAAACATAAATAAATAAATACAGCCCTGATATCAAAGAGGCTACTTAAAAAACAATCACATTATGTTAGTAAGTATATATTTTCCCTTTAGTCTCTATGCTTTTGTTAATATTACTCCACTTGCCTATTTAGCCCTGATTTACAAGTTATTTTAGATATTTCTCCAACTGTTTACATAGACTGGATTTTAATTTTCACTGTAAAAAAGTCAATTTAAACTATACATCTAAAAAGGATTTGGATAAGAAATTTGATGTGTGTCTTCCAAAAAATCATGTTGTTTTTTTCCTTATATTTTTATTAAAAGAATTAAGTAGAGCCATAAAGCGCTTCTTAAAAGGCTAATATCCTCAGCTGAAGATCAGGCTCTTTGTTAAAGTGTTACTTTATTTCACATTTTAACCTTTTTCTCTCACTTTTCCTGTCAGGAAAAGAAGTAAGAGAAAGGAGACGTACCCCATCCCATCCCCTAAACATACAAAAAATTTTGGTTTGAATTTTTCATCGAAAGAAAAAAAACTGAAAATGTTGAACAAAAAGAAAACTTAATTTTCTTAAAACCTCCCTCCCTTCCCACAAACACCCACATACTGTCTCCCACTTCTAGTGCATGTCTAGACCATTTTTTCCATACCATTTACATTTTGGGGGCAACATCTTGCAGAATTTTTGTACACAAAACTCCTTGATTTCAGGGGCAATTAAACACATGGATTTAATCCTCAACTGCAACCAACCTCTGTTTATGCTACCCTGATACTGAAGCTGCTGAGAGCCGGTTCAACTCCTAGTGTAATTTAGAGCAGCCTCTGGGATTCTCTGAATTATATCCAGCTTTAGTGGCCCCCAAGAATTTGTTTGGACAAATGCCCTGGCCACAGCGCTTTTTCCCTGACATGTCTCTGATTCCAGGGACTATCAGTGGGAATGATCAAGAGCGAGAGTCTCCAGGGAAGCAAATAAGCCTGCTCTGTGGCCCTTGGAGCATCACAAAATAGCTATATTGGGGCCCAAGATCTGACCTAGGTCTAGGTCATAAATACAGGCCCTAACTCTGGAGTATTATAACTCTTAAGTGTTTCAATGTATAAAAGGAATAGTAAAAAATAATGATATAATATTTAATTTGAAAACCTAAGATCTTCATAAATAGACTCATCTAACCACAAAAATGTTTTGACATACAATAAGAATAAAGTTAATTATTTTTGTGTCTGTTACTTTACTAATGAGAACAATCTATTTATTCTGTTTTAAAAAGTTGCTTATCCAGTTTCCTCTGGTTGATTGATTAGATGTTATAAATATAAATGTCAGAATAGTTTGCATTTTCTAGTTCAGCTCAGTGTATCTCGGTGTATTTGTTTATACTGAGATCAAGGGTATTCACGTTCCTCTGTTATATGTTCTTTTTCACATTACTCCTAGGCATATTAATTACAATCTTTGACTGAAAACTACACTAAATACAGAGCACAATAACAGCAGTCTTTGAAGATTCCAAAAACTTTATCAAGAGAACATCATTTATATTTATGTGAAATTGGTATATGTTAGGATAATTACTGCTGTGCCTTCAGGATAAAGGAAGTACTCTCAGCCAAAATTATACAAGGGTGCGGATTAAATGAAGCATTACTCTCTGTTTGGCAGCAATGGATGTTGGTTGCGAAATCAGGGTATGACGTAGCATTGTAGAACTAATCTGCCAAAAATTATTTGGCCTGAAAATGCCCTTATTTTTTCAATTATGTGCTATTCTAAAAGAACCAAATTTAATTCTGTCTTAACTGAGAGATCCTGTTAACCACTTTTAGTCCTTTGAAAATAGAGCCACTATACATTTTCTAAAGACAGAGAGCCACGAGGCAGGAAATGCTCACAGAATAATGCTTTGAGACAGATCCAGCTGCTCTTGGCAGTGGAAGCAGTGAAGTTTCACTGCCATGGGGCTTTGCAATGGAGTACACACCCTCTGCACAGTATAAAGTTCAGGTTTGAATGGGGACTCCCTTCATGGGAATGAGCATAAGGTCGATGAGGGAAGAGGATGCATTTCTGCATGGCTCCCTCCAGTCTTATCACCACCACCGCCTGAGGCAGAGTATATTAGGGCTGTGGTCACTCTGGTATGGGGGATAATTCTTTCCTCTTTTTCCTGACATGGAGATACCTACTATTTAGGCTGAGTGCTGGATCCCTGGATTTGGCCCTTCATTTTGGAAATTGGGCAAACAACAAAGTACACTTCTGACAGGGACCTGGTTTTTAAAGGGACCTCATCTGTCCCTGGTGTACACACATGCCTGTGCACACATTTTTCAAACCCTAACACCTGTATATACATTTTATGGATTCTTTTATCTGTGTGCCACGATGATGATCTTTTCATATGTAAAACCCATTCGCTCATTTATGTGAGTGCTTGAAAAATGCACACACATGTATTTCCTTATAAAGTGTTGCACATGAAGAGGCCACTGTTTTAAAAACCAAGCCATATAATTTTCATTCTGATGTTTTGTGGTCTGTGTAGTGTGTGTGCCAAACCTTAGCCATGAGAGAAGCTGAAGGTTATCTATAAGCAATTGCTGATAATGGCAAAATGTCATTTTAAGGATACTTGATTGTGTGTGTGTGTGTGTGTGTAATGAAAAGCGTTCTCGTTTATAGGGAGTAAACATTTAATTTTCCTTTTTTCTTAATCTATCTCAGAATTTGAATTTTTTTATTCACTTTCTTTCACCATTATGTTGTTATTGTCAGGACTATAACTGAAGGAATGAAGCAACATTTTTAGGAAACCCCTGCCCTTTCCACATGGCATGCAAGTTTCACTTTGAAGATGCTCAAAACCCAATCACCAGGCCTTTCAGGGTCTGAAACAATGGAATACCTGCACAAGGACTCCAGCTATGGCCTCCAAATCCACCCTAGGCTGTTATGAGCTTGTTGATCAATAGGATCTGATCTCAAACCCTGAGCTCAAAGGCTGATTCTGACTGCTTCCATTTCTTTAGATTCTGGGATACCTCCTCATGGAGCATTCCCTAGATAAACTCATGCATTCCTAGCCTCTCGTCTGTGGTTTTTGGACTAGCAGATTTTGACAGGACTTCTGAGAGGTGTCACTGTATTATCAGGAAGATTTATTATGTTGCCAAATAATCTATTTTTGCTCATTGAAAGGAGTGATAGGATTGTTTCTCCATCAAGGATGGTACAGAAATATTCCCAGTTCCTTCAAAGGATGGTAGTTGGTCATTCATTCCAACACGAAGTTTATGTGTCTGCTCTCCTGTCTGTAATTATATATTTGTAGTGAGGTAATCCCACATGTCACTGTAAACACAAAAGATATAGGTGGAATAACTTACATAGGAGGGTGGGGAGGAAATAGAGTAACAGATCTCTCCTCACCAGCATCTGCCCATACCTTAAATTAACATATCCCTTTACAGTCTCTCCATTTTTGAACCATTAGTACTACTACTTCAAGTGATGTACCTATTGTCTTCTACTGAGGGTTTTCGTATGCACATGATGTGTCCAAAGCCAGAGAATTTGAAAGTAGTATAGTCCATTGATCCACTCATGCTCCCATAGCTCACCTCATGGTTCCATCTGAGTTAAGAAAGGACAGGGCGGACTGATCACATCTCCAGTTCCTTCTCATTGCTGCATGGTCTGGATCAGAACTATTAGTGTCCTCTTGCATGTTACACATCTCTAAAAATATATAGTTGTACATAGTTAGTTTTAGAATATATTTTACTGTTTATATAGTAATTTTTAGTTGTGGACTAGTTTTAGGAGTAATATTTGGACTTTGGGGGATTTGTTTCTGAGTAAACAATCCCCTCCAACCTATGTGGGCGTACTGGACTATGCCAAGGACTCCAGGCCTTAAAATCTGCACCTTCTACCCATGTTCCTTCTTGGTCAGTGATGAACATCAGTGCTGCCTCTACTGCTTGGGAGAAACCTACATTGCATCTCCCCATCTCAGGCGCCCTCAAGTAGATGCTTTCCACATCTGGAAGCACCACATGGAAGTCACCATGAGACCTCATGTGGACCGAGACAGGGCAACTCCCCAGTACTTCAGCCTGAGACAGCCAGGAGGCGCATGCTGCCCGCTACAGAGTCAGAGGTCCAGCACCACTATTAACTGCATGCTGGGACCTAATCAGTAAGTAAGTAAGCATGCACATAATCATGGCGGTAACTATTCCTCCAAACCTAAGAAAGAGGATGCTCCTCCCTTCAAGTTCCAGTCATGGGGAGGGAGTGTGCTCTAAAGCACACAAACAAAAAAAGAGACCACACAAACCAACAAATCTACCAGTATCAGGTACCAAACCGCACACACCATCAACATCGGTGCCCCTCATTTGGAAGCCACCCATTCTGGAGCAGACCATCCTCCTGACTGGTTCCAGGGTCAGAAAGAGTACCCTTCACTCCAGGGAAGTCAGAAAATTGTTTGCTGAAGTCTTCACGCCTTCTGGGACTTTCTGCTTCCAAGAGAATATATCACCTGCTCAGGAAATGCCACAGCTGAAGCACCCTTTGCCCCCTGTTCCTGTGATGTACCTGCTTCTGCCAACTCTGCTGGTAATACCGATGGAACTGGTCTCCGAATTTTTGTCTTCGGAGGAGTTGGATGAGGGGGAGGGACTGTCCATCCCCCCCCCCCCCATCCGTACGAGTGCCAATGGAGGCCTTCTCTATCATGGCAATATGCTTCACTCCAGTTGCCATGGAGTCACTGGTTCCCCACACCATGCTGCCCATTACAATACCCTCTGGATCTGTCATTCAGCCCTATTAGGCACCCTAGCCCCAATACCCACCCTCAGAACCCATCTGTTCTGTGAGGGAAACTTTGCTTATCTCCCTGTCTCAGGCGCCTTCAGATAGATGCTTGGAACCAATAATAGAAGAAGAACTGCCCAGTCTGGTTCTGACGGTGCCACTGGAGCAGAAAAGATTCCCATCATCCTCACCTGATGTTGCAGTGGCTTCAACATCTTTCCCCACCCCTTGAGGTCTGCTGCCAATGCCAAGATCTCCTGCGTAGAGTGGCAGCTGCACATTCCCCTGGAGCTTATCTACGACGCTCTGCATAAGCTGCTGGACATACTTCACTCATTAGTACCATGTAGAGTTGTTCTGCCAGTCAACAGTGTCATCCTTGAGACAGCTAGAATGGTTTGGCATATGCTGGCCACATGTATGCCTACTCACACGGGGGGCAGAAAAATACTACTCTGTACTAGCTAAATAGGCTAAGTTTCTTTTCTCACCCTATCTCCCAATTCACTTGTCCAGGTGACAATGAAATGGGCTAGACCAGAGACTTAAATTCAGGATTGCTTATGTACTTTTAAATTGTATCTCAAGTGGGAAAATTCTTCATAAAAAGGGCTTCTGCACTGATGGCACTTCTCAGGTACCTGGTTCTCTGCAGTCTGTTTGGGAAAGTGTACAAGGCACCGATGAGCGCCTCTGGAATGCTGTGTGCAGTTTTGGTTTCCAGTGTCTAATAAAGATGAATTCAAACCGGAACAGGTACAGAGAAGGGCTGCTAGGATGATCAGAGGAATGGAAAACTTGCCCTACGAGAGGAGACTCAAGGATTTTAGTTTATTTAGCCTAACAAAACAAAGGTTGAGAGAGGATATGATTATCCCTGTGATGTATTTATAGCGAGAGAACACTGGGGAGGGAGAGGAGTTATTTAAATTAAGGGCTATTGTTGACACAGGAACAAATGGATGTAAACTGGCCATTAACAAGTTTAGGCTTTCTAAAGATGATGATTTCTAACCATTAAAGGAGTGAGATTCTGGAACAGCTTTCCAAGGTGAGTCCTGGGAGCAAAAAACCTAACTTGTCTCAAGACTTAGCTTGATAAATCTATGGCGGGGATGGCATGATGAGATTGCCTACAATGGCATATAGCCATTGCTTCTGCTATTAGCACATATCTTCAGCTGCTGGAGATGGGACACCAGATGGGGAGAGTTTTGAGTTGGTGGCTCTCGCCCACATGCTTGGGGTCTAATTGGGCAGATACCATATTTGGGGTCAGGAAGGAATTTTCCCACAGGTCAGAGTGATGGAGATCCTGGAGATTTTCACCTCCCTTTGCAGCATGGTGTAGGGGTTTCTTGCTGGTTTGATTTAAAGATTTCAAGTTACAGAGTTTAAATCTTCAAGATTTGAGGATATCAATAACTCAGCTAGAGGTTATGGGTCTACTGCAGGAGTGAGAGAGTGAGGTTCTGTGATCTGCATTGTGCAGGAGATCAGACTAGATTATCATGAAGGCCCTTCTGGCCTTAAAGTCTATAAGTCTAAGCAACAAAGTCTCATAATCATTGCGAAATAGCCCGGAAATGGACTTGATCTATTTCAAGCCATTCAAGAATGGCAAACTTCACAAAACTGTAGTCCTTCAACTCTTCTTCATTCAGGACTTGGTAAGGAATGTGCCCTTTTCTAGTGAAAAATGGAGACAGGTGCAGATGGCCCGGGTTGGAATGGGGCTGGAGCCACTAATGAAATCACCAGATGGCATCAGATTGGCTGACAGGTTTGGACTTGAGTCTTGAAAGGCTAAAACCATTGCATCTGCTGTGCAGCCATCTGAGCTTGCTGTTCAGTGGGGCTGAATATACATTAGTTGAAGCAGGGCAACTGCTTCTGTTGATCCTACAGCACAGCTGGCTGTGGCTCTATAATGAAAGCTTTCCTCCCTGGTCTCTCTTTGTTGACAGAGCGTTTGACATTCCATTTCTCTGGCACCAGGTTATCATCACAGTGCAGATGTTCCTCCTCCAAACTAAACTCCAAATCTTCCCTTTTCGTGGATGTAACAAAGTAGTTCAAGAAATGACCGTTCTTCCCTTTCATAGGGTACACTAAAGATTCACAGTTTTAAAAACCTAAGTTTTAGAAAGAGAACAACATCCATCCTTGTCTCCAGCCTCATCTTCATAGATCCCAAGGGCAAAAGGGGACACTGAGGTAGTGGTGAGAGGCATTGTGGAATTGTAACTAGATAAAAGATTGGAAGTCAAAATTCCTGGAATCTATTCCCAGGTCTGCTAATAACCTGATGCTCTGACATTAGACAAATGAGTGGTATAGCTAGGAATGGAAATTTGGGTGGGCCCCAGCTTATGGTGGACAGCTTAGCTGGGCCTTTCTTTGGCTCTGGCACCTTGCCACATTTCCTGTCCCAGCTACCCAGTTTTTTCAGTACCTATTGTGTAATGTGCTGTTCCCCACACAGAAGAAGCAGTAACTCTTGTTCCCTTCTGTCCTGAAGCTGCAAGTGGCCTGGCTCTGATCTCTGCAGCCCTGGGCTGCATCCCTTCCCCCCCCCCCACCCCAATCTTTGGGGGCTCTGAGGAGTCCATACAGGTCCCTGCCAAGGATTGTGTTCACCCTTCCTCCGTGTTGATGGTGGGGGGAGAGAGACAAGGACACAACAGTTACTGAATGATCTGGAACAGCTGGGAAGTGGAGAAAACAATCCCAGAAGTGAAGGTTTTCCCTCTCCTTCCCCAGCCCCTGGAGCAATCTGCTGCTCTTGTGGCAGAGGAGGGTGGGGTGTTCACACAGGCTCAGATTTTGGGATGGGCTATGGCCAACCCAAGCCCGCCTGTGACTACATCCCTGTGACAAACCATTTCACTTCTCTGTGCTTCATAAAATGGGGAAAACAATATTAATATAGCTCAGAGGGTGGCTTTGATAGTTAGTTTGGTAGTAAAGTGTTTTGAGATTTTCTTATAAAAAGTTGCTATATATTTCCAAATATGAAAGGAAATTAATTACAAAACACCTTTTTTTATGCTTGCTTCAATGACTGGAGTGAATCTCAAAATATCATAGTTTGTAAAACATCTTAAATTTTGAAAACATTAATTTTTGCATATGCATATATATAATGCAAGTTGCATTGCATTTCTGTACTCAAAATATTCGATAATAGCTTCATATGCTGGAAAATAACATGGATAAAAGTCCATTAGGAATTGAGATTGTGACCTTATTTTCTGAATATATAGTAATAAGGCATATCTATTGTGCACTGATATTTTGTTATTCAGTTACTCTTGGAGATATTACAATTAATATATTACGGCTGACTTGTTCTCAATTCATGGTCTTGCATTCTTTAGGGTTAGTAATATACTGGTCTGGATTTTTTGACAAGCTGTGATGTCATAGGATTTCCTGGTAGTGTTGTCTGGAAATGAATATTCTGCACTTGCTGAAAGTGTTAACTCAAGAAGGAAAATAGGTTGAAGTGCGAACAGTGGCTATTGTGGTCACAGTAAAGATCTGAAAGATAAAGCTGATTTATATTTTCCAGAATACGGCATGTGGGTTTGCTGGAAATCTTATCCTTGAACAAAGATGAGATGAAAATGCTGCATATGTTCTTCAAGTGCTTTTGGTTGAAAGGTTCATCATTTTTGTTTGCTTTTAGTCAACACTCAATTCACAAACTAAAGCTGATGAGCAATACAGAAACGTACAAGTTTACTGCGTGCAGTGACTGGTCAGTTTCTCTACTAAGGAGAATGTGTTGCACATTTTTTAATGGGTGAATCTGTAAAGTAATCAAGGGGGTCTAAATTCAGACAAGGTGTTGGATTTTAGTTACAGCTTCTCATCTGTAAAGCAAGATGATAAACTGCTTATCATAAGTGTGAGAGTGATACTGACTAGCTGAAATTTTCCCCTGCTGCTGAAATGTTACCTACCTATGATCATTTTTTTTTCTTTTCAGTTGTGGAGCCAGTAAACTAGATTATTTTGGATTTTCTTTTCTACCTAATTTTCATTCTTTAATATATCTCTTCCTATTCTCATCCCTGATCCAGCAAAAAACTTAAGTATGTGCTTAAATTTAAGCATGTGAGTAGTCCTATTGAAATTTGTAGGACTGCTTGCATGCTTAAAGTATGTGCTTAAGTACTTTGCTGAATCTGGGTCACAGTCACATTCTTCTTGTAACAGCCAAACAAAGCTTGTTTCAAGGTTCCAGTAAATGGCATTTACTCAGTTTCAGTAGGGAATACTTTAAAACAGTGCATCTGAAGCAGCAATATGACCACGCCCAGAAATTATAACCTCGGTGCGAAGCATCTCCTCTCCACAAGCCTATAGTGTCTGTGTAGCTCTTGAACACATCTTCAGCACAGTAATACTAAGAGCTGTCAGTGTAATACAAAACTAGCTTTCTTCATTTACTTCATATATAAACATACTTCCCCCCCCCCTTTTTTTATTAACCTTGATAAACCTTGCAAAAGAATAATTGCTTTCTCGAGAGATTTGCAGTTTTGAAGGGAATTTTTCAGCTGTTTAAAAATAAGTTATGTGGCATAATACTGTTTTTCTTTAAACCTTTTGTGAAAACCATTGCATTTATGACAGTGATGTTATCCATTCAGCACCCTTACCCAGGCTTACCCAGCCTTACATTTTCCCTTAGCCACTTTGTGGAAAGAAACAGCTGAAAACTACAGGGGTCATAGTGTCTGTTGCCATAATGGTATGGACTATTAATTAATGTGTGTTTGATTTTTTTAAACTTAAGGGCATTTAATCACCAGTGACAGATTATGTACAGTTAAGTGCTACTCTTCAGCTATTTCTGTGACAACTAAATCAAAGCCACCAGTACTTCCCTAATTTTAATTTTCTCTTTCCTTGAATAAATTTTGTTTTATGATTTATACCTCACAACCTGGTTTGCCCAATTTGGGATTTAGTGTCCGACAAAAACCCTCAAAAATTATTATCACAGGAAGATTACCAGAGTGTGAGAAACAGGGAGGTAGCCGTGTTAGTCTGGAATAGCAGAGGTAACAAAGTCCTGTGGCACCTTAAAGACTAACTATAAAGTTTTGAAGCATGAGCTTTCGTGGGCTAATACCCACTTCATCGGATGCAGGCAGTGGAAGTGTTCAGAGGCAGGTATAGAAAAGTAGGCAAGAACCAGGTGGGAGGTGAAAAGGTTAGTCCAATTAAGCTGAACCAGCTTGTTATCTCCGATCAGGGAGTGTGGATTATTCTTCTAGCATTTGAATGGGGTGTGTGAACATGGAGAGAGGAGAAACGATGTCTGTAATGAGCCAGCCATTGTAGATCTTTGTTCAATCCGAGATTGTGTGTGTTGAATTTGCAAATGAATTGAAGTTCTGCAGTTTCCCTTTGCAGTCTGGACTTGAAGTTTTTTTGCTGCAGTATGGTGACTTTTAAATCTGCAATTGTATGTCCAGGCAGGTTAAAGTGTTCCCCTACAGGTTTTTGTATATTGCCATTCCTAATATCTGATTTGTGTGCATTTATCCTTTTTCGTAGGGACTGTCCAGTTTGGCCGATGTACATAGCAGAGGGACACTGGTGGCATATAATGGCATATATGACATTGGTTGATGTGCAGGTGAATGAACCTGATGATATGGTGAATGAATGATGGTATGGTTGAGACATTCCTCAATATGATGGTATGTGACATTCCTCAATATGATGGTATGGTTGAGACATTCCTCAATAGCTTGTCTACACCTTGTAGCAATGTGCACTGCAGGGATGTGAATTCTGAAGCAAACCAGTGTGGTGCACCGTAACTGACCCATTAAAAGTTTCATAGTGCACATTACGCACAATTTCCATACCTCACTTAAGATTCTGCATTTTTATGCAAATCATTCACAACAGTAAAACTGGAAAGGCACCACACTTGTGTGGTACATGAATGAGTGACATCCCTCGAAATGAGAGACATTTCAGAGATGTAACTGTCCTATGTAAAATAACAGGCATTTGTGCAAACATGTCAAATATATATTTTTTCCACAAGAAGGAATTGTATCGGAAATATTTTTGTAAGACCTTTTAATCGAATAACAGTATATAGCTACAAGGAGTATGTGCCCTGTCAATGTGGGGAAGCTGATAGTATTTCGGGTATAACTTTTCAGGAATTGCAAGTGTTTTTAAAAAAAAGAAAGAAAGAGAGAGAAGAATAATGCATTTTATGTGTGCAGTAGTGGAATTCAGAGCTCCAAAAAGAGGTAAAGTCGAAAAAGGCTGGGTCCAAGTAGTGTATGTTGCACACACATTTCTGAAGGGAAAGAAATATTACAGGAAACATCAACTGAGTGTCTTTTTGTGGCACTCTACTTCAGTTTCCCAATGATCCAATTCCACCCCCCCCCCCCAAACTCTTTTGGAAAATTATTATTGTTGGTAGGAAGGAGATCCTTTAGAATGGTTAAATATTCTGAACAGCCCTCAAATTTCTGCCTGCTGCCTACCAGGTCAGTCTGTGTTTGGCCATAGGTAGTGCAGATTGATTTTATTAGAGTGTATTCTGTACATGCTCTTTACTTTAAAACAGTGTCTTGGACTCGAGCTACTACTTGTGTTTATATTGTGGGAAGTTACATTTTCAAGAAAAACTACATCGCAGTAGCTGATATTTTGATAAGATTACCAAGAACTAATGGTTGGGTGCATAGGCTACTAAATCTGTTTGATTTTAATCTCTAATTAAAATGTTGGAATTATTTTTATTGTTTTTATTTGTGATACTGCAGGTGTAGGTTAGTTATATTTTGTGCCAAATTCTTCATATTGATTGTGTCTGTGTGCAATGTTTTCTGGCTCAAATATTGCTCTCCACAAAGCAGTGGAGACCTGTCCACAGTTCTGTTACTGTGGTGTGGGACCTAGAGGTCGGATCATAGTCTGCTTATATTTGCATGTACACTTTTGATCCAGCAATGGAAGTTGGTGGATAGGCCTATATCACTACATGAATTTCCCCTACTAATGGTAGGAATAATCAGTGGGGGACATGCAGTGGGAAATAACATCCATATTATAGAGCTTCAGGCATATTAATGCTTCTACTACCAGCTCAACAAGCACTTTTCCATTAGATTCCCAAACACCAGTGACTGGGGCAACTTCTGGCCCCTTTGGGAAAAGGCACAATAACATATTTTTTTTATGGTGTCACCACAGGCTGATCTGTGATGGGCCGGAAGTTGTCCCAGTCACTGGTGTTTGGCAATCCAATAGATGATTGCTTGTTGAGCTGATAGTAGAAGCATTAATATGCTTGAAGCTCTATAATATGGATGTTATTTCCCACTGCATGTCCCCCACTGATTATTCCTACCATAAGTAGGGGAAATTCATTGGCATTAGTATGCCAATATGGCTGTTATTTCCCACTGCATGCCCCTTTTTACTTAAGGCCTGGTTTACACTAAAAAGTTAGATCGACTCCACTACATCACTCACCACACTCCTGAGCGATGTACATAAGCATTTCAGGGAGGTGGATTAACTACAGCGAGAACCCCTCCAGTTGCCATAGTGAGTGTCTGTACTGAAGCACTACAGCAACACAGCTGCAGTGTTGCAAACTCTGCCACTGTAGTGGCTGAAGTGTATTCATAAATTGACCCACATAAAAGTCCATTTTTGAAGCCAATATCAAACTTTAATAAACCACTGGACAAAGCAAGTGTTGCTGATTTTTTTAATTGGAAGATTATATCCTGCCATGTAGTTTTTTACTGGTTTAATATCTTGAGTAACCAATACAATCTGATATAATTGACATAAACTGTCAACTTTGCTGTTTAAATATTTTGTGATGCCATGAAGCTGAGGGAAAAAAAAGTAGGAGTAAAATTCTGTTTTACCCAAGTTTCAGTAGGGCCTTGCATTGGCTTATTGGATTTTTCTTGGGGCTGCCAGCCAGATCAGACAGACCACACTCGATCTAGAGCTGTGACAACTGGGAGTAGTGGGGCTGGCAGCTGTGTTTTTTCATTATGTATATACCATTAAGGCCGTTCATGGGGATCTGATTTTCTAATATAATTGAAGGGAAAATTTCCCTGTATATGTCATGTAAATTAGTACAGAGGTTAAGAGAAAGAGCTTATTATTTTTTGTCTTTTTTATTTTGTGTTTTGTTTTAGTGGACAGACTGGGATTTATATGATAAACTGGAACCCAGAGTAGAAAGCCATAGCCATCCTTGTGGAGACGGTAGAATCTTTTCAAACTGCTGCAGGGGTTCCCAGGGATGAGAGAGGGAAGAAGAATATAGAGGAGGGAATAGTAATGGTGTGAACTGACCTACTGTGTACTGTAGAGGTAGCCTAAGAATGGTAGAACGAATTCTGCAAATTCACAGGGCCATATTATGGGGGTTTTTTTTAGAGCAAGTAGCACCTATTAGCACCTTGATTTATTTAGGTCAGGCTGGGGTTCTGATCTAGCAAAGAACGTAAGCCTACACAGTTAGGGACATGCTTAACATTGAGCATAGGAGTACCATTGACTTTGACGACAACTCAACAAATGGTTTGCTGGAACTGTTTTTGTCCTCGTTCTTGTTACAAGTGGAATGCTTTAAAATAATGGTTAAAAATAGTAGTTAAAAAAAAAAGCAGCTCAACCTGAGATTAGTTTTGAACACAGTTGTGGCATAAGACTAACAGTGATCAAAACTAATTAGAAAAACTGCATTGAAAAGTAAATTTTGTTGAAGCAGTTTTTGAATATAGTTTGGTCCTGGCCAGACAAACCACTATGCCCAAAATCATGTTAGAAGAAAATTAGGTTTGAATATTTCCACTATTTCAAACAGACCTCCACCTGATAGTAAGGATTGGGCATTAGAGTACGCTCCCTTTCTTCGCTGGCTAAATAAATTGTTAGATGATGTCAACTGAGTGATTCCAATTTTTTATTATGTATGAATCATACCTGAAAATATGTGTATGAAGTGTATCAAAGACTGTTTTTTTCTAAATTTGATCATGGAGAATACCATTTTGTGGTAATGTCATCATGGCTGTGAAACAAAAGTTGCTCTCTTTGTTGGTTATTCTGCTTGACACTCTGGATGTAAATACAATGGATGAATTCAACGTGACCAAACTGTGGCAGGATTAGTCAGAACAGAGGGCAGTTTCTGGTACAATGATATGCGCACAGATGCTAACTCTCTTGGAAGACAGAAGCAATTAGGGTTAGAATGGGGAGGTGAAAGACCATCCAGGGCTCCTGTGGTTGAGATAAACATTTTAGAAAGTAGGAAAACTGCCTAATCCAGGGGTCACCAACCTTTCAGAAGTGGTGTGCCGAGTCTTCATTTATTCAATTTAATTTAAGATTCCGTGTGCCGGTAATACATTTTAACGTTTTTAGAAGGTCTCTTTCTAAAGTCTATAATGTATAACTAAACTATTGTTGTATGTAAAGTAAATAAGGTTTTTAAAATGTTTAAGAAACTTCATTTAAAATTAAATTAAAATGCAGAGCCCCCAAATGGGTGGCTAGGACCTGGGCAGTCTGAATGCCACTGAACATCAGCATGCGTGCCATACGTTGCCTACCACTGGCCTAATCTCTAGTTCATTTCTCCAGCTATTGTTATGCTGATTGAGGATACCCACCGCATAATTTATAGCCAATAGAACGTGAGAAGTCTAAAAATATACTTTCAATACTCTGGTGCTCAAATCAATCAGTAATAGGGTAATGTAGTTTCTGGCTATCTGAAAAAGCTGCGGTATGTACATGATCCAGAGTTTTGTCTGCATGAAGCGCCACCAGATAGAGCAGATGGAAGAAAAGATCCGATGATTGGAGATGCAAGTGGAAACTCTGGTTGAGTTTACAAGGGGGTTTGAGCAGATGATGGAGAAAAAGACATGAGGAGGCGAAAGGAAAAGGTTCTATAGTCATATAAATAAGAAGAAAACAAAGAAAAAAAGAAGAGGGACCGCTAAACACTGAGGATGGAGTGCAGGTTAAGGATAATCTAGGCATTGCCCAATATCTAAACAAATACTTTGCCTCAGTCTTTAATGATAGGGATAATGGTAGGATGACAAATGCGAAAGAGGATATGGAGGTAGATATTACCACATCCGAGGTAGAAGCCAAACTAGAACAGCTTAATGGGATGAAATCAGGGGGCCCAGATAATCTTCATCCAAGAATATTAAAGGAACTGGCACATGAAATTGCAAGCCCATTAGCAAGAATTTTTAATAAATCTGTAAACTCGGGTTGTACTGCATGACTGGAGAATTGCTAACGTAGTTCCTATTTTTAAGCAAGGGGAAAAAAAGTGATCCAGGTAACTACAGGCCTATTAGTTTGACATCTGTAGTATGCAAGGTCTTGGGGGGGGAAATGGAAGGAGACAGTAGTTAAGGACAGTGAGGTCAATGGTAACTGGGCAAAATACAACATGGTTTTACAAAAGGTAGATTGTGCTAAACCAACCTGATCATCTTTGAGAAGGTAACAGATTTTTTGACAAAGGAAACGCAGTGGATCTAATTTACCTCGATTTTAGTAAGGCATTTGATATGGTTCCACATGGGGAATTATTAGTTAAATTGGAAAAGACGGGGATCAATATGAAAATTGAAAGGTGGATAAGGAACTGGTTAAAGGAGAGACAACAATGGGTCATACTGAAAGGTGAACTGTCAGGCTGGAAGGAGGTTACTACTGGGACCAATCTTATTTAATCTCTTTATTACTGACTTGGCACAGAAATGGGAATGTACTAATAAAGTTTGTGAATGACACAAAGCTGGGAGGTATCGCCAATACAGGGAAGGACCAGGATATCATACAGGAAGATTTGGATGACCTCGTAAACTGGAGTAAAAGTAATAGGATCAAATTTAATAGTGAAAACGTCATGCATTTAGGGATTAATAACAAGAATTTTAGTTATAAGTGGGGAATCCATCAATTGGAATTAACAGAGGGGGAGAAGGTCCTCAGAGTATTGGTTGATCACAAGATGACTATGAGCCATCAATATAATATGGCTATGAAAAAAGCTAATGTGGTCTTGGGATACATCAAGCAAGGTATTTCCAGCAGAGATAAGGAGGTGTTAGTACCATTATACAAGGCATTGGTGAGACCTCCTCTGGAATACTGTGTACCGTTCTGGTCTCCCATGTTTAAAAAGGATGAATTCAAACTGGAATAGGTACAGAGAAGGGCTACTAGGATGATCCAAGGAATGGAAAACCTGTCTTAGGAACAGGTTTCAGAGTAAGGAGACTCAGAGATTGGCTTGTTTAGCCTTACCAAAAGAAGACTGAGGGGAGATATGATTGTTCACTATAAATATATCAGAAGGATAAATACCAGGGAGGGAGAGGAATTATTTAAGCTGAGTACCAATGTGGACACCAGAACAAATTGACATAAACTGTCCATCAGGAAGTTTAGATTTGAAATTAGATGAAGGTTTCTAACCATCTTTTGAACAGCCTTCCAAGGGGATCAGACTAAACTTAATGAGTTTATGGGGGGGATGGTATGATGTGATAGTCTAATTTTGGCAATTCATTGATCTTTGACTATTAGCAGTAAATATGCTCAATGGCATGTGATGGGATGTTAGATGGGGTGGGATCAGAGTTACTACCGAGGACTCTTTCTTGGGTGTCTGGCTGATGACTCTTGCCCACGTGCTCAGGGTTCAGCTGATCGTTATATTTGGGGTCGGGAAGGAATTTTCCTCTAGGGCAGATTGGCAGAGGCCCTGGTGTTTTTTGCCTTCCTCTGCAGTGTGGGTCATGGGTCATTTGCTGGAGGATTCTCTGCATCTTGAAGTCTTTAAACCATGATTCGAGGACTTCAGTAGCTCAGACGTAGGTTAGGGGTTTATTACAGGACTGAGTGGGTGAGATTCTGTGACCTGCGTTGTGCTGGAGGTCCGATGAGATGATCATAAAGGTCCCTTCTGACATTAAAATCTATGAGACTATATGCCAATGCATCTGAATCTTAACCTGAAAAATCCCATTATTCAAACTGTAGCTCCTTATGAGCAGGTATAACCTGTTGTGCTAAATTGAGTTGTGTTTTGTGATTGGAAACTAGAGTGAGACCTCAGAATTCATTTTTACTTGAAACCTGAACTAGGATTTGAACCCTTGTCTCTCATGGCAAAATGCTGGGGAGCTTAACTGTGTGGTATTTGGCCTCCCTTGGCTCCTCCTGCTTGACAAAAAAAGAAAGATGAAATATCTTGAGCAAAGCTATAGCATTTAGTATTATCATGTTTAGCAATTTTCAGATGTCTTTGTCTTTTAAAGATGTTTTCTTAGAAGATATACAGTAGAAGAAGCCAATAACAAAAAGATAAATCCATAGATGATGAAAGGATTTTCTTGAACTTAGCCAATGTAATAATTTCAAAAAGGAACAAATTTACAAGTAGCACTTTTTTCAAATATGTATAAAGAGTGAATAAAATAAACATCAAGATGTGTTGTGGTAGGAAGTCAGATGATCAAACGGAGATACTGAATAGACATACTTATTCTTTCAGATAAAATAAGGAAGTAATTCCTTTGAGAGGTTTTGTGATCATTTCTGACTGAAAACTTTGTATGCGCTACGCAGAAATACAATGAAAAGAAAGGCAGTGTAGCTTAGATAATAGTGTCTGTTCTGAGCACGAGGTGGCATGTGGACATTGCTTGTGCTATTGCTCCGAATCATTTGAATGGAAATATTGGATTAACTAACCTTGTGTCAGGTCTATTAGTTAAATAAACCCTCCAACTGTTCCTGACTGAAGGATGCGTAGTTGCAACTGAAACATGGTGCTGCTTTTCATTAGAGTTTTGTGAAATATGTCCTGCTAACATAATGTTTTTAAAATAAAGTGGTTTATTAGAACAGGATAACAAGCAAAAATTCACAGCTTTGTCTTTTCACAGGGAGTTTCAGCCCAGTAGGAAGTCCTCTTAGCCGAACACCATCAGTCAGACTACAGACGGTAAGGAATTCTATTTATGCATTTAAAAAAATTGATAATGTTAAACTATAAAATGGCATTCTTCACAAATTGCTTTGTAGAAAAGCTTTCTTGCTTCTTTTGTGAATAAAAGGAGGTATCTTTAAGGAAACTTCCATGGCTGTGTAGGCTTTTACCTCATGTTGTTGATATAGAGGTCAGAGTTTTTTTTAAAAAAAGTAAAATATAGTCTACGCTCTCTCTCTCTCTCTCTCTCTCTCATTGTTTAGAAATGAATATGTCAGAGTCACATTCCTGTATTCTTGGTATTTAGCAGGAATATAGGCAATACTAAGTCAGGAGGGAAAAATGTGGTTGTAACTTAAAATTGGCTATTAGATAAATTGCAGCTGTTTTTTACCATTAGCTCACCTACATCTTATTTCAAGCACTGTTTGTACCAGTTGGCTTATGATAACCAAAGTGAAATCACTAATATCGTCTGTGTGTTTCTTTTATTGTGCACATAGGAATTGGTTGGTGATGATATATACTCCGTCCCGATCCTTCTCCTCCAAAACAAAAGAACCCCCAAACACTATAAACTTAGTTAACTACAACGATGCAATCATTAAAGTATATGGTGGTTTTTTTAAATACCAGGGAGGGAACAGTTGTAGAAGAGGTAATGTTCTCAACACTTTGTGTGTGGCCTCTAAAAAAATGAGCCTCTTGCATTTGGACGTTAACCCCCGGTGACTGCAGTCAAAATGTCCTGACCTAATGTTCTACGGTAATTGCATGCCAGCTGCTGGCCTCCAGAGGGTTCATCGGAAAGGGACATAAATTAGATTGTGTCCTTAATTCCCAGAACCTATTCCATCCTTTTATTTCCATCTAATTCAGACCTTTCCTTCACAAAATCCTTGAACGCGTCTTTGTATCAGGCTGGTATGATAAATAAGACTTCTCTTGAAAAACAACTCTGAAAATATAGTTTTGCACTCATCTTTTTCTCTGTTGGCTAAGTGAGTATTGTTTGCATATTTTATACATATTTAATTCTAGATAGCCAATTATTAGGAAAATTATGAATTATTCAATATGTAAATCAGTGCTGTTACAGCAACCCTTAAAAGTATCTGTAGCATTTACTCATTTTGGGAAAGGATTTATAAACAAATTAGCAGCTTTCTGTTAAACTTGGTGGGATTGAGTATATTTTCGTTAACCCTTTTTCTAGTGATGTTTTAAATAAAGTCGTAATAGCATGGAAGTGATCTTTAAAGAAAGAAAGTAAATGTTGCCAATTATGGACAAAATAGATCAAAATAATTTTGCTGTATATTTAATTAATCTCAGGAGTTGAATTATTTCACATACTTCTGAATTCATCCGTTTTTTCCTTTCTTTATCCCTGTAGGCTTTGCTTAGGCAGCTGTGTTTGCATTTCTGTTTTCTGTTTGTACATTGTAGGATTCAATAAAGTGCAGCCTGGCGCAGTTTTTCCTCTAGGCAGATTATAGATTCCCATGCTCATTAAATGCTGAAGGACTATAATCAAATAAGGATCATATTCATTTGAAACCCAAGGAAGTAACATTTACAGTAGTTATAGGATATTAGATGTATTAATTAAGACGAAAGCCCACTACAATATTTTAAGATGTTACTACTTTGTTTATGCTTATAGCATTTTAATGTAATTAACAACAATTTCCCTTGTGTTTTTTCCTTTGTGTATACATGGAATGTATACATTAAGATTCAATATTAAGTGTTAATTTAAGGATGTTTTCCATTTTCAAGGTAATAACCGGAACTTGGATGATATTTCTTAGACATTTTTCATTTGGAGGAACATTAGTCATTTTAATCCCCAAGTCACCTATATTCCACACAAAATTAATGTCCCACATTCTTATTATTGAAGATGTCTCAGACACTAAGTGGCATGAAATGGCCAGATCTACTAGTTCTGATTGAGATTACATGAAGAAATTAAGGATGAACTAGCTCATGTGGAGTCCCCAACCAACCTAGATGCCTTCCTCAACCTCATCATATGCACCAACAATAGGCTTCACAAGAGATATCAGGAAAGGAAGGGATATGGACCACCACCCAACTGGCATATATTGGTACCCATCTCCAACCTGGACCTTGAACCCAGATAACTGGATACCACCCACTGCCGTGTGACCCTTGAGGAAATAGAGTGCTGTCGCTGCCATGAGCTATGTTCTATTGAGGATCTAGCCATGCAACTGCTCATCATGAGCTCTAGCATGACCCAGTTCGGGAAATGACTATGCTCAGGCTCGGTAGAGGGGGTTGGCCTGGGCAAACCCCAAGATAATATCTCCCCTACTCCTCACTGATGCACATCTCGGGAACAGTGAGTACTCCCTGTGGCCTAAAGTCTGGATCTGTCACCATGTTACAGGAGAGCCGTACCAGATTCCCCCACAGTAGGCACTGGTAGATTCCTGTGCAGCTAGAGTGGCACTGTCCCTATAAAATTGGGACATCTGGTCAATGTTGTGGTCTTTTTCTTATATAGGCTTCTATTAACCCTCCATCCAATCCTCTATTAATCCTCCATCCAATCAGTGATACAGGAAACAGTGCCATTCAGGACCATCGGAAGCCCATCATTTTGAGATAATCCACTCGCCACACTGTTTGTTTATATATAACATCACTGTGGTGTTGTCCGTCAGTGCTGAGACACACTTGCCCTGAAGATGGGCCTGGAATGTCTGGCAAGCCAGGCAAACTGCTCTCAGCTCCCTAATGTTGATATGCAGCAATAGTTTTGGTTGTGTCCACATATCTTGAGTTCTGATACTGCCCAGATGCACTCCCCAGCCTCGTCTGTGATGCATCCGTGACCAGCGACAGTGAGGTTTGGCGATGTGTGCTCCTGCACAGACCATCCGAGGTTGAATCTACCAGCTGAGGGACTTGATAATCCTGGGCTGAAGAGTAACCAGTCTGTCCAGAGAGTCCTGGTTGTTTCTGTATACCCTCACCAACCAAGCCTGGAGGGGGCGAAGGTGCAACCTGGCGTGCTACACTACATATGTTCAGGTCACCATATGCCCCAGAAGCTTCATGCAGTTTCTGGTCATGGAGGCTGTCTGATGTCCTTGATACTTTGGAACCAGGACTCAGGGAGGGAGGCGCTGGCCTGAGTGGAGTCCAGGAGAGCTCCAGTGAACTCTATCTTCTGGGTTGGGACAGTGTAGACTTGGGCACATTCAGAATGAGCCGCAGCCTGCTGAAAGTGGTTCGTGCCAGGGCCACACACTCCAGCACTTGCACCCGGGAATTGACCTTAATGAGCCAATCGTCCAGGTACGGGAAGATCTGTGCCCGGCGTTTGCGAAGGAAGACTGCCACAACTGCCATGCACTTTGTGAACATGTGCAGAACTGTTGAAAGTCCAAATGGTATCACAGTGAACTGATAGTGCAGGCCACTGACTACGAATCTGAGGAATCTCCTGTGTGCTGGAATATCAATATATATAAATAACCGTCTTTCAAGTTGAGGGTGGCATATCGGTCCCTTGGATCCAGGGAAGGAATGATAATGGCCAGAGAGATCATATGAAACTTCAGCTTTCTTATGAATGTGTTGTGGTTTCACAGATCCAGGATAGATCTGAGCCCAGTGTTTGCCTTGGGGATGAGAAAATATGGGGAGTAGAATCTCCTGCCCCTGAACTGCTGAGGAACCTCCTCTATTTTGCCCAGCACGAGGAGCGATTGCACCTCCAGTAACAAGAGTGGCTCATGAGAGGGTCCCTGAAGAGGACTGGGGAAGGCGGGTAGGGCCAGAATTGGATAGAATATCTCACCCATACCGTGCTCAGAACCCAGCAATCTGAAGTAATCTGGGCCCAGGCATGACAGAAGTTGGACAGAAGATTCACAAAGGAAAGGAAAAGATCCGGGATTTGGGCTGGTGCTCTGTTCCCAGGTGCACCTTCAAAAGTTGGGCTTAGAGCCAGAGTCTGCTTGGAGTCCAAGCCCGATCAGGGAGGGGAAGATCCCGACTGTGCCCAGGAGCAGTACCACAGCAATGGGGAACAGTGCTGCATCATGGTGGGCTTGCCCTGGTGCCAGATAAGAGGTGCTGCCATCGGTGCCTCAGACAGTGTCAGAAGTGGTGCAGCAGCCAGTTCTTGCACCATCTGCACCTGAGCCGGTGCATGGGAATAGAAGGTCAGGGACTGTGGTGTCATGGCAATTAAGTTCCGCACAGCCTCAAAGTTGTCTGGTGTGGAAGGGTTGTCTAGGTCCTCCCCCAACACTTCCTGAATTGGAGAGTCCACAGACACTGGACTCTTTGAACGCCCACTTTGAAGTCAGAGTCGACAGTGCCAGGACCGATGGATCAGCCTTCTGGTGTCCAAATGTGGTACGCCACCCAGCAGTCCTCTTCAGTCTTCTTGGCAGGGGAGCGGCCCCGTTCCACCTTCATCTTATACCGCAGTGGGGATAGTGATTGGTGCTGCAGTGAAGAGCTGGCTTTTTGCGCAGGGGAATGGTGCCGATGCTCCTTATTTGGGTCCTTCCTCGATGCCAAGATGTCTCGTCCAAAGGCCGGCATGCTGTGCACCATGGCTGCTGGTGCCAACTCTTGAGCCAGCTGGGGCCAGAAAGTGGACTCCATCATAGTCTCTCTCCCTTTTAGCTCTGGGCTTGAAGCCTCTGCAGATGGTGCACTTATCTTGCAAATGACCCTCTCCACGCAATTCAGACAAGTGGAGTGTGAATTCCCTCTGGGCATAGGCTTACCATAGCTAAAGTTTGTGTAGGCGGTCCTCTGGCCGCCCACTTCACAAACAGGCAGGAGACTCCTTTGTGGCTGCCAACGGTGTCCCTTATTTCCCACGACCTATTTACAGCAATACATACAGTTCAGGGCTTGGCTGCCCTGGGAGAACCACTAGCTCAAGCCGCTAGCTAGGCACAGCCACTCCCCTCAGTACAACTTCCTGTACTCTCTCCTGTTCTCCCCTCTGTCTCTTTTTCCCCTCACTTCCTTCCTCCCAGGCTTTATACCCTGCCTGGGAGGCTTCCAGGTATAACCTCTTCCGCCCTAATTAGACCAGGGCCCCACCCTGCTAGGCAACCAGCTCCCTAAGCTTAGGGAGCTGCCCGCAGGGGCTTTTCTACAGCTTAAAGGGGAAGCAGGGCTGGCTCAGTAGCTCCTGGCCAGCACCCTGCCACATTTGCTTATGCATTCCCCATGTGATTATGTTAAGATCACAATTTCCATTTTTTTAAAAGTACATTTCCAGCCCTCATGGTTATGGAGAAAAATTGAAAAATGTGACTGGCATGCATCCTAAAATCTCAGCAATCTTAAGTAAAATGAAAAGAAACCAAAATGTATTATGTTTTTTTAAATCTCATGATTTTTAAGCCAATATCAATATCAAAACATGGGGGGGGGAGTGTGATTCATGGTTTTTACATGCTTGAGGGTTAGCAATACTGTCGGTGGGATACTGAGGGACTGGTGTTAGAACCAGCCTTATTTTACATCTGTTTAATGTAGGAGAGCAAGTGAATAGCATAGTAACGCAATTTGCAGATGGTACTCAAAGTAGCCTAGAGATTGGAAAATAACGAAAATGATAATCTGTTTTAAAAAAACACTTGCTTATTACACCCAAGGAAATGTAATATTAAATTCTCATACTAAGTGGAAGGTAGAAATCTAGGAAATATCATAACCATCTGAAGGAAGTGCAGCAGTAGTAGTGGGGAAAATATCCAGCTTGGGCACCTGTTCCATCTTCAGGGTCTAGGAAGATAAACCTTCCCCTAATCCTCAGGTATATGGTTCTCAGCTACGCTCCCCTTCTCCAGTTTTATGGTCTTCTAAGGGAGGCAGAGCAGGACCTCTCGGGAGTAGTAGGGAGTTCCCAAGCAACAAGGTGCTAGAGTGGGCTAAGTGGGGTCCTTTGTCCCACTTCATCCTAAAAATCTTGACGTCTCCTAGATAGCCATGTGGCCAACAGACTCCAACATTATTTTCTGTCTACTAACTGCTTGCTTGCCTCAATATCCTTCCACTCTTCTACCTCATAGTCCATCAGCCACCAGTGTTGTTCTTCTGCCCTGCATGCTCCTCCATTCGTCCCTCCCTCTTCTTTTCTTTCTCCATTTCCTCCTCTGCCCCTCAGTGTCCTCCTTATGATTCCTTGCTCCTCCTTATTCATCTCCACTCTCCATAATTAAAACTAAGAAAAAAAGAATGGAACTAATGAGACACCATCCCCCATAACTAGAGCTCATCATCACCCTTAACACTTTTCCTGTATGTAGCTGCCCTTTTCTTGACTCTTCATCTGTTTTTTGAATCTTCAGACCATAAGCTCTAGGGCAGGGACTGTGTCTTTCTCTATGTTTGTGCAAATCCCAATATATTTGGACACCAAACCTGATTGGGGTCTCTGGGTGGTACCACAATATCCATAATAAGTAATAATGCTGAAGAAGATCTTGGCCTCATAGCAAATTTAGATTTAAATTCGCAATGCAATAAGTCTGCAAAAAACAACAACAGTTCCATTTTAGGATGACATCATGGAGCAGAGAAGTACTAATTCTTTTCTATTTGGCTCTGATGCTACCACATGTGGAATACTGTATTTGGTTCTGGGTATCCTATTACCAGAAAACTACTGACAAATAGAAAAATATCAACGATAATGAGTGTTTGACATAGAAGAAAAGATTGAGAATGGTGTATGTACAGCTTGACTTAGTGGTAACAAAGTAGGGCTCATAATACTTGTCTATGAATATTTGAAGGGTGTAGATACCAAAGAGAATTGAGTTAGAGTGATACAGAGCTATAACTAAAAATCATGGGATGAAATTAAGAAAGGGTGACTATCTGGCAAAACTTTCTGACTGAAATTTTTGTAGACTGTGGAACAAGATCCCAAGAACACGGATATGTAAGCCCCATCATTTCAGAATTTAAAATGGCACTGTGCAAAACACTAGAATATGTACAGTAGGGAACAAATTCTGCATTAGCAGGGAGAAGAACTGGATGATGTAATGGGATAATTTTCAATGTGTGGTCTGCAGATCCCTGGCAGTTCCACAGACTATGTCTAAGTCAATTCAGAATTTTGGAGGGGTCTGTAAATGAAAAAAAGCTTGAAAACCATTGATCTAATATGTTTTCTACCTCTAACTTCTGTGTTTCCAGATTGTACTGACCATGTGCTCAATGTAGTTTTCTTGTTTTTAGGAATAGAGCAATAGAGTCTGCAACTGATGGGGGGAAGGAAATGGGTCACTGATGTCCCGTCCTCCCCCAGCCTGACTCCCACTGGGTCCCTTTCCCCCACTTTCTACCTTACCCTCCCTGCTGGTGAGCCCAGAGCCCTCAAGGGATGGGTCAGTCCCGCTTCCCAGACTCGGATGGTTCCTGTCACCGAGAGGAGCCAATGCCACATGAGCAGCTGGCAGATAAGGGCCTAGTTACTGGCACATGACATGATGCAGAACAGGACCCATGTGCCAGCCAGACAGGCCAGACTATGGCACTCTCCCCATCCCCATCTACATTTTAAAAAGAAGGGAGCATGGCACCCCCTTTTTAAAACGTGTGGGATGGGGAATGGTCCTGTGTCCCCTTATCTCCTGTGCCTAAGAATAAAGTAGAGTGCTGGCTCTAGGATTGACTCAGCCCCAGTGCAAGAATGGGAAGTAGGGTGTATACAAAACAATTGAAAAGGCACCACACATACGCCTAATGACCTCCAGAAGAGCACTCCCCCTCCCCCAGAGGAACCCTATTAGCTCTGCCAGCAGGTTTGGTTGTCATTTGGCAAGTGCCTCTTTTTTTCCTTGTTCTGCTGGGCAGATTTCAATTTTAGAATACACTGTGATTGGTCAGGTAAGCTAGAGCAGTGGGTCTCAAACTTTTTACTGGCGACCCCTTTCACATCACAAGTCCCTAAGTGCAATCCCCTAATACATTAAACACAGTTTAATATATTTAACACCATTATAAATGCTGGAGGCAAGCGGGGTTTGGGGTGGAGGTTGACAGTTAGTGACCCCCCATGTAAAGATCTTGTGGTCCCCCCCAGTTTGAGAACCTCCGAGCTAGAGTCTGATGAAGTACTAATACTTAAGGGTCTTGAAATCCAACCAACTGGTACATCTATGGGGGTTCTTCCGTGGAAGGGCTTAAATATTCACAAAGGCTTTGTTCAGCTAAGGTTAAAGTGGCAAAAGAGGGCATTCCAAGTTAGCTTTTTCATCCTCATTCTCTCTCAGGTGGGCTGGCTCCAAGTGTGCTAGTTCCAACTCCTCTGAACCCATCCATCCTACACTCCAAAAATAGCAATGTCATGGAATCTGAATACAAAATGGTTGAATTGTTTTCACTTTACAGCATAGAGAAGATGTGTTAACAATCATGGTAGAGCTAGATGTGTCCAAGGCTTTAGGACAGCTCTGAAAAAAATATGTTTTATTGACACTATGGAGTCATGCTTTAAAAGTATTGGAGGAGCCAGTTATATCTCCCTGGTATTATTTTGATATTTAGATGGGAGCTTAAGTGTACTGGGGAAATTACTTATTCACCCCATCAGATTCTGTCCTGCTACCAATCCCTGGTTTTGGAACATGCAGCTGTGGTCATAACTCAGCTTGAACTCTCACTCTGCCTGCTCTTGGATGGGATCTGTACACACACTGTCACGCACACCCATTAAAAATATACCACATACTCCTTCAAATGGAAACTCTTTGTGTTCATGTTGTAATAAAAATTTAGCACAATTATCTGAGAGCATTCAAAATATTCTGGAGAGTGGCTCAGAGCTTTGAGAATATTATTTCCTAACAGGTCACCTCACTGTATGGAGAACTTGATGAGACCTTCTCTAGAATACAATTACCTTACAAAAAAGAGAAAGAAACATTCAATATTGTAATTGGTGCTGTATAAGTTCCTTAACTAGTTACCTAAATAATATTATTAATAATCCTGATGAATCATTGTTGAGCAACAACTCCCACCCTCCAGGCTAAGCACACCGCCTGTAGGGTTCTCTCCGCTCAGAGAATGAAAGATGAGGAATAGGCTGAAACCTGCATGGCTGAGTTAACTACCAGTATGCCATTTACAAGCCCCTTAAACTGTACTGTAATACAGATGTGATGTGTTCAGAGCCTGCATATTTATCAGATGAGACTTAAAGGTTTATTGCTGTGTGTATACTTTACAAAAATTCAGTAGCACTTCAGTAATAGGAATAGATATTCTAGTAAAATGTAAGAATGGACTGCAGTTATTTGCTTTGATACTTTATTAATGTGTGGTTAATATGGTAAAAGCAATATTGCATATTACATATTGTATATCATCGAGTTGGAGATGAGTTTAGAGAAACTTAAGTTTCATGGTTACCATGTGTAACGGCGTCCGTCACTCACCCGGCGGCGCCTCCCGCTGGTCGTCTGGGGAATCAGCTCTTTTTGACCCAGGAGCGCCCCCTGCCGGCCGACCTCCGCTTCTCCACGCCGGCCCCGTGTCCCTCCTGGACCCCGGAACCCCTTGCTGAGGGTGCCGCACCCTTGCAGTACCCTCCTGGTCTTAGGGTCTCCCCTCCCTGGGGAACCCAACACCCACTATCCCCAACTTGCCTCAGATACGGCCACTGCCAGTCACCACTGCCTCAGTTCCTCTGAGGCTGACTGCAGTCTCATGGCTACTCATCACTGGTAAGAAGGGGTTGGCCTGCTGCTCTTATCCAGCCCAGGGCTGCCCCCTTGCAACCCCCAGTACCCCATGGGTCGGGCCTTCCCTAGGCTCAGCAAGCTGGGGCCCTTTCACTAGAGCTCTGGCTCCCAGCTGCCTTGCCCTCGCCCTGTCCCAGTCTGGGTACTCTGCTAAAGGCTCCCAGCAGCCAGGCCTGTCTCCCTCTGCTTGCAGAGGAGACTGCCCCCTTGCAATCCCCAGTACCCCGTGGGTCAGGCCTTCCCTAGGTTCAGCAAGCTGGGGCCCTCTCTCTAGAGCCTAGGCTCCCTGGCTCCCAGCTGCCTCACCCACACCCTGTCCCAGTCCAGGTACTTTGCAGCCAGGCCCTGTCTCCTGCTGCCTACAGAGTAGACTGCCTCCAGAGTAAACTCACTCTCCCTTTCTCTCTCTCTAACTCCTGCCTCCCAGGCTTTTATACAGCCTGGAATGTTTGGGGCGTGGCCACACAGCTGAGCCTGCTTTCCACTTAAGCCTGCTAGCAGGCTCAGCCAGCTACAAACCCTCTTTCCAGGGCTATTCCAGCCCTGGCCTGCAGGGAGCGGGTATCACCCCGCTACACCATGTATCCCTTTCCTAGATGAGGTAAGACTAGTCATCATGTGAAAGTGCAGTATACTTCTGCCGGGCAGGTCACTTCAGTTTTCAGAAAGAGACCACAAATCCTGCTGTACTTGCTAAAGATTGCTATAATGATGGTTCTTTGAAAAAGATGTAGTGTGGGCCTAATGGGAATAGTACTGGGAAAATAAAAGCAGCATCAAATTTAAGATGTGCATTCATTTGTTTGAAAAAAAAGTTAAAAGATATTTTTTTAAAGAGAGAAGGAACAAGAAAAAGTTATAGGTGCCGAAAACATTTGCAGTGAGTATGAGATGGAAAAAATAGAGATTGAATGAGATTTCTCATAAATTTTAAATTGGTTTATAATTTAGCACAATCTGCTGTGGGTGAAAACGTCACTTCCAGGTGCCCATAGTTGATTCTCCCATTAAAATATCTTAGTCCCTTTTGCCCTGGTTACATGTTGGCGCATGTGTGCACAATGTTTCTGTTCTGAGTTGTAGCATGCACTCTTCAGCACACAAAAAATCCAGGAGAATCTGGTGTCTCCTTTAATAAATTAGGCAAGTAACACCTTCACTATTTCAGTAGCACTGACAAATGCCTTGTATCAGTTCAGTTACTATGAGGGAGCTGCTTTCAGCATAGTGGAGAAAAATGTTTTGTCATAATTATTCAGTTCTAAATCTACCTTCAGCAAATGCTTCTAAATTTGGAGAAACCTGCCAAAGGTTTGTAGTTCTTCTATTTGAATTATATCCACCTGTCCAGGTACTGATACATCCAAGTTTGAGCACACTTGGAGCATTGCTAAAGTGTTAGTTATTTTCCATTTATTTCAGTGAAATGATCATGAATAATGGCAGCAAAGTGCTGTTGAGAACCATCAGTGAAAAGTGAAAAATGAGCCATTATATTAAAATAAATCAGTTTCAGCATAATAATCAGAGGTGAAATTCACGGCATCATCTCCATTATGTAGTTTGTAATGCAAGCAAGCTCAGAATGAGTACTCATTAGCAGCCTTTTTTCTTACCACAAGGAGTTGTCTTTAGTGGGGTGCATACAGCAAAGGAGTTTTAATTCAACCTTCTCCTAAATGCCTTTTAATCAATACAGATAGTAATATTATCCAACATCACTTGTATTTTCCTTTAGGAAAACAACAATTAATATTTAATACAGTAAACTGTTGTGTTTCCAGTATATGACAAGCGCTCATTTTGAAAACTATCCTTACCAAAATATTGCATGCTAATGTTAAAATAATTTCTTCTTTTAGAGTGATGACCTTCTGGTTACATCATGTATGAGTGGAGCAAATAATTCTACACCCACGCAAGAGATAGTACGTATTATACAATTGTTTATTACTTCAATACCTGCTGCACCACCAGTATCACCACCATCACTCCTCCTCCTGACCATTTTGTAAATCTAGCCCTTTAAAAATGCCTGGAAACCAAATATTTTGGCTGAGGGTCATGGTTTTGTTTTACCCAAAACAGATTTTTTTGATTTCCTGAAAGTTTTTGGAATTTTGGGGTCTGGTTCAACCCAAATCATTTTTTTTTCTGCCAGCGAACCAAAAAATCAGTTATTTGCCCAGTTTTTATTTTTAATCTGTGATTCCCTAATTTCCCTAAACTAATCCCAATACAAGATACAATGATACAAAAAATTTTGTTTGCTTTGTTTTTCTTTTAAGCGTGTTGCAAGTTTGTCATGTCAATAGATTGTTGTAATTTTTTAAAATATTGAACAACCTCTGAACATTTTACTATAAGACATTACAAAAATACTCAGCACTTTCTGATCTGCCTTTCATTTTGTGCATTCTGTTGAAGATTTACCTTTTCTTATGTTCTTTTTACCTTAAGTAACCTATTGGTTTTCACAGTATTATCTCCAAGGAGTCATTTCATTTCTCAATTAGTTGGTATTCTCAGAGCACCCTTGCTGGATATGATCGTGTAAGCAGCATCCATCTAAATTTTACACTGCTGGTGTTGGTTTTGATCATATTATTGCCTTTCCTAAGGTGGAGAGGAGTTACTTAGTTTCTTTGGTCCTTTTTATATGTTAGTGGCAGCTAAGGGAAAGTTTGGATAGATTCCTGTCTAATAGTAGCTAAGCTGATCTTAATGCTTTGAGGCCGGCCAAATTACAAAGTACTATGCTAAACTTATGATTATAGAAGCATTCCCTTTTCAATTTCTTTAATATCCCTGGTTGCTATTTGTGATATACAGGTATTCTTTGGTGGCAAAAATAGTTTGTGTAAAATATAATATAATTATATCTTGGGGAGGGTGGAGATTCCTATCTGTTCAGACCTCTATTGTTTTTACTCTTTTCTACTCTCTGTTGTCAAAATGGTACAGAAATCACTCCCTGATCATATAGTTATGGAAGCTAAATAAGAAATGATCCATGGTATTTTTATTTTCAGGATAGTCGGAAAGGCTTTGATTGGTGGTTGTGTATTCTATGTATTATGAAAGGTGGGAGAAGCCTATTAATTTTTTTCTAGTGGAAGTATTGATGCAGCAGTGCAGTATGTTTCAAAGACAAATGGATTTATTATATAGATAGTATGTGAAGCCAATGTACAAATGTTTATAACAGACATTTGTTTCAAAACAAAATATTACAGATAAATGAAAGAATCAAAATAAAGCTTTATAATGAAATTGTTCCATTGGAGTTTTCCATCTAGTAAAACAGTCACATTTTTGAAGTATTTATTCAAACATACATCTTTAATGTGCACACACGAGAATTGGATCTGAAAGTGGTGTAACAATTCTGAGAAAGTGAATGTACTAAGGGTTTTTTTGTTTTGTTTTGCTTAACAAGTCAATTGCTTATAAAACTAGCAGCTGCTGTTTTGAAGCTAATCTTAGTGTATTGAATGTTCTTAACCATTTCTACAATCCCACAATCCTTTATCTCGCTTCTCCTGCTGCGTTCCCACCACCCCTGATCCCATTAGCAAAAACTGAGACAGCCTCAGCTTTTACCAAAGTGCAGCTTTGGTTTCAGCTGCTTTTCTGCAAGAGGAAGTGAATGTTGGTCTTTTTTCTCTGTGGCACAGTTGTGATAAAGATGTGGTGGTCTTATCTCTCTTTTAGGTAGTGGCTCTTTATGACTACACAGCGCATCGATCAGATGAGCTAACCATCCATCGCAGTGACATTATCCAAGTGTTATACAAAGATAATGATAACTGGTGGTTTGGCAGCCTAGCAAATGGACAGCAAGGCTATTTTCCAGCTAATTATGTGGCTGGTGAAAGTAAGTTTACTGCTCTCTTCCTGGTAAACCGGTATGGGTTTAACTGATGGTCCAAGATTTTACCATGTTTTTCTTCTTTATTACTCTGAATATATATGTTTATACAATATACATGACATATCAAGAACTTACTGTGATGCAGAAATTATGTATAAAACAGCATGTTAACATGTAGTACTTTGTACTTTTCAAAAGTAGCAACACTGCAGTCTCACATTCCAGTTCACACAGTATCTTTGCAGTTACCAACCACCTCCTTCCTCACTCACCGCCCCCTCCCTTCCCCCCGCATACAACCACCTGGTTCACATAGTATCTTGGCAGCTCTTTGGGGCTCCCACAACATCTAGATAGTTCACAGGCATCTGAGACTTCCACTTGGTAACAGCTCCTGTACTCCGCTATCTCAGACTCCTAAACATTAACTTACCTGTTGAAGTTATACAATTTTTCCCCACTCTGATGGAGATGTTTCATTCCCCAATAATTCAGTTCCATTCTTAGGATTTAAAAGAGGAATTCCAGTTAAAACAGCAGTCCCAGGTGCAACTCTGAATTTGCCACTTGGTCTTAGCCATTAAAAACTACTTCTGTAGAACACTGATGCAGCCGGAATCTCAAACGAAAACTAAACTAAAAGCTGATTGTAGAACATAGGGTGCAGCTAGGGAGCCCCTCTGACATAGTGATGAACACAGTGCTGCTAGGGGTCCCTATCGGTTCAGAACTTTCCAGTTATGGGATATCTGTCTGCTGTGTGCTGGAAGCATGGATTCAAGGGTAGAAATCCACTGGGATTATCTCTTCAGAGAGTAAGAATTACAGTTATCTAATTTTCTTTTCTAAATAAGAGATGATATTGGTGTTTAGAACATAGACATTCCCTAACCAGAACAGCCTAAAGGTCTGGGATCTAATCTTCAGGAGTGGCCTTTACTGATTGGGAAAGATGAAAAATAAATCTCATAGTAAACATCACAAGCGGTACAAAATAACTTCAGGAGATCTGTCCTTACCTCATCTGGTGACCCTCTTATACTATTCAGTTGTATTATACATTACTAGCTGTGAGCATTGTACTTTTTGATAGGCTAAAGACTAGAGTTTATTGGAAATTTTTAATTAAAAAAGGAAAAGGTCTAATGAAAAAAGGTGAAAATATTTTCTGACTGCCCAAGCTAATGTCTCAGAGTTAACTATATAATAATACTATCACTGCCATTCACATTTGTATTAACTGCATTCTTAATTACATAATTTTCATAACAAACATAATGGTGAATTGAATCATGTGTTATTTTTAGCTGAATATGAAAAGGAACAGTCTTCTGGATTAGTACCAGATTCTACTCCTCTTCTACACAGTGAACAAACAGAAGCAGAAGTAAGGCATCCAGCTCCAGATGGGGTAATTATTTGAGAGGAGGGAACCATAAACTGTCGAATATGGATTTTAATTTTCCTGCTTTTTTTGATAAAATACAGAACATTCAAAACCTTTCCCTAGGCAAAAATTGTGTTTTCAGATGATGTTCAATGCAAATTTGTTGCCTAGATCCAGTTACCTCCATGATTTGTCAATAAAATGCTGGTCCTGGTCCTGCTCCCTTTGAAGTCAATAGCAAAGTGTTATTCACATAAATGAATTACAAAACTCCCATTTACTTCAAAGGAACATAACCATCGGAAAATAGATATTGAAGTATGAGCATGAGATGAATTTATTGAGAACTATCCCCCTTTGTTGCTTTTTAGATATTGCCATTCAGCTTTTAGTCTTGGGCAACACAACATTCACAATATGTGTCTACATCTCTTCAAAATTGTACTCCTTGTTCTGTAACATTTCTTATTTATCAAATGACTTAGATAAAACCTATGATGTAACTGGTGGAAGAAGTTTTCAGTCCATATAGTAGTTTCCTAATTAGCATATACATTTAGTACCATAAAACCTCTTCACCAAACAGAGCAATATGCCATATCCAAAACTTACTTGAGCAACAGACATTTTTATTCAAAAGGAGTTAAGTCCCTCCTCTCAGTCTCTGGTCCCTCCAGGTGTTTTGAGGAGAGGAATGTGCACTAACTTGACCTATTATATGTCTAATTTGGGGGAGTGAAGGACAGAGATGCAGGGAAATCCATAAACAGAAGCAGAATACTGTTTCTTCTGGTCCCTTCCTCTTTCTACAGGTTCATCCCATTTTCTTTATTCCAAAGAAACCTATTTTCTACTGAAAATATTTAACACATTTTTGAAATTTACATTTATAAAGTAATTTTTAATCATTAAACCACTTTATAAGTAAAATAACTCTATCTTGTTCACCAACTAATATATAGAATCAGAGAGGTAGCCGTGTTAGTCTGGAATAGCAGAGGTAACAAAGAGTCCCGTGGCACCTTAAAGACTAACTATAAAGTATAGAAGCATAAGCTTTCGTGGGCTAATACCCACTTCGTCGGATGCAAGCAGTGGAAGTGTCCAGGGGCAGGTATAGAAAAGTAGGCAAGAACCAGATAGGAGGTAACAAGGTTAGTCCAATCAGGCTGAACCAGCTTATTATCTCAAATCAGGGAGGGTGAGGTATTCTTCTAGCAGCTGAATTGGAGGTGTGAACTCGGAGAGAGGAGAAGCTGTTTTTGTAATTAGCAAGCCATTCAAGATCCTTGTTATATCTCAGATTGATTGTGTCAAATTTGCAAATGAATTGCAGCTCTGCAGTTTCTCTTTGCAGTCTGGTCTTGAAGTTTTTTTGCTGCAGTATGGTGACTTTTAAATCTGTAATTGTGTGTCCAGGCAGGCTGAAGTGTTCTCCTACAGGTTTTTGTATATTGCCATTCCTGATATCTGATTTGTGTCCATTTATCCTTTTTCGTAGGGACTGTCCAGTTTGGCTGATGTACATAGCAGAGGGACATTGGTGGCATATATGATATTGGTAGATGTGCAGGTGAATGAACCAGTGATGGTGTGCCTGATCTGGTTAGGTCCTGTGATGGTGTTGCTGGTGTAGATATGTGGGCAGAGTTGGCATCGAGGTTTGTTGCATGGATTGGTTCCTGAGTTGGAGTTATTATGGTGCGGTGTGCTGTTGCTGGTGAGAATCTGCTTCAGGTTGGCGGGTTGTCTGTGTGCCAGGACTGGCCTTCCTCCCAAGACCTGTGAAAGTGAGGGAGTTTCAGTAATACTGTAGTAATACTGTAGTAATAGTGTAGTAATAGTGTAGTAGTTTCAGTAATATTTCAGGAAAAAGTGTGTGTGTGTGTGTGTGTGTGTGTGTTTAATCTTTAGATTCTACTCCAAAATTAAATTGACCAAGTATGTACTAATAATGAACAGGGTATTATCGTGGACAATTCAATGTGCAGTGATGGTCAAAAACAAAGAAAATGTTATTGTATACATACAAAGAATGGAATAAAAATACAATATTGAAAAAAATTATAATATCATTATATATCTGATGCCCTCCCTGGAACACTGCATTCCATTCTAGTCATCATGTCTCAAAAAAGATACATCAGAAAGAAAAGGAGTTCCGAGATTTAAAAAATGGTTAAATGGAGAAAATTATGAGTTAGGAGATGGTGTAAACTGTTCAGAAAGTTGTTTGCATTGTTGTTGTCCCCCTGTTGGTCCCAGGAGTATTTGAAAGACTAGGAGAGTGAGGTAATATTTTTTATTGGACTAACTTCTGTAAGTGAGAGAGAAGCTTTTAAGTTTAAATAGAGATCGTCTTCAGGTCTGCAGTAAGTGTAAGCTCAAAAGAGGTAATAAAGGTAATAACACCACTCAACTCCTACTCAAGATCCCCCCTGGCCACAGTGTCACTCTAGGCAAGCATATTCAGATGAGTATCTGTCATGACCCCCAAATCTTTTTCAGAGTCACTGCTTCACAGGATAGAGTCCCCCATCCTGTAAATATAGCCTAAACCATCATACCTTAGGACGGGGTGGGGAACCTCCGGCCCGTGGGCCTTATACGGCCCGCCAAAGCATTCTGTCCGGCCCGCGCGCGTCCCTGGCCGGCAGCTCCCCCAGGCGCTTCCCGGCCCCATCGCCGAATACGGAGCCGCCCCCACCCGGGGTGGCTCCGTGCTCGGCGAAGAGGCCGGGAAGCACCTGGGGGAGCTGCCGGCCAGGGATGCGCGCGGGCCGCCAGGCAGGGGCAGCTCCCCCAGGCGCTTCCCGGCCCCTTCGCCGAACGCGGAGCCGCCCCTGCCTGGCGGCCCGGGGCGGCTCCGCGCTCGGCGAAGAGGCTGGGAAGCGCCTCGGGGAGCCGCTGGCCAGGGACGCATGCGGGCTGCCAGGCGGGGGCGGCTCCGCGCTTGGTGAAGGGGCCGGGAAGCGCCTGGGGGAGCCGCCGGCGCCACGCGGCCACCATTAACTGGGCGGGGTAAGGAGGAGCCGCGGGGAGCCGACGGTCAAGGGGGCGTGGCGGGGGGAGGCTGGGCTGGGGGGCAGGCAAGGGGGCAGTGGGGGGGAGGCCAGGCTGGGCGGGCAGGGAAGGGGGCAGGAGACTAGGCTGGATGGGGTGGGCGAGGTGTGGGTGCGTGAGGGAAGGAGGTTTGGGGGGGGGGAGGCTGGGTTGGGCGGGGCAGGCATGGGGGGCAGGAGGCTGGGTTGGAAGTGGGAGGGAGGAGGAGGTTAGGTTCGGTGGGATGGGCCGGGCCAGGCAGGGGTGGGGGAGGAAAGAAGGCGGTTAAATGGGGGGAGGTTGGGCGGGGGTAAAGGAAGATCACCCCCTACACCCAGGCTGATAGCGGGAGCTGACTGGGGCAGGCAGCAGGACCCCGGCTGGCAAGGAGTCAGTGGGGGAAACCCCAAAACAGTGCAGGGCTAAGCACTCCGCCTGCCACTGCTTTGGGGTTTCCCCCGCTGGCCCCTTGCCAGCTGGGGTCTCAACTCCCATTGCCAGCCTGGGCTTCCTCGGGGGGGGGGGGGAAACTGGGCTTCCTCGGGGGGGGGGGGGGGGGGGGGGGGGACCGGACCGCGAATGACATTATAAATGTCCAAATGGCCCTTCGCAGAAAAAAGGTTCCCCACCCCTGCCTTAGGACATCAGCCAACCACTAACTAGGAAATCCTAGAAAGAAACTTCCCTATGGGCAGGTTATGCTTTAACTCAGAGATCGGCAACCTTGGCATGCGACCCCCACAAGGGAAGCACCCTTGACGGGCCTAGCTAGTTTGTTTACCTGCTGCGTCTGCAGGTTCAGCCAATTGTGGCTCCCACTGGCCGCAGTTCGCCGCTCCGGTCCAATGGGAGCTGCAACAAACGCCAAAACAAAAAGGAAACAAACAAAAAATTACCAACATTATGTGAAAAATTTTGACATTTGAATATTTACTGAAATGTTTGTTTACAGTTCGATTTTTTTCACTGAAAACTAGAAAAATATGATCAAAACTATTTTTTAATTTTAGCCAAAAAAGCACCTTATATCAAAAAATTTTAGGCAGTGTTTTAACCAACTCAACCATTTATGTGCTTTGTTATGTGCTTTTTGAGAAATGGTCAAATATATAAGTTAATTCTGATTAAAAGTACCGTTAATATGAGAATCATCATAAGTGTGATTGTTCTCTAATATTTTTAAATCTTTACTGACTGACTGGGTGCACCTTCCAAAAAAAAAGCAGATGAAGATTAATGTGGTTTGGGTCACACAGGGTTCCACATATGGCTAAACCCTTCAAAAAAAGATGCATACTACTGAGATGGTTTGGTTGCTGCCAAGAGATAATTTAAATGTATTACAACCAGCAGTCTGAGCTCTAGAATTTGATAATGATCTAATACAATCACATCAGTGGCAAAGTATGTTACTTTTTAGAGACCATTTTGGTTTCTGCATTTTCTTTTGGGAGGGTATCATCACTTTCTGCTATTCACTTTGTACATATAACAACTGGATGCAAAACTTTGTTCTCCTGCCTTTTGGATTACTTAACTCCTGAGCCACAAAATTAGCTCATATTCATCTTTACTTACAACATACATCTAACTGCCAATATAAAATCCTATCAGGATCTTCATGGCCTACAGTTACAGGGATCTTTTTATCAAACAACATTTGAAGTTTAGTTAGGAGCCCCTTTTGTTATAAGCACTTGTGAACTTGCTCTGCTCTTGGGGGAGAAAAGGGGCCGTACTAATCATTCTCTAAATCTATGTTAATGTTATTCTGAAAGTTAATTATGCAGGTTGACCAGAGCCTAGGATAAGCACTCTTTATGTTTATAATTCTAAATAAACAAAAATAAATAATACTCTTCTCTTCCCCACCACCAGAAACAGGTATTGCCATCAAAACTCTAAGGCCCCAGTCTTGCAGTTGAGTCCATGTGGGCTATTCATGGTTTAAGGTCTATCCTGCTGGATGCATTTGCTTAGTGTATTAGGCCTCCTCGTTGTGAGTGATTGGAAACATTATTCAAGACTACTTTGACATATTATGGCTGGAGTTTTTCACTGAATTTCATCAGAAATAGAATATAATCCTTCCTCTCTTGTGCCTTTTCTCAGCTGAAGAAGGAAGTGCCTCCATGACTTAACTTCATGGCCCTTCTAACATTCATCTTTAAACAGAACAAAAGATTTGGAAGTTCATGCATTTTGAAGAGCCAAAGAAGAGGCTGAAGCCCCACAAAAATGTTTTTATCTAATCAGATCAGAATGTGTTTCAATAATGCAATGTCCAGCCTTGTCCAGTATGCTTAAAATTCTGTTCTTCTAGAACCAATGCCACCTCCTGGACTGACAGAGACAGTGCTTCCCTAGAATAGATCTGCAAAGCTGCTGAGTGATCTTTTGCACACAAATTACCACTAAACATTCCATATGATAGACACTCCTCAGCAAATCCGGTTCTTGACAGAATAGTTGCATCTCTTGTTCTTGGAAAAATAATCATGGAAATGATACTAAGATCCATCCAAAGAGAACAGACATTTTTTGTTATCTGTAAATGGTATTTCTCTGATGGACAAGATAAGACCCTAACACACTTCACCTTTTGTTTTTGATCTGTTATGATGCTATCTTTAGATACCCAGTTCTCTTGTCATGCTGAAATATCTCTATTCAAAAGTAGCCACTGTTACTTAGGGTACGTCTCCACTATATGCCGGATCGTTGGATAGCAATCGATCTTTTGGCGATCGATTTATCGCGTCTTATCACCAGTGGCGCCCCCCGTCGACTCCGGAACTCCAGGTTGCTGCGAGCTGGAGTCGACACGGGAGTGCACTGCTGACCGTCGCCGCCATGAGGACGGCAGGTAAGTCAGCCGAAGATACGCCGACTTCAGCTATGTTATTCACGTAGCTGAAGTTGCATATCTTCGGTCAATCCCTCCACCCCCACTGTAGACCAGCCCTAACGTTTTAATTTGCACTTTTCCAGTTAGATTATTCACTCACTAGGGTGGGGGGGGGGGACACGTTTCTCTCTAATCTGGTGTTTTCAACTGATTTCTAACTGTATCTGAGAATTGGGGTACAGCAAACTAAGGTCACTTCACTCCTGAATAATGTGCTGTAACTTATGTGGATTGACTTCACACCTTTAGCTGATTTGCCTTAATTTTTTCTGAGTGCCTTCATGTAGACATGGCCTTAATTTATTCCATCACCTACTCCTTTGTGCTTGCATCCTACAATGCTAGTTGAGTCACAACAGGAAACTACATCTGGCTTTAGATTGAAAGGGTACTGTGAAAAGGTGCCACTTTCAGATGGTGTGAAACTGATAAGAACTCACCGTTAAGTGTTGAGACCATGAAGGCTACCTAGCCTGATCCTCACCATCTTTAAATCCTTCATTTTATGAGGAGAGATGAAAGAAAAGAAAACCTACTGCAGGGCTTGGATGGCAGTAGCAAGAGCAGACAGGAACAAACCAGCTTCTCTCTCCCTCCCCATTGCTTGCTTCCTGGGCCCTTGCAGACTCTTATTGAACAATTTTGTGGAGATTTTTCTACAGATCTACAACCAGATGAGAAATGACTTAGAGCTGTGACCCCAAGACTGAGAGAAGCTACTGTCACCCAGTTCATTCCAGTCAGGAGTGTCTTGCTTCCCTGCTTCTTGAATTGTAAATGCTGTGGCATTCATAGCTGGAGAATCTAAGTGCTACCTTAGGGTTGGCACTAAACAAAATCTCATTATAAAGATATCTTTTACAGGGAAGAAAAATATTAAGTTCCACATCTCCCCTGAGTTTGAATCCTTGTGCTTTACTAGACATCCAAAGCTGAACTAATAGTTTCAGAAATATATATGCCAGGATAAGTCTAATTTAAAAACATCAGCTGTCTATACAAGTAATTTTGGGCCATACTACATCCCAATAAAGAGACCAGAGGGGCAAGAAAACTCCACAGGATTCACCTTACAGAGTTCCCTGCCAATTGTCCATTCAATGGGGAAGTGTTTGGAGGGGCCCAGAATGGGGAGAAATAAGGCAGAACTAGCAGGAAGTGGTGGCATGGACTCCTCCCAACCTTGTCTCCAAACTCATGACAGCATTTTCCACAGGAGCCATCTACATGCTTCTAGGCAGGAAGAGTATATTGCCATGGAGAGAAAAACTTTGTCCCCTTCCAAGCAGGCATGGAGGGATCTGTACTCAAAGGACCCCCCAGAGGTGCAAGTAAGCCCATATGTCCTGGTATGGCGTACCAGCAAGAGCCAGTGGGCCGTACCAGGGCAGCCTGGCTTCCCACAGTGGCAATTTAAAGGGCCTGTGGCTCCCAGCAGCAGCTGGAGCCCTGGGCCCTTTAAATTGCTGCCAGAGCCCCACTGCCGGAGCCCTGAGGTAGCGGTGGCAGGGCTTGGGTGGTGATTTAAAGGGCCTGGGGCTCCTGCCGCCACTATCACCCTCTTCCTTCAGCTTAGACTGTCTTCATCAGATGTATGACAGCACTGCAGTTGCACTGATGTATATTTGTAGTGTAAACCTGCCCTAACAAAGGCAAATTCAAATGGGAACATGTGCAAGGAAGGGCTACTAGCATGATCAGAAGAGTGGGAAACCTACCCTAGGGACTTAAAGAGTTTGACTTGTTTAGCTTAACAAAATGAAGGCTGAGGGGAGATATGATTGCTTTCTATAAATACATCAGAGGGATAAATACCGGGGGGAGAGGAGTTTAAGCACCAGTGTTGACAAACGGATATAAACTGACTATCAGCAACGTTAGGCCTGAAATTAGATGGAGGTTTCTAACCATCAGATGAGTGAAGTTCGGGAACAGCCTTCCATGGGTAGCAATGAGGGCAAAAAACCTAACTGGCTTCAAGACTGAGTATGATCAATCTTGGAAGGGATCATATGATGACACTGCCTACAGTGGCTGGTAACCAATCTGGTTACTGAGGGATAGCTCAGTGGTTTGAGCATTGGCTTGCTAAACTTGCTAAGAGTATCAATCCTTGAGGGGGCCATTTAGGGATCTGGGGCAAAAAATCTGTCAGAGGACAGTATTTGGTCCTGCTAGTGAAGGCAGGGGACTGGACTCGATGACCTTTCAAGGTCCTTCCAGTTCTATGAGAGAGGTATATCTTCCTTCTATGAGAGAGGTTCCTTATTTTAATTTTTGGAAGATGAACAGCCTAACTTCTTTCATGTGAGAAACTCCAAAAGAATGACCTGGCCCAGTTCTGACTACAAGAAAAAGGAGTGTAAAAAAGGAAAAAATAAATATCAGGAGGCTGTGAACATTGAAAAATGTAGTAATCATTCATAGTTGTGCCCCCTTTAATGCACTCCATTGTATATCGTTATCAGACAGTGACAGTATGTTTCCTTCTTTTGTGTACAGTCCCAAATTTTATATTATGTTAATGTAGATTTATGTGTGAATTTAACACAAAGAGGGTTTTTTTCTATCCTAACCAGTACTCTTACACATTCATACACTGACTGGCCATGGTATTTTCTAATGCTGTGATCCTGTCTGCACTGGCCACGGAAACTGTTAGAACCTCTTCACAAGTCATATGTGATGATGGCTCATGTCTGAACATGGCTCTTGTTAGCAATGTGCATACATGAATTCCCTGGCCATTAGGGGCTTGATACTGCTTCCACTGAAGTTGGTAGTAAAAGTCTCATTGACATGGAGAGAGCAGAATCAAGCTGTAGAAGTAGTAGCTTACATGTCTGTTTATTTCCTTTGCTTTAATTAATGTTATAGGAAGCATGATCTAGTAGTTTGATTAAAGTCCAGGACTGGGACCCAGGAGATCAGTCATTTAACGTCTGTGCCTCAGTTTCCCCCGCATCAAAATACTTAATACTTGGGAGTTGTGAAGCTTAATTTATTAATGTTTGTGAAGGACTTTAAGATCATTGATGGAAAGCTTTATTATCACTGCTGATAAAATTTGTAGATGACACAAAGACTGGCAGAGTGGTAAATAATGGTGAGGACAGCACAGTCATAAAATTATCTGGATCACTTAGTAAAAACAATTTTAATGCAGCCAAATACAATTATACCTCTAGGAACAAGGTGTGCAGGCAAGATCTATAGAATGGGGAACTGTATAGTGGAAAACAGTGACTCTGAACAGGATCTAGGAGTCATAAAAGACAAACAACTCAACATGAGTTTCCAGTGCGATGCTGTGGCAAAAAAGGCTAGTATGATCCTTGAATGTACAAGCAGCAGGGTAGGAGTAGGGAGGTGATTTTAACCCTGTATATGGCACTAGTGAGACTGATACTAGACTATTGTATCCAGCTCTCGTATCCAACTTTTAAAAGGATGTTGAAAAATTGGTGTGGGTTCAGAAAAGAAACACAAAGATGATTCAAGAGCTGGAGAAAATGCCTCCCAGTGAGAAACCTATAGGGGGAGAAAATATTAACTACAAAAGGACTCTTCAATCTAGTGGAGAAAGGCATAACAAGAGCCAATGGAGAGCAGAAGCTAGACAAATTCAAATTAGAAATAAGGCACACATTTTTAGTACTGAGGGTGATTAACCACTGGAACAAATTACTAAGGGAAGGGTAATTTCTTAATGTCTTCAAATCAAGACTGAATGCCCGTTCTAGTTGATATGCTTTTAGCTGAACACTAGTAATTGGGCTCACTACAGGGTGACATTTAAGGACCTGTGATATACAATAGGTCAGACTGGGTGATATAATATTCTCTTCTTGCCTTAAGTGCTATGAAATTATTGAAGAGTAAAGTGTTATTATTACAATTATTATTATTATTATTATTATTTCATTTTATAATAGTGAAGCTAGCCTAAGTCAGACTTTAGAATAAAATCATATTGCCTTGAAGGCAATATTTGTTTTCTCTTATTTGTTTAAATTAGAGATGGCATGGCCATGATATACCTCACCTATTAGCCCATACAAACGCTAATCACCAATTGGCAGGCTATCAAAAGTTGTCCTTTCTTTCTTGATGTCTCTCCCACAAGGTGCTTGCTGACTTTGAGAGTAGTTACATCATTTTGTCAGTCACTCAGGAGGATCTGAAGGGCATTTTCCCTCCTAGTACTATTGGTGGTTCTAGAGAGAGGATTTCAAAGAGAGTATTGTCAGAGAACATGGCAGCTGGCTATTTTCTGGAGAGATGAGGGTTAACAGTGAAATGTATGATTTATAAGCCACTAAGAGTAGCTGGGTAGGTCTATCTGTAGTGTAAACCACTGGGTGTGGTGGGGTGAATTTAAGAACTAGAGTTGTTTGAAATGTCCAAAATAAAACCCAATGGAATGGGTTTCGCTTAGTTTGAACTCAAAACATAACTTGGTTTTGTTAAAAAATCATAAGCTTGGTCCATGCTTTATTGGATGAGTTCACTTTAAATCCACGCTTCTCATAAACTACCTGGAAAAACTTCCTGGGTTTAGAAAATATCAGGCTTTCAACTTATCCCCTCGCCCTCCTTCCGGCTCTAGGGTCTGAAAATCTCCATGGAGAGGACTATCCAATTTTCAGCGATTTGCCTGTTAGGCCTGTTGTCTTTCTGCCCACCCATCTCATTCCAGAAAGATTTTTCTAGGGTGCAGAGCCCTGTCAACCTGCAGCAGAGAGACAAGAAAACTTCCTGTTGCCACTATTGTGTTGTTATGTGTGGAACAAGAGATACCCCAAACACCTGTGCATAGTTAATTTAGGTAACCATGTAAACTGTAAGGCACTGAGGAGCTTCTTAGGCCTAAATGTGTGTACAGTGCAAACAAAGGCGTATTTGCACCTGAGGTAGATGTACCCACGCTAGCTTCCCCCTGTGTATAACCCCGCCTGGAGCCCCAGGTATGTACTCACATTGCTAGCCCGTGTCAGAGTCCATGCCAGTGCATTGTCACTGCTAGATTCAAGTAGGTGAGTGTATTCCTACTCAAGCTGCAGTCACACCTCTGTCATATGGAATTACCTAAGTGTACACCTATACTGCAGCTGCGAGTGGTAATTTGGAGCTCAGTACATGTCCATGAGCTAGCCCTGTTTTGAACTGCCATACTAAAAATAGCAGTGTGGCTGCAGTGGCTCGAACTAACTTCTCGAGTACCATCTTAAATCCCCGGTACATACTCAGGTGACTAGCTTAAGCTGCTGTCCGTGCTACCATGGCCATGCTGCTATTTTTCACACACAAGCTTAATCAGAACTAGTGTGTGTACATCTGCTTGAGCTAGGAATTCCACCTCCCAGCTGCATTGTAGGGTTAGCCTAAAGCTCAGTACTTCAGTTGTGGAAGTAAGTGCTGCATGGTGAGAAGTATGTGTTGCATACCAGGGCAGCTTTTCTGAGTAAGATTTGGGGAGAGATGAGTGAAGCAGTAGCCTTTCCGGTTGTGCCCTCTTCTCTCCTTCATGAAAATTCAACAGTAAAAAATGGCTGCTAGAGGCCTGTGAAGACTCCAGGTGGAAGAGCAGGCAGTAGAGTCCTCTGCCATGGAAGACTTCAGACCATGGAAGGAGGAAGTTACAAACCACATTGAGCCATTCCTTCCCACTCCTAAGAGGAGTTCTTGTGGTAAGGGAGTATCCCAGTCCTACTAGGAGCAGAGGAGGTTTATGGAAAGTGCAAACTGGTCTGACACTGCTTTCATAGGGAACTAGACAATTTTGCATGAATTCACTTTGAGTTTTGAGTTTCTACATACCCTAACCTCCAAACGAACCTGAAGAGATTTGAGCCACTTCGAACAAAATCTGCAAGGCTAGGTTAACAAAACCCCTATGAAGCGAAGTAGGCAGCTTTTGCAGTTAAGGCTGGGATGGGATGACTCCTCAGCCTTCTTTAGTTACTAATTCAATAGCCAAAATAAATTTAATCCCTTATAGACTATGTGCATTTTAAGATTCATTCAAGCAAAGATTCATAACTCGTTGTTTTTGCCACACACCTGAAAACTGTCTTTGTTTGCAAGGAGTTGTTAAAGCAGGGGGCTGTTTCCTTGTTTTTAACCACATAGGAGTGAACACTTCATGGCTGATAGACATTCTTTTTTCAGACTGGGTATATTCTCTCCTTATTCAGGAAGCCGGTGGCTTTTCAATGTACATGTGTTAGCCCCATTGTCTTTCTTCTTTCTACCTTCCTGCTTGTTTTCTTTTGCAGATGTCAGCAGTCATCTCCAAGTCAGGGGACCTGAAATTTATCTCAGAGCATGACACAGATATAGACTCACCTGTGACACAGTAAGCAACAAATCATTCAAAGCAATTTGCAGTGTTACTTCTACAACTGCTCTTAGGAAACTGAGATATTGTCCGGGGGGGGGGGGGGGGCAGAGGGAGGTTATTTTGTTCTTTTAAGCGAGACAGCAAAACAAGAAGTTAAATTTAGGATAATTGGTCTAGAGAAGTGTTTAAGAAAAATAAAGTGAAAAGGAAATAATGGTTTGTTGTAGTTTTTTGCATAGGTATGTTACAGAGATACTGTCAGAACTATAGTATAAGGGAATTAAACTGTAATCCATAGGTGCAGGATTGCCATGAAACATCCCTCAGCTCTTTTGATTAATCCATCTTGTTATGAGCTGCCAACTACTTTTTGCACCTTCTAAGAATTAATTAATGTAAATTAAATGAGTTTGTCACATATAAGGAAGACAAACAAGCCAGCATCTTTCATTATTACATTTGTATTTTAAGTGTGTGTCGCGGGGTGCACATTTATATATAGCTATGCTCGGTGTGAAACTTTGAAATAAATACAATCTAAACATTTTGCACAAGATTTTCCATATGGATGCTTAAATACTTGCTTTTCCATGTCATCTTCATGTTATCCTAACCGTTATTTGAAGTATTTGCATTTGTTTATTTTTGAAGAATATTTAGAAAATACTTACGTACCATATCATTAACTTTCTTAGCCAATACATTAATGCAAACCTTCTACTGAACAGGAGAGCTTATCCTATAATAACCTATGCTTGAGTGTTAGAGATGGTCAGGGATGAAGGTAACATTTTTCTTTCACCAGTACGGGAAACAGCTTTGCCCCACCCACCTGGAAGGGCAGGGCTTTGGGCAGAAGGGGTGATGCTGTGAGGGGGTCAGGAACCCCTTCCTGCCCGCACCACCTGGGGCTCCAGTCCTACAGTAGCTACTCCTTTTGCACCCCTCCCCATTAGCGGGTGGAGGGGAGAAAAGGGGCAGGAATTGTAAAGCACTGCTGCGGCAGTGCTTTAAGCACGGTCCCTTTGCCGTGGCAGTGTTTTCAAGGACCCTGCTTAAAGTGCTGCTGCCGCAGCGATTTAACATTCCTGCCCCTTTTGCGCCCCCCAGCCCCTTCGGCGGCCCTGCTAGTAGGGACCTGGCAGGGTCACCTATGGGAGGGGCGCAAAAAGAGCAGAGAAAATAAGGTGGTAGGGGCCAGTACCTTTTACTGGTATGCCGTACTGGCCATACCGCCTTACTTTCACCCCTGGAGATGGTTTTATATCTCTAATTTTAACCATGTCTCAAAACCCTCCTTGCTAGGGCTCCATCTTTGTTTCTAGATTCAGAAGTAAATGGTGAAGGGAAAGTTTGCTTAACGCTCATGTGCCATAAGAAAAGGGGCTCTAAAACTGCACTTGAACACAATATGAGGTTGCATTTTGAGCATAAATGTATTAATAGGATTGTGTTCCAGAAGAAAATGCATGGTTTAGTAAGAGTACACACAAACTTGATACAGTTTTTTAAAGACAGGACTCGGATCACAGTATGACAGGACTGCATACTTAAAACTTCAGCAAAGGTGATTTTGTAGGAGTAGTGTGGGACCAGGGATTTATAAAATATGGAATTCACAAAGAATATGATCTAATTCGGAGCCTGGGGGGCATTACTAGGTATAAAATGTTCATTTAAATGAGAAGTAAACACATCATGAGAGTAGGTCACATTAGCAATCTGGTTCAGATGCTAGATCATATGAGGGAAATAAGGAACCTAGGAAACCTTTCAGTTGCAGTTCAGAAAGATGTTGGATACCTGAATTCTTGCAGTCTCTTTTCCTACACAGCAAGGAGTAGGAGTGTCACAGAGATGCCACTCCAAACATGAGCAGGACTGAAGAGCATGCTACTCAATGAGGGGGGAAAAACAATAACAGAAAATGTGGAAATGGCAGAAGTGCTTAATGACTTCTTTGTTTGTTATCACCAAGAATGTTGGTGGCAATTGGACATCTAACAGAGTGAATGCCACTGAAAATGAGGTAGGATCAGAATCTAAAATAGGGAAAAGAACAGGTCAAAAATTACTTAGACAAGTTAGATGTCTTCAAATCACAAGGGCCTGATGAAATACATCCTAGAGTACTCAAGGAGCTGACTGAGCCATTAGCAATTATCTTTGAAAAGTCATGGAGGATGGGAGACTTTCCAGAAGACTGGAAAAGGCCAAATACAGTGCCCATCTATGGCCTTGGTTACACTGGCACTTTATAGCGCTATAAAGCCTCCAGGAGCGCTATAACTCCCTACCCGTCCACACTGGCAAGGCATGTATTGTGTTATAAACCCATAGTTATACCGCTCCTGGTAATCCTCCCTTCCTTGAGGATTAACAGCTATTGCGTATTCACTGCTCTGTATTATCGCAAGTGTGAATGGGCATTAAGATTACTACACTATAAGTTATCTCTGGTGACACCTCTGAGCCATTTAAGGCAATTGACGTCTCTTCCATTTGTTTTGAACTCGGCAGGAGGAATGCGGAAGTACCTTTTCAGAGTTTCTCTCTTAACTCGGCAGATAAGCACTGCAAATGTTTACGGAGTGAGCCTGTGTGACCAAGAAAACTAGCAGGCTCTGAATTTCAAAGGACACCCACTGACAAGACTCTCAGCCCATAGAAAATTCCCGTGCTCTCTCCATCAGCATACACACAACACATTCCCCCTCACCCCCCTCGTTTGAAAAGCACGTAACACCCAGCTGAATGCTGGGATAGCTGCCCATAATGCAACACTCCCTGTGCCGCTGCAAGTGCCACAAATGTGGCCACGCCAGGACACGCTATAGCGCTATACCTATTGCTGTATAGGGGGACAGCTATAACCAAAAGCGCTATAATCCTGTAAGTGTAACCATGCCCCATAATAAGGACAACCCTGGGAATTACAGACCAGTCATCTTAACTTCTGTACTTGGAAAGGTAATGGAGCAAATAATTAGGAAATGAATTTGCAAACACCTAGAAGATAATAAGGTGATAACAATCAGCATGGATTTGTCAAGAACAAATCATGTCAAGCCAACCTGGTAGCTTTCTTTGACGGGGTAACAAGCCTTGTAGATGGGGGGGGGGGGAGCGGTAGATGTGGTATATCTTGACTTTAGTAAGGCTTTTGATGTTGTCTCACATGATCTTCTCATAAACAAACTAGGGAAATACAACCTAGATGGAGCTACTATAAGGTGAGTATATAACTGGTTGGAAAATCGTTCCCAGAGAGTTATCAGTGGTTCACAGTCATGCTAGAAGGGCATAATGAATGGGGTCCCGCAGGAATTGGTTCTGGGTTCTGTTCTGTTCAATATCTTCATCAATGATTTAGATAATGGCATAGAGAGTACACTTATAAAGTTTGTAGATGATACCAAGCTGGGAGGGGTTGCAAATGCTTTGGAGGAAAGGATTAAAATTCAAAATGATCTGGACAAACTGGAGAAATGGTCCGAAGTAAATAGGACGAAATTCAATAAGGACAAATGCGAAGTAATCCACTTATGCGGGAACAATCAATGTCACACATACAAAATGGGAAATGACTGCCTAGGAAGGAGTACTGTGGAGAGGGATCTGGGATCATAGTGGATCACAAACTAAATGAGTCAACAGTGGAACACTGTTGTAAAAAAAGCAAACGTCATTCTGGGATGTATTAGCAGGAGTATTGTAAGAAAGACCCGAGAAGTAATTCTTCCGCTCTTCTCCATGCTGATTAGGCCTCAACTGGAGTATTGTGTCCAGTTCTGGGTACCACATTTTGGGAAAGATGTGAACAAACTGAGAAAAGTACAGAGAAGAGAAAAAAAAAAAAAAGATTAGAGGTCTAGAAAATATGACATATAAGAGAAGATTGAAAAAATTGGGTTTGTTTAGTCTGGAGAAGAGAAGACTGAGAGGGGACATGAGGACTGTTTTCAAGTACATAAAAGGTTGTTACAAGGAGGAGGGAGAAAAATTGTTAATCTTAACCTCTGAGAATAAGACAAGAAGCAGTGGTCTTAAATTGCAGCAAGGGCAGTTTAGGTTGGACATTAGGGAAAACTTCCTTGCTCTCAGGGTGGTTATAAATTGCCTGGAATAAATTTCCTAGGGAGGTTATAGACTCTCCATCATTGAGGATTTTTAAGAGCATGTTGGACAAACTCCTGTCAGGGATGGCCTAGAGGATACTTAGTCCTGCCTTGAGTGCAGTGGACTAGACTAGATGACCTCTCAAGGTCACTTCCAGTTCTGTGTTTCTGTATCATTACTGTCCTGTTCGGGAAGGCAGCAGGGCTGCAGAGAGGGTTAGTTCTCAGGCTTTGAGGATGCTGAGGCCATTTGAAGCTGATAACAGGCGTGTGAGAGAGACTCCGGTTCAAAGTCTTGTGCTGCACCTTGACAGGAAGGAGCTAATTTAGAAGGGAAGAGGATTAGATTAAAAGATGGGCGGGCAAGTTTTGTATACTGCTCCTTTCTCAGGGACACATTAGGGTATTTTAAATCTTTAGTTTTCTTCCTGATGTTTTGCCTTTTCTTACATCATGGGGAGAGCTGCTTTTGAGACAAAAACATTCTTCTCGAGCTCCTGTGCCATCTTGAAAGAAACAGGAAAGCCGCCAGTTGTGCATGTAAATAAAGCTGCAAAGAAAGAGATTGTGAAGTTATTCCACACACAAATTCATCCAATAGACGAGAGTTCAATCCTGAGAGATAAAAACACAGGCAGCTGTCATCAAACGGGACTGTTAGAACATATGTTGCAAAGCAAACCGGTGGATTTGGAATAGAGACTATCATACTTGGTTCTAATGCTTTTGTCCGTTTTGGTTCTGCAGTAGCTCAGTACTACTTACAGCTGTTTCACCACTATACTCAAGGGGGAAAGGCAGACAATTGTTTTAGCATGTCGGCTGTGGTTGGAAATACGTCTAAACTTTCGCTAATTCTGTATGTTTCTTATCCTCCTCCTCTCCCCCTCCCCCAACAGAGTTACGAAGAAGAAGAAAAGGATACTGAAGAATGAAACAATAGAAAATCAGCCAAATGTAATGGCTCTTGATGCTCCCGCATCATCAATTACCACTAACAGTGTTGAAAACAAACCTAAAACACCTGGGTTAGAACTGAAGAAGAAGAAAAGAGCAGTGAAAAACTCAAGTGCAAGTGGAACGACAAATGTTGCCTTTGAGCCTGATAGTTGAAGTGTAGTCATCATTGAACTCCAGATATAGGTGTCACATTCAGAAGATTATATGCCAAAAAAAAAAAAGGATTTGAATGGAATTTATGATGAGATTATAATCTCACTTTCAGGATAAAAAAACATTGAAAACCGAAATGTTAAACAAAGAGAAACACACAAAATTCCCCCATACGTCCTTCAAGACATGACCTGTCATGTAGAATCTAATTCTGCAAGAAACCTGCTGCCTCCAGCCCTTACTGATCTTAACAAAACTTGAGTATCCAGCACTTCATGGGATTGGGCTCCTGGACAGTTCAAGCCTGAAGGTTGACCCTCATATTTCCCAAGAGCAGAATTTACAGATGCATTCTGAAATAATCTAAATCCTGATTCTGCTACCTTTCTCGTGCTGACTAGAATTTTACTGTTGGAAAGATTCCCATTGACTTCAGTTGGTGTTGGATCCAGGCCATTTTTTAGCATGACCAAAGGTGGTAGAGTGAAGTCCAAAGTTGTTAGGACTCTGTGACCTAAAATGAAACAAGCTTGACCAGGATAGAAGGTTTTGTGTTAGCAATTTTGATGTTCTTGCAAGTAAAAAGTCAGACAGTATTTTGCGTGTAGCATGTGACCACTCCGAAAGAATCTTACACAGGTTTGCATGAAAACACACTTTTTATGTCTTTCTATTGTTGACTATTCACTTTGGACTAGATTTTGCAACCCTTGTTTATATTGGTGAACACCTACTCATGCAAGTAAATTGACTTCAGTGGAATTACTTGTAAATAAAGCTCACCAACATAAGTAAGGATTGGAAAATTCCATCTTTTTGGTACATTGATTTTTAAAATGAAGGCTTTTTATACATATATAAATGTGTGTCAAACTTTGTAAAACTCAGCTTTTGTGGCACTGAGAGCAGCATTGCCAAATACATTTTACTTTATTTTGAAGAATAATTTCATATCAAAATGGATAATTTATTTTATGCGGTGTGTAGTATTTATTTCCTTTATATGTTTAGTTTATCTATTTTTGAAATTAATAGCACTATGTTGTGAACCATTATTAATTATTTCAATAACTTCATACAATACTATCATTTTACATTTAACATTAAATGAAATACTTTCCATCAGTTAATGCTGGTATTTTTTCTGACTGATCGTGTCCAGTTTATTTTTACTCTGCTAGGAAAATCTTTCCCCTCCCCCTCTGAAGCAATAAATAACATAAAATTAGAAAACCCTTATTTAGTAGACAGGGCACTTGATTCCATTAAAAAAAGAAGTGAGAATAACCATGTTGGGCACTGATGTGTGAAATGCACCCAGATGCAAAGGACTAGTTGCCATATATTATAGTTTCATCCTTGCACATGTTTTGAAGGCATAAAAATATGTAAACATGTTTTGGTTGCGTAAAACTCCCCAGGAAAAAATCCTTTATTCAGGGACACTGTTAAGGGTTCTGTTTGCCCTGTGTGTGTGTGTGTGTATGTGTATGCAAATCCCATATTATCCTAAACGGGAGTTACATGTGTACACTGGGGTGATAATGAACTCCTGTGTGTATGTTTCTGTCATCTATATATATAAAAGTCAAATGGTGTATGTATGTATGTATGTAAGCTTACTCCTTCCACACCGTTTGAGCTAGAGACTTGAAATTTGGTATAGTTAGAGGTCTTGGGGTCCTAATGACCGTAAGGGTCGAAAAATTTTCAATTCTCACCTCTGACACCCCCCAAGGGTGAAATTCTTTAAAGGCCAATCACATCAGCTGGGCAGCTGCTGTTCTCTGTGACATAGTTCTGATGTCATAATACCCCCTCCAACAGACACCACACTCGCTCAGCTCTCTGCCCCTCCCCCCTCCAACGGAACCCCGGAATCCCTCAGCTCTGTGCCCCCTCCAACGGAACCCCAGAATCCCTCAGCTCTCTGCCCCCTCCCCCCTCCGATGGACCCCGGAATCCCTCAGCTCTCTGCCCCCTCCCCACCTCCGACGGACCCCGGCATCCCTCAGCTCTGTGCCCCCTCCCCACCTCCGACGGACCCCGGAATCCCTCAGCTCTCTGCCCCCTGCCCACCTCCGACGGACCCAAGTTGGGTTTGGTCGGAGGGTAAGTGAGGTAGGGGTGTCGGGTTTGGTCGGGGGGTGAGGGGGTGTCGGGTTTGTTCGGGGGGGGTGAGGTGGGGGTGTCAGGTTTGGTCGGGGGGGTGAGTTGGGGGTGTCGGGTTTGGTCGAGGGGTAAGTGAGGTGGGGGTGTCGGGTTTGGTCGGGGGGGTGAGGTGGGGGGTGTCAGGTTTGCTCTCTGCCCCCATCCAATGGACCCCGCACTCGCTCAGCTGTCTGCCCCCTCCCCACCTCCGCCTGACCTGAGCAACGCCGGGTATTTTCGCTAGTATATTATAAAAGCATATTATTCCTGTGTAATGAAACTGCTTAATATTTCAGCCTGGCTTCTTGTCTAGCTGCTGTTGAAATACAGGCCAGCTGCTACTTCAGTGAGGTGTGTGGGATTTAATGTTTCATGAAAAGAAAACGTCAGCATCTTCTAACTTTAAAATGTCATTGATCACATTTAAAGATAAGGGCAAAGCACGACATCAGGCTACACGTCAGGGCAAGCGGAGCAATAGCCAAGAGCTGGGTGCTTCTTTGGAAAGTCTAGTAAAATGTTAATTTGGCATTGTGGATGCTGAAGATAAAAATAACACTTCAAATACACACCAGAGAGAAATAGTAGTTCTAATCAAAGGTACAGTACCTCCTTTCATGCTTGCGAACTAGGGCTCCAATTATGCTCACTGCTCTGAAGCTGAACAGAGCTGCTTGCCACACTTTCCAGATTGAGAGAGGAGAGGCAGAAGACACGTCTTCCAAGGCACGGTTCCAAATAACAGTTAAGCAGAGAAATTAAATAAAAGACCCAACATGAAAATTAATGGAGTTGAAAATATACTTTAAAAACTGTTTTGTTACTATTTTCATTATTACAGAATCAGTGGCTTTATTTGCATTATCCTTTTCTCCCCACCTCATGGAGGTGAGATTCTTTTACTGTTTTGAATTCCTTCAGTGCAGTGTTAGAGCAAACTGCATTTTCTTCAGAGGAAATGACAAAGAACAAAGATCTGAATTTAACAAAGCAACACTTTTGAGCCATTTTCAATATCCAAATTAGGAGATTCAGATTCAGATTATTATTTTTTAAACTAGTACATATCAGGAGAGAATATCAAGGACTTGTCGTTTTTACCGGTGTTTAGAAATATAGCTAGTACATTCATTTAAAAACTACAGAATCATTTTTCTTTTCAATGGTGTTGAAGTCTGAGGAATGGCAACACTTTTTTCCCCCAGGCATTCAGATTGTTTTAAATATATGTACTACCATAGAAGGATATGTTTTCTATTTGTCAAGTCAATTTGTAGTAACTAATCTTGGAAATGAAAGTTTGTGTTCTGGTGTAGCATGGTGCCTTTTTCATGATAATGCAGCACGCACACAAAAAGTTATAAAAAATGGTGAACTTCACACACTTGGTGGCAATTTTCTGGGATGTGGGGGGGAAGGATTCAGAATGCATACTGCACAAATGATCTGAAATTTTTTTCCTCCTCCCTATTTTTTTTAGAGCTGCACATTAAACATCCCAAAATGTGAGTGAGCTGAAACCTTGTTCACTAAGCTACAACCCAGAATGGCAGAGTTATAAATACCTGCACGCAGGGTTTCTACAGGAAACACAAACTTAACCTTGATCTAGTGGTACATATCCTGTCAGTGGAATAATGACATTGGAGATCACTCGTGGAACAAAGCAGGTAGAAATCTATATAAGGAAATGAAACATTACAGAAGTTTATAACTACCTGGCCAGTGATAGTATAGTGGTTTGTTGTTTGGGGGTTCTAGTGTATACTTTTTTTTGGATACATATATTTTTCCATCTGTAACGTATTGCGGTTCAGCAAAGAAATGTTGAACAATACACAAATGTGAACAATTAAAATGGAAAGGAAGAGACAACATATTTTTCCTTGCATTGCCCCATAACCATCAGTTTGCATTTGGTTTTTTTGCCTTAATGCTTTAGGAAAGGACATCATAAAACACAAGTTGTGTATTTGTAGCATCACAACTCAAAAGGCAAGGCAGTGGATCACAATCAAACAAGGGGTAATAAGAACACAGAAGAGCATGACAATTGAAAGTCTCTGTTGACTAGTGAACTAAATCTGCCGGCTGGACCCGATTGTCTGATGGAGAATTGAATGTCAGTATCATTTAGGGTTAACAATAGTCCAACACGAGCAAAAGCAGACAGCTAAGAAAAATAGCCGGCATGGTAGCCATTCTGCAGAGACTGTGGATGCAAACTTGATAATGAGGCACTTCATTCACCACATCTTTCTGCTCTAATTACTAAGGTGAATAGGAAATACTTCATCTAAGGTGGGAACAGGCTAAAGCAAAAACACTTGTTTTGGTAAACACAGAATTGGGGATTTTTTAAATGATTTTTTTCTAGCATATATGAAATTAGTATGAACTTCAGTTTCCTATAGACCTTTGCATTAGCATGTGTGCCTATTCAGAGTTTCATCTCCACGTGCAATGGGTGTTAGACATTAGCTCAGTCCTAGTGGTAGTATTATATTTTTAAAAGTGTACAGCCTCCAACTGCTTAAAACTAAGCAGCTATAATTTTTAAACTGAATCCCCAACTAACTGTTTCAGTTTTCCACAGGGCTGATGTACCAGCTTAACTAGTTTTCCTCCGTTGACTTAAAGGTCAATTTAGTGCTTACCCTAGCTATTCATTTTATAAAATACATACTCTCGCCAATTGAAGTGGTAACCTAGAGTGCCAGAAAAAGTTATGTCAGTAATAAAGTATAAAACTCGGCATACTTTCAATACATATGGTACAGTCTTTAAAAAAGTAGTTGTAGTAGGCTGGAAATGGGGAAAAATGGAAGTATTTGCTGACTGTTAAAGGAGATTAGAGGTTAATTTACAGGTCTTTCCTATTTGTTGCTTAGCATTCTGTCCTAAAACTACCCAGAATGTTTTGAAGGAAATAATTTATGGATGCGCAACTGTGCCTGTAAAAAACACACTGCATCAATTCAAAGGTTTGTATTGCTTAAAAGCATCACTGTGCGCATTTGGAACAGAACTACTGAATGTAAGGAATAAAAGGGAGAGGAGGTTTGAAAGAGGTAAATGAGCAGCTTGAGAAGAAAACCTGTCTGGGGCAGATTCGGGAGACTGTAGCAACTAGGAATTGGAGCTTGAGAAGAAGGAACAGAAGAGAATGGAAAGGCTCATTATAATACAGCTTTGGTGGCTTCCCTCATGTTTTTTAATCTTTAGGAGCTAAGACCTTTTAATCATCCCAACAAGTGCTTCATCCTTCTGTGGTCTGTACACTGAATTCCACGCTATTTACTGGAGTCCTTCAGACTAAACCTTAGAAACCAAGAGAGAGATTCTGGGTCAGGCCTCTTAAGGGGCACAGCATGGAATTCTGAGCCCAGCGGGAAGGAGGGGTGTGGTGGCTTCCCCACTCCTAGGCTGCTCCAGGACCCGGAGAGGCACCTGACATAACTTAGATGGGCTCTGCCAGTAACTTCTGTGGTGCCACAGCCCTATCCCTGATGTGGCCCCCTGATCACACAAGTTACTGTATGTGAGCAGACCCCTGTGCCCAAGTAGAACCCCATTGAATCAGAGGGGAGGCGGAGTGTGTGAGCAGGATTCCACATGGCTGGAAAACTTTTCAGAATGAGGGGCGATGGCTTACACATTACTTTGCGATCCTTCAGGTTCAGAAGGCTGCATTTTCATTTTGCTCTGACAAATGTGGATGACTACTTCGTATTTCATCTAGCAAACTCCAAGCACCTGACTATATTTTGTCCCTGTGCTCTTTGCACTATGGTCAGCTGTGGCCAACCAGTTTTACAATTCCTGTCTAATGCTCAGATGCGAATATTCAGTAGAAACTGCAGATGCCACTTTTAGCGGAAAAAAGTTTCCACACCGGTAAAGAAATATCAGTAAAATCTATGCACTGAGAAGACATCAAATTCTTGTTACTCTTATATCTCTTGCACAGGCAGGGAGTATAATAAACTAGTCTGCAGCAGCTGTAAATTTTCTGAGGATTTATCTAACCACAAATACATTGAAATGGGGAAATGGGGCTATATTAAACTGTGCAAGATGCTGCTGGAACTTAGCCATTTCTGCAACATCCTGTAATTAATTTATTATGACAGGTCTGGCAAACTGAAACACCCAATACACTTGCGACAGACTGTTATGATATAGCTGTTTGAAAACTCTCTAGTCACATAATATGCAGGTACAGCTGAAAAAATACAGCAGGGAAATATTAAATTGATACATTATTTCCCCAGAGGTAGCAATCATTCCCAGACTCACATTCTCCAAACCCTCAAAATGCCCCTGGTTAAGTATATATAGACAGAATTCTCCAGAATATCCAGACTTGGATCCTGCTTCTCAAGGAGTCAAAGTAGATAGATAGACCAGGCAGAATCATAGAACTGTAGGGCTGGAAGGGACTTCAAGAGGTCAGCTAGTCCCCGCACCGTGTCCAGCAAAAGCAACTGTACCCCACACATTTTGTCAGGCCAGGCCGAGCAGCCTGGGTATTGCCCATCTGGATGTTGGACACATTCAGTTTTCTTCAATAATATTGAAAGAGGACACCATTTATTTTGTTTCAAGAGCTGAAAAAAATTAATACTCAAAACATTTCTTGGAGTATGGCTGGTCCAGTTTAGAACCAGGGTCTGAAAAGCCTCTCTGTTTATCTCCTGACTTCACCTCAGTTCACTATTTAAACCAAGAAATACTGAACTTTGTCTTCTCATGTGGCTCTCCTCAATCCAATGGTATAAATCCCATTGCAGGAACTGATGAGTCACAAGCAATTAGACCCTGAGTCTGTCACTGGTGTAGAACTAAATTCAGCCCATCTTGCACCTCAGAAGTCTGTGATCTGAGGGGAAGTCTTTTCCCCCTCACATGTGATAACATGTTTAGCTGTTTGGCTTATTTGCTTGGCCAGCTGTTTTGCTTGGTTGGTTTATTGTTTTAATGGCAGCAGTTTGAATCTGTTCATAGATTCGAGTCATAGAGTAAGTCCCAGTACAGATGCATTCATGGGCAGAGTGCAGGAAAGGCAGCCAGAGATGCATAATAAATATAGCCTATTATAAGAAGATTACCACCATGCATTTATACTAATATTCATCTAGCATTGGTTATTTGTAATAGGCTCTAAAATGCATAGTTCCACAATATTATTAATGTATATATATATATATATATATATATATATATATATATATATATATATATATATATATATATATATATATATATAATGCAGAATACCATCAGCCATTCACTTCACGAATATATCTGGCATTTGTATTTTAATAGCATCGTAGTATAAACGTCTGTAACTGCCTAATTCTATGGAAGACATTAATCTTCACTTGTTGGGCATAACTTGTCACAACACACTCACGGCTGCTGTAGTTGTACATGACGTCAGCCTCCTACTCATTAAGATAAATGCTGTCTAAAGCTAAGCTATAACAACATGCATAAGCCTATAATAGGCTTGTAAAAGTGTATGTCTACTCCTCATTATGGTTTGGTGTTATGTCATAATGAGAAAGTGACATCCAAAAAGTCAATGAAATGAGGTAAATCAACATTCCCCTTCCCCTATATAATAGAATCATAGAAGATTAGGGTTGTAAGGGACCTCAGGAGGTCATCTAGTCCAACCCCCTGCTCAAAGCAGGACCAACCCCAAGTAAATCATCCCAGCCGGGGCTTTGTCAAGCCAAACCTTAAAAACCTCTAAGGATGGAGATTCCACCACCTCCCTAAGTAATCCATTCCAGTGCTTCACCAACCTCTGAGTGAAATAGTGTTTCCTAATATCCAACCTAGAACTCCCACAGTGCAACTGGAGACCACCGCTCCTTGTTCTGTCATCTGCCACCACTGTGAACAGCCTAGCTCCATCCTCCTTTAAACCCGCCTTCAGGTACTAGAAGGCAACTATCAAATCCTTCCTCCCTCACACTCTTCTCTTCTGCAGACTAAATAACCCCAGTTTCCTCAGCCTATCCTCATAAATCATGTGCCCCAGCCCCCTAATCATTTTCATTGCTCTCTGCTGGACTCTCTCCAATTTGTCCCCATCCTTTCTATAATGGGGGCCCCAAAATTGGAAGGAGTACTCCAGATATGGCCTCACCAGTGTAAAATAGAAGGGAATAATCCCTTCCGTTGATCTGCTGGTAACATTCCTACTAATGCAGCCCAATATGTCATTAGCCTTCTTGGCAACAAGGGCACACTGCTGACTCATATCCAGCTTCTCATCCACTGTAATCCCCAGGTCCTTTTCTGCAGAACTGCTGCTTAGCCAGTCAATCCCCAGTCTATAGCGGTGAATGGGATTCTTCCGTCCTAAGTGCAGGACTCTGCATATCTAATGGGCTAACTCAGGGGGTGGAAGGTGCATCAGAAGGAGTCAATCGGCCCCTGCCAGCTCTCCCTTTAACCAACCGCACGGTGAGGACGTAGCTGATGGCTGCAGGCTTTAATTGATGGTAAATTTAAATCTACATTTTCTATTCACCTGTGCGGGGTGAGGAAAGTACAAAGAAATGTTTTTGGCTACAGTTATTGATGGAGGCAGCATAGTGTCATGATTAGAGCAGTGTGGACTGGGAGACCTGGGTCTGCCACCACATCACTCTAAATAAGTCACCTGGGTCAAAATTGACAAACTTGACTGTCTAAAATTAGGCCCCCTCAATTTATACAAAGAAGTCAGGTGCAGACACAGACCTGTATGGTGCCTGTTAGTGTGACAACAGCACAACAAATACAAAGGGATAACTGTTCAGTACATTTCTTGTTCTTGTTCCTGCAACACTTGTTCACGCGAGTAACCCTTACTCAAACAAACAGTCCTCTTGACTTCAATGGAAGTACTTGCATGAATATGTGTGGCAGGATTGGGCTCTTCGTGAATAAGGGCACAAAGAAGTGGGGAAAGAGAATTTGGTCCTGATTCTCCACCACCATTGACCTTGGGCAAAGTGGGTGTATAAACTCCACCCATTCAGCCATAGCCTTTGACACCCACTTTGCACAGGTGTAAATGACTACACAAAATGCAGAGTAGCAGTGTGTGTGTGTGTGTGTGTGTGTGTGTGTGTGTGTGTGTGTGTGTAAACACATACCTATATGTTTGTGAAGGGCATCACATTGAATCAAGGGTGCTCTGACGTACCTGCACTTTGTCATTTTGCTCCCTTTCTCACTCATCTGCTTTCAATTTTTTTGCAGCTTCTTTAAAATTCCAAACTCCAATTGTGCGAGCCAATGGGTGGCAACATGCCAGGCATCCATGCAGCAAACACGCTTTGACAGACACCCAGGCATCCATGGGGTGACAAGCTTCTTCACACGCTCATGCCTTCTGTAACACAGGTCATTTATTCAGTCCGGGATGCATTTATGCAAATATTTATATTGCTGCTTTGTTTCCATGAAGGGGTGGTGGTGCTGTTTTGGGTTATTTATCATTGTATCTTTCTAAGCAGGTAAAGGAATGCAGAAGAGGGCTGTTTGCAGTATGATAGTGTACCAGGAGGCAAAGTATTCAGCTGAATAAAAGCCTAAAGCTATTCTGTAGAATCCTAGAGTTGGTTGAAAACCAGCAATGTCACAAAACACGTTGAAAGGATGTTTCCATTTTGCAGGGGTTCAACCCAAGCTGTTTTCCATTAAGCTTTTCATGCTGTTTTTAACTTTTGTTAAAATCATTATTCCCATTTTTTTCTAAACCCAAAGCCAAGTTTCTTCTCGACACAGTTTCGATAAGAGAAAAATTTCCAGTGTGCTTTTGAAAATGCTGATAAAATATGGATAAAAACTGTCACCAAAATGTTGATATTGTTAATAGTTCTTTTACATAAAGTTTCTTTTTCAAAAAGGACATTTTTCAATGGAAAATAACATTTGTGTGTGAAAAATATTGAATACTTAAATACTCCACTGAATACTTAAATCTTTCTCTTGTGGGGCAGTTTACAGATTATCTATTTCCTTTCCTCTTATATGTTCCAGTGTCTTGTGTAGTACCTACCCTTTTTCACACTGTAAAATAGGATCTGTAATTTCCCACCAAGTCTATCTTGATGCTTAATCACTAATCTTAGGCCATGCGGATAAGAGAGTTTTTTCATTACTTTGTCATAAATCTATTATTTCAACGTGTCTTAATTGCAAAGAGTGAAATTCTGGCCCCTTGAAGTCAATGGCAAAGTTCCCATTGACTTTAATGGACCTAGGATTTCACCTCAGACTTTTTCAGGGACTCAGAGGCCAGCAATTCCTGAGTGCTATCCCTGCTCTTCCATTGTTTCCCTGCATGGCCATGGGTAAGTCAAATGTCTCTGCCTCAGTTTCCCTAATCCTAAATAATACTAATACTTCTCTCGCGGGTCTGGCTGGAGAACTGTTTAGTTGATGGGCATACAGCACTCTGACAATATATGGTCCCCATTGTTACTATTTTCATTGTCGGCAGAGTCCTCTCGCCTTCCCGACAAACATCTGCAGGGATTGCAGAGAATTGCCCTATGAAGCCCCCTTTTTTAACAACTTCCTTTTTGTTCATTTGTAACTTGAAACCAACTTGTTTTTAAAGTGTCAACGAACACATTATGAGATCACATTTATTCTCTATTTTTTTAAAAACCCAGTCCTACATTGCAGACCCAAAGATACTTCTCGTTAGAAAATGTAGTTAGTGAATGCAACCATTATTTTTTGGAAGGGTGGGAGGGGGGGGTGCAGAGAAATAACAATCATAATGTTTTGGTTATTAGTATTTCCTAACCTTTCCATCTCCCACAATATGCACACCATGGACAAATCCATTCCAGAGACTAGATTAAAGTCCAAGGTTATTATTATTATTATTTTATTTATTATTTATTTTGCCTCTAAGCAAAATGTGCTCACCCTAGCCGTAGGTGCACAGCACTAAGTGCAGAGCGATGTGGCTCTGCAAACTGCAAATAAAGTTGCTGAGCTATGTACCCCCCATTCAAAACTTCATTAAAACAACTTGATGCCTGATAGAAATCCACAAGACCTGGACATTGCGTCCTGGGGGCCCCATCTAAGGGCCAGTGAACTCAATAGGAGTTTTTTCCATTGACTTTGAATGACTTGGGCCCGGGGTAAAGTGCTTCCAGGATCCAAGTTCAAGTGCTGGAGTAGCTTTTGCAGTTATTTTCCATGCTAAAAACTTTCCAAAGTCCTTACTCAGACCGAGCTCCCAATGATTTCAAAGCGTAAAGGGCTTGAAAGCAGAAATATTTCAATATTTCATTACAGTTCAAGTCCCACTGAAGTCCACGGGGATTGCTCGACTTATCTCTCATGCAACATCTTTAACATCGCCTGATCCACGTCAGTGGGAGTTTTATCATAACTAGGCTTCAGTGGGAATTGGCTCAAGCCCTTAGTCATTAGCATTCCCTTTGTACAACTTTTACTTGGTAAATAGTAAGATATTGTACTTACACGGTGTCCATAACTAGAGAGGGAGAGTGTAACTTCACACTCTGGTTTCTCCGTTGTTTGTACCGAGCTATGTCATGCTGACAGCACCTATTGTTCTGATACCACTGTAGGGCGGCCAATTTTTTTGTGTCATTAGATTGTCGTCATGGTGCTAAGACTGCTGTCCGTGCACACTGAAGGAGTTTTACTTCACCTACAATCACTACGTGCTGTTACCTACGCCTGTCATCTAATCCCCATTCATGAAACAGCCAATTATGTCATAGATTGAATGGCTGTGTGGGCACACAAATATATGCGAAATGATTTGATATGAGAGTGGGAGGAAATGGTTTTACAAGGCTAGAGTTCACTTTGCCATGGAATTCCACTCTACCTAGTGAAGGTTGACCAGTGAGAGTCCAATTTAATAACAGATACAAAATGAAGATTTCTAAGTGTCCAATTAATTAAAACTCACCCTGATTTATAAGGTAGGTAATGTATTAGCATGACCAAGAAAACCTCCAAGCCTCACTATTGAAAACAGGCTGGCCGGCAGAAGAAATGGTTTCCACTTGCCTGGCTGCACAATGGAAAGGCTTTGTGCATGAGCATTTCTAATGAAGGACACTGAAGCCATCCCTGGCCCAAGGCTGCAGCTTGAAAGTAGCATATCCAGGCTAGTGCCAGACAGTAGCATCATGGCCTCGCTCGGCTTTCCAGAATCCCCAGCATGGTCAGCTACCACCTCACAAAACCTCAGGAGCTGTTTTATGTGACCATGGTGAGGCTCAAGAGAAGGGGGAAAGGAAAAGGGGGCATTGCTGGGGGCAGGAATACAATGGCAGGCTAGCAAGGTCGAGCTGCCTGTGACAAATTATTTTTAACTGCATTATTCCAAGCGAATTAGCCGACACTGCCTGCCTGATGCTGGTACACGCTTCAGTCAGTAATAATATTATTAAACATTCCCCCTCCACTCCAACTCAGCCGCCCAGTGTCACCCTCTCAGAGCCCTGGTGATCTCCACATTTTCCATTGCGTTATCCCCTCTTCATTGTGGCTAATGAGGCTTGGCTGCGGTAAGTGTGGCCCCCATCAGTGGATGCCAGGTTGGGGAGCAGCACAAGCCCATCCTTCCCACCCCACCTTTCCAACCCAGAGGGCTGGAGAGTCAGAGAAAATGAAGCTGGGGTGCCCAATGTAGCAATGCAGAGCACAGCCTGCTGGGAGACACAGATGCTGCTATCTCCCACCTCCTCCTCCCCTTCCTCCTGCCTCTCCGCCTGGCTTGGTCACACTGAAGAGCGAAGGTAAAAGTGAGCCTGGTTGTTTAGCCCCTTCAATCATGCCGGTTCCTGGCTTCCGAGATTGAGGGGGAAGCTGTCAGAATGTGACCCCAGGTGAGAGATCAGAATGATGAGAACCACTGTGGAAAAATGGATGTAGGGAAAACGAACCTGGCCCACATATACTCAGTGGGTGGGAGGAACTGTGTGGGTGACAGCGAAGCGCAAGTTAGACAAGATTTTACCAGGTGATACGGCAGCAGAAAGGGCCAGTGCAACTTTGGGCTGACTATGCAATGGCCTCACATCATTGCGCAGGGATGTGAGAGTCCCATGCTGCGTGGTTCAGGAGCAGCTTCCCCTGGAGTGTTGAATTCATTTCTGAACCCTGGGTTACCAGAGAGACACCTGGAAAAGCCGAGGGCATTTAGAACAGAGCAACAGAAATGATCAGGGGGCTGGAGGAACCTGGGGGAAGTTTAAAGGAGCTAAATGTGTATCTCTTGGCTTTGTAACAGCTCATTAGGCTGGGATGGGCATTGCCATGTATAAGAGTATAAACTGCAAGTATGGAGAATTATGATTTTGTGTGATAGGTGGGGGTATAATTAGCCAATAATTAGAAATTAAGAGAGGGGAAAGGTAGACAGACTATCCGGGGAAACATCCTGGCCTTGATACTGTGGAACAGAGCCCCAAGGGGAGCAATAGACGCACCATTGTTTGGGCCTCTGAAAACTAGACAGGAAAATAACACTAGCCATTGCACCTCAGGGAACAATCCTGCATTGGCAGGGCCAGGGACTGGGTGAGCTAACAGGGCTTTGTTTTCTGGAGGGAAAAATAACTTGTAGGTCTCCTTAACCACTTGTGCTCCTTACAGACCCCAGAGAACTTTTCATTTTAATGTTAATGTCTCAATCAACCTTCAATCTGGGGAATTCCTATCGGCTTCATAAATCCCACCTTTATTTCCAATTACTTATATTCTTCACTTCCTGTCCCAAAGTGCTTGTCTGAAACTACTGCATCGTTTTACTTCCTTCTGTTAAATGACTGCTGCCTTCCACTCCAGATCTGGCAGCATTTCAGTGGTTGGGGGAGGAGGGGGTAAAGTGACCTTGGCATAGCTTAACTATTTAACAAAAGTTTTGTAATTAATTTGCTAATGGTTGGAAAGTGCTCTAAGAGCCTAAGAAGAAAAGTACTATGGAAATGAAAAGAAACTGCAAGAGTACTATGATTAATCTGGGGGACAGTTTTTGGACCAGGTCTCATTAGTTTAGCTATTTATTTATGCAATTTTTAGCTAGGTTTTTTTTTGGGTCCATCTTGGGGAAAAAAGGGTTAATAAGTCTCAGTAAAACATTGACAGTCACTAGAGACTACTAAACTGAGATGAAAAACAAGACTGCACCTGTATGTCGGCAGCTAGATTCTGGTCAGCTATTTTTCTCTAGCGCTTTGTTCTGCCAGCTGCCTCAGTGCTTTGGATGCAGGTGGAAGGATGGACTTTGCTATCTATAAAAAAATTTAATGGTGAAGACCAACTTCCGCTTCACCTCCCAGGGGATCAAAGTTACTGTATTGCTACATAGCATGGCAAAGCAGCACAGAACAGACAGCAGGCTGCACGCCTAGCTACTGTGAAGGATGCTTTATCCAAAGAAATAGCTGGAACTATTCCTCTTCTTTTTGAAAGAGATAATGGAAGGAATCCCGAACTGAGCAACTATACACAGATGGGACACGCATTCCCTTCAGATCAATGTCCGGCAGTATCGATCCCGTACTTCCTCCACTAAGGAGCAGTTGTATTTATTCAAATAATCCAGCACACGGAAATGAAGTGCCCTGGAACACTATGTATATGGCTTGATGTATGTCTGACAACGCAGCTCTCTGAGGGACCCTATAGAGTTATGTCATATGTTCTGGTATATAATAAACAGCCCCTGCTCCTGGAGGCACCTTCATTGTCTGTGGTGGAAAAACAAGCTACCGTTCAGACTTTTCAAAGGGGTTAGACCTAGTCTCAGATTGTGAGAGTAATATTGTGAAGTCAATCTTTTAACTGAGATTTATCTGATCACTTGATCCTCTGGGACCTCTGTGGGACAACAACTGTCTTTGTGCTAGGAGTTTGTATTGCCTAGTAATAACGATGATAAGCTCGAGCTCTTATAGAGAGATTTTCTTCATAGATCTCAACGTACTCTGTGAGGTTTATCCCCATTTTACAGATGGGGAACTGATGCACAGAGAGACTATGTGGCTTGCACCAGGTCACAGTCCTGATTGGAGTGTTTTGGTATGACTGCGATACAAATAAATAATAATCCGCTGATAGCAATGTAAGAACTCAGTGCGAGTAAGTTACAACAAATATAAAGAATCTACATGAAAACCAATAATGAGAGGAGAGAGAATTACCAGATCTGATGGAAAGGTGAAATGTAAAAGAGCTGTGCACCAATTGAGGGGGCTTTGTAAATGCAAGGGACATCTGATCTTTTTTTAAATCACATAACAGCTGCTTAATTTAGATTGTTTTCTTAGGTTGTTGTTTTACATCACTGCTCTACGACCCCACGCCTCCAAAGTGACAGAAAAAGAGGAAAAAATACAGAAGTTGCTAAATGGAGATCAACGGGTTACAGCAGCTGAAAATAACCCATACGTATATTGTAATTAAGTATGTGTGTGTGCGGCGGGGGGTGGGGGGGTTTCTTTTAGAAGTGTCTACAAAGCAGACAAAAGTTAGAAGATCAATCTATTCATCATTGTATGCCATGATAATCACAATGTTATCTAGGTAACATCCCATATTGCATGTAAGGATAATGAAATCTCTTGTTTCAGGACACGCTAAGCCCCCGAAAGGACCCACAAGAAATTAGTTGCATCCTGGGTGGGGCTTATCTTACTTTGAAGTAACAAGTATCACCTTCTGTGAAAGGCAAGATACCAGGACAGAGGGACCAAGTGTCTTATTTGGGTTAGTGAATCATATGCTCTTGTGCATTTTCTGGTATCTGGACATTCTGATGCAGTACTGGTGATGCTGCCAGACTCGTGTGTAGGAGGGCTTTGTCGATGGGCAAATGTCACCACTAGTTTCATATGTGGTCATGGGACAACGCTTACTTTTCGGGTGCACAGCACACAGCAAATGAGTCACTGTTCCACCACCTATGGCAGATGGGCGCTGACTTGGCACATGATTCTGGACTGCATGAAGCATGAACAAGCTGTCCAGCTTTCCATTAATGACCTTCAGCGTTATCATAGACTTGGCGGAGTACGAGTGCCATTAAGGCACATGACCTATTGTATTAAAAGAAACGTTTGACTTGGGTGGTGCTGCAGGCTCAGGATAGGCTATGCTCTGAGCCAGACTTATCCTCGCTTAAATGGCATTACAGCCAGGATGAATTGACTCTAATATGCTTATACTGATCTAAAGATAATAAATAAGAGCAGCCATTTCATCGGGCTATGCATGCATGAGTGAAATAATGTCAAAATCTTCTCCCATTGCAGGCACAGATTTTGACAACTGGTATGGGAGGAGGGATAGCTCAGTGGTTTGAGCAATGGCCAGCTAAACCCAGGGTTGTGAGTTCAATCCTTTAGGGGGCCATTTAGAGATATGGGGCAAAAATAGGGATTGGTCCTGCTTTGAGCAGGGGGTTGGACTAGATGATCTCCAGAGGTCCCTTCCAACTCTAATATTCTATGATTCACTGGTCTGTGGGGAAGGCTGGGATTGTCACTTGAACCAGCTCACCCTGCAACAGGTGTTGTTGCTGCTGCTGACATGGAATGTATTGGGTTCTGCGCACTGACTAAAACAGGTGGATTGTTACCTCTCCCAGATGTAAGTGAAAAGGTGGGAGAGGTGCTCTAAATAGAGGGGAGGAGCAGCCACGTGGGAGAAGAAGGTTTGAGCTGAATCACATGTTGTTAATTTCTATGTTAGCAACTCTCCAGAAAGGGGTGAGTTAGGACTCTCCATGGTGTATGGACTGTGTCTGAGAGCAAGTTGGGAATAGCCCCGATTGCAGCCTTTGTTTTAGTGAATGTGGGAATGTACCTTGTGGTGGTATAGAGCATGGCTGGACCTGGGTTTATGGCTATATATTAGGAATGGTTTGATGAGCTACTATGCCCATGGAGCAAGTTAATGGAATCTCTAGTTTATTTGAATACAAATCCTTCTCTCTTGGTAGGCTGTTCGTACTTTGATTTCTACATGGGAATACATAAAAATTGCTCTTGTGTACAAGTCCCTCTCCCCATACGCTCCCTGCACTCTCCCTGGTTCTCCTCCCTGAGCTATAAAATGTGTGAGGTTTTTCTAAGGAGCAGAACCTCTAATCATTTGACATGGGGCCAGATTCTGCAATTCATACTGAGCAGTGTTTACTCAGCGGAGTGCTCCCCTTGAAATCCTTGGAGCTACCTGCCCGAGTTAATGATAATAAACAAGAGTGTTACATAATCTAGCTGCATACAGATAAATGAATTCACGTGCATTTCTATGGCTCTCACCACTGTAGCACCTCAATTAAGGTAAACTAAATTATAATTGTCAAAAATCCTAGCGAGCACCTAGCCTGGCCACCCAGTAGGACTGCTGTGGGGGGAATCCAAGCCTGTGTGAACTGGATCCTCTGAGGTGTGTTAAGCTTAAAGCCTCAGCAGGCTGCTGTCGTATTTCTACCCTTAGCTTCTCTGGCCTATTTCCAGCCACTGACTCTAGGACCAAGATACTCTATTTACTTGCCCACCTCTTTCCCAGAACTCTGCCCCAAGGTGTGAAGCTTCTTGTTTAGTTTAAGTCTCTCAGGGGCACACAGTAGTTGTAAAGCAGTTAACACACACTTCGCACAGCGTCTAATTCATTTATGCTCTTTTATTCTTAATCACACAAAAGCACAAGAGAGTACAGATCATAGAAAACCAATACCCATTACTCACATTTCCCTGTCTTCCTCACCTTTCCTTTGGAAGTCCTGGGGGACTATTTGTGTTCAGAAAGGCAAGTGGGAGTGTCCCTTTCAGCATGAGGTTGTTACATGAGGAGTGGTCTCTCCCTCCTGGAGCCCATTACCCAGGTGCTGTGACCTAGCTCTCTCTTATCACACACTTCCTCTTCCTGTCCAACTCCCTGTTACTGTGTGGCTCCCTTATTCAAAGTCCTCCTGGTCACCTGGAAGCCCTTGTTCTATCTTTTGGGTAACTTTCTGTTGCTCCTGCCTTCCCCCACTCCCTTCAGAGGGATTGCGCTAAAACTGGATTTCTAAGGAGCCAGCTGCTTTTTAGCATAACCTTTGTGAGCTCTACGTACCATCATTAATAAGGATTTCTTATTGTCAGTTCTTCTATATCCTGGGAAATTTCCCCAAATCTGGGAATTTTTAACAGCATGTGACCTGCAGTTTCCCAATTTGCCCTGCAATTTCCCAAGGTGAAACAGTTTACTCAAAAATTCCCAGATTTCGGGAAACTTCCCAGGATAAAGAAGCACTGGCTAGTGCTAAAAATTTCCCAAATCTGGTGAAAAATTCCTAGAGTCTGGGAATTTTTCACCGGATTTGGGAAATTTTTAGCGCTAGGTTGAGAAAAGTTGGCATCACAATATGGAAGCACTGCTTATTGTCTCTGTCTGGTGTGTCCTGCTATGGGCCCTTTTGGCAATGGTAGATCCACATACGTGTAGGCACTCGTGATATAGCAGATTTTCCACCGTATACTTCACAATATCAATCAAAATTCATAAGTTGTGCAAATATATCCCCAGTTTGTCCCAATAGTGCTGGAAGTGTTGAAGGTTAGAGTCATTCCTTCAACTGGCTACAAGGGGTCACTGCAGGGTGACTGAGACCGCCCCTTCTGACAGAATTTGCTTTGCAGCACTCCCTGGTGATGCCAGGAAGCCACGACCAAACTCAAGGATTATTTGCAAATCTAAGCGACCTGAAGATGCATCTCCTCAGAAGATTAACAGTTCCCAAATGGGCAGTTTTATTAAGAACTGCCTTACGAATCTCATCCATACCCTGGATCTTCTTCCACTCCTCCACTGCTAAAATATACATGAAGGTTTATAGTCAGTTGTCTTGCCTTCAGGTCTGTTCCCAGTTCCTCTTCCAGCCTGCAGTGTTTTCATATTTATCTGTTGCCAGTAGGAAATTCATAATTCTCTTCTAATGTTATTACGCTTGATCCCCTGGACTCTCATGTGATTAATAAGACGTTCAGAGAGGAGTACCAGGAATGGATGAAGCAAGAGTTCCATCTGCAATGATGTAAAACATTTGTACAAAATAAATAACATCCTGGTTAAGTAAATTTGCTTATACGCTTTACCTGTAATTAGCTCACATATAAACAGTGCATAACCTATCATTAAAGGCATTTGCGTCTTTTCAGTTACTCTTCTCAACTTACATGAACTCTGGTGTAAAATGTTTCCCTTGTTTTGATTGCATATGAAGAAAGATACATCCAAAAAACTATATTAGAAGAACATTAAGATTGCAAAATTAAGCACTTGGGAGATACCACTGCTGTGGTCCCCCTTGTGTGTATGCATTATGATACAGTCTTTAATTACAGGATCACACTCTTATGTCCACAGGATCACGTCCACCAGTTCTTACCTTGCTCAGCCTATCCTTGTTCCCACTTTGCTCTTCATCCCTCAGCAGTTGAGTCAGGTTGCTTCCTCTCCTCTACACTGCCTTCCTATCAGAGGAAGCATTTTGAGCACAGGAGAGCCAATCCAGGTTCTTTCTCTTAGTTCTGATGCCTGGCACCACAACCGTAGTCGGAGGAACATCTTCCAGGATAGGCTTCTCAGTCCCTGCAACCTGGGATGGAGCATGCTCTGTACCAGTGCTTCTATATCGTGATGCTAACTTTTCCCAACCTAGTGCTAAAAATTTCCCAAATCTGGTGAAAAATTCCCAGACTCTAAGATCCCCAGAACTAAGATTTTCAGGTGTTATAATTTGGCCAAACTTGGTTCACAAAAGGCACATCCCGCAGAGCAATCACTGCCAGATGTTAAGTCTCTGATCCCAAGCATGAAGGCACCAGAATGTCTCAATTAAATGATTGCAAGATTTTTTTTAACATGAGCAAATAATAGTAATAATGATAATTACTAAAAATCCCTGCCTTCATTCTCAGAAATGTAGAACCATTTTTTGCTAAAACTGTTCTGTTTTTTGATTGATCCCTTTTATTTGTTTTCAAATACAAAAGGTGCATTAAGTAATTTCATTACCTGCAATGGTACTAACCTCCTTCCTTCTGGTGTCAGTTAAAGAAGACTCACTCTAAAGCTTCAGGCTAATCCTGAAACACCTTGCTTATCTCAGAATTCTGGGTATATTTAAAACAAATGTCACATTTTGCATCGGGCAAGGTTGTCTTTGTCAAAAAGCAGCCTTTGGGACTAGCTGTTGGGGTGCTGTTGTTTAATCAGAATGTAGATTATTGTACTTATGTTTATCAACAGTTAACATGAAATTCGCCAATACTTTACGTGAATCGTTCTATGAAATAGAACTTGCCAGATACATTGTTTTGACAGAACACCATGTGCATCTATGTAGAGGAACCATTGTACAAGGGAACATTTAAGATGAATATGAATCAACTTTCCCTAACTATGTTTTAAAGCCAACATGTATGTCATCAGGGTACGTAAGATACAGAATATTTGTTCTGAATTGTTATATCCTCTCTGTATCTCCTTTAAGCCCAAAATCAAAATGCCCCCAGCTATACCAACATATTTGACATCTATCTATTGCAACATTCTTAATAAGTAATTTCCAGCCTCATGTGCGTGTACTTTTGCACTTCGTGCTCTTAAAAACAGAGGAAAATATTTTTAAATTGTGGAAAACAGAGACTGTTGGACACTAAAACCTCCAGGGAAAGCCACATATTCACAGGGTATTTCTGAGTCCACAAATTTTCCCTTTGGGTTTCTGAATCCTCAGGGAGATAATAGCTGTGACACAGGTTGCCCCAGCATATTGCCAGATCCGCACGGACAGCTGTAGCTCTTAACAATAGGAAGCATTGTTAGGTCAAATTTAAAGTAGGTCCTTGAAGTTAATGTGATTATGCAAATGCTGTCCTAACTACCATGGCTTTCTTATATCCTTCACAAATGAATGCATTGTCACATTCCATTATGTGGATACAGTCCCACTGGTTTGGTGGTATCATTCTATCTCTTGGAAATGGACCACGGAAAGGCCATTCACTGTTGGCACTGCATTGCGCCTTTCCTAAGGCAAAGCAACTTCAACCCACATATTAGACGTGGTAGGGATTTTCAGGACAAATGGTGCTTGCCTTATTCACATGATTACTCTCATTGACTTCACTGGGACTACTTGAGTAAGGCAAGCAGGTATTACAGTTAGAGACAATTCTGCAGTTAAGCCCCGTCTGCAATTTACACATGTTGAAGCTAAGATGTGAGAAAGTTTAAAATCCTGTGTTGATGGTCAGATCACCATCATCCTAACATCACAACAGGCTCAAATAAATGTTAATGGTTTTATTGAAACATATCAAAGACAACTGATTTCAGATCCTTCGTTGCTTTGTCTGCAGTGAAAACTGGTAGCATGCAGTTTCATTTTTCATAGCAAAAAAATGGTCTTTGTTGTTCACACAGCAAATCTCTTTGAATTATTTTCATTTTTTTGCAGTGGGCTGCCAGTTCCTTCCATTTAGTCCCTTTTGTAAACCTATGTCTTTCTGGCAAAGATGGTGCTTCATACCTCCCTCTAGGTTGGCTGAACGGGGGCTCTCCTAAGAGAAATATAGATTGCAACTTCTCAAAGAGCAGCATATACCCTGTCTCTGGAGCAGTCCTCGTCCTTTGTAGCTCATGGAGATGGTGAGTTGTACCCAGAGCTCCACATCCTACAATATATTCTTCAATATCCTATATCATCCTCATTGATGTATTATCTGAATGCCACTAGAGCAGTAGGTAGGTCAGCCCCATCTGTCCCTCCCATCCCCCCGATGTACATAATAGAAAACCCAAGTTTAATTTATTCTAAATGTAGTGAAATGGACTTCTCCTCTCTTCCATACGTTTCAATTTCCTTGTGAACATTCGACCCCGTTCTAGGCAGGAAACGCCAGCGTAACAAGACCACAGTTCTAGCATCATGAGTCTCTCTGACACGACACACAAGTACTTGAAAGTTTAAAGAACATGAACAAATTGGCCTTTCAAATGAGATTTCTTTATTTCAAGATATATTTTTTAACATGAGTTTATTTCTTGATTTGGAAATCCTTTGAACAAAGTCAGTTAAAGAGGAAGCAAAAGGAGCTTGTGTCAGTCTGACGGTTAGAGAGGCAAACCAAGGTATCACTTTAAATTTAACAGTCCATCCATTCAAGCTGTCATATCAAAAAAGTGGTTGTTCCAGTCATCTGATGTCAAAGTGGATGGTAGCAGGGGGAGTTTGGATGTCAGATAGACACCCAAACCTTAGAAATGACAATTTAACAATCGGAATATAATCCAGCACGTTATTCTAGGTGGAGATGCTGTTTTATGATGCCTAAGGCCAAAGTATAGGGCAGGTATGTCAGATTTATTCCTTTCTCCTCACACTGTTCTTGGGACCTAAACAGTCAGACCATGGCACTTTGATCGAATGCAGACAATCCAAAACTGAGCTGGGCTGAGCACAGTGAAGGTGTATAGGGTATATAAACCCTAGTTTATGTAGTGGTTTTCTTTCACTCTATGAGCTGCAGTTGTGTTTTTCTGGGTTTGGTGACAAAGTATATAGATTCCAATCAGAGGCTGGCAAGGGAAGGGTTAACCCTATTTTGGTTAGAGGAAGCTCCAGCTTTACTGCAGAGTTAACTGAAGTTATCTGCACTCACATTACTCCTCTCAAGTTTGCCTAGCTCTAGAGAAAGTGGCCATGCTGTGAACCAGCACTCCAGCTGCTGTGTCGATCCTGGGGCTGCCATGGGTGGCAGGTGAAGCTTCCCCTGGGGGAGGATAGCTCCCCATCCTGCCTCTTTCCCCCATGTCCCTGCCCACACTCTGCACCCACTCTGCCCCAGGCCCCGCCCCTGCTCTGCCCTAGGCCTCAGCCCCACTCCCTCCCCCTCTCTGCCCCCTCACCGCTCTGCCCTCCAGCACTCACCACATTGCTCTGCTCCTCCCCAGCGAGGCCTCCTCGCCCGCCACTCTCCGCATCCCTCTTCTCCATCGTCCTCCCCATCGGGGGCGGGGGGAAAGGGAGGATGGCTGCGGCAAGTAGCAGGCACTGGGGGGGGGGGGATTCTCAGGGAAGGGGGAGCGGAGGAGAGTAGGGACGCGGCGAGCGGCTGAGACTTCTGGAGAGGGAGTGGAGGACAGGAGGTATTCACCAGGCAGGGGCATGCAGTGGGGGCCTTGGCGATGAGGGAGGAGAAGAAGCGGAGTGCAGGAGGGACCACCACACGGCCCAGGCATCTGGCAGAGGGTCAGCAGCAGCTACACAGGGGAGGCTTAGCTTCCTCTGGCCTATTAAACCTGCCGTCCACGGGCACTGCGCTCACTCAGACGCGGCACTAAGATGTTTAGATACACATAAGATGAGCCACTCTATGAACTGTGTACCAGTGAACTGCGGGAGAACTAGTGTGGCCCTTTCTGAGCACATAAGGGGATTGTGGGAAGCCATTGGAGGACTAGCAGCGCTCAACTGGTGCTAGCCTATGTCCACATTGCAGGGGTAGTTGTTTAGTAGCTGATGAGTTGTGCTAATTTCAAGCTTCAGCCTCCATCCCCTGATGAACCAGGCAAGTCAGTTAAGGGTTTTTGTGTATGGGTGGGAGGTGAGTTGCACCAACACCTGCGTTACATCTCAAGTTAACTTTTTAGTGAAGACAAGCCCTTAGACACCAAGGTAGCAAGCACTTCAGAAATACCATAGCGAGCCCCACAGGTGCCTTCTCTGAGTGCAGGGTTGGGGCAGCTGTAGGCAATCCTATGTAATAAAAGACCAGAGGAAGTTTGTCCGAAGCCATCATGCGCAGTAGTGATGAACAGCATGCTGGGAGAGGTAGTTTGGCGGCACAAAATGGCCACCGCACGTGCGCCGCCGCGAGCTGCAGAGACGGCCCGGACAAACAGCGGTGAGCACTTTGGCCCATCCCCAGTGAGGTAACAGGGCACAGTGCTGAGGGGCAGTGGTAGAGCAGGAGCGGGACCCCAGTGACGTAACAAGGCACAGTGCAGCGGGACTGAGGGGCAGTGGTAGAGCAGGGGGGACCCCAGTCAGGTAACAGGGCACGGTGCAGCGGGACTGAGGGGCAGTGGTAGAGAAGGAGGGGGACCCCAGTGAGGTAACAGGGCACAGTGCTGAGGGGCAGTGGTAGAGAAGGAGGGGGACCCCAGAGAGGTAACAGAGCACAGTGCAGCGGGACTGAGGGGCAGTGGTAGAGCAGGGGGGACCCCAGTCAGGTAACAGGGCACGGTGCAGCGGGACTGAGGGGCAGTGGTAGAGAAGGAGGGGGACCCCAGTGAGGTAACAGGGCACAGTGCTGAGGGGCAGTGGTAGAGAAGGAGGGGGACCCCAGAGAGGTAACAGAGCACGGTGCAGCGGGGCTGAGGGGCAGTGGTAGTGAAGGAGGGGGACCCCAGGCAGTGGCAGAGCGGGGGAGGGACTCAGTAAGGTAACAGGGCACGGTGCAGGGCGACTGAGGGCAAACACCATTAAGCACTTTGGCCTGTGTACACAGGCTTTTACACTAGTTCATTAATATTTTCTAGCCCAGTACTTTCTGTCTGATCCAAAAGACACTCAAGTGAATGGTTTTTCATTAGTCTCATTGGGATTTGGCTCAGGCCTTATCACACAGATGAGCTCTGATAGCTAAGTCTACCAGCAAGACTCATGGAGAAAGGAGGACTAGAAACCTGACTGACACTGAAAGGAGAATGAAGAAAGAAAATATTGCTCTTCTTATTCCATCACTGAACTGAGATGTAGCTGAGACCTTGGCTTTGGATGGAGCTGAAGTAGCCCTGGCTTGCTTTTCCTCTGGCTGAGGTAATCCCTGTTGTATTTTGTTTGGCTCTTTACTTTTCTCTTTGAAACAAACCAAATCACAGAGGGCTTGAGGCTCCATTGAGGGCTGCAGAACCGTTGTTGCTGGGTTTAGGCGATCACAGGGTGCAGACTGTGTCAGGGAAAGCAGCTGCAGCTTCATACTATTTCTTCATTGCTCCCAGTCTTGTGCCACTGCTCAATACCAGCAGCTTTTATTGATAATATTCTCTCCATGCTCTTGTGTGACTATGTTAAGGTATTCAGGGGCTATGGTTAAAACAGCAAAAGAGGTATTTCCATTCCCTTGCTTTATGGAACAGACCTAAGGACCTCAAAGCACTTCATAACCTGTTTCCACACAGATATCCATACACAGCAATTAAGGGGACAAAGACATAATGGCAAAGCCCTATATACGAAAAAGGATATGGAAACTCTAATGTCCTCGCAATGCAAACAGGACACTCTTTGTTAAGGTGCCCTCCAGTGGGCCTTCCACCACTTCCCCACAACTCCATGATGAATTGCACAGACATATTTTATCTTACTACAAAATAGTAGTGCTTCTAAGTATTACTAAGTAGTAGTGCTTCTAAGATCAAAGCCTGTGGTTGTTGGGAATATAGGCTCTGTATTGCAAACCCATGGCTTACCATCCCCTCAAGTTTAGAGTGTGCCCACATCTGTTGATTTGAAAGTGAGTGAAACATTATCGCTAGAAAATAACATCTGTGTTTATCCGTTCAAGTTTCCTGATGTATTTGGCATCAGCAGTGTTCCAGTTATGTGCTATACTGAAAATAATTGGGAGATGTGTGTAGTTCAGGGGTCTCAAACTCAAATGACCACAAGGGCCGCATGAGGACTAGTGCATTGGCCCGAGGGCCGCATCACTGACATGCTCCCCACTCGTAGCCCCTCCCTCCCGCAAACTGCTATGGTGTGGGGGGGGCACTAGGAAGCATGGCGGGCCACAGGGAAGGGCTTCGCGGGCCACATGTGGCCCCCGGGCCGCATGTTTGAGACCCCTGGTGTAGTTGGTCAAATAGTGTAAAACAGGGGTCGGGAACGTATGGCTCGCGAGCCAGGTGTGGCTCTTTTGAGAATTTCATCTGGCTCGCAGAAAATTTTCACCGGCCCGCAGGCTCTGTTCTAAAATCAATAATATGCGGCCCGCCAGCACTGTCGCCAACCAGTGCGCGGAGCCGCAGCCGGAGGAGAGGGGCGGGGTCAGTAAGAGGCGAGCGGGGGGGGGGGAGAAGAGCGGAGGCGGAGCCGGGGCCGGGGCACGAGGCGAGGCGAGGCGGAGCCGGGGGAGAAGAGCGGAGGCGGAGGCGGAGCCGGGGCCGGGGCACGAGGCGAGGCGAGGTGGAGCCGGGGGAGAAGAGCGGAGGCGGAGCCGGGGCACAAGGCGAGGCGAGGCGAGGCGAGGCGGAGCCGGGGGAGAAGAGCGGAGTCGGAGCCGGGGCCGGGGCAGGAGGCGAGGCAAGGCAAGGCAAGCCGGGGGAGGGGGGGAGTGAGAGCACGGCCGGAGCAGGGGGAGGAGAGCGTGGCCAGAGCAGTGGGGGGGGGAGGGAAGAAGAGCGAGAGCACGGCTGGATATTTATTATATGGCTCTTACTGAAATATTTTTCCAAATATTTTGCTTTCATGGCTCTCTGAGTCAAAAAGGTTCCCAAACCCTGGTGTAAAAGTTTGTTTATGAACAGTTTTCGGAATTAAAAACTTTATTAGGCACTGATGGGGAACATTTATTTGACCAAAAAAAATTCCATGCAAATGTTCATAAACATTACACATTTGTGATTATTCAAAAAACAAAAATTGTTTCCCCACAAACTGAAATTTGTTTCTGACAAAAGTCAAAGTAGCTCATAAATGTTAAGCTAGTCAATCAAGGAACAGAAATAGCAGCACCGTGTGACTTAGGAGGTGACCAATCACAAATTCGGTATAAGGCAGGGGTCTCAAACTCAAATGACCACGAGGGCCGCATGAGGACTAGTGCACTGGCCCGAGGGCCGCACCACTGACACACACCCTTGCTGCCCCGGCTCCGCCCCCACTCCACCCCTTCCAAGAGGTCCCACCCCTGCCCCACCTCCTCCTCTGAGCACGCAGCTCCCCATTCCCTCCTGGAAAGCGCTAGGCACCACCAACAGCTGTTTGGCAAACAAAGCAAGAGCAATATAGGAAGTCCAGAGCTAGAAACACACGCGGCCCAGCCAGGCAGCAGAGAAGCCTCCACTTCTGGCCCCTCCGTCCTGCAAACTGCTATGGGGGGGCTGGGGGGGAGGGGGGACGCCAGGAAGCTTGGCGGGCCGCAGGGAAGGGCTTTGCGGGCCGCATGTGGCCCCCGGGCCACATGTTTGAGACCCCTGGTATAAGGAATTCTGATTAGTTGCCCAAATACTTTCTATGAACGAGTCACTTAAAGTTCTTAGACCCAAGTATGTTTGTAAAAATGATTTATAGAACTAGATTAAATACATAACAAATTTGTAACCAATTTAATTTGACTGCCCAGCTAATTTATTAATAAAAAGCATCAAACGTGTTTGAATAAATTGCTAACTTTGAATTGTATAACTAGCCCTATTGATGTGCCTGCTTTCGGAGGGCAGATTTTGGCTCTGGATAATATTTCCTCACTCATTTAAAACTCAACAGTCATCCAAAGGAAAAGCTCTAGCTGTTTCTTTCTGGCAGGATAAAAAGGTTGTGAGTTCACATTGGCACCAGGGACTGCAGTGAGAACTGCCTAGATGCCTGCATCAAGTCCAAAAAAAAAAAAGAGGTCAACAACAACTCCAGTCAGTTAGGAATGACCAATTTAATTTGACATGAGTCCTGGGGATTGAAAGATTTGGCCAGGCCGCCTCTCCTTGGCAGCTCAGCTAAAAGCATGCCTCAGACACACTGATTCCTGGCAAGGCTTGTCTGCTCTATTGATTGACTCCTCCCATAATAATCAAAAAGCAGCCAAACAGGATGCAGAATAGTGTTTAAAAATCATACTTACTCTCCTTAGCTCGTTTTCTTCTTCCTAGTAGAAACATCCTGGTTTATTCTATAAACTAAATCCTTACTCCTCTGATTTAGATATAGAATTTAATCTGGCAGAAGGGGAAGGTAGTAAGGGAGAATAAACCACCTGGTTTAAATGATTGACAATATGGGGTTGTGGTTTGCTCCAGAGCAGTGGTTTTCAACCTGTGTTCCACGGACCCTGGGAGTCCATATACTGGATCTAAGGTTTTCAAAGAGGTCCGTACCTCCATTCAAAAATTTGAAGGGGTCCACAAATAAAAAAAATGGTTGAACACCACTGCTCTAGAGTCAACCACTTGACCACTGTGCAGTTAACCAGGGTGAAGGAGCAATGCCAAAGGGATGGCTAAGGAGAGTACATTAGAACCAAGAGAGTGAGGGTAAAAATAATAGCAAAAACGAGAAGTCCTTGTGACACCTTAGAGATTAGCACATTAATTTGGGCATAAGCTTTCGTGGGCTAAATGACTGGTGACTGATGAAGTGGATTTTAACCCACGAAAGCTTATGCCCAAATAAATGTGTTAGTCTCTAAGGTGCCACAAGGACTCCTGGTTGTTTTTGCCAATAGAGACTAACATGGCTACCCCTGTGAAACCCGTCACCATGCAAGGTAAAAATTATAAATACCTGGCAAATGTTTTTCCTCCAGCTTTTTGTAGTGAGGTGTAACCCAGTGGTGAGGGTGTGTTATGGGTCTCCTGAGGTGTCTGCAGATGTGAGTCCATGACAGCCACTAGCTAGGAGGCAGTGGCTCTTTAGCTCAAGCTGTACAGACTTATACTTTTAGTTCTGGAGATCTACAGTCCAAGAAGGTAGCTCTCACATAGTTCAGTCTTGTCCAGCATTTGAACCTGGAACCTCTTGCATAGAAAATGCACTATTCTGGAGCAATGCACTGAGGAAAGTTAGAAATTGCAAAGTTTGCTGGAAAACTGCTTCATGCACTGGTATTTTCTGTTACTGTTTCACTGCTCCTCTGCTTTTTAAAATAAAAACCCTTCTACCTGAGACAAAACACCTTTGAAATTAGAGTCACCTGCTTAAATAATATGCATATATATAATTCATTTCAAAATTCAAAAGCCTTCACACTGGTGACATTATGAACCTGTAATTGCAGGGCTGTAAAATGCTGCAAAGATGTTTGAGCCAAATTCTGCTCTCAGTTAAGCTAGAAATGCAGAATAACTTGACTGAACCTCAGTGGGCCAAATTCTACTTTCATGTACACTACTGACATTGCTGTAGTGAGTCTGTATTTCCAACAGTCGGAGTAAATTCACCCATGTGCAGAAGCAGAATTGGCACAAAGCCAACTACTGCTTGTCAGCACCACTTACATCCAAAAGAAAGTGTTTGAATGCTGCTTAACTAATGCACAGGACTTATGTTGAGCCTCTTCCAGGGGGTGTATTTTACTCTCTGAGCAGAATTTGACCCAAGGGAACTGTTCAGGCGAGCATGGCAAGCAGGACTTAACGCTTATTTTGCAAAGCAAGCACAGTGAAAATTGGTAGGAAAAATAAATAATCAAATATGTGGGCCACAGCATTCGAACAAAGCCTGTTCCCTTGTTCATTCCAAGATCCACATGCATGCAGGATTCTATGCAAAGCAGGCTTAATCTGCAGGGTGTTTTGCATTTTCAATAAAAGGAGTGAAATGAAAAAGGAAGAGTTTTTCTCCATATTAGCTATAAATGTCACCATAAATAAGGCACCTATTAAAATGTTTGTATGCCATGTTAGGGTGATTAGCCCTCTGCAAAAAGAAGAATGTTCCAATGCTGGGTATTTCCAGAGCAAGCCTCCAGATTCTCCATTTAGCTAAACCCTGGCTCGATGGTCACAGTCATGTGCTCTCAAAAACCAGCAGTACTTTGCCGTTAGGATTGCAGCCCTTCCCGGGCAGTGAAGTGAGAGACCTAGCAGAAGTTTGGGGTTGTTTTAGCTTTAATGCCTTACTTAAGCTGTAACATGCCACAAACAAAACACTTTCCCATTGCCGAAGCAGCAGCCCATGAAATCCTGCGCCCCCCCTCTCATTTGTATAAACAATTTCATGCCCTCGAATCTATGGTGGAGGGTCGGTGCTATTCCCCACTCTAGCAGACTACAAAGACAGTAAATAAGCCACAGGAGCAATTCCCCCCATGTGTGGACAGCGTAAGGCTGACATAAGCAGCCCTACGGTGGCCTGAGGCTGCTCCTACTTACACCAGGGGCCAAAAGCACCTAAGAATGCAGGCTCTGCAAAGGGGCTGTAAAGCCACGTGTCTTCTCCTTTCCCTGGAGTGCACCACATGACCTGGGCGAGAAACTGTGCTGAACATCTTAGAATCCCAGCACAGAAAGAAGGCAGCTAAGATCGCTTCAAGCCATCTTTTGGCCTTTTATTATATGGGGCTGCTTTGGAGACTGGAGGGGGCCCCAAGGCAGCTTAGGCAGCCCTGGGGAATCTGTCTTATGACATGTCTCGCTGGGCTGCCCCCAGGGGTTGCAGCATTCACTGCAAGCTCTGCAGCGCTGGTGTCAGGCCCACCCTGCCATATCCCTCCTGCCCCAGCACACCCATGTGCCAAGGCTTGCAAGGGGCATCCTTGAAGGGCAGCCTTATGGCTATCTACCACCATGCCTCTACTGGGAGACTCCTCCCCCAGGGGGATATGGGGGGCTAAAAGCTTCTTTACACTGCTCCAGCCCTTTTACCTCGAATAAAGGGGCCGGAGTCAGTGTGTGTCTCTTATCCCTTGTTCTTAGAGACTTAGTAGGTTGGACCTCAAATTATGTTACACTGTCTCAGATGAAGCCAAATTCTGCTTTCATTTACACCCCTGTATCTCTGGAATACCTGCATCAAACTGAATTTTAGTGCATGGTGTTCTGAAACAGTTAAGGAAGATGAACAATAGTGTTAATAGTAACTTGTATGATAGCTTCTATTGAAAAGCTGATAGAGCAAGGTGCTGAGTGCCCTCATTTTTCAGCTAAATCTAGGGAGGGTGATTCTCCTTTGCACTTTCCTGGATCTGGTCCTACAGGCTTGATCACCTATCCATGAAACTCACTAGGAGTTTTGGGTTAGATTTTGATCTCTGGTTTGATGAGCTGTGTAAAAAGTCCGCATGGATGTCCTGCTGTACTATATGCACCCAGGATATATTGCTTTTATTGCATCTGGTATGCCAGTCTCGAATGGGAGGATGCAAATAAACTGGTCAGTATCCCAGGAGAGCACCAGTTTTGCATAGAAGCTGCTAGCTCCTCAATTGCCAAGATTACTCTGTTTTTTGGTATGCCTGTAGCTTTGTCAGGTTTGAATCTCCTTTAAGCTGAGCACCCTTGACTCCCATAAAGGTCAATAAGAAATGAGGGTGTTGACTGTGCACCAGGATGAGATCTGAACAAAATCATACTCTTAGAATGATACTAATATACCACTACTACTGTATACTAGACTGAGGTGGAGCCCAATCTGCCAATGCTTACTCATTGAATTGGTCCATTGGCCTCAATGGAGAAAGTCCTGTTGACTTGACTGTGGCAATATTATTTCTGACCATAAGGTTTAATATGAGCAAGTTTCAGAGACTAAGCGAGTCTGAGTAAAAAAAGGACACACTTTATTTATCTACAAGGCAGTACATTGTCATATCAAAAATTAAGTGCAGAGGAAGCTGCACCAAATGCTATTAAGGCAGCAAAGTCAGAGTCTTATTAAAAACAAAAACAATCAGTGTTCTTGCCATATCGGTAGAGGTTTGGTACGGCAGTATAAAGAACCATACATTTAAAAGAACCTGATTCAGGACGTGAAACCCAAGTTAGGGAACAATTAGGCTAAACATGGAACGAAACAGACAACATGAACAAGACAGCGTTCTCCCAAACATATGAAGGTGCAATGCATGCTTTTACAAACCAATGTGAAACAAAACATAACCAGACAAAAAATTTTAAAAAATCTCCCAGGAACAGTGTTCAAAATTTTGCTTATAAAAAAAGGGGGTGGGGGAGTAAATATATAAAAAAATAAAATAAAAAGGTCTGAAATGCTAGTGCATAGTCAATTAGCTAACACCAAAGTTTTTCTTTCCATATAAAGCTCTACTGCCCCTTTTACACTAGCAGCACGTCTACATGCTAAAGTCCATAGCAGCAAAACACAGTATCCATTTGGCATTTACAAAATTAAATTACTGAATAAAAATATAATTTGTTCTCATAAATCTATGTTTCATACAGTAATAATTTTTAAAGCAAGCTAATAAAAATCCCCCCAAAACAAAAACACACAATGTATAAGTGGTCTAGAACCATAACAAAATCAAATAGTACTTCAAACGGTATGGATTTTTGAGCATTCACAATCTTGATCAGTTTCCCCCTTTGTATAGACTAGCGTTTGTAGTAATGCTTTTTTATTGCAGTATTTTATACCAATGCATTTTGTTCAGTGATTTAGAATAAAACTGTCTGAGTACCTGCTCTTTATAAAAAAACCCACGTCTCATCACTGAAATAACAATACTGGTGTATTATGTCTGCTTGATCTGAAAAAGTACAAAAAAAACCACTTGATTTTTAAAAGTCTGCATTAAGATAACTGATTAAAATTCAATACCTAATAATTTAGGCAAGTGTCATTTATTTTTAAAAAATCCTGTTAAGTTGGGTGAAATCCAACAAGAATATGCTCAGTGACTAAATGCACTATGTGCTGCTCCCAACTGTTGTACCACAACAAAAATATGTTCTTCTCCCATTCGTGAAAAGTTTTCATGTAGAGGAATGGTGAATTCCAGGTCAACTTGAAGTGTTTTGAAAACCATAATGCTTGTCTGTAGACCCTTTACATGACCAGAGTCCGGGCTGAGAATGCATTCATGTATTTGCGTGCCTGTTCGGTAAGGATCATTTGATCCTCTATCTTCCCACAGGATGCTGATTCCCAGGCATTGCTCAGATGCTACATTTTGAAAACAAGGGAGAGAAGTTAGGGTCTGGTAGAATATTATTTATTTTTTTGTATCATGGTAGCACCTCCAAGCCCCAACTCAGATCAGGCCCCAGGGTGGTAGACACTATACAAACATACTTGGAGACAGTCCCCCGCCCTGAAGAATGTAATCTTAATTAGACAAGATATACAAAGGAAATATTATTCCATTTTACAGATGGGTAACTGAGGCAGAGAGAGAGATTAAATGATTTACGATCAAACAGGCAGAGCAGGGAATGGAACTCAAATCTCCTGACACTTAGAAAGCTATCCTTCCTCAGTACAAGAGGATCTTCAGAGTTCCCTTCTCTTGCCTTTCTAGTAAAGGCTTAACTAGAGATGTTCTTTTCAGGGTCACCCTAACAGATTTAAAAACTATGGGTGCCCTTACATTCCAGCTGGATTTTTATTCTATAAAGATAGATTCTAGCTGCTTCTGCACCCCTCAACCAGATTTGATGATCATGATGGCAGCTAATAAATAATTCAACCTTCTTAGCCACTTTTACCTATGTGTAGTGATTAGCATATACCCAGTCGTAGATCCACTTTAGCAAAAAGGAAGAGGAGGAGGAGAACTGGCTTTCAGCAGAAATAACATGCTAATTATATTTAAGATATTTCAGTTCTTGTATTATTTAGAGGCATTGGAGACTCTCTATTCAGTACAGTGTTACACTGAGATAAACACTTCCACTCTGAGAGCTGTGCACAATGTGTTTGTTTACTCACTATACAGGTGAAATGTTTTTCATTGGCTTGAGTCATAAGAAGTGTAGGAATTTCAGCTCCTGGAATTTACTAACACACACACACATTTTTCCTCTGATCTATTTTTGTTGTTCAGGGCAATTTACCATCTAAACACAACTGCATTATTAAGGCAGTGCTAGCCATAAACATTTCCATGTGTTCCATGGAAACATCTAAACATAATTACTTGATTCAAAATTGTTTGCTAAGACGGGAATTGTCCTGTTGTTGACAAGTTGGTGTATCTCCTGATTGCCTGAAGATCTAAAAGTGTGGCCAAATCAGCAGAAACAAACATGAATTCGCCTTTGCCTGCAACATGCAGCATCTTGTACATTTCAAGATCCACGCTGCTCAATTACATGGTCATTATCTCCCCTAATTCTAGGACTCTAGCTTAAAGCATCTGCTGTTTAAGGTACTTATTTTGGCCTACATAATAGGCTCCTTAGTCTCTAACCTGAATTTATATAGAATCTCATTCCAACTGGGAACAATGTTGTTCGAGACGCATTTAGGTTTGATGTGGAAAGCCATGGAACCCAGTATATAATCTGAACAATTATATAAATGTGTTATCCTAGGTAACATTTAACAAATATCCCCAATAAAAAACTTTGCTGTGCAGGGTGCTGTACAAACACATAGGCAGACATACTCCTTGCCCAAAAGGGTTTACAATTCGAAAGAGAGCGAATAAATGACTAGTGGAGGGAAAGGGATACAATACATAGGCAGTGTGATCGGGTCCAGGCTGGTGCACATCATATTAGAGTTTTCTTTATATGTGGATTTTTCTTTTTTAATTTATTTTTTGCGTTTGCCCATTTATTCTTAGATTCCAAATGTTGGGTCTGATCCTACAGTCTTTTTGCATGCAAAACTCCCACTGACTTCCAATAAAGTCCCACACCCAGAAAGAGTGCTAGGTCAGACATGAAATCATGAGGCTCTGCATGTATCTGTGGAGAGACATGTCATAGTTCAATCCAACCTCATCTTGTCATGCACCTTGTGGTGTGACTCCATCTAGATTACACACCACAGCCAAAAAGCAGGTGTGATGGTGTGACATACTTTTCACTTCACAGACGTGCATGTAACATGCCACAAGATGTGCAACTTCCTTGTTTTAGGTAAACAGCTTTCAGTGTACAATTTTCAGAAGCACCTAAGTCATTTAGAAGCTTGTTATATTGACTTTCAATGGGATTTAGGCACCTAAGTGACTTAGTTATTTGTGACATTTTTACCCCCCCACATTTCTGGATTCTCTCACAAAAGGGTCAAATTAATCTCTGGTGTAATGCCAGTGATTTTATTACAATGTCAAATTTGGCCTCTAGTAAATCGTTGATAGAAAATTTTCTCCTGTTTGATCATTCCAGAAGTCTGAGATTTTAAATGACAAAAGTGTGTGTCCATTTTCTTTATAAGCTTCCGAAGCTTCAATGTGCTGGTCTACAAAAGTGGGTTCAGTCTTCCTTTAAATAGCTGAAACATATGGCAACAAGATTCCATCTGTCACAAGCTGACAATTTTTTAAAAATGGAATGAAAATCATGCGGAGAATGTCCCAATTTTATAGACTATTCTTGGGTGTCCGGAATTTTTACATTGGGGTCTTTGCATTAAGAAATGTATGTATTAAAAAAAAACATGTATCCTGCCATCTCCATATCTCAGCAGGCTGCTACATGTCTGTTATTCCACTTAAAGACATTAAATAACATTTTCACCACACCGGCCTTTATTTATGTGAATGACTAGATGGAAGAACCCAATGTAACTGTACAAAACCCTACTTTTGGTGTCTGCTATCTCCCATGCCACAATGAGGAAGCAGAGTTGCATGAGGCACAAAAAGATTGAGGGGTAGAGGAGAATTTAGTGGATCCACAACATGCATCAGTTTAAAGTGACTTATGTCTATATACCGAGCTCACATGAAGGCAGAAGTTGGCTTTTAATATGTTTTCTATCTGTACTAGAAATATAGACTTCATTAATCCCCCCCTCCGCACACACACAAAGTACCCCTGAAGAGCCAAATTCTTTAGTCCGGTTTAAGTCAGTATGAGTTTTGGTTGAATAATGGACCACAGAATTTGGACCAAAGTACCAGTGTGATTTCTATTAAAGTTTTCACTCTGGTCATTTGGAATTCAGATAATGTTTTAAGAAAGTTAGAACAAGCCCCTGACAAAGCACAATGCCTTTGCTCTGCCAGCCTCGCAGCTCACTTCTGGAGACATGTGTTAAAGTCATCTGAACTCAAGCCACTCTACTTCCACTCTTGGCACAGATCGTTAGGTCTCACAACCCAGGCACAGCACATTTCCGGATGTGAATATAAAAGTCCAAGAAGCCAACTTGTGAAGAGGGAAAAGCAACTTGGACACTGAGAAGCACAATGAATGGTTCTTTCCATGCCACCAGATCAGCAAAAGTGTCAACGGGGCTCAGTTGCAAGAGAATTTCAACATGAGTGCAGAAAGCAGAGCTTAATATTCACATTAAAAGAAATGGGCAGGGGTTGAGCAGAAAGCTAGAGACAAAGGAAACAGGTCAGAACCAGACATTAAAATACACCTTTTAGAGAGCCCTCATCACCTTCTCTGTTTCGGAGCTCACTTAACCATGCCTTACATATGCAAAACTGTTGCCATCAATAGGAGTTTTGCTGCACAAAGATTAAAGGATTGGGCCCATAATAGGAAGCTTTAAGATACGATCCATAGCCCACTGAAATCTAATAGGCTTTGGATCAGGCCTTTAAGTCTGCATATGGGTAAGAATTATTTCAGTCTTCTGTTACCAATATTTCCGTAGTAGTATTTATGTTCTTTCACTGACATTTTCCCCCCTCTTTAAATTAGAATAATGGAAAAAAATCAGAATATGTTTGCTACTGTGAGTTCCCATACAATTAGAGACCTGTGGTACAATTCTAGCCATGTCATTCTCCTTGGTTCATTTTTTTGCATCAGTAATCCTACCAGCACATCCTTCTCTTGGCAGAAGAATTATCTCACTTATCCTGTAACGTGCCCACAGCTGCCCCAGGCAGAAGTGAACTGTAAACAAACTGTTAAAGCTTTAACTGGGATATCCAGTTAAAGCACTTTAAATAAAAACTTGGATCATTTAAAAAAAAACAGAACAGTAAGGCAAGACAAGGCTGTGCAAAGGTGCTTTTCTGACAGGACTAGCCTTTCTGCACCCAGAGTATGAATTGCCTTATATTATGCTGTCTGTATATTTTTAACCTGTTCTTTCAGCATTACCACACTATACCTGCTGAGAATGGTACTCGCAACAAGCAGTTCTGTAGTCACATAATACAGAGCTACTACACTGATGGAAATATAACAATCTTTGGGCAAAGGCATGTATTGGAAGATGTATTTAAAATTCCCTGGAACAGATTCTGATCTCAGTTAGGCAGTGAAAATCTGAAATTGCTTCACTGAAGTTACTGATGTTCTACTTTTGCCCAGGTGCATCTGAGCAGCATTTAGCCCAGTTGTTCTGACTTTAAAGAAACTGTCCCAGACATTCTAAGGGGTGAGACTACTGAGACTGTTTTATCCTCCTTCTCTGTTTACAAAGTATGTAGGGTACTGAGACCAATTGCAACCTCTACGGATATTTTATGGCTGAGTTCCAGCATGCCATTAGAAGAGGGGTTACAGTAGAAATGCAGAGCTCCTTACTTAATAGTAACAGCAGAATAGATGCCCTAATAAAGCATTTCCCTATCAGAACATAATACCCATCAAATATAACCATAAGCTTCCCTATTTTATCAGTATTTGGAACCAAAGCATGTTTTCACTAGCTATTTATCAGTTCCATGTGAAGATTAATGTGGATGTCAAGTTACTGTAAACCAATTCTACTTCATTTGCTTAGGGAATAATCAGTTCTAATTTGCTTAAGTAGCAGCAATAAAACAGCACTAAGGATAGGTCTACCCTGCAAGTAAACACCCATGACTGAACCATGTCAGCTGAATTGGGCCTGCGGAGCTATAAAATTGTGATGTAGACACTTGGGTTCTGGGTGAAACCTGGGCTCTGGGACCCTACGGGCTGTAGCCTGAGCCTGAACATCTACACTGCCCCACAGCCAAAGCCCGACATGTCCAAGTCAGCTAACATGAGCCAGCCACAGATGTTTAACTGCAGAGGAGACATTAGCTCTTACTGGGGCACTGAACAACCCCCTCCCCAACTTGGTGTTCTTCCAATTGTAATACTAATAAATGGAGACGAACCTATCTCCTAGAACTGGAAAGGTCATCAAGTACAGTCCCCTGCAGGACCAAGTACTGTCCCCCAACAGATTCTTTTGCCTCAGATCTCTAAATGGCCCCCTCAAGGATTGAACTCACAACCCCAGGTTTAGCAGGCCAATGCAAAAACCACTGAGCTATCCCTCCACCCCAACTGTACAGCTAAGTAGCCCACTCTTGCTAAATAATATAAAATATCAAGGCCTTTTATTACAGTAAACCCTCGATTTAACGGACCCCTATTTAACGGACTTCGGATGCAACGGACAAAATTTCCCGATGCATCCGAAATCCGTTATAGGGGGCTGCCGGCTCCTGCCCCGGGGAGCCGGGCAGGAGCTGTCAACCCGGCTGCCCGGATACCCGCAGAGGGGAGCCGGGCGGCCGGGTTGACAGCTCCCGCCTGGCTCCCCGCAGCGGGGAGCCAGGCGGGAGCTGTCAAACCCCCCCCCAGGAGCCAGGCGGGCGGCGGGCGGGAGCGGGGGGGTTGACAGCTCCCGCCTGGCTTCCCACTGCAGGGGAGCGGGGGGAGGGCTTTGACAGCTCCCGCCGGGCAGGCTGACAGTTCCCGCCGGGCTCCCCGCAGCGGGGAGCCAGGCGGGCGGGCTGAAACGGAGCCGGGCGGGGGAGGGGGCGGGGCTTTGACAGCTCCCGCCGGGCTCCCCGCAGCGGGGAGCCCGGCGGGCGGGCTGACAGTTCCCGCCGGGTTCCCCGCAGCGGGGAGCCTGGCGGGCGGGCTGACAGTTCCCGCCGGGTTCCCCGCAGCGGGGAGCCTGGCGGGCGGGCTGACAGTTCCCGCCGGGTTCCCCGCTGCGGGGAGCCAGGCGGGAGCTGTCAACCCCCCCAGGAGCCAGGCGGGCGGGAGGGGGGGGGGGGGTTGACAGCTCCCGCCTGGCTTCCCGCTGCAGGGGAGCCGGGCGGGGGGGGGGCTTTGACAGCTCCCGCCGGGCTCCCCGCAGCGGGGAGCCCGGCGGGCGGGCTGACAGTTCCCGCCGGGTTCCCCGCAGCGGGGAGCCTGGCGGGCGGGCTGACAGTTCCCGCCGGGTTCCCCGCAGCGGGGAGCCTGGCGGGCGGGCTGACAGTTCCCGCCGGGTTCCCCGCTGCGGGGAGCCAGGCGGGAGCTGTCAACCCCCCCAGGAGCCAGGCGGGCGGGAGGGGGGGGGGGGGTTGACAGCTCCCGCCTGGCTTCCCGCTGCAGGGGAGCCGGGCGGGGGGGGGCTTTGACAGCTCCCGCCGGGCTCCCCGCAGCGGGGAGCCAGGCGGGCGGGCTGACAGTTCCCGCCGGGTTCCCCGCTGCGGGGAGCCAGGCGGGCGGACTGACAGCCCGGCGGACGGGAGGGGGGGGGTTTTGACAGCTCCCGCCCGGCTCCCCGCAGCGGGGAGCCTGGCGGGCGGGCTGACAGTTCCCGCCGGGCTCCCCGCAGCGGGGAGCCAGGCGGGCGGGCTGACAGTTCCCGCCGGGTTCCCCGCTGCGGGGAGCCAGGCGGGCGGACTGACAGCCCGGCGGACGGGAGGGGGGGGGTTTTTGACAGCTCCCGCCGGGCTCCCCGCAGCGGGGAGCCTGGCGGGCGGGCTGACAGTTCCCGCCGGGTTCCCCGCTGCGGGGAGCCAGGCGGGAGCTGTCAACCCCCCCAGGAGCGAGGCGGGCGGCGGGCGGGAGCGTTTGACAGCTCCTGCCGGGCTCCCCGCAGCGGGGAGCCAGACGGGAGCTGTCAACCCCCCCCCAGGAGCCAGGCGGGCGGGAGCGGGGGGGGGGTTGACAGCTCCCGCCTGGCTTCCCGCTGCAGGGGAGCCGGGCGGGGGGGGCGCTTTGACAGCTCCCGCCGGGCTCCCCGCTGCGGGGAGCCAGGCGGGCGGGCTGACAGTTCCCGCCGGGTTCCCCGCTGCGGGGAGCCAGGCGGGAGCTGTCAACTCCCCACAGGAGCCAGGCGGCCGGGAGCGGGGGGGGGGGGGGGAGTTGACAGCTCCCTCCTGGCTTCCCGCTGCAGGGGAGCCGGGCGGGGGGGGGGCTTTGACAGCTCCCGCCTGGCTTCCCGCTGCAGGGGAGCCAGGCGGGGGGGGGGGCTTTGACAGCTCCCGCCGGGCTCCCCGCAGCGGGGAGCCAGGCGGGCGGGCTGACAGTTCCCGCCGGGTTCCCCGCTGCGGGGAGCCAGGCGGGCGGACTGACAGCCCGGCGGACGGGAGGGGGGGGGTTTTGACAGCTCCCGCCGGGCTCCCCGCAGCGGGGAGCCCGGCGGGAACTGTCAGCCCGCCCGCCGGGCTCCCCGCTGCGGGGAGCCCGGCGGGAGCTGTCAAAGCCCCCCCCCTTGCGGGAAGGAGGGGGGAGTTTGACAGCTCCCGCCCAGTAAAACCTCTATATAAGGGACTAATTCGGGTGAGGGGGTGTCCGTTAAAGCCCAAAGTCCTGTTATTTAATTATTTTTTAAAAATATTAAATAACGGACTTTCGGATTTAACGGACACCCCCTCGCCCGAATTAGTCCGTTAAATCGAGGTTTCACTGTATTATAATACTGATTATATCAATGTTAGGAACAAGTTGGTGATGATAGGAATCCTATTTCAGGCAAAATTCACATGAAAGTTTTCCTGGGTAAGGATAACGGGACAAACACTGACCAACTGTCAAATTTTGTCCCCCAGTAAAGACTTCAGGATTTCCCCTTTAGATTTTTCTTCCCCCTTTAGATTACATTTTTTCAATTCAAAGCTCAACTCATAATGCTGCAATGGCCTCTCTGCTGCCATGTGCCTGTCTGTACCCCTTCCGTGGTCTCTGAAAGCTGCATGAAGGAACCACAGCTGTTAAGGCAGCAGTCACCACTGATGCATTTGGCACCTAAGCTCCGCTGAGCAGAGAGAACACTGTTGCACAGACTCATTGTCCCCTGACTTCTGACCTCTTCGGCTTTGCACAACTGAAGGAAGCAAGGGCGCCTGTGTATCAGCCCTATGGACAGGGGGGGGGGGGGGCTACCTAACTAGCAGAAAACATACTAGACGTTATGGCCACATTTCCCTTCCACACAAAGTTCAACCCTTCTAGTGGGATTAGGACTGTTCTGATCCCCTGCTTCACTCTGAGAAGAGGGGGAAACATATGGTCTTATGATCCCAATATCCCCAGAAAGCCAATCACCAGCAGTTCTCCACATAGATCTCTGCCGCAAGCTAGATATGCTGTCTCATGTGTCTGTGTTTCACTTCCTAGCCTAACTTCAATGTGCTGTAAGAAACTCTACAAAATGAAAAAGGAGAAAATTAAAGATCCTTTCAACTCATAACAATGGCCCTTGGAGAAGATTAACAAGGCCCCAAAGTAGAAGTAACTATGTTTTTAACTTGCATTAAAAGAAAATTAAGATTGTGACATAAACCATTGAAAGTCAGGAAATTCAAACTGAAGGGTGTCAGTCTGTGGTTAAAAAGAGGAAAGTGATGGGAGCTAAAGGTTTAAGAATGTGCTATTTAAACATGCAGGACTTGTACAACGTGTAGTTTCCTTTTGTTATTTCTAAACAAAACAATTTTTTTAGAAGTTTTATATTTTAAAATGGCTGCTGTGAGGTGATGTGTTTTGCCAGAGTGAGGACTGCAGGACTGGGTGTGCACTCTATGATTTAGCCTGATTTTCTTTCCCTGGTATTGTATATTTTGCGATCGTTCTTATCTGATAGACTACTAGTGGATATGTTAGTCTACTGGGTGACTACATAAATGTTCTTTAAAAGCATGTGTATTACACTTGAACAGCCAAATCTAAAAGTCTTTACAGAACCAGACTTTACTCTGACAAAAATCCTACTGAAGTGAATTGGTTTGCCTGGGTAAGGACTTATCCCAAAGTCTTATCTCTTGAAATCCTTACTCAGGCAAAACTCCATTTGCAGTTAAATGGAAATTTACCAATCACATAAAGCCCAAACACAGTACACTCTGAATAGCCTGGGGGACATCCGATGCTTTCAGATAACTGGGTGTTTGGATAACTAAGGTGTTGTTTGAGCTAGGGTCTAGCTTCAGGCTGGGCAGTAAAGGTTCAAGTACAGCTACTTTAAAGTGGCTCATAGAACTCTTCCTGAAGACTAGTTATCAGTGGCTCACAATCAACCTGGAAGGACATATCAAGTGAGGTCCTGCAGGGATCAGTTCTGGATCCGGTTCCCTACAGTATCTTCATCAATGATTTAGATGATGGCATAGAGTACAATTATATAGTTTGTGGATGATACCAAGCTGAGAGGGTTGCAAATGCTTTGGAGGATAGGATTAAAATTCAAAATGATCTGGACAAATTACTTCAAACCATTTCTCCAAATAGGATGAAATTCAGTAAAGATAAATGCAAAGTACTCAACTTAGGAAGGAACAATCAATTGCACACATGGGAAATGACTGCCTAGGAAGGTGTATTCCAGAAAGGGATCTGGGGGTCATAGTGGATCGCAAGATAAATACAAGTCAACAGTGTAATGCTGTTGCAAAAAAGCAAACATCATGTTAGGATGTATTAGCGGGAATATTGTAAGCAAAACATGATATGTAATTCTTCTGCTTTACTCTGTGCTTATTAGGCCTCATCTGGGTATTGTGTCCAGTTCTGGGTGCCATATTTCATGAAAAATGTGGACAAATTGGAGAAAGTCCAGAGGAGATCAACACAAATGATTAAAGGTCTAGAAAACATGACCTATGAGGAAAGATTGAAAAAAACTGGGTTTGTTTAGTCTGGAGAAGAGAAGACTGAGGGAGGGACATGGTAACAGTTTTCAAGTACATAAAAGGCTGTTACAAGGGGAGAGAAAAATTGCTCTCCTTAACCTCTTCAAGATAGGACAAGAAGCAAGGAGCTTAAATTGCAGCAACGGAGGTTTAGGTTGGATATTAGGAAAAACTTCCTAACTGGGAAGTTAAGCACTAGAATGAGTTGCCTACAGAAGTTGTGTCATCTCCATCACTGGAGATTTTAAGGATCAAATTAGACAAACACCTGTCAGGGATGGCCTAGCTAATACTTAGGCTATGTCTACACTGGAGAGTTTACAGTTGCACCGCTATACTGATGCAGCTGTGCCGCTGTAAGATCACTCGTGTAGTTGCTCTATGTCGATGGGAGAGAGCTCTGCCATCAACGTAATTAATCTATCCCCAATGAGCGGCAGTAGTTAGGTTGGCATGAGAAGGTCTCCTGCCAACAGAGTGGTGTGCACATTACCGCTTATGCAGGCATAATTTGTGTCACTCGGGGCTAGAACATTCGTATCCCTGAGCAACATAAGTTTTGCCAACGTAAGTGGTAATCTAGGCATAGCCTTAGTCCTGCCTTAAATGCAGGGGACTGGACTAGAAGACCTTCCCTTTCAGTCCTGCGATTCTATGATTACTAGTAAACCTACCTAGAGAGATAACATTTAGAAAATGGAGCAGGGAGGGGAACAATGTAAGGGAAAGCTTACCGAATACAGTTATGCACTAAGAAGTTTCAACCTGTTAGAAAACATTCTATTTTTACTACATACACAGGATCCTCCTGTAGTGTATGAAATGAAATTGATGAGAGTTAAAATGTCCCTACAAGTTTGTGAGAGAAATACTGGCCCAAATTTATTGCTGATGTAAATCCACTGATGTCAACAGTTACACCAGGACTGAATTTGGTTCTTTTGTTCTTTATCTGCATGTCACTAATGCTAATTAGGATTTTTTATGAGACGCAAAGTCAAACCCCGATGCTGCATTACTATAAAATGGGTGTATTTCATCTCTGCGTGGGGGGGGGGGGGTGTTCAGGGAGAGAACAGGTAAGTCATAATAGGTAAGCATTTCTGCCTGTAGCCTCATTCTTCATTTTTATTTTATATTTGGTTTGAACACTGAATGTCTCTTTGTGAAGTATGGGGAAGAAAGAATTTAACCTTTGAACTATTGTACCAAGGTATCTTGTGTCAGCTACTTGTTTTTGTTTTTTTACTACTAGTTCTTCTTTCAGTTTCCCAGTTACTAAATATTAAGCTAAGTTATTAAGTCATTTTTTATTCCGTCCCTACTTAGGTAAAATGGCAATTTGGCCAAATCCTAAGAGGTGCTGAAAACTACCTGAGCATCCTTAATGCTCCCTGAAGTCAACAGCATTTTTGCCTGATGGAAATGTGTCAAGATTTTGTACAGCTATTAGGCCAAAGTTAGGCTGATATATTAATCTGTATATTTAGCAAAAGTCCCCACAGATACTGATCTGAAGGAGAAAAAATAGAATAAGGCCTTTGGTTGATAAGTTAATAAAGAAATGTACTTTGACAAAATAGGAAATCTAGCTTGATTTAATATTTCCAAACCCCCTAAGGAGCACAAGTACTGATTTTCAATGAGATTTCTGCTCCCATGTCATTTAGGGACTAACTTCTGCTGGTGACAGACACAAGCTTTCAAGCTACACAGAACTCTTCTTCGGGTCTGGGAAAGGTACTAAGAGCCTCAGAGCTAAGTGCAAGAGCAAACAGATAGTTTAGCAAAATTAGTTAGCACATAATCTAAGGGATCATTCAAGGTAGAGTGGCCCACTAACACCCCTGTAGTCATAGGACAAAAAGAGGGGTTAGTGGATTACAGTTTTGTAATGAGCCATAAATCCAGTGTCTCTATCCAGTCCTTTACTGTGTCTAGCAAAGTTATGAATTTAAGCTCCCTGGCTGGTCTTCTAAAAGTGTTGTGCAGGTTTCCTATTTCATTTAGGCATTTTGGAAAATATCACCCTAGAATCTTAAAATCCACTGTGGGTTTACTTTTCCATAGAAGTGTTCAGGATTTAGCTAGACACCTCTCAGTAACGCAACCTGATCCTATACATATTGGCTAGCGCAGTGGTTCTCAGACTTTTGTACTAGTGACCCCTTTCACATAGCAAGCCTCTGAGTGCGACCCCCCCCCCAATAAATTAAAAACACTTTTTAATATATTTAACACCATTATAAATCCTGGAGGCAAAGTGGGGTTTGGGGTGGAGGATGAGAGCTTGCGAACCCCCATGTAATAACCTCATGACCCCCGAAGGGTCCCGACCCGCAGTTTGAGAACCCCTGGGATAGAGTGTGCTGAGTTGTTATTTTTTTGGACAGAATGCTATTTCACCTTAAAATGCTCTTTTGTCTAAACTGGTGAAGGGGGTGCAATCCCAAAGGCGTGACAAAGTTATCAGAGGCGCGGTGGCTGTCTGTCTGCAGCAGGGAGAGCAGGCAGGAAGTTCCCAGCGGTTGGGGACAGGAAGAGAAAGCGCAGTCCTGCCGTGCCCCAGCAGCAGCCTGCTGCTCTCCCCTTTCTCAGTTCCCTGGCCACTGGGGATTCCCTGTGTGCTCTTCCTATTGCTGTCCTGACCTGGATACCTGGCAGGCCACAGCCCCGCATATTTTAAATCCCCTGGAGCCTGCAGGAACAAGAGGCTCTGGGCAGAGAGGGAAGAAGAGTGGTCTGCTCCAGTCTGTGCTGCCACAGGCACCTCTGGAGATGAAGCCAGTTGGGGTTAGGATGACCAGATGTCCTGATTTAATAGGGACAGTCCCGATTTTGGGAGTCTTTTTCTTATATAGGATCCTATTTCCCTTTCCCCCCCTCCCTCCCACACACACACCTCAATTTTTCACACTTGCTGTCTGGTCGCCACTCTGGACACAAGCTGCTCTCATTGAGTTACTTTCTTCCCCAGTTGTGGAAGAGGCCTATATGTGACTCCCACAGAGAGGGCAGCAAAAAAAATTGGGAATTTCTGGTTCATATTGAAACTTTGCACTGGCATGTGTCGATTCTGAAGAAATCGGGTTTAGAAAAGAATATGGAAAAGAAGCATTCTGATACAGTGAAAATGTTCCATTTAATTATTGGAACGGAACACTTTTGTTTTTTAAACAAATTTTCACTTAGGAATTTATTTTATATTGTTAAATGTGTATACATATTTAAAACTCAGGTTCAAAACAAACTGTTTCGATTGCCCCAAAGGAAACATTTTTATAAAAATTTGGTTTTGCAGGAAATTTCTAAATTCTTTGTTTTCATTCCAATTTGGAAAGAGAACAAATTTTAAAACTGTGGCATTTCCTGCTAGATGGACATTCTGGTTCTCACACAGTTCTACTACTGACATTAATATATTAACAACATTTGAAATGTAGAAATATGGACAGACTTATGATCTGTTAATGTACTGCTTTATACACCATAGCTTGAGCGGATTAATCAAAGGCAGATTTTGCTGCTTTGTTAAACTGTAATAAATAACCAATATTCCTATTAATGCGAATTCAAAAGTAGATTGTGTATCTGTAAAACTATTCTTAATCTGTATTTATTAAAGTAAAGGTGATTGATAAATGCTGAATCATGCTATTACTGGATAGAGAGGGACGGGAGTTGTAGTAGTGGCATACAGTAGAAAACATGCCTGAGAACTACGAACTACCGTATTTTTCGCCCTATAAGACGCACTTTTTCTTCCCCAAAACGGGGGGGGAAAAAGTTGGTGCGTCTTATAGGGCGAATGTGCGCCCCGGTTCCCCCCTCCCCGCCGCGGGCAGGCTGCCGGGAGCGTCCCGGTTCCCCCCTCCCCGCCGCGGGCGGGCTGCCGGGAGCGTCCCGGTTCCCCCCTCCCGGCAGCCCGCCCGCGGCGGGGAGGGGGGAACCGGGACGCTCCCGGCAGCCCGCCCGCGCGGCGGGGACGGGAGAGCGAGGCGCTTTTTTTTTTGGTCCGGCTTTTTTATCGAAAAACGAGGGGGCGTCTTATAGGTATGAGGTTCTAACAATGACACACTCTTTGGCACTGGGCAAATCATTTAAATATTTCTGCCTCGGTTTTCCCCATCTGTAAAAGGGGAATAATGTTATTTAGCTACCTACCTTAAAAATGAACGTTGTGAAGGAAATTTAATTAGTATCTATAAAGTGTTTTATTCTTGTTGTATTCAATTTCCTCACTTTTTACTGTTGTTTTCTAAGGGCCTGATTCAAAGAACATAGAGATCAGTGGGAAAACTTCCCATGACCTAATTGGATCAGGACCTATGTTGTTTCTTTTGAATGTTAAAGGACAAAAATTTGGCAAAATTTGGCAAAACATGCATATGTAAACACTTAATGAATCTTGCCTCATTCAAATTCAAGTAAAACATACAAACATTTAATACAGTTAAGAGAGACCAATACTAAAAGCTGGACAAAAGACTTATGGAGTTAAGAAGTTTTCAAGTGGTAGAATTAAACATGTGTCTTTGGTATCTTATTTTCATCTAAGAAAGGACTAGCTTGACTGTGCCACTCTGCTACATTATATCGTATGGAATACCACTGAATGCAGAACCAGATAAAGTGAGGCATTCCGTTTGCTAAACCTTGGTCAATTAATCTTAATATATCATTTCTTTGCACCTGAAAATTTATTAAATCAGTTTGTAAGAGACCTCTAGTATACATGTAAAAAGATATTTATATCTGAAGATCAATTACCTGCAACGGACTAGCCAATGGCCTGTTTCTAGGTACTGCAAATGTTTTGTGAATGCTTTCATCCTCTTCTGACACTGGCATCTTTAAAACGGAACTAGTAAGAAGATTCTAAACAACAACAAAAAGAAAAGGGAATATTTAGAGGAATTTTCGTAACACTAAATTTAGAAAGACCGTAAACAATATTTAAATGTTTTAAAAACAGACCCACCCCAATTGCACACTGGATAATAGTATGCCTTGTTGCATAGGGAGCTTGGGCCCCTCATCCCTGAAGCCTGATTATAGAGCAGCATTATAAAGTGTAGAGTAAGGCCCTGATACAGTAAAGCACCTAAGCATGTGCTTTACTTTAAGCATGTGAGCAATCCTAATGAACTGAATAGAACTACCTCGGAGGTTTAAGGCTAAGCCCATGCTTTGCCAGAATGGGACCCAAGTGGAAATTCTTCTCTTTTACCGGTTCTAACTCTGTGACCTAATCACTTTTCTATAGAGGCACAGCTCTCTTCCAAGTGGATACCTTTACAAAGACAGTCGGGAATGCCACACCTATTGCTGAATGCCTGCAACTCCCACTGCCTTCAGTGGGAGTCACAAAGGTCTAATTAAGACCAGAATTGCCCCTTGTCTTTCACATGTGTGTAAAATACACAAACACACAGATGGCACTACATACATAATAACCAATACTGCTCCTGTTAGGAAGTTCAAAAATAAATTGTTCTCTCTCTTGCCCTTAAGAATATTGGATTAAAAATGAAGAAAGAGTTCTGGAGTTTGGACACTTGTACGTACAGGCACATCTTCCATAGTAGATGCATGTGTGAAGAGCTGAGTGTTCAGGTTTTCCCCTTCCCAGTGATTCGAGCAAAAGAAGTTTCCAGCTTTACCTGTTGGAGAATCCACCTGGAAACAGAAAAGGAACCATGTGTTAAAAGGCAACATCAAATTCATCATGAGAATATTTATCCTTTAAGTTACTCAGCAACTGGACTGGTCTGCAGGGTACTTGAGTCCAAAGACACAGTTTAGACCTTTGCAGCAATTTTGTTCTTTACATCCAAAATTTCTTAACTACTCAATTAAAAAATAACAGATCTTTGAATATGTGCATTCAGGTATTCCCTAGTTTCACTTTCAGTTATTTATACAAGTTGCAATCCTTTTTTAAAAGTAGTGACAGAACATGTATTTTGGGGCTTCACATAAATGATAAATTAATGTAATGAGATATTTTCAAACCACCGTACTTCTAAGTCACTCTGTGTAGTTTGGTCCCCATTAGGTTATTTTATGTCCTTCACCAATATTAGAAAAAATAGTCCAAATTTCTGGACTTATTTACCTTTATAAGATGCAAATAATACACATTATAATAGCCTGAACCAATTTCCACTGGAATCAACAGAAAGACTTCCAATGAAGTCAACAGGAGATGACTTGGGTACTAACAGGTACGGCTGCATGTTGGTTACAGAAGTCATGAATTCTGTGACTTTCTGTGACCTCTGTAACCTCTGCAATGGCCAGTGCTGACTCAGGGGTTGCCTGAGCAGGGGACTCAAGGCTGGGGTAGTAGATTGGTGCGTGAGGAGGGATGCTTACCTGGGAGGGGTCTCTGGCTCCCACTGGCATGTCTCCACAGCTCCTAGGCAGAAGGCCAGGGAGCCACCGCCCCCACAGCTCCAATTGGCTGTGATTCCTGGCCAACGGGCGCTGTGCCTGGGGGCTGGCACTTGTGGCGGGAGCAGTGCGCGGCTCCCCCTCCCTCTAGGAGCTGCAGGAACATGGAGCTGGGTAGGGAGCCTGCAAGCCCCACCAACCCTTCCCCGCCCCCAAAACCAACCTCCTGAGCCAACCTCACAGCACTCACAGTTCCCAAGGCCCACCGACCCTCCTTACCCCCTGAGCACCCATGGCCCCCCAGCCCAAGTTTTAGTCCTGGGTATATAGTAAAAGTCATGGACAGATCACAAACCATGAATTTTTGTTTACTGTCCATGACCTGTCCATGACTTTTGTGAAAAATACCAGTACTAAAACACTGATAGTAGTAGTAGTAGTAATTATATAGCTCATATATTTTATTATTTAGCACAGGCACTAAGATCTTGGAATTCACCTGGAAAAAAAGACACATCTGATTGTTTGAAAATGTTTGATAGAACCGTTTGCTGTGAAACTGATATAGGTTGCCCCATGTAAAAGTTTTATGCCTTACCTCTTGTTTGATTTTCTTCACCAAAGGAATTCCACTTTCATGTATCCCAGACACAATACCAGATTCATCAGATTCTTGTTTGATAACATCATGGATGTCTTCTACAAGATGAGTTGGAGTTTGAGGCTGAAAGGAACAAAAATGTACAGTTTGTCTCAGACAACCCCTTTACACTAATACCAAAGTGACTTATCACCATTTATTTCTTACCAGCATCTTCAAGGGGCCATATTTGATTTCTTGAGCTGCAAGTGCATTTTTGAATGGAGTGGGTGTTCTGGGAGAACTCTCCAATATTGACCTCTTGATGGCTGGAGTTCTGAAACTTTAAAATCAGTGAGAGAAAAATTTTGTTACAGAGAATGTGTTTGAGCATCTTTGTTCTGACCCTATCATTCAATGGAAAAGTGACCTACTGTTAAAGACTGAGGGATTTTATTAAATATTATCCTGTGATAATGTCATGAGTTCACACTAAGCTATTTTACTTATGGAGGAGGCACGTGTTTTAATAATATAAAACAATAATCTAATAAATTGATGTTTGTATATATGATAGTTACCCATTTAGAAACTCTATAATACAAGTATTTTTCTAAACTAAAGAAAATCCAAATAAAATGCATCAACAAATAGGACTGTAACAAACAATCCAGCATTTTGTGTTGGCTGAGTCCTAAACTAGAAAAATATATCCCAGTGATTCTGAAAATACAATGTTAAAATAAAAATGACTTACATATTGTTTTCCTTCTGAGTCTTAAAAGTTTGGTCTCTGTGCAGTGGTGTTGTAACAGACACTTTATGACCACAGAGAGGAGTGGAAGTTAAAGTAGGATTGTCCAGGTCCAGATTTTCATGGTTGGCTGAGGTGTTTAAGAACTGCATTTATGAAAAGAAAAAACAATATGAACACCTAGATGATGATGTTGCTTTTAAAAGTTAGTATTGCTGAACAAAAATGGAAAAAAATCATCTTTCTAGATAATTAACAAGATTATTTCAATTGACCCACATATAATTGTATGTGTGGTTATTAGTGTCTGATTATAGGGTAAAGGTGTTAACTCATAAGAAGTTGGTTGAGAGAATCATGAAACAAAAATTAGCATTTCAAGTGTTGGAAGTATGAACAAAAATTATGTTCTGTTCCAATAAGAAGCATTTACTACTCCTCACAGAGCTACATCTAAAGGACTCTAGTCGGTTTTTAATCAAATAAACTGCAAATGACTTCAATCCCCATTTGCCTAAGTAAGACCTCAGTAAAAATGAGTAAGGACTTCAGGAGTTGGCTCAAAGTATGGGGGTTAAACTCCATTAAGCGTTACTTAAAATATTAGACATCTTTTTAAATTAATAAATAAAGTGTTTATTATAGGACATTGAATTCCTGTTATCTCTCTGAACTCCATTTACACAGCACAAAATGAAAATTCTAGCAAGCTACAAATGCACTGAATGTTCTGAAATGCAAGTATTGGACAGATTGAACAAGAAACAGTTGTATTTAGGTAAAAATTCTGCATTGGGAGGGTGTGGCCTTATGCTCATTTTCATCTCTAATGTTTGTGGTTCTATGAATTTAGTGGCATCGTTTCTCTGTTAAAGTTTTGCCAAAATATATATTATCCAATAGGCCTACTTATACTATATTTTTATGTGCATCTTTTTAATTTATTACATCTCAAAATATACACTTAGCTCTTGGTCAATGATATATGTTTAAATATACTTAGATGCAAATGTAGCAGACCTTTAGATAAATAAAATGCATTTTATAGCCTCCAATAAATTATTTTTCTCTCTTTAAGGACCATCATAAAAGAAAACGAAGAAACTCACAAAGAAAAAAAAACATGCTGACATAATGGTACAGCTGTGACACAAAGCAACAAATGACAGGAAAGACAAAATGGAGATCAAGATGACCTTCATATACAAATTTTCTCCTCCTCTCTGTCCCACCCCACTTCAAGAATCATTTGGATTTTCTGGCAGTTGTCAGTTTGTCTCACAACCTGCATGTTATTTAAATAAACAGAGTTTGGGTTTTTCTGGGTCAGTGAATCACACTGTGTAAATGGACAGAGATGGGAAAGCGTTACAATGAACAGAAATGTTAAACTCTGGTAGTTGGAGGGATTAAAAGTAAGAAAAAGCAGACAACCATCTTCCCCTTCAAAACCACCAAGAATTAAAAAGACAATAAAAAAAGAGAATCAACAGTTAGCTTGCTGATAATCTAAACTCAGTGGTAAAGACTAACAGCAGTGAGAAGATTCAAACATGGAGTGAAATCAACAAGTGCAACAGTAATTAGTCATTTGTTCCAAAGGATTAGTTTCTAAACTGTTAACACTCTGGTGACTTTTGAGAATTAGTAACATCTGTGCAGAAGACTTGATCTACCTGTGAGGGAGAGAAGGGTAGACTTTTGACAGGGGAGCGCTTAGGAGTTGAACTGCTGGCGTCAGCAAATATGAAGGAGCTACTGTGGCCACTGGCTAAGTGGCTGGAATGCCCTCTCTTTTTGCGAAGAATGACCAACGGAGCTGTGCTGCATTTTGAGGCAGATAAGGACTTTGGCGAGTCAAGAGAACCCTGACTCAACTTTATTTTGCTCAAGTTTGTGCTAGGGTGTCCTTCGGGTCTACACGCATTGGCCTCTCTTTGCTGAAGCTGTAAGACTTTGCCTGAGGGAGTTTTGCTAGGTGAAGAGTCTGCTTCTTCAAAGAATTCAAAACTGCTGAGATCACCCCATGATGAAGGATCCTGAAACAACGTGGGAGGCACGGAACTATAAGACAGTATATAGTGCCACCTCATGAAAATACAGCATTACGATATGCCAGTAAAACCAACAATAACAAAAAAGCCCTTCCCAATTTAATTCACTTTAACCCTAGTTTTTTGAGTAATATTATGAACACTTACTCATGTTTTTAATATATACACTGAGTATATTAAACTGAATATTATTCCATTGATGAGGGAAACCAAAATTCCTTAAAGTAGCAATGAGTTAAATGATGTCCTACCAATATTAGCTACATCAATGTAGAGATAATACCTTCGTATTATGGAAAAAAAATGTGTCAATCAGTCTCCAAATTAAGCTCATCCTCTCTCTAAGCAGCATGCTTGCAACTACATGCTGAATGAGTGTAGCAGAGTTTGAAATGTTCACCCTAGTTGTTATAAATGAAGATGACACCTAACAACTCATTTCAATGTAATAGCTCTATTTCAACAGACATACCCAGAAATCTCAGTGAACAAAGGCCAATGTTAAATGCAATAAGCCACTCAGTACTAAATTAAGGTTTCCAATTCTTTAAATAGGCCATGCAAGCTTGTTAAGCTTTGAAAAGAGGCAGCTATTGATGCTATGTCCCACAGCAAGGAAGAACTCCAGAAAAGCATATAGAAGCGTGCACAATCTCACATAAGCCTACAGAGTCCTGACACTTGTCAGAATTTAATATCACTTATATTATTAAGCTGGTTTTGTTATCTCTAATTTGATTTCATTTTAAGAGAGTGTATTATTAAGAGTCCATTTAAACTACTGAATTTTGTAGTTTGATGAAAAATTACTCCTCCCATGCACACAAGGAGGGGGGGGGGGGGGAGAAATCCACATAGTATATAAGATTAAATCACTCTTTGGGACTTGATAGAAACAACCATGTGTTACTTTAATAATTTTCAAATCTTGCATTTATGTTGTTCTGAAAATAGAAAAATATAGGGAGTTCCCAGCTCCACTCCCCTTACACCCAGAATGCACGCAAATTCACCTGAACTGACAGTTCTACTTACGGAATCTATTAACTGAAGTGTTTCTGCAAATTCTAAGAGATTCTTAACATTATCCAGGATGTTGCTCTGATGAACGATCATGCATCTTGCAGGGGATGCGCTTTCTTCAGGTAAGCAACCATGGTCCACTGGTGGAGATGGAGTACAATGGTGATGCTCCCCCAAACAGGAAACAGGTGCACTGTCGCCATTAGTTCTGGTATTGTCAGCAACTGTGGTGCTGTGCCAGCCGGGGTAGCTTGATGTGTGGTTCTGTGTCTAAGGGAAGGAGAAAAAAAAAAGGAGGGAAAAAAAGGCAGAAGGAACTTAGCAATGAAATTGCACAAGGTGTCAGATGCTGCTGGAGGAAAGATAAAAGTAGTTGCATCATCTTAAAAACTTATGCCTATGAAACAATTGTCAAGATGTTTCCTTTCATCAATGCAAGACCTTGTAATGGTACATATTATTTATCTTGAAAGTACCTCATTATTTAGATCCAGTACTAGGTATCATGGGCATATATATTATATATCCAGTGAATTCATACTACTATGTTATGCCAAAAGTCCCACAAAGAGTTTACAAGTCTTTGGCTATGTGAAGCAAGAATTGGCAAGAATTCCCTGCTTAACTCCCAACCCTGTAAGAGGCTAAAGGATTTAAGAGTTAGAGTTGCTTTTGTTTGCATATCTCATCTTCTATCCCTGTCTAACACTACAGCTTACACCAATGCAATGAAGAGGCTGTCAAATCAACGTGGTTAGGAAAGCAGAAGAGCAAATTAACAGAAGTTTCTTTCCAGTGTGATCATGCAACAGAAGAAATTGCAAAACACTAACTAAAGTTAAAAGTGGCCAAACTAACACATCATGCACACAATCGTTTTATTATTAACCAGAAAAAATTACTCATAAAAGTATCTGCTGGCTATCACTTATGTTCTAGGATGATTTTGGTTTTATTTGTTTTAACTATATTATTACATAGAATAAGCTACTTATCTATTTTACCACCTAGGCATGACAAAATGTGAGAATTCAGTAATAGCCAGACCGGGTTGCACACATGCAGCTAAAGGTTCTAACATTATTCACAGAAAAGTAAAACAAATTATCAAACATGCACCAAGTCTGAAGTTTACAAAGTATGTAATACACAGCTGAAGTAAGGAATGCAACAGAGAGGAAAAATCTAATGAACAGGCACTACATTTTCATTAAATGAACCATTGCACACTTTCAGAAACGCATATCTCCGGTAATATCAGATCTGGTTGGATTTACTGTGTTAACTTTAGTGTTACCACCCTTGTGGTAAAATGTAAAGCCCAAATTTGCTCCCACTGACTTTGCAAAAGTAAAAATACCTGAAAAATATTTAATACTATAACATACATAATTTTTTATAACAAATGCATATTAAATATGTGCTATGTTTCATTCTTTTAAAACGGAAATATAGAGCCTCGATTAGTGTCACAGGCAAGAGGGGGAGTAAAAAGGTAAAAAAGACAAGCACTGGGGTAAAGCTGCTATCCCTCCATCCAAGCACACAGTGACAGTCTTACTGGTAATGCCTGCTGCCCTTTCAGTTCATTCTCAGTCGACATTAGTAGCAACTCTAATTCCTTTATTCGTTTTTCTTTCTCAGGGTCTTCATCATTATAGTGTCTCTGCAATTAAGAGTTAAGGGAAAAGAAAAGATAAAGGTCTGATTGGATGTTGCAACTAAAATGCTTATGGCTTGCCGTCCTGTGGTATCACAGCCAAATTAGCCTCAGAGGTAAAACAAATGTCAAATTGTGTTTTCCACTGTAAAAATCCTTACTGAATTTCAATACAGACATTGAAATAAAAAAACTGAAAGACATCACACTAAATGTCAGCTTATGTGTTTCAAATTTACCTCGAAATAACTGATTATTTGCTATGTCAGAACTCCCTCCCCTTCACCATTTTATCTCTCTATCACTCAGTATATTAAAAATGTTTTTTTCAAGATAAGAAGTTTGCATTTTAACTTCCATGTCAAATGTTTAACAAATTGAGTTGTGAAATGATCTTTAAACTATCTACCTGAATAGCTGCAGCGGCTGGCTGAGGGACATTGACAATATTTACATGCAGTGCTACTGGATATGGGATTTGACCAGGGACCTAGGCCAAAACACAAAAGACACTCAAAGTTATTAATTCCATTATGCGAGCTGCAGTGTGTGTTTGGGTTAAACTCAAGCACTACTCCTGCACCTTACACTGAACATTTAAAATCCATAAAACCCCTCTCTTCTAACTTGCAAGAAAGCTGAGCAGCTTTTAACAAGTAAATACGACACTAAGCATCAGAGGAGGAAAGACATTCAAATAAGAAACACCCACCAGTTCTGAGAGTGGATGAATAATTCAAAGAAAATTATGTTTGTTAAATGTTTCTAAACTGAAGTGCAAGTGGGAAACAGATATATTTTATTACAATCTAAAACTTCACTGCAATGTAAAATCCATAACAATTGTGGTTAAAGTTGGCAATTTTCATATTAGTTATTAGCATAAAAGGATATTAATTAAAAACAGTAATAATTAACCTGACCCTGCAATCAGTACTCAAACAGAACAAATATTGAAGTCAATGGGAAAGTCACATAAAAAGGGACTGCAGAATCAGGCCCAAGTATAGTTGAATTTCAACAAGTACAATACTCACCACCATAAGAAATGCTATTTCATATGCATTAGAGTTGGTTAGTTTGTTTTAAAAAGTAAGAAGTTAGAATGTTGTAGCACAAAGGTATGAAAGCAGGTTTACCTATTTTAGGGTTATGTATGACATTACTGTAGTATATGGTACTCCAGTTCTGTAAAGACTTTGCTTAACTTTATGCATGTGAAGTCCCATTGACTTCAATGGGACATAAGAATGTTCTTAAGGTTAAGCACATGCTTAAATGACTTGCGCAATCAGGGTCTGAGTGTCTAAGATCAGCATTCCTTATTTGCCCTCATTCCGCCAGCCCATCCACTAAAGCAATAACAAAAACACAATTCTTCATCAATTTCTAAGCAGATAGCTTAATCACATATCTACATATTCAACAAAAAGTTTTCAGCCGCTTACATTTTGTGGCTCAGAGATGTGGTAATAGGAGTAGTCATTGTTAACTGGGGGTTGGGTGGCTGCTGGAAGCTGTGCAGAAGGTGGAGTGTGAACAAAGCCCATTAAGTGATTGTTTTTCTGAAAACTTGCGGCTAATGATGACTGGTTGGCTTTGGAAGACTCCTGAAGATAACCTTCCTGTTCAACCTTTCGACGCATTGTAGAATTCCAGTGGTTCTTGATAGCATTATCAGTTCTACAGAGGAATACAGGCATATAACGACTTTTTTCAAATAGAACTTTCAGTTCAAATTCAGTGTAGCTGTAGCCACGTCAGTCCCAAGATATCAGAGACACAAGGCGAGTGAGGTCATTTCTTTTATTGGATTAACTTCTTTGGTGAGAGAGACAAGCCTTCGAGCCACATAGGGCTCTAGGTCTGAAGAAGAACTCTGTATGGCTCAGAAGCTTGTCTCTCTCACCAAATAAGTTGATCCAATAAAAGATATTACCTCACCCATCTTGTCTCTCTAATTCAAATTAAAGTTAATTGACTGGAAACTGTTGTTAGCATAGAGCATTTCTTAGAGTCTTCAATACATTTGTTACAATTCAATGGTGCGTGTAACACAGAAAGGTGTTCTACCCTCCTCCTAACCAACCCATACTACTTAAGTACAGCTTTTTAACAATTCCAAATACAGATCAGTTCTTTCAGGTCATTGTACTTTGAAATCAATTACCAGTGGGAATTTTCACCATGAGAATGTATGGGATATGACACACTGATCTCTAATATGAATAGGATTTATTGATCCAGTTCTTATGTTTCTCTTCAATTATATCTCACTGTGAGAAATTAATCACTTGAGGTCTACCCCATCTTCACTAGATGAAGCAACTGTCATGTGGAGCAAAACCTACTTTCCAGGTTGCTTCATGCACCATCTTTTTTTTTTTAAGCATTTACATTCCAATGGAATTTTGCTGCATTCTATTACTGCAAAGAGAAAGTGCAGGAACCAGCAGTGAAACGGTTAACCACCAACCAAATTTAATAACTGGGCAACTGAATAGTTATTAGGGAAAGTTTTTATTTTATTTCAGAAAACAAACTGTTTCAAGTATTCAATTGTGTGATTAGACAAAAGCTATGAAAACTGTATTATTAAAATCAGGTCTTGGGATAACTCAAATATAACTCTTCTAGCTGAAAGCCTTTACTTCACCATCTCTCAGTGTTATTACAAGCCTATTTGTGGTTCTTCTCTCCAACCAAAAAAGGCCATCACACTTGTGTCTTGGAGATATTTTACCAACTACTGGAGTCTAGAGGGGGAAAAAATGTTGTTTATTTTGTATATTTGACAGCACATTGTGTTTGGGCATTTTCACTGTTACCCCTGCAAAGTCAGTAAGATTCCAACCCTACACACTTACAGATGAGTAGTCCCATTGAAACCAATAGAACAACTCAGAGGAATAAAGTTACTCATTCTACATAAGGGTTTTCAGGATTGGCGTGTTAGTTGATTAGTTTCCCTTTGTTTGTATTTGGATCATTCATATAGCAAGAGATAAAACACTTTAAAATATGGGGAAAATATTAATGTAAAACCATCAAAACTGTCTGGGGCACAGGGACAGATGCAGCTTGTGAAACAGCTTTTAATTTATTGTTAAAAATACTGACTGGATTTCAAGTTGACTGTGCTCCCTTAGCTGAATGTAAACTTAGTTTCACTTGTAGAGTCTGATCTTGCACCATTAATTCAGCAGACGTTTTGACAAATACTCCAACACAAACAAGACTAGACCCACACTTAGGAAAGCCCTAATGATTTACTATGTTACTATTTCTTCATCCAGTGGAAAATACTTTAAAAAATATTTCTCCAGATACCTGGTCCCATTTAGATCTATGGCAAAACCACACATTGATATCAATGGCACTAGGACTTGGCTCAGAGCATTTTGGTTTATAACAGTGTACAGAGAAGACATCTGAAACAGACTGCTCAGATTCAAATCCTTCTCTTCCCTATTTAAAGACTACTATATGTCATTACCGTCCAGGCAGCAACTTTGCAATTTCTGCCCATCTGTTTCCCAGTCTCTTGTGTGCCTGGTAAATAATTCTATCTTCTTCTTCTGTCCAGGAGGTTTTCTTTACTTCTGGATTCAAATGGTTGTGCCACCTCTCCCTGCATTGTTTTCCAATCCTCCCCTTCAAGTGCTTGGCAATAACAGACCAGCGCTTTGGGCCGTATTTTTGCACAAGTTCTATCACCTTCAAAGAAACACATAAGAACCGCCCATGTTTTAGTATTACATAATGAATTAGTGCAATCATTCTGTGATGCTGCAATATTTTCAATGAAGTTTCTCAAAACTGCTGTAGTAGAGCAGATGTGTAGGCACTGCTTTGTATTTTCTATTTATATATTTACCCTAAAGGAAAAGGCTTTGGTAATATCAAAGGCTTTTCTAGCATACATTTAGATTTGCAGTGTTAAAGTATTAACTTGATTTATGTAGAGCACTTTGAAACTGTACCAGGAAACACTGTGTAAATGCTAAGTATTAATATTATTGGGACTAGTCTTTAAGTCCTTCCTTGGGCAGCACTCCCACTGAAATCATTGAAGTTAGATGAGTTTTATCCCAGTTATGACTGCAGTATTGGGCCTATCATTTAAAATATGAGGCTGAAGGAAAAGTTGATTACCCGCTGATCCTCTTCTTTAGTCCATGGACCTTTGATAAGTTCAGGATTTAGTACTTTCTGCCATCTATGCTGGCACTGCACATCTGTCCGATTCTAATTGCACATAAAATATACAAATTAATCACTTCTCAAATAAGATGAAAGAATTGCAATATTTCTTTCTAGATGCACTTGCTCCCCAAACAGACCCTCTAAGTATCTGACTCACAATTAATACAATGAAGCCATATGGGAATGATTGAGACAAAATTTAAACGAGGGTCCTCAGCAATCAATGGCTGGTAAATACTCTGCACGCTGAACTAGAAAAGCATCTTTTCCATAATTGTCACTGTATCATGGTAATGAAACAAACTTATCCTTCGATATCTATTAAAGATATTTTTAAAGAATGTTATGTTATCTGTAGAATTTAAACAACAGTAACAGATCATAGAAGAGATCTCATATTTTATAAGCAGCAGTTACTATTGATCAAAGCTAGGTTTTTTCTCTGAACTAAGACATTTTTGTTTCACTGACAGATCAACCATCTGTTCTATAACAAATCCCCCAAAAAGTCATTTTACATTTTTCCTCCCTCATCTGATGAGTAGTGACAGAAATAAAATGGAGCATAAATTTAAGATATTCAATAAGTCATCCTACTGTATTATAGCTGCATTTCTTAAGTTCCCATTTGTGGGGAGCTTTATATGACATGAAAACGTAGTTAAGAAATAACCTCTCCCCTGTCCCTTACTTGAAAATGGGTGATAAAGAGTTGTAATCTCTACAAACGAAAACAGAAACAATGTTCACTTACAGGAAGGAAATTGGCAATAACTTTCCAATCTTCTGTACCATTCTGTTCCACGAGTTTCTTTAGTTTTTCATCCTAGTTTTTCATAAAGACAACACCATCAATGCTCCAATTACTTAGTGCTGCAACTAAAATATGTCAGTCAAGCTAAGGTAAAAAAAGAAAATACTCCATCATTGCTGAATGTTTATGGATTCACTTCTTTCAGGGACCCAGTACTGACATAAAGGGGACGTCTCTGGCCTGATTATGCTTTTTTTCCCTTGCCAAATACACCTTCTCATTCAGCAGATATTTTTTCTTTGGTTATAGGCAGGAACTTAAATATATTTTCTGGGCTTCTGGACTATGCAAATTATGCTGATCTGCATTTTACCAGACAATGCAATTTAAATTATTATTTTGGGGCTGGTATTTTCAAAGAAGCATAAAGGAGTTAGGTTTCCAATGTCCATTGAAATTCAATAGGATTCAGGGGCCATACTCCCTTAGGCTGTTTTCAAAAAGCTTTAAAGATTTTAAGGGCAATTTTAATCACAATACTGCATAAGATTCTATACTGAATGCACAACATAAGTAATCCACCATATTTACCACTGATGTAAATGGGCAAAACTCCTAAATGGGTGAAACTCCATTTATTTCAAAGGAGTTTTGAATATTTTCATCAGCAGAGAATTTGGCCCAATATCCTAAAAGGAAAGTCCAGTAACGACCAGTCCTAAAGACCAAAAACGGCCAATTAAAAACATCAAGAAGGACAAAGGTACTGTAATAGCAATTCAAGCTTTTAAAAAAAACTTTACATGAAGTGGCCTGCTAATGCTTGTATATCAGTATGAATCACTGGTGTTGAACAAGCCCAAATATCATTCAAATAACTGAATTAACACATTTCACACAAAAATTAAAACATTATAAATGATAATAATTTAATTATCATAATCCACCCCTGTAAATTAACCTTTTATTACTATAGTTTGCACAGAAAATAGACACAAGCGCACTAAAAGCTACCAAAGCATACTCTCTTATATTCAGTCTTTCAAAAGGGGAACACATCTTTAATATCAGCTTGTGATACAGAATAGATGTTTCTTCCAGATTTTTGTTACTGCCCTGTGAATCACAACTCCATTATTAAAGCACAAACTTCAGATGATCCATTTATTTGTAATAAGAGTGCAGAAGTTTGCACCACAGTTGTTTGCTGCTGTTAAGATACTGAACAGACGTCATTTCTCACATAGCAACCATTTTCAAACAAAGAGCCAGTAATAACAATCAAACACTGCTACAGGTAAAATTTAAATTGTCGTACCCTGCCAGCTTAATGCAGTAGTTTGAACACCTGTCCTGTATAACAGTCTTTCTGGTTTAGACATTTGGATGTGTTTTTTTTAAACAACCCTCAAAGTTACAACTAATTATGTATATAGCCAAATTTGCCCTCATACATAAGCATGAGATTCATGCTGAAGTTGATATCTAATGAAATCTGCATCTGAGAGAAGAACTTGACCCATTTTCTCTCTCTTTTTAACCCAAATGTAGTAAGTGAACCTTTATTTACCTCTTCACGGGTCCACCTGGTTTTTCCTAAATGACGTTTTCCAGCCTTCGGAAGCAGACCATCGTAGTCATGATCATACATCTCAACATCTTCATCGTCATCATCACTACTATATATACTACAAAAAGAAACAGTAGGCGACTTAGAATGGAACATGAAGACTTAAGATACTGAATTACAAAATATATGAAAAACAACAATCTTTACAAAGGTTATAGAGATAAAAGTTTGAAAACTTGCACAACAAGATTTTGTTCTGCATTCTGTTCTACTATTCTGAACTGGTTCTGCTGTTTTTGGTATCCACAGATACAAGCAAAGGGCTGGCAACCTTCTTATTACTGTACATGTTTAGACCTGCTCATACTGTTAGATCAGTGGCAACTTACACACTTGGCAGCCTTTCAACCAATGAAAGTTTCAAATTAAAATACAATGGTTAGGACAATAAAGAGTACAAGAGGCTATGTCCTTACAACAAGTGCATATGCAAAATCTTCAACTTGTGCTACATATTTTGAAGAGTGCTTAATGTTTTCACATATTTGATGAAGTAGCTGGTTACACAATTCCCAAATGGTATTTTATGTACAAATATAAAAATAGTAAAATTATTCAATAATAGTCATCATTTTGGGATTAGAAGCTCAAAAATATTTAAGGGCACAAGTTTTTCAAAACTAATTAAAATGAAGGCCATCAAGTGATCACACTATTTTGTAAATAAACTCTTATCAAATATGTCACAGTTCTTGGTCAAGTATAGACAAAGCTGGGGACAAGTACAATATAAGATCTCCATACTAACCACATGAATGATCAAGTCTCCTTATACTGAGTATTTTGCTAACTTTATAACTTTATTACCTCTATCCCATTTCTAAATACCTCACACTGTTTTTGAAATACTCCAGTCCTCACCTAATTCATGACTAAGGGATTTCCCCAGAGGCTATCTATGGGTAAAAAGGAATCTATTACTGTTTTCACAATCAGCACTCACCCTATCCCACTAGCTAAAATTGAAGTGTTTTGCAAGAGGAGTTGTCTTTCTGTTGAGTAAAGTATTATTCCAACTTTAAGATACAAACATCACTTATGAAACTTCAACGAAGAGATGACATCTAGAGTACTATAGAAAAGACAACGTAATATTTGACTAATGATCGTGATATAGGGAAAAATCTTTTGATACAATGTTTAAAACCTTTTTTTAAAATAAACAGCCATATTAATAAATTCACACTTCTTGAACACTAACAACAGACAGTATTCCTCCTGTTAACTTTGTTTTTCAGAGACGTGGGGGCAGGGGCATTAAGCTGAAGTTCAATGTACAAGTTGCTAGCCAAGATGCAAGTACCACCAAAATTCAAGCAAACAAAAAGCTTAAAAGAAAGTATATTAGGTTAAAATAACATAAAATCTTCAGTCCTGTCTTCTGGCACATGCTGTGTATCAAGGAAAATGGCTATTTAAGAGGGTTTTCAGCATCTGCAGTGATGCATGTGGCCTATTTGAGAGCAAGTCCCAAATGGATAACAAACTGACAAAACAAGTCTGCTAATTCCATTCTTAATTTACTACCATTGTGGCTATGTGACTAGATCAGGGATCCTCAAACTGGGGGTTGTGACCTCTCAGGGGGGTTGCAAGGTTATTACATGATGGGTTGCCCGAGCTGTCAGCCTCCGTTCCAATTCCCACTTCGCCTCCAGCATTTATAATAGTATTAAATGTTTTAAAAAGTGTTTTTAATTTATAAGGGGGTGTCGTACTCAGAGGCTTGCTATGTGAAAGGGGTCACCAGTACAAAAGTTTGAGAACCACCGGACTAGACAGTTGACTCACAAAGACTTGTGGAATATTTAGGCATAGCTCGTGACTTCAACTCAACCCAATCATTCAACTCAAAAGAGTAGTTATTAACAGTAGCAGTCTCACTGCCTACAGTAGGACAACTTACATGAGTAAAGATTGCAGGCTCCTACTCATATGAACAGAATGACAGCCTTGCCTCTATTTCTTTGCTTTTATTTTTTTTTAAAGTTTAGATTTTTCTTTTCTAAGTGACACACAGAGACAATTGTGTGACTGCTATTAATGTTAAAAGAAGTTTTGTAGCTAAATACTCATGTATTATTTTGAAAATTGGTGTCACTGATATTGAAAGTACCAGTTACAGCCAGCAGGGTGACATCTCCAGTGCTGCCAAATGTTCCAGGTACATCAATGGAACATAACAGGAGTGAAACTGGAGTTGATTAGTGATGAAAAGGTTAACATTATTTTAATGTAATATTTATCATCTAAATTCTTTCCTTACCTAGGAAGGACCTTATTGTGGCATACAGAATGAGTAATCCCCACTCTGTATCTCTTGTAGCAGGCCTGGAGGGTTATTGGATGACCTACACTATATTTAGCAAATCAGTTTCTAGCATATGCCTGGAATATTTTTTTAAATATCTGCATGAACAAAATCTGGCCTCAACAACAAATACACTTGCTACTTATCAGTGGAGTGGACTAAGTGAAAGGGTTAATGATGCCCACATGCTAGCTTTCAGCGATGTTTAAATACTCTACAACTATGAATGCTACACTTTTTGCCAAGGAAACCAAATTGTGCAATGATAAAAAAGGGGGTGGGGGTGGAGAGGAAATGACTTGCTGCTGCTGCTACTGTGATTGAAGAAACTGGGCACAAACAACCGAGGAGAATCCACTTTCGTTGTTTTGACTAATCCACCTTGCCGACATCTCCTTGCAGAGCAGTTCACGGAGCTGCTTAAACTATGTAATCTAGAGTTTCCCTTCTCGCACCAGTACATCCCCTTCGCAACCAGAGGGAAAGCAGCTGCCGCTCCGCGCGCACGGCGAAGCACCACCACCACCACTCGGGCGAGGAAGGACCAGTCTGAAAGCTGCTACGCCCGCTCCACTTTCCTCCCGTCTCTCCCGCTCATTCAGTTCCTGTAAAGAGCAACTGACCCTTTCGTTTTGCAGGCCTGGCTTCCTCCACCACTCCTGAAAGGCTCATTCCGCCACTCTGCAAAGTCAAAATAAAATCCACACTACCCACTAGGCTACCCTCCCCCCCCTCCCCCCCCCCCCCACTACCACCTCCCATCTAGCCCCGGGAGGGAGGCGCAAGAGAGGCGGAGACGCATGCACTGTGACTGTGGAGGGACAGGATGAGTAATTCAAAGCCAGTCCCGTCCTGGTAACACACTCGCTCTCGCTCTCTCATACTCGAGTAACAACCTAGTTTGCACCGAATCCCCACCCCGAGCCTCCTTCTAGATTTCACACTCTGGGCAATTTAAACCTCCTTTAAGACCAGCGATCGGCAACAAGCGGGGGAAACTGCGCGGGAGGGGAGGGTGGGTTTGCTTTTCTGCCACCAGCCAAGGGAAGGGGGGTGCTGGACAGAAAGGCGAGAGAGACTCTCCACGTGTCCGACCGCCAGCCCAGAGGTAATTAGAAAACAATCCTCCTGCACTGTGTGTGTAACAGCAGCAACCACGAGGCGCTCCGACCTCTCCCTCCCAGTTCGCAGCACGCCACCCGCCAGAGGGAAGGGAGCAGCCGGGATCAGTCACCCCCCGCTCCCCTCTCCCCTCCCCGCCGCCACCACAACACAGCTCGGGGTCTGTCCTCCTCTTGTCCCGTGCCACAGCCCATTCCCCAGGAGGAGGAAAACAGCAACGGGAGCAGCCACATGACAGCTGCTGCCAAACACCCCTCTCGCCGCCTTCTCTCCCCACCCCACCCCCTCCTGCTAAAGTCTAAAGAGTTGCTCTCCTCGCGCGGCTGAAAAGCCTGCTCGGGCTCCGACATGTGCGGAGCGGCGTGTGCATTACAAATAAAAGCCTTGCAGGGCATAATTATAAACCGAGCGATGAGCGGGGCAGAGGCATAGCCTTGAAAGAAAGGCTCCGCAACTGCAAAGAAAAAAAACTGCTCCCTCCCCAGCGCCTCCTTTCCACGCCGCCTGTCTGCCACCCACCTGACATCCCACCTCCACAAAGAATGAATGAAACGGGAATGAACTACCTGCAGCCACTAAACAAGTCCGACATTTTTGGGCTCGCATCTGCCATCTGCTTAGCTCCTCCAGCCCAAACAGACCGCGGAGCAGCTCGGCACAGATCGCTAAAGGCAACAAGTCCAAGTGGGAATCCTGCCCCCGCAGACACACACACACACTCCCCCCCCCCTCTAATTTGTAGCCACGCGTGCCATACACGGTCCTGGGAAATTTCTGTCTGAGCAACTTGCAAAGTGCACTGCAAATTGCAATCTTCCCAAAATCCTGAGTCTCTTTTAGGAGAGGGGAAGTGGGAGTGGTAGAAAAGGGAGGGGGGGGGGGATTCCTAATATGCTATTCATTTGGTCTTGCGGGGGCTGTTTAGGTTTCCCTCTCCCCTTCCCTGGGCACAGTCTGACAGGCGTGGGGAGGATCTAGCAAACCACTCCTGCAAAAACTAAAATAATAATAAGAAATAACAATAACCCAAATCAATTTCTCAATCCATAGGCTATTAAACATACATACACACAACTGCTTTCATGCTGCAAAGAGTTTACCTGTGCCTGGGTCTCCTGGCCATCCTGGGACTAGCCACTGGGGGAGGAAGGGGGGACCTGTGCTGGCTGAAGTGCTTTGCTTTCTGTGCTGCTTAAAAGTGCCCCTCCGCCGCACAGTGAAGTTTTCAGGAGCAGGAGGAGGAGGAGGAGGAAACAGGTTGAGATTAAAGAGTAAACTCTGTAAACAGAGATGCCATCAAACAAAGGGCTTTTTGGACACTCCCCCTCCCGCCAAATCTGGCGCCCCTGCACTGCGCAAGCGCTTCGGAGCACGGAGCTTCCAGCCTCGGCCGCTGGGGTTGATTGCCGGGGCCGCGGGTCCCCGGCTGGCCGAGGAGCCGCTTCCAGCCTCTCCCTCTGCGTGCCCGGGAGCCCGCGCGACGGCGGCGGCCAGGAGCGGGAGGGCGGCAGCCGGAGAGGCGCCTTTTGCGGCACAATCCCCGCTCAGCAGCAGCATCAAGTCCCCATGACCCCCCCCCCACGCACACACCCCCCTCCCCCAAGTTGTCCCTGGGTAGCAGAGCTAAGAGGGGCCGCGCTCCCCTCTCAGCCCCCGCTGTCCCGCGCCACCTCTCCCGGGGGTTAATGTGTAAGAAGTGTGTAGTGATCAACACACACACACACACACACACACTTGAGCTGGGTGCATTTCAGAGCCAGGCTCACAGACCCAATGGTGTGACGTGCCCCTGAGAGAGAGCCCCCTCCCGGTGCGCCCCTGGCACGCGTGTGCGAGGCACAGGGGGGCCAGCTGTGGGTGGGGTGCGAGGGTCCTGCTTCTGCAAGCCTGCGCGTAAGTGCGGGGTATAGTGGGGCTGAATCTGCTTGCGTGGCGGTGGAGTAGGATTGTCGTGTGTGTGTGTCTGGGACGGGGTGATACTGTGAGTCAATGTGTAGTGTGTGACTGACTCTAGAAGGTTACTCTGAGTTTTGTGTGTGTGTGTGTGCGTGCGTGAGTAGCTCATTCAGTGGAAGAGGGAAATGTCCCCAGCTCAAAGTGCACCTGTTTCTTGTTTGCTTATTTCGTTTTAGTTTGCTCTGGTTCAGCGGGGTTTACATTGAAAAACCAAAACGAAGGGAGTGAAGCCCAGTCGTTTGTGAGGGACGAATCATTGTTTGTTTGGGTTTGTGTGTGTTGCTGCTGGTGGCGTAGGAGACTGATTTTTGCTGGAGTCTGTCATGCAGTCCCGCTGGGGATTTTTACTGTCGTTCCTCTTGCTGCTGCCGGGACCTGGACTCTGCCTGTTGCTGCAGCTTGTCTTCCCCCTTTTGGCAGAGGTAGTGGGTGTCCGATGAGCTCCAGAAAACTTTTTTTTATTATACATAAATGAGTCACAATTTGAAAATGGTGAAACATGCAAAGTTCCCAGGCTGCTCTGCAAGTTAACAACCCAGACGACTGTGGTGTTCCTGAGTTTATGGACCCTTCCACCAAAGGCTTAGTTTATGAATGAATGTTTCTTGCCTTCATTCCGTCTGGGGGCCATAAGCACCCTGGGCACTTTCAGTTTTATGGACTCTAAAGTGTCAGGCTATTTTTAAAGAACAAGACCACAAAAATCCACATTCTAAGATGTGCACTTTAAAATTACCCAGGCAAATCACCAGAAGGATACTCAGACTGAAAGCGCACTCAGAAGTATCAGAATTTGAGTTCTCAGTGGCGTTGTTCCTCTCTGAATCTAACTGAACTCTCCAAAACCTTCCAAACTTGCTGAGCCAGTGGCCTGAGCTCACTTCCAAGTCCTTTAGGGCTTTTTAGAAGTGGAAGACTTCTTTCAGGGTATTCATGAATAAAATACAAAGTGTAAAGCATATAACACAGTCATAATAAACAGCCACATTCTGTAGCCTTTGTAGTTATGTAGACTTTTTAATTGGAGCAGTTACACTAGTGACTGCAACATTTTATGTTTACATACATGCCTATTTAATTCTGTATATATTTCATAATATAATTTGTTAAATCTTAATACCGTATCTGTTGGGGCACTGCAAATTTTCTGTTGGGGCACTTCCTAGATGGTTAGGAGTCAGAAGTCAGGACGTGTCATGGGAAACATGAACTTCAATAAATTAGCAGGAAGGTGGTCTCACTGCAGCTTTGTGACCTTGGGCAAAACTCTTTGCCATTTTGTTTGGCCATCTGCATAATGGATCTATTTCTTAATTCCCAAGATTGTTAGGTTTAACATCATTTTTTGTAAAGTACACTGAAATTCTCAGGTAGAAAGGAAATAAGAATACAGTAACTCCTCACTTAAAGTCGTCCAGGTTAATGTTGTTTCATTGTTACGCTGCAGATCAATTAGGGAACATGCTCGTTTAAAGTGTGCGATGCTCCCTTCTAATGTCGTTTGGTGCTGCCTGCTTTGTTCACTGCTTACAGGAAGAGCAGCCTGTTGTAGCTAGCTGGTGGGGGCTTGGCACCAGGGTGCACCGGGAGTCCCCCTATCACAGCGGTTCTCAAACTTTTTAGTTCTGCGACCCCTTTTTGCATTACTGCGTCCTGTGGTGCCCCAGGACATGTCCTCCAAAATGCCGCCATATTGAACACTTCTGCTTTCGGTGGCATTCACAGCTCCCACATTTGGAGCTGCTGCAGAAACGCCGCCGAAGGCGTCAGCAGCTCACGACCCCCCTGGAATCGCACCGTGACCCCCAGGAAGGTCGCAACCCCCAGTTTGAGAACCACTGCCCTATCAGCTCCACACTCCCCTAACTTCCCTGTGCAGCAGTTGCTTGGCAGGCTATCAATTGCCGGTAGTTCAGATGTCCCTTCCCCCACTGCCATGTGCTGCTCCTGCCCTCTGCCTTAGAGCTGCTCCTGGGAGCCTTCTGCTTGCTATACGGGGCGGGGTGTGTGTGTGTGGAGTGGGAGTAAGAGGAGGCTAATGTCAGAGTGCCCCTCTTCCCCCCTGCTCCGGAACCCTGCTTATCCCATCTTCCATAGAGCAGAGGGGGGACACAACAGGACAGGGCAGAAGCTGCAGCTCAGCTTGCTGATCTAATTAACAAGGCAGTGTACTTAAAAGGGAAATGTGCATAATCTCTGTCTCTGCCCTTCCTTTCCTGCTAACTTATATAGAATGTGAGAGTTAACCCTTAAGGGCTCAGTTCATCATTTAGCCGTAAGGCATTCCCTGGGAAATATCCCACCCTCTCACTTCACCACATCAACCAAACTTCACAATCATCGTTGCTGTGTACCAGTATTAAATTATTTGTTTAAAACTTATACTGTGTATGTGTGTGCATATATATAATATAATTTAATAAATATAATAATTATAATATAGTCTTTTGTCTGGTGAAAAAAATCCCTGGAACCAAATGCCCCCATTTACATTAATTCTTATGGGGAAATTGGATTTGCTTAACATCGTTTCACTTAAAGTCACATTTTTCAGGAACATAACTACGTTAAATGAGGAGTTCCTGTAATTAATGCTGACATACTAAAAAAACAAGGACCCATTCTAGTGTCCCTTGAAGCCACCTCTCATTGACTTCAAGAGAAGTTGTATTGGGAATTCAGGGAGGCCAAGAAATACTTATGGCCTCAGGGTTTCTTCTGGTAAAGGAATCCTTTTGGATCCAGGGAAATAGCACTGCAGAGGACAACATTTATTATACTGTAGTATCTTAATGCAGTTCTTAAGGGCCTGGTAAAAATTGGTTACGGAGCAGCGGTGCTGGTGATTTATTAAAAGTGTTCCATAGGAAGTTGATGGCAATTAAGTTGGTCTTGTGAAGAGAAACATCAAATCTTCAGTATTATACCCAGCTGTGCTTGTTGTGTGTTACAGAGAGAACATCTCTTATTTGTAGCAAAGTAACCCTTACTTATTTTCATGTATAGTCAGAGTTTGTGAGCTCAAGAATCAAAACTGTTGGCAATTCACAAGAATAGAACTTTTATTTGGAAAATGTATGCTGCATTGCTGTTGGTGGTACTTATTTTACCTCGCCTGGTTTCTTAGGGTCTAATCCTGCATTCCTTGCACAAGGCTCTTTACATCAGTAGAACACATATGAATAAGTACTGCTCAGTGTGAGTTTGGTTTTCACAAATGAGCTCTAAGGTAGGCCTTTAACCAAGACAAACATAAGAATGGGACCTTGAATTTGATGGACCTACTTGTGTAAGTGTTACTCACTATGACTAAATTAGTACTCAATGTGAGTAAAAATTGGTCATTTATTGAAATATGTGCATATTTTCTATTACATATATGAAATACCTCCTAAATGTGCTGTTTTATGGTCCTTCCTTCCCTTAAGGAAGATGTTTTCTGTTTTTTGACTACCGGTACTTTCAGATACATAAAGAGTGAATGTTAGCCTATTCATATCTAAGTTTTCACAAATTAATTTATTGAATTTCTGTTATTGTCTGCTGAATTAATTAAGTGGGTGATTATATGTTCAAGCTTCCTTGGAGGTATTTACATTTATGAATACACCATTTTTATTATGAACCCGAACAAACAAACAATTTGTCCGTCTATGTTCAACATTTACTTGGAGTGCATAATGACCAATGCCCTAGAAGATCACATATGCACAGTCAGCACGGAGGGTGTGTGTGTGTGTGTGAACAATCTCAAATCTTCAGTTTGCTGATGACATTGACGGCCTGGCAGGTAGCAAAGATGAAATTGCTGACCTTGTGAAACGATTGGATGAAACCTCCGCAAGATACGGCATAGAAATCAATGCAGAGAAAACCAAGCTAGTGATAAACAAACATGACCCGATCAGCTCACATATCACTGTCAGTGGACAAGAGCTGGAGACAGTGAAACAGTTTAAGTATTTGGGGGCAATCATCACTGATGAATGATCGAAGGCAAGAAATTCTGACAAAGCTAAAGGCAATCTGGAGGAACAAGAACATCTCCCTGGAATCCAAACTGAAACTGCTGCATGCACTGGTCATGTCCATTTTTGTATGCATGCAAGACATGGACCCCTACTGCAGAACTTGAATAGAAAATAAAGGTGGTAGAGATGAGATACTTCCATAAAATGCTATGCATCTCCTACTTCGACCACATTGCTAATGAAGAGGTCCGCAATATCATCACCCAACATGCTGGGTCATATGAAGACCTCCTGATGACGGTGAAGAAGCTCAAGCTGAAATGTTACGGTCATGTAACAAGATCATCTGGCCTATCTAAGATCATACTGCATAGGGGAAGAGGAGAAGAGGTAGACAGAAGAAGAGATGGATTGACAACATAAAAGAGTGGACAGGAATGGACTTCACGGAGACTCAAGCACTGACACATAGTCCTCGGGAGGTGGAGGGGGGAGACGGTTGATTGCTCATCAGTGTTGGTGCCTGTAGCGGGTTGACAACTCACCCCTGCAGCACCTCCTGCTGGCTGTCTGGGAATTAGCTCTTCCAGCTCAGAGCACCCTCTGCAAGCTGGTGTCTTGCTGTCTGCTGGCCCCCATGTTCCTCCCGGACCCTGGAGCCCCTTTAACCTGGGGTGCTGCCCCCTGGCAATACCCCCACACTCTGCCTATGCATCACCCCACCCTGGTGAACCCCCAACCTTCTAAGCCCCTCCTTGCCTCAGTCTAAGGCTACTGCCAGTCATCATCAAGCCCCTGCACCCTGGGGCAGACTGCATTGTAAAATCCAGTCATCACAGGCAAGGGGGTTTTGGACCTGCTGCTTTTGCCTAGCTCCAGTACCCTGCTTAGGCCTCGCTTCAGACCCGCAGCCTGGAGAGTTGCTAGGCTGGAGCTCCCCCGCTCCTTTGCCTATTCCCCCATCACTGTTCACCTCAGGTACCCTGTTCCTCAGGCAGCCAGGCTCTGCTCCCTCCCAGCCTGGAGAGAGACTGTTGCAACTCCAAACTCTCAGCACTTTTAGAAGGGCCAGCTGTGGCCTGATTGGGGCAAGGCCCAGCTGTGGCTGGTTCCCCAATCAGCCCAGACTTGCTGCTTTCCCCAGTCACAGCCCTCAGCAGGGCTGTTTCAACCCCTTCAGGGCAGGAGCGGGTGGCCACCCTGCTACAGAGCCCCAATGACCAATGTGGTTATGGGAGTGATGATGATGATTCTACATCAGGGGTGGGCAAATGTTTTAGCCTCAGGGCCACATTGGGGTCCAAAATTGTATGTGCGTGGTGGCGGTATGCCCCAGGGGAGGGAGCACGCAGCCCCAGCCCCCAGAGTGCTGCGTGCTCGGCGGCGTGGCTCCAGGGGAAAGGGGAGTGTGGCTGCCTCCCCGCGGAGCCAGACACTGCCCCACAGGAACGTGCAGCTTCGGCCCCCAGAACATTGCGCCCGCAGCGGTATGACTCCAGGGGAGGGGAGGAAGCTGGGGGAGAGGCCGGTGGCTTGCTGCACTCGGCCAGGCACTCCAGACCAGGAGAGCGGGGCAGGTGGCTTGATCTGGCTGGAGCTCACGGGCCACATACGGCCCACGAGCCATGGTTTGCCCACTCCTGTTCTACATGAAACTGCAAGCAAAACATAACTTTCTGGGGGAAAGCTTTTATTTTGTAACAAAATTAATTTAGCAGTCAGTCATCTCCTATGTGTGATATGTGTGTGCAGCTCTCACTGAGGTCAACAGGATTTGTGCACATCACAGGGGAATGTCTTGCATCCTTAAAGTTTACTATATAATAATCATTAACTAAAATAAAGTAGCGAGAACTTCTTTTCTGTTCACATTTGCGCAACTTGAAACAGTTTTGGGTGCCAGGGGGATTTTTGTGCATCTTTGCTGAAGCCCCGTTTATAACTGAGATATTGAACTTTAAAACCATGTACTCTGGATGTGCAGTGACACATTTTTTCTTATTGTTAACCCCTTCCTGCCCCGAGTTCATTAATTTATGATGTCTCCACACCTGTTTACAGCAATTGCACCAGATAACAGAATAATTGTAAAAGGCATAACTACATGTTTCAGTGATCTTTATTTAGTTATGTAAACTGTTATAAGTAACTCAATAAAAGAAATTCTGTACATAGTAAATACAGGATAATATGCAAAAATACTAAATCTTTACTCCCAGTACTACCTCTGACTCACACTGTATTAAAGAATTAAAAAAAACACACAGATCAGAATGAAATCCATAATGTGGGCACTGTGGGTTCGTCCTTGATATTTTCCTGTTGTGCGCTATGTCTAGCTCTTGAAAGTCTGGCATTCAGTCCTGCAACTCCTAGTCAGGCAAAGCTTCTATTGATTTTAATGGGAATTTATCTTGAGGAGGGAATATAGGATTGTGCCCTTACATTGGGTTTTTCTAAAAGGCTAGGAGTTGGTGCTTAATTTTCTCAGGCCATTTTGCAAATACTAGCTTTAATTCTTAACTGTTATCTGTTCCTGTTTTTTCAGGGTTTGTTACAGAACCTTAAAGGGACACTGCCAATTTAAAATTATATGTTATGAACCAACACCTTTCTTTACCCATGTGACCAGTAACACCTTAGATTATCAAACGTAATATTTTTAAAATAATGTTATTATTTGTGCTGTTTGTTTGCTTTTGCATTTCCCTCAGATTGGACAATGAAAAACAGTGAAGTAGGTTTTACTTTTATTGTTTCATTTTTGGATTCTTGTTGCTGAAATGTTGGGTTTCATATGCTGCAGAAGAATGTTTATTACTTAAAATCAGCTGAATTTAAACGACTTAAAGGAATTTGGAAAAATTTGATATTTTAAAGTAAATGTTAGAACTTTTTATAACATATATTCTCTCATATATAATTTTGTATATGTGAATAAGGAAAGAAGATCGGTTAAGACACAAGAGGGGGAGTCAGGAGGCTTCAGTTGTAACATGAGTTATGCCACACCCTTCTTGCATGTCAAGTTACTTAGGGGTATATATATATTGTGTCATATTCCAAGCTCCTTTAATTGTGGGTACAATTTCTGACTGAAAATCTGCACCTACATTTTTATTCCTGCAAAATGAATCGAGATTGTACATCTGAACAGTCAGACTTCTAACTTCTTGACTTGTACCTGCAATCAAGGGAGTTAAAGGTATCACTACTCAGATTTGTAACTGCAAGGGAACTGCAGGAACAAAAAGGTGGGTATATAAGTAATACCATGAAGGTAGACTACCTTCCTGAAAATTTACATTTTAATTAATCTGGAAGAGTCAAACCAGATAATCTACTGAGGGTCTGTACAAGGACAACCATTCAAAAAGGACAGTCAAATGCTTAATTCCATCTAGCTGTTATCACCTTCTCCAGTGTCCTGTGGAGGACCTTGCAGTGGGCTGGAGTTCCATCAGTGGATCGAGAGAGGAACAGTAGTAAGGCTAGTGGAAATCCACTGAATAGTTAATGAAGAAGAGCCTCTCTGTGATAAGCCGAGCCCTTCTATGCAGAGGAACTCAGGAATACATGAAGAGAACCATGATCTCACAGCCTCCCATCACCCCCCACGCATCAAGGTCTGAGTCACCCACATGGAAGTCAATAGAAGTTTTGTGTAAAAGAGGACTGCAGAGTACAGAGATTCAGTTGCATTTAAGTGCAAACTATATTTCAGATTCTCACAGTGTCCCAGTCTTGGAAGACCCTTCTGTAAGGTCTAAAGTAAGTAATGATCTCTGTATAAGGGCAAGGGAAAATTAACAGTAACCTAAGTGCTTCATGCTATCAATAGGAGAGCACTATAGAGGGCAGCTGTATAATGTCAGGATGGGAGGAAAGACGTATACATTGGATAAAATGATGATCCTTCCCGAATGATGGAAAATCCTCCAAATTTTAGCTGTACAGTGGGAACTCCTCTTTGTATAATGGCTTGGAAGGGAGAGCTATGCCTGGGGCCTCCCAACTGCGAAAACAGAACACTATAGAAGCTGAACATGTGTTCTACAAAGGCTGTTATTTCATTAGTTCTGAAACAATGGCACTATGTTTTGTTTCTGCAGAGTGCAGTAGGGTCAAATTCAACCCTGGGGGAAGTGGGGTCAATTCCTTGGCCATCAGCAAAGTTGTATGTGCTTAAACAAGGGCTGTATTTGAGTCTTACACTCTGCAAAGAGTGAAAGTGTATTGGACTGCCCAAATCTTTGAATCTATATTTAGCAGCGCGAGCTTCATAGTACAGCAAACAAACACGGTGCATGCAATGAAACACAATGCTGTCATAAATAAATAAACAAACAAATACTTTTCTTTCCAAGGCACAGTACAGAAAATAAGAAACATCTTGTGCATCCATCTAACCTATAGCAGGTTATTTACATCACAGCCTTAAGAGTAATACAAAGAAAACAATATAGCAGGATATTACTACTGTATGCTTTAGGTATGCACAGTACAAAATACCTCTCCCACACAATCTTGTCATGCTGCAGACTCTAAACTTCCTTTCTTTCATCTCAGCTTCTGACATTTTGTATTTCCAAAGTAATAGTTGTATTTATTAATTTTATTATTAACTAGCATAAGTGCCCGGCGTTGCTCGGGTCAGTCGGAGGTGGGGAGGAGGCAGACAGCTGACACCCCCTGACCAACACCCACCCCTCACCCCTCACCCACCCCGACACCTTCCCACCCCCCCAGACCAACCCCGACAGCCCCTGGCTCACTTAGCCCCCCGACTGAACCCGACACCCCCACCTGACCCCCCCCAACCAAACCCGACTCCCCCACCTCACCCCCCGACCGAACCCAACACCCCCAAATCACTTACCGTCCCACCGAACCCAAGTGGGATCCATCGCAGGGGGGGGCCCAGAGCCGAGGGATTCCGGGGACCTTCGCAGGTGGGGGGGGGCACAGAGCTGATGGATCCCGGGGTTCTGTTGGGAGGTGGGAGGGGCAGAGAACTGAGGGATCTCCGGGGTTCCGTTGGGAGGGGGGAGGGGCAGAGAGCTGAGGGATCTCCGGGGTTCCGTTGGGAGGGGGAGGGGCAGAGAACTGAGGGATCTCCGGGGTTCCGTTGGGAGGGGGAGGGGCAGAGAACTGAGGGATCTCCGGGGTTCCATTGGGAGGGGGGGAGGGGCAGAGAACTGAGGGATCTCCGGGGTTCCGTTGGGAGGGGGGAGGGGCAGAGAGCTGAGGGATCTCCGGGGTTCCGTTGGGAGGGGGGAGGGGCAGAGAACTGAGGGATCTCCGGGGTTCCGTTGGGAGGGGGGAGGGGCAGAGAACTGAGGGATCTCCGGGGTTCCGTTGGGAGGGGGGAGGGGCAGAGAACTGAGGGATCTCCGGGGTTCCGTTGGGAGGGGGGAGGGGCAGAGAGCTGAGGGATCTCCGGAGTTCCGTTGGGAGGGGGGAGGGGCAGAGAGCTGAGGGATCTCCGGGGTTCCGTTGGGAGGGGGGAGGGGCAGAGAGCTGAGGGATCTCCGGGGTTCCGTTGGGAGGGGGGAGGGGCAGAGAGCTGAGGGATCTCCGGGGTTCCGTTGGGAGGGGGGAGGGGCAGAGAACTGAGGGATCTCCGGGGTTCCGTTGGGAGGGGGGAGGGGCAGAGAACTGAGGGATCTCCGGGGTTCCGTTGGGAGGGGGGAGGGGCAGAGAGCTGAGGGATCTCCGGGGTTCCGTTGGGAGGGGGGAGGGGCAGAGAGCTGAGGGATCTCCGGGGTTCCGTTGGAGGAGGGAGGGGTGAGCTGAGCGAGTGAGGTGTCTGTTGGAGGGGGGTATTATGACATCATCACCACCTAACCGCCCAGCCGATGTGATTGGCCCTGAAAGACTTTCACCCCTGGGGGGCGTCAGAGGTGAGATCCGAAAATTTTTCAACCCTTACCAGCATCTAGACCCTAATACCCCTCAGTGTACCAAAATTCAAGTCTCTGGCTCAAACGGTGAGGGAGGAGTTCGCTGTCATACATACATACATACATACATACATACACCACTTGACTTTTATATATATACTAGCATAAGTGCCCGGCGCTGCTCGGGTCAGTTGGAGGTGGGGAGGTGGCAGACAGCTGACACCCCCTGACCAAAGCCAACACCCACACCTCACCCCTCACCCACCCCGACACCTTCCCACCCCCGAAACCCGAAACCCCCACCTCACCCCCCGACCGAATCCGACACCCCCACCTCACTTACCATCCCACCAAACCCAACTGGGATCCGTCGCAGGGGAGGAGGGGGCCCAGAGCCGAGGGATTCCGGGGACCTTCGCAGGTGGGGGGGCACAGGGCTGATGTAGTCCGGGGTTCCGTTGGGAGGTGGGAGGGGCAGAGAACTGAGGGATCTCCGGGGTTCCGTTGGGAGGGGGGAGGGGCAGAGAACTGAGGGATCTCCGGGGTTCCGTTGGGGAGGTGGGAGGGGCAGAGAACTGAGGGATCTCCGGGGTTCCGTTGGGGAGGTGGGAGGGGCAGAGAACTGAGGGATCTCCGGGGTTCCGTTGGAGGAGGGAGGGGTGAGCTGAGCGAGTGAGGTGTCTGTTGGAGGGGGGTATTATGACATCATCACCACCTAACTGCCCAGTTGATGTGATTGGCCCTGAAAGACTTTCACCCCTGGGGGGCGTCAGAGGTGAGATCCGAAAATTTTTCGACCCTTACCAGCATCTAGACCCCAAGACCCCTCACTGTACCAAAATTCAAGTCTCTGGCTCAAACGGTGCGGGAGGACTTCGCAGTCATACATACATACATACACACATACATACACCACTTGACTTTTATATATATAGATAGATAGATAGATTGTTTTGAAACAATATGATAAAAGTATTGGATAAATTAGATTAATAAGAGTAAATAGGACAAATAGACCTAAACACAGGCAAACTTTTTTTTTAAATAAATGCTTCATTTAAATATATTAATATGTCAAGAAATGGCAATATGCCTCTTAAAAAGATACTACACACAGAAAATGATTTGCTCTAGCCATATTCATGGTTTGTTCTGGAGTGTGTGGTTATTATAATGTGTGCCTGCTGTCAAAGAGAGATGCTTTTGTTGTGTGTTGCTTTTAAATGTTTTCCCTGACTGAAGGTGCACTTTCAGACTGACTTCAGAATGGACCGAAGTCCAATGTTTTTTCTCATTTACACTATAATAAACTCAAAGTAATGCTGCTGATGTCATTGGTGGTACTCTGAATTTATCTTGGTGTAAATGAAAACAGAATTTGGCTGCTAGGACCTGATTCTCCACTCATACTAATTTTCCTCTGGTGTAATTCGGGAAGCATCTGGTCCGGAATGGGACTCAGGAGGCCTGGATTCTGTTTCCACTCTCCCACTGACTTTGTGTGACTTTGAGCACATCACTTTCCCTCTCTGTACCCTGGTCTCATCATTCATAATAGGTGATAATGAATGTCACTTTCCTTTGTAAAATAGTTTGAGATCTATTGATGAAAATCGCTAGGGAAGAACTCAGTATTAGATTCTAAGGCCTATGTTACACAGGTGAGACCACAAGATCACAATGGTCCCTTCTGACTTTAAAATGTGAATCTGCATTGACTTTGGTAACTTAAATGGAGCCACTCATGATTTACACCAGTGCAAATGAGAGGCCCATGGGGTCTAATATTTCACTGTCCTGCAGTTTATTTAGTCATTTATTTGATGAGGTGGAGAATCATACCTATTGTCTTTAAAATGCGTGAAATTTTACTAGCTGTAAAACACTGACAAATGGCTCTAGCCATGGTCCCTAATCACTGATCCTCATTCTTTACTAGAGGTTTCTTTTTACAAATGACCTGTAGTTAACCCAGCCTTGTAAAACTGTCATGGACACTTAGTCCAGGTACAAGAGGCACCTACCGTATTTTTCGGCATATAAGACGCCTTTTTAACCCCCAAAAATAATCTCAAAATTAGGGGGGGCGTCTTATACGCCGAATATATGAAACACTCACCTGGCAGCTGGAGCTGGGGCGGCTGCAGGTGGCCCGGCGGGCGGGGCGGGGCGGCGCTTCCCCCCCGAGCCCACCCGCATGTGTTCGGGGCCGGCGGGGAACGAGAGCAGCTCGGGCCCCGGGGCCCCTGGGAGCGCCCGCCCGCGCGGCGGGGACGGGAGAGCGGCGCGCTCCCAGCAGCCCGCCCGCGCGGCGGGGACGGGAGAGCGAGGTGCTTTTTTTTTTTTTTTTTTTGGTCCGGCTTTTTTATTTAAAAACTCGGGCGCGTCTTATACGCCGGAGCGTCCTATAGGGCGAAAAATACGGTATATTTTCCATTAATTATTATTATTACTATTATTATTATAAAATAGTGGAGTGATATTTTACTTGTTCATTTAAAAAAGAAAAGAAAATCTCTATACAAGTGAATGAGTAGAATTTTTCAAAGGGGCATGAACCCACTCCTTACTATTCTACTTCCCTACACTTTTATCCCACTATGGGAGAGCTTATTGTAGGATAGAGGGAAAAACAACTTCTTGTTATAGTTCTATGATACCAGGCCCTATATGTTGCTCCTTTTATTATGTCAGCAGATGGTGCCAAAATAATGGCAAGAAAAGTCATCCTGTGAGGCCAAGAGAAAATCCATCACTTCCATTTTACACCTTGCAGGTCTCACGGTGTATGGCTATTCCAGGGTTTATCAAATGACATGTTAAACAGAGCTGTGAATATCTACAATATAATGTCTCGTTCCTGAATCCCTTATGTCCATGAATACTTGCACTGAAGTCAATGGAACTACACATATATCAGGCCCTTAATTTTGAAAGACTATGCTATTCCTAGTCTGGATTATAGAGTAAAACAAAGAAATTAAACAAGCGACTGCAATTATTTAGACAATTTAAGAACAGGGACCATTTTAATACCAAGAATTAGTACTAAACACATTTTCTTTCCATTTCTAAATGCTCATTAAAAGCATTTATGTACAAATAAATAACATTTATTGGTAATAGCTTTTCAGATTGCATGTTACATTGCATCTGCATTCATCTATGTGGATTTTTTTGTGTTGTGAGTGCTTTGGGGACCTACATAAATATTTCTACAGTTCTTTTGTAAATGTTGATGAACAAAAGACAGAAATTTGCTGGCTGAGAGCAGTCTGTCAAGTCAAGACAGTCATTCGAAAGATTTAGCAACCTATGTAAATCAGGAGTAACTCCAGTGAGGGCAATAGTGTAAGTGAAAGGAGAATCAAACCCATTATATGAAGACTTTCTTGCAACAAAGGATGTTTTTTGTAGCTTTTTGGCCAGTTTGTCATGTAGCTGCACACATACATTGTCAAAATGAAAACAAATGTTCAGAATAGATTGCAGAATGGAAATTTTCTGTGCTTTCCCTTTCATCTGTGTTAAGTGAGATATTTTTAGGTAAGCAGGGGATTTGTCCCATCATAGTAGGGGAATTTCTCTATGTTCACAGTACCCCAGCTGAACTGAATGATGAAGGGGTCTGAGTCCCCATTCCAATTTACTTCACCCTGGAACCTGTCCATCTTGACTTTCTCTCCCAGCCCCATCTGAACAGGACCAGCTTAACTTTCCCTCTCAGCCCCATGTGAACAGGACTTGCATCACGCAGGGAAGACTGAGCCCAGGAGTTCCTGGGTATTTCACTTCAGTCCCTCTATAGGTGCCCCTACTCCAAAATACTCCTAACTCACTTGTTAGGAATTTAGTTACACCACAATCTATTTCTTTGGGGATTAAAGAGCACTTCACAGCATAAGCACTGTGAGGACATGGTTTGGGTAAGGTTCAAGTTCGCAGTCTCTAAAGTGCAAGAAGCCCCTACAGTTACAATAAAATGTATGAGTTTAGTGGAGCTGGATGTGTTGCTGTGATGCTGCAGGGGTGGCACTTGGCCACTTGGGCTATATGTGACAGAACCCATTCTGCGACCTTTGGTTCTGGCCTTCCTGTCAGGCCCCATCCCCGTCTGGGTCTGACACTTATTGCCCTCTTGACAGACTTTGGCAAAGGGGCCCATCTCTTCCTCTCTCCTTAGACCAACACATACAACCCGGCTGTGAGAGAAGGAGATTCACCCCACCATCATCACTCCAATGCCTCTCTGTCTCCAGCTGCTGATCTGGCTGCCCTGAGCCACTGCTCTGGCTGCCCTGAGCCACTGTTCTGGCTGCCCAGGCTGTTGCACTTTCCCTGGTTGTGCCCTGGCAGTCCCAGCTCGTATGGAGGATGAGCCCTGGATTTTCAACTCCCACATTGGCCTGCCTATCCTGTCAATCCAGCTGACTTGGAGCACTGGCCTCTCCCCATTGGCCCAGCCCCTCCGTGGCCCCATCCCACCCCTTCTGCCTAAGGTCCTACCTCTCCTCTTCCACCTGAAGCCCTGCTCCACTTTGCCTCTTCTGCCCAAGGCTCCACCCTGCCCCTCCTCTTCCACTGAAGGCCCTGTCAAAGGCAGATGGGCTTGGGAGCTGTGGACCCTGCACCTGGCCGGCACCAGGGAAGCTGAGAGCAGCCCCCGGCCTGTGTCCCTGCCTCATTGGCCCCCCGGCCAGGACAGTAGAGTCCACGGTTCGCCAGAGCTGCCTGTGCAGCTCTTACCATGGCCAGGCTGTGGCCCCCCAGCCATAATCAGGTTGGGATAAGAGCTGCATGCAGCACCTGCCTGAGGGGGTGGGCCAAAGTAGCCCTATGGGCAGGGGGCCTGCAGGATGGGGACACAGGCCAGGGGCTTTTCTTCGCCTCCCTAACCTGGACAGGTGGAGGTTTCCACAGCTGCCCAGGCTTGTTGACTGGCTGGGTGGGGCAGGGCCTCAGATTAAATAGGAGGGGCATGGGCAGGGCCAGAGGGGAAAAGTGAATGGGACAGGCCCATCCACTTTCAAAAAGTGGCATCCTGGCCCTCCCTGTTTCAGCGCCACTGCTCTAGGCTACTGTTGTGGTGTCTCTGGCTGTTTGGGCTGTTGCACGCTTCCTGGCTCTGCTTTGGCCTGCTGTGTTCTCCCGTGCTTTGCCTCACTGTACCTGACAGCTTCAGCTCACATGGGTGAAGAATGGGCCTTGGACTCTTGATTCCCTCATTGGTCTGCCTGTCCTGTCAATCTGGCTGATTTGGAGTGCTTGCCTCTCCCCATTGACCCTGGGGACCTATCTGTCTGATCCTGACTCCTCGCTCTCCTGAGATTGTGAGAGGGCCAACAAAAACAAACAAAACATAAAACATATACAGACTTACGATCATAAGTCCTTTTTCTGTTTTGGCTACATCTTGGGCTGTGCTGAGAGCAACTTCACAAAGCCCCTTCAGTCTTTCATGGTGACCTTTGATCCAGTCATCAATACTGGTCATATCTTCCTTCTTGGAATCTTCTTTGGTCAGGATGTCCAGAGGCAACCTGGGATCTCTGCCAAACATACGGTAAAAAGGAGGGTAACCGGTGGAAGAGTGAACATGACAGCTGTAAGCCAATACTTAATCTAGGGAGATGATTCTTCCAGGTTTGCTTCTTTTTGGGTGGAAGTATCCTTAACACATCATGCATGGTCCTGTTAAATCTCTTACACTGAATGTCTCCTTGTGGGTTGTACGGCATTGTCCAGCTCTTAGCTATGTCATAGTGCTTACACAATTTGGTTATAACCTCTGACTCAAAATTCCTTCCCTGGTCCAAATGCAGTGGTGGTGGACAAGTGTAACATATGAGCCAGTGCTTTAGGAGGGTCTGGGCAATCGTCCATTCTGATTTCTGGTTGGAACAGCAATGGTAAATGGATACACGTCAGTGAGGATTAATACATTTGCATATGCATCTGAACACCTTTTTAGCTGGGTGCGGTCCATTGCTAAGACTTCCTTTGGGTCTGTAACGCTGGTGCAAGTTAAAGGAGCGCTAGTATGAGGAAATATGTCCTCAGTTAGGGGACATTGCATTCATTGCTTAACCCAGAACTGAACATCCATAACCACCACGGGCCAGTAGTAACTTCTCATCCTCATCTCATCGTATCTCCAAAGTGCTCTCTGTAGTCTTGAATACCCTCAGAAACTTTCTTGAATAGTGATACTGACACAACCAGTTGCCACACCTCTATTTCTTGGGTCTCAGAATACCACTCTGTGGTGTAATTTAAACTATTCCCACTGCTGGATTAATTTCTTGGCTTGTGGGTGCTTGGTTCCAAATATCCAAATAGGCCTTGTTTGCTTCACAACTGCTGCTGGGACTGGTCCAATAGGACCCCAAATCTCTTCCCAGGATTACTCTGAAATCACTGTGCCATTCTTGGAAGACACAGGATCTCCCCTGCCCCCCACTGCATCCTGGGAAGCATTCCTTACATCTCTATCTCACACAGGTTCCGGCTGCTCCAGCCACAGGCAGACCTGTGTGACATCTTCAGGGATTACTAGAAAAATTCTCTCCTCCTCTTCCTCCATTAGGAGCTGTTGAGACCGTGTCTTGATGTTTTGTCTTCCCGGCTTGTAATGCACTTCAAGAGCAAATTGTGCGAGCTGGGCCACCCATGTTTGCTTAACAGCACCTACATTGGTGGTTGCCAGGTATCAGAGCGTATTGTGGTCTGAAACCATCATGAACTTTGAATACATTAAATAGTCCTTAAACTTTTCTGTTATCATGCACTTAAGGGCAAGCAGCTCCAGCTGAAAGGCACTGTCGTTCGTAGTTTTTCTCTGAATACCTTGATCTCTGGCTTGCATACATAACCACACTTTCAGCCCCCTTTTGCTTTTGACCGAGTACCATGCTCAGGCTGTGAAGGCTCCCATCTGTGGTCACTATGAAAGGCAAACTGAAATCAGGTTTTGTGAGTAAAAGTAGTGTCATTAACTGTCATCTGAACTCATTGATGGCATCTTGATGTGTCATCCCACGCAAACTATAGAGCTTGGCCTTTCCCCTTCTTTTGGTCTTACTGGCCCACTAGCCAATGTAAAAGTGCAGCATTGTGAGAGGATTTTGGGACAAATCATCTGTAATTACTATTGACACCCAATGCCTTTCTCACATGTTTGGCATTCTTAGGGACCGGTCAGTTTTTCAATGCCTTCATCTTCTCTTTGTTTACCTGAATGCCCTTTCTTGAGATCACATGGCCCAAGAATTTGACTTCAGCTTGTAGGAAGCAACACTTGCTAGGTTTCAATTTCAAGCCACGCTCCTTCAGACATGTGAAGACCAAATCCAGCTTTTCCATATGACTTTCAAAGTCTCTGGAGAACACAACAATATCATCTAGATATATGAACAAGATGTCCAGAATGTAGTCTCCCAGCACTCTTTCGATTAGCCTCTGGAATGTAGTGGATGCATTGCATAGCCAAAAGGGCATATATGTCCATTCAGACAGTCCTAAAGGAATCATCACTGCAGTCTTTTCCCTGTCTTGTTTCCCCACTGCTACTTGGAAATGGCCCAAAGTCAATTTGAGGATTGAGAACACTCTCGCATTTCTCAATACACCTAATGGTTCTTCCACCTGGGGTAGTGAGTAGATTTCCATGCACATCATTTCATTCAGTTTCCTGAAATCACAGACTATGGTAATAGAAGGGCCTGGTGGTATATGATGGAAAGTTGGAGGGAATGGGATCTAAGATGCTACAGAGAATTCTTTCCGGGGTGTCTGGCTGGTGAGTCTTGCCCACATGCTCAGGGTTCAGCTGATCACCATATTTGGGGTCGGAAAGGAATTTTCCTCCAGGGCAAATTGGCAGAGGCCCTGGAGGTTTTTCGCCTTCCTCTGCAGCAGGGGGCATGGGTCACTTGCTGGAGGATTCTCTGTACTTTGAAGTCCTTAAACCAAGATTTGAGGACTTCAATAGTTCAGATATAGGTGAGGTATATTGTAGGAATGGGTGGGTAAAATTCTGTGGCCTGCGTTGCAGGAGGTCAGACTAGATGATCATAATGGTCCCTTCTGACCTTAAAGTCTATGAGAAGAACCACACTCCACCATCATTTTAGATCACGATTACTGCAGGCATTGGCCAGGGAATATGGCTTTCCTTAAGAACATCTTGAGATACCAGATCCTGGACAAGCTTTTTAACCTCTTGAAACACTTGTGGCAAAATTCTCCAATGACTCTTCTTCATTGGGGTGTCATCTCTAGTGGATATACAATGCATCACTGTGGTGGTATAATCAAAGTCTAACTCATCCTTAGAAAAGACTTCTGGATGCTTCTCTAGCAGTGCCTTTAAGTTGGCCACCTGTGCAGGAGTCAGCCCTTGGAGCTCCGTTTGAACTGGAAGTTTTCCTGCCACGTCTTTCTTGAAAAGAGGCAACTTGTTCTCCCTTCTTCCACCAGTCATCCATTCTCTTCAAAGGTAACCTTCACCTGAGGGACCACTTCATCAGGCCAGTGTACCTCTGTAACTCTGGTTTGAGGATATAACTCCACAGCCCTCACACTTCAGTTTAGGTGTCTCACTGGTATTCTTCCTCTGATGGTATAGTCCATTGTGGGGGGAGTGGCTCCTCTCCCTCTGGGTCTGTCTGCCCCACTACGTCTCCGGGCTCACCTGACATGGGGAATGAGCGGGGTGACGGGAGATGTGAGCTCGGGCCTGTGATCAGAGCCGAACAACACACACAGTTACAGAGTCCCCGCCCCTGGTCGGGGTATAGCAGCAAAGAGTCTCGGGCTCAGGCCTGCACTCAGGCTGGGCAGCAAACAATTGGGCCTCCTAGCCCTGGCAGAGGGCCTACAAGTGCAGGCCTCTTCCCTAAGCGAGGGGGAGATGCCCTCATGGATTGGAGTGGTGGGGGGGGGACTTAGGCCCACCCACTCCACTGTATCCTGGCAGGGCCCTAGCAGTGGCAGAGCGGTCTGCCACTGGGTCAGCGGGGATCCTGACTGCAAGATGCTGACTCGCTTGATTCAGAGATTGGCTCTGTCTCTCCACTGGAGCCAGGTTGATTTTCCACCAAGGACTGGCCTTCAGTATCTCTCCCTGCTGCACAACCAGTTCCTGGATAGCCTCATGTAAATTTTCTTACATTACTTGTGTCTGTGAAGAAGCTCTTTCCATGGCAGCTGATTCACTACCCCTCCACTCCTTGTATGGGGATTGGGTCCAGCATCATACTTCACAAGGATCTCCTCTTCCTCAGACCACATAATGGCAACTTACATGAAATTGTGGAATTTCTCATCTGGCTCTTTCTCAACTTTCCTATTCATTTCACACTGGAAGGAATCATCTCTGAGCCCAATTACCAACTGCTCCTTCCAGATCAGATCCCCATCTTGAACTTGTTGTGGGTCCTGGCACTACACCTTGCTCATTTTCTCCTGGAGTTCAGGCATTCCTGGATGTTTACCTCTGTTTTTCCATGGGCAACTCTGGGCATGAGACTCCCAACTCACTTGTTACCCTTTTAACCTGTAATCACAGCAATTCACTTAAACATATATAAAATTTATTTACACCAAAACCTATTTCTTTGGGGATTAAAGAGCACTTACAGCATAAGCACTGTGAGGACATGGTTTCAGTAAGGTTTAATGCAGCAGTCTCTAAAGTGCAAAAAACTTTACAGTTACAACAAATTTACAAGTCCGGTGTCTTCTTCCTGGAGCTGGATGTGCTGCTGTGGCAGTAGCATTTGCCAGGATGGGTTGGGGCTCTATGTGACAGATCTTGTTCTCCACCTTCAGTTCTGGCCTTCCTGTCCGGCCATATCCCTGTCTGGGTCTGGCACTTATTGCCCTCTTGACAGACTTTGGCAAAGAGGCCCATCTCTTCCTCTCTCCTCAGACCAACACATACAACCCGGCTGTGAGAGAAGGAGATTCACCCCACCATCATCACTCCAATGCCTCTCTGTCTCCAGCTGCTGATCTGGCTGCCCTGAGCCACTGCTCTGGCTGCCCTGAGCCACTGTTCTGGCTGCCCAGGCTGTTGCACTTTCCCTGGTTGTGCCCTGGCAGTCCCAGCTCACATGGAGAATGGGCCCTGGATTTTCAACTCCCACATTGGCCTGCCTGTCCTGTCAGTCCAGCTGACTTGGAGCACTGGCCTCTCCCCATGGGTCCTGGGGACCTTTCCTTTTCATGATCATGACTCCTTTTCAGCTCCTCCACTTTCTCCTGGTATTGCAAGAGGGCCAAACAAAGAAACCGAACACCAAGTTTCAGTAAGGGCCAATAGCCCCTTTACAGTTAGTTGCATAAAAATGATACTTAGGAAGACTTCCAGATGTTTCTTATTTCAATATCTAAGAACCTTTCCATGCATCCCTCATCACACTTGAAGAAAAGACCTTCACCTTTGGTATTCACGTTTCTGCCGCTTTCATTATATTCATCATTAATGATTTCACATTCTGGATCACATTGGTTTTTGTATCCCTTTAATGTTTTATTACTTCTGTTTTTGTGCTTTCTTTATTATTTCTGGGAAGAAGTTGCCTCTTTCTTTTCCTAGTCTTGTTTCTGCTTGCTCTTTCTCATGGATGCCAATTAATAATGAAGGCTCTGTGTGTGTGCTTCCCCTCCCTATGGCACAATGTGGCTTTCCCTAGATCTCACTTTCTGTGAGAAGTAGGCCATCTACTGTTGCTTTCTAGTATGGATTCTAAACCACCAGATAGTTTGCAATATTATGCACAGCAAATGGCAATGTTACATACACAGCTCCCCAACAGTAAATGCATCCAAAGGTAGAAAGCACTATTTATTGGACACTTATTATTTTTAAAATATATTTTAATACAACATAATCCCTCCATAAAACACTGAAGCCTTACCTAGTTTTTTACATGATAACTGATGTGTTTGGGTTGCATGCCAAACTGCTGTATTTTGCTCCAAATTTTATTGTTTTACAGCTTTTGAATTCAGATTTACTTTTTATAAAATAAACAGTGCTCAATGGTAAGTCTTACTAATTAAAAAAAAATCAGAACAAAAATTTTCATAGTAATAAAGAAAACTTACCAGTAAAAAAAAAAAACTAGGTTACAGGACAGGAGGTGGTTGCTAACAGCCAAGAGAAGATGCGTTAATGGCAGTTTGCATCAGTTTAGCAGTTTTAGTGTGTGTTTTCTTTCTGAAGTGTGGTTATGAACAGAAAAGTGACTCTTTAAAAATGGCATCTTGGTACTGTAGATATCTACTCTCCATATGTCTTCTGAGTCATATCTGGATAGTATATTGACAAAAACAAGTTCTAATACTGTCAGAACTGCACAGCCAATATAGCTGTGAAAAGGGAGCTGGAGCTGCTTTTAATTCTGATCAAATGAGTGACCAGAAAGGTTCTGATTCCTGAATCGTTATCTCTTGTGGTGATGCAGAAGCTGGCAGAGCACAGCTACATTTTCTAATGCTGTAGCAGGGTGAACTTGTAGTACAGGCAGGTGTTTTGAATTTGATTTGGCAATAATTGCTGGAAAAGAATGAAATACAACAAAATAACACTTTTTTTACCATAACCACTCATTCAAAATAACTTTTTATAGGCTGAAGTCAGATACTTCCTCCTTTTCTTCCTACGTTGACTAGCGACTCAACTACATTATCAGTGGAAAAACTGACTTTATCAAAGAGGAATAAATGGAAAATATATAGTATCTGTTCACAAAAGTAAAGATTTGCATAGCAATCTAATTGCATATCTAGGTTCACATAACTAAGTCTAAGTAGTGATCTTAGTGTACTTCAGTTGGAACACTTGCATGAGTAAAGTAAACAGAATTTAGCCCAGTCTCCAATAAAATAGTTATCATAGGGTTTATTAATAGGCCAATAGTGAGGTTACATTGTAATGTACAAAAATCAGAGAGGTAGCCGTGTTAGTCTGGGTTCCAGAAGCAATAAAGAGTCCTCTGGCATCTTAAAGACTAACAAAAGTATTGAAGCATAAGCTTTCGTGGGCTAGTACCCACTTCGTTGGATGCATGCAGATTGTTATGTACAGTACATCATTTGATCAATTTCAAGCGTATACAATGTTCTAGTGTATTGCTTCTTTTTACAGAGCTCTATGGAATACTATGGTTGCACTAAAAATGTTCATTCTGGTTTTAGAGATATTCAAGTGGAATACAACTAGGATGGTAATCTAGTAGATCTGGAGTGAACTTTTTAAGTGTGCATTAACAAAATTGAAAAACAAATGTCACCTCTTTGGGTAGTCCTGCAGTGGATATTATGATCACATAGAAAATCAAAATTACAATTAAAAGCACACAGCATAGGACCATGGAAATGACTCAGAGAATGGAAATGTGATATGGAGCCTCACACTTCTAAGTCAGTGATGAAAATGGATGGCAAATAGAAGAAACATGTTTTTCATAGAGAAGTCAGCTCTACTTTTGAAAATTGTTTTTTGGACAACTCCTGCTGTGACAATATTTTTTTTCTTTAAATAAAACATTGTATGTTGATGTTTCTAATTGGGAAAGTCCCCCAATGTTTACTGTCTGGAATTGTTGCCATCTATGTTATTCTCTTTTTGTGTTCTTTCCAGATTTGTACATGATAGGTGGATCTAGTGGAAACAAGGCCTTATGTACTTTGTTGTAAGAGGATTTAAATTCCATGGAAGGTCCTCAATGGCACTTTGGTGTGGCAGACTGGAAATTCTGTGACAGCTTTATTTCAGTTTGAAACGGTAGGCTTTTAATTAATTAAATATGAAATTGAACAATGTAATCAGTATAATAGCCCTCATATTATCTATTCTGATATTAAAATCAATTTATTTTACATTGATTCCATTGATTCCATTGATTACAGTAGCACCTAGAGGCCACAACCAAGATCAGGGACCCACTGTGCTAAGAGACAGTGTAATAAGAGACAGTGCCTGCCTCAAAGAGCTTCCAGTGTAAATAAACAAGACAGACAAAAGTTGGGTGAAAAGTAGTATTATTATCATTCCCATTTTACCAATGCATATATGAGCCACAGAGTCCCTTTCAGCTTACCAAAGTTCATACAGGAAGCTCAAGGTCACAAAAGATGAAGAACCAGGAACTGACCTAAGATCCCCCGAGTCCCACTTTAGAGTCTTAACAACAAGGTCATCTTGCTACTCTGGAGCCATTGTATTCTAGAAGTTGTCAGGAATGAAGCTGGATGCTTTGGCAGTTGAATATGAGGCATCTGGAGCTTTTGGCACCTAGAGAGTTTTGGGAGGCAGTCTGGGATTGTCAGATAAGTACAGAAGCTGGCTGTTTCTGCTAAAATAATCAGCTGTAAAATAGTTGACAATGTCGACATTTAACTTATCATTTTTAGATTTCAGACTTAACCAAGTAAGATGAATGGCATGAATTTCAGAGCTATTACTTCAGACTGCTACAGACTCAGGAAGGATACATACTGCCTCGGTGTACATTGGGTTCATGTTTTCAAGAGGGTTTTTTTTATTAGTTGTTGTTTTTTCTTTTCCTGAACCATAAGGTATACAAACATATCTTTTTTTAATTTAAACTTGGATTTTGTAGTACAGTTCTTACATGAGAGTTGGATCCCCCGGCAGATTCTGTGACCATGAAATCTCAGAATATGCTTGGCCCTGACAGCTGGCTAAATCACTGGCAATAATGTCGTCATTTTCTTAAGAGAACACACTCTTTCTTTGTGTTTCCATTACATGTGCTCTTGGTGAGATGCTTTTTTCTTTGACTACTGCAAATGCTACTCATCTTTGCTCCCCATCTAAACTCTGGGAAGGTTCTCAGGCAATTGCACTTTTCATAACATTGCTTTTATCTCCCTCATCTTTCTTATCTATGCATTGAATTTGTTTGAACATTGGCCATTTAGAGTGCAAACTCTTCTGTAATGTGGGAACCATAGCTGTGTTTGTTTACCAAGCATCTTCAACTTACTTGAGTAGTGGAACTGATCTGTAAGTTAACAGTGCCAAGCAGCGATCATCTTGCCATATGATTTTTATAGCTGTCTATACATCTTTTTTCAGCCCCTTCATTTGACTGGGGATATTGAGGGCTGGTGATAATGTGCTGAAAATTATATCTTGCCACGAAAGCTTTGAAATATTGCCCTATAAATAGTGGCCCATTTTTTGTAATTGTTCCTCTGGAATTCCCCAGTAAGCAAACATACTCTTAACCTTTCCAAATAACAGTCTCATTCTATCTAGCAAGCATGCAGTCTCTAAGTATCCTGAGTAATACTCTATTGCAGCTAGATATTTCTCTCCATTTATCTCAGAAATTGACACCCACTCCTCTCCCATGGCCTGCCAGACCCAGGTGTTTTATGAAAGGCTCCTCCCTTTTGTGTTGCTTATTGATCTGGCAGAACCCACAGGTTCTCAGGATTCTTTACTCGTTGCCAGCTAATATAGAATCAAACAGGAGAAATGGTCTGAAGTAAATAGGATGAAATCCAATGAGGTAGCATGCCTTTAAGATCTAGTAGGTCAGGCATGTCCAAAGTCCGGCCCGGGGGCCAATTGAGGCCCGTGTTCAAATTTTCACCGGCCCGCAGGCTCTGTTATAAAATCAATAATATGCGGCCCACCAGCACTGTTGACCACAGTATAAAACAGCGGTCGCCAACCAGTGCGCGATAATTTGGGTGGTCCGCGGAGCCGCAGCCGGAGAAGAGGGGCGGGGTCAGTAAGAGGCGAGCCGGGGGGGGGGAGAAGAGCGGAGGCGGAGCCGGGGCAGGAGGCGAGGCGAGGCGAGGGAGAAGAGCGGAGGCGGAGCCGGGGCCGGGGCAGGAGGCGAGGCGAGGCGAGGCAAGGGAGAAGAGCGGAGGCGGGGCCGGGGCAGGAGGCGAGGCGAGGCAAGGGAGAAGAGCGGAGGCGGAGCCGGGGCCGGGGCAGGAGGCGAGGCAAGGCAAGGCAAGCCGGGGGAGGGGGGGAGCGAGAGCACGGCCGGAGCGGGGGGAGGAGAGCGTGGCCAGAGCGGGAGGGGGGGGAGGGAAGAAGAGCGAGAGCACGGCCGGAGCGGGGGGGGGGGGGGGGGGAGGAGAGCGCGGGGCGGGGGGGAAGGAGAGCAAGAGTGCGGCCGGAGCGGTCGGCCCTCACACGTCTTCACCTTACCAAATCTGGCCCTCTTTCCAAAAAGTTTGGACACCCCTGTAGTAGGTAGTTTCTTTGTTTAGAAGACACATATTTTGAGGCTTATTTTTAATATATTGACCCTTTATATTAGTATGAGTTATAGCAGGAGCTTTTGGTCTGCCTCTCTAGTTTGCCAGTTTTGACTTTTTTCCAAAGAACATGGGCCTATAGATTTCTGTGAACCCTATAATTGCTTCTCCTTCTTCTAGCATGTGAATATATTTTGAATTTGTTGTGGTCGGTTAGGATATCTGCTACTCAGAAATCTTTCCATAAGACACGCTCATTTCCTCACTCCTGAGTATTTAACTGTACAACCGTAACAATTTCTTCACTTTTTTTAAATAGAATGATCCATAAAAGTTTTATGCTATTACATATAAAAAGGAAAGAGTAATATTACAATCTATAGAGAAGGCATTAGTACAAATAATACCCTTCTTTTTATGACTTGGAACGAACAATTTGAGACAGCTAGAACATTATACAATATGTTGTTTTGGAGAAACAAAAGAATAAACATTTGGGTTTTTTTTCCATTCTGGCACAGGTAAACATTACTCTGTTAATTAACTGTAGGGCCAGCCTTACTTTAGGAAACAGTGAAACTCAAAGGATTATCAGATAGTATAATTCTCTTCATGTTTCATTTCACACAAGAACAGTCATGGGACAGACAAGTGTTTCTCTTATTTTCCTCTGTATCAGCATAAAACAAAACAACATATCATGCATGTATTGCCCCTGCATTACTTTGGTAATTTAGGCCCTGATTCAGGAAATCACTTATTCACATGCTTAAGTCAATCCTATTCAGAAGGACACTTAAACATGTGCTTAAGTTAAGCAGGTGCTTATGTCAATTGACTTCATTTAAATTAAGCACATGCTTATGCACTGTCCTGAATAAGGATGATTTTCTAAATTAGGCCCTTACTGCTGAGATATTTTAGGAGCACTGCTAATATATAAACAACTAAGAAAAGAAAAAATAAAGTACTTGCCAAAGTAATTAGCAAATGAGAATTTGGCACTGGCTGGATGCAGAAGGTTCTACCAAAGTTTGCTTGAAGTATCAATGATGGGGAAACATGCACCTCTGCTATCTTTGGGATTATATCTTTTACTCTTAAATGAGAGTATCGCTCCCATTCCCATTTTGTTAATTTGTTTCTGATTAACATGTATTCTTACATTCCCAATCTGGTCCATTGTGTAGGTTCTATTATTGTTGCATTTTAACCTTTCTAATGTTCCTCCATAATCTTGAGAAGAAATGGGACTCTGTGGTCTTTATTAATACTATAGGGAACCAAAATTCAAGAGACACACATTTCCTAAATACTCCCTTCAATGTTCTATATCAGTTCTAGTCTTACCACATTACAACTCCACAGGTTGTTAACCTATGACCTTCTTATACTTTAATCTCCACAAATAGTCATTGTATGTTGCCTCAGTTTTAAACTTCCCTTTCAAGTCCAGTTTGTCCACTGTGCTATCCTGGATAACATGATTTTATCTTGGATTGGTAATGAAGACCATTGTGTATTGACTGACAATGCATTAGATACATTAGCTCCTGTGCCTATTTTAAATCTCACCAGTTTACCATGAATTAGCAAATCCAATTTCCAGGGTTCCTCAGTGTTATCAGCACAAGTAATTGAGCCTAAGAAGAATGTCTCTCTCTGTTACTTCTTAATACCTTTTGTTCAGCACACAACGGCAAAATGGCCTTTTTCTGATGTCATTTTTGCATTTTACATTTCTGGCTGTATACTCAGCTCCACATGTGAGCTGCTTTTGTGAGTTCTCAGTGTATTTAATCGTGTATGCTTGCTAGTCTGTGCCCTTTTGTTGCTTGGGAACATTTTAATAATGTCTGCTTCAACTACTTGGGCAACCTCTTGACCGGACTTCTTAGTGATGTGTCACCTCAGTGGCATTCTCTAGGGTTAAACTTGTTTATGACTGGAGATCCTTCTTTCAGAAATACCAATTCCCACTCTGTCTCAAATGTGTTCACTTTTACTAGCCCCAAAGTTACAATGTTATGTGTTGACAGATGCTTTAGTGGATTTCCCTTGTCTTTTTTTGGTGCTGGTAAAAACTCTGTTGTATATGCCATGTGCGGGCAATGTAGGATTACCCCTCACCTCTTGAGTGCCTCCCTGTGTCCAGATGTGATGCTGCAGGGGTCTTTTCATTCTAGTGCCCCTTCCAGTCTTTCTACTGTCAAGACAATCTGTTGTCTTATGTGTCCCAGCTCTCCTACTAAATCACTCTGTCAGTTCTAAGACAGCGCAGGTGGGCTCTTTGGTTGCTTAGCAGTGAAGTTAGTCAGGGAGCAGGCCAGCAGCTGGTCCTAGCTGGGCTAGTTCCTGACACCTCCTCTCTTTGGAATTAAGCGGGAGCATTCTCTGTGGAAGTGTTGTTCTCCTTTTCCTGGGAGAAGAAATTTGCATTCTTCCTCTGATTACTGGAGTGATACTCCACCAAAAAGGAGTAAGGTTGCAGGCTAAGATACCACTTCATAATTCTTGCACTCATGTCCTTCAAACAGTTCAGCCATGTCAGTGGAGCGTGGTCGACTAATTGAAAGTGGTTGCGTAGTAGAAAATAGCAGTGTTTCACTGGCCTCCTTTACTATGAGACACACCGTCTCAATTATTGCATAGGCTCTTTCATGGACAAGCAACCTGTGATTGAAGTATAACACCAAATGCTCCTCTTTGTCATATTTTTTGGACAGTACTTCCTGTAGGGTGATGTCTGAGGCCTCGGTCTGGAATATAAAGGGCCTCTCAGAGTCTGGGGTCCATAAAACTAGTTGGCTATATAGAATCTCTTTCATTTTTTGGAATGCTGCCTGGCATCAGCACTCTATCATACTTCCTGGGGTGCTGCTAATGTAGCCAACATCACTACAAATTTTCTATAATCGCCAAGTAGGACTAAAATGGACCACGCCTGTTTTTTGATCATGCAGGCAAGACAGTCTCTCAAGGCCTGTGCCTTCATCAGTTAAGGTTTTGATTACCCCATCTCCCAGGAGGTACTCTAGGTATTGTCTCTCTTTATTGCTGAAAGCACATATGGCCAGGTTTGCTGTTAGCCCAGCAGCCTTTAATGAGCAAAGAACAGCTGTCGCCTTCTCTAAATGTGACTCCCAGTCATGACTGAAGATTGCTACATTGTCCAAATAGGTGGTCACTTAATTTGTATGTAATCGTAGGACCTCATCCATCAAGCGTTGGAAGGTGGCTGCTTTGCTGTGTAGGCCAAAGGCCATGGCTATAAACTCAGAGTCCCTAGGACATAGAGAAGGCAATCTTCTTCCAAGACACTCTCATCAAAAGGATTTGCCTTCAGATCCAACCTTGTTATATACTGGGATTCCTCTACATGGAGGGATATGGTAGGCATTGAACTTAGAGATCTCATTAACTTTATGGATGTCTATGCAGAGCCTGACGGGTTGGGTTTGGGGACCAGATGTATTGGACTGCATCAAGTACTTTGAGATTCCACAATGGCACCTCAGTTTCTGCATCTTCTCCAGTTCTTCTTTGAACAGGGCTTGGCCTGCATTTTCTTAGCTGGCAGTTGTAAAGTTCCTGCACCACCTTCCCTAGCTCAGGGCTGGTTTACACTACCGCAGTAAATTGATATAACTTATGCAACTTCAGTTCCATGAATAACATGCCTGAAGTCGACGTAGTTAGATCCACTTACTGCAATGGCTACACTGCGCTGTGTCAACAGGAGAGCATCTCCCGTTGACTTCCCTTACGCTTCTCGGGGAGATGGAGTACACAAATCAATGGGAGAATGCTCTCCCATCGATTTAGCATGTCTTCACAGACCTGCTCTAAATCGACACTCGCTGTATCGATTGCAGCAGTGCCAATCTACTAGTAAGTGTAGACATGCCCTCAGTTTTGATGTAGTGGAATATCAGATCCATTTGTCCTGGCCTCTCTGAGAAGATGGTTTTGAACTTGCTTACCAGGAGCTTGGCCTGCCTTTGTTTCCTGGGGGTCAAGTTTTCCCCCAGTCGGATTTCTGAGCCTGAAACAGGTGTTGGTATTTGTGTCATAGGGCTGGTCTACACTGGGGTGGGATCGACCGAAGATACGCAACTTCAGCTATGTGAATAACGTAGCTGAAGTCGGCATATCTTTGGCTGACTTACCTGCCGTCCTCATGGCGGCGGCGGTTGGCGGTGCGCTCCCCCATCGACTCAAGCTTGTGCTCGCGGCAAGCTGGAGTTCCGGAGTCAACGGGGGCGCCATTGGTGATCAATTTATTGCGTCTTAACAAGACGCGATAAATCGATCGCCAAAAGATCGATCGCTACCCGCCAATCCCCGGATGGGTAGGCAGGGTTTTGAGCCAGGGTTTGGGCTTGTTGTTGCTGTTGCTGGGCCACTGCTTGCATTGCAACTCATTCATGCTGGGCCTGAAAGGTCTAGTGTCAGAGCTCGCATTTGTCATTGTTGCTCCTGCACGGCCGTCTGTTCTAGAAGTGCAGTATATTGCTCGACAAACAATCAGAAAGCTTCCTCCAACTTAAAATTCTGTGGGGATTGGGGGGCCTTTGCTGTGGTTATATACAGAATCCCACTTCAGTACCACATGTAGGTGGACACCCTTGCATCTGTCTCCAGGCGTGGTGCTGCAGGTGTCCTTTCAGTCTAGTGCACCCTTCTGGCTCCAAGATGGTCTTTTATTTTATGAGGCCTAGCTCTCCTGCTATGTCACTGTGCAATCAATCCTCTTTCATGGCTAACAGAAAAGTCCCAAAATAAGGAACTCGAAGTTGAGTGGCCTGAGAGCTTCTCCTCTGGTCTTTGTCTGACACTTCTAGTCCTTGATCTTCCTCCTGTCCCAGGGAAGGGATAGGGGAACCCAGGTCCACCTGCTGCACTGGGCTCTAGCTCAGGACCCTTGTTCAGAGCAGCCAAAATTAACCCTTCTGAAGTCCTTTGTTGTTCCCTCAGCTGGTTCCTACCTTGTGAGCTTTCCAGCCTTGTGTTCTGTTTCTCTCTCTCTGGAATGTTGGCTTCTCTGGCAGCTTCTCACCATTTGTTGGCAGGAGCTGCTTTCCACAGTCCCTGTGCCTCTCTGGCAACTACCCCGTTCTCCTCTCTTACAGATCTTTACAGCTGCTGTGGGGCTGCTAATCAACTCCGGCTGAGCAGGCAGGCAATTTCTGTGTTGAACTTTGGTTGCCAAACCAGCATGGGTTTTATAGACCCCATGACAGGCAGGAAGTAATAATTGAATTTTTTGAGGACTATATCAGAGTCATTCAGTTTCCCTTTCTCTATGATTACCAAACCTTTGAAAATGCGCTCAGCCTCTCCTCCCATTGCAGATTGAGTGAGCTCACCTATATTTAACTATCCTTTTCTTAGGAATTGATAGCAATTTGAAAGCATTCCTTCCATTCTGGTCATTCTGTGTGTCTGTTTAATTTTGAAATGTTCTGGAGGACTAGGGTCAGAGTTAGGCCTTGTCCATGTCAAAGTTGCAGCAATGTAACTTTAAATCTTTTTTAATTATTTTAAAATTATGTATTATTTAAATTATTTTAAAAATTATTTAGTTAAACTGTTCTAAACTCCAGTGTGGACATTCTTCATTTGATCAAAACTAGCTGATATTGATTTAGCTTATCCATTAAGTTAAGATGAACTGATTTGATCCAGATTTAAATCAGATTAAGAGTGTCCACATAGGAATTGTACTGGTTTAATTAAATAGGTTTAAAATTTCACTTTCACTGAATCTGTAATTTTTAAATTTACTTATAGTTTCATTACTTTTCTTTCTTCACTCCTATCTTCTGTTCCCTAGTCATGTGAATTACCCCATCTTAAACTTCATTAAACCTAATGGGACAAATTCAGAGGTGATGGGTAAGGGTGTTTACATTACATATTGGGAAGTGAGTGTAAATCTAAATTGGTATGAATTTATATTGCTTCCATGGACGTCAATGGGAGTTTGTGGTGGATTTCAATGAGGGCAAGGTATGGCCCCATATCATAAGACATTAAGCCGAAGCTTTTCTTAAACAAGATGCCTTTAAGAACAACAGCAAGCTGCAAATCAAACAGCTGGAACTTCTTCTGGGGTGGAAGTGTGGTCTTGTGGTTAAGGCATTTTGCTGGGACTCAGAAAAAGAAGGTTAAATTCCTGGCTCTGCCACAGACTTCCGGTGTGAACTGGGGCAAGATACTTAACTTCTCTTTTCTCAGCTCCCTATCTGTAAACATGGGGATAATAATATTTTCCTGATTTAAAGGGATGTTGTGAGAATGTCTGATTCGATGATGATGGAATCCAGATAAATACCTAGATAAAATAGAAATTTGCAAATATGCTTTCTGTTCTGCTTGTAACTAGAAAGGAACTCTCCTTATTCAGTAAGCTAACCCGAATTCAGAGAAGATTTCACTTCTGTGCCTGGTTGATAGCACTAATGCTAAAGATTCAAAAAAAAGTTTCCCTAGCATCTTTTGAAAATTCAGCTTTCAATATTTGTACTTAGCTAATATATAATTGGCTTTATAACTAATTACCACAGCTTCTCTATATGTGATAAAGTTAATGGAATTCTATCTTCTGATTGGGCACATTGTTATGGAAAGATACGGGTTGAGGTATTCATCAAAAATACAAAACTAGAGCACATCTTTTCAAATTAATCCAGGAGATCCCTGAGGATAGGGCCAGATAACATGGCTTTTCTGATCTCTGTAGATTGTATTCAGCAGTTAAAAGGGTAATTGCTGGGGAGTTGGAGATATATATTTTTGTCCTTTTTTTTTTTAGAATGTGTAAAAGCTGTAAATGTGTTTGAATCTGGAATATTTGTTTGCGTTTGTGTTACATTAGAAATCCAAGTCTGTTTGTCCTGGAAGACTGGAGAATGTATACGATGATGATATTAGAGATGCCATGCAAGTGAAATCTGATTAAATTGGAGGGGAAATGATTTTTATTTAGTCTATTTAAAATTGTTCTTTAACACTCAAATGCTCAAATAAACAGTTGGAGAAAAGATGACTTTGTTAAATATTCAACAGTCTGACTCTTCTCTTAACGACAGAGAGGCCACAAAACACATCTGAAATATTTAACAAGTCCTTCAGCTATTGAAGAGAGCTTCTGATATAAAAAGCAGAAATTAAAAGAGAAATTAAAACACTGGGTGAACACTGGTTCCACTGAAGTAAATGGTTTTGAAAAAAAAAACTTTATATATAATGAAGAATTAAAAAAGATCATAAACCTGAATTTCATTTTCTCATTTACAAGTTAAATTAAACAAAAATATCCAATGATTCAAATAAAAAAATAATTTGGAGCCTGATCCAACATTTGTGGAAGTCAATGAAAGGACTCCCATTGACTGCAACGGACACTGGATAGGGCCCTTTCAGGATATATTTTGGGCAACTCTTGTCCAACCGTTATTTCATGTAAGAGAAATTAGTTTTATCTCCCTTCTGCACTCTAGTCTTCTATCAGCAACATGACATGCAAATAAGTGAGCTAAGTAAATGAAAAGCAAAAACTGTTCCAATAGTACAAGCACAGTGGGTGTGGTTGTTAAAGAATATCAACAAAATGACACATTAGAGAGAGACGATAAATCACAGAACGAGACTGGGAGGCAAAGGAGTAGAGAGGGGTGGAAGCAATTCCACAGTTTGGCTAAATACAAAAACAGTCCAGTCATGTTAAGACCTGAGCCTGTGGGAAAATACAGTTTCACTGTGTTAAAATTGTATATTGTTTTTCAGCTGTAACAAAAAGGAGAGGTTTTTCTTAAAAAGTGAAAAATGTTCCAGCAAGATTAGGATCAGGAAGCTAACTCTGTGCCAAATTATCACTGATGTTCAGCCTTAACAGGTGCGTGCTCTCCCTCCCCCTTATTCAGAGATGGGAAATCCCCCTACTTTGGTTTCACACAATGTAGCAGTATGATTCTCAAAAAGTGACCTAGCTTATGCTCTTTTCTTTAGTCTCTTGAGCCTGACCAATGAGATAGAAATGAAGGCCCCACTCCTGCAACTGGCTTCCTGTGGAGAAACCCTGCACTTGCACAGAGCTCCATTGACATCACTTGGCTCCACAAAGACTCAAGGGGGAAACAATTGTAGGATATTAACTAGATCTTGGCCCTTCTAGAAAAATTTCCCTCACACTCTCAAAATTAAACATTTCAACATAAATGTTTTGATACGGCCATTACACTATTTCTGAAACAAAATGTTTTGGAATTTTCATCTGTGGCAAAGTTTGACTTTTTGGCCTGATTCAGAAATTCCATTTTCTGGCCAGCTCTAAGGCAAACCTTAACATAATTCTCCTCTCATTTTCACAGGAGGCATCTCAGTTCAGATATTCTGCTCTTCTCTTATTTGCAGTTCTCTAATTCACTTCTACCCTGCCTCAGCCAGAAAGCTTTTCCCCTGGACTGCTCAGTGATGCAAACAGTGCTAGCCCTTCCTCCCTCCCTTTCACTCCTCAGTCTGTGGTATGGGTGCAGTTTGAATGGAGGTAAATAAGAACATTCTCCATCTTCCATCCAGTCTAGTCTGTTGATGCAGGAGGAACCATAATTATGATCTCAGTCCAACTCTGACAGAAGTAATTGGAACGCCTCTTATTGATCTACATTGGAGTTCTGGTAGACTTCGAATTATGCATTTAGTATTTTTTTAGTAAATTTTAGTGTAGTTCTAGAAAGATGACCAAAAATTCAAGGGGCTAAAGTTTCATCCAGGTGCTAGATACAGTGCTGACTATGAATATCAGTCTGCCCATCTTACTGCGTCATAGTAGTTCTGCTCTGAGTTTGTATTGGTCAGCACCCTTTGATGCAACAGGTGCATGCTGGGCCCATAAACCATATAATCTAGTGGATTGAAATAATTGTTTGCTCCACTTCTTTAGGTGTTTGGATACCATGGGCCTAGTATAAGAACCTAGTTAGATTGAACAAAAGGGAGACCATGTCAGGCTTTAGTCAGGCTGATTTAATTCTGGTGAGATATTTTCTTTATGTTTTCTAACTAATGCATGGCTTATTGATAAGATGGAGAGAATGGAAGCTGTGTGAGCCAATGCACATTAGTCCTCATCATATAAACCTACCACTAGAGAAAATATCTATTTCAATGTATTATCTGAAAGCAAATAGATATATGCAATGCTGCCTCTGAGTGTGCAATGAAAAGGTATGACATACTCCTCCAGCATTGAATTAAAAAGCATGCTTTGTTGAAAATTTTATTGTTTAGCTAGCTAGTTATAAATATTCCATGAGTTCTGAAGTGCCATCTACAACAAAACAAAGAAATATCTTTCAATCTTTTTCATTATTGCTTTTAAGTCATAACCAGTAAGTAAATCACTAGAAATGAAATGATGAAATGAAGTGAGCTGAACAACAAACTAGAACATGCCTAGAGCAGTGAACACATTTTTAATTATTTTTTTGATTAATTTCCATCTCTTTAGTCTCTGACTGAAGAATGATGTAATAAAAGACTCTTCTCTAAGGGCCTGATCCAAAGCCTACTGAAGGTAATAGGCTCTGTCATACTTCCATTAAAATCAATGGAAAAGATCTCACATCAGTGGAAGTAAGATTTAAAGTTAGGGGAACGCTGCGCACTTTTGAAAATCCCACACTACATTTTGAATGCAAAGTGCCAGTTCCTGCCATTAGAGCTGGTTAGAAATTTGCTGACCTTAGTTTTCTGTGAGAAAATGCCCATTTAACTAAACTGAAATGTTTTGTGTGAATGGATTGATTTAATTGCATTTATTTGTGGGAAATTACCAAAATGTTTCATTTCAATAAGGCCAGAGCATTTTGTTTTGATGTTATTGGTTACAACTTTTGTATTACATATTGCGTTATATATATATATATATATATACTATTTCTTCCTTTTACTTCATTATCATCATCATCATCATCCCCTTTCCTCTTGCTTTTCCACTGCCATTTCTTATTTGACACTTCTTCATTATAAGCCCTATAGTTCACACAATTTGTTTTTTAAATGAGCCAAATTAGAATTCAGGAGTTTCAGGCTCCATCTCCTGTGCTTACACAATGCCTTTCTCTCGCTCAGTAAAATGTATTATTTACTAGATGCTCACTGTTTAAATGCTTAGCCAAGTCCCATGAGAGCCTAGCTTGTTGGTCAAAGAATGCATGCTATTTGACTAGAAGAGAAGAGGACTGAGAGGGGAACTATAGGTTGCTTGGTAGGGTGTTGGCTTGAGATTCTGGAAATGTGGGATGGGTTCCTTGTTCCATCCCAGGCTTCTTATGTGATCTTGAACAAGTCACTTAAGTCTGTCAGTGCCTAAGTTCCATGTCTGTAAAATAGGGATAATATCAGTTCCCTACCTCATAAGGGTGTTGTGGAATAAACACATTATATATTGTGAGGTGCTCTAGATATACAGGCCATATAAGTAACCATACGTAATAGATTTGTTACTTCCATCTTCAGATTCTAATTGACTTTAACCAAGTCATTACACATCCTGGGAATTTCTGCCATTAGATTTTCAGCGACTTTCATTCAGTATTCAGGTAACTTTATTATTGTTTGATAATGAAAAGTTACTGTAGCTGCTTTTCAAAAACACCTAAGGGCTGCCTAGTGATATGCTCTATTTAGGCATGTGGGAGTCCTGGGATCAATTTTCAACTTATTCTCTCATTCTGGTGGAGAGAAAGAGGCATTTCTTGTCATTAAAAAAACATTTTACTTAGCCCAGCAGTTTGAAAATTCTAAATTAAGAAACACCAGTGACCATGATTAAAATATAAAGCATATTTGACAATAAATCACATCTCTGAGCCTACTTGTGGTAGCCATCTTGATAAAAATGTTTTAAAGTTAAATTAAATTAAAATGTGTCACCTTTTAAAAATCTTTAAAACCTTTCTTTCTACTACTGACTTTCCTAGTGACATCTTTTGTGAATTTGTAGTCTCTTCTTCATTAGGAGAAAAAGTGTATTTTTAAACTGTTAAACTAACCCATATTAACCTGTGATAAAATTCTAGTGATGACAAGGCTTTTGTAATTTTAACTCATGTTTGATGGCTGTTGGGGTCATCCCTAAGGGGACTTTTAATACAACTTTTAATAGAAAAGATATTTTTATCATTATGAACTCATAACAATAATAATAGTACAAAAGTATCTGGTACAGTCGAATGTCATGGGTTCTGTGGTAATTCATCCTACATTGTGTTAGATCATGATTTGACACAAGTGTGTATTGCGTGTATGTCTTCACTGGTCTTTAAAGTGTACCCACACTGACCAAAAAGATGGCAACATGGGAGATAGGGAGTAATATATCTTTAGTTACCTGCAAAAAAGCATAGAAAAGAGCTGCATGCAATTAATAGCAGTGCCCAAACCTTTCAGCTTTTTTCAAAGGTCTCAGACACCATCTTAGTTATGAAATAACTGTGAGCTGAAAAAGCAATAAGAGGCATAAATATGAAATGAGCATCTCATTGTCAGAGCCAGGGACTAGGAGTCAGAACTCTTAGAATCTGATCCAAAGACCATTCAAGTCAATGTGAGTACTAAAACTGACTTCAGTGGGCTTTGGATTAGGCCTTTGGTTTCCATTTCTGAATCTGCCAGTGATTCACTCAACATCCTCAAACGAGTCACTTGGGGAGAACTTTTTTAGAAATCCAGATTTAGACACCTACTGTTAAGTGTCTCAAGCCAGATAACCATAAACAGGGGCATACAAAGTCAGGGGACATATTTTACCATTCTCTAACAAATTCATCTCTGGCATAATTCAAGTGACAATTGAATTACATCAGGGCTGAATTTGCTCTTCTGCATCTCGGTTCATCTATCTGTAAAAATCACAGCTAACTCAGTTAATCTTAAATTAAATTAATGCTTATAAATTCCTTTAGATAAAAGGAACTATGACACGAAATTTCAAACTTGAGTGCCTAATATTAGGCACCTAAACAACTGGCTTGATTTGCTGAGCTCCTGAAGCTCCCACTGAAGTTGAGGGTTTTGAACTGGAGTTTGGTTCATCAAGATCAGGTATGCAACTATAGGCGTGTTGCTATTATGAAACATAGCAGAACTATTTTTCATACAAATTTCTGTATAAAAATGCATGTTTTCGATATACCGTGTTAGATGATTGGCTTCTTTCTTTCTTGGTGAAGGGAAAGCATAATTTGGTGGTTGCATCTTTTGCTACTATTCTTATCAATATTACACGGATATTAAAGTAAAATCAAGAACCAAAACATACAAAACAAAGAAATCCACAAGAAAAAGAATTTGACTCATGAAAGGGATACCCCTACTTTCCCTCTTGGTAAAAATGAATCACTACTGTATGTGAGACCTAGGTACAAAAGTTTAACTGTAAGTATTTGCTTTCTTTTTTTACCCCTTTTTCTGTTTTAATCTTGCACCTACAAGGTTTGTGGTTGCTATGAAACATAAATGACATTTACTTCAGTGGTATCCACGGAGGGCAGGACCTTTACTAAACTCAACCAACAAACCTGAAAATTATTTTACTTTTCCCCTGTTTTGCTCAGTTGCTTTGGCACTGAACTAAATATGACAAGACTGTCCTTTGTAAAGACTCAGGTGATTTGTGCTCAAACATGGAACCAACATTTTCACATCTAAGGCCTAATGCTGGCCTCCATACCCAGTCAAATTTCAAATAGGAATTTTGCCTGAGTAAGCAGCTCCCGATAGGCTCCGTTGGAACAAGTACAGACTTTGATGCATAACTCCACTGATATTTTGCTTAGCATTCCAGGTAGATAAATCTATTCAAGCCCTTCCATCACTTTGGTACTCAGACGAGCTCCATGAATGAGTAGGATATTTTTTTCAACGCACTGCCTGGGAAGCTGACAGAAACTATGGGCCTGATTAAAATCCCACTGATGTCAGCGGGAGTCTTTCCACTTACTACAATGGACCTATGATTGTAGGTCAAACATATAGGCCTCACCACAGTCAGTATAATTTACTGTGAAATATACAAGTAATGAGTAAGGCACAAAGAAGTTAACATTAGTAGATTTTTCAGATAAAAGATCCTATATAAACCAGAATTCTAATTTTTCTGCCCTTATTTTTACAATCTGTTACAAAACTCAGCATGTAATTATAACACCACCACATATTTATTCCAGCAAAACAAATTAAAATAATTGGGCCAAATCCTCCGCTTGTACAAATTAATCAATTTACACCAGCTGAGGATCTGTCTCTGTGTTTAAATGATCAAAATGTAAATTAATGGATAAAAATAATATCTAAATGATATGTTATTGGGGAGTGACTCTTATAACTGCGAAAGTTCTAAACTAGAGGCTACAAAGTATGAGTTTAAATACAGGTTAGCTTTTGTTGCACACTTGCCGCAATAAAGTTTCAAAAGTTATGAAAGTTGAAGTAAATGGGAAAGAGATTAGGATCATTGTTCTGTCAAGCAAATAACCTTTTCATTTGACTCAGAGAGGAAAACAAAGTTTTTCAGCTGCTATCTGCAAGTATGGCATTGTGACTTCACCCCATAAATGTTAGACAAACTTTCTATGATCCTTAATCCTAACTTTTCAGAAATCAATCAATTCTTGAAAAAGCAAAATGACAAAACATTGCTAAGCAAAAATTTGTTTATAGCAGGCAAAACAGCATTTAGCAAGATCTGTTATATTCCTACAACAAAAATGTAGAATTCTATACTGACACTTGTTAGTAATAATTAGGGTTGTAGGTTTGGAATGGAGAAGTCAGACACGTTCTCATAAAAGTTGGAACCATCATAAAATATAAGACAAATACAATATACATTTCAAAAATAGCTTCTCTGGGTAGTGCTTACTCCCTTGTATGCTCAACCAGGTTCCCCATTTCTGTTTGAAATCCCAAGTCTCTTTTTTTTTTTTTAAAAAAAAAAGGCCATATGTTTTCCTTTGAGAGGTGCTGGAATGTTGTGCTTTAGTTCTGAGTGTGCTTCATATGCTGTTTTGACCACGTCCACCTTCCACTTCATCGCAATAGAGCTGAATTATGAATCCTTCACTAATTCCAGCTATTAGTGGGGGGAAAACTTCAATCTCACTTGGGGGTGAGGAGCAGGAGACAAGGAACAAGATCTGGGAGTTTAGGAGAAAAGCATGTGAGATAGAAGAGACATCAAAATGGAAAGGAGCAGCTTAGGTAGAAAAAGAGAAGATGGGGGGGAGGGAGAGAGAGAGAGAGAGAGAGAGAGAGGAGCAGGGGAACAATAGACAAGTAGGAATGAGAGAAAGGAGCAGAACATAACTGTCCAACTTCAGCCTTTGGGGGGGATTTCACTGACCTGAAGGCCTGCCTTCAACAATCCCAGACTTCTAGCAGTATTATGACAATTGGGGGTCACAGCCACAGATACTACAGCTATGACGCTGAATATAACAGGAAAAGCACGGAGTCTGTTACAGTGCTGACACGCAATAAAGAAGGTGGTTCTTGAATTCTTGTGCCCCATTGTGTTTGCTTTCATGTGAAATAGAGACTATAATATTGCCCTATTATTTACAGAGAAGATTCTAAATTTTTTAGAAAGCAGTGAGGTGTCCAGCTCCCACTGAAAGTCAAAGGGATTTGGGCATCTGACGGCTGATTTGGTCTTCCCTCTGTATTGTTTAAGCAGCGGAGAGAAAATGAGGTGTGAGAGAAGAGGTCAGCCAAAAGAAAGTCTCCGATTTTTCAGTTTTGCAGGTGTGGGGTGACTGTGACGGGGTGGGGGCGGTGAGGGTGAAAAGAGGAAGGGGGATGAGATGAACAGTAAAACCTATTTAGAGCCTGGGGCTAAAAGGAACTAGCAGTAGGTTGGGAGGAAGGAGGCTTGAGAGCAGCAGGGGGTGTGTCTGGAGCAAGAAAGCATGTCTGAGGCCTGAAGTAAAATCTTTTTTTTAACAAATGGATATTACGTGTAATTACAGGTTTCATATGTTAAAACCAATTATTTCTTCATTAGGGAATCTTGCAATGTGACCTGTCAATGACTATCATTTGTGGAAGTGCAGTGCTATCTTTTGTTCTACAGTCCGAGCGGTTCTGTCTGACCCAGAGTGTTGTGTTCAGGGTATCACGATGGGTATTGACAGAGTACCATTTTCTACAGTGCAATATATCACTTTGGCAAAATAAATGGAGGAGGAGGATGGAGATTGGAGGAAAGGAGAGGGACAGTGACTGACAGCATAATGTTTAAATTGTCAAGTTCCTTATGAACAAATTAGCTGATGCTTATCTAGTTGACATTTTGGAGGCAATCCAGGGTTTTTATTTTATTTTATTTTATTTATAAAATATGACTTTTTATTGGAGCTGAAACAACTATTCCCCTGGCACCAATTGTAGTCTCCTGACACTGTAGTATCTGGCAAACCGGGAGTAAACTCCTTCCTCAAGTTTCCTGTGGCCCACACCTACCTGGATGGAAAGGATCAAAAGGGATTAATGAAGGGCTCCTTTCTGAGGATAAGGGCAACCTGGTATAAGTCTTTATGAAAACAGCTCATTAGGAAGGTTAAAGAGGATCAATAAGCAGGCTCAACCTAGAGCTAGGCCATCACACCAGATTACAACAGACTGGGTTTTGTTATATGCTAGCTCAAGCAGGTCCTTTTTGCTAATCACATTGTGTTTTCGTTTTGTTAAAACCTGTTGAAGTCAAACCCCTGACAATAAACACATGGGAAATAAACTCTCTGTGTGAATGACTGAGGCTGTTGAATTGTTTCGGGTGATTGTGCCAATGTACAGTTTTTAAAGGAGATTTCCCTTGGTGCCTATGAATGCTTTAAATGTGCTGTTTGGAACAGCTCTTCAGAAGACCATATTCAAGTTTTGTTCCGGTTCCAGTAGGTTGATCAATCAGTAGAGCATTTTAGTCGGAGAATGAACAATTTGTTACTTCAAATACCTTTGGGTTATAGATTATCTGGGAGGTTTTGGCTGAATATCAATGGATGGTTAATGGCACGGTGGACGCAGGGATACTGTTGCCTGGGAGAACCCAAAGGCCACAACCAGAGGGAAGATAAATAGTCTCACTTCCTCTGTTCAGAAACAAAGACTAAGCAATATGAAAACCTTTGAAAGGGAAAATTTAAGAGTTACAGCAACCACATATTAGAGCTAATTGCCCGGACACTTTGCGAAATTTGATTTCAGCGTGGGGGGAACTTAATTTTCTCTTGGCAAACAAGGCAGAATGCTTAATTAAACTTAACAAAAATACGTTTTTTGAGAGAGGAAACAAGACTGACAGAACTTTGGCTTATCAACAAAAAGAAAGAACACAAGGAGAAAAGGATTAGGGAAAATGAAGATCAAGAGAGGATCAGAAATATATTGGCTAAAATCCAGGAAACATTTGTTACATTTTATAAACAACTCTGTTCTTCCCAAATGTGTAGAACAGAGGAACTAGCTGGTTTTCTCCTAAAGGGATATTGACCACCCTGTGTGTTAGTGAACAGATGCCTCTATAGCTATTAAGGAAGTGCTGATTTCAATATAGTCATTGAAATTGAATAAACTGCTGGGTTCAAATACTGTACATTGAAATCTAAATGGAAGGTTTATAAAAAACTGACACAATCATGTTGATTAATATAGAGTACATTAATGTCCAGTACATTATGCATGACAAAATGAACTTGCTCCATGAGTAGCAAGAGCTTTTTTGGACTTTTCTTTCTGATTAGCATGTTGACTCAGTGAACCGTCTTGATTCTTCACTGTGTTGCCCTGGGTACTTTTTACATGTGTGAAAATTAGGTGAAATATGTTACCGTCTGATCTGATAGTGTTTTACACTCTAAGTGTTTTTCAGAACATAAGTGACCATGTCAGGGGAAAATTAATGGCGCGTCTCTCCCCCTTACCGTACACACCGGATTGTAGTGGCGGTGTTGAGGCAAGGAGCTCACAAGCTGTCAGAGACCATTGAAGAAACACACAACTTAACTTTGATTAAAGGGGAAACTGAGGCACCCTCCTCTCGGTCAAGAAAGGGGGTTGGCAGCAGCTCCGTTTATTATCAGTACCAAGCAGCCTTTTATAGAGTATATTCAAAGGGGAGGGGGAATGGGTGGAGGGAGGGACAGACCTACTTGAAGCATGCGCATCAGCAAACCCTGACATCAGTCCTAGGTCACTGCCCTCTTGAGGCACCTGGTGTGGGGACCTTGAGAAAGCTTACATGATGCCAACAAGCTTAGGTTATTCGTTCTCTTGAAGCAAAGTTGTTACATACATATAATGCCATCTGGAGATACAACCAACTTATCTAGCATGGGTTTACAGACTGCTTATTGTCTGAGACAAGGTTACATTCCAGGGACTGAGAAGGTTACCACAACAACCGGGTGTCAAAGCAATATTTCACTGAGCCTCTAAGACTCAAGCGAATGGGAGTTTAACTATGTGGTTGCTGGTGAGGAAGAATACATGGTGAGAAGGAGCAAGGGAAACTGAGTTAGCCCTAACAACCATACAAAGTGCAGGCAGTGAAGAATCGTGCCTTGTCCATGTGAAATTTTCTCCAGTGGAGAACACTCATGCAAAGTTTTAAGCACCATTTACCTATTGTATAAAAGGTGTAAGTGCTGCATAACATGATGTAGCCCTTCTGCAGTGGGACAACTTTCACCAAGAAACTTATTTAAGCCCATCTTTTACTTTTAATCAACAGGAATGATAGAAGCCTAAAGAACTGAACTTCAACACGGAAGAATGAGAATAGTATTTGTTGTGGGCAGGTGACAATGTACTAAAGCCTTCCATAATAACCTGAACAGATGCACAGTTTTAGTCAAGGTTAAGAGTATGCAAAGCATGCAAAGCACTGAATTTAGCCGTATGAAGTGGAAATCCATCAACTTCATGAAAAAAACTTGGACAGATACATACAGACATCATCTTTCTTTCCAAATGCAAACATATGGACATCACACCAAAAGGACTAAAGGTAAAAAATCCATTATAATCTACATATCACATAGTCTATGCTGAGAGATTGTGCCACACCGTCTCAAAGAAACTGTGAAACCACCTGATCAACATCCCTATACATCAAACAGGGAAAGATTAAGAATCAGGTCTCAAAACTGGAGACTTTCATAAAAAATCAACCTTCCACACAAACTTCCTCGTGGCTGGACTTTACAAAAACAAGATAAGCCATTTACAACACACGCTTTGCTTCACTACAAAGGAAAAAGGACACTAACCTATCTAAACTGCTACATGCCAAAAGGAGCCACAACAATGGTTCCCTTAACCCACCCAATAATTATTGTTAATCTTTCAGCTATACTGCTAGCCCAGCAGAAGAATCTATCCTATCTCGGGGCCACTCCTTTTGCCTCTGCAGGCCCACAAACATGATACAGTCCTCAATGATCGAGAATCCTACTTTCAACATCTCCGACTCAAGGAATATTTCCAACACACCTCTGAACAACATACTAACCCACAGAAACCTTCCTACCAGCACTACAAAAAGAAGGATTCTACATGGACTCCTCCTGAAGATTGAAACAACAGACTGGACTTCTACATAGAGTGCTTCCATCCTATTGACTTAAATGGGCTTTGTATCATTGACTAAGTCAGTAGTCTCTTTCCAGACTACTGATTTCAAGAGTCTGATTTGTCTTGTGTACTCACAAGCTTCACCTCACTTAAAAACTTACCAAATCAGACATAAAAATACAAAAGTGTCCCAGCTGACTTTCTCATTTTTGCCATATAATTATAAAATAAATAAACTAAAATATAAATATTGTACTTACATTTCAGTGTATAGTATATAGAGAAGTATAAACAAGTCGTTGTCTGTGTGATATTTTAGTTTGTATTGCCTTTGCTAGTGCTTTTTATGTAGCCTGTTGTAAAAGTAGGCCAAAATCTAGATGAGTTGATATGCCCCCTGGAAGACCTCTGAGTGCCCCCAGAGGTACACATGCCCTTGGTTGAGAACAACTGGACTAAGTAATATAGAGTAGTGAGGGGTATTTGCCATAGTGCCAGAAACCTTAGGGCTTTCTCACACAATTTTTGCACCACTTATACTATGTCAGTTTAGAAACCAATATAGTTAAAGTGGTAGTACTCCATGGACCGATACAGTTATAAACTATAAAGGTGCTTATTCTACTGTAGTGTATTCCCCTAAATGTACAGAAATATGCAATACTGGTATAAGTACCTTTATACCTGCTAACTGCATCCATGCTAGGGATTGTATTGATTTAACTGTAAAATCACACTCCTACCTGAAATAATTAAATAGGTACAGAAACTATGCATAGACCAGACCTTAGCCTGGATTATGAGACTGTGTTCTGATGTCACATAGGACAGGTCTACACTACCCACCTGATCGGCGGGTAGAGATCAATTTTTCGGGGATCGATTTATCGTGTCTCATCTAGATGCGATAAATCGATCCCCGAGAGCTCTCTCATTGACTCTGGAACTCCACTGGGGAAAGAGGTGCAGGCGGAGTCGACGGGGGGAGCAGCAGCAGTCGATTCAGCATCGTGAAGACGCCGAGGTAAGTCAACCTGAATATGTCAACTTCATCTACACTACTTACGTAGCTGAAGTTGCATATTTAGGTCAATTCTCCTCTCCCCCGCAGTGTATACCAGGGCATACTCTTGTAATTAATTCTGAGAATAAACTTGCAATATTTTTTACATTCCTCTTTTAATCCCTATCCTCCATCTCATTAAGAAGAGTTTCTGTATGTAAATTTAATCTGCTAGAAACTCTGTCATTGCAGGCTATTTTAAGTAACTTAGTGCAGAGTGATTACATTATTTCTCTTACTAAATCAGTACTTCACCAAAATATGTAAATATTTATGTCATGGATGGACAAATGGGTTAAGATCACTGTTCCCTCTAAGCTGTGCATGTGTGCGCGCGCACGCAGATCCTAAACCCAGTGCACACGGCGAAACACCATGCACACAAAAATTTGCACAGAAGCACAAAAATTTGCACAGAAGAAATTTTTTGTGCACACAGCCTGTGAAAAATTAGAGGGAACATTGGTTAAGATATATAGAAAACCATTCCGAAGCTTTACTAGAACTCAAAATGAACCCCAATTTCTTTTGAACTTTGAAAAAGGAAGGTACATTTTTGCACCGGGTAAAGTTCCTGGTTTTACCCATGAAAGAAATCAGATCTAAAAATACTGTAAGAGAGGGCCTTCTTGATATATCTTTGATCTTATCTACACTGTTGAAGCACCAGTGGTCTTGCAGAGTGGACAGGACTAAACCATTTTAAAAATGTGTTTTTGAGCTGTGCTGCAACCCTGATGACCCTCACAGATGGACCATGGTTCAGAAACATGAATTAAACACAGGTCAGTCTTGTCTCTACTGCACAACTGAACGGTTTTAGCTCTGTAAGTGGACTATAAATATAGTTTCTGGACTATGGACACTGACAGGACCCTTGGCTTACTGTAGATGACACCGAGTTGTACCGGAAATCTAAATGATGAGCTTCACCACGTAAGATTTCCAGTTATATTTCAAAATCAAAGAAGGTTTGGAGCTGCTTCAGTTGCTTATTCACACAAAACTTTTTGTGGCAGTTTATAAAACCCATCATTTGGAAGAGCTAGGGACACAAAGCAGCTGAGGCTGGGTGACTCAGGGCATTAAAGACTATTGAGTCTTTCACCTCTAAGGCCTTGTCTACACAGGAATGTTTTTTTCAGTATAATCATTCTAAGGTGTGAATTTAAACTGATATTGTTATATTGGCAGGTTCAGTGGCATATTCATGAGAGTTTTGTGGCCCCAGCCAAGTTCTTAGAACACAGATGACCATTGCCACCAGATTTAGTACTAAATCACGGCCCGAGTCTCAGGAGTGAAGCAAGAACTGAATCTGCTATAGAGACTGAATTATTCTCTCTGTGTCAGAGAAGGGTCAATGTTTGAGGAGTACTGCCAGGGAAGTATGAAGAAACTTACCCTACTGCTGTCCATGATTATACCTGTTGTGGGGATTTAAAAAAAAAAAAGACTTCAGAATTAGAGGCTGTCAATCTGGAAAACAGCCCCAAGACTTTTTTTTAATTGTTTTTGGAAATAAATGAAGTTTACTTTAACCAGCAACGATTATTATCAAGTTTTTTAAAAAGAATAATTAGCAGTGAATCATAAGGGACTATTTACAATGAGTCATACTGTGGTCAGATTTTCATGTACCAAGCAGGTATTTTTCTCAAAGAATACCTTTTGGTGGTTTTCTTAGTTTTCAGTTATTCAGGATATATCGTTTCTTAACGGTACTGAGACTTCCACAGCAGTTCATACTATGAATACTTCAGATTCAGATTGTCTGAACTAACTGATCACGCAATGCTACGTTCCTCTATCGAGTGCAGCTCAGTCCTTGCAAATTTTAAACTAGTCAAGTCAAAACAAAGACAGTTGAATTGACTTCAGTGTTAAAGTGTGGTGAGCAGGCAGATGTGTACGTATGCAGAACCACTGTCCTGCTGATTGCTGTTCTATGTGTTGTATAGACTTCTTCCCTTAGCAGAGCTTTCACCAGAGCCTCTCTGCCCCATGCAATTTGGGCCTGTCCCAAAGACCATTGAAGCTGATGGAAAGATTCTTACTGGCTTCACTGGGCTTTGGGTCAGGTTTCTTGTGTGGCAGTAACCTTGTTCATTGACCTAACTGCCTATAATTAAGACTAGCTGATTTGTAGCTGAGTGCTGATGCAGTATTAAAACCTTAATACAGAGAAATGTGTCTTTGGTGAAGACCTCCTCGACTCTCATTTTGGTGGTCTTCTATGCTCTGACACCTTTAGAGGTTCAACAGTAGCAATTTATGTAGGGAAGTGACTCAGACTTGCTGAGGTGCATTCCAGCATGTGGAGCTCACTCCTTCTGGACATCAACCTAAGATCACTCCTCCCACTTTCAAAAAGCAATTAGAAATATTTGGTAAAGTTTTCTGGTTTGATTATCCATTGTAATGATGCCCCTTTCTTTGCATTTTTTTAAACTTATTTTATACTATATTTTATGCTTCTGATTGTTTTTCATTATTTTCACAATTAGTGTGGCAAGATGCTTTATAAATATAATTTATTGTTGTTATTCCATATTATACCAATCAGAGCCGAACATACACCATGGAGTTTCTCTGGATGTTTATTTCCTTAAATACTAAAAATATTTTTGAAATACAGGTATTGTGAAAAGCAAAAACTGACTTTTTAATCCCCATACTCTGTCTAAATGCAGCATACTAATTGTGTACTGAGTAAAATGTTTGCAGCTCTGAGGGAAAAATAACTTTTGTTCCCAGATACAGCACATTTTTAATATGTTGGGCCTGATTCTGCACACAACATTCGCTCTAAAGTCAATAGAAGTTTGGGGTATTGGAGTTCAGGATCACATCCATGAAATAGCTTTTATAGTAGATGCCTCCCACTCCTTCCCTCCCGGATTCCCTGGAATATGGGGTGTGTTATTGGTGTGATGGAGGCATTTTGTGGAACAGTTCCTGGGGGATCATTACAGCTAGCATAGTTTAGAGCAATGCAGAGTATGCACTAACTCACACTAGTGGTCAAACTGGACCTCAGCTGCAGAAGTTACTTTAAACTAGCTTTGCCCATCTTCCCCAACCCTTGAGTCCTGTACTGAGTGGAATTTGGCTGGATCAGAGGAATTGGCCGCTAATGCTTCCTCGCACCTCTATATAACTATATTTCTATTGCATGTATGAAACAATGTGGTTTAGAATTGTATTATCTCCTTTTTGTTTTCTGACAGACTTTTGATCCCTTGCTGACTCATAAAAAGAGAGTTGGCAGGGGAGTTGAGATGGACCATGTCAACTTATGCCCCAGTATTGATAGCAATAAAAAAACAATGCCTTTAACTGAAAGTCTGTTTCAGCCTTTGTTTCAGAAGATACCCTTTCATTATTGGTCCCTGTTTTGAAACTCATATCTTAAAATAAATTGAGTGCAAATTTTGACCTTGCACCAAATTCAAATGTGTCTCTACTAAAAATATTTTATGTTTCTGGAACATTCTTATAGTTTAACTTTTCAGCTTTTCTGCCAGTATTTTTCAGAGTTAATATGTCTCAGATTTCAAAACTGTCTCCCTAAATTATATCCTCAAATTCTGCATTCAGAATGTCATTTGCATATTTAAATATGTATTTGCATATTACAATGGACACATCAATGGGCAAATAGGCAGTTGTCCATATTGCACACACATGTTCATTTGTATATGTAGATGCAGCCCCTTTTTGAAAATACTTTTATACCAGTTTGTATGCACTCTGCACTGAGGGTTTTTCATGACACAGTTTATATGGTGATTTCACAGAGTTATGAAATATCTTTCAAATCAAAATAAAGAGAAAAAATAGACCTTTGGCAAAACCTGCTCTCTTTTATAACCAGGCGCCTCGACATTCAGTGACTCTGAGACTGTGAATTTGCCACAGAATTCAGCTCCAGAATCTAAGCTTTCATAGGGGAGGAGGTGGAGAGGGAGAGTTACTTACCCTATGGTTGTGAAAAGACCTACCAAATGTGAACCAAGAGTAATAGATACAGCACAGTCTACGTGATTCTGCAGACATCCTGAAATAATAGCTCTGACTAGTGAAGAATGGGTAGTTAACTTTGAAATCTAATGAGTATAGTGGTTATATATACAATTTTCTAGCGTGGTGTCATTGTATGCCTTTTAATCCTATCAACACTTTAATAAAACCTTTCTCCAGATTATTCAGGAACGAGGAACGGTATATTCCTTCGTTGCTTTGGTTCTTTCTACCTTAAAAATGTTTGCAGTATTTTTTGGTACTTTTGTATCTTCTTGACCTGCGTTGAGGCATTTCTCAATTTCTGGTACGCGGGGTCTTTTGGGTCCTTTAGCACCTGTTGGTTATATCATTTCCCACACTTTGTGAGGTCATGTGATAACACCTGCTGCAGAGCTAAAGGGCTTCTGCTGAGGCACCAACCACAAAAGCAGACTGTGGTTTTGAGAAAAGCACATCTTGTTGAGGGTGACATCCAGCACTGTTGTGACACCACCTGCCTCCATGTTTGAAGTATTCTCTCAAGCAATGTGAATCATGTTTGACTTTGTGCTAATGCTGAAAGTCCAGTGCAAAAACTTGAAAATAAGTGCAACTAGTCTCAAAGGAAAAATAAAGAAGGGGAATAATTTTTAAGCAGCAGAGTTTATATTTATAGATTTGAAAGATGCACAAGTCCAGATTAAGGCAATCTGAGGCCTAAGCACACCCCTACATGGGCCTTCCTTTGCAGTGGTTCTGCTTCCCTGGCTACACCCCATCCCTGCTTGAGGTGGCAATGGCAGGGCTACTCATAGAAAGTCTGGCTGGTGGGCTGGTGAGAGTATGAAGTGTTCTTCTTTGGCAGCATGGAAACTCCATCCTTCCTGGATCACTGTTCATTGTCTTCAGATGAACTGAGATCAGAAGGAGGGGAAATATAGCTTTCCCCAACCCCCGAGGGTTTGAACAGAGGACAAACTCCACCCTAGCAGAGCCCTTTTGCCCCCCACCTACAGTCATGTGCTAGAATGGCATCAGTTGCAGGCTCCAACATGCAGCAACCTCAGATCCACCTCAGTCAATTTTTGTGTAGATACACAATGTTGTGCGAAAGCTACACATTGACAAAAAACATGAGAAACAGTGACAAATTTCAGAGACCAGTAAAATTGAAGGTGCCTGTCTTCATCTTTAGATGCCCAAATACTTTTAACAATCTGTCCCTTAGTTGCTTTGTGCTTCTCTGACCCATCTGTAAAATGGGGATAATAATACTTACTACCTCACAGGAGCATTGTGTGGTAAACCTGACAAAGATTGTGAGGGGTTGGTTACTATGGCAATGGGTGGGCATATCTTAGATATATCCTAGTTACGACAACAGAGATGAAGGCATGCATAAGGGGAGTTAAGGCAATGCGGTAGTAGGATGTCACTGCAGAAATAGTAACAGTCAGATTGGATCCAGAATGACTACAAACTCAGACAGAGAAGGTCAGTGAAAGGTCTCGCTCAAGAAGGGAAACAGGGATGATGGATTTGTGATTTTAGATGCCACTTTTGATCAGTTCTGTGTCCGAAACACCTACCTGGAGAAGGTTGAGATGAAGCCACATGTATACCTGAGAAGACAGAAAAGAAAGAGGTGGTGATCCTGGAAAGACATCTTAAATGTCTAGAAAAATATGCACAGTTTGGTATCATTTACATAAAAGTGGTGGCTATCAAAGGCTTAAAGGTAGATCTAAATGACTGTGGTAGATAAAAGATAACATGAGTCTACATATTGATCATATATGAACATGAAATATGTGCAAAAGGTCTTTTCTAGCTCTCGGTGATATTAGTGGGAAGAATCTCTTTGACTTCAGTAGGAGCTGGATCAAGAATCAAGAGTTAAACATCAAGTGTCAAAGCGGTAAATCAAAATGGGTGCCTGTCCCTTTTGTCTTTGTGGCTAAGGACATTTGCCATCACTAATCAGGCTCTCAATTTGATTAACTTGTCTTGTTATAAATGCTTTCTTGGTTTCACAGACATTTTGAATGGTTGTGCAGAATCAAATGGCTTGCAAGAATGGGGTTAGAAATAATAACATTGAAATCCCCTCTCTGTTTTTCTTTCTCAGTGAGAGGCCTTCAAGGAACAGAAAAAAGAAAAAAAAATCTGCAGTCCAGAGACGTTTAACAAGATAATGTGAGTTGGGGACTGAAGCCTATTCTGTGACCTTTTACAGGCCATTTATTTGATTAGCACAGAGCCCTTGTTGTTGATGGTGTGTAAACCCACCAAGAATTGTCACAGTAAAACTGTGTAACCAACCATTTAATATTGAGTAGGAGAAATTTCCACTAATGAGTGGGAGATTCTTTGAAAAATACTCTGTGGTGCCTATTATCAATTAAATGAACCAAACACAAATTTTTAAAGGAAAAGTATAATGCATATTAATATGTAATTTGTCTATTTATTTTGACATCTGTAGTTTAGTTGTAATTTTTTATGATAAAAGGAAAGAGACCCACAAGTGATAAACAGCAGCTGCAGAATTAGGGCTATGCCAGGGGTGGGCAAACCTTTTGGCCCAAAGGCCCCATCTGGGAATAGAAATTGTATGGTGGGCTATGAATGCTCACAGAATTGGGGTTGGGGTGTGGGAGGGGAAAAGGGCTCTGGTTGGGGGTGCAGGCTCTGGGGTGGGGCCAGAAATGAGGAGTTCAGGGGTGTGAGGGGAGTCTGGGGTGAGAGTGGGGGGTAGGAGGTGGGGGTGGATGAGGGCTCTGGCTGGGGGTGTGGGCTCTGGGGTGGGGTTGAGGATAAGGAGTTTGGGATATAGGATAATGCTCTGGGCTGGGACCAAGGGGTTCAGAGGACAGGACGGGGTCAGGGCTGGGACACCGGAGGAGGCTCAGGGGTGCAGGCTCCAGGTGGTGCTTACCTCAAGTTGCTCATGGAAGCAGCAGCATGTCTCTTTTCTGGCTCCTATGCAGTGGCTCAGCCAGGCTGCTCTGCATGCTGCTCCATCCTCAGGTACCACCCATGCAGCTCTCATTGGAGCGCCAGAGGGGCCATTGGAGTGAGGCCATTGGAACACGTAGGAGTTGAAGTGGGGGGAACGATCCCGCTCCTTGGCTGGGGCACCAGAACGGGGCAAGCCACAGACCCTGTTCCCAGAGGAAGCTCGAGGGCCAGTTTAAAATGTCTCTCAGGCCAGATCCGGCCCACAGGCTGCAGTTTTCCCACTCCTGGACTACACTCTTAAGTAGGTGTATATTGATCTGTTTTTCCAAGTCACTCTCATCTCTCACACATACTGAGCCCTGCATCTTGATCCCCCTGATTCTTACTCTGTGGCCCTATCCGACACTTGTGCTATAGAGTCAGAGCAAAATTTCAATTCTTCCTTCTTCACCCACTCCACTGCTTGAAAAGTTGTGCTCTGGCTTCACTTCCTGACTTTCTGCTCCATGCTTGGTTTCCCAGATGCTGCAGAGCCTCTGTAGACAGGTAATGGAGCAGCAGGTTCACGCAGTTTGCAAGGGTGAAGCCAGGGTCACATGCAAGCAACAGGAAATCACCAGCAACAGGAACAAACTGTGGTAATTTACATAGAATGTTGATAGGCATTCAAAATACAGGAAAATATCTATGATTGCCTTCACCCATGGAGGCAGAATCCTACTTTTCTATATCATACAGCGCATTCCAGGGAACAAACCCTGCCATCAAATATGCATACAAGGCTTTCATTGGCTTCACTATGATTTTCACACACTCAACCAATGGAATAATGTATCCTCCAATTTTAAAGTACACTTCTACTGTGCTCCACTGTTTTGCTGAGCCCTGGCTCTGCACTTATACAGCTCTATAAGTATTTTGGTTTTTGCTAGGGTTGGTCCCCCTTTTAAGTCATGATGGGGAAAGGAATAGTAAGCAAACATAGATTGTATATCCACTGTATTCATGACCATTTTAAAAATACAGTAGCTGATTTATTTTAATGTGCAAAATGGGGCTGCAATTATAATGTTAGGCCAACTAGTACCTATTATTACCTGTCTGGTTCCTGTTCTGTTAGAAAGAATCTTTACCAATGTGAAAGTCCTTCTTCAAGTGCTTCTTTCCTGTCTCCCACAGTAAACATTGCATTGGTCCAGCATAGTAGATAGCCTGATCCAAAGCCCATCAAATTCAGTGTGAACTTTTACAGTGACTTCAGTGGGCTTTGGATCAGATCCTAAAACAAGACCACAAATCCTTGGAGGAGAAGTTGCCTATGCTACAGTCCCTTCAGCAGTACAGCTGCAGCATTGCAGGTAATCCACCTCTCCACTGGCTACACCAGAGGTTAGATCACTAACTATGGTGCTCAAGACCTCAAGTAGCAAAGTGGACCTACATTTCAGATGTAGATCAGGCCTCGGTAAATACTCTGTATGGCAGTGCTTACAAATACTCCATATGGCAGTGCTTACAAACAAACACTTTCTTAACCTAGAGTATTTACTGTTCACAGAATTAAGTGTGTTAAGTGTGCAGTTGGCTTAAACTATAAATAATCACATGTGTTTATACCTTGAACAGATTGTTGGTTTAAGCTTTCTCATATGTATAACGTGTTACACTGAAACAACACTTTCATCCATTCACTAGCTAAAACAGTGCAACTTTCCTCTCAACATTGCTGATGCAAAGAGATCAAGGGTTTAACCCTGTGTATCTATACTGTATGTTACTGGTATGTAACATTTTAAAAGAGAAGTTTAAATATGAATATAATATTAAATAAATGAATATTATTAATATTGTTAATATTAGATATATTAGATATTAAATATATGAATATTAAATAAGTGTGAAATATGAATGCTGTGTTAGGGATCCTAAGAACTCTGCCTCAAAGAGGTCAGTACTGATTTCTAGCCCTGCTCCCACATCATCTGCCATTCTTAAATGGGTCTCGCAAAAAAATAGACTGGTACTGTTGAAGCCAAGGTCATCCTCTGTATCACCAGCAGAGCCTCGCCAGGTTTTGGTACAGATCCACCCGCCACCACGCGAGTTTAGATTCCCCAGAGACTTATTCACCTTGGCTGAGCTGGAATCCCCTCTACTAATGGGTACGGAAAGACTTAGTACCAGAACCTCATGTGTCACTGGTACTGCACCTTTCTACAGTACCTCCTGGCTCCCAAGTACTCACTAAAGAGACAGGCAACATTCCTCATCACAACCCCTGTCTGCTCCTCTCTTGGACTTTGAAGAGGGTAAGTTTTTCTGACTCTTAGATTTCAGTATGAGATTCACTCAATTACCAGCCCAGAACTGCTTTTCCTGACTCTTCTGAGAAAGAAGCTATGAGACTATAGTGAGGCGATGTGGTTCCCCACCACCCCGGAGACAGACTAGCCCCTCCAGACACCAGAACAGATAGAGCTAGTGAACTCTGAGCTTGGCCCCCAGAGAGTCAGGCGGTGACCCGGAAGTATAAAGGCTCACCCTCAGAGCTCACTGGGGAAACAGCCACCGGAGAGGCCAGATGCCTCTGGCCTAGGCTGCGACTGGGGAGCACCAGTGGCCTGCAGTACATGCAAGGAGTTGCCGAGCCTGCCCTGCGCCAGCTACCCCAAGGAGCCCATGGTGCTGGACCCCCCAGACGACACCACCCTGACCCATGTACCACAAGAGGGGGAGTTAGGAAGTAGCCTGGGGGCAGCCAACTGTAGTCTGGCTGCAACCCTGCCAGAGCCTATGTCAGTGTGTTGCAGCCAGGATCCCCAATGACACAGCAGCGGGTCTTCTGCCACCGCTAGGGCCCTGGGCTGGGACGCAGAGGAGTGGGTGGGCCTGCATCCCCGCTGCCACTCAACTCATGGGTGGCAGTCTCCCCCCACTCCCAGGCCTTTGGAGGCTTAGGCCTATGGTGGTGTTATTGTTGCTCAGCCCTGCCTGAGGGCCTGAGCTCCTGACTCACCATTGCCCCACCCTGACCTAGGGCTTGAGCTTACTACAGTTTGTGCTGTTACTGCTCAGCCCCTGCCTGAGGGCCAGAGTACCAGAGTCACTGTTGCCCCACCCTGACCAAGGGCCCGGGCTTATTACTACGCGTGTATTGACATTGCTTAGTCCCTGCCAGAGGGCCTGAGTGCCTGATGTATTGTTGCCCTGCTCTGACCTAGGGGCCCGGCATAACTGTGCTTGTTTTTGCCTCCACAAAGGCTGCCAGGAACGACTCCCGCAGCCAAACTAATTCCCTCAGTAGATCAGCAGTGAGGTGACGTGGTTCCCGCCGCCCTGGAGAGAGACGAGCCCCAGCTAGCCTCTCTACAGAGACACAGACAGATTCATGTCAATCCTCATTCCTCCTGGTATGATCAATTCTGGATGCCTCCTCCTTTCCTCATGACCTTCCTCAATTGCCATATTGGCACCCATGCGTTGCCTATTGGCAGTGACACCCATAGGGAGCACCAGAGACCACAATCATCTGCTCCTTCTGTCCCTCTGCATAAATCTCCACCTCAGGAAATCTTTTGGGGAGCAGGAGGAAAATGTTGATGAGGAAGAGACACCACAAACTAACATCTCCTCCTCACCAGATGGTAGTAATGCTTCTCCACCTCTTACCTGGGGGATTTTAAATAGTTCCAGGAGGTTATGAAGAGGATCACTAAATCCATTAAAGGAGGTTAAATTACCAAGGAGGAGCAAGATCCACCTCAGTTGGTGCAGATGCAATAGAACTGGTGCATAGGCTACTGGATTTTTATTTTGGCCTGGGATTCTGCCACAATCATGACTGGGGAATGAACAACCTGATTCTCAAACGTATATTCTTTATGTGGGGTTTCCCATCATCACCAACAGAAAGTGCCAAAAATTCTGCTCAAGAGGGGATCTAAGCCATCAATCTTTGGCAGATGCCTTCCTCATCTCCTCCTTATAGAGGAATCTCCTCTATGCTTATCCTCTGACCCATTGATACTCAGAGTCCTAGACAAAGTCAAGCAGGACAGAGCCAAAGTAATCCTAATTGCATCAGCTTGGCCAAGGCAAATTTGATTCCTGTACCTCAGTATTTTCCAGATCATGGGTCCTGATCCACCAGCTGATGGTGGGAAGGTTCTAGAGGGGTCTCCACATCCATAGTTGAATTAACCCATCACTGGGTCCTGGCCTAGGTAAACATACACCCATACATTCTCCTGGTCTGTGACAGAAGTGGGGCACTGAAGTAAGCAGTGGTTGGAAGGCAAACGCATCCAATATTCACCTGACAGTGGTGGCTCCTTTCTTGCCAGGCCCAGCCCTACAGGACAGAAGCTACTACTGTGGGTTGAGTGCAGGGAACAGCTCATTCTCCAAGCTCCCTCCTCCCCTCTCTGGACCTCTGATCTGCATTGTGCTGGGATTAGAGTTGTGATGTTGGGGTGGAGTGTGCATATACTCCTATCCTATCCACTCTGGAAACAGAATGGTACTAGCCCAATTGTGTTTAAGCATGTTGTAGTTGTTTCTAGCAGGTCTCTAGAGTTGCATTTAAATGCTGTTAGCCATGAAGGAAAATATCTGCAGTAATGATCAGCACAGAATACACATGCAACTTGAATTTTGGTGGGAAATTGTTATTTTGTGTATGGTAAGGGAAGGGAGGATGTGTATCCTGTTTCTCTTCTATTGTGTACGTATTTTGGGGAGAACAACTTGAATTCTGAAAAAAATTCAGCTTGCACCACAACTTATTATTTATGCCTTTCTCAATGAATTATGCCTCTGTATATATGCATGAGAAAAAATATGCCATTCATGTAAGAATCTAATTCAGCACATCTGCAACCTAAAAAGAAATCAAATACAGCAAATTATGATTTTTATATGAATATTGCTTTGCACAGTGTTTATACAATTAGTCTAGAGTCAGGTATACCTTAAGAACTAACACTAGTAGACTTTTAGGAAGGCAGCAGTAATTTGGAAGTACAATGTGAAATTGCAGCAGATGAACCTATTAACTACTAGCACCATAATAAAAAATATGCATTTCTAATGTCTAGTTCATTATTTTCTGTTAAAAATTATGGGAATATGAAAATAAGAAAGATGAATAGATATCTATAATGTAATGGAAGTACAGCTAGACAAGACAGTTTTTGTGGCACCAAAAGAATGCATACATCTTTTTGTGCTATAAAGGCTACAGAATGCCTTAGAAAATTTTGACTATAACTTTTTTTATTCATGTATCTCCTTTACACTTTGTGGCTAATGTTTTCCCATTATCAAGACCTTGCATATTTTCAGCACCCACCCAGCCACATGGTATTATTATTATTTTTTAAAGGTCTGAGTGACAAATACATTGATATAAGTGAATCATCATTGTGCAGGCATGAAAAGTTATCAGATTGCTTTTCAAGTAGATTTATACATTTGAGAAAGTGCATCTGCCATAGAAGATTAGTCTCTGGAAGATAGGACATTTGTTCTAGTAATGGGTAATAGAATTTTACACTTTAGACATATGAAGCAAATTAGATAGTACATTGACATCTTATTCAGTAGCTCCTGGTTATCAGATCCAGTGTCAAAAACTAAGATGAAAGGATTGTATTGTGCAAGATTATTGGTGCAGGGCCAAGTTTCCATTCTTTGCTGGTTCCACTGCTTTGTGCTCCAAAACTGCAAATTTGGGTCTAGTATTTGGTCTTAATATAAAATTAAGCTAGCTGAAGATGAAGAAGGGAAGTAAATAAACCCTCAAAGTGCCTGTGATTTCATGATGTAATGGAAATGTCTGCTGTAGAATTTTTCAAGGGCTACAGCAGGGATGGCAACATTTGGTGCACAGCCTGCCAGGGCAAGCCCCCTGGTGGGCCGGGCCGGTTTGTTTACCTGCCACATCCACAGGTTTGGCCAATCATGGCTCCCACTGGCCGCAGTTTTCCATTTCAGGCCAATGGGGGCTGTGGGAAGCGGCGCGGCCTGAGGAATATGCTGGCTCCCGCTTCCTGCAGCCTCCATTGGCCTGGGACAGCAAACTGCAACCAGTGGGAGCTGCGATTGGCCAAACCTGTGGATGCCGCAGGTAAGCAAACCAGCTTAGCCTGCTAGGGGTCTTACCCTGGTGGGTTGCGTGCCAAAGATTACCGATCTCTGGGCTACAGTAAAAGAGGGAGCTAGGGGGAACAGAGAAAAAGACACCACATTGAAATCAATATTCTCCTGTAGCAACCTCAAAGACTAATCACAGACTAAAGTATAATCTTATCAGTTTGAATGTGTCCACATGCCTCATGGCAATTGTGATTCTCCATATCACACTTTAAAAGAAAATAATCAAATATATTATGTACATAATGTACATTTTTCAACCACAAATGTCCCACAATTCCATAGGCTTGATCCTGAGCTCACTTATGCAAAGAAATGTAAGAGGGGAAAAAACCTGCATGCAGCAACCCACAATCACAATGATGGTTGTTCTAGGCCAACAACTTTTACTCATAGAAAAGGTTGTGTATACTCTAGGAACTGCTAATGGTTTTTCTTGTTTTTGATACACAGCACAACCATATTTTTTACTCTGACAACTTGTATTTAGAATAACAACATAACAAGAAAAACGGCAACAAACAAGAATAAACTCCCTACAAGAGAGCATTGTATGGGTTTCCTTGGTAACGTGCTGGTTCTGCTCAATTTGCCAACAGCAAAATTCATAGAAATTGTAAAGTTCAGAACACAGAAAACAAAATAAAAAACCCCCCAGCTAAATACACCCTAGTTCACAATCTACTCTTCCAACAAGCAACTGTAATTGTACATCCCCCTGCCATGGGGATACATATGTCAGCAAAGTTTTAATGCTAAGTGTTGTGTCAAGAAGCTTGGTAGTGAGATGTCTTTATGTGGCTAATATAATCAATGGCTGAATCCAGATGAGGCAGATTTTGTAACTTGTGTGCATCCTGCAGTGCTTCTAACCTATGAACACTTGTGCAACGCTTCTAAAAGGATATTTGCCAGTAACCCTATGTTCAGTCCTTCTCCTACTGAAGTCAACAGAAAAACTCCCAGTAACTTTAGTGGGACCAGGATTGGGCCCCTGTTGTCCTGAGACACATCATGCCATATGCATGCCATGGCACAGATGTACTAATAGTTATGCTGCTGTAGTCAGAGCCCATTAACTATTTGTGTTTTAATGCTGCAATAACACACAGAATTGTGTACAACAGAGTGCTGCTAATATATATTGTACATGAGTTGTTATCATTTGTATTGGAACACATATATGCATGACATGTTTAAGAATAAGAGTCATTTAAGACAACTTATATTCATGCCACCTCAATATCCATGACTCTAATTAATGCAACTTTTCAGTTGTCCTAATAGTTAGAAGTTGGCTTGTGTCCTGAATCCTGAAGGTTTACATCACTCTTTTGTATACAAAACTCTTGTATACGTGTTTTAAAATATTTACTGCTATAACTCTAAATATTTTTATTATTCATATAAATGTCTAATCCATATTTGAATCCTGCTAAGTTGTTGGCCTCAAGTCAGAATGAGTTTCACAACCTAATTCTCTGTTGCATGAAAAGTGATTCCTGTTATAATTTAAAAAAATTTCATCTTTCAGTTTCATTGAATTATCTCATTTTACTAAGAAAAAAAGTATTGGAAATTTCTGATCTACCTTCTGCATGCCACTTATTATTGTATACTTTTATCATGTATCCCCTTCTTCATTTCCTCTGTAAGGTAAATCCCAATTTTTTCAATGTCTCTTTTTTCCAAGGCCCTAATCATTCTTATCATCCATTTCTGAACCTCCTTTATTTCTGTGATATTCTTTTAGGGGTTACTAGAAATGAAGACAGTGTTCTACGAGAGGGAATATCATTGATTTACATAATAGCATTACAGTATTTCCATATAATTTTCTGTCCGATTTGTCATGCATCCTAGAATATTGTTTGCTTTTTAGGTGCTGAAGCATATTGAGCAGAGGGTTTCACTGAATGCCCCTATGATGGGATGTACCAGCCCTGCACTGGACAAGAAGGGGTTAACCCCATATTGTGGGCGGAGGAAGCCACACACCCCACCACTGCTGGGCATGCTCCAACTGGACCCTTGGTATAAAAGGGAGCAGCCCAGCTCAGTTGGAGTTGTCCGCCGAGGAGGGAGGACGCACACTGAAGGCTCACTCCTAGGAGCTGCTGGAGCCCTAGATTGCAGAGGCCAAGTATGTTCAGACCCAGGCAGATACCTGACTACCTGCAGAAGCCCAAGAGGATATGGAGTCATTGAGAGGTTCTCAGGCCAATGACCCCAGAGGCCCAGGAGACATGTGGACAGCAACACTGGAAAGCAGCATAGGAAGTAACCCAGGGGAACTAGACATTGATCTGGTTGTGGAACCAGGATGAAGGCAGTGTGTTTCAGACAGATCCCTGCTGACCTACTGGCAAATCCATTTACTGCTATCAAGGCCCTGTGTTGGGATGCGATGGAGTAGGGAGGACCGGGGTCCTCCTAACCCGGATGCCACCCTTCCCTGGTGGTGGCCCACTTCCCCCCTTGGCTACTAGGCCAAGCAGACCTGCTGAGGAGGGCAGCCATATTGACTCTGGCCATGAAGCCCCACCACAGAGGAGTGCTTTATTGACTCCGGCCATTAGGCCATACTTCCCTGAAGTTAAGGGTGGTCATTTGGACTCAGCTGAGGGGCTATAATGTCCCTCCCCAACATGTGATGGGGTGTACCAGCCCCACAACAGGCCCACGGTGATGTCCAGGTCTTTCTTCTGAGTGGCTAGAGTTCATTGGGGACAGGGGTCAGCAACCTTTCAGAAGCGGTATGCCGAGTCTTCATTTATTCACTCTAATTTAAGGTTTTGTGTGACAGTACTACATTTTAACATTTTTAGAAGGTCTCTTTCTATAAGTCTGTAATATATAACTAAACTATTGTTGTATGTAAAGTAAATAAGGTTTTTAAAATGTTTAAGAAGCTTCATTTAAAATTAAATTAAAATGCAGAGTCCTCCTGACTGGTGGCCAGGACTCGGGCAGTGTGAGTGCCACTGACAATCAGCTCACGTGCCGCCTTTGGCACGCGTGCCTTAGGTTGTCTGCCCCTAATTTAGAACCTTGTAAGGTGTATAAATAGTTACAGCTATTCCATCCAAATATGCACTACTTTGCATTTGTCAACACTGAATTTTATTTACCATCTTGTTGCCCATTCGTATAGTTTAGTTCCTCATAATATTCTCTGGTCTTGACTAACCTAAATAATTTTGTCTTATATGAAACTTTTGTTACTCTATAGCTCAACCCCATTTTCTAAATCATGAATACAACAACACTGATCACAATATGCGAGCTTGTGAGGCCCACTGTAAATCTTTTACTGTGTTGCAAAATGATTTATTCCCACTCTGTTTTGTCTCCTAGTCAGTTTCTGAGCTAGACAGTGTCCTTTTAAATAAATATAGACATGTATTAAATGGGTACAGATCTTTGGAGAAGTTCAGATCATTTATCAGTTAGATACATATTTAGTGACATTGACACTATATTTTAAAACTTAACCCAAAAGTGACACATTACAGTGCAGTAAGACATCTGGAATTAATTTTCTCCAAACCATGCCCTGTTTAGCTGTGGTTTTAAAAGGAGTGTTTAAGCACAATTTATACTGAGTGCTTGATACTTAAAGTTTTTTAGATGCTTATAGGGTTGAGTAACCTGTGAATGACCGGGGCCTGTTTTTCCACTACAAGCAGGTAGGAGAAGGTAGCCCATACAATATTTCTCTGTTCAGAAAACTGAAGGCCTTGTTAGATATTTAAACATAATCAACTTACTGAGTAATCTTGTTATGAATCTTTTGGGGACCGAGAATTATACAAGATGAGTAAAAAAGAGGTTCTTTTGAAAATGTGTTGTGAAATCCTCAGACATTTTACTTGTCAAAAACAGTAAAAAAGAAAACTGCACTGTTTTTTAAAAAAATAAACACTATCCAAAAGCTTTATTCCATAAGTGGCACAAATTAGTATGAAATATTTAATTAAATGATCATTTATTTTTTTAAATGTACTAACACAGGAAGCTGTCTGACAGATGATTACTGATGGATTAAGGATACTTCTAGGTCAACAGTTCAGATCAGCAAAATGATAATAACCAAAAATCATTACTATCTGCTGGCTGTTTGATGACCTCTGAGAAATACATTGGTGATCTCAATTCAGTTCCTAGTGCATAGGTCCTTACATAAGAAATATACTTCAGGGCAGTCTCAGTGAAAGGACTAGGGGCTGAATGATCATAGAGAAAGAACCTGTTCGCCTCAAGAGGTGCTAGCTCCAGGTTAAAGATGTTGGAGGCAGATTGGCAGGATAATGTGTCAGTGCTTGAATTTCTGCTATCATATTGCACATGATCTGTAGCTACACAGAAGTTTTAATTTGTGTTATTTGCTGTTAGTTTTATACCTTTGGCTGGTCTACACTAAAAAGTTAGGTCAATCCAGCTATGTCGCTCACTGACGTGACAAATCTACACTCCTGAACAATGTAGTTAAGCTGATCTAACCCCCAGAGTAGACGGTGCGAGGTTAATGAAATAATTTTTCCATCGACTTAGCTCTCACATCTCGAGAACCCCTCCTGTAGGTGTGGGTAGTGTCTACACTGAAGCACTACAATGGTGCAGCTGCAGCACCGTCCGCAGCTAAGCCACTGTAGCATTTCAAATGTAGGCAAACCCTTTTCATGAGCACTTTAAAAGAATACTGCTAGCTGAGCTTTAAATATAGCTTTAAAAATAGGACACTGTTACATGGTTCTTGAACAGTTCATTAGCTGGTTATCATCTCCAAATATTTATATCGGGCTCAGAGTGAACAGTACTTAGGGAGGGACTATGGAAGATTTATTATTATTAATTATTATTATTTATATTACAGTAGTGTCTAGGAGCCCTCATCATGGACGACCCCATTGTGCAAGGTGCTGTCCAAATAGAACAAAAATAGGGCCCTTCTGAGCCCTATTACAATACCAAAATAATAATACTTCTGCATGCTATTGTCCTTGGAATACACTGTTGTCAAGTCTTCTTTTCAAACTATATGCTGAGTGATAATTACACATTAAAGTAAGATATATTGTAGGCTACCGGTTCTTTTTAAAGGTTACATCTGCTTTACCATTAAAATGATTGCTTCAGGGAAGCTTCGTGTTATTGGCACGTGAGGATTATACTATATAGATTCTCCTGCACCAGAGAGTAGTTATGTTTATATTTTCTAGTGCCATTATTTAAGTTATTCACTTTAAATAAAATTTCCTAAGTCTTGAAAACAGTGTTATATTTGGTTTTCAAATAATGGACATTTGGTTTTCGTCCCCAGAAATTAGGGGTAATTTAAAAAGTGATAAATAAGCCAGTAAAAGTGGTACCAAAATTAAAGGAAGTGTGATAAAATGATAAATTGGTAAGAGACTGATGAGATTTGTGTTAAAAATATGATGAACAAGTTTAACAGAAGTGTTATATGAAATAGAAAAGATATTGTTCCTTTAGTGTGTTTAATATTTATCACAGATTTTATCATTTGGAAAGACCTAGTCATCTCTAGAGCAGTGTTTCTCAACCGTTTTGATATCAGGGACTGGCTTACTGCATTCCTAAACTGTGTTAGGGAGATCTTGGGGACTGGTGCAGGTCCAGCACTAGTTGTTCAGAAACACTGGTCTAGAGCAGTGGTCGCCAACCTTTTGGTCCCCACGGACCAGTAAAGTCAAAATTTTGAATCCCGCGGACCACTAACACTGCAGCCCCCCCCCCCCGCTCGACCGGCGCGGCTCCACCCCCCCCCCCCCGCTCGACCGGCGCGGGCTCCCCCCGCCTCAGCAGCGCAGCGCGCCCCCCCTCCCCCCGGCCTCAGCGGCTTGGACCCCCCTCCCCCCCCCCGCCTCAGGGGCGCGGCGCGACTCGGACCCCCCTCCCCCCGGCCTCAGCGGTGGCGCGGAGCGACTCGGACCCCCCTCCCCCCGGCCTCAGCGGCGGCGCGGAGCGACTCGGACCCCCCTCCCCCCGGCCTCAGCGGCGGCGCGGCGCGGCTCGCAGCTCCCTCCCCCCGGCCTCAGCGGCGGCGCGGCTCGGACCCCCCTCCTCCCGGCCTCAGCGGCGGCGCGGCTCGGACCCCCCTCCCCCCGGCTTCAGCAGCGCGGCGCGGCTCGGACCCCCCTCCCCCTGGCTTCAGCAGCGCGGCGCAGACCCCCGGCCTCAGCGGCTCGGACCCCCCTCCCCCCGGCCTCAGCGGCGGCGCGGCTCGGACCCCCCTCCCCCCGGCTTCAGCAGCGCGGCGCGGACCCCCGGCCTCAGCGGCTCGGACCCCCGGCCTCAGCGGTGCGGACCCCCCTCACCCCGGCCTCAGCGGCGCGGACCCCCCTCCCCCCGGCCTCAGCGGCGCGGCGCGGCTCGGACCCCTGGCCTCAGCGGCTCGGACCCCCCTCCCCCCGGCCTCAGCGGCGCGGACCCCCCTCCCCCCGGCCTCAGCGGCGCGGCGCGGCTCGGACCCCTGGCCTCAGCGGCTCGGACCCCCCTCCCCCTGGCCTCAGCGGCTCGGACCCCCCTCCCCCCGGCCTCAGCGGCGCGGCTCGGGCCCCCTGGCTTGCACAGCAGAAGACGGGAGGCAGTAGCGAGCCAGCGCTTGCTGGCCGCCGGGGACGGGGCGGGACAGGCGCCCGCAGCCTCTTGCCTGCCCAGAGGGGCGGCCATGAGGGAGCCCGGCGCCGCGGACCACCAGAATTTTCCCACGGACCACCAGTGGTCCGCGGACCACCGGTTGGCGACCGCTGGTCTAGAGCATTTTGAGATGCATCAGTAAAGGTCCAGACTGAAGCCATATGTTCTCCAAACCATTCATGATTTTACAGACCACTGTCATATCCCGCCTTAGTTGTCTTTCCCCCAAGCTGAGCAGTCCCAGTCCAGCACCCAAACTCCCTCCCTGAGCCCACACCCATCCCACCCCTACACCCAAACTCGCTGCCAGAGCCAGAGCCAGGGTTGTGGGTGTGTGCGGGGGGGACTTGGACCCGTCCTGGGAATGCTGATCTGGGGGTCAGGCAGTGGCACTGTTTGGGCAGTTCTAGGGGGCCAGTTATACACCGGAGGGACAATGGTCAGGGTGGCTGGTGCCTGGGATTGGGGATGGCCTGGTCTGTGGGTGGGGTAGGAAGGGTGGGTGCGGTCCAGGTAGCGTAGACAGGGCCGTGGACGGTCGGAGGCAGAGCGCTCGGGGATCGATTTATGGCGCCTCGACCAGACGCGGTAAATCGATCCCCGAGCGCTCGATCGACGCGGCGGGTAGACAAGATGGCGGCCTAAGGCTGCGGCCGCCAACGCCAGCGGGTGAGCGACGTCGCCGCTGCTGCCATGGCCCGGCACAGGAACGTCCGAGGCTATAACTACGACGAAGGTAGCGAGAAGCCTCCGCCTTTCACATCCCCGGTCCCCACCAGTAACCGCCCCCCCCGGTGGGTCCTGGCGGCAGGAAGCACCCGCGGCAATAACACGTCTCACAGGCGGCCGGGGGGGATGCTGCGTGTACGCCAGGCCGTGGACTGGGCTAGGCCCCGGGAGCGGAGTGGGGGGATGCTAGGCCGTTGGAGTGGTAGGAGCGGGGACGGGGTGTTTTCCCTCTGACTTCCAGGGTTCGTTGAGGGAGCGCATTTGACAGCAGCGTGCGTGTGATCGGTGTAATTCTCTCCCCTCTCGAGACCACGTCGCCCGTGTCCATCGCCGGGTGGGACTGGCGCAGCCGGGCGCGGGAGAGAGAAATATGTAAAAACGAGAAACGCCTTTTAAAAGCACAGACAGGGGCGGGGGGGAGGAGGGGGGTCTGGCGCCCTGCAACTGTCAGCTGCGTCTGGACCCGGGCGGCGTTTCACGCGGGCGCTGTGCCCTGAAAACAGCGTGTCTCCCGGACCAGCGTGTGACGTCACAACCACTTGCCCGTCCAGGAAGGTGCCTTCCTCGGTGTGTTAGGTTTGGTTGATGTCCCTCATGTCCATGCAGATCCACGAAGAGGGAATTTGCAGGGTGTGTAATAAAGCAGGTCGTTTCCAGACAACTTAAGTCTTGGGAGTATTTAAGGCTCTGTGTGTGTTAAGTTTGCCTTCATATAATTATAGTCTGATGAAGACCTGCCTTAGTGCACCTTTCTTTGGTATACTATCTCATTTACCTACACTGTAATTTATATTAGGTTGTCATATACCTGTGTAACTCTATCTGTGATTTTAAAGAATGATTTTTGCACTTCTCTTTAACCAGGGTCTGTAGCTCCCTGCAGCAATTCAAGTCTAAATTGTATCTGTTCACCCTCAAACTATATTATGATAATAAGAGTTTCAGGTCATGCAGTCACCAAGATCTTTTCCTTATTTTTCACCAGAGCAGCTATAGTGCTCAGTGTAGTTGTGCTGCACTGGTGTAAAATGGGGTTTGCATTAGTGGTGTTTAGAGCTTATTGCAGTAAGCTGCACTACATCAGTCCAGCGCATCTACATTAGGAGTTTGCATCACTGGCACAAATTAACCTAATATAGACAAACCTTAAGACTTGCTTGGAGATTTCTCTGCTTGATTGTTTCACCCCTTGGAGATTAATTTAGTTTCACCTAGTCAGTGATGGGGCTAACCGGTGGTTCTCAAACTTTTGTACTGGTGACCCCTTTCACATAGCAAGCCTCTGAGTGTGACTGCCCCCCCTTATAAATTAAAAACACCTTTTAATATATTTAACACCATTATAAATGCTGGAGGCAAAGTGGGGTTTGGGATGGAGGCTGACAGCTCATGACACCCCCATGTAATAACCCCGTGATCCTCTGAGGGGTCCCAAACCCCAGTTTGAGAACCCCTGGGGTAAAATCTACTGCTTTTAAGTGGTTTTCAGTTTTCCTATTAAACACTTGGGTCCCAGTCCTGCAAACACACATGGATATCTTTACACAAGAGTAATTCTTTTCATTAAGGCTAGACTACTCACACATATTAAAGTTACTCGCATAAGTGTTTGCTGGATTGCAGTCTTCAATTGCTATGTGCATATAATGAACATCTTATTACGTACGTCAGAAACTTGGTCTACAAATTGTGTTGTATTCAAATTTGTTAATTTTGGATGTGTGTATGTATATGTGCGTGCACATATATACACACAGATGTATATTATGGGGGCATTCTACTTGTACCATAGTTAGGGTTTTGCTGTGAGTTTACTTTTTGTGTAGATTATGCAATTTTTGTCTGGGTTAGTTAAAAAAATCACATCTATTTCAGAGCTGGCCATATCAAATCTTTTGTATTCCAGTAGTGAAGATTATTTGTCATGGAGAGTAGGGACAGAAAAGATGTATTTCTGTCCTAAAATTGGCTGCTGGTTCAGTTCCTAGTACATACCTGAATGACTCCATGTCCAAATCACAGGAAGGCATTGGCCCTTTCTCTACACTAGCTTTCCCATCATTGCTACCTCTGCTAAAGATGCATTGAATGTAGAAAAATGGGGAAATTTTAGGGGAAAATAAAAGAAGAAAATCCATCTCCTTTCCAGTACAAAATCAAACTACTCTTGTGCTCACTTGATGTTGTATGGGTTTTTGGGGACAGGCTTTCTTTGTAATAATTCTGCTGTTCTTCCTTTACCTTTTCAAAAATTAGAAATCATAAATACAAAAGGAGAGGGAGCTATTTTCAAATAGGTAAAAATGAATAGAGTAGTAATTGCCATGCTTATTTATGAATACATCTGGTAATGTCCAAAGAGAAGATAGATATTATTTTTTGTGTTGTAATGCAATTTTGTTTTAGATTATGAATTTATGTAAAATTAAACATTGTTGCCAGTTTGGGGATAGGAACAAAAGAATTACCATAAGACAGAGGTGGGCGAACTATGGCCCGCAGGCCATATGCGGCCTGCTGACCATTTTTATCCGGCCCGTGAGCTCAGCCAGGGGCACGGTGTGCCAGTGGCCCCGTGCTCCCGGGCTGGGGCACCGGGCGGGTGGACCACGGCGAGCTGTGGGGCCCCACGCTCAGGCTGGAGTGCCTGGCTGAACACAGTAAGTAAGTGGGGGGAGGAGGGGGATTAGGTGGTAGAGTTTGGGGGGGGGGGTGTTTAGGGTGGGGAGTGTCTCGGGAGGGGGCAGTCAGGGAACAAAGAGCAGGGGGGCTTAGGGAGTGAGGTCCCAGGGGTGGTGGTTAGGGTTGGGGGGCTCTTGGGAGAGAGCAGTCAGGGAAGAAAGAGCAGGGGGCCTAGATAGGGGGTGGGTTCCTGGGGCGGCAGTTAGAGTGGGAAGGTCTCAGGAGGGGGCGATCCGGGGACAAGAAGCGGCGGGGGGAGGGGTTTTGATGGGTCGGGGGTTCTGAGGGGGACACTCAGGGGGTAGAAAGTGGGTGGGGTTCGGATAGGTGGCGGGGGCAGGCTGTTAGGGGAGGCTCAGCCTTCTCTACCCAGCCCTTTGCACGGCTTTGAACCTCAGCGTGGCCCTTGGGCCAAAAAGTTTGCTCACCCCTGCCATAAGAGATCAAACCAGTGGTCCATCTGTATAGTTGGAGTCTGGTGGCATCTTAACGACTAATAGATTTATTTGGGTATAAGCTTTCTTGGGTAAAAAACCCACTTCTTCAGATGCATGGAGTGAAAATTACAGATACAGGTGTAAATATACTGGCACATGAAATGAAAGGAGTTACCTTACAGGTGGAGAACCTCTGTTGACAAGGCCAATTCAGTCAGGGTGGATGTGGTCCATTCCCAGTAATTGATGAGATGTCAATACCAAGATATAGGCAATTCTCCCTCTCTTGGTATTGACATCTCCTCATCAATTACTGGGAATGGACCACATCCACCCTGACTGAATTGGCCTTGTCAACACAGGTTCTCCACCTGTAAGGTAACTCCTTTCATTTCATGTGCCAGTATATTTACGCCTGTATCTAGTCTTTTTTTCCTAACAAATTACAGTTAATTTAGGAGTAAGGAGTGTGAGTGATTCAAATTATTATTTCCAACATGTGTTTATCAACACTGGAATTAAATTTATCAGCATGTATTTGTTCATTTTGTCTGAATTTCTTCATGATTTGCTCTCTTCTTGGCTAATTCAGTAATTTTATTTCATCTGCAAAATTTCCCACATCACTGCTCAGCCCCCTTTTCACATTAATGGGAAATCTATATCTATACAGTAAAACCTCCATTTACCGGACTAATTCGGGCGAGAGGGTGTCCGTTAAATCAAAAAGTCCGTTATTTAATAATTTTTTAAAAATGAGCTGTCGGAGCAGCAGCCCGCCCGCCACAGGGTCGGGGCGGCAGCTCTGCAGCCCGTCTGCTGCTGGGACCCGGGCGGCAGCCAGGAGCCGGCAGCCAGCCCGCCCGCTTCCGGGACTCGGCCGGGAGCCGGCAGCCCGCCCGCCCGCTTCCGGGACTCGGCCGGGAGCCGGCAGCCCGCCCGCCCGCTTCCGGGACTCGGCCGGGAGCCGGCAGCCCGCCCGCCCGCTTCCGGGACTCGGCCGGGAGCCGGCCAGCCCGCCCGCCTGCGGGCGGGAGCCGGGCGGCAGCCGGGAGCCGGCAGCCAGCCCGCCAGAAATGGATCAGGAATGCATCAGACTTGCTCAGAAATTTTGTCCGTTGCATCCGAAGTCCGTTAAATCGAGGTCCGTTAAATCAAGGGTTTACTCTATATCTATATATCTATATATCTATATCTATATATATATATATGTCAAATGGTGTATGCGTGCGTGTATGTATGCGTGTATGTACGTGCATTTACTCCTTCCACACTGTTTGAGCTAGAGACTTGAAATTTGGTACAGTTATAGGTCTTAGGGTCCTAATCAGGGTAAGAGTCGAAAATTTTTCAAAACTCACCTCTGACGCCCCCCAAGGGTGAAATTATTTAAAGGCCAATCACATCAGCTGGGCAGCTGCTGTTCTCTGTGACATAGTTATGATGTCATAATACCCCCTCCAACAGACCCCGCAGTCGCTCAGCTCTCTGCCCCCTCCCCACCTCTGACGGACCCGAGTTGGGTTTGGTCAGAGGGTAAGTGAGGTAGGGGGTGTTGGGTTTGGTCGGGGGGTGAGGTGGGGCTGTCGGGTTTGGTCGGGGGGGTAAGTGAGCCAGGGGTGTTGGGTTTGGTCTGGGGGGGTGGGAAGGTGTCGGGGTGGGTGAGGGGTGAGGTGTGGGTGTTGGGGTTGGTCGGGGTGTTGGGTTTGGTGGGGGGGTGGGGAGGGGGGTGGGGTTGGTTGAGAGGTAAGTGAGGTGTGGGTGTCGGTTTGTTTGTGGTGGTAGGTAGGGGTGTCGGGTTTGGTTGGGAGGGAAAATGAGGTGGGTGTGTCAGGTTTGGTCTACAGGGGGTGAGGTGTGGGTGTTGGTCAGGGGGTGTTGGTAGGGGGTGACATGGGGGTGTTGGGTTTGGGTGGGGGGGTGAAAATGTGAGTCGGGGTTGGTCGAGGGGTAAGTGAGGTGGGGGTGTCAAGTTTGCTCTCTGCCCCCTCCCCCCTCCAACAGACCCCGCACTCGCTCAGCTCTCTGCCCCCTCCCCACCTCTGACGGACCCGAGCAACGCCGGGTATTTTCGCTAGTATATTAATAAGCACCAGACCTAGTGTGGAACCATGGGACACTTAGTTTTTGACCATATTGAAAAATGATCTCCCCCTACCCTCATTAACCAGTTTCTAATCAATGATGGTTCTTTACTTTTCACCCTATGTCTGCTACTTAGTTTTCTTAGCAGCTGCTTGGAAGGAACTTTGTCAAATGGTTAATGAAAGTCCAAATAATTATGACAACCTGTTCTCCATTATCCACTGGCTTATTGACCTATCCAAAGAATTCTAATAGAGATATGGTTATTCTTTACAGAAGCTGATTTGTCCATGTCAAATCAAGTAGAGCAATAAGCCTTTAATTCTCCAGATAGAGCCGAGTGTTTTTTGTAGGGAAGGGTACAACATTTGCTTTGGTGTAGAAGCTGTTATTTAGGAGTGTGCATAGTTTTGTTAGCATGCCAGCTACTTTATTCTTCATGACTTTTTAAAACAAATTATATAAATATTTTAAACTGTTGAGAGTGTATTACTGTCTTTTAAACAATATTTTAGTATATATTTTATTCTTTATAATTATGTTCACTATGTATTTTTAAATACTAAGCCTTGAAAATGCGTGCCTTTTCCATATTATTAGTATCATTTGCTTCCTTTTAATGAGCTCTGAGAGCCATATCCTAATCTGAATAAACATAAACTTATTTATTAGAAATAATTAATATTACCCTGACATAGCTTTACGTGTCCATATAGCGGTTCTTTTAATCTTCTCAGTACTCTTATAGTATTTTCCTATTTTATAGATGGAGAATTTCTGTGAGGCAAGAGATGGAACAGTCATTGAAAGAGCCAGGACTTTTTGGCTCTCAATCTTATGCTCATTCCTTCAAAATAGATCATGCTTCTTCCCAAGAAGGCCCAAGAGTTTATTCAACTGAGGATATGGTTATTACTTAATGACATTGTAATTCATATTTAAAAGGAAATAGAAGAAAAACCTACAAAAAACATGAGCAGTCACATTGCTGGAAGGACACTTACTCAGTGCTAAATATTTTCCACTCCTTCTCTAAAAGTCAGCAAGGCTCTTATTCTTGGAATAACTGTCATATGAGGAGATGATAAGTTTAAAAAGAAATCCAGAACTGATAGTGATTTTTTTTAAAAAAATGAGAGTGGAAGAAGGAGAGAGAGACAGAAATATGTGGGAGAAGTTATAGAACAGACCACTGCATAAGGGGAAAAAAGAGAAAATATGTAAATGGATGGAGAGAGTAAAAAGGATATGAGGGAATATCACACTTAAATCATCAGAAAGAACAATCTACAAGTGAAAAGAAAAAGAGTAGTGAAGGTAGGAAAGAGAAACAAAGTATTACATTAATACAGGAAAGTGAGTAATTACATTTGTTAAAGTTTTCTGAAGTAGGAAGTTGATAGTGCCATAGTTAATATATATATACATATTTGTTTTATTCCTTTAATTTGCAAGGTTGTGGATAGCTGGGGTATGGCAACACTGGTATTCTTCACCTGGCTAGTAAATATCGGGGAAATCTTTCAAACCCTGCCGATTAGACCAATCAATCTATTGAGTACAGAGAAATTCCTAGTTGGGAAAATGTATATTATATTTCAATAATGGTACAGGATCCTTGCTTTTTGGATAAAATAATTGCAAGTAGTATAATTTTCTGTTATGTACTATGTTATATAATATAGTACAGTAAAAAGTACAGTTGTAGTTACATTTTCTTTTGTAAAGAAATCGAGGAATACTTGTGGCACCATAGAAACTTAGTCTGTAAGGGCTGGTCTTCGCTACCTGCCGGATCGTCGGGTAGTGATCGATCTGTGATTCACGTAGCTGAAGTTGCGTATCTGCAGTCGATTCCCACCCCGTAGTGAAGACCAGCCCAAAGACGTCCTCATTTTCTTTATGGATACAGACTAACACGGTTACTAACCTTAAACATTTTCTTTTGTGTAAGTGTAGTATCGTATATTAAATCATCCTCCGTGTGTGAATGCTCAGTGCACATGAAAGTACTTTAGGTATGTGGTCTTATAAATTTATCCTTCAAGTTAAATATTCTAGTAGGAAATAGGCTGACTGTTGCTTTATTTCATATATATTCCTATATTGACAGTCCCATGGTTTGCTTAGGTTCCATGTTAGAAGGGGACAGAAAAGGAATTAGAGGGTTCTTGAATTTTTTTCACTGTCCTATACATAGCCTATTGAATATTAACAATGTATATATTACTATTCTTACTTAAAGCTGATTAAAAATACACTTTTTATTGATGTACCTTAGAAATATTGAAGTGAAATAATTATTATAATCTAATTCGGGAGAGGATTTTTAAAAGTATTTAAGAAATTGCATTTAAACACTCCATACTTGTTAAATATTTAAAAAAATTATATGCAGATTAATTCTTACTGTTTCTGCCTCTTAGATTTTGAAGATGATGATCTTTATGGCCAATCGGTAGAGGATGATTGTTGTATTTCCCCTTCAACAGGTTAGTTCAAATGTTTGTCTATGCAAGTCTCATTTGGAGAAATTTGGACAAATATGAATGATAAAAAATTATAGAGAATATTGGGATTTTCTGATGAGTAAAAGAACTGAGAAGTCAACCAAGGCATGGCTGGCTGAGTACTGCCATATTTGGAGTGCGATTGGAGCAACAGTTGCAAAAACATACATTTATTTCCGGAACAAAGCTTTGTGGACCAGAAATTTATAAGTATTTAGGTGCATTACTGCTATTGAAATCAGTTGGAATTAGTGTCCTAGGCACTTCTGAAAATCCCACTGGACACATACCTTCATGGTTAGGCAACTAAATACCTTTTAAAATATGGTCATTTGTCGGTCTGGTTACTCTTTAATCTATGGTAAGCTGTTGCCAACATCGATCTATATTTACAATATTTTTGGCCATGTTCGCCTATTTAACATTGAATTGCTTCATGTTCATTTTTAAACTTTTCTGGTGTTTTTTTTTTTGTTTTTTTTTGTTAGGAGTGAGGAGGTCCTCTCACCTTGTAAACAAACAAATGAAAAGACTCTCTAGATCTATTGTGTTTTTTAAAGAAGTGGGTTTGCTTAGCTGTGCTGGGGCTTATATGCACCTGATTTCCCTACGTCCTCTTTCGACAGTATGCTTTTATTTAAAAAGTGTGTAATGCTGGTTACATCTATAAAGATAGCTTTGCAAATAGTTGCAGCAGCTAAGGTGATTGAATATAAAATATTGGGTGATGTGCATTTAAGAAACATTTGATCAAACTATAACTTAAAAGATGAGATTATCAAACTTGTATGTGTTCAGTATAAAAGTTGGAGTTGTGCAAATACTGTATTACGTTATTTTGTATGGGACCACTTGGTCAAATAATGAATAGCTGTTTTCTTTGACCATGTCTGTATGGTGTGTGTGTTTGCTACTCGTAAACATCTGTAGAAATTATTATTATTTATTATTACACCAATGTTTATGGAGTCACTGAACTCTTGTTTTTGCATGGAAGCTAGAATATTTGTGTGTGGACAAGGCTTGCTTTTCTCAATTTAAAAAGCTCCAGCCATACGTTGACAAAGTAGAAACAAAACCAAATATTTCAAGAATCTGCTCACACACCATAAATAAAATAGAGCAGATAGTGAATGTTCACAGACAACTCCTAGTCTGAAATTTCTTTACATGAACTTTGAAAAATTAAGAATAATGTCTGGGGCTGGGATTCAGCAAAGCATTTTATCATATGATTTAGGTGCTTTGCTTATTAAGGGTGAGATTTATGCTTGTGTTTAAAATTTAAACATATGCTAAAGTACTTTGAATCGTGGCCTGTATTTGTAAAAATTAAGGCTCAAGAACAGAAAAATGGGCTGAATTAATTGAATACACCTTTTTATTAATAGAAACTAGTAAACACTACTTTAACCCTATACCACACTGGACTTTAAAACAAACTAATTATGGCTAATGCACTTTTTTTTTAAGCTGAAACAGTGCAAAGGTTTTTGAGATTTGGGGTCGTGAAGTTATAAATTGAATCCTAAGTAAAAATATTTGAGAACTCTTGGTCTAGAATTTTTTTTTTGTCTTTGAAAGTCTTCATAGTCTTGTTGTTTTTTGTTATAGGATATGGAACTAAGTGGAATTGTGCATTATATTTAAAGATACATGGATATTGACTTCTGCATGGGGTCTCTCCTCTTTTGGTGAAAAGGGGCTACCCACAGTATTTAAGTATGGACTCTCCTTTGCCCAGTGAAGTCCTCTAGGCTAATAATTACAAAATGAGATTCTTTTTTCCAAATGAATGCAGGCTACCATCAGTACATGTTTATTTAGCTAGATTTTGTATTCAAACAGTGGGATGCTTGTTTAAGGGAAAATATTTTTAACAATCTGCTCCTGCTTGTTGCAGCTGCTCAGTTTATTTACTCAAGACGTGACAAACCCTCAGCATTTGCTGAGCGATTAGAAGAAGAGTATGGCTGTGAAGATGTGGAAGAACCTACCAAGAATATTACATCCAATCACCAGCTAACTGGAGTTGATCAAGGTAATTGTTAAGAACAGTTAATCAGTTCAATCTTGTTTTCATTCTTTTGTGATTTAAAGACCTTCATTGAAATTCTCTTATAATGAATTATCTTTTATTGCTAACCGACTTTTATGACTAACTGACTTTATGAAACTTCTGACCATTTGGGGGGCAAATAGTAGAACATCCATGAATTCTAAGGGTTGGTCATATCTAATAATACATTTAAAAATAATGTCTTAGAAGGCTTCAATTTCTAGCTATTAAATCTTGTTATGCCTTTCTCTGCTAGATTAAAGAATCCTCTAGTGCAGTGGTCCCCAATCCCCGGGCTGCAGACCGGTACCGGTCCGTGGATCAATTGGTACCGGGCCGCGGCCGCCTTCCCTTCCGGGCCGCCTTCCCTTCCGCATCGGCATGTCAGCTGACATGCCTTCCCTTCCGCATCCGCCGCCTTCCCTTCCAGGCTGCCTTCCCTTCCGCATCGGCATGTCAGCTGTATTTGGCGGCTCTTCGGCGGACATACAAGAGTCCGCCGCGCCGAGGGAAAAACTAACCCTCCCCCCCCCGGGCCGCAAGCATTGACCGGTCCGCGGTGACCGGTCCACGGTGATAAAAGGGTTGGGGACCACTGCTCTAGTGTACCCAGAATTTTATCCTTGTGAACGTACAGTAGTTATATATTCTAATCAAGTCACTGCTACTTCTTTTTTGTGGACACCAGAACTGGGTTCAGTATTCCAGTACAGTAAAACCTCGATTTAACGGACTAATTCGGGCGAGGGGGTGTCCGTTAAATCAAAAAGTCCGTTATTTAATAATAATAAAAAAACCCGAACTGTCGGAGTAGCAGCCCGCCCGCCACAGGGTCGGGGCGGCAGCTCCGCAGCCCGCCTGCTGCCAGGACCCGGGCGGCAGCCAGGAGCCGGCAGCCAGCCCACCAGTGGCTGGGACCCGGGCGGCAGCCGGGAGCCAGCCCGCCTGCTGCCGGGACCGGGGCAGCAGCCGGGAGCCAGCAGACGGCCGCCAGCGAAGGGGACCGGGGCCGCAGCAGGGAGGGGTCGCGGTCTGATATGGCTCAGAAATTTTGTCCGTTGCATCCGAAGTCCGTTAAATCGAGGTCCGTTAAATCGAGGTTTTACTGTATTGGGCTCACCAGTGTCATATAGAGGTAAAATCGCCTCTGCACTCTTTCTTATGACTTCCTTGTTTATCCAAGGATTGCATTTGTCCTTCTAGCCATAGCTTTGCATTGGAAACTCATGCTGAGTTGCTTGGCCGCTATGACTTAAATCCTTTTGACAGTCATTGCTTTCTAGAATATAGACATCCCTCCCATTCTTTAGATATGGCCTGAATTTCTTGTTTCTTGACTGTATAACTTTGCATTTTGTTGGCGGCTTTGGGTCCGCCAGCTTCAGCACGCCCTCCTCCCAGGGAACAACTGCAGCCTATATGTCTGTAGCCTCCAAGCATTCTTCCCTTTTCCCACGGAGTAACTGCAGCCTTTCCCAGCAGCCTCTTCTGTTGCCAGCCTCCTGGCTTATATAGCCTCTGCCAGTTCCTGCACAGATGACCTTCTCCTAATTAAGGCTTTTCTCTCAGGCTTCAGCCTAATAAGTTAATTGGCCCATCTGGCGTCCATTAACCCCTTAAGGGCGAGTGTGGTGTGTACACCCCATCACATGCCTTTTATAGAAGCTCAAGAACAGAGGGTCTGCCTTACTTATCATGTGAATCTTTCTGGGGAAACACTGACCTAGCATGGATCATACCTGCATGGTAAGGATCATGGAAGATGCATACATGTAAGATGTGTAGTTCTTTAACAGCATATGGCAGTGAAGCAGAGGTGGCACAGTTGGTTTCATTTTCCCAAAGAGGTAAGCCAGCATTCAAAAGTTTAGGAAAACATTGCCTTAGGGGGATTTCACCCTTACACATTTATCTTTATAAAATGGCATTTCTCATGACTATTGCATCTATCAGGAGAGCTAGTGAAGAATTACAAATCCTAATGACTAATCTCATACCTCATTACATAAGGCAGTGGTTCTCAACTTAATACGAATGTTACCTGAACTTCAGGGGCCAGGTGGCAGGGTAGCGGCAGCCCCTGACCCTGGACCCCAGAACTCTGCCGCGTGGGCTGGCTGCCTGCCCACCTGGACCCCTGTGGGGCCGGCTGTCTGGACCCTTGGCATGAGGGGTGGGCTGGCAGTCCCGACCTCATCCTCACTACACTGAACAATGGGGCAGCCCGGACCCCTCCTCAGCAGGATGATGGGAACCTGGCCGCCCCAGCCTGCGGGCTGCCCTTTAGCACTTGAGCTGGGTTGCAGCTCTGTGCTTATTGGACCACATGCGGGCCTCGGGTTGAGAACCGTTGAATAAGGACACAGTGGTCCTCCAGTCACATTCTAAGTTAATTCCCAAGTGGTTTCACACATCCACATCAACCAGTCCATTCACTCCCGTCTTTTCTCTAAGCCCGTGGCCTATGGAGGCAAAGCTTGTTTCCATATGTTTACTGTGAAAAGGGTTCTCTCTTTCCATTTGGAAATAACTTAACTTTATGCAGTTCAACAGATGGTTTTAGCCGGCCTGAGATTCACCCAGATATTATCAGATGATTAGATCCTACACAGTTCTGTTACAACATAGCTGAAGTCCACATCCCATCAGGGCTTAAGGCTCACTCACTAAGGCCACTGCTGAATCTGTGACATGCCTTAGAGTTATCTGAGATGCCGAACACTACAGAACAGCTATTTGGATTTCTGTTTATAAACTCAATAAACTCTATTCCTTAAATTTAGCATCACACTCTAGTGATGGATTTAGTAAAGCTGTTCTGCAGTCTTTTCCTGCGAATTCTTCAGGCTACATTTCACTGGGGCTGTACTACTCACCAGTCCCCCACTAGTCAGAATGTGTAGGGGTCCATTGAAGAAAAACTATAGATTATCTCCCAGTAACAGTATCAGAGGGGTAGCTGTGTTAGTTTGGATCTGCAAAAGCGACAAAGAGTCTTGATTCTTTGAAAGGTGCTTCTGCACATTCACACTTCTCTCCCACCTTCTCTGTTACCTGACAGTTCTCTATGCACATAGGACTCTGTGGTTCATGAGAAGGAACTGAGGCAACCGAGAGCTGCACTCCCTTATTGAGTCTGAATATTTGCGAAAAAGGGGTGATCATTCAGCCCCCACAGATAGGATTTTCAAGAGGGGTTCATAAGCTTGAGGTGGCAGGGGCACCGTACCCCACAAATATAAATGAAGAGGGTGACTGAAGAACCACAGTTACTAGCATATAGCCTTTCTGTGATTCTTGATAGATTAAAATATTTATTATTTACATTTATTTAAATGTTTTGTGCATTTAATTTCTCTTAAAAAGAGCCTCAAAGACCTTATGATTGCCATTACAGTCATGAGACATGTCATGTGGGTTTTGGCTCAGCACATAAAGCTGACATTGCTTTAAATCTTTGTAGCATAGAGTTTTGGTGAAGAGGATGGTCAGAATTGATACCTTCTCCTGTGTGATGCTATGACTCACCTTTGCTCTGCTGTGCCTGTGTGGGGCAAGCCAGGGGCACTTCCGAACCGCAGTACAGTACTGTACAGCATATAATGCTTTTTGTCTGCCCACAAAAAATTTCCTTGGAAGCCAACCCCCCGCATTTACATTAAATCTTATGGGAAAATTGGATTAGTTTAACATAGTTTCACTTCAAGTTGCATTTTTCAGGAACATAACTACAACGTTAAGTGAGGAGTCACTGTATGTTGTGACCGTAATGGAGTTTTCTTCTCCATTATAGAGCGCTCACTGTGATCAGACATATGAATTATTATCAATCACATTTATTATGGTAGTGCCTAAAGACCAACAAAGTGAGGTCCCCACTGTGCTAGGACTGTACAAACATCGAGATGATCCCTGCCCCAGAGAGCTTACAGTCTAAGTAGACAAGACCTACATAGACAGGGTGGAAGGTAGGAGAAGGGAAGGAGAATTTAATCTGCTTGCATGTTGCAAAGTGATGGCAGCAAATGCCATGTCAGTTCCATGATGTTTGGTTTTTTTGTAGGAGGGTGGGTTGCATAACAGCCAGATTCATCTGTATTTGTCTCAGATTGAAGAAAGGGTTAAGAGTATGTGACTGTGAATTTTTTATCTTTGTCAAGAATAATATTGTTAGGTTTTTGTGTGTGCAGTTCCAAGATGTGGGGAGGGAGGCATTTACCAATGTGTCAAATATTCGTAATGTTAGAAAATAAAGGGAAGGTCAGATTGACATTGGGAGAGATAGGAAATCCTATTCTAATAGATATGTAAGTAGCATTGATTTAAAACATATCGGAGATCTGTAGTAGGGATCTGTGCTAAGCAGCCAGGGTGAGCATATTTCTGACTGTCCTTTTTAAAACACAAGGTTAAATTATACTCCATTTTGAACTGAAATGGGCTGGCAGCAGGCCCCAACTCTGAGCCCCGACCCCTGCCACGGTGGGCTGCTGCTGGTGCTCTAAGCCTGAGCCGCTGCTGCGGCAGGCTGCCGGCGCGCGCGCACGCACCCACACACCCACCCACACCCACACCCACACCCCTGCCCCCGGGGGGCGGGTTGCCAGCACCCTACCCCAGCCCGACTCCTGCCCCGGGGGGCTGCAGGCACTGCCCCTCCTCCCCCCGGCCCCTGAGGGGGGTTCGTGCTTAGAGGCCTGGTTTCCAAAAGGGGTCACCAATATAAAAAGTTTGAGAACCACTGGTCTAGAATAATTCTTAGTCCTGCCATGAGTGCAGGGGAGTGGATTAGATGACCTCTCAAGGTCCTTTCCAGTCCTATGATTCTATGATTTAGGTTTATTGTTTTTAGGATTGTCCATCACTTTATTCTGCAGTCTACCTTTAATTTCCCTGTACTTTCTGTAATGTAGGCAGTATTAATAGAGAAGTCTGTCTTCAAAGCATATGGATTTTAAAAATCAGAAATCTCTCTCATTGCTAGGAAAGGTAAAATTTCAGGTAGCTTTAATGCTAAAGTGTTAATCTAAAGATGCTAGCATTTATGGTTATTCAGCTGCTAAATTCCTAGGTTTGCAAAGATGTTGTTTACCATAAAAGTTAAATACAGTATCTGTAAACACTTAAAATGTGCTGCTAAATGGGTATCACATGGTCTTATCAAATTGCTTTGAATAGTTTTAAGCTGAATAATTGCATTTCTTCTTTGGCATGAATACTGTTCATGTAAGTAACACCTCATAATTAAGTGTTCAGCCCTTTAAAGACTATTATAAAATAATTAGATGTATTTCTTGTAGTAATATTTTGGTGAAATAATTGAAAAACTCTTCGGTGCTGGGGATCAGAGAGCCTGCCAAAGGAAGAAATCAGTTTGCAATGATTTTATAATTACCATTCCTGCCCCACCCCAAATATATTTATTGCCAGTATGGCTTTAGTAATGTATCATGCCATTTTATGAAAACACACATTTTAACTACTGATGTCTTTTGTAGCTCGTCTTTATTCATGCCTTGACCAGATGAGAGAAGTGCTGGGGGAAGCTGTAACAGAGCAGGTGATGGTGGAAGCAGTGTTGAATAGTAAATTTGATGTACCGAAGGCTTTGGATCTTGTGCTTGCACAAGACAGTAACCAAAATGTGAAGACCAAGGATGAAGAAGCTGTGACTACAGGAAAGACAACAAAAGGTATGCTTTTATTTAATTATGTTTTGTTTTAGATTAAAGTTCATTGGCTGTGGATAGGATACTTCTGAGTTTAGATCTGGAAGATGCTTGCACTATTGTATCAAAATTACTCATTGGAAAAAAAAGAAAGTTCTCAGTTTGCTATTTCTAAATACTTTTCATGGTTTTAAGAAATATACAGAACACCTCTTTAAATAGTTTTTGCTAATCTTAAAATCAAGTTCTTCTTCGAGTGCTTGCTCATGTCCATTCCAACAGTGTGTGCGCACCGTGCATGCACGGTCCCGGAAGATTTTTCCCCAGCGGTACCCGTAGGGTCGGCAGGGGCGACTCCTGGAGTTGGCGCCCTTATGGCCATGCATATATGCCCCGCCGACCCTCCCCCCGCTCAGTTCCTTCTTTCCGTTCGTGACGGTCGCTGGAACAACGACGCTTCGGCTCGTTATTGCGGTATCCTTGTATTCAGTAATTCCCTTGTTCTCTAGTTAGTGTAGTTTAGTTTAGTTCTTGTAGTTCGTAGTTACCTGTATATAGTTAATAAATTAGGATTAGATAAAAGAAAGTGAAATTCCGGCACCAGGGCATGCCTGGAGCGCCGGGTTTCAAAACTTGTGAAGGCTGTGCTAAGCCTATGCCCGTGAGTGACCCTCACTCCAAGTGCCTCAAGTGTTTGGGTGAGGGCCATTTAGCTGAACGCTGCGCAGTTTGCAAGGCATTTAAGCCCAGAACGAAAAAGGAGAGAGATTCGCGCCTGAAGATGATCCTCATGGAATCGGCTCTTCAGCCTGAGGCGCCGTCCACCTCCGTGCGCAGCGCACCGGCCTCGGTGCAGGACCAGTCGGCACCGAAGGCTGACCGGGGCAAGCACCGGCACCGATCCTCCCAGAAGGGGAGCTCCCGAAGGCACCGCTCCCAGTCACCGGTACCTTCGAAGAAGTCGAGAGGTCGTTCCCCGGTCCGTAAAACCCAGGGTGAACCCTCTCCCAGACGGCAGACTTCGGGTCGCAAGGGCGAGTCCTGTCAAGTGCCTGCGCAGCCGGCTGAGTCTGAGCCGCATGCGCCCCTCGGTACCGCCTCCACAATTCATGGAGCAGCCGGATAGAGCCTCAACACCAGATACTTTTGAGGCGGCCAGGGATTTAATTGCGCTAACGACGGAACCAACCCCGGCACCGGCGCAAACGCAGTCTCAATTTGTAGCACCAGCACCGGTAGTAGCGCGACCTCCGGCACCGATCACAATTCAGAATCCGGTGCCGCTGATTCCCGCCTACCCGGAGTCAGCGCCGGCACGGGCTCCCCCGGTACCGATCATACCGGTACCGGCGATGTCTGAGTATACGGCACCCAGGCGCATCGAGCAGCACCCGGGGAAGCCGACTATGTTTGAAAGGCACGTCATGGCACCGACGGGGTCTGCTCCCCCATGGTCCGGGTCAGATTACTCCTCTGAGTCTGACGCACGCTCCTCGAGATCGGGATGTAGCCATCACACCTCCCGCTCCCACCACCATTCTCGGCACCGCAGGTCCTCCCATCATAGGTCCCTTCCACCCTGGCTCCCTCAGGAGCAGGCTCCAGGGCAATGGCCTTTCTGGACGCCCTTTGCGATCCACCAGCAGGGACCACCATCGGTGTCATCTTCCCTGCCTTCGGTGCCGAGAGGACCGGTCTCCGCCACCGTCTCGGTGCCACCCCCGGAGGTGCCCCCGGAGATTCCTGCACCCGGTCCTTCGGGGTTGCACCACCCCCCGTCCGAACCTCAGCAGTTAGCGCAGACAGGGCCTCCCGGTGACCAACCACTTGGGCAACCGGTTGAGGACCCCCAGTTTGTTCCATCCTCTTCCTCCTCGCCCGACGAGGCAGTAGCGGGCTCCTCGTCCCCAAATTTACCACCAATGGATGTCAGAGGGCACCAGGAACTCCTCCGAAGGGTGGCGCAGAGTCTGGACCTCCCAGCTGAGGAGGTGGAGGAGGAAACGGATCCCACAGTGGACATTTTGACAACGGGGAGCCCTACCAAGATAGCCCTGCCGTTCATTAAGACGATTCACAAAATTTCTAACGTCATATGGCAGACACCATCTTCTGTTCAGCCCAGCAAGCAGCCTTGGGGAGGTATGCCTATAATTCCTGGTCGGCAATGGCGAAATTCCAGGCACAGCTTCCCATGGACTCTCAATCAGAATTTAAGGCCATCCTCGAGGAAGGTAGGGTTGTGTCAAGGGCAGCCCTACAGGCCGCTCTGGACTCTGCTGACTCTGCCTCACGCACCATGGCAACAGCCATCGCTATGAGACGGGGGGCATGGCTGCAAGTCTCCGGGATTCCAGCCCCGGTGCAAACTACTATACAGGACCTGCCCTTTGATAAGCAGGGTCTGTTTTCTGAGGAGACTGATAAGAAGTTACACTCTATGAAAGACTCGAGGACCATGTTACGTTCTCTAGGCCTCCATACTCCTCAGCCCCTCCGTAGGCCGTTCAGACCTCCCCCTCCCACACAGCCAAGACCATACCAGTTCCCTCCTCGACGGGACCCCCCTAGGAGGGGTGGTAGGAGCAATGGCAGGGGACGCCCTCGCTCTTCGTCCAGGAACGGACAACAGAATTCGGGCCCTAGAAACCAGCAAGGGCCCAGACCAAATTTTTGAAGTTGCGCTCGAGGGCCTCAGACCAGTTCCCTTAGATCCTTCACGTCCCTTTGTGAACCGCTTATCCCACTTTTACCAGGAGTGGGCCCGACTTACTTCAGACAAATGGGTCCTCAGCCTGGTGAGGGTGGGATATCCTATCCAATTCTCCTCCCTTCCGCCCCACCATCCTCCCTCCCCGTCCCTCTTCAGGGACCCATCTCACGAGCAACTCCTAGTTCAGGAGGTTCATACCCTCTTGTCTTTGGGTGCCATCGAGGAGGTTCCTCAAGAATTTCGGGGCAAGGGATACTACTCCCGTTATTTCCACATCCCGAAGGCCAAAGGTGGTCTTTGTCCCATCCTAGACCTGCGGGGCCTCAACTCCTACATAAAGAAGCTGAAGTTCCGCATGCTCTCCCTCGCGACCATCATTCCCTCCATGGATCGCGGAGACTGGTTTGCCGCCCTCGACCTAAAGGATGCATACTTCCACATTTCAATCATCCCCAGTCACAGGAGGTTCCTGCGATTCACGTTAGGGGATTGCCACTATCAGTTTACAGTACTTCCGTTCGGCCTGTCCACTGCCCCAAGGGTCTTCACAAAGTGCATGTCCGTCGTGGCCGCATTCCTGAGAAGGAAGCATGTGCATGTATACCCTTACCTGGACGATTGGCTCATCAGGGCGGAGACGGAACAGCTAGTGACCCAACACATAGCTCTTACCAGGACGACTTTCCTCAGGTTGGGCCTCCTGCTAAACGAGCCAAAAATAGACCCTAGTGCCCACTCAGAGGATAGAATTCATAGGGGCGATATTGGACTCTCAACAGGCAAGGGCATTCCTACCTCCTACGCGGGCCAAAGCCATAGCAGACTTGATTCACTCGGCCCTTCGATTCCCCACCACTACAGTCAGGAACTGCGTGGTCCTCTTGGGGCATATGGCAGCTTGTACATACGTAGTGCCACACGCCAGGTTGCGGCTTCGCCCTCTCCAGACCTGGTTGGCAACTGTATACAGACAGGGCAGAGACCCTTTGAACTTGATTGTCACTCTCCTGAACCACACACTGTGTTCTCTCCAATGGTGGCTTCAACCCAACTCCCTCGCAGTAGGAGTCCCCTTCCGGAAGCCTCAGCCATCAGTAACCTTGGGGACGGATGCTTCTGCCCTCGGCTGGGGAGCACATCTCGGAGACACCAGGACTCAAGGCCTCTGGTCTCGGAGCGAGCTGTCCCTTCACATCAACGTCAGGGAGCTCAGAGCGGTTCGTCTAGCCTGCCAAGCGTTTCGGGAACGCATACAAGGCAAGTGTGTATTAGTGCTGACAGACAACACAGCAGCAATGTTTTACATAAACAAACAAGGGGGCGCTCGGTCCTCTCACCTATGCAGGGAAGCCCTAGCCCTCTGGGAATTTTGTATTTCGCACAATATTCACCTTCAAGCCACCTATCTCCCAGGGGTTCAGAATGTATTGCAGACACTCTGAGTCGTTCCTTTCAGGGCCACGAGTGGTCGCTCAGGGCCGACATTGCACACTCAATCTTCCGAGTGTGGGGCTTTCCCCTCATGGATCTGTTCGCCACGAGAGCCAACAGGAAGTGCCAGAGGTTTTGTTCCCTCCTGAACCTCAGCCCAGGATCAGAGGCAGACGCCTTTCAGATCCCTTGGAAGGGGGGGTCTACTTTATGCGTTCCCTCAGTTTCCCCTTATCCACAGAATGCTGCTCAAGGCCCGTCTAGACAGAGCCTCCATGATCCTCATAGCGCCGGCGTGGCCCCGCCAGCACTGGTACACCCTGCTGATGTCCCTTTCCATCAGGGCACCTATGACTCTCCCACTTCTCCCAACCCTGATTTCTCAGGAACACGGCCGGCTGCTACACCCCAACCTGCAGTCTCTCCACCTCACGGCGTGGAATATCCGTGGCTGAACCCCTCAGAGCTTCAGTGCTCTGCCCAAGTCAGGGATGTCCTACTGGGTAGCAGGAAACCTTCCACTCGGGCTACCTACGCGGCCAAGTGGAAGCGTTTCTCCTTGTGGGCTCAGGATAAGGGAGTTGCCTCTCTTTTAGCTCCAATATCCCTTATCTTAGACTACCTCCTTAGCCTTAAGCAGCAAGGCTTGGCACTCTCCACGGTACGGGTGCACCTGGCTGCCATATCAGCTTTTCACCCAGGCGTTGGTGGAGTTTCTGTATTCAGTAATCCTCTAGTCGCTCGGTTTATCAAGGGTTTGGAAAGGTTGTACCCCCCGGTGAGGCACCCAGTTCTGCCTTGGGACCTGAACCTGGTGCTAACAGCATTAATGAAGCCCCCCTTTGAATCCCTGGCCACTTGCCATCTTTCCTATTTATCTTGGAAAACGGCCTTTTTGGTAGCTATTACCTCTGCTAGAAGGGTGTCCGAGCTCAGAGCTCTTACCTCGGAACCCCCGTATATGGTATTTCATAAGGATATGGTTCAGTTACATCCTCACCCGGCCTTCCTTCCTAAGGTGGTTTCTGCTTTCCATATAAACCAAGACCTATTCCTCCCTGTCTTTTTCCCAAAACCCCATACCTCTAACAGGGAGAGAATGTTCCACGCTTTGGACGTGAGAATGGCTTTAGCTTTTTATTTACAACGTACAAAACCCTTTCGTAAATCTCCACAACTTTTTATTTCAGTAGCGGAGCGAATGAAGAGGTTGCCGATCTCTTCCCAGCGCCTCTCGGCCTGGATAACATCGTGCATCAAGCTGTGCTATAACCTCTCGAGTGTTTCTCCTCCTCCGTTAACAGCCCATTCGACCAGAGTTCAGGCCGCATCCACAGCGTTCCTGTCGCACGTTCCCATCGCTGACATCTGTAGAGCAGCAACGTGGTCTTCGGTGCACACCTTTTCCTCGCACTACGCGATTGTGCAGCAGACAATGGAGGATGCTGCTGTCGGACAGGCAGTCCTGGCAGCTGGCATTGACAGTACTCCTCACCCTCCTCCATGATAACTGCTCGTAAGTCACTGTTGGAATGGACATGAGCAAGCACTCGAAGAAGAAAAGACAGTTACTCACCTGTCGTAACAGTTGTTCTTCGAGATGTGTTGCTCTCATGTCCATTCCAAATCCCTCCCGCCTCCCCTCAGGTCGGAGTACCGGCAAGAAGGAACTGAGCGGGGGGAGGGTCGGCAGGGGCATATATGCATGGCCATAAGGGCGCCACTCCAGGGGTCGCCCCTGCCGACCCTACGGGTACCGCTGGGGAAAAATCTTCCGGGACCGTGCATGCGCGGTGCGCACACACTGTTGGAATGGACATGAGCAACACATCTCGAAGAACAACTGTTACGACAGGTGAGTAACTGTCTTTTTTAGTTTTACGCTTGGTCCTCTTCCCTAAATTCAAAATGTTAGCAATCACAATTCCAAATGAAGTTCTGTTTTCTAATAAATACCTTAGTTATGCTTCTATTTAACTTATCCCAACTGCTAAATTTTTATTTATTTAAAAAAAAATTGAGACAGCAAATTTTAAGACATTTTAAATGTTTGCTTGTCATAAGGCAAAACTGTTTTTGTAGAACTAATACAATAGCTTGGTTATATGGAGTCAGACATCTTAAGAGTTGATATTCATTTACTAACTTAGTGTTTCTTTTGGTGAATAATTGTAAATAGTTTTGCTAAATTGAATAAATGCCCTTCAGAACTATGTTTTATCTGATTATAGAGACTATGAAGCAATGCAATTTTTCAAGTAACATTTAGTAATTAAATGCCTTTCATTTTTCTTCTTAACTTTGCTGTTGCTGTCTCCTTAAAAAAATGGAATTTTTCGTTGTGACCATGCATCTATCTGAAAATTATTGGCTATTGTAAGGTAAGGAGATTTACTTTGTTCAGAAACTTTTACTTATTCAGAGAACTCATCTCACTTAATAGAAAACACTGCAGCAAACACCAATATGTCTGAGCTCAGTAGCCTGACCGTCAAAACTAAATCACCTTGTTACTTTTCAACTTTAAGTGACAAAACACTCTTCGAAGCTAAAGATTCTAATACATCCTCAATTGAAAAGAAAATATCTGAATCTTCTCATAAATCTTCAGTTCTATATTCTTCCCTCAGTAATTATATGTTTGAAGAATCATGTTCTGAATCTGTCAGTAAAGATGTAGCAGTACGATTATCAGACAATACCAGCACAGTAAGTGTAAGTCCGGATTTATGGGAAGCTAGTCAGTCTGAAAATCCTTCCTGGAAGCAGTTGGAGTGCAAGGAATCCCAAGACTTGAAATCTTTGCTGATGCAGAATGTAACTCATGATTATTTAAGTCTCCAAGACGCGGGACTGCGCAGGGTCCAAATTTCTACAGATCATAATAGTAAAGGAAGTATGGATAGTAGTCCTGACTTAATGAGTGCTGTAGGGAAACTGGCACTTGATAATGATATAACCTGTACTCCGAATAGAAAGACTGAGCTTTTTGAAAATTTCGCATCATTTTTACAAAGTACCAGGCAAGATAGCTCATCTCCAGAAATGGGTAGTTTGCCATTTTCAAAGTGTGGAGGTCCATCACTGGCTGACCTACTTCAGGAGCACCAGGAAAGTAATTCAAGACACTGTTGTTCTTTGTCTGATCTTTATAATCAATCATCTACAAGTTTTACAGATTTGAAATTGGAATCCTCTCCACTCTCACAACTAGTTGGTCAGCATCAAACTGCAACTGGGATGTCAGAATTAACAGGATCTCTGTCTTCTCTGGCATTGTCTAAGGCTTCTCCAGTAAGAGAACTTGGGAATTTGTCACTTTCAGATTTAATTGCAGAAACCATTGAAGTAGATAAGCCTCAAGAAGCAAAAGACTGTTCGAGGTTCAGTATAGCTGAAACATGGCCTTCTGCAGGAGTAAATACAAACATTGACCTAAGTGTCCTTATAAAAAATCCAGAAGTATCTGCAGAAGCAGTATTATGTCAGTCAAATACCGTAATCCCAGAAACTAAAGTTTTAAGTTCAAAGCCAGGAAAAAATATTATTTTAGCGAAAGGCAATAAAAAAAGCAAAAAAGGACATATTTTTAAGAGCCAGGATCTCTCTGTCTCATGGATGAAGGCTCTCTGTGCCAGACCTTCAGCTTTTGCTTTAACTTTGTGTCTCCGTTATCCGCCAAAAGGATGTAAACGGCGCACGATTGATATCCATAAGACTTTTCTCTATAGTAGGCAAGTACAAGAAGTAAAAAATAAGGAAATTGGTCCTTTAATATCAATAACACCATTTGACTTTAAATCAGCATCTCCTGATGACATTGTAAAAGCTGGACAAAAAAGAGCCTTTACAAGAGAATAGTGTGAAGTAGGGGAGAGAAATAATATTTATCCTTCAGAGTGTTTTAAATGATTTTATAAATTTTGTATAGGGTGACTTTATGACCCAGTGTTCACATTCTATATTTTTTACTTATACATTTGATAATTCTCAACAAATAGTTCATGATAAAAAAAATTTGTGAACTTTTAAACTACTGCAGTGGCTATTATTTTTTTGCATACTTTTCATCAGAGATGCATCTTAATTTTCACAAAGTCTTAATCTTTATTATGTAGGAATTGCACATTTATAGACTACTACTATACAAAAGTACATTTCCAAGTAAGAAAAAATAGATTTAATTTGGAGAAAAAAATCCTAGATTTTTCCATTCAATTTTACTGTTTTGGTTATATTGCAAAACAAAAGCTAAAATAGATATTGCTCTGGATTAATTTGATTAGGTGTACTTTAAATTTAAAGATTAAGGTTTCTGATACGTTACATAATCAGACTGTCTTGTGGCATGGTTTAATTCCCAACTGTTGCTAATTTCATTATTGTTTATATACTTTTTTTGGTCATAGTGATATTACTAATGTTAGGAAATTATGTTATTTTCTCAAAAGTTCCAGTCATTTAAACAGAACCCCAGAAAAATCGGTCATTGATCACTATGCTTGATAAGCCATTTGCTTTTTGGTGGGACCACACTTTCTTATGAAAGCAAAGTACTATAACTTGGGGTATGTGTTTAAAACATTCAATTGTTAAAGCTGGGCATTTAAGGACATTTGAAAACAATTTTGTTGTATATATTGCATCAACATTTTTCCAATTGGAATCCATCACTTATTTTAAATCTGTTTGAAGTGTGTAGGAAGGAAAAACTTACCTTTTTTTTCTCTTTGGCATTAGTCATTGTCTAGTGAAAAGGACATGTTTCAGGACAAGCTAGAGATGCTATTTCTCCTTTTAGGAAAAGTTACCTTTAGTAATGGAAATTTACATTCTCTTTTATTGTTGGAGCCAGTGCTCGTTATTTCGAGACTTAATATGTGAGACCAAAGTTAGGTCTTGAACTTAATTTCTTATCTAATAGTCATTGGACTCTGATGCTGTCTGTGGGTAGTTGTACCTTTACACAGGTGTGTGTTTGTCAAATATTATTAGTTTTTCACTTGGATCCAGGGACCAACAGTCAATCTGTGATATATCCTCTACTGGTACTATTGCTACTAGAAAAATAAGCTTGTTCATAGTTTACCACAACTTTATTCAAATATAAACAGGCAACTGTTATGAAATAATGAGTAAATCTTAATGGTGGAGCTTTAACAAGTTGATTTTTAAAAAACAAACCTTAATATTTAGAATTGTTCCTAGCTTTAAGTCATTAAAGTAACTGTGTCATTTTAGCCATAAAAATATATTTGAAAGCACTGGAATGCAGGTTTTATTCGCTGTACATTACTTTGTTTAGCCGGTAGACATTTGTAAATTGTCACTATTTAGGGAATTCTTTAAACATATGAGTATCAGTCTTTTTTTCTGATCTTCTAACTTCTCTAGAATAGAGTTCATGGTTCTAGTGCCTTTTAATAAAGATGGTAGCACCGCAGTGTGTATATTATAACTGATCAGCTTGATTGATTGATTGTTTGTTTAGTCACTTGTGTCCAGAAGTCTTTAGGAGCCTTGAATCGGTTAAAACATAATTACTGTAAATGTAACTTGTTTAGGTAACTCAAAGAACAAAAGTAAAACCCAACATCCTCCTATTTTGCTCACAAATTGTATATATTTTTCCCACCATAAACTAACATGGAAACAGTTTCTTGAGCCTTGTCCAAAAGGATGTCACATTCTCTCAAATTATGAGAAGAACTTTCCACTATCTTTCACCTTAAATGGAAAAAAGCTTTGATGACTTTTGTTGCTATCACAGGGCAATCCTTCAATCATGCTAGTTCTTTTATCATTTAAGATTTTCATAGTAGGTGCCCCAATTTTACTTGCTGAACCATAAGCAAGAAAGGTAGATCATGGTGAGGCTGTTCACTGGCTCAAAATGCTGACTAAATAGCTCAAAAATATTTTTTTAAAATCTTCATTTAGGTTAGCTGTTTTCTGAAGTCTCTCTAAATATGAACAGCCCTTTACTTGATACCCAGAATCGATTCTTCCCATTAAGATTTTAGGTCTTATTTGAAGAATTTGTGCAACAAACATCTCCAAATTTATTTTAAATGGGATGGGATAGTGTTCTAATAGAGATGATTTTTTTTTAAACAATTTTAATAATTTTTTTTTTAAATGTCCCAGTCGTTTTTAGTTTACTTTAGGTGCTTTGGTCTTTTCTTGTTTCTGCTGCTTCCTGATGGCTTGAATTGGCTTTTCTAATGGAGGTGTTACTAATCTCTGGTGGAAGAAGTGCTGTTATATTTAATGGAATAAGTTGTTTCTTTGCTCCTGCTGTTTCTGTCATCTTCTCCCTGTTCTGTCTAGTCTTATTGTGTTGTCTCTGTTCTCTCATTTCCTCTTTGCTACTCTTCTTCCAAACCCCTCTTTAATATTAGATGCTGCTAGCAGTTTTAGAGCCAAATTCTGCAGAGATCATACCTGCACAGAACTCTTGTTGATTTAATCACAGCTTACATGCAAGTCTCTGATGAAAGAATTCAGCACTTAGAAGCCAGTCCTGCAATGATATCTGTGCAGGTGAACCCATGGGCCTGCGCAGAGCCCCATTGACTTAAGTCGGACTCCAACCACATATGGCTGTCCACCCACACAGATGTCATTGCAGATTGGGGCCTCAGTAGCTAACTTTACATGTAAGTACTAAGTGACTAACCTTTAATATTTCTCACATCTGTTGCATTAGTACTATTGGTGATCCTGAAGATTCAATACATAATGCTGTTCAGCAGGATAAAAATCCTGTAGCATGTGGTAGGGATTGTCTGCCCAGACCAGGGGTGGGCAAACTACGGCCCGTGGGCCAGGTCCAGCCCGCGAGACCATCCTGACTGGCCCGCCAGAGCTCGGCAGGGGAGGCTGCTCTCGGCCCCTCCCCCGCCTTCCCCGCTCTCCCAAAGCCCCAGTGTTGGGCGCCAGAGCTTTGGTGGGGGAGACTGCTCCCAGTGCCTTCTCCCGGGCACCTTCCCCCGCTCTCCCGGAGCCTCAGCGGCCTGCTGCTGAGGCTCTGGGAGAGCGCGGGAGGGTTGGAAGCAGCCTCCCCTGCCAGTGCTCAGATGTGCGCAGTTGAGGCTCTGGGAGAGCGAGTGAGGCCCAGGAGCAGAACCCCTCCCCTGCCCCTTCCCCCACTCTCCCGGAGCCTCAGCGGCACGCTGGGAGCTCAGACACCTGACACTGGGGCCCTGGGAGAGTGGGGGAAAGTGCTGGGGAGGTAGTGGGAAGGGCTCCACCGGCGTGGGGAAGAACTCCTGGTCCTCCCCTGCTGTCCCAGAGGCTCAGCGGCATGCCTCTGAGTGGGGGAAGCTGCTCCTGGCCCCTCCCCTGCCTTCCTGGACCCTCAGCCTGCGGCGCGGGGCTATGCGCTCCTCCGGGAGAGCAGTGCAGCCTGTCTAGTTCTGGCCTGGCCGCCAGCATGATAAGGGGGCAGGAACTGGGGGCAGGAAGTCCCAGAGGCAGTCAGGTGACGGGTGATGGATGGGGTGGAGGTTCTGGGTAGGGAACGTGGGGGAGGTTGGATAGGGCATGGGAGTCCCAGGGGGTCTTTCAGGGTGTAGGGGTGTGGATAGGGATCGGGGCAGTTGGGACAGGAAACGGGGTGGAGTTGTAGGTGGGCAGTTAGTGTGTGGGGTCTCTGGAGGGGGCAGTTGGGGACAAGGAGCAGTGGGGAGCAGCTAGGGGTTGGGGTCCTGGGGCTGGTGGTTAGGGTGGGGGGGTCTCGGGAGGGAGTGAGCAGGGGACAAAGGGTGGGGGGAATTGGAGGGGTCTGGGATTCTGAGGGGGGCATAAAGTGAGAGGGGGTTTTATGGGGGTGGGGCCAGGGTGTTTGGGGAGGCGCAGCCTTCCCTGACCCGGCCCTCTATACACGTTTTCAACCCCGATGTGGCCCTCGGGCCAAAAAGTTTGCTCAACCCTGGCCCAGACTGTAATCCTTCAGCCTAAAATGATCCTTGAATAAATATGCACAGGGGGTAAAAATTTAAAAAGCACCAAAGTGACATCCTACGTCACTTAGGAGCCTAACTCCCATTGAATACAGTGAGATTTAGGCTCCTATGCCACTTAGGCACTTTTGAAAATGTTACGCACAGTTTTGATTTTTAACTAAATGGTAGCATGTTACTGTATTTTTAAAACTGAAACGGGTATATAAATAAATTACTCAATAAGAACTATGTTTGTGGTTCACCACAGAAAATTCTTAATTTTCTTATACTACTGCATGATATTATGGCACCTGGAATTTTCATATAGCATATGATTGGTTGGTTCCAAAAGTATTCCTACCTAATGAACATTAAAATCTGTTCGTGAAATCCCTCTTTGTTTATATTTTTATATAAAATAGTCAGGGAGGTGGTTTGTTATAAATATTTCCTTAATCGTTTGCAGCTAGTCTGTAACTTTGCATGTGTGTATATGGGTCACTTGTACTAATTGCTTATATATTGATATTCACATTTTGAAATCACAAAATATTTGTGTCTATGCACACACACAATGTAGACATGAAAGAAAGCATTAAGCTACATGGAATATACTGTTCACAGTGATGAAACTTGTAAAGTATAAATCATTTGTACATTAAATTGTTTTTATATGTAATTTTTTTTAAATTAAGTGGGTCATTTAGTATTTTTTTAATGAAATTGCTTTCAATACTGCTTTTCATTTATGTACAAAAAAAAATAAAACACCGTAAAGATTGATTAAATAACACATGATTTCTTGCTAGTAGTTTTTGTACAAATTGTCTCTGTTAGTGCATTAGCCATTTCTTTTCGGGAGGTATGCCCCAGTGTATGACTGGATTTGCACAGATGTACCCCTGTTCCCATACAAGTTTCCAGAAATGACCGAGGCTCTATGCAGACAAATATTACCACACATATTGAATCCAGGTGCAGTATAGGGGTCATAGTTTGCCTTTTAGAAATGTATTTGAGAACCTTCACACTGTTAGATTGTGGATGGAATTTTTAAGCTTCTCTAAGTTCTAAGTAAAAAGGAGAAGAGAATGAATATTAATGAAATAACCTTCTATCTCTGAAGAAGTTGTTCTATTCCTGACATTCATTCTCAGGGATTGTTTATATTTGTGGCTAAATCGGCATTGCTGTGATCGATGAAGCAGTGTCTATTTAGTGGGTCTTGTGAAGACCCGCTAAATTGATGGGAAAGTGCTCTCCTGCCAACATCTGTACTTCAGGTCCCCAAGAAGCATAAGGTAAGTCAGCAAGTGAGCACTCTCCTGTCAACACAACACAGTGCAGACACGCTATACGTTAACCTTGGGTATGTCGACTTCAGTTACATAACTTATGTAAGTGAAATAGCATAATTTAGGTCAACTTTCAGCTTTAGTTAGGCCAGGCCTCAGACTGTATATTACATTGGGGGCTATCAGTGCTCCTACATTTAAGGTTGCACAGGTGTTCAGGCATTTATAACTGACACTTTCATCTATAAGCTTAAATTTTCCAGGCTTTTGTGTCTGCATCTGGGTGTACTTGTTTTGGAAAATTTGAGCAAAAAACTTGAGTACAAGGCGAATGGAAAATTAACTTTCTCCATTTATTAAAAATAAACTTCTTTTAACAACTTGTGTATGTAGTTTGGGAAAGCTATACTACATATACGTGCAGACCAATTATAGTCCTTGCCTCAGTCTCTCTGCATCTTGCAAGGTAAAAGCTGCACAGCTCCTAAAGAGTCCAGGTCTCCTGTGGTCTAAAGTGTGCTTGGGTAGGGTGGCTCTCCTCCAGACCTTATTAGGAATCTGATACAGAGGATTCCAGTGATATCTAGACAAATGAGTAATTGCATATCATAGAATTTATTTTTCTGTTTGACAAAACTTAAGAGTTTCATCCAAATAACTATGTTAAGAGAAAGTAAGGTTGCATGGTGAAACATCCAAAAATCAGGAAATGATAGATAAGGTTGCATATGCATCCTTTCCCCGTCTCCTCTCATTCAGAGCCTCATGACTTTTGTTTAGGTCTCTGCCATCATACCCTTCTGTCCTCCAGGCCGTTTTTAGAGAGTGAAGGGTATTGTTGCTTTTGGGTTCTCTTCTCTCCTGAATAGTTGTGGTGCAGGGCTTTTGCTGGGCTAATTTTCCCAAGTAGGAATAGTGTGTCATTGATATGATTGTCAGTTTTGCTGTTGTCCACCAAACTCAGAGTAACAGCAGTGAAAATGATCAGTCTTCAATTTCACTATGTTGTTGCTCATAGCTCTTCAACAAGCACTAGCATAGACATTGGTTTCCAGGCATAAGAAGAAAATGCTGCATGGATTACTGTACAGGAGGTTATCTTTGCAAACATAAATGCTAGAAACTTTTTTTAAATGCAAGGTTACATCTTACAGAAATAAAATGATTAAACATCTCTCCTCACATAGGAAGATTTAATTTGTAATTGACAAGTGACTTTTGAATGCTGTCCCATAGTTAGGGCCCTACCAAATTCACAGTTCATTTTGGTCAATTTCATGGCCATAGGGTTTTAAATATAGTAAATTTCATTATTTCGGTATTTAAATCTGAAATTTTACAGTGTTGTAATTGTAGGGGTCATGACCCAGAAAGGAGTTGTGTGTGTGGGGAAATCGCAAGGTTATTGTAGAGGGGGTTGCGGTACTGCTACTCTTACTTCTGCGCTGCTGCTGGCAGTGGTGCTGCCTTCAGAGCTGGGCAGCTGAAGAGCAGCGGTAGCTGGCCTGGAGTCCAGCTCTGAAGGTGGAGCCACTGCTAGCAGCAGTGCAGAAATAAGGATGACATGGTATGGTATTGCCACCTTTATGTCTGTGCTGCTGCTGGCAGAGCACTGCCTTCAGATCTGGGTGCCTGGCCAACAGCCTCTACTCTCCGGCCAGACAGCAGAGAAGTAAGGGTGGCAATACTTGACCCTTCTCCCCCCCAAATAACGTTGTGCCCCCCCTGCAACTCCTTTTTTGGGTCAGGACCTGCAATTTGAGAAATGTTTGTCTTCCTCCATGAAATCTGTTTAGTATGGGGTGGAAAGTACACGAAAGGGCAGATTCCACAGTGTGTGATGTGTTTTCATGGCTGTGAATTTGGTAGGGCCCTACCTATAGTACTTTACACAAACCAATAACTAAACTTGGCAAATAAAAACTGTACACTAAGAACTTTCAGAAAGCAGAAAAATTAAATATATTACATTTAAATAAATTTATCCACCTTGTTTTTCATATTTTCCCTGTTAGCTTGCTGATTACCAAAGCTGTTTTTGATTATATAAGAGATTGCTCTATCACAGTCCATGTTCTATTTGATCCTTCAGTGAAGTGCTAAATTTGTCATTCATAGAGCAAAAAGTCTGTCATAAATGCAAAAATACTAATTGCAGGATCAAGCAGGAATAGATCAAGCAGGAATATAAACTTTGTTCTGAGGATAGCTCTTACTGTAGAACATGCATCTTGCATAATTATCAGATATGCAAGGAAAACACTGAAAAGCAGCGTAGTGTCGTATAATAAAAGCACCCCTTAGAAGATAAAGCTATAGTAAATTCTTAGATCAGTGTTTTATTTCATACCAGTTGAATTGACTGAATGCTGATTATAACATTATAATTGCACTAATGTGCAAGCTCAGTTGGCACATTGTGTTTTGTTCTGGTAACTGTCTCAAGAAAGATACTAGATATAGTATATGCTAGATATAGCAGGGGTTCAGCAATAGGTGCCCAAATTGATTTAAGTCATGGAGAATCTTCCATGTATGACACTGAAAAGACTGAGGCTCTTTAATTTGGAGAAGAAATGAGTATGAGGGCATGTGGAAGAGGCACAGAAAACAATGAATAATAAAGAGAAGGTAAGGCAGGCACTTACTATTTTACATACAAGGGCCAATTCAATGAAGAATTGAGAGATAACCAATTTGAAGTGGACCAAAGGAAATACTACTTTGCGTGATACCTGAATAATTTATGGCATTAATTGCCACAAGATACTGAGGTCAAGAGAGATGTTGCAACCTGAGACTTAAAGGCAAACAGATATGCCGTTTAAACTAACAAAAAACATAGTTAACCTAAACCATTGCAGTATACCCATGTAGATGTAAAAATTAAATCAATGCTTAACTGCGTGATCAATGTCTGAAGGAAAAAGGCACTACCTTGAATTGGCATGTTCAATTTACCTTCCAAAATGTGTTACAGAAGGGTGGTAAGAATGGGGCCTGAGCAGGTTGATACAGTAAGACACTGTCCTTGACACAGCAAACTTTCATTTTGAGACCATGATTCTGCAATGGGGCTCCACATGGATGGGCCTCTTGTACCATGCAGTGTTGATTGCAGGAATGTGGACTAATTTTGTCATGAACTAAATGTAAAATGTGAACATTTTTGAAGGAATCAAGATTGATTGCGTTTGTTTGCTCTTTCCCTTTTTCGCCTCAACTTTCTAGAAGACAAAGTCTTAAGCTTGCTGCCTTAACTTTCAATTGCCTTCAAGAAGCATGTGCAATAAGTTTAAAAGGCCTAGTTGTTTGTTGATGGCGTTTATTTGGAGAATAGACGTACAGAATAATTCCTTTTTCCAATTCATTTCTCTTATACTCGTTTAAGTATGTAAACAGAACAATAATGACTTTAAAAGCTTTTCATGAAATTCTGAGAATCTTAGACCCAGAAGTAACAGGTTTTCACCCACAAGTCTCTTTGAATCACACTGCTTCATGAGAAATTCTGTATTCTTTGCAGTGCCCAAAGATCTAACTGAGAGAGGTAATCTGTAGAATTTTGTGCTCTTCCCTATCCAACCCAATTACATTCATTTCAACTGTATTCTTCACTAGACTACTTGGCTGCAAATAAGCCTTTCTGCAAAACAAATAGAGTAACCAGTGGCTGTAAAAAGTAGGTAGCTCTACTGAATACCTGTGAACAGTGAGATGCTGCTTCCAGATTCTGAGCTATCAGTTTCATTCTGTCTTGCACAGTGATCCCTGCAATTATTTCTTTAGAAAGACATGCTTTGTAATGGCATTGGGAGGAAGCATAAAAATAGTATGTGGTCATAATTACTTTCACAATGCATATACACAAGGGGGCCTACTTATGGTTGCATGGGCAACCTTAATTCTGGCATTTCCTAACTTTTCAGTAGTTAATTTTTTAGCCTTAATTTTCTTTTAGTGTAGGTTTGTTTGTTTTATATAATATAGATCAGTAGCTGCCAAACTTTTTTTCTGCCAAGGATCTCCTTTGGCATCTGACTAAATGTTCTAGCCCCTTTCATTTCTGGTACTATTAGAATGACCCCCACCAGCGTGGAAATGCCCCTGCCATCAAGACTTCTCTGTCATGCTATTGGAAGAAGCCATTTTGTCTCCATGCAGCAAAAGCAGTGGAATACAGTTCTAGAACATTCCAGCCCTAGCTCAAGAGATGGACCCCTACATAACCCACAGCAGAGCCCCAGGGATCACTTTGGGGGAACCACTGATACAGATTATATGCTTTAGGGCTGAAAACTATTTTAAAGATTGAGGCTATCCTACAGTAAGTATTCATCAGTTATTACATGGAATGTGTTCAGAAAACTTATAACTTCACAATAAAGTCAAGTAGGCTACAGTACTATTTTTAATGAGGCTAGCTTTGCCTTGAGCCAGAATTGTGTTGGAAATTGAGCTAATGATTTTTTTTGCCTGAGTGTGTAAGACAGAGAGAGAGACTGTAGGTAGGTTTAAATGGAGTAGAAGACTGGACATCATGATGGAAGGTGAAATAAACTTAACTAAATTTAAGGTAATGCATATGGGCACTAATAGTTTATACTTTTCATATGATAATGGTTTTAAACTTGCAGGATTTTCTGAGGGGGGGCCAAAAAAGAGAATATGTCTCTATGCAGCTGTAATGTATCTTCAGAAATAGTCTTTTTGCATTTTTTGTGTAGCTGGAACTCCACTCTCTTCGCTTTAAGTTGCTGTCTCCAGAGAGGTCACTCACTTCGAGTGCTTCCAGGAGAATGTACACATCAGTTTTTAGGATTGAAATTAGACATTGATTTCTAACCATCAGAGGGCTGAATTGCTTCAACATTCTTACAAGGGGAGTAGCTGGGCAAAAAAACTAACTTGTTTCAAGACTCCGCTTGTTACATTTATGGAGGCGATGGTATGATGAAGTTGCCCACAGTGGCATATGGCACTGCTGCACTTGCTATTAGCAAATATCTCAAACAGCTGGAGATGGGACATTAGATGGGAAGGGCTCTGTGTTACAACAATAAATTCTTTCTCAGCTGTTTGTATGGAGGGTCTCTACATAGAATCATAGAATATTAGGATTGGAAGGGACCTTTGAAGGTCATCTAGTCCACCCCCTGCTTAAAGCAGGACCAATTCCCAACTAAATCATCCCAGCCAGGGCTTTGTCAAGCCTGACCTTAAAAACCTCTAAGGAAGGTGATTCTACCACCTCCCTAGGTAACCCATTCCAATGCTTCACCACCCTCCTAGTGAAAACATTTTTCCTAATATCCAATCTAAACCTTCCCAACTGCAGCTTGAGACCATTACTCCTTGTTCGGTCATCTGGTACCACTGAGAACAGTCTAGATCCATATTCTTTAGAATCCACTTTCGGGTAGTTGAAAGCAGCTATCAAATCTCCCCTCAGTCTTCTCTTCTGTAGACTAAACAATCCCAGTTCTCTCAGCCCCTCCTCATAAGTCATGCGCTCCAGGCCCCTAATCATTTTTGTTGCCTTTCCAATTTTTCCACTTCCTTCTTGTAGTGTGGGCCCCAAAACTGGACACAGTACTCCAGATGAGGCCTCACCAATGTTGAATAGAGGGGAACAATCACGTCCGATCTGCTGGCAATGCCCCTACTTATACAGCCCAAAATGCCATTAGCCTTCTTGGTAACAAGGGCACACCGTTGAGTCATATCCAGCTTCTCATCCACTGTAACCCCTACGTCCTTTTCTGCAGAACTGCTGCCTAGCCATTTGGTCCCTAGTCTGTAGCAGTGCATGGGATTCTTCCATCCTAAGTGCAGGACTCTGCACTTTTCCTTGTTGAACCTCATCCTATTTCATTTAGCCCAGTCCTCTAAGTTGTCTAGGTCCCTCTGTATCCTATCCCTACCCTCTAGTGTATGTACCACTCCTCCTAGTTTAGTGTCATCCGCAAACTTGCTGAGGGTGCAGTCCACACCATCCTCCAGATATTGGTGAAGATATTGAATAAAACTGGCCCCAGGATTGACCCTTGGGGCACTCCGCTTGATACCGGCTGCCAACTAGACATGGAGCCATTGATCACTACCCATTGAGCCCGATGATCCAGCTAGCTTTCTATCCACTTTATGGTCCATTCATCCAGCCCATACTTCTTTAACTTGCTGGCAAGAATATTGTGGGAGACCGTATCAAAAGCTTTGTTAAGGTCAAGGAATAGTACATCCACTGCTTTCCCCTCATCCCCAGAGCCAGTTACCTCATCGTAGAAGGCAATTAGGTTAGATCTAACTGATCAATATATTTTAGGTCAGGATGGAATTCCCCCCAGGTCAGATTGGCAGAGATGTAGAGTGTGGGGTTTTTTTGTGCCCTCCTCTGCAACATGGGGTACGGGGTGAGTTGGTAGAATAAATGGTGGATTCTCGGTAACTTGCGGTCTTTTAAATCAAGATTTGAGGACATCAGTAACTCAGAGATTATGGATCTGTTACAGGAGTGAGCGAGTAAGGTTCTAAGGCCAGCAATGTGCAGGAGATCAGACTAGATGATCATGATGATCCCTTCTAGCTTTTAAGTCTATGGTTAACTTTTGGCTGCTTTGTGAGTTCATAATGGGCAGTAAAAATCTACCGTATTTTTCGTCTTATAGGACGCTCCGTCCTATAAGACGCCCCCTCATTTTTAAATAAAAAATCCGGAAAAAAAAAAAAAAAAAAAAAAAAAAAGCGCCTCGCTCTCCCGTCCCCGCCGCGCGGGCGGGCTGCCGAGGTTCCCCCCTCCCCGCCGCGGGCGGGCTGCCGGGGTTCCCCCCTCCCCGCCGCGGGCGGGCTGCCGGGGTTCCCCCCTCCCCGCCGCGGGCGGGCTGCCGGGAGCGCGCCCGCGGCGGGGAGGGGGGAACCGGGACTCTCCCGGCAGCCCGCCCGCGCGGCGGGGACGGGAGAGCGAGTCGGCGCTTTTTTTTTTTTGTCCGGCGGGGAGGGGGGAACCTCGGCAGCCCGCCCGCGGCGGGGAGGGGGGAACCTCGGCAGCCCGCCCGCGCGGCGGGGACGGGAGAGCGAGGCGCTTTTTTTTTTTTTTTTTTTTTTTTTTTTTTTTTTTGCATTCGCCCTATAAGATGCACCAACTTTTTCTCCCCCGTTTTGGGGAAGAAAAAGTGCGTCTTATAGGGCGAAAAATACGGTAAGTCAAGCTAGAAAAACATTGCATCCCTCGGGAGGCTTCCCAGGAATTACAGTGGAAAATAAGTGTTCTGAAACTTATACTAATAGTGAAGTGTGTGATATATTTTTGTTTGCTTAAGATGCCTAAGGCTTTTGTTCAGGATATAGGAACTATCATGCTTGGTCGTTGTATCTGACCCGTTCTATGCTGCAAAGCATTTCACATTTACATCTAAACTGCCCAGTAGGAAACTGGAAATGTTGTCATGGTCTTTTACTGGTCACAATTTATTAAACAACTGTCATGGGAGCACCCAGATGCTTCCATTAGTCATGTGCTAGGTGCTGTATAAATAAGTGTAAAAATGGTTCTTGACAAACAGAGCTTAATGTTTTACCCTGATTTAAAGCACTTGAAATCCAGTATATCTGACTATTCAACAAGCTTTTAAATCATGGGATATAATGAGATATTTCAAGACTTTGTGTGTTGTGTACTGAAAATATGTCTGCACAGACATTAGGACTTACTGAATCTCTGCACTAAAATACTGTGTGGGCTTTAGAAAGGAAGTGGCTTATTTCAGAGAAAAATGTGTCATCGGCAGTGAAAAGCTTTTAAAATGTTCTGAGATACCTTTTTGAGATTCTCTTCATATATACTGTACACCTACACTGGAAAAAATGACACTCCAGCCTTTTTTTTTTTGAGAGAGAGAAGTTTTGCCTTGCAGCATTTTAACACTAGTATAGTTTGCTATTCTTTGTTTGAAAAATGATCTATACAAAGTAGGTCATATAGCTAGCTATAGCACACATGAATACTGTGTATTTAGTTAAGGAACCTGGATAAAATTGAAATTGATGATATCCAGTTGGAAATCTATAGGATTCCACAGGAGCCAGAAATAAAATCACAGAAATGTAGGACTAGAAGGGGTCTTGGGAAATCTTCAAGTCCAGTCCCCTGCCCTGAGACAGGATCAAGTAAACAGACCACCCTTGACAGGTGTATAACTAATCTCCTTTTAAAAAATCTCCAGCACAGTCCGTGTTCCTGATAACCAGGTGTCGCCTATTTTGTATCCCCCTGGATCATATATTCCGCAGATGATCTCTAAACTGATCTCTAAACTGTGGGATTCCTGACATTCTGGAAAATTGTAGAAGTATGATTAGAGAATATTTTAAAAACCCATTTAGTTTCTTTTAATTTTTCCACAGTATGACAAACTTCACTCCCAGTTTTTTTGGTAGGAGCCAAATGCTTTTCTCACATGCCTATGGCAGAACTTGACTCCAGTGTGCTTTTCTCCGTATATATGTAGTTTTTCTCCTGCTGTCAGCAGGAGGTGTGCAATTATGGAGCCCATCTTCTTGGCATAAAGATCTAAAAGGGGAGCAGAATTTTTCTTTAAGACAGTAACATTCTGCACCCCAGTTTGGTATCAGAAAATGTGTGGAGTAGGAAGGATAAGCTTTCACTGGGTCCGTGCTTGCATTTTGGTTTCTGTGGATAAATGGAGAACGGTGTCTGATGTTGTCAATCCAGCACCTTCTGTGAGCACTACATTCCTTTAGCCCCTCTCCTTTTTATAGACATCAGTATTTCTTAAAGGTGTTCGTTTAAGTTCTTAAATATGTGATTTTTGTCTCTGCTGTTCAGATAGATGCAATTCTCAGGAGATCAGTTACTCTGCTTCAGAGTAATATTGTCAAAATTTTGACCAGTAAGATCAGTCTTCTACTGGTTGATGATGTATGTCTTATTGTCTAGAATGACTTTGAAATCCTGTGATAAACAGGTGATAAATTACCTATTAATTGCCGCTGAAATTTTCAAAGTACCATATAGACCATTGCAGAACTAAGCCAATTTTTAAGCACTTTAGAGACCAAATATATAAATGAATAATTTGCCATAAGATTATGGAAGAGAACATTCCTTTTTTAGTTAAGGATGTAGTAAGTTTTGCATTATAAGGCTGATTTTGCCTTTTCTTTCCCCATTATGTATCTCAAGGCCCTCTACAGTTCATATTTCATGTGTGTGATTTTTGAGTGAAGAACTTTTCCCCCCCAGATTTTGAGATGAAATGGATAGTTTATTTATAAATTATTGGATTTAGTATAAAATTCAAGTAGCGGATGGGGGGGGGGGGAGGGGAGAGGAGAAAAAACCCCACCCAGGTCCCTTTTTTGTGATGTCGTCACTCAAAAGAAACTAACAACTTGACATAGAAACTTCAGATTTATTCTTTTATCCATCCTTGCTGAGGTTAAGCACATTATTTTTTGAGAATGAAGCTACCTTTTTATATATATTGTTTGGCATTAGAAAAGAGAAAAATCTTTTTCACTTTTGAAGTCCAAAGGTTTGACAGACCTTATGGATCTTCAGAAAGTCATGTGGCCAGAGACAAACTTTGGTAATGTCCATCATGACTTTGCTGCTGTTGTGCATAGCTGTTAGATCACAGATGTCTTCTAAAGTGTGTAGCTAAGCAGCCAAAGATTAGAAGTGCTCCACTTTGCAGATGTTACTACCTACAGAGGCTTATGTAACATTAATATTTCACAAATCTAAAGAACATTCCAGCTTTTGAATCTAGTAATAGACATCTAAGTATTAAAAGGACAAAAATCTTTAAGAAATCTCAGAGGTGAGAAAAAGCCTTTAAACTCTAATTAAGATTGTAAGTATGTATATAAGGGAAAGATAGCCTAAAAGAACATTGTAGCTTAAAAAAAAAAAGTACAACCTCAGGAAAAGCAAAATTAAGTTTAAAAAAAGGAAAAGTATGCAAATGCAGACTTAAATAACAATAACGTTTCGAGTATTTTAGTACCCAAGTGTGCTAGGCATCTTACTATACAGATAGAAAGACAAGGCTTTGAAGTTCTCTGTGTATTCTTTTCTCCACCTACACTTGCATCATAAAACAGCTTTCTGCCTGCATATTGTTCATTCTCCTGAGGGGGAGGGATAGCTCAGTGGTGTGAGCATTGGCCTGCTAATCCCAGGGTTGTGGGTTCAATTCTTGAGGGGACCATTTAGGAGTATGGGGCAAAAATGGGGATTGGTCCTACTTGGGGGGGCTTGGACTAGATGATCCTCTGAGGTCCCTTCCAGTTCTGAGATTCTATGATTCTCTGCATAGAAAGCATTAATTACATATTCTAGTACATTATATCATACATGAAATACTAATAAGCACTGCCAAGCCATTATGTATGTTTTTGCATCTACACCAGAGAACATACTGTTCATTCTGTTTATATCACACTTTATATAAAGAAATAAACATCATCCAATCCTCATCTGTACTTTGAAATAGTTCCTTCATATAAGTCCCATGCATTTTCTCCATTCCAAACCTTTATAATGCATTGTGGGCATCTGTACGGTAGTCCCATTGTAAGTCCTATATTTCTGTTCGCATACCCTGCATATCTTTATGGTGATAGACAGAAAATCTTTAAGTGGATTGTCAAGATACAAGGTGATAAGATTTTCCTGGTTGAAATGGCAAAGAATAGGGAGGAGTGTAAGGTGCAAGTATCTTTGATACTTAGCATAGATACATATCTACTGTTTACCACGATGCACAATGTGGGAGAGATAGGGAATAGTTAGGGTCATTTGGGTTGCCCCAACTCCGCTTTCATACTTTGCTATGCTTAAAACATTAAATTTAATTGAGTTGTTAACTTTAAATCTAATCAATTCCAGAAAAAGAGTTAAAATAATTTCAGGTATTACAGCCATTTCTGAGTCCCTGCTACTACTTTCCGTGGTTTTACAATCACATTTTCCTATATTTTTAAATGTTTCTCTTCCCTGTTGACCCACATAAACAGAGGGAAATGACTAACCTGGCAATACAGGGGAAATGATGACACTATACTCAAAAGACTGTTCAATGCACAAAATAAGATGAAAAACAGAAATAAGTGTTTCCCTTATAATTTTCCTGCTATAGACATCTTGCAATAATATTACTTTAAGTAAACATTTTTCATGGCGAAGTGTGATTTGAATTGCCTGGCTTTTAATATTTGATATTTTTAATTGCTATGTTTTCTTAGAGTTACCTTCCCTAAAGTATTATATTTATAACCTTACCAGTAGTTTAAGGAAGCTGTTTTTTAATTCAGTACCTTGGAATATCGCTGTGTTGGGATTGCCTCCCCACTCTGAACTTTAGGGTACAGATGTGGGAACCCGCATGGAAAAAAAAAAAAAAAAGGAAATAACCCCCCAAGCTTATTTTACCAGCTTAGGTTAACCTTTTTTTTCCAGAACACAAACTTTGTTTTGTGTTTGGAATGGTATGCTGCCACCACCAAGTCTAGCACTTTAAAACTATGGGGTAGAGCAACTTGGCGGCGCCCCCCACCCCCCCCCCCCCTTTTTTTTTTTTTTTTTACAAAACTCTCAAACTACTACTACTTATTTTTTTGGGGAGAGCGTGAGAGAAAAAAAGTTTTACCGATTTTGTGAGACGTGTTTGCTTTTAAAACCAGGATTTTACACAATGGAAAACAAGCAGTTAAATTTTTAAAAGAAAGATTTTAATTAAAGAATGAAGAAGGAATACATTTTTTGTAAAAAAATTAGTGGAACACACTACAACAATTCACAAAGGAATTAAGGAACCAAATCTTTTCCCTGAGGCAACTTTTTCCCACTGTTGATATTTTTAAAGTTATAGAGAAACACAAAGCTAATTTCCACAACCGGAGACATTTCCAAGTGATAGAATAAGATAAACTTACTGTTTTGTGGAACAGAGCTGTAAGTGTTCATTCTAGCTGTCTGCTAATTTACCTCACTGTACTAGTTTTTTCATTGTATTATTATACAGTGTAATTTGATTTTGTAAAGACAGTTGAGCTGGGTAGATTCTCACAGATCAGTTTTCATTCTTGTCTACAGGTAACTTTGTTTTTATTACAAACAGAGGGTGTTATCCATGCTTTTTTCTAATATATTTCCATGTCTCTTCTTACTAGCTACCAAACTGCTGTTGGTCAGTATTGAAACTCCTAGAATATAGAATTCCTAGAAATTTGTGCTGCTTTTGGGGAACAGGTGGAACACAGTCTACTTTGAGACTGCAGTTGACCTTGGTTCTCACTGGCATTTATGTATAGTTGTTCCATTTTCAAAACATTTGCTTATTTAAAACTAGGCAAGATAAATTTGTTTTTGATAGTGAGTGACCAACAGTGTCATCGTAACGGAACAGATGAAGAGGAAGAAGTTGTGGACAAAAAGGCAGTGAAGCAGAAGAGGAATGCTGGCATTTTGCAGGCTGGGTAGCAGGGTAAAACATCTGGGGGTACACTGGAAGAGCAACTGAAAGGAAATTGTAATGCAAGGCTGGGAGCAGAATAGTAAAAGAGATAGGGTAAGGAGGAAATAGTCCACAAAGCTGAAAAGACAGTAGACATATTTTTGTTCTTTAAATTATGAGCCTGTTTTAGAAACATTATAGGTTTCTTACGTGAATATAAACCACTCAATCCCAAAGTCATACATCTCTGATATATTGTTTAATGTTTTGGGGTGTCCATTTTAAAATACACTAGTGATTGAATTTCCACAGCCTAGTAGATCTCTGTCAGGGAGCTTTTCCTGTCAGCCTGCATTTTTTTGTTTCTTCGTATTGCTCCTAGTTAACCATTGTACAATTCTAAATAGTTCCTTATATCTCTAGAGTAGAGGTAGTAGTACTTTCATACCCATCTCACAAATGGGAGGTTATGGCACTTTGAAGATTTGGTCTTGTTATGTGCAGTGAGTGCTGGTTGTTGCTCAAATGCCTTTTTTCCCTAAGCTTAGTACAGCAACTTTTAAAATGCCTTCTAGTTTTGAGTATAAAATTATTTTTAAGAGAAAATATTTAATGTAGTACTCCTATCTCAAAAATACTGTAAGAATTACTTTATGCTTTAAAATTAAAGCATGTAATTTGAGACCACGCACATAAAGAACCCACCCACCCACTAATTTCTGAAATTTCTGTTCAGATAGTGTTCTAATAACAAATAGGATGATTTTGTGATGGACTGTACAAAAAATTATTTTTATACAAAAGTGAATCTGAAATTTTGTTTCAATCTATACTTTAAATAGCAAATGGTATTTGGTGCTGGCATTTTAAGCACAGCCTGTCTTCCTCTCTGGTCTGATTTCAAAACCTCCCCCCTCCCAGCATGTGCGTGTGTGCGCACGCACACACACACACACACACACTTTCTCTCTCTCTGATATATGCAACCAGAATCAAATTATGGTTTGATATAAGATTACTAATGATAGCAGTTCTGTTAACTGAACAATCAAATTAACACTGGATTCATCATATGCTTGTGTATGTGGCTACCCCACAGAAATCTGATACATGCACACACCAGTCTGGCTGGTGGCTTCTGTGGCACATTATGCTTTTTGATGGAACCATGCATTTTTCATGCAATGCACTGGTCCCAGCTATGTAATCTGTGCTATTTGAGTGTTTGGATAAATAATTTTTGGGCTTCTCTACGCTTACACTTGCATGCGGTGATTGATGCATCAGCAGTTGATTTTGTGGGTATAGTGAAGACCTGCTAAATTGACTTACAATAGCTCTCTAGTTGGTTCCTGTAGTCCAGCGATCCTCAAAGTTTTTTGGCCATGGCCCCTTTCCGTGGAGCTGCATCCGGTTGCCGCCAACCGGGGTATGTCCGCCAAAATGCCCGCGAACAGAAAGCTTCTGCTTTCTGCGGTGGCATTTCGGTGGGACAAAAATAGACCACTGCCGAGTTCGGTGGTCTCCCGTGCGGGATCTGCAGCGGCGGGGTCTCGTGCACCCCCAGGGGTGCACGCATCCCACTTTGAAGACCACCTCTGTAGTCCATCTGAATGAAAAGCGCAAGGGAAGTTGATGGGAGAGCTTCTTCAGTCGACATCACATAATGTGGATCCTGTGGTAAGTAGAGCCAATTACATCGACTTCAGCTACATTATTCACGTAGCTAAAGTTGCATAACATACATCGATCTCCCCCCAGAGTGTAGACAAGGCCTTAGTCTAAGAAAACTGCCTTCCTAGCTTTTTGCATAATTTAAGGTTTGTCACCATAGTTCTAGTAATGAGATGTGTGAATTTTTATCAGTATTTTACTGCTAATATATTGTTTTTAAATACCACAGAAGTTGTTGAGTGCAGATAAACTCAGACTATGCTTAATCAGCCTGCTGCATTGATGCAGCTTGGTTTTATGTTTTGCAAGTTAGATTCAAAGCAGCTTTAGCAGTTTCACACCTTGATTTCAAAGATCTTTTTTTTTCTGTAAATGTGTTGCCACTAACACATTTAAATAACAAAGAATGCTAAAGCTTTTTCTCAGTATTTTTAATGCCCTCCCCTTCCTCTGCACTTTTCTCTTATTCAAATGTACTGTATATGTATACAGTCCAGGATGGGGAGGATGCAAGAGAGGAGAGAGGCAAACTCTAGTTGATTAAATTTTTTACTTCAGGAAAATACCAGGAGACTGAAATATGCAGTAAGAAAGATAAAAGTTAGTGAATCTTCAAGCCTGTTAACCTGGCAGATAAGAGATGCTCAAACCAAAGCTCACCTTAACTGATTAGCCTCCTAGAGTTTGTATGGCAACCTCCAGCTTTTCCTGTTCTGTGTCGTGTGTGTGTGTGTGTGTGTGTGTGTGTGTGTGTGTGTGTGTGTGTGTGTGTGTGTGTGTATTTAATACATATATGTGTGTGATTTGTATATATACACACACAATCTTCCTATTGTATGTTCCATTCTATGCATCTGATGAAGTAGGTTCTAGTTCACGAAAGCTTATGCCCAAATAAATTTGTTAGTCTCTAAGGTGCCACAAGTACTTATTGTTCTTTTTTTTAAAAAAGAGGCATTTTCTCTAAATCAAGAAGGAAAACAATTTAGCACTAAAATTAGTCTCAAGAGAGATGTATTTCAAACTGTTTTCTGTCAGCCTGTTTGTAAAGTGTCACTTTGCACATCACCAGACCTTGTGCCCTGTGGATAAGGTCCACAATGTCTTTGGGAACCAACTATAGTACATTTAAATATCCGATCATGCCAGAGCATGTTTGGAGCATCTACATTTTTCTTTTGTAGCGGGGTCAGGACAACACAATTAACTTTTCTGGGTTCTGCCCTTTCTCCTCTTCTAAGTGGGGTCAAGTGTTACATGGGGGTGATATTCATCAGAGAAATGTTCATTAAGCAGATAGAATTTCAGCCTCCCTCTTTCTCCTTCAGGCTCCATTATGAGGGTGGGAAGTAGCACTGAGAAAAGATGCTAGACCCTGTCTAACTTCGGGCAAATGTTCTAACTTCTGAGCCTCATGTTTCTAATTTAAAATGGGAATAGCACATCCCTAGATAATAGGGGTGTTGTGGAACTTAAGTCAGATAATGGAGAGAAAATGGCAGGTTGGGAAAAAGCAAATGGAAGATCTGGAAAAGACCTTTTATTAGAGGGTGCATCAACAGGTTCATTCAAGCTTACAATTTGGGGGTTGTATTAGATACCTAACTGCCTTTAGATGATTGCATTGCAGCTGTAGCCAGAGTAGCTTTTCTTCTTCTATTTACAGCTCCAAAGCAATTCATAACATTTTATTTTGGATTGTGAACCTCCTGGTGATCTATGTCATAGACCTTTTAAGGTCAGAAGGGACCATTATGATAATCTAGTCTGATCTCCAGCACAAGGGAGGCCACAGTCTCACCCACAGATTTCTGCCCTAGATCCCTCAATGGCCCCCTCAGGGGTTGAACTCGCAACCCTGGGTTTAGCAGGCCAATGCTCAAACCACTGAACTATCCCTCCCCTTCCCCTCAAGTTTAACTGCCTGGGACTGTTGTGCATTTTAAAACAAATTGGAAAATATTTGGAAAATAATTGGAACTATCCCTCCCCTTCCCCTCAAGTTCCCTGCCTGGGACTGTTGTGCATTTTAAAACAAATTGGAAAATAAAAGTTAGTGTAGGATACAGTAGCATAAAAATCACAATGTATGAGAGTTTTAACTCTTAAGAAACTTTGGTTGTATCATACAAATATATGTTGAAATACTAATTGTATTAGCATGAGGAAGAAAATCCTTAGGCAAATACTATAAACATGTGCTGGCCATTTATTGGAGTTGCATAGCTCTGCAAAATACCAGAACTAACTGGATATATAATCCATCAGTTGGAAAATTTTATTTCTTTTAACTGGGTTACATATAATAGCAACTAGATGTGGTAGGCTAATTATCTTCATTTTATATTCACAATTCAATATTTTTATGACATTTGTTTTACGTGAAATCTGCTCTGGATGGAGTAGTAGGTGTTTTTTAAATTAAACAAATAATTACTGAAAAAACACCATTTGATAATGGAGACTTCACCAAATCCTAGCTTATAGTGATACAAAACAACCCTATCGATATCTGAAAACAACATGAAACAATTAATGGAAACAGTCTTCAGTATATGAATAAAATGCAGGTTTCTGCCTCTCTGTTTTAAATATAGCAATACCATTCCCCTTAAGTTTTGTGTTTAAAAAAGTTTTCATTATTATTTTGTATGGGCAGGTAACTGTTTTATATCTGCTGCATATTTTTAAAAATTTAGTAAAACGAATACTATAAAAGGTATATGTATTCTCATTTTGAACAGATTTTGTGTGAAATGTTTAACTGAACCTAATTTACATATGCAAAGGAGACCAATTAATTTCCCATGTTTCCTTTCTTACCATCACTTTTTTGTTCTTTATAGACTTAAGAATATTTTTTATAAATCTTCCCCTACTTTAGTATTTAAAATTTATTCAAAATGGGTATTACTAAATTATTACATTTTTTTCACAAGCACTGTATTACAAATATTACATACAATATTTTAAGCTGTTAAATGCCAAGGATTTAATTTAAAAAAACTGAATTTTGATAGTTGTAAATCACTTAAGCCTGTTAATATTTTTTAAAACATTTTACGAAGGGTGAAGGTTTCCAATAGTTTCTTAAACATTTTGAATATAGCAAGAGGTCTAGTGGGCTTGTAACAGGCTAATACCAGCGGCCATTATTACTCCCAGTATGAATTACCCCTTGCAATTACAAGAGCTATAAAATTAATAAATTCTCCTTTGCTCCTCCCTTGTCTCCTTTGGAGCTTACTGTACTCCTGGTAATGAGATGTAACTGTTAGAGGACCCAGTTACAACATCGTGGTTTTTTGTAATGTAGATAACCCTTAAAAGAACTAAATTGCTTTGTACCTTTCTTTCTCTCTTACATTTGATCATGTCTTCCCAAAATGGTTACTCCCATTATCTTGATTATCATCAACTCCATTTTTTTCTAACTTCCTCAACTCCCAAAAATTTGCTAGAATTCTCTTTGACTCTCCGGTGGCCAAGATACACATAGGCATTAACTACTGCCTCATTTTTAACTGCATTTTGCAGCAAAGTGGTGCTGTTCTATTGTCCTCCGTTCACATTTTGCACAACCATATCTTTGACAGATTTCTCTTCGGGTTTTCGCTGGCTATGGCATCAGAAGGGCCCTCCAGCATATCTACCGTGACTTCTTTTTGTTGATTATGGGTACTACTTTTATGCTCACCTCAGTGCAGCTTTTGACACTGTGGACTGCTTCATCAATTGGTATTGCCTCCGTGCAGATGTAGGCATTTCTGGCTCTCTCTTGAAAATCTGTACTGAAATCTGTCAAAGATGTGCAAAAGGTGATTAGGAGAAATTAGAATAGCACTTTTTTGCAAACAGAATATGGTGGGTAAGAGTCAACGTGGCTTTTGTAAAAGGAAAACCTCTGTCAACAATGTTAGAATTCTTGGGGGGCGGGGTCAATAAACGTGGACAATGGTTATCCAGTGGATATAGTGTATTTGGACTTTCAGAAAGCCTTTGATAAGGTCCCTCACCAAAGCCACTTATGCCGGTGTCATCAGTAATGGGATAAGACGGAAGGTCCTCTTATGGATCTGTAACTGGTTAAAAGGGAAACAAAGGGTAGGAAGAAATTATCAACTTTCACAGTGTAGAGAAGTAAATAGCAGCGTCTCCCAAGGGTCTGCACTGGGACCTGTGCAGTTCAACATCTTATAATCTGGAAAAAAGGGTAAATTGTGAGGTGACAAAGTTGGCAGAAGGTAAAAATGATTCTGTATAGTCAAGTCCAAAGCAAACTGCAGAGTGTTACAGTGGGATCTCACAAAACTGGGTGACTGGGCAAGAAAATGATACATGAAATTCAGTGTTGATAAATGCAAAGTAATGCACATTGGAAAACATAATCCCAACTATACATACAAAATTGTGGGGTCTAAATTAGCTGTTACAACTCCAGAAAGATCCTGGAGCCATTGTGGATAGTTACCTGAAAGCATATGCTCAGTGTGTAGTGGCAGTCAAAAAGGCTAACAATGTGAGGAACCGTTAGGAAAGGGATAGATAATAAGTCAGAAAAGCTCATAATGCCACTACATAAAACAGTACACCCACACCTTGAATAAAGCATGTAGTTCTGGTCACTCCATCTGTAAAAAGGTATATTAGAACTGGGCAAAGTACAAGGAAGAGCAACAAAAATGGTTAGGGAGATGGTACAGCTTTCATTCATTGATAGATTGAAGATGAACAGTCTTTTTAAAGAGATGGCTTGGGGGGGCGGGGGAAGGGGTATAATAGAGGTCTATAAAATCATGAATGGTGCGGAGAAAGTGAATAAGGAAATGTTTACACTTTCACATAAGACAGGAACTAGGAGTCACCCAATGAAATTAATAGGCAGCAGGTTTAAAACAAAGTAAGTAATTCTTCTTACAACACAGTTCAATCTATGAAACTCATTGCCTGGGCATGTTGTGAAGGCCAAAATCCTAGTAGGATATAACAAAGAAGTTTATGGAGTATAAGGCCATCAGTGGCTGTTAGCCAAGATGCCCAAAGTTATAACCCCATAGTGTAGGTGTCCCTAAACCTCTGGCTGCTAGAAGCTGGGACTGGATGACAGGGAATGGATCACTTGATAAATTGCCCTGTTCTGTTCACTCCCTCTGAAGTTTCTGGTACTGGTCACTGTGGGAAGATAGGATTCTGGGCCTGATGGACCATTGGTCTGACTCAGTCTGCCCACTCTTATGTTCTTATGACATAGTTCTGTTTCTGTTATTGCTCTTTTATAGTCTTTGAGCATGACCCCTTCTCTGAGGAGATCCACAGGGCACATTTCCTGAATTTTTCTCCTCTTCCTACCATTTCTCCTGTCTGCAGACCATAGCCATTTTACATTAGCAGCTTCAGTTTTCTCTTAAATGAAATCCTCATCCATGTTTTCATTTCCTCTCGTCTTCACTATTGCAACTCTTTTCACCAAGAAATGTAACTTTTCCATGTTACATTTCACCAAGGCTTTCCAGAGTCCAGCATGTTGTTAGCCATTTGTAAAGTCTGTAAGCCAGGTAGCTTTAGCTTAGCATAATTTTTTAGAAGAATACTGTAAGCAACTTAATTGGGAAAACGCTGTAAATTCACTGTTAAAGTTGCACAGTTGAAATCATAAATAGGAAATGCAAAAATTAACACTCATGATTAAGCTGGCTGCATTGCATCTGTGTTATCCATGGTTTTTCTGATTTAAATGTGTAATAAAATATTACTTTTTAAACTTTCCAAAAAAGTGTGCAACACCCCAAATGAATATTGCTGTTTGAACCTTAATGTTTGTACCTCTTTGATTTTAGCCGTTACCTTTTTTGCCACAATATCTGACAGTATGGCCTGAAAATACTCTTTTTTTTTTTTTTTTTTTTTTAATTGAAGTGTTTTCAGTATAAATTGGATTTCTTTTTAGGTCTCTGAAGTCCCAAGTTTTCCAGTTTGTGAGATGCCTTAACGTGCACTCTGCTAGTGACATTGCAGCCTCTACTGGCACCCTTTGAATTATGGGAGGAGTGCGGTGGAGGATCGAATAAGTGCAGTTTTCATACATGACGACCTGCTTTTGCAAAGTGTAAAAAGAAATAAGAGAAAGTGAAAAGCAAAGATAAAAGTAACACTAAGAGAACATCTCTCACTTCCCCCAGATAGGTCAACTCTTTGACCATTCATGGTCAGGGTGGTTGTAATTTCACCAGTAGAGTGCACACTAGGGTACTGACAGAGTGGAAGTTCTGTGACTTTACAGTGCCTAAAGGAAATTAGGTAAGATATTATAAAACCAGTTATATGTTAGGGTGTCTCCAGATTGGGAATTTTAAAAATCTGTTATGTGCTGATTGATTATCTTCTTTACTGTAGCTCTTTGGGACATGATCATGTAACTCTAGTTATTGTACTTAATATCTTACAACTTTGATATGCCATTTCCATGTTACATTTCTGGAAGGAGTTTATTGAATAATGTTAGATGTGTTGAACAGCAGATTTGAGGTATTCTTGCTTTTTGTTTAGTAAATAACCGTTATTCCAATATTATCCTACTTCACGACCTTTCACACTTTAAATAGATTTGAGTAATTTAATTCCTGTTTCTTGGGGCCAGCTGAAGTATAAGCTTTGTGTCAGGACAGTTTTCACTTTTGCACAGCGCATCACATATTTGGGTGCCACTATAATCCAAATAATAAAAATATACAAATATATGCATCAAACACTAACCTATTTGTTTCTAAAATACTTTGTCGACACACAGACTAATAGCACCATCCTCTGGTGCTGTAATGCAAGTTTTAGATCAAACCTGATGTTACTTAACTGCATTATTTTTGGAAATGAAATTACATTTAATGTACCTGGTTCATACATATTGTACTTTCAGTTTTACACACTCATATTGGGCCAAAGTCTCAACAAAAATTCTGTTAATTTGCATCGACTGTATATGGTTCTTTCAATTTAGGTTACTGGCTAATGGATATGCCTGTTTAGGGCTATCCCACATGTAATGCTGACTCTGCTCTTTATGTGCCCATTTATGGTCAGAGTCAGAAATATTGGGCTGAGTTTTTTTCTAAATCTCAATGAAAGCCATATTACAGTCATTTAAGTAAAATACGTTGAATAAGAAAACACAACTAACGATTCGTGGTTGTACGTCTGTGAGAATCAGACATTGTGGTGTTCTGCTATAGAAATGTACAGCGTGTAAATTTTTAATGTAAAATGTTTATAAAAAATTATGACTTCTAGATTGAGGAAGGATCTTGTTGAATCTTACGAGGCAGATTAGCAAAGAAGCATGCATCCCACAAATCATGACTTTCCATAGGTACAGAATAAGCTGTATTGCCTTGTGATCATGTTAATTACTGGATTTTAGTCCATTGACTACAGGGATTTAGCACCAGAAATTCCAGTGGAACTTTCTTGTTAGAAAATTGACAAGTGAGAAAATAGTTGTTTTGGCTGACACCACTCACTACTGGACCTTTAGGATTCTTGAAGGCAGAAACATCAGATAAGGCAGCTGATATGCATGCAAACTCTACGGAAACGGAAATGTGTGCCCCATCCAAAGCAGGTCTTTGTTGTTCTTCTATGCTTGAATGCTGCTTTGATGAGACTGGAAATCTTGAAACAAGTATTATACTCTTAACAGCAGTGCTTTTCTTATACTATATTAGATGTGAATGAGAACTAGCAGCCCACTTAGCCCTATTTGCGTGTATGGTATACAGATGCTCCATATATGTGACTGAAATATAGTCCAGTCAATGAACTTCTAAGGTATTTGCATATTACACACACACAAATTGCTAAAAGAGCACTATTAATGTTGCAAAGTCAAGCATTGAAAAATTAGGGAATGCCAAAATTAAGCCACAGAATTTTTCCCTCTTGTGCCATATGCGTTATAGTACAGTCTGTACTTACATGACCATATACTACTTTTTGCCACAGGATGCCTGCCTCATTTAATCCACAGGATGGACCTACTCTGGGGATAAACCAGAATTGGGTAGTGAAAGGAGATTGTTGTCTGTAGTATCCTGCTTTATTTATTGCAGAAGTTGGAAGGTGTGTAGTGAGTGAGGCAGGGGATTGCAGGAAAAGAAAGGGTGGTAGTATGGTTAAGGCAGTTGAATGCTGCCTGGGAGGACTGGATTCCAAGGCCAGAAGGGACAATTGTGATTATCTGCTCTGACCTCTTGTATAACATACACCATAGAATTTCCCCCTAAAGAATTTCTAGAACATGCCTTTTGAGAAAAGAAAATAGTCCTGTATGACCCTTGATAAATTATTCAAATGGTTAATTACTCTCACTGTTAAAAATGTATGCCTTATTTCCAGTCTGAATTTGGTCTAATTTTGGTCATTGAATCAAGTTATATCTTTCTATGCTAAATTGAAGAACCCTTTATTAAATATTTTTTCCCATGTAGGTATTTACAAGCTGTAATCAAGTCACCCCTTAATCTTCTCTTTGCTAAATTGAGCTCCTTGAGCCTATCACTGTAAGGCTTATTTCTTAATCCTTTAATCATTCTCAAGGCTTCTCAGAATACACTCCAATTTATCAACATCCTTCTTGAATTGTGGACACTAGAATTGGATACAGTATTCCAGCAGCTGTTGCATCTGTGCCAAATAAAGAAGTAAAATATCTACTTTACTCCTACTTGAGGTTTCCCTGTTTATATATTCAAGGATAGCTTTTGCCCTTTTGGACACCACATCACACTAGGAACTCATATTCAGGTGATTATCCACCACAACTACCAAATCTTTTCAATGTTCTTGCTTCCTGGGATAGAGTCCTCCATTCTGTAAGTGCAGCATACTTTCTTTGTTCTTAGATGTATACGTTTACATTTAACCATATTGAGAGACAAGTCGTTTACTTGCATCCAAAATTCCAAGTGATCCAGATCAAGCTGAATCAGTGATCTGTCCTCTTCATTATTTACCAGTCCCCCAATATTTGTATTAGTTGCAAACTGTTAGTGATGATTTCATCCTGGTTATTAAGAAAAATGTTAATGTAGTATAGTAACCAATCCTTGTGGGATCCCACTAGAGAAACAGCCGTTTGATGATTCCCCATTTATATATACATTTTGATACCTAGAATATTGGTTGGAAGGGACCTCAGGAGATCATCTAGTCCAGCCGTGTGCTCAAAGCAAGACCAATCCCCAATTAAATCATCCAACAGACTTTTGCCCCATATCCCTAACTGGCTCCCCTCAAGGGTTAAACTCACCACCCTCTGTTTAGCAGGACAATAATTTTGTCTTCAGAACAAAACATGAACAATGCTCACATCTTCTTCTGGCTTCTCTTGCCAGTCTGTCCCCAAGGAAATTGGTCCTCCATCTACTGAGCCTGGAAGCTGTCCAAACTATATAGCCTCTTCTCCCTGCACCACTTAGCCAGCGATCCACTTCCAAAATCTTCTGCCTACTGTCTTTGTTTGTGGGAAAGGAAGGATCTCAGAGAAGATTGCACTATCACTGTCTCAGGCGCCAATTTCCCATGTGTTACTAAGCAGTCACTTAAACCAGACTTTTCCCAGCTGATCACTAATTTTGTGTTTGTCTTATCCTGAGCATTTAGTACTGAATGAGACAAGAGTCCTGTGGACAAAATGGTATGTGATCACGTACATTAAAGACTGTATCATAATGCATCTGCACAAAGGAGCCAAATTAAGGTTGCAAAGGCATCCTTAGTTCTGGCATTTTCTAACTTGAATATTTGACATTACAACCTTTAATAATGATTTTTAATGTAGTTTTTAAATGCAATTTCCTAGGTTTCTAAAAAATCAAACTGAAAAAATAGAAATTTAATTATGTGAGTCATTGACAGGGTTGGAATTTTTAGGTTCATCATACAAGGCCTCTGCTGCTTGAGCTAACAGAGCAACTTACAGCATTGCTGTCATCCTATATGGGAACCAGCACTAGGGAGGGATGAAACACACAATTTGCCAGTGAGTTTCTGTAGCGATGTCGTCCACTCACCCGGTGGCGCCCCCCTCTGGTCTTCTGGGGAAATCAGCTCTTTACCTCCGGAGCGCCCTCTGCCGGCCGACGTCCGCTCCTGTGCACTTGGGCCCGTGTCCCTCCCAGACCCGGGTGCCCTCTATCCGAGGGTGCTGCACCCCTGCAGAACCCCCCGAGTCTAGGGGTCCCCTCCCCAGGGAACCCTCCACCCACTATCCCCAGCTTGCCTCAGACCTGGCCACTGCTAGTCACCACTTGCCTCTGCTCACTGAGGCCGACTGCAGTCTCATGGCTGCTCATCACAGGCAAGGAGGGTTTGGCCTGCTGCTCCTACCCAGCCCAGGGCTGCCCCCTTGTAACCCCAGTACCCCGCGGGAAGGGCCTGCGCTAGGCTAGGCAACCTGGGGCCCTCTCCCTAGAGCTTCTCAGCTCCCTGGTGCCTTGCCCTCGCCCTGTCCCAGTCCCAGTCCAGGTACCCTACTTGTGGCTCCCTGCAGCTAGGCCCAGTCTTCCTTTCTGAATACAGAGGGAGACTGTCTGTCCTCTCAGCCCCTTGCCTCTCAGGCTTTTATACAGGCCTGTGTTTGGGGCGTGGCCACCCACCTGAGCCTGCTACCCAATTAAGCCTGCTAGCAGGCTCCCAGCCACAACCCCCGTCCTGGGCTGCTACAAGCCCCTTCCCAGGGCTACTCCAGCCCTCTTTTTTGGGGGGGGGGAGCGGGTGGTCACCCCGCTACAGTTTCACAGATGTTTGCTGACAGCAGAGGAATGGTGAGGCTCTAGAATCCTGGATTCCACTCCAAGCGGTGGAGTGGCATGTCTAATGACACAAGCACTTCTGCTGATTTCCCCCAAGTGTGATCCCTCAGACTCATTCCCTCCAAGCTGACTCAGTCTCTTCCCTACCCTTGTGTCCTCATGCCAGTCCTTTCTCTTCACTTGGTCAGTTCCAGTCTCTACTACTCAGATTTCTCATCCCAGTCATCTTGCCCTACTAGGCTCACCCTTCCATACTTCCCATCCCAGTTCCAGTCTCCCCTTAGCTCCTTGTTATCTGTTTCCTTGCCTGGTCACTTCTCCCCCCGTCCCAGCTCTTCATCCAATCTTTGTCTTCCCCTCACCTGTCCTCTAGTCACCTCCTCAGCCCTATTACTTCTAGTCCCCAGTACTTCTGCATCCAATATTAATGAATCTCCCCTTCACTCCCTTCAGTTCCTTGTCCCAGTCTCTTTGCCCAGCCAGGCTCAGTTCTCCCCCTGCATCCTAACTTCTCATCAGATCTGTCTCCCCCTCCTCCACACCTCCGTCCTGCACCCCACTGGTCCTCAACGCCAGTCTACCTGCTGCCCTCCAGCTATTTGTTTTTCTCTCCCTCTCGCCAACTGCCAGTCCCAGTTCCCTCACCCCACCCCAGGCTCCTTGTTCTAATTTACTCCCCCCTACAGGTGTGCCTCTTGTCCCCTCTGCATTTGAATAGGTCAGTTTTCTTCTCCACACTGTGTGAGCCCAGCGAGGGGGTCATTGAGAGTGCAGGAAAGATAGTCTGTCCACTCTCAGTTCAGGTGGCTGAACCTAAGTTCCCTATACACTGTGTGGCTGCACAGGTGGGGAGAGGCACCTCTCCCCCCAGCCCTGGAGCTGCCACAGCTGGGAAGAGGCACTCAGCCATGGCCCTGGAGCGGCCGTGGCCAGGGAAAGGCGATCTCCCTTGGCCCCAACCCTGGTGCTGCCCTGGCCAGGGAGGTGCCTCTCCCCACAGCTTCAAGCTGCTGTGGTGAGAGGGCCTGGGGGGAGTCCTCTCTCCCTATGGCAACCCCAGGGCAGCCTGCACCTGAGTCCCTCAGCCCCAGCCAGAGCTCTGAACCCTCCACCTCAACCCTCTGCCCTAGCCCTGAGCCCCCTCCCGCACCTCAAACTCTTCATCCCTGGCCCCACCCCAGCGCCCACACCTGCAGAGTCTTCACCCCCCCGGCACCCAAATCCTCTTCCCCAGCTCTGAGTCCCTTCCCACATTCTGAACCCCTCAGCCCCATCCCGGCCATACATCATCTCCAGATTGGTGCACATAACAAAATTCATTCCGCACATGAATGTAAACAATTAGAGGGAACATTGGCCTGGACCCAGTACGGTACAAGACACAGCTCCTCAGAGCAGCAGCTACATCTTCAGGTTGGGGCATGCCTTGTGCAGATGGAATCTGGGAAATTTTGCTGCTAAAGTCTGTTCTGAGCATGTGCCAATTGTAGTTTTTCTACTTGGGCCACATTTGGGTGGATTTTCACAACATAAAGCGAGTCCCTGTCACAAAGCCAGTCTCTGCCAAATTTCAAAGCATGCCAGTACTAAACTTTTCAAAGAAAAAAGTTGCCAGGATTTTTTTTAACATGGGCAAAATGTATTTTTCACTAGCCTTATTTTTGGAAATAACTGAATATTTTGGCTGAATTTTTCTTTAAAATGACACACAACATGGAAAGTTTTTGCCTAAACAATTGAAATTTGGCAAAGTTTTATAAGCCACTGAAAACAGTGTCATGTACTTGGACGTGCTGGACAACTTTGATAGTAAGGGATGCTATTGACTCTGCCTATAATACTGCACAGTAATGAACTGTTCAAGACATAAGTTGTTGCTGGAAGTAATGTAGGGAAATCAAATTGGATGCTGTTCGCATTACTGTTCTGATAATTCAAACTAATCCTAATGACACACAGGAATTTGTTTTCAGTGCCCTCCTGTATCACCTTCTGAACCAGAACCTTACCGCTCTTGAAATTTTATATTCAGGCACAAGCATAGAGTTATATTTTTAGCATTTTTCACTGAACATGCCCACTGGTAGTTTCATTGAAAAATTTAAAAAAATATTTTCATATATTCACTGACTGAAATCTTACCAAGAAGATAATAGTTGGTAACAAGCCTAAGTTACCAGGAAAACCCCTGTCTGTGGTTTGTATTTAGGAAATAACCTTTCTTTTAAAAAGAAAAACAAAACTTAGTATTCTTATTTGAGGAATTGTTTTCAATAATGTCTTGTGAGTAGCTGAATCTCAATATTGTGAGACTGACATACCCTGCCTTCCCATCCCCCCGTCCCTCCCGTTTAAAATTTTAAAGTTTTCAGTTACAGATGTTCAGTAGCATCAACTGTACATTGCAAGTACCTATAGTTTATTTATAAATGTTGTATTCAGTTACAATGTGACTGTTTTACTAAAAATGGCTTAGTTTTGAGTTTGTATAAGTTAAAATTGTAGAAAAACAGCTTTATTTGCAAAGCAGAATTTTACATTAATTATTTAAAGTGTGAATTTTGAGCTAGTTGGTTGTGTCTTTGCTGTTAGCGTTATCACTCCTTAAAGAGCTGCTGATGTCTCTTGGCAAATATAGTAGTCTGTTCTGTTTCATATGTTTTAAGTTTTCCTTTCCTAGAATCCTTTACTACTATGTATATTTGTCTGAAAACCACATCCTATTTGTTCCAACTGGTACTTGTTTCTCACGTGCGGTGGACTTTGCTTTTAAGTTTTCATGCTTGGTCAAAAGTGTCTTCTAGTAACGAGGACATTTAAAAACATGTCAGCAGACTAGAACGTTTTGAAGAGTTAAGTTCAGCAAACCTTGCAAATACATTAGGGGTATGTCTTCACTACAGCAGTAGTTCGATTTCCTTTATTTCGATGTTGTGAACGCGATTGTATACAGTCGATTTTGTGTGTCTTCACTAGGCACAGCTAAGCACAGCAAGTCGACAGTGTCTGTCCGCAAAACTTTTGCAAGCGTCGACATGACGAGCGTTGCACTCTGGGTACCTATCCCACAGTTCCCTGATCCCCCAGCAGGCACCATTTCGAGTGCTGCACTATGGGTAGGCATTTCCAAATTTCGCGCTCTTTTTCCGCGCCGCCGACCCCCATTACGAGCGGTGCACTGTGGGTAGGCATCCCATAATTCGCGCCCTTTCTCCGCGCCATGCTAACGCCATAGCACTGCAAGCATGGAGCCCACTGACACCACGGAAACAGTAATGGCCGTTGTGAGGACCTCGATCACGGTTGCTGAGTTCCTGCTGCACCGTCTGCAGAGGAGGAATGCGATCCGGGGAGAACTGCGCTTTCTGGAACCCGACGACAGTGAGGAGGAGATGGACGAAGACGTGCACAGCGGGGACGACAGGGACACTGACGGTTTTGGAAGTAGGGCGACTGACAATCTGTCAAATATGGTGGCAATGGGGCAGGCTCATGCCATCGAACGCCGATTCTGGGCCAGGGAAACAAGCACGGACTGGTGGGACCGCATAGTGCTGCGGGTCTGGGATGACTCCCAGTGGCTCAGAAACTTCCGCATGCGAAAGGGCACGTTCCTGGAACTTTGTGACTTGCTGTCCCCGGCCCTCCGGCGCAGGAATACCAAAATGAGAGCGGCCCTTACAGTGGAGAAGCGAGTGGCGATAGCCCTCTGGAAGCTTGCAACGCCAGACAGCTACCGGTCAGTGGCGAATCAGTTTGGGGTGGGTAGGTCTACAGTGGGCTTTGCTGTGATGCAAGTAAGCAGGGCAATCGTCGAGCGGCTGCTACACCGGTTATAAACCTCGGAAACCTGCAAGCCACAATAGATGGCTTTGCCGCCATGGGATTCCCTAACTGTGGTGGGGCTATAGATGGGACTCATATCCCAATCTTGGCACCGGACCACGAGGCCGCCGAGTACAGAAACCGGAAGGGATATTATTCAATGGTCATGCAAGCAGTGGTTGACCACAAGGGACATTTCACCGACCTGTACGTGAGGTGGCCGGGAAAGCTTCATGACGCTCGAGTGTTCAGGAACTCTAGGGTTTTTAGACAGCTGCAGCAAGGCACTTTCTTCCCCGACCAGAAAATTTCCGTGGGGGGGGGGTCGAAATGCCGATCATGATCATTGGGGACCCAGCCTACCCCCTAATGCCCTGGCTTATGAAGCCCTACACAGGAGCCCTGGACAGGGGTCAGGAGCTGTTCAACTACAGGCTGAGCAAGTGCAGAATGGGCGTAGAGTGTGCATTTGGCCATCTGAAGGGGAGATGGCGTTCCTTACTGATTCGCTCAGACATCCGCGAGAGAAATATCCCCATTGTTATTGCTGCTTGCTCTGTGCTCCACAATATCTGTGAGAGCAAGGGGGAAACGTTTATGGCGGGCTGGGAGGCAGAGGCAAATTTACTTTCTGCTACTTATGAGCAGCCCCACAGCAGGGAAAGTAGAAGAGCACACCGTGAGGCCCTGCGCCTCAGGGACGCCTTGAAAGACAGTTTTATGAGTGCCTGAGATGGCGTTTTAGAATCTGCTCCCTTGCTGTGCTCTAAGCCTGCTGCCCTTGAACCCTCTTTCCCTCCCCCATCCCCATGCTTGCAGAGGAAATAAAATCACTGTTTGAAAAATCATGGTTCCTTTATTGGTTAATCGGAAATACAAATACAGGGGATCACTGTCCTGGTATCCTGCAGGGAAACCAGCAGTCGCAGTGGGGGAGGAGCGGACAGAGGAGGGGTGGGGGGGGGAAGGGGGGAGGGGGGGGGAAGGGTGGAAAGGAGGGGTGGGCAAGACACAGCAGCTTTTAAAAGTTTTCCTAGAACGTCAGCCTGCTGCTGCTGCTGCTGCTGCTGCTTCTGCTGGCTTGTGGGGTAGAGTGGAGCAGCCCACGGAGCTTGCCCCCCCGTGTTCTCACCCCGCGTCTGGGTGGGGAAGCTATGGGAGTTGGGGAGGTGGTTACACAGGGGCTGCAGAGGTGGTCTTTGGGCATGCTGCAGCTCCACCAGAGATCGCAGCATGTCGCTCTGGTCCTCCATTATGCGGAGGAAAGCATCCATGCGTCTTTCCTCACACTCTTCCCTCTTTTCTGCAGCGGCTCTCCATTCCTGCCTCTCTTGATTCCTTGCCTCTCTCTCTCGATCCCTTGCCTCTCTCTCTCGATCCCTTGCCTGTATCTCTCGATCCCTTGCCTCTATCATTCTTTCCCTCCAGTCCGTCTGGCGGGCTGCCTCAGCGCGCGAGTTCTCCACGAGTTCACTGAACATCTCATCGCGCGTTTGCGTTTTCTTTTTACGCTTTCTTATCTGCGGTGCACGGCGGGAGGAGGAGGCCGGGGGATTCTGAGATAATTGTTCATCTGTGGGCGAGTGTGGGAAAATAAAGTTTGAAAGTTATGAGACAGATACATTCAAGGTTAGGAGGCAGATGCAGTCTCGGACGGTACACAATGGGAGTACTATGCCAATTGCAACCTCAGTATTCAGAGGCCTGATATGATTTCTGTGCAAGGTCATGTTCTACACCTAAAAGTGACTGACTAGCTCACAGAAAAGTTAGAGCATCTCAGACACATATGCGTGCCTCAGCCCAAGACGGCTTCTGAAATCACCGTGCAGCCGGCCATGGTAAGTTAAAAGTGGCGCTTGCATACTGTAGAGTAACCCCGCCCCCTCCCCCCCACCGCGTGGCTGGCTCCCACTGAAACCGCAAACTGCAAAGCAAATGCCAAAAAATCTCTTGCTAAGGGCTAAGGTCTTTTTGGGGCTCTTCAGACCGCTTGCGGACTGCTCAGATTCCCTGCTAGCTTCTACCGCTACGGGCTTGGGTGGCGGGGGGTTGGTTCGCGTTGGATCTGAAGCGGAAGCAACCGCTTGCAGACTGCTCTTGTTCCCTGCTAGCTACCGCTACGGGCGGGGGGGGGGGGGGGGCGGTCAGCGTTCGTGGGGGGGGAGGGGGTGCAGTTGGTCGGTCCCCAGCAGAAAAGAGTTCTTTGCAGCTGGGAATCTTTATCTCCCTAGTAATTGCTGTCCCTATTTCAAACAGGCAACCATGAATGACATCACTTTGCTGAGAATTTCTCTGAGAGATAGGGAGCGCATGCTCCTTGACTCCATGCAAAGTCCTGGTCCATACGCCGCAATGCTAGCCTGCACAATGATACCAGACAACTTACTACTTTCGTAGCGTGGGATGGTCTCCTATCACGGGGGACCACATAAGGCGGCTCTCCCCAGAAATCTGCTGCGCTGGATTCATCGCTACCTCCTGGATAGCTTCCTTGAAATGTCCGCGGAGGACTTATGGTCAATCCCGGAGTATATTGACAAACTCTTTGAGTAGAAATTGACCAGCAATGAAAGCACGCTAAGTCCTTAGGGCAAGTTACTCATTAATAAATGCTTCCTTTACAAAATCACGCGTCATGTAATCACTTAAAAAAGAAACACTTACCCCCCTGGGAGGCTTGGGAGGGTACTGGATCAAGGGTAACAAACAGCTCCTGGCTCTCTGGGAACACAGGTTCTCCGCTGGACTCCTGCTGCTCCGTGAGATTTTCCTCTTCTTCATAGTCGTCCTCCTCGGAATCAGTCTCCTCCCTGACGATTATCCCATCGGTGGAGTCCACGCACACCGGCGCGATGGTGGTGGGGGCGCCCCCCATTATCGCATTTAGTTCATTGTAGAACCTGCATGTCCGTGGCGCGCCCCCTGATCGTCCGTTTGCCTCCTTGGCTTTCTGGAACGATTGCCGCAGCTCCTTAATTTTCACGCGGCACTGTGTGGTGTCCCTGTTGTGGCCCCTTTCTAGCATGGCCTTGGAGACTCTTCCATAGGTGTTGGCATTCCGTTTGTTGTTTCGTAGTTCCAACATCACGGATTCCTCTCCCCAGATAGCGATGAGATCCAGCACCTCACGAGTGGACCATGCTGGAGCTCTTCTCCTCTGGCTGGTCTCCAGGGTAGATGAGCTCTGCATGGAGTCTTGTGATGCTGAGCTCTGCATGGCGGATAGTGCTGCTGATTGCTCTGAATGGCGACTGAACAGTTCAGGTGAGCTGGCCACGCTGACCAAACAGGAAATGGTATTCAAATGTTCCCGGGTCTTATCTACCTGGCCAGAGCAGCGAGTTCAGAGTGCAGTGCAGAGCGGTCACAGTGGAGCAGTGAGGCAGTCCAGAGCGGTCAGAATGGAGCATTGTGGGACAGCCTCTGGAGGCTATTAATGTCGGGTTCCGTCTTCACTAGCCCTCAGTCGAGCTTGGAATGTCGAGATTAGCCTTATTTCTCTCGTCAGGCAGGAGTTCCAATTTCGATCTTGAGGGCCCTTTACATCGACGTTAAGAGCATGTATGTGAAGACAGGTACACATTTAATTCGACCTAACGTCGTTAAAATCAAATTAAAGTGGTAGTGAAGACAGGGCCTAGGAAATCTGGAAGGGACATTGTAAAATCAGAGGATGAAGTAGTAGTGGTCCCCTAATTCCGAGTCATGAGGCATAAAGAGCATATGGATGAGAATCCTGAACTTTTGCGCTCTATTCCCAAGATCTATTCCCAAGATTGCTGACTGGCCTTGATACTTTGAACTTATATAGCAATGGTCACTTTTTGAATGTAAGTGCAACCCAAGATCTACCTCGCCCCTGCCCCAATGCCCCACCCCACCCCACCCATTCCATCCATCCCCCCCTCCCCTGTCACTCGCTCTCACTTTCATTGGGCTGGGCCAGAGGCTTGGGAGAGGGTGCGGGGTCTGGGCTGAGGGCAAGGGCTTTGGAGTGTGGGAGGGGGCTCCAGGATGAGCCTGGGGCAGGGGGTTGGGGTGAAGGAAGGGGTGAGGGATTCAAGCTCTGGGAGGGAGTTTGGATGTAGGAGGGGGCTTTGGGCTGGGGCAGAGTGCTGTGGTATAGGAGGGGGTACAGGGTGCTGGCTCTGGGAGGAGGGTCAAGACTGGAGCAGGGGTTGGGGGGCATGAAGGGGTTCAGGGTGCAGGACGGGGTATGAGGTGTTGGCTCCAGGAAGGGGCTCTGTGCTGGGGGTTGGGGTGCAGGCTTCCTGCTTGCCCCAGCCCCGCTCAAGCACATCGGCATCTTCTCCGAATCATGGGCCGGGCCACATACCACCCCGCTGTCAGCCAGTAGTACACCATGTGGCCACACTGCTCTTGGAAGGGGCCAGTGTGCCCCTGCGGTCCCTGTGGTTGGGCATATGGCTACATATACTGCCCCTCTCTGCAGGCACTGCCCCCACAGCTCCCATTGACTGGGAATGGGGAGCTGTGGCCAATGGAAGCTGTGGGGGCAGTGCTTGCAGGCAGGAGCAGCATGTGGAGAACCCATGCCTCACCCCAGGGATCCCGCTATGCTGCTGCTGCTGGAAATCGCAATCAATTGGGAGAGTCTCCAGGATTCACCAGTTGATCTTGATTGACCAGTTGGTGACCATGGTTATAGAGCATTGTACATATTCTTAGGTGGGCCTCAATGCATCCCTGTAAATTAGGTAATTGCCATTGAAGGTCCCATGGTAATCTTGATCTAAATTGTGCAGTAAGATTCCTGAGTTCGGCAGCACTCTAATATAGCAGACTGGAGATTTTGTGGCAGCTTCAAATATATTAAATTGAGTGTGTTATTGAATTTTAAATATGAAAACAAAAATGAAAACAAATCAATATAATAATCCACATTTCTTAATTTGTTATAACATTTAATTTTATATTCTCTTTTTTAAATGTCCATGTGCTACCGAGTTTTGATGGGAAAATGCATAATTACCGGTATATTATGAAAGTTGTCAAGAAACTGGAGGTCCTTACAGAGGGAAAGGAACAGTGGAGATTTATGGCCCAGACAAAACTGTTGGAGATGCACATGAGCTGGTTGTTCTAATGATTAAAGTGAAACAGTTAACTCTGTTGATACTGAAATTTGCATAAATAGATGTCTCTGTAAACCTCCCATTGAGATGAATGGGTGCAGCTAACACTTCACACAACTGAAACACAGACTAGATTCAGGCTGACATCTCTGCATCCATTATCTTGCAGGATGCTCATGTTTGGAAGGTTTTTACAGTAGTAATGGCATAGAAACTTTTTTTTTTTAATGATAGCATGGATTCTGGAGCATCATTCTGTGACAAGGGATGGATTTTTGTGGACATGGGCCTTGGTTATCTGACTGCCCAAAACTGGGACTAGATCATTGGTTCTCAAAGTGGGGGTCGGGACCCCTCGAGGGGTCGCAACCTGATTATGTGGGGGTCGCGAGCCCCGGCAGCCGGCCCTGCCCCCTGCCGGTGGCGACCCGGCCCCTGCCACGATGGGCTGCCAGCGGCGCCCCGAGCCCCGGACCCTGCCGTGGCAGGCTGCTGGAGGTGCTCTGGGCCTTGGCCCCTGCTGCGGCAGGCTGGCGGTGGGCTGCTGGCGGCACCCCAAACCCCAGACCCGGCCCATGGCGTGGTGGGCTGCTGGTGGCACCCAAAGCCCCAGCCCCAGCTGCGGCGGCGGGCTGCCGGCAGCACCCTGTCCTGGAGGGTTGCTGGCACCCTCCCCTGAGCCCTGCCCCGGGGGCCTGGCACTCCTACACCACACACTTCCCAGCTCAGCCCCTGCCCCGGGGTGCTGCTGGCACCCCCCCCCTCCAGCCCAGCCCCTCCCCCGACCCCTAAGGGGGGTCGTGCTTAGAGGCCTGGTGTCCGAAAGGGGTCACCAATAGAAAAAGTTTGAGAACCACTGGACTAGATGATGGAGGATGAATGACTTGATGATTTACTCTGTTCTGTTCATTCCCTTTGAAGCATCTGGAATTGACCACTCGCAGATGAAAGGCTATTGGTCTGTTTGGACTGTTGGTGTTACCCAGTATCATGGGTGCTGAGTCCATGGGTGCCCCCCAGGGCCTACAGGAAGCCAGCACCTTTGCCCAGTATGGCCATTCTTATGTTCTTGTGAATGGAAGCCAAAATATCTGCTTTTCAATTCTATTCCTTAACAACAAGACTGTCCTTCCTCACCCTTTTAACTTAACTGATACATTCAGAACCTAAAAGTGAGACTGATTCAAAGATGAAATGATTCATGGCTTCTCAATGATTGAATTATTTTTTTTAAAAAAAGAAATAATATTTTGACCTTACTAACTTTAAATGTTCATAAATTAAAAGCTACTAAATCATTTCTTCAGATTGGGCATGTTTTGTAGAACTTATTTAATAAGTATTTAATGGCAAATGCCTACTATTAACAAAACCAGAAAATATACTGAGAAATTAGTCTATGCTGAAAATATCTCATGATTGCTGCATCCTTTCCAATAATCAGTTTCACATCTTCCACATGTAGTATATTTACTCTAAATTCATTTCCTGGCAGGAGGATTCTGATAAATATATTTACAATCACTGATAATTTTCAAATAAAGATTAGATTTTTTTCAATACAGTACGTGCTCTGAAGTATTTTGGGGAAGTTGTGTGGTCTACAAGAGGTCAGACTAGAGGTCCCTTCTGACCTTAGAATTAGTGAATCTATGAATCTATGAAATGGATGCTGAGTTTTCAGTGCACAAATGTCCACAGCCACTATCATAACTGCCACTGATTTTTGGTAATCTCAGCAGAGAGTCCAAGGACTGAATGGGCATTGAAACTGAATCATACTCTCCTTGGAGGAGGTCCTTCCAGGTTAGGGTTGAGAGTCAGGCTGAATGTTTGAGGAAGTTTGCATTGCTGCTGTCTCTGTTCTGTGATTAAACTGGTCTTGAGTCTGCAAGGTGGTCAGTGTGACACTCTGTAAGGGCATTACATTTACACACAGTTGCTAAAAGTAGAAAATAGAAGTCCCAAATATGTAAAATAGAGGGAATATAGATAGATGTAAAATTTACAGAAGCACCTGTCTTGTTTTCAAAACTGACGTAGACACTTAGGAGTCTACGTCTCACTGGCTGTAAGCACTTAGGAGTTTAAGGCACTTTTGAAAATAGAACATAGGTTCCAAAATTACTTAAGTGAATTTGAAAAACTTACCTTTGATCTATAGTGTTGTTGTATACAGCGATGTTAACAGTTTGAGGCGATGTAACTGCAGCTTCCAGTTGCCATTGAAACAAGAAGGATGTAAATATTAGTCCAAATTCTCTATGTAGCAGAGCCTTTGAACTGCTCAGGCAGAGCAAAGAGGCTTAATCTGGCTTTGAATATCCAGCAGAGAATTCCCTTGTTGGAGGAGAACTCCCTTGCTAATACAAATATAGTACAGCAAGGTTCTGTGCCTGTGTCCTCTGCTGTTGGGCTGCTTTGAGTCACATCAGGGCTGGGGCTGGGGCTGGCCCTGAGAGTCCTAACTAGCTCCTTCTTATTCCATCTCTCCCCTTTGCCAAAACGATCTTTGGCTCAATAGAATTGTATCTGACCCTAATATTTCTACCAAAGTAAGCCCTAAACATTTAATCTTGTATCGTATAATCATAGAAATGTAGGGCTGGAAAGGACCTTGAGAAGTCAAGTCCAGTTTCCTGTGCTGAGGCAGACCAAGTAAACCTGGAGTATCTGCGACAAGTGTTTGTCCAGTCTGTTTTTAAAAACCTGCAGTAATGAGAATTCCACAGCCTTCCTTGAATCCTATTTCACAGCTTAACTACTGTTATAATTAGAAAGTTCTCCTAATATCTAACCTAAATCTCCCTTGTTGCAGTTTAAGCCCATTATTTCTTGTCCTATCTTAAAGGACATGGAGAACAATTGATCACCATCCTCTTTATAACAGCCCTAAACATATTTGAAGGCTGTTATCAGGTCATTCCTCAGTTGTCTTAAGACTAAAAATGCCCAGGTTTTTTAACCTTTCTGTAGGTCAGGTTTTCAGAACTTTTATCATATTTTTTGCTCTCCTCTGGACTCAGTTTCCCATTTGTTTACTTCTTTCCCAAAATGTGGTGCCCAGAATTGGACACAGTACTCCAGCTGAGGCCTCACCAGTGCTGCGTAGATTGGGACACTTACCTCCCATGTCTTAAATATGACATTCCTGTTATTGCACCTCAGGATGATATTAGCCTTTTTTTGCCGCTGTGTGATGTTGACTCATGTTCAGTTTGTGATTCCCTATACCCCCCTCAGATCCTTTTCAGCAGTACGAACATCTAGCCAGTTATTTCTCATTTTGTAGCTGTGCATTTGATTTTTTTTCTTCCGAAGTGAAGTACTTTGCTTTATTGAATTTCATCTTGCTGACTTAACACTAATTCTTCAGTTTGTCAAGGTTGTTTTGAATTTTAGTCCTGTCCTCCAAAATCTTGCGAGCCCTCCTAGCTTGGTGTTATCTGCAAATTTTATAAGCGTCCTCTCTAGTCCGTTATTCAAATCATTAATGAAATATTGAATAGTAAACCTGGGGCAAAGCTGGGGAACCATTAAAAGACTTGCCAGAAACAGACAGTAGTGAAGGAGTTTTGTCGCTGCCCTAAACGCCACAGGCCTAAAGGGAACATGATGAGGATGATGATGGCTGGACCCAGAACCTCGTTAGGTACTCTCTCCTAGTTTGACAGTGAACCACTGGTAACTGCTCTTTATCTTTAACAGTCTTTCAACCAGTTTTGCGCCCACTTCATAGTAATTTAGTCTAGACTACATTTCCTTATTTTGTTTATTAGAATGTCATGTGGGACTGTCAGAAGCCTTACTAAATTCAAGATATGTCACATCTAACCCCCCCCCCCCCCCATCCACAAGACCACTAACCACATCAGAGAAGGAAATTAGGTTGGTTCGGCATGATTTGTTCTTGACAAATCCATGCTGGCTATTCCTTATAAACCTAATATTCTCCCCATACTTACAAATTGATGGTTTAATAATTTATTACAGTATTTTTCCAAGGATCAGACTGACTGGTATAATTCTCAGAACATAAGAATGGTCATACTGGGTCAGAGCAAAGATCCATCTAGCCCAGTATCCTGCTTTCTGACAGTGGCCAATGCTAGGTGCCCCACAAGGAATGAACAGAACAGGCAATCATGAAGCGATCCATCCCCTGTTGCCCATTCTCAGCTTCTGGCAAACAGAGGCTAAGGACACCATCTCTGCCCATCCTGGATAATAGCCATTGGTAGACCATGAACTTCCATGAACTTATCTAGTTCTTTTTTGAACCCTGTTATAGTCTTGGCCTTCACACCATTCTCTGGCAAGGAGTTCCGCAGGTTGACTCTGGGTTGTGTAAAAAAAATAACAACCCCAAAATCTCCTTTTTCTTTTAAACCTGCTGCCTATTAATTTGATTTGGTGAACCCTAGTTCTTGTGTTATGAGAGAGTAAATAACAGTTCCTTATTTACTTTTGCCACACCAGTCATTATTTTATAGACCTCTATTATATCCCCGCTTAGTCCTCTCTTTTTCAAGCTGAAAAGTCCCAGTTTTATTACTCTCTCCTCATATGGCAGCCATTCCATACCCCTAATAATATTTTTTCCCTTTTTCTGAACCTTTTCCAATTCCAGTACATCTTTGTTGAGATGGGGAAACTACATCTGCATGTAGTATTCAAGATATGGGCATATCATGGATTTATATAGAGGCAATATGATATTTTCTGTCTTCTTATCTATCCCTTTCTTAATGATTCCCAACCTCCTGTTAGCTTTTTTGATAACCGCTGCACAGTGAGTGGATGTTTTCAGAGAACACAATGACTCCAAGATATTTCTTGAATGGTAACAACTAATTTAGACCACATCATTTTATATGTATAGTTGAGATTATGTTTTCCAGTGTGCATTACTTTGCATTTATCAGCATTTCATCTGCCATTTTGTTGCTCGATCACCTATTTTTGTGAGAGCCTTTTGTAGCTCTTCGGCTTGGGACTTAACTATCTTGAGTAGTTTTGTATCATCTGCGAATTTTACCACCTCACTGTTTATCCCTTTTTCCAAATTACTTATGAATATGTTGAATAGAACTCGTCCCAATACAGAGGCCTGGAGGACACCACTATTTACCCCTCTCCATTCTGAAAACTGACCATTTATTCCTATCCTTTGTTTCCTATCTTTTAACCAGTTGACAGGGCCTTCCCTCTTATGCTATGACATCTTACTTTTCTTAAGAGCCTTTGGCGGGAGCCTTGTCAAAGGCTTTATGAAAATCTAAATACACCATATCCACTGGATCCCCCTTGTCCACATGCTTATTGACCCCCTCAAAGAATTCTAGTAGATTGTTGAGGCATGATTTCCCTTTACAAAAATCATGTTGACTCTTTCTCAACAAATTATGTTAATCTATGTGTCTGACAATTTTTTTTTCTTTACTATAGTTCCAACAAGATTGCCTGGTACACAAGTCAGGCTTACCAGCCTGTAATTGCTGGAATCATTTCTGGAGCCCTTTTTTGAAAATTGGTGTCACATTAGCTATCCTCCAGTCATTTGATATGGAAGCTGATTTAAATCATAGGTTACAAACTAGTTGCTAACCCGTTTGAAGTAGGAATGTTGACCGTTGGACTTGTGTTGATGGAAGTGTGCAGGGCCATTAATTGCATCCTGTTCCAAAAGACCATGACTCTGGGCAACATGCATGACATTGTGGATGGCTTTGCACAGATGGGCATCCCCAAGAGGGGCAATAGATGGCATGCATATTCCAGTTTTGGCACCAGACCACCTAGCCACTGAGTACATTAATCCAGAAGGGGTATATCTCCATGGTTCTCCAGGCGCTTGTGGATCACCGTGGGCAGTTCATGGACATTAACACAAGTTGATCTGGAAACATGCATGGCACATGCCTCTTTCGGGACACTGACCTGTTCAGAAAGTTGCAAGCAGGGATTTTCAGAAGATTACTGTAAGGGAAGTCGAAATGCCCATTGTGATCCTGGGAGATCCTGCCTACCCCTTATGAAGCCATACAGCCTTGACAGCAGCAAGGAGAGGTTGAGGGTGCTTTTGGACTTTTAAAGACCTGCTGGTACTACTTATATGAGAGGGTGGACCTGGCTGGACAATATTCCCACGCTTTACTATAATTTCAAACAGACATACAGATGAACACGATATGATGGGGAAGAGTCAAAGGCAATCATGTCTCACCAATCTATTAGAATTCTTTGAGGGAGTTAACAAACATGGGGAGCAGGGTGATCCAGTGGATAGAGTGTACTTGGACTTTCAGAAAGCCTGGGACAAGGTTTCTCACCAAAGTCTCTTAAGAAAGAAAACAAAGGGTAGAAATAAATAGTTTTTCACAGTGGAGAAAGGTAAATAACAGAGGAATTTGTGCTGGGACCAGTGTGGTTCAATTTTTTTTATATATAAATCATCTGGAAAAATGGGTAAACGGTGAGGTGGCAAAGTTTGCAGAGGATAAATAGGACTCAGTATAGTTAAGTCCAGAGTGGACTGCAAAGAGTTACAGTGGGATCTCATAAAACTGGTGGCTGGGCAACACAATGGCAGATGAAATTCAGTGTTAATAAATGCACAGTAATTTACATAATTCCAACTATACATACAAAATGATTTAATCTAAATTAGCTGTTAGCACTCAAGAAAGAGATCTTGGAGTCATTGTGGACAGTTCTTTGAAAAGATCAACTCAAATGACAGTCAAAAAAAACTAATAGAATGTTAGGAGCTATTAGTAAAGGAATAGATAGATAATGAGGGGAAAATATGATGCTGGTATATAAATCCATGGCACTCCCACAATTTCAGTACTGTGTGCAGTTCTGGTCACTCCATCTGAAAAAAGGTATACGAGAACTGGAAAAAGTACAGAGAAGGGCAACAGAAATGGTTAGGGTTTTGTAACCACTTCCACAAGAGGAGAGATTAAAAAGACAGGAACGGTTCATCTTAGAATAGAGACAACAAGGGGGATATGATCGAGATCTATAAAATCATGAATGTTGTGGAGAAAGTGAATAAGGAAACGTTATTTATTCCTTCACTGAACACAAGAGCCAGGAGTTACCCAATGAAATTAATAACTCAATAATTTTTAAGCAAATACACAGTCAACTTGTGGAACTTGTTTCCAGGGGATGTTGTGAAGGCTCAGAATATAAGTAAGTTCAAAAAAGAGAATGAGATGAGTTCATCGACCATAGATCCATCAATGGCTATTAGCCAAGATGATCAGGGACACAACCCCGTGCTCTGGGTGTCCCTAAAACTCGGCCAGAATCTGGGACTGGATGACAGGTGATGGCTCACTTGATAAATTGCCCTGCTGTGCATTCCTCTGAAGCATCTGGCCGCGGCCACTGTCAGAAGACAGGATACTGGGCTAGATGAACCATTGATCTGATCCACTATGGCCATTCTTATGTTAAAGCTTTTCTTTGGGGGCTGGATATTAGTTTTCTGTGAGCCACAAAAAGAAATATAACTCCAGATTCTAGAATCAGATTATTATTTTTTTTAGGATTTAAATTTTAGCTTTTAAGGCACTAATGGGGTCAAGAAGTAATACAGTTAAATAAAATAAACATTTTTGAGATATGGCTGCTAGAGAGATGTCAATGGGAAGAGAAAAAGGAAAATAGTAATAATAATGGTGTAATTTTTCAGGTTGATTAGCTCTCAGTTTAGATATTCTTTAGTTGACTTGTGTAAGTGCTTTAAAACCAAACAAATACTTTGTTTTCAACTAGTGGTCCGTGACCCTTGAAAAGTGAGAAGTTTTCAATCCTCACCATTTATTTTAGACAGTTGTGTAATTTATGCATTACTAACTGCATCTTTTTTGTGTATGATCCATAAACCTAATAGCATCTCATGCATATGTCATAAGTAACTGAGCTTTTCATGTCTTATCACTCTTTATTTCTTGTGTTTTGTTATTTTATTCCTTATTTACCCCCACTCTGGATGTGTGTATGCTTGATCAAAACCAATTGTTGTTTTTCATATTTGAATACAGATTTTTAAATCTAAGAATTTGCAGTTTTTCTCAGCATATATATATAATCCTTGTATTAATAATACTTACCTCTTGTAAGCACATTTCACCCATAGATCTCCAAATGCTTTATAAATAAAAATAAGCATCATTATCCCCATTTTAAAGTTGGGGAAAATTGACCAAAAAGAGATGAAGATAAACTTATTAATTAAATATTGAATGTTGTGACCAGCTGTGGGATCTTAAAAAAAATAAAATGCACATGTTCTTTTGGCTTTATCTCTATTAAAGAACTGTCTGTGGTATTCTGTTTCCTCACCTGAAACATAACTTTTAAGAGCTTTGACCACAATTATATATAACCTGTATAACCATTTGATTGTGTGGTTTTGAAGATATAGCTGTTGTGCTTGAAATACACTAAAAATTAACCATTGAATGGCAAGATCAAATGAGTCTTAACCCATCTTACTATAGTCAGGCAGAACCATTAAAATATTTATTCATCGAGAGAGTTCATTTGGTGTTGAAAATCAGAATTTCTTTTTTATTGCACAATATGACTGTATCTCAGAGCCATAACTGAAGAAGACGGTTACGGGGATTGTGAGATTCTTCTCTTTCAGAGGACAATGATCCTTTTGTACAGTTTTCAAAGGAATTTGGTTGCAAATTTGTTAGGTTTTGCAAGACCACTGGAATACCACTTCATATAATTCAAAGTAAAAACCTTATTATATGCTTGGTTTGGTTTGTTTAGTTTTAAATAGTAGTAAAAATATGTGACCTGAAACTATTCTAATTTAATCTTGCAATAGCATAACACACCTAGCAACATTAAAAAAGAACAAAAACTCCACTCAGCCTGCCAGTGAATCAGCTACAGAATCTCTTTTATATTCCTCATTGTCTCTGGGAAGATACCCTCGATCTTCTGCAAAAACTCTATAAAACAGATCGTGTAACTTTTGAATGACACCATCCACATCTAAATCAATGGAGAAACAATAGAGACTTTTACTGGAAATACATTTGTTTATGTAGTCACATGGGTAATTACACTGTAGATACAAGATGAAAATGTTTTTACTTTGCTCAGTGTGGAATTCACACTTCCTGGGCTGCCAGAAAATGGATTGCATTAGGAGTGTCACTTGTAAATTTTTCTATTATTCCATCAATGTTGGTTCCAATTTTAAGTTCACACTTTAATTTTTTCTGCTGCTAGGAAAACCAAGAGATTCCCAGTCAACCAGAATCGATTCTAAAATTGTTCCGAAAGTTACCAAAATGACTGTGTCTGGAAAGAAACAAGCTATGGGATTTGAAGTTCCAAGGTAAACCAAGCTTCATACCTCAAGATACTTTTAACAGTTCTTCTTTGAGACTGGTGCACCTGTAGCAAGTTTAATTCTTTTTTATATATTTTTACAGAGTTTTTAGTGTACATTTTGCAAAACTAACCATCTTGGCTTCTTGTTTGACTCATAATTACTTTCAGAAGAAGGCATCTCACGTTGTGAGTTTAACAAATCCTTTCACTATGAATAGTGCAGAGATATCAACTAGTCAGATTATTTAAACATCCGCTTCATAGAATGCTAACGCTAATCTTTCTGGAGGCTAGTTTATTTTAAAATAAATTTTCTAAATGGAATTATGAGACAAGTCACTTAAACTATAACTGGTTATTCATTGAAAGGAAATAGTTTAAAGAATGAGAACATAATTTATGGGGAAAATAATCACTTCAGGCTAATTGCCTTCCATTGTACATGCAGCTTCCATTGCCTTAAGTGGGAGATCTATAAACATCATATTAGAAGACAGAATTTGCCCATTTTTTGTGCTTTCTTTAAAACAATACAATGATTGAGCAAAATTAGGAAGGTCAGATTAAATTAGGAGTTGTTGCATGGTAGTCTTTCCTTTCACAGACTAACGACCAAACAGATTAAAGAAAATAGGTCTGAAAATAAATTCTGAGTTCAGAGGGCTGAATCTTTAATAGTGAACGACTAATAGCTCTCTGTGTCATACATTGCAACAGTAGAATCTCCTGTTTCTTTTATGTATTTAAAAAAGAAAGTTAATGGAAGATTTAGTTTTAGAAATATATCAGGAATAAAGGGAGAGTGAAGTTGAGCTATGAGAGCATTATATGGGAAGTTGTCTTTCTTCCATAGTAAAACTCATTCATTTGATAGGAAAAAATTAGCAGCATGTTGTGTCTGAATCCGAAAAAGGACATCACAAGCACCAGCAGAAAAACTGCCCTGTGTGGCTCATCAGAGTGTACAACTCTGCTCTGGAGGGATTATTTTAGAAGTGAGAGAATGTTGATGTGCATTCTGTGTTCTGCCTCTTCTAAGACTGCCAAGAAAGTTGGCAGTTCTCTTTGTTATAGGATTTTCTATACTGTTCATCCACCATGCTATCTAAGGGCAATTAATTCTAATTTTGATAGTGTTTTTTAAAATGGTATCAACTCATGGGGCATTGCACTGAGACTATAATTTCACACAGGCCACTGAATATCCATTAGGTGGCAATAACTACTTTTAGCTGTTTACCTGGAGCAAATAATAATTTTGAGTTGGAGGTTGACTAACATGTAACTCCTTGAGTCTTTCAAAATCCTGCTACTATTGCTGGGATATCTATGAAATAGAGTTAAACTATGACCAATGGCACATATCTATTCAGAGTAGCCAGTGACTCTGCATGGAATCTTTTCCCCATTGAAATCAGTTGCAAAACTCGCATTACATTGACTTCAGTACGGATAGGAGATCACACTCCCTCTCTAGTGTTTCCTATGGCAGCTTTTATAGTCTGTGGTTCTGCATGGGAAGTGGTAAAACTCGTTGCTCTGAGTAAAAGTTTCTAAAAAAAAGAGAAAAGTTTCTAAAAAAAAAGAGTAAGTGATAAAGCTCTCAAACCTTCAACAGTCCTATAAGGATTGTAGGAATAGTTTGTTTTTTTAAGTGTCCCAACAAAAATTATAATTAAAAATATTTTTCATATAAAAAAGTGGCTTGGAGCTGACTATGCATGTACAATCAGTTGAAACACAGCCACACTTTGAGTTCCTGTGTTGTCCATTTCTTGGGGCAAGCGGGAGGTAAACTCTGGAAGACTACTTCTGCATCCAGAGACTAAAGTAAATTCAAGATAGGCAGCTGGTGGTCCATTTTCTTCTTGAAATCATCAGTAGTTTTGGCAGGGCTGTCACTATCCCTTTCTCTTCTCTAGTGACCCTAAAGTCAAACTGTATATGCTTCCCTTTTAGTGGTGGTACTGTTTTGTGTTATAACAGTCCTCAACTCTGAAGTAGCTGCTTGTCATCTTGCTGAGTTTGAATGCTCAGTGTTCTGAGAGAGGTTTAATTTCTCATGCGGTATTTCCTTTAAAGATAGTTGGGAAGGTTATAGAAGTGATGCACTAATTAGGATGGGGGAAGGCTTTGTTTTGTGCAAAAAACTACAATTATTTGAAGGGAGCCTGCCTTCATCATGGAGCTTTACTCTAGTGGAGTCATGGAAAGGTCATCATTGATTATGTAAGATGTGAGATCTGATGAGGATGGCTAGAGAAGCATCCTGGCAAACAAGGAGAACTTCTTAGAGGGTTAGTTGATAAGATTTGGGTTTTTACATGCGTAGTCAGGTTGGAGAAGTCCGTACAATGGAGAGTTTAGTCTGTAGGAAGCCTATTGGTGGTGCCTGTAGCTAGACGCAGATAGTAGCCAAAATAGTAGTGTTGTTTTACAAGCTTATCATTCCTTTGCAGCTGTTACACATGTAGTTCTGAACTTGAAACAAACAAAAACCCAACACTGAGTCTCTGTACTACAGTATTTTCTTTTACACTAGTATGATCTGGAATATTGAAAGCATAATAGTATGTTGTTTAGGATCAGGGGGAATTGCAAAGTTTTTATTAATACGGATGAAAGATTCTTTATTAGCTTCCTTTGGTCACTCTTGATGTTAAGGTTCCATTTATAAATGGCTTACTAAGGGTTAGTAAATAGATTTAAATTTAAAAAAAAAAACACTACAGAGAAGAGTAGCATGTGCTTATAACCATTAGTACACTTCACTGTTATAGGAAGTTATAAGCAATCTGCTGGATGTCATAACAGTCAAATAAGCATTTATTAAAACATTTTATAAATACTTTATTAATCCTTTATAAACTCTGTAAATGGAACTTTAATATAAAGTGTAATCTTTTCTTCTTTTTAAAGAAGCGTATTAAAACAAATGGATAGTTATTGGCAGATGTGAATTGCTTATAGAGTTCTGGTTGCCTTTCCTGGGTTGGTGGATATTTAACAGGGATTATCCTGGAAAAAATGTGGTGTGTTCATTTCTAACAAACGGCTTCTCTTCTCCACTAACCAAAGACAATATTACCATTTTTTGTCTGTGGATGAATTCATGAAAGAAACCAGAGCAGATGCAGGCAAATGAGGATGATTATTTCAACCATGCTGACCAAATTTGTGTAACTATAATTTAGAATGAGCAAATCAATCTGGAGAATTTCCTTAATAAATGTAAGTTTCTCAAAGAGAGCTTGCTGTACAAAAGAGGTTTAGTATCGCTCGTGACTGGAAGATTACAAAGAATATTTAAATGAAATTTACATAACTAAACCATAACCGAAGAAATTGCACATTTTGTAATTCATTCACACAATTAAAACATAACAAATGGAACTGCACATTTTCTATTGCATTTGACTTAATTTGCAGTATTGAGACACACAAACATTCTAACACATCAGTCTCTGAAAGTACATAGATTGCAAGGTGGTGCATGCATATATCATTTGAGAGAACACTCAACTGCATAAGCACTTTGAGAATTCTTCCAGGATAGAGGTTGTTGAAGCTTCTTTTCCTTCCATAAATTAATGAAATAGTTTCATCCTACTGTGTTTTGAACTGCTTCACTTTTTCATAGATTTTTGCTTTTTGCCTATTTGAGGGAAGTTTGATGATCAATTTAAATACAGCTTTGTTTTTTTCGAATGAGGCCCCATGAGTATTTGGTACTACGATTCATCATCTTGATGCTTCTATTCACATCATGGTGTTGCATCAGTGATAATAATGTCTCATGTTGTGGCAATATTGTCATCTGTTTGATAAAATGTCATTGTGGTGCTTCCTATTCTAGCAATGACATCAGAGTACTTGAAATAAAGTTTTGGGTCAAGTTGAGAACTTGGATTTGATTGAGTCCCTCACTCTGTTTCCCAAGCTCCTCAATTTTCCCTGCCCGATTTGTAAGCAGGTTCCCCCACCTATTTGCCTGAGCCTCCACTTTGCAAAGCCCATGTTCTCCTTTCTCCCATCTTCAGTTGCAAAATCACTCTCCCTTCTGCTTCTCCAATCCTGATCCTTGAATTCCCAAATCTCCCCTGATCACTCTTTAGGTTTGTACCCAAACCAAAATAAGTATACAAATTAATACATTTAATAACCTTAAGATTGTGACTTTACTTGCTTTTTCTTTCCTTTTCTTATTTCTTTATTCCTATTCTATCTTACTTCAGCTCCTCATTGTGATTCTTCTCCATTCCATTTTTCTTCTACAGTTTTTCTCTTCCTTTTACCCTCATCCCCTTATCCCTCACCTCCTTTCCTTTCTTCCCTATTGTGCCTTCATCTCCCTTTGTGAACAGCACACTTACTGTGTCACTTCTCAAGAGTCTCCAAACCAGGGGTGGGCAAACGTTTTGGCCCGAGGGCCACATCGGGGTAGCAAAATTGTATGGAGGGCCGGGTAGGGAAGGTTGTGCCTCCCCAAACAGCTGGTCCTGCCCCATATGTAACCCCCACCCACTTCCCACCCTCTGAATGCCTCCTTCCAAGCCCCCGCTCCTTGTCCCCTGACCACTCCTAACCACCCCACCGGTACCTCTCCCCCTAACAAATCCCCCTGCTCTCTGGCCCCTGACTTCCCCGACCTCTGTCCACACCCCCACACCCTGACAGACCTCTGGGACTCCCACGCCTTATCCAACTGCTCCCTGTCCCCTGACTTCCCCCTGGGACTCCCTGCCCTTTATCCACCCTCCCTGCTTCCCACCCTCCTACCATGTTGCCTAAAGAAGCAGCCCAGATGGAGCTAGATGTGTTGCCCTGCTGGAGCACACAGCCCTGCCTCCCAGAGCGCTGCACGCACAGTGGTGTGGCTACAGAGGGACAGCGGGGGAAAGGCCTCCCCGGCCGGGTGCCAGATGTGGCCTACGGGCTGTAGTTTGCCCACCCCGGTCCAAAACTTCCTTTATAAAGTCTTTCCTGCCTTGTGTTTCACAAGTTCCCTTCCCAGTTCCCATCATGCAGTTCACACAGAAGGGAAATGAGAAAAGGTTTTGTTTAAGTGTCCACTGTTTCAAATCTGCATTACCAGAAAAGGACACTCTGGGTCCTCAGGCAAGGCTCCTTGCCACATGGCAGCCGGACTTTTTTTCTGGGAGAACTTCCAACAGTAAGCTTTTTTCCCCACCAATTTGGAAGGGAGGAGTGACCCTCCACATGGACTTGGCATTATGTTTTAGTTCATGGAGAGTGAACTATAGGTAAGGGTACTTATGTGACAAATAGTTAATGACTAAGTAGGGGATATGGCAGCTAGCCATTAAGGGCCTCATTGAAAAGGATTGTAGTGTTGCTGGAGGAGGATGGATAGTTGAGGCTGTGCACATGAGATTTATGACTTTTATAAATTGATGGTCTCTCAGACTATGCATTTTGAGATCTCTAAAGACTGCTGTACTTGCAATTGCAGCCATATTGCAATTGCAGCCATCTTAGACAGAACTCTGAAGAAAATCCCCTAGCATATAAAGCTTTACATTTTCTAAGTAATTATCAAAGACTAATTTTATGAGAAAATTCTAATTAATACACTGCCATAAAAGATTACTGCTAAGAAACTGAGACTTTCCTAAATATAGTTAAGCCAATAAAAAAGTTTAACCTGGAATGAATTTTTGAGTCTGTTGTTCAGTGTTCTTGCTTTTTTGTTTTTTGCCTTGATATTTGGGTAGCCTTAGTATAAAAATCTCTAGAACAGGGCTTGAAAAGCTGCGGAAAAACTTCTGAATTCTGCTTTTGAGGTTGAATTAATTACAGTTTTATATAATTTCTTCACTTTTAACTTTTGTTTTTAATTAGCATGTGAAGTTGTGCAGACAATGAAAGAGGAGGTAGTGGGTTGCCATCTACAAAGTCAAGTTTGACCTCTTATGTAAGAACGTCTCTCTAGATCAGGGGTGTCCAAACTTTTTGGAAAGAGGGCCAGATTTGGTAAGGTGAAGATGTGTGAGGGCCGACCCCCTCCCCCCCCCCCCGCTCCGGCCACGCTCTTGCTCTTCTTCCCCCCCCCCCGGCCGCGCTCTCCTTCCCTCCCCCCCCCCGCTCCGTCCACGCTCTCCTCCCCCCGCTCCGGCCGTGCTCTTGCTCCCCCCCTCCCCCGGCTTGCCTTGCCTTGCCTTGCCTTGCCTCGCCTCGCCGCCTGCCCCGGCCCCGGCCCCGGCTCCACCTCCGCTCTTCTCCCTTGCCTTGCCTTGCCTTGCCTTGCCTCGCCTCGCCTCGCCTCGCCTCCTGCCCCGGCTCTTCTCCCTTGCCTCGCCTCGCCTCGCCTCCTGCCCCGGCCCCGGCTCCGCCTCCGCTCTTCTCCCCCCCCCCCGGCTCGCCTCTTACTGACCCCACCCCTCTCCTCCGGCTGCGGCTCCGCGGACCACCCAAATTATCGCGCACTGGTTGGCGACCGCTGTTTTATACTGTGGTCAACAGTGCTGGCGGGCCGCATATTATTGATTTTATAACAGAGCCTGCGGGCCGGTGAAAATTTGAACACGGGCCTCAATTGGTCCCCGGGCCGGACTTTGGACATGCCTGCTCTAGATCATTAAATGTCATAAGGAGACCAATATAAAGTATATCTGATCTTTTGAATATGTGCAAGTGTTAGCAAAGCATTGGGTGTGAAAATTATGAAGTATAAGTACAGTACCTAAAAAAATCTCAGAGAAAAGGCTGGAAGAGCATCTTAATCTTGGTGGGAAAACCCTGACACAAATAAAGTATGTATACATATTTAACTCTGAAATAATGGATGACTTCTGTCAAAACTGATTCGGCCTACTTTATAACTTCTGGCATTTTAAATTACTGTCCAGTTGGTGGGAAAAGCTCTCACTACAGTTCTCTGTGCATGTGTATTTAGTGCAAAAACAAATTATATATTTTGTTTTATGAAATAAATGTCTAAACAACGGGAATTGGGGAAGGTGATTTTGAATGAAATGAACTTAGTACTGGTTTGTTTCCAGAACAGGCGTTCAATTTAAATCTGACATACTATTTGTTTAAGTAACTTTTTTAAAAAATGAAGGACTTCGGTACACAATGCAGAATAGGTGCTGCTTGCTTTTACTAGAGACTATTTCAAATCATGGATGGCTAAAGTTATATTTTTCTGTAGATTCGTTCATCTGCAGTCTTATTTTCCTTAACTACTTTTAAGTATGAATGTTTTAATGATCCATTACTTTCAGATCTTTGGCACAGGAAGTGAAAAACAGCTTCTTCAGTTTAAATTATAGGGGGAATTTCTTTTGTTGGAATGCGACTAAGACAAAAGTGCTCTCACGCACCTAAATGGGGTGCCGTGAGGATGGGGTCTTTAATGACCATCAAAAGTCAGGGCCTTGGCTTTAGGTCTCATCAGGAAGATGGCATCTCCAGCAGCACGTTGCCCTGATAAAGTACAGGGCCATTTAGTTTAGTTCTGAATTTTCAGGAAAGTGTGTGACCTATAAAATCACCAATGCCACTGCCTGTATCACATGTGATAGACTTCCTTTGTAGGTGTGCAATGTGGGTTCTCACAAGGCTTCATTTTTTTAAGTTCAAGACCTGACTAGATCATAAACTATTCTGTCTCTGACATGACAATTGTAAGACTTGGAAAATCTGGATTAGATTGTTCTTCCCAGTCGCTTACTGTACCAGCTCTCTGCTGCTGCGCCAAGGTCTCTTCTTTCTTCCTCAGGCAGCTCTCACCTCTCCTTCTCCTGACTCTGTCAGCTGTCTGTCCCCTCTTGGGCTCAGGTGTTCAGTTGCGGGTCTGCTAAGTCACAGGTGCATTGGCTTTTTCCCTCTTAAAGGGCCAGTGTCACCCTCTGACATGCAGTATTTTGCAGTAATTGTTCAAAACACTTCAGTCTCTATAGTTTGATGTATTTGGGCCATTACACTATAATACTGTAGTATTGTTTAATGAGGGCTTGCGTTCATTTCTTGCCATGTGCGCTTATGCCTTACCATTAATCCCATCCTTGCTCACCAGGCAGGTTACATGTACAGGGACTGAATCAGTAGGTTTTTCTGAAGCTCTGTGTATAAGCCAGCATGGGGAAATGTTTTGGTCTTTAGTTTTTTGTTTACTGTGTTAGGTTTTTCTGTGGTGTACATCACCATACGTATCTGAGCAACTCTAATTAATGAATTTATCCTTTTGATACCTCTATGAATTCGGGATTGTTAGCCTTATTTTACAGACGGGGAACTGAGTCAGAGAGAGAAAGGAAATGATGTAACCAGGGTGACACAGAAGATCTGTGGTAGAGTTGGGAGACACCCCTTTCCACAGATGTCCTGAATCCCAGGCCATTGCCTTAATCATAAGGCCATCCTCCTTCCTCCTTGTTTTTTTTTTTTAAATTAAACCCATCTTCCCCAACACAACTCTCCATAAATATGGCAACCATGCTTACTTTTGGGAAGTATTGGAGAACTACTAGCACTAGAGTGGTTTAGCCTTCATGCATGCAACAAAGTGGGTGCATTATCAGCCCAAGTGTAAGCAGCACTCAGTCTTTAACCTATACTCGAGGACTAGTCAGCTAGGCTGTTTGTAAAACACCACCACAGCTGAGTGAGAGGTTTTATGGACAGGAGCCAGGTTAGGAACAGCCTTCAGGTAAGAGTCCCAAGTTAATTCCGCAGCAAAGTCAAGCCCTCATTAGTCACTTCTCATAACTGTTTCTTCCCTCTCCATCAAAAGTGGCCAGGAAGAAGAGGGTTTTTGTCTTATCTGAATTTCTAATAGTACATGGGATGCTTTCTTATTTTACTTTTGTTCAGGCTGCTTTTCCGGAAGGATATCCAGAACCTGTATCTGTCATTTGCGTCCAGTTGTTTATCACTTCCATTTCAATAGACTCTAACTACTTATTAGAGATTCTTAATTTGAAGGGTTGGACTGTAAGTAAAGAGAAACTCCCTTTGTTCTCTGATGCTGTGGGGCTTAATTCCCTATAAATCTTTGTTTTTGCTTTTCTTTCCATAGTGTCATTGCTGAAGAGAATGGCCAAAATGCTAATACACCTCAAAAAAGACCATCGTCTGAAGATTCCAGTGTCACTTCTGGAGGAGTGGAGCTGGTCTCTAAATCAGCTCTTCCATCCCAAACGATTCCAATTCCAGAAGAGCAGAATACAGTGCCTACTCCAGGGAAAAAATCTAGCAAGACAAGACAACAAATAGATGTGAAAGCAGAGCTGGAGAAGAGGCAAGGAGGAAAACAGCTGCTGAATTTAGTGGTAATAGGTAATACCTTTTTTTCTTTATTTTAATTCCAAATCGAATACATTTTGGGCCATAAATGTGTGCTTGTTGAGTCTGGGAGTGATGCAGAAGCAAGACACTATTCCATTTAGGAAAGGAAACATCTCATATTGCACTAAAAACCTATCTGCTTTGCCCTTCCTCTGTGGAGGGAGCCACTTTTAACCTGCATGGACTAAAATACTAGTCTGCCTTCTGCCGATCCCTCATCCTTATCTTGTCAAAATAAAATATACTTTAAAGCTAACTTATTTGTTTAGCATTATTCTTTTTAACATGAGTCTGGCAGAACAGAGGTCATTGTCAAATTTCACCCATTTCTTCTCTCTAGAAAACCTCTCTCTTTCTCTGTCTGCTACTATGATTATCAGATTCTGTGAATTGCACGAGCATGAAAGAAAACTTCAGGGGATAAGATTCCCATATCTGCCAATGTGTTTCTTTTCCAGCTGTTTTATGAAGTCTAAAATGTGTAAATTAGTAAAGTAGTCTAATATTTACTTCCCTTCTTAGGACATGTTGATGCAGGTAAAAGTACTCTAATGGGTCATTTACTCTACCTTCTGGGCAATGTGAACAAACGAACTATGCACAAATACGAGCAGGAATCCAAAAAGGCTGGCAAAGCTTCATTTGCTTATGCGTGGGTCTTAGATGAAACTGGGGAAGAAAGAGAAAGGTAGGCAAGTTATCTTCTAGTGTGAACTAATGTTGTCTCTGATCGTAACATCTTACTAATGGGCATTCTACTAATTAGCTATGTGCTACCTACATTCAATGTTTTAAGAGTAAAATGTTTAGTTGGAAATATTTCATCCTTTGGGTGTACATAGATATACACCATTGAAAGAAAAGTCAGTGTCTTGGTTGTGGAAATGAAATGCCATTGAGAAGTTGGGTACTTTTTTGTTAAAATCCTGAGTATGAGGAGCTGATAGAATTTGTGTGACCAAGGCACCTGCGTGTGTGAGGAGTTTAAGGAAGGTGAAATTTTTGTTCTAATATATCTGACTCATTAAATTAATATTAGAACTATTTTTTAAAAGTCCCTGCCAATAATATATTACATTGAAATAAAATGTGTAAATACTTTTTCTGTATAATGCATTTTAAATTGTATTAGAGTGGGGATATACATGAGGAGGAAGTGAGGTGGATAATTTTAAAAAAAATCATAAAGTGGCTTTTTAAAACTATATAAATTGGATCTGTGGACAATGACCTTCTGTGTTCTGAAAAACATGAACTAAACTGTAGAATTAATATCTTACCACAGTTTTTGTGGTATTCACCAGTATCTTAGGTTTCATTTAAAACCACAGAGAGAAATTTGTTTATCTAATGTAATTGTATTTTTATGTCATGCTCATCACCCATGGTATCGTGGTATTCAAGCTCCTCTGGTTGCATAGATAACCTTGAAAATGTAAACTGATGCAGAGGAGTGGGGAGTGTGGGTGGGCTGCAGAGAAACTAGCTTTTTTAAAAACTAAGAGGAAAAAAACTTGTGTTCATACCTATAACTAAACTTCTGCATATTTCAGTCTTCCCATACATATGTTCAATACAAGCTTAAGTGTGAAAAGGCCAAAAAAGCCTAGTGAACCAAAAATCAGTGTTTCAGACAAAAATGTGAGAAATGCTTTTGTCTCAAAGTTTAAAAGCTTGAAAATGGAATTTGGCCATCTATTAATAAACTATTTCTAAACATTTCCTTAAAAAGAAAATGTTGTTAAACATCAGGACGTATATAATGGAAATAATGTATTTTTGTAAATAAAAGATTTATTCTATGTTTTAAGGAAAACTTAGAGAATTTCCACCCTCAAAACAGGCTGAGAACTTCTTCAATGATTTTTCCCTCATCCTTCTCCACTCGCAAGCCTATATTTTAAAACTGAAGTATTCTGAAGCTCTCCTCAAATATTTAGATGGCTCTTTGCTGTCATTTGGTGTCATGACTAAAAAATGGATGGGCCAAGGCAATTTCTCACAGGTGCTATTTAGTCAAATTTAGAATTGAATCAAGAACTATTCAGCCCTTTCTGAATGATAACAGACATATGTGAATGGGAGGGGACATTTACAAAAATATAATCCTATTCTTGTAGTTATATACACAGTAATTTTTTCTTGGTTGTGCTCTTGCTGCTGTTGATGCCTATTTTTGCAGTGGTGGAAAACCTCAAAATACTGACTTACAAAATGTGATAGCTGCTTTGCGCTTTAGTAGTTAATTCTGAACTTTGCTACTTGTTCTTTGATTCAAGGACATAATCCATTATTGTATACAACTGTCATATTGTCAGCTTCTAGGACTTTAACTGTTTGCCTGTTCTCCTCCTATTAGCATTTTTTGGCTGACTATACCCCTTACCTAGCATAGCAGAATTAGATTTGAATATCTTTATACACAGTAAAGCAGCATATAAAGGAGAGTAAAACTTCTCTCAGCAACACATGCTTTCTTAACTTCTTTAAGATGAAATTCCAATGCAGATGGATAGTTTCTCCAGTGAAAGGGAAAGTCAGTGCCACAAATAGACTTATTAAATTGGCCAAAATTTAGTACTGGTTAAGTCAAAAGGCAGCCACAGTGTATTGATTTGTGAAGTCTACTATATAATAACTTTGCGTGATAAACTTTGGAAGCAGTTGTAATGGTGTATTGCTTTTGTTTTATTTAAGGGGAGTAACAATGGATGTGGGAATGACCAAATTTGAGACAAAGACTAAACTTATTACATTGATGGATGCTCCGGGCCATAAAGATTTCATTCCAAATATGATCACAGGAGCTGCGCAGGTAGAGAACATTTCTTAACTGCACCTATCAAATATAATGTGATGTTTTATAATTTAGTATTCTACCTTATTTGAATCTCACCTTTAAACAAACAAAAAAAAGGTGGCATCTTTAACAGAGTTTCGACAGGCTGCATATTATCAGTTAATAAATCTTGTTCTGTTCAAAATATCATACGTAAATTTATTCTCTACTTCCTAACCTGTAGAAAAAATATGGGGGGAAAATAAGTCTTTATTTTCGGGAAGGAAAGGATTCTTAGGAACTGAAATGTCTTATGCTTCTTCTAATCTGAAAGCTGACATTAAAATTTCCAGAAAAGAAAGGCAGTGTTTTAGGTTAGTCAATTATATTTAGGTAAAAGGTTTTCACATTTATTAAAGGACTAGTTTAAATACTTTATTGCACTAGGATAACTCCAGTAATAGTTTTATAGGGTAAAGTGTTGTAAGAAGTTTTGAGTGAAAACAGCAGATAACATACTATGTGGATGTACAGGTAAAGACATTCAGGAGACTGAAGCTGGTGCAGATTGCATTGACTAGCTTATTGGGCAGGCCATCTTGCTGGGAGCACATGACACTACTGCTCTGGGATTTGCATATGCTGTCCCTTGGTTTCTGTGTAAAGTTTCAGGTGTTGGTAGTTACATATTAAAGCCCTGAATGGCTGGCACCTGCCTGCCAGAGAGATCACCACTTGAGATACGGCCACAGTTGCAGTCTTGCAGAGGTGCTTGAGATGGATTTCCCCTGTTATTAAATGAAGGGGACTGCCAGCAGGGTATTCTCTGTGGGAATCCTGGCACTCTGGAACTTGCTCTGCACAGTGGTCTGAAATAGGTCACCAAATTCAGGTTATCAGGCATGCTTCAAAAGCTATCCTCAATTTAATAGCGGTTTTTGGAGAGGATTTGAGGGTATGTTCTCAGAATGATGAGGAATGGAAGGAAGCTTTTTTTGCTGGCTGCCTGGGCTGAATTCAATTTGATTCTTTGTGAATGTTTGGTTTTTCAGTGTTACTGTGTGTGTTTATGTTGTAAGATTCAGAGTAAGTGCAGCTACGGCTTTTATATAGATATTTTTAATTAAATAAATTGAAAGAGAGAGATTAATACGGTTATATATATGGATGTATACATTTAAATGTATGTGATACGTTTTTTCTTTAAAAGCCTGGACTTAAATTTAACAACAGCTATGGACAAAATTGATAATTTACATGCAGAGAAGTCAGGATAGTCAGTTTTGGTTTGCACAAGGTACTGTTTTGAGCTGCTGCTTCAGCTGTGCACGATACAGTCCATATTCCTGTTACTGGTTCGAATGTTAGAAGTTAAAATGTGTTGTAATGTTTTCTTTCATATTAGAACTAATTCCTATTTTACAATGTCTGTTTGTTTTACATTCTTGCCAGTTAGTTGTCCTTAGAAACTGACACACTAATGTCCTGCAGGAAAGTCTAACTAAACTGTTGTGCGGACATAATTGCCAAAGTTTCAGTGACAGGCAAGAAACAAATTTTGGCTGTAATCTCATTACTATATATTTGTTTGAAATGTAATTCCCTAGTCATATTTATTATAATGAGTCTTACTCCATACTGGTACAGAGGGCCTTATGTAAGGTCTCAAAGTTCATCGCAAAGGTGGCTATCATCATTTTTCAAATGGAGAAATTGTGGCACACTGAGATTGAGTTGCACAAAATCATACAACCAGTCTATGGCAGATCTGCCGGCTTGTGTTTTTTATGGTGTGGATGCTTATGCATGTTACAGAATGCCCATGATTATTTTTTTTAAGTAGAAAACTGGATCGTTAATCTCAGATATTTTGGAAAATGCTGTACTTAACTGTGCTGTTTTTTCTTTAATTCTGTTTAAATTATTGATTCATATTGGTGACTGTACAAGTAAGTAACATGGTGAGAATATGCAAGTCCAGATCTTCAAATGCACCAGAGCTTGGGTCTGCAGGTGAAAATTAGGTGGGGCAGCTGAAGCTTTAATCCTCCTTTACACTCCCTCCATCTTTAGGGCTGCCAGGGGTCATTCTAGCCTTGAATGTAATTAGAGGCTTGAGCGATATTCTGCTGTAGGAGATTACTGGAGGCCTGCTATTGCCATGCTCCCACCACTGTGAGGAAGTGTTTATAAAGAGGTGGTGTAGAACAGATTCTGATGGCTCTACAGTATTTGGGAGTTTTGCCATTCTGAGGGAATCCCCAACTGCTGTTCTGCAAAATGCAAAGCAGCCCTATCAAAGGCCATGATCTGCCCGGTAGTACAGAATGCTAATAAAATAGTTTATGCATTTTTCAGCCCCAAGAGTAATTTAATTTTTTTTAGGGCAACTGTAGCTATTTGGAGGGTTACATTTTATTTATTGCAGTTTTTGCAGTTTCAAGGTGTGGCTGGTTAAACAAGAGTCTGATGTGAGTTTCCTGTAATCTAAAAGGCTGCTAGGGCATTAGCATGACAGTACAGAGTGATGAGGTAGGATATGTCTCCATGTCAGTTGGTGTGTGGCTCAGGTCACCTCATCTTATCCCTCTTATCACTTGTGTGGCGGAAGGGCATGAACTGGGACTCTGGCTTGCACCCGGGTTCCTGGGCAGGCCTGAGAAGACATTGCCGTCATACCCATTCTCAGGTTAGTAGATCCCAGGGCCTTTGATGCCCATTTGAAATCCACACTGGAACATCTCTGTCAGGTAGTTTTTAATAAACTGTCTCCATATTTAACCATACTGTGGTGTACATGTCTCTTTGTTTCCCTGTCCACATCAGTGATCTAGAAATCAATCCTCATTCAACTGAAGTCATGCTGATATTCTCTCAGTGAGCATAGAAGCTTAAGATGTGTTTTTGTGTGACCAGTCAGGACTATATTTATCCATAATTCATTCCTCTTGTAAAAATTATTTTCCTAACCATCTTTTTCTTTACCTAGGCTGATGTGGCTATCTTGGTTGTGGATGCCAGCAGGGGGGAGTTTGAAGCAGGGTTCGAGACTGGTGGACAGACTCGAGAACATGGGTTATTGGTTCGCTCTCTTGGAGTAACACAACTGGCAGTTGCAGTCAATAAAATGGACCAGGTACTTGCTTAATAGTTTCCATTAGTGAACAGTCTTGCGTCCTTTCCTGTGTGCCCTAAATTAAGGGGAATCTGTGTTCTGAGGCCAGAAGGTTTGTCCTTCACCCATTCTTTATACTGTTTCCAGGTCTCATAATATCAGTGTTCAGAAAGAAAAAATTCTTCTGAAACCTATGAACTCAGCATAGCGACCAGGAACAGGGAGTTTTTCAAAAGCAACAAGGGGTAGTTAGGTGCTAAAATCCCATTGAAATCTCCCTAAAGGGTACTCTTATAATTAATCCTGCTGAAATTTACTGGAATAAACTTCTACCATGGGGATTGTCACCCCGATGACCGTTGCAGAGCCACCTGGGGTGCTGATGAGTCACTTATAAGGCATGCTGCTGTATTTGCTCCAAAACATGTTGTTTATTTCATTTTACCCTTATTTTACATTTTAGTTTTAATTTATTACTAAGTACATTTAATCTAAGAGGAATCCCTGTTAAGTCTGATTTTGTTTTGCCTTTGTACCTGTGTGAACTAAAAAGCAAAATTGGGGTACTGTTCATGAAAAAGTTAATTTACCATATCTTACACATGAAGTAGAAGTAGAGCTCAGATTTACCCTACAACTTGTTCCAGATGGGCAAATTTCTGTGCCCTCTTGAATTCAAGCTCCTCAAATCATTTTCTTTCATAGTGTGGTCTATGGTGTCTTTCTCAAAATATGGAAGAAACATTATGAACATTTTATTCATTAGGCTTGTCTTTGAACTGAAGTTTTCATAGAAAATCTTTAGGTAGAGTATAAGAGGTCAATGTAATTTGTATAGAGAAGTATGCCAAAATCCAATCTTTTTATCAAAATATGTTTTTATTTTAGGTCAATTGGCAACAGGAGAGATTTCAGGAAATTACCAGTAAACTTGGTCAGTTTCTTAAACAAGCTGGCTTTAAGGTAAAGTAAATTTAAGTTTTTGAGATTTCTAAAGGATTGGGACCTACCATACAGCACCCTCTTCCAGCTGGATCCAGGCTTGTGCCTGCGAAGCCAGCTCCTTCCCTGGGAAAATCCTGCCTAGGTCCTTACAGAATCAAGGAAGGATAGTTTTCAGTCAGATTCATTGCTGTGGGATTATTATTTCAAGCCTTCTTAATCAAAACCAGGTCTTTGGCACTTTGTTCACACCTTGCTGATACACTGGGGCTAAGGTGGGATGAGTTTGTATCAGTTTTGCCTGGGCATATCAGCAAGGTCTGGGTTTTTGCTGTACCCCATGTGCTGAACCCATTAGTGGGTTCATGGGACATAGCAGAGTCTGAATTGTATCCCTTGCCCTACTAGTGGGTACTTAGGCAGTGTCAGGAGTGGACAGCGAGTATTTGGTGCCCTTCCAGCAGTCCCAACTTCCTCTTCCTTTAGATCTCCCGGGATGCCAGAATTGTGGCTGGTTACCTTCTTTGGAGCCTGGAAGGGATGTTTTCATCAAGGCAGAATTGACAAGCCACTTTCCACATTTTATACATCTTTCTTCTGGCATCCAAGAGGTCTTGTTTAGGGGAGTTACTGTAGATTGTTGCAAGATAGTACACATTGTGTGTTATCAAATGCAATATTGGGACCCTTCTCATTTGAGAAGGAAGCAGGCCTTTGGTCCTGACATTGTCATTGCATGATGGGGTGGAGGGTGTCACGAGATTGCCTGAGAGTCTTTTCTATCCTTAGTAACTGCTTCGGGTACTTTATTATAACCCTTCAGTAGACCACAGCCGGGAGTGCTATTTACCTATTTTTCAAAGAGAGTAGCCAGCTTCCTCCGCTTGCTTCTGGGGAAGGGTACAGGATTACCAGCAGCCAGTCCCACCTTCCTTCAGGCTCCCTACTCTCCTCCCTTCCTGTCTGCTTATATAGTCACAGTTGCTGTGATTCCTTCCACCCAATTATCCCCTCAGCTGTATATCTGCTCAGTCAATTAGCACCCTCTGCCAACTGCCTGGCTTGCATCCCTGTGCTGCTGATCCGAGAATTTCGGTAGCAATTTCCATTAGGCCTGCACATGTGCTGTATCTCCTCCTGCTGCAGTAGCCAGCACATGCAGGCTAACCCCCTCAGTTCTTCCCTGGGTAGAGCTGTAGTCCTTAGCAGTCCATTAAGACTATTGTTTTATTTTGCGTACCTGTAGTCAGTCTCCTAGTTCTAGTTGTAGTCGTCTTCTCCGTTCTTATTTTATTGGAGGGAGGGAAAAAGACTTAAATTTCTTTCCTGTTTTTTCTCCCGTCGGGGATCCTTCCCCCGAAATGGGGTGTGCCTGGTATGCCGGTCTTCAAAAAAGGCCTCCGTACTAAAGAGGCGATCCTGATTGTGGACAGGCACACTCAGTGCATTCACTGCCTCGAAGAAGGCCACGTACAACAAATGTGTGGTCTTTGTCAACAACTCTGGCCCAGATCTCTCAAGACAGAGAGTTCTGCCAGAAGATCATCTTCATGGAGGCAGCTCTCTCACCCCGGTTGCCTGATAAACATGAGTCTTCCCCACAGCCTTCTATGCCTAAGGGCTGTGGGTCGAGGAAACAGGCTGCAGACCCCTCATAAATCCTCTAAGAAGAAAGAGGAAAGTCCCCACAGTGAGCCCTGAGATAGCTATAAGCGATCACTATCTCGCTCGGTATCTTCTGCACTGAGACCATCTCATTGTCTTGGTACCGAAGGTATCCATGGCTCACGGAGGCCAGCAGCACTGTCAGCAGCACTGACAGGCACATGGACCTGATGAGCATGAGCACCCAGTCATCGGCACCAAAGGACAGGAGTAAGCACTCCTTTAAAAAGATGCTCCCAGTATGCAACTCCACATTGGCACTGCCAGTGACTGCTTCAGAACTGCTTGAAGTTATTGAGGAGCAGGAAGCCGGTCCTGAAAACCATGTTCTCCTCCTTCTTCAGATGAAGTTGTCATGCCTCCTCCACCATCTTTGGCACATGACTATTGACCCTTCCAAGAGCTGGCAAAGAGATTGGCAGACACTCTGTAGATACCATTGGAGGAAGTCAAGGACACTCACCACCAACTTCTTGACATCCTCCACTATACATCTTCCTCAAAGATCTCCCTCCTGATTAATGAGGCCATATTAGACCCGGCAAAGACAGTAACTCAGAATCAGTGGTGCCAACCTGCAAGAGAACAGACAAAAAATACTATGTGCCTGCTAAGGAATCTGAATTTCTATTCTCCCACCTGCCACCCAACCCCATTGTGGTGGACACCATAAACTCCCAGGCTGACAACACCAGTCAAGGGCTACTCTCTAGGATAGGGATTGGAAGGGTCTTGACCTCTTTGGTAGAAAAACATATTCCTCAGCCACTGTCCAATTTTATATCACCAACTACCAGGCCCTCATGTAGAAATTGAAAAGATGCCAGAAGCATATCATGACCAATTTAAGGCCATTATTCAGAAGGACCAATTAGTGGTAAAGATATTGCTTCAGTCTGCACTCGATAAGGGAGCAAGGTTCATCTCCACAGCTGTGGTAATGCTACGAACATCCTTGCTTCATTTGTCTGGCTTCCCGAAAGAGGTACCTTATGTTATTCTGGTTACACCTATTTGGCCGAGACAGACTTACCTGTCACAGCTTGCATCATGCCCAACGATCCCTCTCCTGGACGTTCCGCACATCCTCTTGCAGAACACTTAATTACCCACCATGACCCCAAATATTTTATCTGAACATTAGCTTCTGGCCTGATGTGGCTGAAAGGGCTAATGTGATCCTGGGATGCATAAAGAGGGGAACCTCAAATAGGAGAAGAGAGGTTATTGTACCTCTGTGTTTGGTACTGGTGTGACGGCTGCTGGAACACTGTCCATTTCTGGTGCCCACAATTCAAGAAGGATGTTCATAAACTTGAGAGAGTTCAGAGAAGAGTCAAAAGAAATGATTAAAGGATTAAAACATGCCTTATAGTGATAGGCTCAAGGGCCTCAGTCTGTTTATCTTAACAAAGAAAAGGGTAAGGAGTGATTTGCTTACAGTCTATAAGTATCTGGATGAGAACAGTGTCAGATGGGTAGCCGTGTTAATCTGGATATGCAAAAGCGACAGAGTCTTGTAGCACCTTATAGACTAACTGTTGTTTAGGAGCATACGCCTTCGTGGGTGAAGACCAACTTCGTCATATGAATGTCAGATGGATGAGAACAGATATTTATTAATGGGCTCTTCATTCTAGCAGAGAAAGGTATAATATAATCCAGTGGCTGGAAGTTGAAGCTAGACAAATTCATGGTGTCAATTTTTAACAGTTAGGGTGAATAACTATTGGAACAATTTACCAGGAGCTGTAATGGATTCTCCATCACTGACCATTTTTAAATCAAGATCAGATGTGTTTCTAAAAGATATATGCTCTAGGAATTATTTTGGGGAAGTTCTATGGGCTGTGTTATACAGAGTGTCGCACTGGATTATCACAGTTGTCCCTTCTGGTCTTGGAATCTGTGAATCTATGCTATTGTAGGAAACTAGCAACCTGCACTGGAATATTCCTGCTAATTGAGGGATAGGGTTAGGAGGCTCTTCTCTGAGTTCAGTTGTTGATTACAGTTCATAAAGTTGCAGCCTTGACATGTAACCTATATTTTTGTGTTTGTCTCATTGCTTTGATATACAGAAAACAAAAGGAAGCTGGATCAGCCAAAAGGCCTTATTTTGAATAAATTGAGTGTCCATCTTAATAGAGGCTGAGTATTCTCTTATTGGGCAAAACATTTTCCTTTTCATTCAAGGGACATGTAGAATAGTAAGCAAAGTGTCCATAAGCTTAGAAACAGTTATAATATTGAAAATGTGCTCTTTGCTGCTGCTTTTTCATGAAGGTGCCATTTTATAGGTACACTGTATATTTATTTTAGAGGGTTTTTAATTTTCTTTTCTTAATTAGGAGTCCGATGTAGCTTATATCCCAACAAGTGGTCTTGGTGGTGAAAATCTAGTCACAAGTTGTCAATCAAGTGAACTCACTGAATGGTATAAGGGAAAATGTTTGTTAGAACAAATTGGTGAGTGTTCAATTCTGTTTGATTTAATATTTATTTGGTACATTGTAATCTTGTTTGTCAAAAATGTTCTGTTTTGGGTAGGGTAGGGGAAGGGGGAATAGAATGCAGTATAGTCAACTACTTAAGTGATAAATTGTGAGTTGGTCATTTTGATTACTAAATTCAGGAAATCTCAAGGTATTATCAATTTTTTTTTTCAGATTCTTTCAAGCCACCACAGAGATCAGTGGATAAACCATTTAGATTATGTGTGTCTGATGTTTTTAAAGGTTGGTTTTACTGTGTATAAATTTTATTTGACCAATCATTTTGAAGATGTAAATACATTTCTCATCTGAATGTGTACACACATAATATGGGTGTGTATATTCTGAAATAATTTTAAATTATTTTAAAATCATATTTCTTATAACTGTTAAAAATCTGACCATAAAATACAGTAGACTCTCGATTATCCAGAATTGGGTTAACCAGGATGTGGATTAACCAGGATGTCAAAAAAAATATGCGTAACTCGCAGGGCCGGCTCTGGCTTTGTTGCCGCCCCAAGCACACACACACAAAAACCCATCAGGGCACAGGGCAGCCAGTGAACCAACACTCCCTCCCTCCAGCGCAGGGTGGCTGGTGAACCAACCCCTCCCCCCCATATTTCCTATGGATGGTGATTATCCAGGATTTTATTAACCAGGATTAATTTTTACCCTATCATCCTGGATAATTGAGAGTCTACTGTAAGTGTAAAAAGAGACTTCTGTTCAGGTGATTGTACTACTTTTCTGTGTGTAAAGCACTTTTATTATTGTGTGTATTATTATTCAAATTGTAGAGAAGCTGAGATAAAAGATTGTGACTTGCTCATGGTCATACAATGAGTTGTTTGCAAAGGGGAAATAGAAATCAGGGGTCCTGGCTTCCAATCCAGTTCTTATTCCTTGAGACCATAACTTAAGTGACACCGTGATCTGAGATTTAATATGCAACCTGACATAGTAACCATTAATTTATTGCCACACCATAAATTGTATTGTTTTACCGTTGAAACTTTAAGAATTTATCATACTGTTTGTATAGTATGTACATTTTTGGAATCAGAGTGATAGTATAGTTATCTGAACATCAGGTTTAAAAAGCCAGTGAAAATGGAACCAGGTTAAAATATTGGCAATGGTAGAAAAATGCAGTCCATGCCAATTGGGAGTGAGTCTTTTTCAAAGAGATCTTTAAACACTTGGGACCTATCAGCTCTGCAAGAACATTGAGGATCTCATGATATATACTGTAACACTAGATAAGGGTTTGTCCCAGTACTTTGGCCAAAAATTCCAGTATTCCCACTATGAATGTACTGAGTGTTGCATACCAGAGTAAAAGTCATTACAGTGTTGCTATACGTATATAGTATGTAAAGCTCATTGAGAATTTTTATGATGAGAAGCCTTATTATTTGCAATAACTAATTTTGCACTGAGCTTAGTTTTACAGATACACTAATGAACTAAAATGAATCATTTCTGTAAACCTACTCTATAAAAATCTGCATTTTCCAATTTTATTTTTGGTGGTGGTTACGGGAAGTACACTGGAACCTTGCTATACCCCGTGTTGCTATAGTGCAGGTTCGTGTACAGCGCAGTCATTGCCATGGATCCCAAATTTAAATATTTAAATTGGCATCCATGGCAACGCATCGCCTGCGTTAATGCAGTCCCCGCGTTCGTGCAGGACTGCACATGGATCCAGAACCCCGGGCTATAGCGAGGGTCCCAGTGTATGTTCCTCTTTACAGATATAGGATCTGTTGTTTAAATAGTAAATATTATTATAGTTGCACATGCAGATTACACCAAGAATTTTTGCATTCAAGGCTAGTTTTGAACACGCATCCAGCTTTGAAATTTGGGCTCATCGTTTTTTATTTTAGTTTTTCCATACACAGTTCTCTCACTTTCCACACTTTTGGGGTGTTACATGTTTTTTTTATCATTTGACCAACATAGTAATTCATCTATAAGTTTGCTCTAATGGAGAGGAAAAATGTCCCATTGGCATATCTGGTAATGATTCTCTAGGCACATATGCTGGAGCACCATAGAATAATGGCAATGAGTAGGAAATGAGAAAATGTTGTTCTATGCCCCCTCCCCCCCGATGAATATACCATATATATGTAAAAGAAATATTTCCAGATGCACACTGAAATTTTAAAAACTTTGTTTAAAAAGACATTTTGTCTGAAACCAAACATACCTATATATATGCAGTCTCCATAGTTTGGGAGAAACAACTTTGCTTCAAGTGGATCAGTAAGAGCAAGAACAGTAGCATACTGCTCACCTTTTAATAAATAACCAATCTGAACATTCATATGACTAGAAATGTACCCACCAGTATATAGACTTTAAAAATGATAAATATACTTTGTAAATCCAGTACTACTTTATTCATAAAAAATGCTACACTCATCCACCATTATTGAGTTAAGCTTGGGTAACAAACCAATCTTTATCTGACTTTCTGAGACTATAAAATATGCCAATAGAGCTTCCAGAATTTCTGGTTCGTTGGATAATAAACATGCATGAGGGTTTATTAAGGTGTCTCAGTAAATATTTTTGTTTGTAAATAGTGTTTGGGGTGCTTAAAATCAAATAGGCTAACAATCTAATTCTTGTATCAAAAAGGTAAAAACTGGATTTTATGCAACCACATGAATTTTGAAATACAGGGTTTCTGCTCTTAGTTAAAAAAAATATCAGATCAAGGGGTTTTGGAATTAATGGTTTGTTTTCAGTATGATGTAAAACTGGTTGCTTGACAAGTAATGAATACTGACTCAGCTGAGAAAAATGCTTTTTTATCACATTAAAATCTGTCTACATTGCTGATGCATTAATTGTGTATATAAAAATGCATCTTGCCATATACTTACTTGTTTTATTATTTTAAATGATTAACATGCTTATTACAGACCAAGGTTCAGGATTTTGTGTGACTGGTAAAATAGAAGCAGGTTATATTCAGACTGGAGACCGACTTCTGGCTATGCCTCCCAATGAAACTTGCACTGCAAAAGGTATAGTATTCAAAAGCTTGTTTACTTTCAGGTCAATACTGGTCTAGAAACAGTTACTGAAATGGTAACAGGTTGTCAAACTGATACTAACTGTCAAACATAACATGTGAAAGCATAAACGAATTTTAGATGTGACAGTATAAATATCTGTCTTTGAAAGATATGTGAAAGTTCATAAGTTTTTTCATCTTTTTTATAGTGCTAGTTATTCCAAATTTGTAAGCCTCATGATTTTTTCAGTGAAGATATGAGAATTCTGCGATTCATAGCTATAAAATGTATGAAACAAAAAATCATTAGTAGTCAGATTTACTTACGAGCATTGCTATTTTTGTGTTGGTTTTAAACAGCCCTTGCAGGTAAATCTTAAGTGCTGAAGTTTTTTATATCCTGTTGTGCAGTAAGACATTCCTTGCCAGGGATGGAGGCACTTAGCAGCCTAACAAAATGGAAGAGAGAATGAATTTGTGTTGAAAATAAGTTTTGTTTCAGTGTATTTTTTCTGATGATGGTAACAAGTTGCATAACTGAGGAAAATTGCTAAATACCTATTTGTGTCAACAATTAAGTGTATAATATTCAACATTGGGGGAAATTAAACCATTTTTTCTGATTTGGTCATAAGGAACAGTTGATGCTAAATGTATTATTTGTTTTGTACCACTGGCTAATGACTGAACAATTTAGCCCTCATGAAAAAAAAAATTCAAAATCTTTGTGCACCAATATTAATATGCAAAGTAATGGCTAGTACATTTTAAAATGTTAAGGTCAAATACTTTCCTGTTGCATGGAACAGAAGTGAGAAACTGACACTTGTGTTGGAACAAAATCTTCATACAGTTTGCAGTAGAAAAGTGCATCGATATGCCCTGCTAGGTATATTGAAACTAGATGAAGCTAGATGTTTGTGTCCTTTCTCCAGTGCACTCCGTTGATCTGGTTCCCTAGTGCAATTTAGAGTCCAAGGGAAAGTTATAGCAGTCACAGTATGCTAATGCAGGGATGCCCTGGCCACTTTCCTACACAGGTTGCAGAAGAGGAGGAGGTAGCACAGAAACTACAATGATAGGTCTACGTCATCTGAGGATCCCCCATCCTATGTTGGGAAGAGCCACCTGGGGCTGGAGCATCACTTAGTGGCTCAAATGTAGCTGAGGATTTGGAGCCATTGTTTATTAAATGCTTACATTTAAGGAGCAGAAAATAATGTAATGTAATTATATTTCAATAGAAACGTGAGGCATGCGAATTTGTATATGGTATGCTACTAGTTTATCACTTCTAACAGAAAGAAAAGTCTGAACTTCATTTATCCATGTATGAGAGTGCCACCTGTAGGTGAAGTAATTATCAATATGGCTTAACAAAGTAGTTTCTCATGACACAGACATGCTTGAATTTGAATGATGCTGTATGCCTCTTCTGGAAGGGAGCAGGAGAGATGGATTTGAAAACTAAGAAATACAATTTGGTACATGTTAACATGAAATGTGTTTTGTTTAAATTGTTGTGATCTGCAGTGAAACAGATCTAGGTCTGTGGATATGTGCAGTATTTAGCAAAAGTTTTCATTTTATAACACTTACCTATCTTCTGATCAATATCATTCATTTAAAAGTCATGATTATTTTTTTATTCTCATCTATAAGTCCACACCAGTGGTCACCAACCGGTCAATCGCAATCAGCAAGTCGATCCTACAGGATCTCCCAGTCAATTGCGATCTCCGGTGGTGTGGGGGGCTGCCGCTTACTCAGACTCCCTGCCTACCCTGCTCCTGGAAGCAACCAGTGCAGCCCTGGGGACAGGAGTCTCCCTTTGCATGCTGGTCCTGCTTGGAAGCACCGCCCCCACAGCTCTCATTGGCCGGGAGAGCTGTGGGGGCACTGCTTGCAAAGGGAGCAGCACACAGAGCCACATGCCCCCCATCTACCAACCCCGGGGCTCATTGGCCCCTTCCGGGAGCGATGTGGGACTGGGGTACGCAGGGAGCCTGCCTTAGCCTCACTGTGCCTGCTGCCACCTGGGAGTTGCTGGAGCTAAGTGCTGCCTGGCAGGAGGCCACGCTCCAACCCTTATCCCTGAGCCCCCTCCCAGAGCCAGCACCCCATACTGCTTCTTGCACCCTGAACCTTCTCCTGTACCCTGAGCCCTACCCTGAGCCCCCTCCTAAAGCCAGCATTCCAAATCTCCTCTTGCACCCCAGTCCTGAGCCCCCTCCTGGAGCCAGTACTCCATCCCCCCTTCTTCACACCAAACCACCTCCTGTACCCCCAAACCCAGCCCAGAGCACCCTCCCAGAGCCAACACCTCCTCCTGCATCCCAACACTCTGCCCCAACCAGGAGCCCCCTCCTGCACTCAAACTCCCTCCTAGAGCTTGCACCCCTCTCCCAAACCCTCTACCCCAAGCTCAGCCCAGAGCGCACACACCCTCCCAAGCCCCAGCCCCTTACCCGTTCCTGATGAAAGTGAGTGAGGGTGGGGGAGAGTGAGTGACGGAGTGAACGGGGGATGGAGTGAGTGGGGTGGGGCATTGGGGAAGGGGCAGGCCTCAGGGAAGGTTTAGGGTTGATCCTGGATTGCTCTTAGATTCAGAAAGTGATCTTGAGCATAAAAAGGTTGGTGACCACTGGTCTTCAGCCATGAGTGTGTACATCACAAACAGAATAGACTACCTAGTGAGTTGCTTTCTAATAGATAACATGATGCTGCAACCCAAAATCATTTGTTGCATCCTTCTATGACAGAGACCGAGCGAGCGCTAACTCACTTAGGGTAAATGAAAGTTGACACTAGACCCATTAAGGCACATGAAATGCGGTGTAAAATATGCATGTGCATCAGAGGATGGGTGGGGCAAGCACTATGGTATTAGTGCACAGTAGTATTGTTGAGACCGCATCATCTGGGCTGTGTGACTAGTGGCAGGTCCACTCCCATGACTTAGACAAAGCCATACAGGGTGGAGGGAGAGCGATAAGTCCGGACCAAAAAAAAAAAAAAGTTTCCTCTGTGCTTTGAGTCAAAAGCTTTTACTCTCAGCCCATTCATATTGAAAATTGATGAGTAATGGTTGATGAAGCACAAATGGCCCAAACAGAGCTGTTTGTTTGCAGCTCAGAACCTAGGTACTTCACTGTGAGGTTCTGTTCTTACTCATTTCCAGGAATCACACTGCATGATGAACCAGTTGATTGGGCTGCAGCAGGAGATCACGTTAGTCTCACTTTGACCGGCATGGATATCATCAAAATCAAGTGAGTCCAAATCTGAGTTTCAGTCTAAGCAACGGTTTGTTTTTAATGAAAACCTTGTAACAACTCCACTTTACAGTCAGCGGTTTACTTGAAGAATGATTTGGTTACCAGGATATTTAAAACCAAAGTGATGCATATCACCTGGCCTGCATGTACAAACGTTGGAAACATCTGCTGCATGTACAACGGCAGCCTCAGAAGAATACTGTTAGTGTTCATGATTAGTTCACCCTAATAATGGCAGAAGTGATTGTAAAAGCCTTTTGCTTATACTTCCCATTCTTGGAATCTTAAAACATACATCTTAATTGCTAAATGGAACTTCAGAGAATAATATTATATTTAGAATTTAGATAATGTAAAAGATTTACCAAGAATTCACCAAATTGTAAATCATTCATACAACAAAGCATGTCTAAACTGCTAGCACCTACAAGCCTTGTACCAGTAACTAAAAATGGCCAAACTATTTGTAGTGAATGATTCATTCAATATGTTTAGCCCCTTATTCTGTTTCTAAATGAGTGGGAAACAGATGCCAATTTTTCAAATAAATGAATTCATCCAGCCTTATTTTAATGAATGGTTTCTATAAACATATTTTGGACTACTCATTTCTAACAATGTTTTTGCCACAACTGTTGCCGTGAGTGTTGGCTATTTGTAAATTGCTATTCATGCAACATGGTTGGTAACATAGTTCATATTGCTTCTTTTCTGCCTCTGCGTCAGGCTGCCAGACTCACATGGATCTTTCCAGCTGGCAGACCAAACACTTCTAGCCTCTATATTTGTGCAAATTTATGCTTTGTTTATTAAAGGAAAGAAGGCAGTTATTTTGATTTCCTTCACTGCAGTGGTTGTATTCCTGTGAGAAGTTCTTGTTTGGTTGTTAAATGGAATTAGGTGGGATTTGTGCTGTGCAGGTTCTGTAGATGGTTTGTCTTGGGTGATGTACATTTTTGGGAAGTAGAGGTCCTTAAGTTTCAGGACTATTGAAATTGTTGGCATTTTGTTCTGTCCAATTCCTTTGGCATGGCTGCATTGCCCAGACCCTTTGACCAGAGTTGTTTTTATGGGTACAATTGATGTAATTGTGTGCGAGTAGCAAAGTGATGAACACACGGGATAGGGCATTGGTTTTCTTTCTGTATGTTACTGTGTTACTATAGATCTGGTTACTACTGAGTGGCACAGGGCAATGCTCACCTTATTTCCTTTTGCCCACAAAAACATGATTTCTTGATTTAACACTGCCAGTTCTTCTTAGTATATTCAATATACAGTAGACTCTCGATTATCCAGGATGATAGGGAAAAATTAATCCTGGTTAATAAAATCCTGGATAATCACCATCCATAGGAAACATGGGGAGGGAGGGTTGGTTCACCAGCCACCCTGAGCTGTGGGGAGGGGATGTTGGTTCACTGGCTGCCCTGTGCCCTGGTGGGGTTTTTTGTGTGTGTTTGGGGTGGCAACAAAGCCAGAGCCAGCCCTGCAAGTTACGTGTTTGTTTGTTTTTGACATCCTGGTTAATCCACATCTTGGTTACCCCAATCCTGGATAATTGAGAGTCTACTGTAGCTCTATTATGCAACTGAACATCGTGCTGATGAAAGTTGTGAGGTTTGACTATGCTTAAGATTGAAGCCCTCAAGCCACAGAACAGGTAAATAATAAGCAGCAGCACTGCAAATTTGCTCATCCCAAAATGTCTTGCAGAAAGATGACTTCTGGGTGACAGGCTAATTTATTCTCCTAAGTGTCCCTTCTCACCAAATAATGCCATTTAACAGTGGAGGCACTTGTCCATTTGGATCTTGCCATAATTCTTTGTGCTCACCCATAAAACCTCTTTTATATCCTGTAGTAATGCACTTGACTGGGTGCTTTAGTAGTGTGATGTTTTCTTTTCACATAGAGCATAATAATGTGTCACTTCTTTTATTTAGTGTTTACTTGAAAATATACTCCTTTACATTTTTCCAATATGCTGTTTCCAATATGCTGTCTTTTTCCTTCCTCTTGTAGTGTCGGCTGCATATTTTGTGGTCCTAAGGAACCCATTAAAGCCTGCACTCGTTTCAGAGCTCGAGTCCTCATCTTTAATATTGAAGTCCCCATTACTAAAGGATTCCCTGTAAGTCTTGAAATATTCTTCTCTTTGAATGTTCTGATTTTCTTTTTAGGTGGCTCAGTATTCTTGTTTTAAACTTAGGGAGAGAAAAAACTTAGTATACAAAATTGCAAAATCAGTGGCATTCTCTTGAAATTCCAGATTCTGGTTTAAAGAGGATGCAGAGTTACAGCTTTAGAGGCAGATACCTGTGCCTGCTGGTTTCTGATGTGATGATATGCCCTGTTCAGAGAATATGGGGGTTAAACCCACTGGTTTCAGCCATGTCTGTCAGCAATAAAACAATGTATGAGTGATTGTAAAAATGCACCTGGTTGTAAATTACCTAAAAATCTCAGAACCTGCTGCAGGACTGCACTGATGAGGTAGGATTCAAAAATGGATAGTAACTGAAAAATTTAAGAGGTAACAAAGAGTCCTGTGGCACCTTAAAGACTAACTAAAGTATTGAAGCATAAGCTTTCGTGGGCTAATACCCTCTTCGTCGGATGCAAGCAGACGAAGTGGGTATTAGCCCACGAAAGCTTATGCTTCAATACTTTAGTTAGTCTTTAAGGTGTCACAGGACTCTTTGTTACCTCTGCTATTCCAGACTAACACGGCTACCTCTCTGATTCTTGAAAAACTTAAGAGTGAATGAAGTATTTATTGTAATGTGTAAAATGCGTAAGAGAGATCTAGCAGTCATGTCCACAAAAATTCCATAAAGTCCAGGATGTGGCTCTCCAGGAGGTAAGCTCTGACTGAAAGAACAGTATTTATCTCTACATTGTAATATGAGGTGCACAGACACATCTGAGTTAGCTTGGATCTAGCTAGCTTGAGTAACAATAGCAGTGTTGCCATAGCAGGATGGGTTGTATAAGTTTGCCTGGGATCCTGGATATGTACTCGAGGCTATCCCTTGCTTCCACTGCTTCATTGCTGTTGTTACTTGAGCTAGTGCTACCTCAGGTATGTCTACATGTGCTGCAATTGTACCTCAAATTGCAGTGGAGACATACCCAGCAAAGGTTTGGGAACATGAGGTACAAGTACTTTGCTGAAGAGTGTCCATCACTAAAGCAAGGCATTTTATACTGATTCCAGCATGTTGTGCTACCATTGGACCAGTTCTTTATTTTGGCATGTGCATCAGACCTTCTTTTTCAGAAGTCAAACTTTAGACCTTGAGGATCTTTCAGGCTCTTAAAATGTGGGTAGGTATAAATGTAGAATTTTAAGATGTAAGTTACTCACTGAAAAAAGTAAACTATTGTTATTTTAGGTGCTTTTACACTATCAAACTGTAAGTGAACCTGCCACTATTAGACGATTAGTGAGTATCCTTCACAAGAGTACTGGCGAAGTCACAAAGAAAAAACCCAAGTAAGTATTTGTGAGGTGAACATTAATTACAATAGAAATTTGGCAGATTCAAATTGGTTAATATAAAACAAATTGGATCGTATTATTACCAAACATATTCTGTTTAAAGAGCAAGTAATAATATACTTACATATTATATAGTGCTTTTCATCTGTGGAGCTCATAGCACTTTATAAAGCAAAATTATCTTTATCCTCATTTTATAGATGCTAAGGCACAGAGAAGTGAATTGACTTGCCCAGTATCATACAACAGGTCATTAGCAGAGTCAGGAATAAAACATGGATTCCCTGGTTCCCACCTCAGGGCCCTGTTCACTAGATCCTGTTGCTGTAGTTTTACTTCCTGAAACAGGGTAGAGTCTGTAGTATGGCTTTGGACACTGGTTGATTAAAGCCATACTCTGGCTGACTTATTGTTACATGGCAGTGACATCACCAAATGGCCTATTTCCAGAGAATGCATGACTGGACCTTGCACTGAAAAGAAATGCAGAGGAAATCCCGAATCCCAGATAAAAACTTTGTGTTTTATTTCTAGAGAAGAGATGACATCAGTGCCCCTCAGTATTATGCACTCTTCTCTCTCATCTCACACTAATTTTTTTTTTTTTTTTGGGCTCTCACAAGCTAAGCAGACTTGGTTGGACGACCGCTAGGGGAAAGTGGAGGTGATGGTGATTCAGTAGAGGGCATTCATCTGTCTAAAGCAGTGTTAAATCAATGCCCCAGCTTGGTATTGTCATTCACATGAGACTTAAAATTGAGATCCTGCTGCTTGTGGCCATTGAAGATCACTTGGGTAATTACATTCTGCTTGATTGAATTTAAAAATCCAACCTGTAGTTTCAGTTGGACACAAGATTTTGGCCTAAGCTGTTGTGTGTTAGTACTGTGCACTGTTAAACAGTTGTCCCATGTTATTCCACATATGGAAGCATTTAATTGCTGTAACTCGGGGTTCTCAAACTGGGGGTCAGGACTCCACAGGGTTGCAAGATTATTACATTGAGCGGTCACAAGCTGTCAGCCTCCACCCTAAACCCTACTTTGTCTGTAGCATTTATAATGGTGTTAAATATATTTAAAAGTGTTTTTAATTTGTAAGGAGGGGTCACACTAAGAGGAGTGCTATGTGAAAGGGATCACCAGTACAGAAGTCTGAGAACCACTAACCTAGATGAAAAGTGCTATGTAAATGAAATATTAATTATTAACAGCAATTTAGAAAGACTGCACATCCAGCGCGTGGAAAAAATTATCTACAGCATGTGGCATTTAATAATAGTAGAGAAAGTTGTGAGAGCGCATTTTAAAAATTACATTTTATTTCAGAACATGAATAGATGAAGCAATATTTAAATAATCTGAAAGGAAAATGCACAGGGAGCTCCTAGTTCAGCTGGAGTTTGCAAAAATTCTCTAACTTGGATTGTCTGCTTTAAAAAGGGCAATTTTCACAAAGCTGAAAACAATTTGGCTAAATCAGTTGGGAGAAATAATTTAAACATGACTATCAACCAAACTATCTTTATTCAATAAGATCATAAGTTTGGTTGATAAAGATAATAATGTTGATGTAATATCTGTAGACTTCTGTAAGGCATTTGATTTGGTTCCATATGACATTTTGATTAAGAAACTAGATTGATACAAAATCAACATGGCATATATTAACTGGATTAAAGCATGGTTGACTGATAGGCCTCAAAATGTGATTATAAATGGGAAATTGTAATCAAACAGGTGTGTTTCTAATGGAATCCTACTGGAATTGGTTCGTAGCCCAACACTTTTTAACATTTTCATCAGTGACCTGGAAGAAAAGACAAAATCATCACTGATAAAGCTTGTGGATGACACCAAATTTGTGAGAGTGGTAAATAATGGAGAGCAGGTTACCGATCATATGTAATCTAATTGGCTTGGTAAACTGGGTGCAAGCAAACAATATTCATTTTAGTACAGCTGAATATACACTGATAATGTTTAGAAACAAAGAACGTGAGTCATACGTACAGGATATAAGTTCCTCTATCCTAGGAAGCCATGACTCTGAAAAAGTCTTGGGAGTTAGAGTGAGTAATCAGCTGAACATGAACTTCCATTGCAGTGCTGTGGCCCAAAAGGCTACTGCTATCCTTGGATGTATAAACAGAGGAATATTGAGTAGGACTAGGATGGTTGTATTACTGCTGTATTGAGCAGTAGTGTGACTGATGCTGAAATACTGTGTTCAGTTCTGCTATCCACAATTCAAGAAGGATGTTAATTAATTGTATAGGTTTCAGAGAAGAACCATGAGAATGATTAAAGAATTGGAAAACATGCCTTATAGTGATAAACTCAAGGCTCTTGATCTATTTTACTTAACAAAGTGAAGGTTAGGGGTGACTAAATCACAGACTGTAAGTCTACATGGGGAACAGAAATTTGATAATAGAAAGTTCTTCAGTCCAACCAACAAAGGCATAGCAAAGATCCAGTGGCTGGAAGTGGAAGCTAGACAAATTCAGACTAGAAATATGGCACAAATCTTTAACAGTAAGGGTAATTAACCATTGGAACAACTTTCTAAGGGGGATAGTGGATTCTCTGTCACTCAGCATTTTTAAATGAAGATTGGATGTTTTTCTAAAATATTCTCAAACAAGAATTAATTCAGGGAAGTCTTATGGTCTGTGTTAAACCTGAGGTCAGACTCAATTATCATAGTGGTCCCTGCTGTCCTGATAATATATTAATCTATTACTTTCAATTGACTTAGATTTTATATCTGCTGACAGATGTTTCACTATTATTTTGTAGACATATTGATAGATTTAAAAATTGGGTGTTTTAATATTTTATTTGCAGGGTCCTGACTAAAGGACAGAATGCTTTAATAGAACTACAAACACAAAGGCCTGTTGCCCTGGAATTATACAAAGATTTTAAAGAACTTGGAAGGTTTATGTTACGCTACAGCGGATCCACTATAGCTGCAGGAGTTGTCACAGAGGTACGATGCTTTTGTAACAGACTTTCTAAAATGTTGATTATGGAGAGGTGGCAGCTTGTCCATAATAAAGGTTTGCAGTCAGCTTCCATCACAAAACCCTGTTTTATCAGACCTATTTCTGTGGATTGGAAAATTAATTTGGCCTTAAAATTGCCAGATGTACTGTGAAAACAAAGGAGAACATTTCTGCAAAGTTTTGAGGAAAATTTGTCAAACTGTTTTATGAATTACAGGTCATTAAGTGAAAAGAACCACAATTTGACATTTTAAATGTCTATTCTTCATGAAGTGACAGAGTCCCATGGCACCTTAAAGACTAGACTTTAAGGTGCCACAAGTCTCTTTGTCACTTCTGCAAATCCAGACTAACATGGCTACCTCTCTGATTCTCTCTTCTTCATATCACTCCAACTAAAAAATGGCTTATTATCTCTTTAAAGTTTTCACATAGATAACTTCCCTGAAACCTTGTTCCCCTACTATGTTTAAAGAAAATAGGTTGCAATTAAGCAGCATTGTTAACTTTTGTTGTAAATAGCTTTGGGCTAAATCCTACTCCTACTGAATTTAAAGGGGTTGTACACCGAATCCTGCTCCCACTGATGGCTGTAGGCATTTTCTGCTGTTAACTTCAGAAGACGCAGGGTCAGGCACTGTGCACATGTGTAAAGGCTTTTTGCCTTCTGTTATCAGGATTGCATCTTTGAAAATATAAAGGTTCTTCTAAACTGACAGGTAAAGTCTTTTTTGAGGCCTGTGTTTTTGGATCTGTAGGACCTGAGTTCTAGTTCCAGTTGTGTTTAGCGTGTTATGGAAAGGTGGTGGTATCATCCCACTTGTATACAGAGGCCCATGGTTTAATAAGTTGTCAGTAACAGAGCCTGGATTAGAACTCTTATCCGTATGCTTAAAACAATTCCCCAGAGTTCGTGAGGCTTTGTGAACTGTTACAAAGGTGTCTTAACATACTTTCTTGTTACAGTTTACACAAGGCTCTGAACTAGGGCCCTGATCTTATAAATCACTTGCACACATTTAACTTTGCTACTGTGAGGAGTCCCACTGGGTGGGGTGAACAGACAGCAAATGTGAAAAATTGGGATGGGGGTGAGGGGCTAATAGGAGCCTATATAAGAAAAAGGCCCAAATATCAGGACAGTCCCTATAAAATCGGGACATCTGGTCACCCCTAGCTGGGGCCTAAATAAGCTTGTGGCTTGTTAGGCTCTTCTTTAAAAATAATTTTTTGTAGGAGTCAGTGTTGTTTCAAAGAATTTCAGAGAAAATTCAGACTATTGTCACTGAAAATGTATCGGTAAATTATCTACTAGAATGTATACATTATGTGTATGTTATGACCCTTTTGTGGTGGTCTCTTTTGTTTGCTGTAGTATTTTCATTTGTTTTGGTATTTTTATGAAATGACAACAAAACCTACAGCTTTTCTTCTTCTTTTTTTTAGATTAAAGAATGACAGTGGTGCTAAGACTTCCATGACCCAACCAAAATGCAATCAGCCATCTAAACCGCTTTCCGAATGCAGTTACTTCAGCTGAAGGAACTAAGTGCAATTAAATTTAAAAAAAAATCCACATTGGACGTTTAGTGAACTTTTTATCAGTCTCTGCGTACTGTGAAACAAAATGCCAACTGACATGGAAATGCTAATGTTGCACAATCTCATTTCAAAAGTTTCCATATTTCTCTGTGAAATTCACCCCACATTTGGAGCTTTATGGAATCTTAATTGGAAAGATGCATTAGAAGATAAGATTGTTCCATGATGATTCACCATCTTGCTACTTCCGGCCATAGACTGTTTACATTTTTTTCTTTGATTTGTTCATCGCTACACATCAATCCAGTAAAGTAACTTCATTGGTCTATTTAAGGTTTTAGATGAATGCATTTTCAGGGAAAAAAGAACTGTTTACTTCCGTTTCAGAGAATGGGATGTAGTGTCATCCACAAGATTATTTCCCCCATCCCAAAATTTATTTAAAGAAAAGAAAGTTTAATTTCATGTGTAGTGGAAGCTGTGCCAATGACTAATTTTATTTTTGATGTGTAAAAATATAATAAAGTAGCCTGGTTTGAGCATAATATGTTTTGCCTCCTTCAAACCATATTATTTAATTTAAACCCTTGCTAAATTCCATTAAACCGAGTATAATTTTGCAGGACAAAATGTTTCAATGTAAACATTATAAAATAAAACTAGAAACTGCGTACTTAGCACATGAGAGTATGTCTTCACTGCAGAGTTAGTCCAGGCTCTTATTTGCATATTGCATCAACCCCTCTCCCATCATCAGAAAAACCCACTGATCCGATTTTAGTGATGCTTTCAACACGAGCTTACTGTCCTGGGGTACAGGCGATAGCCCGAATGCTGTTTTCACTTGAGCTGGTAACCTGCTTATTTTGCAGTGAGTATGCATGCTAAACCACTCGAGTGCTGATAGTCCTTCAGTATCTTCCCACAATTCCCCCTACGTGCCCTGAAGGACAAGCAAGTTCACCCACTATTCACTGGGGCTCAGAGTGACTCAGCTTGCTGCATCACAAAGAGCCAAGGGATAGGATCCTAGAAGTCCTAGCAAGTGCAGGACACAGTAACTTGGTAGCACTTTGCAGTGTGACTGTTCCCACTCATGCTAGTCTGATCTGGGTGCCCAGACATGAATGCAATGACCTGGATTAACTCTGCGATGAAGACATACTCTGAGATGTGAAGAACACTGAAGACTGGGCTCATAATTCTATTCAAGTGATTGCCCAAAAATATTCCTGTAGGCATCTACCTGGGCTCATCTGTCCTTACTCTTCTCATACTGGTGGAAGTTACTTTGACTACAATCAACGCATAGACCCCATGCGTCTAGTTAAGTAGATCCCATGTGTCTAGTTAAGTATGTGCATACATATTTGCAGAATTGAGGCCTCAAGATGTGTCTTCACTGCACGTTTAAGGTAGGTAATTGGCACTTGTGTTAGCCAAGTCCAGATCTGAATGTCATCACTGTTCTTGCACTCAGCCTTATGTGTCTTAGGAGCTTATCCCATGGTTCTTTGTGGCGAGAGTCGCTAAGATTGTATCCCAGTCAATTGCATCAGTTGTGGGAGAACTTGTCTGTCCTTTGGGGGAACTGTGAGACGGGCACAGTAGTGCTATCAGCACTGGAATGATTTTGCCTGCATTCTCAGTGTGAAATGGGCAGGTTTCGGCTCAAGGTAAACCAAAGTTGATTCTAACCAGAGAGGCAATATTGATCTCAAGTTATGTAAATTTCTGGTCTATTACCCTCAAACTGAACACTTGTCTTTGTGAATTATACCGTTATACCAGTACCACCAATTACGGCTTCCAATAGATCTTTAGCACTGCATGTCCTTCAAGCTGCACTTAAACCATTATGGCAGCAGTCCTGAGGCTGACAAGATTCCAGAGCTTTCAGACTCCCAAACACTTGTGCTGAGCCACCTCAGTAGACTTACTTAAAACCAAGGTAACACCATTTATAGAGCTAAAATCCCAGGAAAGCTGAAGTGCTGGGAATGGAAAAAAGTATCCCCAAACTGAAAATTTCAGTCAGGTTCCTGACTTGTGCGTGAGGAAGCATATACATCAGAGCCTCTTTTCGCTTTAAAAACGCAAATTAACCCAAGTGATACAGCTGGCTAGTGCAAGGGACAGAAGTAAATAAATGGTGGAAAAGATGAAGGAAAGACATGCTACAATGTCGAGAACAGTGATTTTTTTATTTTAAAAGTACAGGTTCCACCACATTATTAGAGCATGTCTTAGAGTTCTGTATGTTTTGGGTTAGAACAGTGGTTTTCAAACTTTTTGAGCTGAGCCCCTCCACTTCCTCCCCTCCCTCCCCCACGGCTCCCTTTGAGTTACAATTTTTAGTTGCATTTCCCCAACCCAGGCAAAAATAGAAACAATACCTGTCCCCTCCCCTTTTGGGTTTTCAGGGTGGGGGAAGGCATGTAAGGTCTCTGGGGGGTGGAGCCAGCACTGGGCGCAGAGGCTGCTGGGAGCAAAAATCGGCATGGACACGGCGGTTGTTGACACTCACTGGCTTGGGTGGCTCACTGAGGTGAGTCAGGAGGTGGGGGTCCTTTTCTGAGCCCCTCCATGTGGGGCAGTGCGTTGCTGCTCCCTCACAAATGTTTCTCTGCGGCCCCCCAGTTTGAAAACCTCTGGCTTAGAAGATGATGGTAAAATATTTCCAGTGGCACTTGAGTCAAATATCTGGAATCTCTGAGCAAATTTCTAGCCTAACTTTAATGGGGCCAAGATTTTACCCCCATCTTTTCCCTGTCTGCTATTGAAATAGACTTGCAAAGCCCTAAAATAGATAGGTGAATCATGGCTCTCTGAGGGCATTGCTTGTGTGTTGTCTGTTTCCCAGTTCTTAAACGAACAATACCGGAAAATTTCCCAGATCTCTTTAGCTGGTAGCTTTAGGCTCTCCAGATTAATCTCCTTAGAAGTATCTAACAGTACTCTGTTTTAGGGATGTAGTTACAGAAAAATTCTAGGGATGAGCAATACCTCTCATTGTTTACAAAACTCTCTTTGCAAAATGTAAAGCCCAGTAGGAATTTCCAGTAGGAATTTCATTAAAAGCATAAGCTTTTGTGGGCTAAAGATGCATCCGATGAAGTGGGTATTAGCCCACGAAAGCTTATGCTTCAATACTTTAGTTAGTCTTTAAGGTGCCACAGGACTCTGTCACTTCTGCAATTCCAGACTAATACAGCTACCTCTCTGATTCTTGACTCCTTGTGATGTTTAGACTGAAAAAGAAGCTAGAAAATGTACTGGAGAGGAGCAATTTACTCCCTCCTTCTCCCCTCCCCCTCCCTGCTGTTTGTCCTGCACTGTTCTAGTCTTGGCTCTACATCTTTTTTGTCCTACCTTCAAGATTTTTTGTGGCTCCTGCCACCCTTCTTAAACTACACAGAATATTCTTGGTGAGCCATAGTTAAAACAACACTTTTTCTGCTCATTTGTTTCTGCTGGCACACAAGGGGTTATTCGTCGGGTTTCTCGCTCTCACACTGGAGGGGGAGAGCGAGAAAGAGAAGGGGTGGAGCTCAAGCTCCTAGTGTAACTAGATATGAGACCAGCAGTATAAGCTGACAGCTGAAAGTAATCACAGCTGCTGACAATGGCTGGCCCAAAGAGACTCTTAGTGTTGGAGAACTTCATAAATGGTAAATTTGTCCCTTGTTCCTCATACTTAGACTCCTATGATCCATCCACAGGAGACGTGTATTGCAGAGTACCAGACAGTGGGAAAGAAGAGGTGAGTACAGCAGTTTTACTAACAGAAGGCAAAGGAAAAATGAGAACATAAGTAACATCAGTAGAGTTGTTTGTGGGGTGGAAGGTGGAGAAATCGGGAAGAGGATTGTTCTAGTGATTGTTTATATTTAAATGAATAAGTTCTTAACATTACTACAAGGCCAGGTAATATTGCTCCTGGAACAATTCCTTTTTATCACACTGTTCACCATTAAAAGCTATGGACCAGGTCCTCGGTGTCAATCAGTGCAGCTTCAATTACTTCACTGGAGGTATGGCAATTACACCAGCAGAGGATGGAGTCTTGCAGAATGCAGGTTGAAGGTGACTGTCATATCAGGAGTTTGCAGATGATAACACTGGAGTAGGGGAAAAAGGAGCTGTCCTTCTCCCATCCATGAACAGCCCTGGGGACACTGTATCCAAATGAATATCTTCTCCCTTAATATCTTTAATTTCTACTACTCGTTCAAAGGACTTTGCACACCGGGGCTCTTTTCATGAAACAGGATCCAAAATCTCCCAGCCTTCCTGAGGTTTGATCTCTGCCAATGGAGGTTGAGCGTTTAGAACATTGATATTGCAGGCGAAAAGGTAGCAACTCACTTTAGTGCAGCTGCGTGAATGTGATTTCTGTCCAGTGCAGTCGCCTGTTCCAATCAACGAGAGCAGAAACGTGAGATTCCTTTTCGGCCCTGCAATTAATCTTTGCTGCATGTTTTGGGCCACATCAATTGTTAGGGCAGCAAGACACTCCTATTGGAAACTGTCATTTAGTTTATGGCGAAGTACTGCTTATAAGCGACAAAGTTAGAGGTGTGTACAACGTAATGCACTGGGTTCAGAGAGGGGACAGATGAACAGAAAGGAGTTATATTACACTCCAAGGGCTTTCAAAATGTTGACTAATAAGTGCTCAATATTGTTTCATTTTCAGAATAAGTGGTCTTATTATAAGACCTGTTACTGTACAGGAATGCCTTTCGCATATGTATCAATCCTGTTGATCTCATTTTCCTTTTTCAGCAGAAACCTTTAGCACCATAATTATGGTTGGGTAAATATTTGCAAGGTGCTGATAACTAATGGTTAAAATGTAACCAGGTTGGCTTTGCTAGAATCTGCTTAATGTAAAATCATGTCTTTCCAAAGCCTCTTTGTGCCTGAAGAATTGTTTCTTTCGTGCATAAGCACTACGTGGGTCCCCATTCTGTTTGTTCACATAAGTAGATGCACAAATAATTATAACAGTAACAGGGAGATTTGTGAGCATGCCAGAGAGTCCTAACAAAAAAAAGGTTACGGGGCTTCATAACAGACTAAATTCTAGATATCTAAGTGTAAGGTAATTCATATTTGAAGGAACACTAACTTCTTATTCCGTTTTCTGAGTCAGCTGCAGCATACGCCTTAGGAACTATACTTAGGCACCAATCAACTTAGGGAAGTATTCTACTTAGCCTGTGGACTGCTGAACAAAAGTGGGGATGTTCTACAAAGCTAGGAGGTAGAGAGGGTCTAGAGTCCTCCAATAGAAAATATTGAAATACCAGGTGCAGTTGCCTGCATTTCAGGAGAGAAATTCAGACATTTTAAAATGAAAATAAGTATCTGCTGTATTAGAATTCAGGACTGGGTCAGTGACCATGTGAGTCGGGCTATTCACATGCATACGGGTTTGCAGGATTGGGCCCATATTCACCACCAGACATGCACACACACATAAACATTCCAACAGCTAACATCAAACTTAACCCTACGAAGTAGTTTCTTTGTTTCTTAGTTTCTCCTGAGTAGGTTATTCCCCTCATTCACATACAGGAACACTGGTTCCCATGAACAGCTAGGTCTGGCAAAACCCCTTTATCCTAAAGGATCTTGTCTCCCTATAATTCCTGATGGAGAGAAACAAATTTACTTTACTTTGTGTACTTTGGCTAACATTTTAACATCCAGCTTTTTTTAAATTGTGCTTTCTCTCTGGTTTTTAGTCTCTCTTTTATGGAGGAGGAGGAGGGGGAAGTATGTATGAAAATAAACATAGGCTTATAATTACATTTTGATTAGACATTGTCTTTCTTGGCTCAATTGGTTTGTTGTTGTTTTTCCTCTTCTCTCTCTGATTCTTTCCCTCAGTCAACTTCAGTCTATTTTCTCTATAATTCTTTGCACCTTCCCTCTCACTATATTTCTACCTCCATAACTCTCCTTCCTTTTCTGCCTTTTTTTTGTTTTCTCCTTGGACATAATTTCCTTCTATTTCCTTCTCCCCCATTTCTCCTCCTTGCTCCCACATTTTCTTTTCTTTTCCTCAGGCTGTCTTCCCCTCTTAGCCTGGGGGGATCCCTCCATAGTGCTTGCACCCCATTCCTATCAAAATCTCCAAAATGTTCAGGGAGAGGGGACTTCCTGGCTGCTACTTGGGGCAATTAGTTCTGGATCAGGCAGCTTCTTCCTCTGAAGAGTTACTGCACTGAGGCATACAACATGATGTGGAAGTAGCAGCAGAAAGAGGAAGGAGAAGCAGCCACAGAGGCAGGATGGCATCTAGTGGCAGAAGGGTGGAAGAGTAGGTTATTTTTAAAAAGGAGTTGGGGGTTGGTCAATGCGGTCAAATGAATAGAGGGTCCTGAGCCCTGTGTTCTGTTCCTGGCTTAGCCAGTGACCTGTTGTGTAACTTCATGTAGGACACTATTTTTCCCAGCCTTTTGTCTCATTTATTTAAATAGTAAGTTCATCACTTCACCATAATGTGTGAAAAGGAAAAGCATGTTACAGGGACTTTGATGTGCGTGACATGTGCTGGATCCAGTCAGCAGCAGTAGTAATACACCATTAGAGTTCATAGACGATAATCTCCTAACATAGACTGCATTGCACCCAACTCAAGGCAATTCTATTTTGGACCTCAACATGACAGATAAAGATAAATTAATCTGATAAACTGGAAGTTAGTCATTACCTTGAGACCAGTGATACTGACCTGATTACATTCAGTATGGGCAAAGAGAGGGCAGTCCCCACCTGTGTCTGGTGCACACCCATTTAAAAAGGGACTGTAACGGGGTCACCACTCACCCCCGCGGCTCCTCCCGCTGGTCGTCTGGGGAATCAGCTCCTTCAGCGTCCAGAGCGCCCTCCGCAGGTTGATGCCCCGCTCCTTTGCTGGCCCCGTGTCCCTGCCGGACCCCGGTGCCCTCCAACTGTGGGTGCTGCACCCCTGCAGTACCCCCCTTTGGTGTGAGGGTCTCCCCTCCCCAGGGGAACCCTCCACCCCCTATCCCCACCTCGCCTCAGAGTGTGCCACTGTCAGTCACCACTTGCCCCGCTCACTGGGGCGGACTGCAGTATCATGGCTTCTCATCACAGGCAAGGAGGGTTGGCCTGCTGCTGCTATCTCCAGCCCTAGGCTGCTCCCTGCAACCCTGGTAGTTCTGGGTCGGACCTTGTATCAGGCCCGGAGGCCTGGGGCTCGTGGCTAGAGCCCACCCAGCTCCTTCTGCCCTGCCCCAGCTCTGCCCTAACCCAGGTACCTGGCTCAGCTCCTGCAGCTAGGCCTGTCTCCCTCTGAATGCAGAGGAGACTGTTTTTTCTCTGAGGCGCCTGCCTCCCAGCCCTTATATCCTGGCTGGGAGTGTTTGGGGCGTGGCCGCCCAGCTGGGCCTCATGCCCAATCAGGCACAGCCTGCTGGCTCCCAGCCTTAACCCCCTTCTGGGCTATTTCAAACCCCTTTTGGGGCTTTTCCAAGCCCCTTCCAGTAGGGGGCGGGTGGTCACCCCGCCACAGGGACAATTTCTTAAAGCCGAGGGAAATTGTATGGGAAGAAAAATATAGATAGAAAAATGTGAATGAATATTGGGAACTCTTTAAAAAGAGTTTATTAGATGGCCAAAAGTCATGAGTCCCCAATCAAGAAACGAAGCCCATTCTAGTTCAGTGGCAAAGTGAAGGCAGTAATTAGAATCTAAAAACACCCAATAACAAATGGATATAAGGAGAAACTGATAGCCGTCAATATAAATTAGAAGCTATGAAGTGTAAAAAATAGAAAAAGGAAGCTAAAGACACCAGGGAAGATTCCATGGCTGGCATTGCTAAGGACAATAAGGAATTTTCATATATACTATGGACAAATGAAATTCTATAGAAGGTAAACACTTATTGCTATGTGAAAACGCTGAAATTGTTAATGATTCAGAAATAATATTTTTGGTATTAGGAAAGAAGCAGGATATCATGTACTTGTATGGTGAGGATGATGAAGTACTTTATAGTCCATTAGTAACAAAGAAGGATATTAAAAACATCTGTTAGGGCTAAGCATTTTTAAATCCGCAGATCTAGATTAATTACCCCCCAAAAGGGCTATAAGAATTGGCTGACTAACTCTCTGGCCCACTGATTTTCATTTTTATTATATCTTGGCATACTGGAGAAATTCTCGAAGACTGGAAGAGTACTAATGTGCCAATATTCAAAAGGGGCGAGCAGGATAACCCAGTAACTAAATCCTGATATAAATCCCAGGCAAAATAATGCAAAAGCTGACGTGGGAATCAGTTGATAAAGAATTAAAGGATAGGTATATAACTGATACCATTTAACATGGTTTTATGGAAACTGGTCCTGTCAAGCTTTGGAAGGGAGATAAATTCTCTTGTTTGGGGGCATAGGTGAAGTTCCAAATGGTAGGATTAGCATGAAACTTTTCCTTTGGGCAGGTTATTCCATAACTGTATTGCTTGCACTTTCCTCAGAACCTTCTTTTCTTGGCTACTGCTGGAGACAGGATGGTGGAGTAGATGGCCCACAGGTCTAATCTGGTATGGCAACGCCCATGTTCCTAGGCAAATGCCAGGAAAATGGAAGGAATTTGTAGAAGTGCCACTGCAATAATTAATCAGATGAGAGGGACTGACATACAGGAAAGATTTTAAATAACTAAATATGTTTCATTTGTTTAAATGACTGGGACGAAAGGTAAAGGGAAATAACTGTCACAAAAAAATGGCAGGCTGTAAGCATCAAGAAGTGATTTAAAAAAAGGAGTATAACCAGAAGAAAGAAGAGAGTTAAATTTTAGGCAGAGTATCAAGAAAAAAATACTCTCTTTATAACGTTGGTTAGATTGTGGGTTTTCTCTTGAGAAGATTGAAGAATGCCAACTGGACACACTGCCTGAGACTATAATGTAAGGAAACAACAGTCTTCTCAAGGACAAAATGACTCAAAAGATCTTTAGTCTCTCAAATGTCAACGGTCTCTATTGATTGTTTTCCCCACATGAAGCACTGTTGAAGTTTGCCATCTCTGCTTTATTCTTTCAGGTGGAAGCCGCAGTCACAGCTGCCAGAGATGCCTTTCTAGGCTGGTCCTCCAAAAGCCCTCAAGAAAGATCTCAGATCATGAACAAGTTAGCGGACCTGATCGAGCATGACCTGGAGGCATTTGCACAAGCAGAATCAAAAGATCAAGGTAAAGGCAGAATTTGTCCATGTGTTTGGCTGTCTGTCCCCAAATGAGCTTATAGAGAAGGAGAGTCTTGTTAAATATCAGGACTGAGTCACAATGGCCAGGTCCCATTGCTGACTATAATGCAGGCTGTCTGATTGGGTCAGTTAGAGCCAAATTTGTAAAGTTGCCACAAATTTTGTGTGCCTGACAAGATAGTCCTTGGGTTTGATATTCAGAGGTGCTATGTTCTAAAATTGGACACTCAATACTAGAGGCTGGTTTTGAAAATGTGGGCCTCTTAACTCCTCCAAGCCTTTGTTTCCTTCTCTACAAAATAAGGATGGCAATACCTGAAGCACAGAGGGTCTGAGGCTAAATTTAATCGATATTCATAAAGCACTTTGTGGTCTTCAGACACAGGATGCCGCTGAAAAGCAACGCATTACCAGCCCTATAGATGTACTATAAAATCATCTATCTAATCTACAGGGGGTAGTGGTGACTAGAGGCCCCAGACAAGAAGCCAAGACCCCATTGTGCCAGGCACAATGTGTGCACACTCACAACAAAAACATAGTTTCTGCCTCCAAAAGGCTTATTGTCTAAATGGCTGTTTACACTATAATTTGTACTTACGCTATTCATGATGCTTTCCAGACATCTAATTACTTCACCATTTATCATCACCAACAAAGTTCTTCCCTAGGTAGTGGATAGGAGTTTTAGTTCAGGGCTCCAGCTTGATTTGGAAGCTCTTAGGGCTGATGCTTGTCTTCCTGCGTGTGTAAAGCAGTATGCCCACTTATGGCATTATATAACTATGTTGGGTTTCCCCCTAGGATAAAGTGCATGATAATGACGCAACGATATTCTTGTTATTTTTCACTTTCAGGAAAAACAATTACATTTGCTAGAACAGTGGACATCCCCCGGGCAGCATACAACTTCCGGTTCTTTGCCTCTTCTGTCCTTCACCATACCACAGAATGCACTCAGATGGACCACATGGACTGTATGCATTACACTGTGAGAACTCCAGTAGGCATTGGTGGGTATTCTCAAAGGACAAATGCTGAAAAGCTTGTCAGAATGTCTGCCAAGAGAGGGGGGGAAATTAGAAAAAGGGGGGCCTTGAACTTTGCTGCTTATTTTTTTAACTTTAGGAAGCATTCACTAGGACAGGGGGAGAAAGGATTTTCATAAAGTTAATGTTCACTACTTCTAGATCCCATGCTAAGCTTGGACACTCCACTGTGAACTCTGGCACCTGCATACCGCAAAATCAGTGAACAATTACAATATTTATCCTAAAAAGTTCCCTCTTCCCACAGTAGTTCCCTCTTCCCATCCTCAAAATCTCCTCTGTATTTATCATATGTCTGGAAGTATGTACATGTGGTATATAGACACACACTGTCTGGATGGGTGGGATTTTCAAAAGCACTCAGAATTGACTTCATTCTGCTCTTGTTGATGCCAAAGGACAAAGCTCACATTGACTTGAGTGGGAGCAGAGCTATGTCATGGGTGAGCACTTTTTAATGCTTGCATATTTTTGCATCTGTTATTTTTGGAAAGCTAGCCACAAGATGGCACTGTCAGGTCAGAGAAAGTATGAATAGGTGTGTTGTTTTAGAGCTATGTGAATAATGGTGCAAATATTTTTATACCAGTTTGATTATTTAATGCATTTGTTTTAACACACTTGACCTGTTTAGTTCTCTTCCCACAAGCAATTGAGAATCTGAGTCTTATTGACCAAAAATGGTCAGAGTCATCAAAATTTAAATTTATTACACATGCTTGTGTTGGAACTCCGTTCACTCTCATTCAATCATAAGAACGGCCATACGGGGTCAGACCAAAAATCCATCTAACCCAGTATCGTGTCTTCCTACAGTGGCTAATACCCGGTGTCCCCAAAGGGAATGAACAGAACATGTAATCATCAAGTGATCCATCCCCTGTCGCCCCTTCCCAGCTTCTGGAAAACAGAGGCTAGGGACATCTGCCCATCCTGGTAATAGCCACTGATGGACCTATCTAGCAACAAGGAGAATCATATGACCAATCACAGCTAAGCATCACAGCTTCATTTTGTCCTTTTCTTTTTTTCCTTTGTAGCTGGTTTAATAAGTCCTTGGAATTTGCCACTTTACTTGCTGACCTGGAAAATAGCCCCAGCCATTGCATCTGGAAACACTGTAATCGCCAAGCCCAGTGAGATGACATCTGTCACTGCTTGGATGATGTGCAAACTTCTGGGTAAAGCAGGTAATTTGGAAATGCCTTTGACACAGGGATCCCTGCTGTCTGTTGTTTCCTTTGTTGCAGAAGTTGGAAGGTGCACAGTGAATGAGGCAAGGGATTGTGGGAGGAGAAAGGATAGTCACAGGGGTAAGGCAGTTGACTTCTTATAACTTGTCCCAATGGCGCCGTTTTTTACAGCACCAGCAAAAGGCACATTTCTGACATCAAAGGGACTTCCCTGCCAAATTTCAAGTCCCTCTCCTCAAGTAGGTAGGCACTAGAACTTCCCGAGAACATGGTTGCAGGAATATCTTTAACATGGGCAAAACAATAATTATTTTCTTAAATTAATCATCAGAAATGGCTGAACCGTTGAACTGTTCACTGAAACGTAAAAAAAACCCCAAAAACAGAAAAAAGAAAGAAAAGTGTATCAGGCTATAGCAGATACCCAACATGGAAAATTTCAAACCTAATGGGGAAAGTTCAGCATAAGTTATATCCCACTGAAAACTGGGACTTATAATGGGAGGTGTCAGGCAACCTTAACTATTGGCAAGGCTACCAGTTCCACCTGTAGTAATACAAGAACAGAGCTTAAAACCCAATAGCTTTTTCTCCGATTTTGCTCAACCTCTCTTAAAGTCAAGGGCACCCTCATTGATGTAGTGCTATTAGTAGTTTGCTGGCTTCCGAGGGGAATGCAAAATTAACCTAACTACCCTCAAAGTAAAGGACATGAGTGTTTTCTGTGTTTGTTCCTATGAGGAATCCCACCGGGGGTGGTGAACATTGTGTTTGGAACTGGCCCCAAAGCGGGGGAAGCTATTGTGTCCCATCCTGACGTGCCATTGATCTCCTTCACTGGAAGCACGCTCACGGCCCAGCACATCAGGGAGAGGAGTGCCCCCCACTGCAAGAAACTCTCTCTGGAACTGGGAGGCAAGAACCCTGCCATCATCTTTGAGGATGCTAATCTGGACCAATGCATCCCTACCACTGTGAGATCCAGCTTTGCAAATCAGGTAACCGGAGATGCTCCTCTCTTCAATTTGTTACATATTAAGTGTGTAAACAGCAATTATGTGTGCGTGCCTTTGTGCTTGTCTGACTCTTAAATAGTCAACGATATTTTGTTAGGATTCCATAAGATTAGCAGAATGTAAGTAGAAACTTATGCAGTTGATGTTTCCATGATCTTAGCATCAGAGAAGCAATGATAGTAAATAATTTGATCTTCTACATCTTTCATTCAAATATCTCAACACACTTTACAGTCCCCCCAGAAAGTAGATAAGTTATTTATCTAGGTGGAAACAACTGAGAGGTCAGATGACTTCCCCAGAATCAAATGAGTTTATACAAGAAACAAGAATAAAACCCAGGAATTCCAGTCCCCTGATCAAACTACTAGATGCTCCCATTCTTTGTCAACATCTTCAGCAATGATCAGCACGCCTTTGGAAATCATTCTAGTGAGTATGAAGATAACTTGGCAAGTCAGGGATGGAAGAAAGCATTTCCAGGATGTCGGGAAGTGACCATTCAGACATGGAAAGTAATGTTTGTGTGAAAAGTGATGGGGAAGATAAATAACCAAGACTTAATAATAAACTCAACAGTCAAGATGTCTACATTCATTACTGAGTGGCCGCGTGATTTTATTATTGTCCCTGTCTCCTCTTTCTCCCCTTCTTCCCTCCAGTCTGTTTAGGACTCTCAATTTTGAGTGTCTTTAAATTTAGTTTGTGCTCTTTGTGGCGTAGGGACTGTCTTTACACGTTTTGTGAGGGGCCTAGCATATTTCTGGGTACTCAGAAGTAACAATATTGCAATAATTGACAGTATCTTTGTTTCTCTCCTCGTGTTTGCTAGGGTGAAATCTGTCTTTGCACCAGCAGGATCTTTGTTCAGAGGAGCATTTATAATGAGTTTTTGAAGAGGTTTGTAGAAGAAGCCAGAAAGTGGAAGGTTGGGAGCCCCTCAGATCCCACCACCAGTATGGGGGCACTGATAAGTAAAGAACATTTAGAAAAGGTAACTGCGGAGGAAATCCTGCCTGAACTGTAGTCAGATTTTAGAGATCCAGAAAAGATGACTTGTCCATGACTGGGGTGAGGACCATGCCATCTTCTGTGTTAGTACTATGCCAGTCACACTGTCATTTCCCCATACACGATCATTAAAAAGTGTCTGATGATGAAGGTGTCTGCTGCGTATGGGTTAGGTTCACATCATTGCCCCGGGAAAAATAAAGTCTGTGAGCAAATAATTTTAAACTAAACGATCAAGCTGTTATTGTGAAAGTACTTAAATGGATCTGACAGTAACAAATCAGGCAACTTTTTCATTGACTTAAGTGTTGGGCCTACTGTGATGACTTATTTGCCTCATAAAACAAGGTGCATTTAGATTGCCATGTATCTGATTTATAATGCAACTACGAGGAATGCAAAAGCACAGTTTATCTGGGACAGTGAGTGGCTTTGGGGGAGTTGGTGATGGTATATACATGGAGACTTGTAGTCCACAAGTTCCAGGAATTCCACTTAGGCCATATGTGGCTGAGAGTAGTTGGGTGGTTGATGTGAAATGAGTATAATGGCCTCAGTCGGTGTTTTGGAGATCACGTGTCCATATCCTAAAACCCGCTGATGCAAATGGCATGAGCTGGTAACATGCTGACAATCTCGCACGGAAGAGAAGGTTCAAATAGGCAGAGAGACTGATCTCTTCCTCTGGGCCCTTGTGATGGGCCCTCTAGGTCAGTGATGAGACATATTGGTGGATTACCTACAGTGTCGCTGCCTATGCTGTACCTGATCTGTGGCTACATGGAGGACTTGAATCTCAGGGAATCTCTGTGGGCACCTTTAGGGGCTTTTTTCACACAGAGCATTTAAAAGAAAGGAGTGGAAAAAACTCAGTGATTTATCTGTGCAATTCCTAGAATGGGAGAAAGCACCCAGTAGTTTCAAAGCTGTAGATCACAGGTGGCCAACCTGTGGCTCTGGAGCCACATGCGGCTCTTCAGAAGTTAATATGCGGCTCCATGTGTAGGCACCGACTCTGGGGCTGGAGCTACAGGCACCAGCTTTCCAATGTACCAGGAGGTGCTCACTGCTCAACCCCTGGCTCTGCCACAGACCCTGCCCCGACTCCATCCCTTCCCACCCCATCCCCTGAGCCTGCACTGACCGCACTCTCCACGAGGTCCTCCTGCATGCCATGAAACAGCTGATTGGGAGGTGTGGGGATTGAGCAGGAAGCGCTGATCACCAGGGCTGCTGGTGGGTGGGTGGGAGGTGCTGGGGGGAGGAGGGGAGAGCTGATGGGAGGCTGCTGACATATTACTGTGGCTCTTTGGCAATGTACATTGGTGAATTCTGGCTTCTTCTCAGGCTCACATTGGCCACCCTTGTTGTAGATAGAACAAGATCAATAGCCTGACCTGTACACTCAAGATAGCATATGAGAGCAGCAACCACATAAATTGTTGTAATGGTTTATTGATAGTGTTTTCTGTTGTACTTATCACTGTAGCAGCTGAGTGCTGTGACAACATATAGTGAGCTTCCTTGTATGGTAGGAAAATGCTCCCATGTAACACATGGGGAAACTGAGGCAAAAAGAGGTGTGGTGTCATAGAGGAAGTCTGTGACACACCAGGGATAGGAGCCAGGTCTTCTGTGTTTTAATAAGGTGACTATCATTTCACCCCTTCAAAACATATTTAGAGGAAGGAACATATTAATGTTTTGGCTAGCAGGTTAATGAGAGAAAGGGAACAGCTTACTTACAGGGAAATATGCTCTGACTCCTTTTTACATATACTGGGCTGGAAAACCTAGGGAATGAGACCCTGTCATTGGCAGGCGGAAAATGCCAACATGGATCAGTGGGAAATTCTCCTAGATTCCCTGTTGTTTTATCCATATTGAAAATGTGAACTTCACAGCGTTTTCAGTCTCCCACACTGACGTTTTGCCCTCCCCCACCCAGGTAAAGAATTATGTGAAGAAGGCTCGAGCTGAAGGGGCTAGAATTCTTTGTGGAGAAGGAGTAGATTCTTTGGCTCTTCCAACCGGAAATCAGAATGGCTATTTCATGCTGCCTACGATCATTGCTGAAGTCCAGGATGAATCCTGCTGCATGCAAGAAGAGATCTTTGGTCCAGTGACGTGTGTGGTACTGTTTGATACAGAAGAGGAAGTGATTAAAAGAGCCAACGGTGTTAAGTATGGTCTGGCGGCCACGATATGGTCAAGCAATGTGGGCCGTGTTCATCGTGTGGCGAAGAGACTGCAAGCTGGCCTGGTGTGGACCAACTGCTGGCTAGTCAGGGAACTAAACTTGCCATTTGGTGGGATGAAAGCCTCGGGGATAGGCAGGGAGGGAGCAAAGGAGTCTTATGATTTTTTCACTGAGGTCAAAACTATTACAATAAAACACTGACATTTGCCCATTAAGTATTTTATGGCAAAATAAACAGCCAGCATTTGTGTGTACAAGCGTCTCTGGGATATACCAAGAGATCATGGCCTGTTGATAATTAATTTTTTATAGAAATCCATTAGTTGATAAATACCCAACTCAAGCTAAAGATGCTCAGCCCCACACCTGGCAGCAGCAGATAAAGTAGAGTCTGTAGCATACCCAAGCCACAAATCTGATTTGCAGGGCTCAAAGAGTCTTGAGGATCCCAAAGTTAATTCACCATCTCTTTCTCAAGCGGTCTAGTAAAAGGTATTACCTCACACATCTTCTCTCACTCGTATCTTGGGACCTAAATGGCTGCAACAACACTGCAAATAAATGTCCCCCCAAAAGGCTGATTAGAGACAGGGTGATAAATAATGTTGATTGTGGTCACCAAATCACCTTGAATGACAAAGACACAAGCGAGTTATGATGTTATATTCTAACAGGAATAAACATATTTCCTCTCTAAATGGGTAATTCCCATGAACAATACGTTTTGCACTTTGATTGCATCTTCAGACTAGTACTAATGAAGTTTCACACTTAAATCCCCAAGGCAGTGCTCCTAATCTGTTTAGTTGTTCTAAACTCTAGAGCCAGGATATGCCTGTAAGGCACAAATAACGCAAACATATTTTTATCATAACTCTTTTTTAAAGTATGTAGCTGTATCCTACTATAATGGTTATTTTGATGTTATAACCTTTCATCATGTAGATTGCTCTTATGCTGGTATTTTTCACATTTTTAAAAGTAATTTGGCTGGCAGAACATAGTCCTAGATATACCCATTGATAAAGGCTGGATGTGACTGACGCCTTTTAGCAGGACTGTTTGAAATATTTGTTACAAAATTTTAAAGAACAGCTACTTAAAATTAATCAATTTTTCATTTTGTGAAAATGGTCCATCTTGAAAATCTTTCCCATTGGTGAAAATGGACTCGAAGTTGGGCACAATTTCTCTCCAACCCCAAGTAAGTGCGAGTGGACACAGAGCGGTTATTTGTGGTGTTTTCTTCACTCAGTTGACGTTGCATGGTGGTCTTTCAGATTCCATCGCCATTTTGACTAATTTCCTCATGAATTAATCTCAGGACAAATTTTTTTGTGAGGAAAGAAGGAGATATTCCCCCTAGACACATACAGGTGTTGAGTAACCAGAGACTGACCATATGGGGAAGTGGCAAATTATTGCTCCTCTGCCCTGACCAGGGAAAACACGAGGGAAAGGATTCAGGGTTGTCTAAGAGAAGAGGCTTTTTTCAGGGCCCGTTGGGAAGAGGGGTAAGGAGTTGGGAGGGACAGCCAAGGTGTATCTGGTAGCAGTAACTGAAGTAATGTTTGGAGAAGTGTTCAGACTTTGAATACTAATTCATAATTTACTCTGAACCTTCTGAGGTTCCCACATGAGTAGTTTGATATTTTTTCATAGTGTTACAGCTGGATTACTTTGCACACTCTGAAATGTATGTTTTCTAAGGAGGATGTTACTTCATGTAGCTTGGCTATGCTAATACAGGGATTTACATCCTTTTTCTTTTAAAATTCAAAGGGTCCAAAGGCTGCTCTAAATTGCCCCGTCCCTGTGTATGCCCCCTTTGGAGAAGGGAGATGCAGGGTATAATTGGCTACTTCATGGTTCCTTTGTATTTTTTTCATGGTGTCACAGGCCCGAAGTTAGCATGGACCAAAGATGTGGCCCTTCTCAGGTTGTAAAAAGGCTTTCATTCCAGTGGGCTGCTTTGTCTGGTGTGTTTGCAGTTTGTGACCATATGGTGGCAGCAGAGTACGTGGTTCATTTGTTCTCCTTTTCTGTTGCTGACCAGGCCACCAGAAAAATTAATAATGAAAAGAGGTTTGCGGGTGATATCCTGAACTCTTCAGACACCCTGTTTTGCGGAACCAAGTATTCCAAGGCTGTGAAACCATTTAATCTGAGGGCAGATACCCTCAATAGTGGGGCCTGGCACATCACATAGAAAGCTAGTTTGAAGTATCGCCTCCATCTTGCCTGGGTGCAGCTTTGGTGAGCTGCTTTCCCCCCAGGTGTGGATTTTGGCTGAGCATTGAGCAAGCTGGAGAATAATGCTGTTTATGTGTGATGTAAAGAAAGTATCTGAGTGTTATCTGTGCTGCTTGTCATTCAGCCAATGATGTCTGGGTGGTACTTCCTCTCTGCCCCCCAGGAGGGCTGACCTGGGCCCACCATTCCCCGGCCCCTGAATGTTCCTCTGCACCACCCTAGGGGGGGCACCCCATAGTTTGGGGGACGTAGCTGTACTCAGGAAGTAGTTTTAGTGTTCATTTATTCTTCTATTGCTTGCCCTCTTGGGAGAGTAGAGTTTCCTATGTGTGTGTGCTGGAATTCAGCAGGGCCCAGGAGTTGCTGGGATAGACCATGGTGGTTGGTTTCTTTTTGCCTGGTAATGAGGAGAATTTTTATTTCTGCCTGGGGCTGGGTTGCAATTCTTGTGTCTCTACTGTTCACCTCCAGCCTCAGATGGCAGTTAGCAATATGGGCAGCTGTGTGGGGGTCTGATGATGACCTGTAAAGAGGAGAGTGCAGGCAGGAGGCTGGCCTGCTGTAACCAAGTGCTATTTACATGGAGAGTGAAGTCTCCCAATTTACTAAGTCATGTGAACTTCATTTCCACGTCAAACAGATCTCTCTCCGTTCCTCTGGGCCAAGTTCAGGGTCTAGAAATGTATAGAAAAGTACAATGCTTGGATTAATCTTGCCTCTGAATTCAGATTACGTGGATGCACTCAAAAGATTTTCTTCGGGATGAGCTTTTCCTTTGTTTGAGCCTGCCAGAGAATAGAATGGCGACTCCGTCTCCAGATTTTCCTCCCTGGATTAACTGTGGTTAATAAAATATCCTGAAGGACAAGGTGAGCTAACACCAGGCTTGAAGCATCACTCTGCCAGGTTTCTGGGAGGCTGTCTGGGCTGGGTGGCTCTTTGAATTTTCGATCCCTGTGGGGAAGTTTTATTACAAGCTGTCCTGACTGGAAAGAGAAATCATGTGAATGTTATGAGGATTTAATTGCTTTTATGTAAGTCCTGAAGTTTCTCCATCTGTTAATTCTTACAGATGGCCTAAGTAGAGCTCTACTTAACACCCAGAGATTATCTCACTAGGGTGAGATGATTCCTACACCTAGATACATAGCTGTGTATGCACCATGCTGTACAATGGTTAATTAGGGCTTTTTTGTTCTTCATCAGGGCTTTTCTTAATGTGTTTAGATCTGTACCCACTTGAACCTGCTGTGTTAGTGGTCATACGGTGCTTGAAGAAACAGGTTTTCTTGTATATACTGTTGGCAGGAGTGTGAAGGGAGACAGGAGACATTTCAAATTGTGTTACATCCCTGCCCCTAGTCTTCTCAGCTTTGACAAAGGCCAGTCCTTTTGCTTGTCTCCTAACTATGAAAATGGGATCCAACCCCTGCCCCTACCAGACATTTCCCATCTAATGGTAGGTATGGAATACAATGGCAGGGATATGGAGTCAGAATTAAGGTTGTTTGTGGAATCTTAAGCATGGATTTCTAGGCTTTCAATGCCAGACTTTAAAATTCCTCTGGATGCAGAGCTAAGCCCCACACCTGTGAGGCCAAGGCCTGAGACTTTCTTCTTCCAGTAGAGAAGTATAGATGCTGGAGTCCTGAGGGACTCAGATGACCTTATACCTGCACAGGACTGGCCTCCAAATACAAATGAATTAGTCTGTACTAGACATGTGAGGTTTTTGCTGAAAACCTACAAAGCCTGTAGTGAATAAAGTTTCACATGTCCACAGTGCTTGCCTTTGATATCGTCACTCACTTGGTACACAGCTAAGCATCTGAAAGGGATTCATGGTGTTATCCTGTAGGGGGATTGGCTGCATTTCCTTAAAGATACTCTTAGGCAGTTGTTCTAACGGAAGAAAAATGCAACAGATTTGGGGCCAGTTACTAACCCCTTCACTCATGCTCATTGAGAATTTCAGTGAGACCACTTGTGGAATAAGGTCAGACTCAGCATAAATCAGAGTATCAGAATCTGTTCAAGAATGTTTTTAAGCCAAGCCTCTTTTGAAAATATCAAGTCAAAAGACATTTAACTCCTCTCTTCCACCCTCTCCCTCCCCCCCCCCTCCCCCCCATCATGTCACCAAATTCCTTGTGCAGTTGGTCTCCCACTTTTGCAAAACATTATTTTCTGGCAAGAGACAAGCCATGAACAATGTCAAGTAGCTAAGATCAGTTCCAAGAAGTTAGTGTACTTGATAATGAACCCTTTAATGGAATGATCTTTACCTCTGCAGTTGATACCATAATTGAAATGTATGGGAGTTGACGTTTTTAGTAAAAAAAAATAAATAAATAAATAAAAAAATCTTCCTCTGTCTCCCTGCTTTCTCCCAGTTGTTCCAGGTTTTGAAGTGTAACCTTTTAAAATCTCCAATGATATGTTTCCTTACAACCTTTCCAAAAATATCAATGTTTTCTACCACTTGGGAGAACTACCACAGAAGATCCTAGGGTATATTTGAGTACCAGAGATGCCATCTAGCTTTCATGTTGTTCTCTATCCAGCCACCCCGACTGTCTGTTACCTGACAGAGGAAATAGATGTTCCTTTTGGGTAACAGACATTAGATTTCTTCACCATCTTTAGTTGTGACTCAACATCATTTTCACCAGTTGCTGAGGTGTCTCCTTTACATAAAATATCTCTGAATAAGTCGAGTACCAAAGAAGCAGAATTTCAGAGTTCAGTGAAAGGTAAGGTGAGAAAGCATTGTCCAGTGGTTAGAGTTCTTGCCTCTGACTTGAGACCTTGGTTCAGTCCTCTGCTCTGCCACAGACTTCCTGTGTACCCTGGAAGTCTTTCCTGGGGGAAGTCATTTAGCCTCTCTGTGCCTCAGTTCCCATCTGTCTAATAAGGATCATATCACTGCTCTACCTCACAGTGATGGTTGTTATGACAAATACATTAAAAGTTGTGAGGTGCTCAGTACCAGAGCTAGGTAATTCTCTCAATACTTGTACATGTGGGACTCTCAAGTACTGTAATGCTAATGTCAGATTCCAAAGAAGCATACAGAAGTTCTAGGTAATTATAGAGAAGTTCTAGGTAATCATCATGGAGACCTAAGAAGACAGATATATTCAGAAAGTACTAAACATGTCCAGTTTAATTCTCAGTGTCTGAATTAATAGAGAAAAGACAAAACCACCATTTTAATCATTCATTTTCCTCCTCTTTTGGGAGCAGCACCAGTTGAAGCAAGGGTTTACTCAATATTACAGCAAGAGTTCTTTTTTCTGTAGATTGAACTGCTTCAATACAAGAGCGAGGCAAAAATCCCTCTGGCTGATGGTGGAAAAAAATAACATTTTCTTGGAGTTGTGAAAAAATCATTGTCTCTTGAATGAATTGTCCATTTTTAAAATGGAAGACAAGAAACTATGTATGTGGTCACTTGGCCTGAAGAGGATTAATTGTTTGCCTACTGAAAATTCATGGGAAGGAATGTCACAGCATTTTCTGAAGGAAAATGATAAAAATCAATTGTGGATTCGCTTTTAGGAGCTGGTGCTAAAATAGCCTTGTTTTCATGTGATCACTGGGACTAGATAATTTTGCCCATGTTTAATCACTACATATCAGTCTCTCTGCCTCTCCCCTTGCCGCCAACAAGAGACTGGAGCTAGCGTGCTATGCACGGTACACAGAGTAGCAATGATAACATAGCTATGGAAATTTGATTAGGAAACTATCCTTCCCGTCCTGCAGTGTTCTCAGAATAGTACTAGGTTACTTCAGAGCAGAAACAGTTCTTCTGTAGTTCATAATTATATTCTTACAGTTAATCATTTTTTTCAGAGCTGACAGCTTTTCCCTCTTCACATGCACTGTGGGAAGAGTCTGCTATCCCGGAGGGTCAAGTGTATCTTTGGCCATCTCTGAGTCATATTGCATGTGATGGCACTTGGGTGTACTTCAGTAATGACACGCACAAAAGCCTGCTCCCAATCAACAAGGAGTTTGTGACCATATGTTGCTGAAAATGTTTTTTTAGTTGACTCTGGGGTTGCTTGCAGGCCATTTCTTTCACTGGGCAATGTTCACATAATCCCTCCTTTCCATTAACAAAAATTAAAATATGTATCATAATGCTGTAGTAAACATACCTTCCCCAAAGCCTGGATCGTGGAAATGTGAAAACCGCATAGACAATACCTTCATCCAAGTAGTCCAAAAGGTTTTATCAATAATTACTTAAACCTCTGGATTAATGATAGGTGAGTATTAATAGGTATATAGGTATTACATTATAGGTGGGTAAACTGAGGCATTAATCTGTATGTCTGCAATGAGAAATTTAAAGGCCTGAGTCTTTCCCCTTGGCTGATGCCTTATCTCCTAGCCAGGTTTCTCTCTGCCACTTGAAAAAACAAAACAGCTTCAAATAGGAATGTTTGTTTTATTCATGTTTGCAGTGTTGTAGCTGTGTTGAGCCCAGGATATTAGAGAGACAAGCTGAGTGAGGCAATATCTTTTATTGGATCAGCTTCTGCTGGTGAGAGACCAGCTTTTGAGCTACACAGAGCTATATGTTTGCACAAGGCTTAGCACAATGGAGTGCCAACTTGGTTGGCTTCCAGGCACTGCCATCGTGTAAATGTTAAAGAACTCAACGAAGAAGATATTTACTATTAAGTTCAGGTGCTAGATGAACTCATGGATGTAAAAACATGGAGCCAGATTCTCAGCTTGTGTAAACTGGGTGAGCTACATTTGCTCAGCTAAGAATCTGACCCAGGTCTTTTTTCTAGACTTCTATGATGGGACCCTTCCTGTATCTATTCAATGTTACTTTCACAGTTGGGGCTAGAGGTAGGTGAAAAAGAATAAAAATGTGTCTTGACTATTCAGTGAAATAGTGTGCTCCAGCTAGAAACCTGTTTCTTTGTTTGCTTTCAGTTAAATGATAGGCTTACTTTGCTTTTTCTCTTGGTCCAAGACACAATTCACTTATTCAGATGCTCCTCACACATGGAAAATGTGCATTTCCAACCGCACCGTTTCTGCGGTTTTGCTGAAATATTAGTGTATGGCATTTTGGCAGCAGGGAGTGAACATTCTGTCCAGGAGCACAGTCTGAGTTTCCTGGACTGAGCAAGAACCTGCTCTTTGGCCTGATAACATACACATTTTCTCTTTCTTCCTCCTAGCTACTCATATTTTACCTACGCTGTCACACACTTGGATGTACTTGTCAGTGTTGTTTTGCAACCATTTCTGACTAGTGTTAGTCAATACTGTGAATTCTCTGCTGAAGTATTCACTACTCCTGGGAAAGAGCATTCTTGACTGGGGTGGGCACGTAGTTTAGACAGAGAATTATTAGTACTTATAATTTGTATTACTATAGTCCTTAGGAGTCCTGGTCACGGACCACGGCCCCATTGTACAAACACAGATCAAAAAGATGGACACATACAGACAAATGGGGGAGTTCAAGGAAACAATGAGACAATATAGGTCAGCTTCATAGGAGTGGCCTCAGCACACTAGCAATCTAACCATTGTCAGGCTTTTTAGAGAGACAAGTTGGGTGTCTTAGAGAGAGAGAGAGAAGGTAATAGCCTTTTTATCTCTTTTGCCAGCAGAAGTTGCTCCAATATATCACCTGCCGGACCTTTTCTCACTCATACCCTACGACCAACAAGAACACTTAAACAAGAGTCCATTTTTGGTAAGCCTCATAGCAAAGGAGAGTTTTGAGGAAAGGTTTGAAGGAGGGTCCCAGAATTTAAGACCGGAAGGGACCACCAGATCATCTGAGTTCGCTTCTATGCGGGGCTCTGAAATCCCTCACATTTGTAAGGATCCAAATGTGCAAATCCTTAATTTTTAAGGAAATTTCATAGCGATACAGCAATTATTAATCTAATGTCCACATCCAGTGTTCCCTCAAATCATACGTGGTGTGAAACCACTTCTCTGATAAAGATATTGCCAACAAACACCAGCTTTTAAAGAACGCCTGAGGCCCCGCAGGCAACTTTGTCAAATAATCCTTTTAAAGGACAGTTCTGCTGATATATATTTCCTGTGTGACTTTGGTGTCTCTTTTTTATTCCAGAAAGATTTTCCATAAAAGAAGGGTTTTTGTTTGGCCTCTGCTATTTAATAATCCCGAGCACTTTCCATCTTCAAAGCACTGTATCACCATTAGCTAATTAAGCCTCACGGCACATCTGTGAAGTGGGAAGGATGTTTTCATTTTACTGCTGGAGGAACTCGTGTACCAAATTTAATCTAACACCTGCAAGGTGTTTACTTCAGAAGGCGTTAAGGACACTCATCCTCTCATGGAGTCATAGCCGAAGCCACTTGAACAACCCCACAGAAGAAATTAGGGTCGGAGTCTGGGCTAGAAAGTTCTTGGTTGAAATCCTCATGTCTGCTCTGCCCCCTGTTAGTTGGATAAAAGGGACAGACTGGCTCATAGGGGCTCTAGAAGCCCTGCATCCTACTGGGAGAGAAGTCCCTTGATGCAGGAACTGAGGTAGACAACTTGTGGCTGCCTTCTAATTCTTCATCAATTCTGGCATTAGGGGATGTGCCAGTGTGGGGTTAGGAGTTGAAAGGGAAGCACTAATTTGTGTTACTATGGTGATTTGAGACAGCACTCCTGCTCGGAGTCATGTGGACAGGCTTCGGTAACCAATGCCGCTAGGCCTGTTCACATTACACTGGGGACTACTTTGTCCCCTGGAGCATCCATCCCAGAATTTGGAGGGTACAAAGGCAGCTTCACATAACTTCAGCTCTGCTTCCCCTTGGTCTGAGAGATCTGACCTGCACCACTTAGAAGCTCAGAACAGAATCTCACCTCTTGGCTCCTAGCCTGCTAGGATAGAACTCTTTTTCGGATTCCACTTGAATAGGCCATGTCCTCCTTTTGAGTTTTGTACTGAGTTGAACATATAGTGAGCACTTTAAGGAATAACATTAATAACTCCTAATTGGTTGTTGTCATTATCTCCACTGCAGCCACATGTCAGGAACTCAGCTTTATGACTTCAGTAGAATAAGTGGATCAGTTCTTATGAAAGAAAGTTCCTGGTTTTATGTAAATTTCCATAGTAATAAAAGGAGCGGGAGTGGAGGAAGCATAGCAAGAAAATCAACGGCATTGTCTTAAAATAGGCTTGTTTCTCAGTTACATCAGGCCCTTACCTATATTGACACCTATGTTAAAGCTTGGTGTAAAGGGGCCAAAGGGTAAGTGAGAGTCAGGCCCAGACATATTTTTCAGAAGAGTTCCACAAGGTGGTAGTGGCTCTTGAAACAATTTGAAGCCTCTATCAGGGCTGGCCCTGGTGTGTGAACACACAAAGGAAAATGCTAATGCTTCACATTAGACTGTGTAACAAGAAAAACATTTGCAAATCTGCAACAATATGGATTTCACTGCACCATTAACAGACGTGCTGCTTAATATACTTTGGAGCAAGGAGTAAGGGATTATGGATATGGAAAGAATTGCACTTCCTTAACCAGCCATCAAGGACTTTTTGGCATGTGATGAGGGTAACTCTTTAGTGCAGAATGTGCATGGAAGGGTGGTGGAGGTGGGTTGTTATTAACTATGATAGATGTCAAACTAGCGCTACTTCTATACAGTACTTTCTTTGAAGCCCGGGCCAAAGCACTTCTATGACACCATCATTGCTCTTTCTTCTGCTAGACCATTTAAATATTCGCTCAGTTTAAGTTCAGGAATTAGAGTGCCTTTGAGGCACTGATCTCATGTAGACCAGATGGATGGCAGCAGGAATGCTACATGAGCCAAAAGAAGCTGCCTTCTGGCCTAGGAAGTAGGAGCTGTGTTTTCTTGTCTAACCTGGAAGTTGCCCTCTGTATGTCTTATACTATACTGTACATAAAATCTGTTCTCTCTTACATATACTCCATAAACTTTTGCATGTGCACCTGTGGGCCTCATCTCTGAGCTTGCGGATGCTAAGGCAAAACTTCCAGTGACTACTATGGGAGCCGGCTCAGGGGCCTAAGTCACTATGTTTGCCTCTGTAGCAGGACCATGATCCACCCTTAAATGCTGCTGACAGGATACGAGTGGATGAGCAAAATTCTCTCTAACCTGCACAGCAAACCTCACATCTGGTGTTCTGTTTGCCCCCCATATGTGGGTGTCACTCTGACATCAGCAGGAGTTCGGCTCAGACTGGGAGAGAGCAGTACTGGAGTTGAGATCTGCCATGTGGATCAGAGAGGAGAATCAGCCCTTTATGATTTGATTGGTTTGTTGTTTTGCAATAGCTGGCTCAACCCTGTGCAGGTTAATTCTGCAGGGAAAGCTCTAAACTTTTCCCCTTAGAGCTACAACTCTCCAGTTGAGCGGGGTGGAGACCAGGATAAAAAGACAGTCAGAAGGTTGTGCAAGCAGCGTATTGTTTAACAGTGACTGTGCAAACACAGGACTGGTTTTGTCTCTTTCCCCCTTTCCCGCAACGAGCCCCCGCAGAAGGTTAATATGGGTCAGGAGTTTTGGACAGCAGTCCCACACAGAGTACTGCACCCTTTCCTCAGGATGTATCCATTGCAGTGTAATCTTTATAAAGACTAAGGCCTGAACTGCAAGGTTAGGGTCAGGCTGCAACACATGGAAAAGAAAAACTGTCCCCCAGGCTTCTGGTAAATGTCAGAGTGATGAGTGCTGTAAAAGCGGCCTGGGCGAGTAGAAGCTTCCCAGCCTATCCATGAACCTTTGTCACCATATTGTGTAGAAGTGAAACACATGCTGCCGTGCATGATAAAAGGAGTGCTGCTATTTTTGCTTTTGGCCGTGTTCTCTCCCGATCACGGGTTCCTATTATAAAGGGCTGGAAACTCCTAAAACTGCATGGCTAGGGGGCCTGCTGGGTGAACTACAAACTGGTGCTCCCTTCTCATTCCATCAGTATAAGGTAAACCGCACTGCCATGGGCTGAGGAGTTCACCCCTTTGCAACCGCTAATTTGGGAGATGTTCTAATCTATTCATGAAATGAAATGCATGTGGAATCAGAGCCTCTTTCCTCAGAAATGCCCACGTTGCCGTTCCATTACACTGCGCAAAGGGGCCTTATTCTGACGCTGTGTGATTTCCAGTTACAACTCTGTGCCATGTGGTTAATGCTGCCCCTCTTATCTACGACAGAATCTGCCCTGGGGGCTCTGTTGGCTTTTTTGCTATTTGGAAGGCAAAGGTAACGCCGCGGTGCAAGCCTTGGAGACCTAAGTTTGTCTTTATCCTGTGTACACAGGAACTGTGCAAGCCCCCTCACGTTTGCCAGTGTGCCACAGTTCTGACTGGGTGGGACCACCTCTGGGACTGAAGGAAAGTAGGTCAGATTCAGTACCCAGCAAACTACCAGCAAAAGTGCCAGTGGTGAGGAGCTCACTAGCTCATTCCAGACTAGCAGTCAAAAGTCATCAAATCATACGAACATTCTGCCATTGCTGATTTGAGCCAGTGACCCTGAGAGAAGGTCATGATCTGACCCAGTGTCTTCAGGTGAGCTCCCCGCCTAGCAAGAGGAAAATGTAAAGAAGGGGTGGGCAAACTACAGCCTGCAAGCCAGATCTGGCCTGCCAGCCATTTTAAACTGGCCTTCGAGCTCTCGCTGGGGAGCAGGGTCTGAAGCTAGCCCTGCTCTGGCGCTTCAGCCAGGCAGAAGGGTTGCCGCTGCTCCACATGGCTCTTGGAAGCTGCATCATGACCCCGTTCCAGCTCCTATGCACTCCAATGGCCCTCTCTGGTGCTCCAATGGGAACTACGAGGGCTGCACCTGTGGATGGGTCTGTGTGCAGAGCTGCTGGCCGTACCTCCGCATAAGAGCAGGAGATGGTAAGCACCACTTGGAGCCTGTACTCCTGAACCTTCCCCCATACCCCAACCCTCTGCCCAAGCCCTGATCCCCCTCCTGCCCTCCAACCCCCTCGATCCCAGCCCGGAGCATCCTCCTGCACCCCAAATCCCTCATCCCCAGCCAGAGCCTGCACCCCTTCCTGAAACCCAACCTCCTGCCCCAGCCCTGATTCCCCTCCTGCCCTCCGAACCCCTCAGTCCCAGCCCAGACTCCTCATCCCCAAGTGGAGTCCTTACCCCTCTTACACCATACTCCCATCCCCGGAACATGCGCCCGCCCCCCTGAACTCATTTCTGGCCCCATCCTGGAGTTCACACTGCCAACCAGAGCCCCCACCCACTCCCCAACCCCAAATTCATGAGCATTCATAGCCCACCATACAATTTCTATACCCAGATGTGGCCCTCTCCCGATGTATATTGCCCACTCCTGATGTATATTGCCGTCTATATTCATGCATTGCTCCCATACTCTCATATAAAATGGGTGTGGCAGAGGAAGCAGAATAAACTCTTAGTGAATAAAGTTTTTAAACTGATAAAGTCTGGGGGAAAGTGGCTTAATCATCAGGAGAAAGGAAGATCAGACTTGTTTCTATCATGTGGTTTTGGATTGCCCTGTCTCTCCTTCCTCTGTCCGTGAATAGTGGGTTAGGAGGTGCTTCCTGCAAGCAGTTTCAGTATCACTGCTGGAGAATCTCAGCTACAGTTAAGAATAGGGTTGGATTGAGGGTGAGGAGTATGGGTGAGTGATCTCTGCTGATGGGAAAACATGACTGTCAAGTGAGCTGGCCCAATTCCCAAAAAGAATCCACTTCTGTGGAAAAGAGATTAATAAACTAGACACAGTGGTTACACTGGACTCAGGACAGCAGTTTACATTGTAGCCACTGGATGAAGAGTTTCATTATGTTATAAAGTGATTATTTATATCTTCCGTTGAATGGCACATTTGTTTCCCTAGAACTGCGGGGTTGTATCATTTGCTTTTTAAAAATTCTTTATTAGGTTCTAAATATAAAGCAAGACAGAAGGGTGTGTATCTGCAGCACTGATCTGTTCCCTGGCCAGGGTGGGGTGACCAGATGTCCCAATTTCACAGGGACGGTCCCAATTTTGGGGTCTTTTTCTTATATAGGCTCCTATTACCCTGCACCCCCTATTCTCATTTTTCACACTTGCTGTCTGGTCACCCTAGGGCAGGGGCACCGGAACACTGGGGGCCAGAGGCTCATGGTTCCATCACTTTTTACCAGCCATTAGGGCAAGCGACATGAGGGGCAAGGGGTGAAGAACAGCAAGCAGGAGGCGGGGTCTTATGGAAAGATGTGGCGCGAAGACAGGGGCTCAGGGAGAATGGGTGATGCAAGAGGAGGGCCTCAGAGAGAAGGTGGCAAGGAGGGGTGAGGCATAGTTCAGGTCCCCCTACACTTTTAGCATTCTTCTGTTAATCCCTACCTCCTACCCCCTTTTTTGGGTTATAATGATTTGCTGAATCTGACCCAAATGCATGAACAAATTTGGTGTCCTGAAAAATAGCATTTGTCAGAACATTTACTATTTCTTGCATACCGATGTAGGCACAGCCTAACCGGAAAGAAGCTCACTTGCTAGATCAGGAGCTTAATGTTGTGTCATGTCATTTGAAAAGTCATTTCCCCATGACTTTCAATGAAACCTTCTCACCTTTTATATGACCTCAATGCCATGACCATTTGGCAACTCCGTTTCCTTGTAATGCATGAACTTCGTATTAAAAAGACTTAATTTTGTCATTCTTAAGATACAGATTCTTCAACAAACTACCTACACTTTGAGAAATAAAATGGCACCGGTGGGGAAAAATGCCAAATACTTTGTAGGGGTGAATATGCAACTCAAACAAAAAAAGTAGGTGTGACTAGTTCCTCTTGGCCTCTGCCTGGGTAATCTGATTTAAACAGTAATATTTTTTGTTTTCTTTGCAAAAGTCACAGAAGAGCTGTAATGAGGAAAATTCCAAGTTTTTGCCTATATATTCCCCCATCACTGGCACTCCCATTATAATGATAGAGAGCTAAGATTCTGCGGGCTGGGGGAACTCTAGCCGTTTGGTGTCATCCTGCAATCCTCCCTCGGCCAGCAAACATACATCATTCTCAGTGAAATGTTTTGCATGAATAATCATTACACAACTGAGCCCACGGAGTCTGTAAATGATGGTGGCAAGACACCTAATTCCCCATCAACTTTGGTGCTGTGCAGGAAGTCTCAGTAAAGCTCTTTTCTAAGCTGTCTCATAGGTGCAGTGACTTTCAATAAAACACCTCCCTCATGAGACGCAGCTTTTAAGATGATAATGAGCTCTGCTGCTAGCTTTCTTGAATCTTCTTAATGCGTTTGAACGGTGATACTTTGTCTAACGTACAAGGTTTTTATGCGCTCCCATAAATATTTTATCCCAAGTGCACACAATTAATCTGTACACTGCGAATCGTGAAATTGTCAGCACAGAGATTGCTTCTCTGATCAGTAATTTTCAGCTCATGGAGTGGTTTAGAAATCCCTAGTTCCCGTTTTTAGTTTTACAGAGCCATTAGACAAGCTGTGATGGATCGAGCACCATTTGGAACACTACACACAGCATGGCTGACTAATAAAGAAACAAACAAGCCTGTGCTGCTCTTAGCCATATCTGCAGTGGTTTGAGGGATGGTAAGGCTTCCCTGGATGTGCCATTCTCATGCTTAGCACACCTTCCCTTTGATAGCCTGTTAGACCCAGTTCTCCTAGACACCAGTCTTTATTTACAGTGGGTAGGATCCCAAAGTGAATATCGCCCTTTGCCAGCAAACTTACACACTGCCCTTGGAACGCCCTGTGATGCAAGTTTCAGTCACAAAAACTTATTGGAACAATCATCAGTTGTTAAATGAGGTCCCAACCCTGCAAAACACTTTAAGCACAGGCTTAACTTTCAGGTGTCTCACTGAAGTCATACCATACAGAACATAAAATAATCACTGATCAAGTCCACAGAGGAGATGAAGATTGGAGGAATGGTAAAAATGAAGAGGACAGATCACCGATTGAGAGCCATCTGGATTGCTTGGTAAACTGGGCCCAAGTAAAGACTGTATGTTTTAACATTGCTAAATGTTAATGTACGCCTCTAGGAGCAAAGAATGTAAACTATTTGCAGGATGGGGGATTCTAGCCTGGGAAGCAGGCCTGAAAAATATGTGGAGGGTTTCCTGGATAATGAGCTGAACGTGAGCTTGTAATGTGACACTGTGGTCAAAAGGGCTAATGCCATTTTAGGATGCATACATGGGGGAATCTTGAATAGGAGGAGAGAGGTTATTTTATCTCTGAATTTGGTACTGGAATGACTTGCTGGGTTACTGTGTCCAGTTCTGGTGCCCACAATTCATTCAGGGTGTAGCTATATGGGAGAGGGTTCAGAGAAGAGCCGAGAATGATGAAAGGGTTAAAAAACATGCCTTCTAGTGATAGACATGGAGTGGGCAAACTTTTTGGCCTGAGCGCCACATCTGAGTATGGAAATTTGATGGCAGGCCATGAATGCTCATGAAATGGGGGATAGGGCATGGGAGGTGGTGAGGGCTCCGGCTGCAGGAGCGAGATCTGGGGTGTGATCAGAAATAAGGAGTCCAGAGTGCGAGAGAGGGCTCCATCTTGCAGTGGGGGTGGGGCTCTGGAGTGGGGCTGGGGATTGAGGCATTTCAGGGGCAGGAAGGTGCTCTGGGCTGGGACCAATGGACTCGGAGGGCAGGAGCGGGATTGGGGATGAGGCAGGTTGTTGGGGCATGGGGGGTGAGGGGTTTGGGGTACAAGAGAGGCCTCTGGGCTGGGATTGAGAGGCTCAGAGAGTGGGAGGGAGATAAGGGCTTTGGCAGGGGATTGGGTCGCAGGAGGGCTCAGCGGTGCAGGCTCCAGGCGGTGCCCCCTACAGCTCCAAGGTGTCTGCACACAGGGCAGCATGCAGAGCTGCCTGGCCATACCTCCGCGTGCTACATAGGAGCCGGGAGGATGGGGGTCACGCCGGCTGCTTCCTGGGAGCCACGTGGAGCGGGGCAAGCCCTGACCCCACTCCTCAGCAGGAGCTGAGGGCCAGATTAAATGGTCTGATGGCCAGATGTGGCCCGTGGGCCATAGTTTGCCTGCACCTGTGATAGACTCATGGAGCTTTATCTATTTAGTTTAACTAAGAGAAGGTTAGGGGGTGACTTGACCACAGTCTATAAGCAGCTGCATGAGGAGCAAGTATTTGATAAAGGGCTCTTCAATCTAGCAGAGAAAGATAAATGACTTGCCCAAGGTCACACACAAAGTCTGTGGCAGGATGGAAAACTAGTCTCAGGCTAGTGGACCATCCTTCCTCTCAAGTAGTAATTCTGCAGATGAAGTGCCATATAAGTGGAAGGCCTTTTTCAAACCAGTCAGAAGCAGAGACAGAAATAGCACTTGGGAATCCTTGGCACCCAACCCTGTGCTTACTCCACTAAATCATGTAATGTATGGAGCACACCCAGTGATCCTATGACCTCAACTGACAATAATCAATGTACACTTGCCAACACTGAGAGAACCATGTTTCCACATGAACTTTTCGTTGAGAATTTTTTTTTTCAAAAAAATTGCTTCCATTGCCTCTAATTTCCCACGACATTGAGAGTAGGCGGTTTTTGGTAAAATAATTCACACAGAAGGTCACATGCACCTTCCTGGCAACACGCTAGCTTCAGAGTAGCCAACTCTTATGATATTATCATGAGTCTTGCAATATTTGCTATTTTTGTGTCCAAGCCACAGCTCTGTGAGGACATCCAAATCTTAGCTGTCATTAAAAGTGGTAAGCTTCTAGCCCAGGTGGCTGTAGAGAAAAACTTGAAGACATAACCCGAGTGCATCCTAAAAGTAAGTAAAAAGAACTCTAAATGCATTATTTTAAACAATGTTGTGATTTTTAAGCCAGCCTCATGATTTTTGAATGCTGAGGATTGGCAACACTGCCACAGTAGTTAACTGGCTTGTCTGAAGCTGGCTAGTTGAAAAGGAGATATACTGCCTGCTGGCTTGCTCACAGCCAGAACCAAGAGGCGGGTTGCATACTAGGTTCCTCTTTCTGCAGAACATAGTGAAGCAGTCCATTCCTTCCACCCACAGAACTTCCCAAGAAGATGTTTCCTGGAGCAGTGAGGCCTGTTAGCACCTACACTCTTTTATGAAGGCTGGCTGCCTGCCTGCTTTCCTCTAGCCCCTTCCACATCTTTCAACAGTATGATCTGTAAACACTCTTTGGGATGTTTTTCCTTGAAAGAAATTATGAACTCAGTGGAGAAAAGAACCACTAGATGGTACTACAGCTCTACAATACGTATTTTTTTTCTGGTTTAGTTTTCATTTTGATTTTAGCCAGTCCCTATCTTTTCCAGACTGGATTAACCAACCTTAATACAGTTTTCTTCTCCTCAAGAATGTTTTCCCAGTAGTGGTACTTGGGAAGGTATTTATGAGTCCTTGTTTGCAGTATCATATATACAAATAAATTATACATATAAATACATCTCTTCCCACATTGTACAGTTTGGATGGTGTGTGAAGCTGGTGCCACACAACATCCCAAACTATAGCTGACCAAAATGACACTGTAGGGAGGGGGAGAAAACCTTATTTGCAAAGAAAGTTCCTACGCATGTGAAATGTAACGCACATAAAAAATACAAGTCTGATGTACCACTGCCTTACTCCAGTTCTATGTTGGTATGACACCATTAAAACTCATGGCATTGTACTGTGTAAAAGTGGAATGACCATGCTGGTGCACAATTTCTTCTCTCTCATCTAATTGGGTGTGCCAATTAATTCAATCTAGTGGTTTAGTGTCTACAGCCGGGTCTCACAGTACAAGATTGTAGTCATGCTTTGTTGGGCAATTTATATCCACAGGTACTTGAAATATGTATATTTTCATAATTATTTTCTTATATTTCCCCCTTTAGAAAAGATATAAGTGAATATTCCATTCTGCATCTGACTCATTGCAAGTGAAGCAAACAATACTTCAGTAACACAGACTATGCCTGGAGCTCTGTAGAGAGGGTATAAATGGGCCAGGGGGACAGCATCCAAGGATTGAATACCTCTGGTACAGGAGCTGCATAGAACTGGTATATGCAGACCTATGCTTCTATACCCCCGCCTACTCTTGGAGTCCCTCATGTAGGAGTCATGCCAAGACAGGAAGGACATGCCCTGGTGCGGAGTGCTATAGCCTGTCTGGGTTGCTGAGTAGACCACTGACTGGAGGCTGCTGTAACCCTGAGCCACTCCTGCTGCAGATTATGCTAAGAGCTACATCAATCCCAGGTGCAGGGTGAATCCAGGTGGTATAAAGATGAGTAGGGTGCTATGTTTTAGGCACCCAACGTTGCTGCAGACTTTTAGCATGGTTCACCTCATCAGTGTGAATAGAAATACAAACTTGTTAGAACTGCGAATGCATTGGACAGAGGCAGATTAAGAGAGGAGCCTTGAAGAAACAAGAGGAAACCCCTGAAAAATCTACCATCCTGTTGTGTAGATGACGGGGAGAGGCCCTCCACAAAAGGCAGGTAGAATGACTACAGCCCATGTTCAGGAGCTAGGGAAGGGAGGGTAGCAAAGCACCTCTTTAACCCCCATTCAGAGGCCCAGAAGGGGTAAGACGTCTATGAAGGGAGAGGGGTGCTGGGACATACTCTGTTGTAGAGATGAAATGGCTGCATGTAATAGGCCATTGGGAGAGATTTTCAAAGCCTAACTGCCATGTGTGCCTTTGAAAATCTCCATCGTTGTGTAAATGCACCATGGAATGTGAGACTGGAAATTCTAAACCTAATCCATGGTGTCTATGAACCTCTGTCGCGCCCTTATCTCGGCGTCTTTCCATGTGTACAAGCGCCTCTTTCTTTTTGGGGTAGGGTTGGAGTCATTTTTCTTTTCAAGTACTTAGTGACAGTCTGGCAAAAGGAACAAATATGTTTTACAGGGCCTGAAAACTATCCCCTGCGCAATAAGCCCATAAAACGCAAAGATACTTTGCTGAACTTAGAATGTTTTTCGGAAGCTGGGGCAGGGGCTGCTAATTAATTTTGGTACAAGACACTTTCCAGTGATCGTGCTTCAGACTGTATGTTTAATGACAATCCTTCAACAGGTAGAGGTGATGAAACACAAGCCTCACCCTGAGAACTAAAGTGTTTTGGATTCCACATTTTAATGTCATTTCAGGTGAATGCGGCGAGTGGTGATCTTCAGAAACAGGCTTCCAAAGGGCCATTTTGGCAGTTTGGGATTTCCAAAGAGTCACCCCCCATTTCTCCTGGGAATGCCCTCTATGCCAAGGACCAGGAGACGATGTGGTGAAGGATTCCTACCATGGAGTTTAGTCATAGGCTCTGACTTACTCAGATTCTGGGGGATGTTTGACCCCCGCTCTGCCCCAGGCCCCACCCCCACTCCATCCCTTTCTCCAAGCCCCCACCTCTGCTCCACCTCAGGCCCTGCCCCTGCTCCAGGCTCCACCCTGACTGCACTCCTTCCTCCAAGCCCCCACCTCTGCTCCACCCCAGGCCCTGCCCTCACTCCAGGCCCCATCCCCACTCCATTTCTTCCTCCTGCCCATTCCACCCCTTCCTCCAAGCCCCCACCCTGCCCTGCCTTTTCCCATCCCCACCCCACCCCACCTTTTTCAGCCCCCCCCCCCACTCCCCTGTGGCAGGGAGGGAAGGGGAGGAACTAATCTGTGGGTGGGAAGCACTGGGGGGAGGAAGAAGGAGGCACTGATCTGCATGGCTGCCATTGGGTGCTGAGCACCCATGGAGTCGGTGCCTATGAGTTTAGTATCCAATGACTAGACAAAACACAGCTGGGATTTGTAGGTGTAAGAACTGGGGCTCTTTTGCATAGACAGAGCTCTGGGAGGCCTCAAAATCTTTATAGCCATTTTCTTTTATTTTGGAGGAGGACAAGAAGTTTCAAAGAGTTTCGTAATGGTCCTGATGTGAAATCCACTGAGAACAGTCCAGGCTGATAAAAATCTTCAGAGCCCCTCTGGAAAGTTTTGCCATTATTATTAATAATAATAGAATAACCTGAGAGACAATGTTTTCCTGAGCCCGTAATTCAGTCTGCTAATCCTTACCTTTGGAATAAAGATTGTTTCCAAGGGGAAGGAATGTAGCTTTTCATTTAGAAGGAATCTGCAATGTTGAATATTTATAGTTTGGGGGAGGAGGGCATTCTGTTCCCTCACCTAGATCATCTTACAGTTATTTCCATCCAAGGCCACTAACTTCTGCAAGGAAATCAAATAAGCATAATGTCCTCTGGACTGCTGGCAACAATGTTAAAAAAGCATTGAGAAGGACACAACACAAAAATGAGATTACGTAAGCAATGGAGATTTCGAGGTGCAATCATTATCAGGCTTGACTATGTGTTGGATAAAAAAACCTTCAGAAATGAGATTTTTGATGGTGAGCCAAACTGGGAAATGAACTTCATGTAATTGCTTTTAGAAATACTGTAATAGTTTCATATCACTGGAAGGATAGTTGGGTGACAATTTCCGCATGAAAGGTGAGACTGAAATGTTTTATTGATTCAGCTTGACTTTGCCAAATGATTTTGGTTAGAAAAAAATCAGGGGGAAAAAAAATGCTGGAAAAACTGAAACATTTTGTTTTAGACATTTTCAAAACAAAATATTTTGATCTTTCGGGGCTAAAACAACTGCAAAATCTCATGTCTTATTTTTTTTTAAATAAAAAATGTTTAAAAATGCTTGAAATTGGATAAAAAAAAACCCCATCCTGGTTTAGGTCAAATGAAACATTTTAGCTCAATCCTAAATGTTTGTTTGTTTTTTTTACTTTTCTATATGCCAAAAAATTAGAAAAAAATCATTTTTCATTTGCGCGGAAATCATTTTTGATTTTTTTTTCAGAACTGCTAACAACCCAAAGAATCCTTCATTCTGCCTTGCTAGTGAGGTGTATGATTATATGACTATTTCCAGGCATCATGTACTTCATAAATGCAAATGAAGCAAAACAAAACAAGCATACTGTACAGAAAGGTCACTCAAAAAAAAAAAGAGAGAGAGAAAAGAAAGAAAATGTCTTCTGTCCAATGAACTAAGGTACTAAATCTGTGCTAATGAATGAGAAAAGGGAAAGCAGTTAAGTAGAACTACCTGGTATTAGAAACATCTAGTATTAGCCGCCTTTGGTACACTAATGTATTGAGATGTAGGAATTTTAACAGGTGGTTAGACTGGCAAGGTTGCTATATATACACTCAGAAGTAAAATTCCCTGGCAGTTTTGTGATTTTAGACTGCATGGACTTATAGAAGAGGCCAAGGGCCTGATCCGTTAAATACTTGCAGAAATGCTTAACTTTAGACATGTGCGTACTTTCACTGAGGTCAATGAGACTACTTGCATACTTAAGCATGTGTATAAGTTTTTCAGGAACATGGCCTAGACGCCTTAGATGTTAGCAGATCACCAGCACATTGTCAGTCCTATCTCTCTCTCTCTTTCTCTCTTTCTCTCTCTAGATAAAATGTGTGTGTGTGTGTGTGTTTCTAGTGACCTCTTGACCTCTCCTTTCTGCTTTCTATATCCATTTCATGTGGTGATATCCAGGTGGGATTTTTTCAGTTTCCTTATTGCACAGAACAACCACTCTTTAGATATTACACGCAAAAATGTCCATTATTTTGGGCTAAGAACCTGAGGGGGAAAATGTCATTTTCACCCTTTAACTTTTTCACTCCCAAGCAAGCAAATCATATATATAATGCGTGTGTTCCTTGTGTGTGTGTGTGTGTGTGTGTGTGTGTGTGTACACACACACACAAGGAATATGGAAAACTGTAACCTAGAACTACAGCCACTTGGAAAGCATACCAAGGGGTGCAAACCAGTACAGTGCAAGCAAGGATGACATTCCAAGGCTCAGAGCCTAAATTCCTCATGTTAAAAATATATTATTACCCACCAAATTCTCTGGTGAGATTTTCAATGCTGACTAGAGGATTTGGATGTGCAATTTTCATCAAAATGACACTGTATAGGGCATCCAGGTCCCATAGGTGGCTCTGAAAGCCTATAGCTTTTAATGTTATAAAAAAGTTTCATGAATTTTATAAATGAACCATGGACTTTCACTTATAATTAACTAATCAGAAGCATAGAATAAACTGTCATCCAAGGGTGAGTTATTGCTAAAGCCTTGTAATTCACAGATATATGAGCTCAGAAGTCAAGCGATCAATTTCTGCCAGCATCAGCCTTTACAATTGTTTCATTCCCACTTGTTCTGATAGAATCACTTCCTCTTCCTTTCTGATAGTTTTGAGGTGGATGGGTGTATTTTCAAAAGGCCCTAAGGAAATTAGATTCCCAGTTTCCCTTGAAATTCAATAGGAGATGAGCCCCTAACTTTTGTAGGTTCCTTTGAAAATCTTAACATTGATGGATAACCAGAGCTGAATAACAAGGCCCTGTTCTGACTACAGACCAATCCATGTTTTAAACCTGGATTACACTTTAGATTCAGAATACATTTAGAAAAGGTTCATCAATGAAGGTAGGATAAGAAGCAATCAGCAAAGGGGATTTAGGTGAGATATTAGGTAAAACTTTCTAAGTATGAGGAGTAGTTAAGCTCTGAAACAGGCTTCCAAGGGAGGTTGTGGAATCTCCGCCATTGGAGACAAGTTAGACAAACACCTGTCAAGGATGGTCTAGGTTTACTTAATCCTGCCCCACTGCAGGGGTCTGGACTAGATGATCTATCAAGGTCCCTTCCAGCCCTACATTTCTATGATTCTACAAATCATTAGCAGATTTTTAAATAAATGGCTAATGAATTGTTAGATTGTTATAGATTCCAATGGGTCAATAAATTCCTTATAACTTTGGCTTAATCCTGCCTGGAATACATACTGGTGCTGTGCTTGGAACATACAGTCATCAGGAACATGCTTATAAAATCTATTAATCGTTTATTGACCCTTTATAAACTATTTAGAAATGTACCCTTCATGTCAAATGTGATCTAAAGCTAGGTTAAACCAGTTCAGAGATTGCAACTACACAGCTCGTTTTGAACTCTATTGGCCAGCTGACAGTTCCAACTGGTGGCTTTCTAACATGCCTCAGACAGATGGAGCCAATGAGGCAAAATGTGGAAGGAAGGTAGATTATAACAGTGATGTTACAGGCATGGTCCTCTGGCTATGGAGAGGTTCACCCAATGACCCTACTTTATTGACTGTTGTGTGCACTCCTTGCTGGATAGTTTCTTCAAACTTGGCCTCCTCCACCCCTCGTGGAACTGAACCAAGAGGGGAACACGTGGATCTCTGAAGTTTCATGTAAGCTATGTGCCCCCTACATGCCCAGATGTCCCTGAGTGTCCCTGCTGTCAATCTCCCCCCCAGGTAAGGGCAGGCAGGGAGACCGGGGAGGGTGATGGGTGCTAGACAGTGAGGGAACCAGGAAATCAGCATAAGTTAATTACTGATAGCGTCAGCACTAAATTATGCCAGGAATCTTCACAAGCTGGAAGGGGGAACAATGCAGCCGAAAGTGGATGTCTTCCAGGCCCTGGCTATCTACAGAGTAAATGATTTAAGATCACACAGGAAATCTATCCTGGATTCCCAGGTTGTTGGGTGGTTCTTGGTTCTTGGTTTTTTTGTTTGTTTGTTTTTTTGTTTTTTGAGGTTAAATGTGTTTTATTTTCAGACAAATCATGTTTTTATAATTTATTACATAAATGCTCAGAGGTCGGCTCGAACTCCAAATCCAGGTCCTTTAGGTGGCTGAGTCAGAGCAGTAAGACCACCAGCTGGCTCGCAAGAAAAGCGTCCTCTTCTTGGGCCAGGTTTGGGAACTCTGCCAGGCTTTTGTTCATCAATTATGTCTTCAGTATCATTTGGTGTCAGATCGTCATAATAATGATCATTTATTTGGACCACTGGTGTATTTATGCAAGCGCCTAAACATTCAACTTCTGCCAGTATCTGGTGTCGTTTTCCCACCTTGTAGACCAAGTTGCCTGGTTTAACTACCAGAGAACTCTGAGCTTCTGCTGTCATCAGCCTTCCCCCTACCCACCCACCGTGGTGCATCCATGCAAGGGTTGCCTTGCAATTGGTGGAAGAGGGAAACCACAAGTTTCTTGTATGATCCCACTCCCACAGCTACTCTTTAACATTTTTGTTTCCCTTCCTTTCATTGAAGCGGAGGGGAAGGTCTGGTCCCAAATGAGCAATGTAGATGCATTATAACTGAGTTGTGGTAAAGGGTTAAAACTCCAGTGCAGCAGTGTGAGGAGAAAGCCGCTGCAGGTGTGCAGCTGAGCAGGCTGCTAGCTGGTTCGCAGCTGAACATTAGGAGGAAGCATTGATAATGGGGGAGGTGAAATTCTATGGCTGGAAGAACAATACTAATGCTGATCCTTTCAGCTGATATGCACACAGGTTGAACTTTTTCTCTGTGCTGCAGCCTTCCTGCCATCTATTCTCTGCTGCTATTAAAATAGGCAGCCTGTAAATATTTTAGCAACTCTAATTTGCCCCCTGAGCTTCCATCCCCTTTGTGTTCTCCCCCCTCGCTATTAACACCAGATCATCTGAACTGCTCTAATCCTGGCATGCACACACGGGCCATTCTAGGAGTCTGTCTAGGTCTTTCCATTAGTTAAACTTGTTATTCAAGCCAATTGTTTTAGACACCTACTGGAGCCCTCTACTCGCCGGGCAATAAATCAGGACGGGGAAATGTGGATGCTGATCATTTCCATCTAATTTAATTTCACCTCATCATTTCCAGCTAATCCCATGGGCTACAGCATGAGATAGACTGGAAAGGCATTGGCGTGCTCCAGTGACACATGGCCAGCTAACTGGGGAATGCTGAGATCCTGCAAACCCAAGCATTTGTACAAGATACATCAAGTGCACATTCATAGAGAGCTCTCGTAATACGAACGTGTCTACATTTGGAACATGTATTAGTGATTATAGTTAGGGAGTGTGTGAAAGGAAAGTAGGTCATAGCCTACGATACCCCAGGGATAAGTGAATGTTAACAGGCTTGGAGGTTTAGCTCAGAGACTCAGAGATCAGTCAATATTCGGTGGTAGCATGGCGTAGTGGAGAAGGCACCAAATGAGGAGCCAGGAGACTTGAGATCTGTTGGTCAGACTGCTCCTGTGTTGCTGTGTGATGTTAAGCAAGTCGCTTCATACTCTGGGCCCCTATTTTCTCTCCCACCTGCCGTCTGTCTCGGGTCTTTAGGTTATTAGCTCTCTAGGTCTGGGACTGTCTCTCACTATGTGTGTGCACAGCACCGAGGACAATGGGGCCTGCCGGTACAACTGTTAGACAAATAAGAATTAGACCTGGAGCATTTAGAGCTCTCACCTTTCTACTGTCAGTCTTCTTCCTTTCTTTCCCCCTTCTCTGTGATTAAAGACAGCACACCAGCTGGTTTTACATTGTTTCAGACTTTCTTGTACTGCTAACTTTGGCCACAGGCAATATAAATACAAGGGAAAATGAGAGAAGAGTGTGCAGTATCAAAGAGGAAAAAAAGAAAGGAAATAATGGTGGGATTTCCAGGTTCAGTCGCAACTTGCAGATAAGGTGTTTGCCTCAGGACGAAGAGGAAATGCTTAGAGAATTAGCCAGGTTCAACCTTGGCACAACTCCATTGACTTTTGTGGAGTTAGTGGCCGGGGATTAATTTGGCCAGTTTTGCCTTTTGAATTGGAAAAGAACAACTTGCATCATGAGTGGTTGGAGAATAAACATATTAACTCACATCTGGGTTTCTTTTCTCCAGCCCATTAGTTTTACCACATTAGATTTTCCACACCCCTGAGTAACGTAGTTATACCGACATAAGTCTGTAGTGTAGACAAAGCCTTGCTGAGCATCACACAGCAAATCATAATGGAGCCAGAAAGAAACCGTAGGTCTCCTGACTTCCAGACTCATGACTTATTTATTTATAGAGCTACTATGCTGGCACATAGCAACGCAACAACAGAAGTTAGGTCTCCAGTCAGTGTGTCATATGCAGTGGCCCATGACTGTACAATGACTGCACAATTATCAGAGGAATTATCATGGGACTTGGTGGTCACTCCATTTTACAATGTAGTATTGTGTCATGAATAATGTGATTTTACTGTGCGTCACCACCGTATCCATAGAGATGTGCATGTATTGAATATTGCAATTAAAATTTTTTCTTTGTTCCAGAGCGGTTCCCTTTATTTCCCTTTTCCTCAGCACCCATGAACATGATTTTAAAAAACTGCATAATAAAAAAGTAAAAAAAATGGGGACGAGTTACTACTTTTGGATTGAACTCAAACTTTGAAATTGTCCCTTTTTCTTAAGTGTAACGGAAAAGCAGTTAGGTATGCTAAAGTCCTCTCTGTTGTTCCTAGTGGTCTTCCCTTGTCATTTTAACTTGTTCTCATTTTTAGGGACTCGGAAGGCTTGTGTTTGCTCTCTGTAGCTCATTAGCATATGTGGGCCTGGAATCTGTGGGATTTCTCTGTTAGATGCACAACGTTTTCTTTACCAGCAACGTCAGCCTTATGAAAGTTTGTGTATTTAAAGCTCGTTTTGAAAGGTGGTGCGTGTTGAAGGAGATGAGCAATGGATATGGCTACCGCTCTTTAGATTTATGATCCATTAAATACACTGCATGCACTCCATTTCATCTATCATTCTCCCGGTATGCTATTGTTTTCATTTGTTAGCTCTCTCTCCACCTGCTGATAGGGTACATGGTAGTGCAGATTTTTCATGGTACAGAAACAAGTTAAATCAGATTCCATGGGGTTATGCCTTCAAACACATCTGACTAATTCTAATTCTCTAACAAACGGCACTTGTTTTCCTTAAGAATTCTTGACACAGCTGTGTGGTTTTGTTTTGTCCAGCAAAGTGCCCATCACATTTTAATTTTCTTCCAGAGAAGCATAGTTTGTTTCTTTAAATCTTTGTTACAGTGATTATCCTGGCAAGAGGAAAAAGTGATAAGTATGTTCAGTTTCTATAATTCTGTGAGGTCTTGGGAAATGGCAGGCTGCTGGTTTCATATTTTTGTGACATCTTCTTTATCTGCAGCACCACACTTTGTTCTTTAAAAAAGAAAACAAAGAAAAGAAAAGAAAACCCCCCATCCGGCTGAATCTAAAATATTATGGCCAATAGTCTCTGGTCTGTCTAGGCTGGGCTTTGTGAGGGAGTGGGAGGGAGCTGATGGAGGACAGAGACACATTTTATTCAACCCTGACCCCAGCCTTTGTGTTCCTCCAATCCTGAGACTATCCAGAGGCCCGTCTAGCCTCTGGCATAAATAAGAGTAGCCTTATGGTTGTTGTGTCTTACACTTAGCTACCCATGGCCCCCTCAGAGACTACGCTGACAGCTGGGGGTCACCCAAATGTAAGAATGCCCCGGCAACAGCCTAGCCCTTCCAGCTACCTATACTAAGGAGGATTCCCTTTAAAAATATGCTTAGTCTTGTAACTTTCAGACAGTTGTATGTATGTGGTCACTCGAGCTACTCTTTGCTTTCTTGCTCCTGGTGGCTTATAGAAGGAGATCGGAGGCAACTGATAGAGGAGAGCAGCTTCCCATTTTCACTTGCTCACATTAGTCCATGCAGGGGTAAAGGCTACATTGCGTCTAGCTTCTCTGCAGCACTTTTTCTTCCCCTTTAGGTGCCAGAGTTTGGGAGCCACTGAGTGACACCTGGGCCATGGTGACATTCAAGGAAAGTGGAACTCATTACGGCTGATGACATGAAGAATCCTGGCATCTCCTTCTACCTGTTCGCTTTTCCTGCTCAGATGACCAAAGGAATGTCATGAGAGGAGAAAGATGTGGCTCTCAAATAGGCAACACACTCTACCTAACCGTCACCAGAAACCACCACACCATTACCACCACATGGCCCACAGCCTGGACAAGATCCGCTCATGGAGGAAGAACAGCTGGCAGCAGCTGAACCCAAACAAGACAGAGCTTATGTGAATGGGCAGAGGAAAACACCCGTCTCCCTTGGCTGAAAGGTACACACCTACAATAGGTCAGTTCAGTCTGTAGCATAGGAGTGCTCCTTGATCACTGATGAGAAGTTCTCACATAGCAACATTTGCAAGCAGCCTTCGCTTTTCTCTATCTCCAGTTGGTTAGGAGACACACATGCTGTATTGGTGGATGATGACCTGACCTCTCCTCAGTTATTCACACTTTTATCACCTCTCATCTGGATTAAACCAATGTGATAGACCTGGGTGTGGAGCCTTCAGTGCTTAGGAAACTTCAACTAGGACAGAACGCTGCAGGATGTCTCCTTAGCAAAGACCCATCAAGCCTGTTCTCCATTCTCTACACTCACTTCTCAGAGAATTTTGAATTAAGTTCAAGGTCTTGGTCATTATCTTCACGGAACTCAATATCCTGGGAGCCAGATGTATAAAGGATCCCCTAAAGCTCAGGATGAAGACCGTGGTCAACAACTTGGCTTCTCTAGCACAATAGAACTCTTTATAGTATGGGCAAAGCCATCTGTGTGTGAGACAACTTCCTTGTGGGCTAGTGAGATTGTGAAATGAACTCCCACTGGAATGAAGGACCATCACAACCCACAAATTTTGAAACATTCCACTCACACAGTTCTACTGCTGGGGAGAGGAGGAGAGAACAAACACATGACAAATGCTAGCCATGTTGCTTAAGGGACTATGGAAGGTGTTCAGATACGGTGATGATAAATGTGGTGTAAAGACTTATAAAGAATAGAATAGTTGATAGTCATGCATGTAAATTACTGACCAACAATAACATCCACCCTTTGAGTAGCTAACTGCTGATCCTTTTCAAACTGGGGACATAAGTAGTAGGCAGTATATGAACTTTGCCATTCATTTGGCTGGCAGAATGCCTGTGTTATTTAAGAGACATCTTTGAAAAGTTATTTAAGCTGACACCTTTGAAAACAATTTTGCTTAATGAGTCAATTCAAACGGTCTGTCATAGATTTCTCTGTTGTTCTTCCCAAGTTTGTAATTATATGGGATATTTGCAAGGAGACAGATGGTTTTGGCTTCTGAGTTCATCTGCTTCTCTGCTTAGCCCCTAATTGAACTCCTAATCACACTGCTATTCAGTGGCGGGCACGCATGAAACTGACAAGAAGCATGTCAATTTCACTCAATAGTTGCTGTCTGTGGGAGTATATACAGTTTCAGAAACCCCATGTGTTAGTGTAAGATAGGTGTTTGACTCCAGAGGTCTCTGGTGTCTGCCAAGTTGGTGACTATCACATCACTAATTGTAGTGCCAGTGGTTAAAGAGCTGCAGTATCCAATGAAGTGTCTTGTCTTTACACATCCTTCATGATAAGGTCAAGGGGGAAAGAGAAATGCAGGCAACATATGACAGATAGCAGAATTTGTTCTAAAAAGAATGTCAGGTGACATGTTCTTCAAGAGGACAGCAGGGCTCTAAAACATAAAGGTGATCCTTAGTGGGTGTGATGCAGAGACCTGATTTTTCACTGCCTTCTGACTGTTTTATACTGCTGTTACTCCTTTTCACTGGCATAGAACTGATGCAGTAGACGTTCAGGTGAAAAAGCTACAGCAAATGAGACTGTCACTAGGGACTGAAGGCTAAGAGGATATTTGCTGGGCACATGTAGCAGGTGGCTGTTAAACCTCACCTACGCTTTTCTGCACCCACAAAGTTTCAGGTGAAGAAAGGAAGGCCAGGCTTAGGCCAGTCTAAAAGTCTGGAGAAAGTAAAGCAGAGTAAAGCTGTGTTATTGTGTAGATGCTTTCGGTTAGATTCTGGCCCAGATCTTTAGTAGCTTAGCTCTGTTTAAATCAATGGAGGCATACTGGCCCTTTAACACAGGCTGCCTGTCCCATACAGCCCTTGTGTTGGCAGCAAGGCTATCTGAGACTTCTGGTCTAGCACAAGGTCTAGGAAAGAAGTGAAACTATTCAAAGAGCCTCCTTCCCTCAGACTTGAGCTGCTTGGAGGTGTCTCCAGCAAAGGCTCTATGGGAGAAACCTTAGAAAGAGCTTGGTGATCAAGGAGAGGAGTCCTATAAGAGGGGCTAGTTGGTTTTTCTTCAAAAGCGACAAAGTGTCTTGTAGCACCACAAGTCTTGGTTTTTCTTGGTACTTTGTTGATTTTGTTGTCTTGTCGTTTGTTAGGACATGGAGAGAAGATTGAGAACAAGGTGGAGGAAGAGGCCTGGGGGAGAGGGGGGGAATCAGCACGGGCTTGAGACCCACTAGGTGCCTGCTCCTTCCAGAGCATCCCCTTCACCACTCCACCATGCCCAAGTGGGACATGGACCCAAATGAGAGATCTGTGCCTCCCAGCAGACTGAGGGGAAACTTTATTTAGTTACATTGAACTTCGGTCACCCTAGAGGAGGTGGGATGTTAGTATATGCAGAGGGCTGAACCACCTTACAAAGAGAAGGAAACTGAGGCAGAAGCTGCACTACCATGACAGCCAGGTCAACCGCTGTTACAAGGACCTCCACCTGTTGAGCAGTATTTAAACCTCAGGTCCTGAATATATTGAATATGTTGTATTAAGAAGGCTTCAGAGGTTAACAACTACCCAAATAAAATGTTGGCTGTCTGGTAGCCCTGAGGTTTACTGTCCATAAATCTCTGCAGCATTAACAGGAATTCCTGAGGGGGCAAAGGCGGTGGAATGTACTGTACCTTCAGATGGAAAATTAATAGCATTCATTCCTTTTATAGATAATGCTGCTATATAGGAAGTTCCAAAGTACACTGTGTCTTCGTTGACTACATTTCCTATGTAAGCAAAATGCTCATAAAATTACCTAACGGCATTTTTCTTTCTATTTGTTTGTTGGCAGTAGCAGCAGTCGTATGGATGCCTGGAGCACCAGAGCGGTAAGCTCTCCTTTGCCTTCCTTCTGGTTCCTGCTCAGCCTAATAGCAATAAAAATGAGTGAGGGCAAAGAAAGGGAATTGAGGCAGGAGGATGAGGGTTTCCAAGCAGCCTTATCATTCCTGCTATATCATCCTGGCTTGCATGCCTCTCTTTCTGCCTCTCCATAGAACAGTTCCATACCTGAATGCTCAAAGCTCCCTCGCTTCCCACCTGGAGTCAATCCTGGAACACTCCTTGTCCTCACCCCATGCAGCCAGATGCTCAACGGTCAACCTGCTTTTCATCTCGACCCCCACCTATTACAACTGCAGCACTGAAGCTGTGCTTCCCATTATGGTGGGTGGGAGGATTAAATTCTAATATACCAGGCAACATTTCCCTGCTCACTTATGACTGAGGGCTCTCTTTTCCACGTAGCTCTTCAAATGACGGACAAAATAAGAGCGTCAGCAGACACACGTTTGACCGTCGGGTGCCACTTTTCTGCAGCCCTGACAGCAGGTGGAGAAGCCGTGGCTGTTGAAAGAATCCGAAACGTTCCCAGTTCTTGCAGTGTTCCCACTGCTTGCATCCGACGAAGTGGGTATTAGCCCACGAAAGCTTATGCTTCAAAACTTTATAGTTAGTCTTTAAGGTGCCACAGGACTCTTTGTTCCCAGTTAGTTCTCCTTCTTGATCCTCTCTGGGCTAAGGTTTTGCCATCTAGGCAAGTCAGATGGGTGATTGTCCTCAAAGGGAACGACTTTATTGGATGTTTTTGCTGACCTAGGAGTCCTAATGACTCTTGCTTTGAGGGACAGTCTGCCTGACTTTCTGTCCATCATCCCTTTTTCAGCATTGTCTCAAATATTTTACTAGATTGGTTTCAGGTGTAGTATATTTCAGACTATCCATATTGATCATTACGCATCAAAATAAAAATGGATCCAATGTGACTTATTTTGTGTAACCACTTTTGTCCAATCTGATTAATAAACCAATTTCTCCTGACCTCTGTTTATAAATTTGTTACAAAACCTCTTCAGGACACAGACCAATACATATACTAAAGTACTTCTGCAGTTCTTACATTTGTTTGCTGTACTTTTTGCTCCAGTTCTTCTGGTTGCCGAGAGCTATTAAATACAAACCAGAAAACTGTAGGCTGCTTTATAAAAGACTGAAACTGTCAAGATTTCAGAAGAGAAAAGTATGTCTGCAATTCAGATGTTAGCTTGTGCTGCTTGAAAATGCACGGGTGCAGTTTCAACATTTGGGTTGTTGGACAGTGATGCACAGGGAAGCCAAGCTCCATTGAGCGAAACCAGAAAGAGGTCTAGCAGTACGTAGCCAGACTCGGAAAGCGTAAACCATTCCATGTCTGTGTCAGCCTCAAAAGTCAAAACCAAAAGCTGAAGGACATCTTCTAAGGAAAATTCAAGCGGAAACTGTTGAGAAATGGGAAAAGGAGATAGATGATGAGACTGGACATTTCTTGAAAGACTCTGAGAGGGCCTGTGACTTTCACTGACATTCTGGCATTAAGCAGGCCCTTGTTAACTATTTATCAGGATGCCTGTCACAAGCCCTGGTTCCACTCTGGTCTGCCCTAGCTCTGGAATCGTCTGAGAATGGTTTCCAGAAGAATCCTCTGCCTGGTCAAACAAAATAAAAGAGCTAAGCATAAACACACATGCTGCATCCCCTTATACCCCAAGAACTAGAGTGTTCAGGCTGTCTTGTTCAGTGTCTTGAGGGATCAGCAATAATCCCTGTGCAAACCACCTGCAGTGGGAAGACAACTCTCCCTTTAGTTGAAGGTTTTCTGCACAATGCAGTTTGTCTTATTTTTGGCAACAATCAGCATTTTTGTTCCGTGCATGTGTAATGCTCGCTACAGACAATTTGCAAACACCCAGGGCAGAAGAAAGGAGGTGGTGGAGGATTTTTACATGATCATAAGCCACTGAAAAAACAAAATATGTTTTTTCATCTGCTCAGTGCAAATGTTTGTGCAAAATAACTAGCCAAAATGACCTGTTAAGTCAAAACTGCATGAACTTTTCTTTTTTCGGCATCATGGGACAGGTCTTATCTGTTCACCGATGGGCATGTTTTCAGCAGCGTGTGAGAGTGTTTTGGCCATGAAGAAGGCTGAATTGCTATTTTGTATGGTTGGATCGTGAAACAGAAACGGGCACAATGTGACACGGCATGAAAGAAACTGCACTGAAATGTGGCTGCACTTGGATGAATGGGTTTTTGGTTTGGTGGGTACTTGATGAATATTACCACAGTCCTGCTTTTTTGTACATTCAGATGATTATGGCTGTATGTATTACACCCTTTGGCATATACTGGCAGAGCTGCTGATCTCACACCATTGCAGATGGGCCATATTTCTGCAGGGGAGACCGCTAGCTGTAATGTTTCCAACTGAAGCAGCACCTCTGACTGACAGGCAGGACAGTATGTACTGTATTTATCTGATTATCTCTACTTGGAATCTGGGCAGACAAGACCACAGCTGCATACCAACAGCAATCATTGTCCATCCAGCAACTAGAGTGGAACTCGGAATCTTCACTGTCAAAGACAGAGGCTTCTATTTGCTGAGCTGCCCCCTAGGTTAAGCCAGGGGATACTCTCTGCAAAGAAGGCAATGTTGAGCTGACACAAGCCAATACAAGGCATTATAATACCCACCATTTCATTAAAAGCCATGCATTTATTTAAACAAAGAGTTGTCTCCCAGGTCTTAAGTTACAACTAAAAACCCCACGAACATTCCATGAATCAGGGAAAGTAAAAGGATCGGAGTCTGGGATGATTTAGTTGGGGTTGGTCCTGATTTGAGCAGGGGGTTGGACTAGATCAGGGGTGGGGAACCTCCAGCCCGTGGGCCTTATACGGCCCGCCAAAGCATTCCATCCGGCCGGCGCGCGTCCCTGGCTGGCGGCTCCCCCAGGCGCTTCCCGGCCCCTTCGCAGAACACGGAGCTGCCACAACCCGGGGCGGCTCCGCGCTCGGCGAAGACGCCGGGAAGCGCCTCGGGGAGCCGCCGGCCAGGGATGCGCGTGGGCCGCCAGGCGGGGGCGGCTCCCCCAGGCGCTTCCCGGCCCCTTCGCTGAACGTGGAGCCGCCCCCGCCTGGCAGCCCGGGGTGGCTCCGCGCTCGGCGAAGAGGCTGGGAAGCGCCTCGGGGAGCCGCCGGCCAGGGATGCATGTGGGCTGACAGGCGGGGGCGGCTCTGCGCTCGGCAAAGGGGCCGGGAAGCGCCTGGGGGAGCCGCCGGCGCTGCGCGGCCACCATTAGCCGGGCGGAGTAAGGAGGAGCTGTGGGGAGCCGACGGTCAAGGGTGTGTGTGTGTGGGGGGGGAGGCTGGGGGGGGGCAGGCAAGGGGGCGGTGGGGGGGAGGCCAGGCTGGGCGGATGGGGAGGGGGGCAGGAGACTAGGCTGGATGGGGTGAGCGAGACGTGGGTGCATGAGGGAAGGAAGTTTGGTGGGGGGGAGGCTGGGCTGGGTGGGGCAGGCATGGGAGGCAGGAGGCTGGGTTGGGAGTGGGAGGGGGAGGAGGTTAGGTTCAGTGGGATGGGCCAGGCCAGGCAGGGGTGGGGGAGGAAAGGCGGTTAGATGGGGAGTGGCTGGGTGGGAGTAAAGGAAGATCACCCCCTACACCCAGGCTGATAGCGGGAACTGACTGGGGCAGGCAGCAGGACCCCGGCTGGCAAGGGGCCAGCGGGGGAAACCCCAAAGCAGTGCAGGGCTAAGCACTCCGCCTGCCACTGCTTTGGGGTTTCCCCCACTGGCCCCTTGCCAGCTGGGGTCTCAAATTCCATTGCCAGCCTGGGCTTCCTCGAGGGGAGATGGGGGGGGGGGGAGGGAATGGGCTTCCTCCGGGAGGGGGGGGGGAACTGGCCCGTGAATGATATTATAAATGTCCAAATGGTCCTTCACAGAAAAAAGGTTCCCCACCCCTGGACTAGATGATCTCCTGAGATCCCTTCCAACCCTGATATTCTATTATTCTAAACTAGCGAAAATACCCGGCGTTGCTCGGGTCCGTCGGAGGTGGGGAGGGGGCAGAGAGCTGAGCGAGTGCGGGGTCCGTTGGAGGGGGGAGGGGGCAGAGAGCAAACCTGACACCCCCACCTCACCCCCCCGACCAAACCCAACACCCCCACCTCACTTACCCCTCGACCAACCCCGACTCACATTTTCACCCCCCACCCAAACCCAACACCCCATGTCACCCCCTACCAACACCCCCTGACCAACACCCACACCTCACCCCCCATAGACCAAACCTGACACACCCACCTCACTTTTCCCCCCAACCAACCCCTCACCCCCTCACCCCCGCAAACAAACCCAACACCCCCACCTTACCCCCCCACCAAACCCAACACCCCCTGACCAACCCCAACACCCACCCCTCACCCCTTACCCACCCCAACACCTTCCCACCCCCCCAGACCAAACCCGACACCCCCACCTCACCCCCTGACCAAACCCGACACCCCCACCTCACCCCCCAACCAAACCCGACACCCCTACCTCACTTACCCTCCTACCAAACCCAACTCGGGTCCGTCGGAGGTGGGGAGGGGGCAGAGAGCTGAGCGAGTGCGGGGGCCGTTGGAGGGGGGAGGGGGCAGAGAGCTGAGCGAGTGCGGGGTCCGTTGGAGGGGGGAGGGGGCAGAGAGCTGAGCGAGTGCGGGGTCCGTTTGAGGGGGTATTATGATATCATAACTATGTCACAGAGAACAGCAGTTGCCCAGCTGATGTGATTGTCCTTTAAATAATTTCACCCCTGGGGGGTGTCAGAGGTGAGATTTGAAAAATTTTCGACTCTTACCCTGATTAGGACCCTAAGACCTCTAACTGTACCAAATTTCAAGTCTCTAGCTCAAACGGTGTGGAAGGAGTAAGGGAACGTACATACACTCACGCATACACGCATACACCATTTGACTTTTATATATATAGATGTGATAAAGGGGGACAATGGTGAGATTGTGCATCTGTTATACAGAATTTGGGGATTTGCACATTTGAAGATATTGAATGTTTTAAAGGTTATATATTAAAGGGAAAGTCCCTAGAGAACACGGGGTTATGAGGGGATGTGACCCAGGGACATTGTGATGCCAAGTAGCCCTGGACACAGGGTTACACAAGAGTTACAGGGATCTCCTGTAGGCATCTACCTACTAGACTGACAAATAATGTTGTGTAATGTCTCAAACAAAAGCCTGTGTTACACGGGTCATCATACTCATTGTGAATGTATGTATGGGAAATATATGAAGAGTTGTGTGTGTGTGTGTGTGTGTGTGTGTGAAATATATATACACACACTAAAAATTAATGTTCCCTAGGTCTTAGTTAAGGCAAGTCACTGAAAGGTGATCCACATCTCCTGTCAGGCAAGGCCAAAGAGGCACTTTTCTCATTCTGGCTGGGTAAATACAAATTAAGTATTGCATGGTTCTCAATGGCTGCCTATTTATAGTCTAAGCAAAATGCTAATCAATAGGTAACCCCTGCTGTTTTTGTTTTTTCCTCTGCCCATGGTGATCTTGTTTTAGGAGTAAGAAAATGAACTTTTGAAACTATATCTAGGGTGCAGAAGAACTCCCAGGTATACCTTCAGTCTGTGAGGACAAGCCACCTGATCTTATGAGAAGGGTTCCCAGCCAAGGGTGCTGATTGAGAAAGGTGTTGAGGAGGCTATCTTGGGAGACGGGGAATGTCTTGTGAGTTTAAGTTAATGCTCTAGAAAAAGTGTGTTATGATTTTACTTTGTATGCAACCATTTGTTTCCACTAGTCTTGCTGTCACTTGAATCCCTGTTCTCCGACAATGAACTTATTCTTGTTTTCCCTCTCTTTCAGTGTGCACATATGTCCGAGTGCTGTGTGTCGTGCAGAGTGGAGATCCTGACTGGAACATGGCGAGCTGGCCTGCACTGTTCCTTGGGGAGCAGCGAAGCTGGGAGCTCTGTGAGAGGTCAGTGGAACAGGGGCTGAACACTCCGGAGGGTTGCTTGGCAGACTCGGGAGTTGGTGTGTGCCTATCGCTAACCTGTCCTGCGGACACCTGGAAAGCTGCGTGTGTGATGCCAGTGGCTGGTGGTTTCAGGCAGCTGATCACAGCAGCCACAGACAAGACTGTCTGTGGTAGAAGGGCACCCCCAGAAGGCAGGTGGTGGCGAGGCCCCTCACAACCCTGGGGACCCTGGGAAGCGTCATAGTGGTGTAGTCAGCAGGATATACACCCAGTTTAGCTAAGTGTCCTGCTCCAGGCACTTATTTACCAAATACTGTAGATACTAAGGGATTCACAAATGAGCAGGTTGGGAACAGGTACAGGAAAGGTCCTGATTTATTGTTTTCTGTTTATTTTGAGTACAGAAATAGAGCAACAGAAAAGGTGGGATGAGCTAAACATACCAAAAAGGAGTTGGAAGAGTTGTGTCCACGGAGTGTTGCTGGTTTGCTACCAGAACAAGTCTGGAGGGGTTAAAAGTCCTGGTTATGGAATATGACAAGCAACACAAAGGGCAGCCAGATTCCCCGTGTGTGCCTACAGACTTGGAAAACCAGCCTACCCCAATTCTTGGTAAGACAGCCATGAAACTCAGACTGGTTGAGCTCGAGGTCCAGAAGATGGCAATAGAAGATAGAGAATAGGAGCAGTAGTCAGAGAAGCCCTAGAAGTGACCCACTGAGAGCCCTGGAGCTAGAAGACAAAAAAGTGTGAAACCTGAGAAGTAGCAGCCCTAGAAAAAGCATGAGAGAGAGACTGCATGCCCTGAGCGGACATGCCAAACCTGTGGGAATGAAAGCAGAAATTGGGCTTGGTTTTGGCTTAATTGGCTTCGGAGTTGCTTGTTGGCTAGTTTTTGGCTTGTTGCTTGTTTGGCTTGTAGCTTGTTGCTTTTTTCTTTTCTTTTTTTATTGGCTCCTGGCAGGTAGGGGTAAGGAAGGGCAAGAGCGGGGCAAGCAGGGGTAATGGAGGAGAGAGTCAGGGGTGCAGAGCGGGCTCACCACAGTCCCAGACTGCACGCCGGTGGGATCTAGTCAAAGAGTGTTGGGGTTCTTAGGGATTGGCTTGTTTTGGCCTTGTTTTAAAATGGGATTGGCTTCATTTTTGGCTTATTGTGAAAGTCGGGCGCTTATTTACCATGTGAAAGTTGGCAACTGTGGTCCTGAGCATGCTGGCCTTACAAAAACTGCTCTTTCAGCCCGTGAGTAATCCCTGCCAGGGGATCACACATCTGGGCCAAGCTGGGCCCATGCTTCAGAGAGACTGATTGCACTGGAGAATATCTAACTACCTTCGAAAGAATATGCAGGGTACATAAAATCCCTGATGGCTCGAGAATGACTGTCCTAATTCTCCAAGAGAAGAGAAGCTTTGAGAGTAGTTAATGATGTGGATGTTCGTGAAGTTGTGAAATATGTTTAGTTCCAGGAGTCTGTGCTAAAAAGGTTTCCGATTACTCCAGAGGCATATCGCCTCTACTTCAGAAACCTCAAAAAGGTTGTTAAGTGAAGTCCTGGGGACTATCTTGTGAATAAGTGAAGTCCTGGGGAAAATAACCCACAAAATGTTGGATTATTTGAGCAAATGGGTAGAGGGGATAAAAACAAGCTGGTAGATCTGTTTTCTCAGGCGCAGTTCTTAGAGGTTTGCTCTAAGGAAGCGTGAGCCTCTGTGTGGGAGAAAACGCCAGCATCAGTGGAAGCAGCTGCAGCAGCAGCTGACTTGTCCCGTACAAGTGAGGCTATTTAGGGAGCACAAGTCCCAAAGGGCAGGGGACAATCCTGGCATAAAAGAGGGTTCGTTCCAGAGAAAAAGGAGGTAGGAGAGGGAACTAAATCCACACTATCCCAGTTCCAATCACCTCTTTGGAACCCTGATGACTGGATCCCAGACCAAGAAGAAGGCCCAAGGAAGTGTTACTTATGTGGGTCACTTGATCAAATGAAAAGGCAATACTCTAAGTGTGGGGATCCAAGTCCAATCTTCTATCAGTTCAGGTTTAGGAAGCTACCCTTGAGTCAGAGGCTTCAGTGGTGGCAGAGGAGGTTTTGGTTCACTTTGTCAGGTCTGACCTCCTGCCGCTCGGCAAATAGTTTATTAAACAGGCTACGGTCATGGTCCAGTGTGCCAGGGGTGGCAAGACCCTGGTGCTCAGATTTCCATGCCCAGCAGGGATGTGGTTCAGGAGAATACTGTGCTCCCTGGAAGGAGGTGAAAGACTAGCTTTAGGACAATATAAAACCACAGTATTTTGGGCTGGCATTGAACTGAAGTGGGAAGGTTTAAGGAGTACTTAAGAATTTACCAGCTTATGTGTTGGCTGGGAAGGACATACTATTGCTGCCCAAAACAGTTAATATTGAGGCCTGTAGTAAAAAGGGAATACCTCACAGAGGTAACTTCAGAGGAGAGGAAGGCAGCTGGGAAGGAAGGAGAAGCACCTGCCCCCTTATCAGCAGGGAATGTCCAAGGGAAGGGGGAGGAGGAATCTTTGGCCCTGTCAGTGACCGCAAACAGAGTTTGCTGCAGAGCAAAATGCTGACAATATTCTAGAGAGCATTAGAGAAGTTGTCCACAGTAGGAACCCAGACAAAGAAAGCCAGAGGGAGGTTCTTATAGAGGCAGGTGGGCTGTACTGGGAGGCCCCAGTGAGGAAAAATAGAAGGTCTGGGAAACCCTACAAACAATTGATTGGGCCCTCAAAGCATCAGGTGGAGTTAATGTTAGTAGCCCATGATTGGTCTTTTGCAGGACACTTGGGAAGAGAGAAGGACATTGAAAGGTTAAAGAACATTTTTATGGGCCCAATATTAAAAGAGAGGAAAAGGATCAATGCAGGCCTTGTGACTTATATCAGAAGTGGAAAAGGCCTGTAGGAGATCTCCAGGAAGCATCACAGGAGGCAAATGAAATAAGTCACCTCGCATTGTTTCCCCCCCCCCCCCCAAATATATAATGTAGATATAATCTTGCACAAATGCTTATGAAAAGAGAACTTAAAAATCCATGAATGTTTGAGCATACGTGTGTAAATATGCTTTCTGCAGACATTAGTGCTAATTAAACCATGGTGTGACTGTTTGCAGGAAGGAAACACAGAGGGGATGTGAGAATATTCATAGAACTTTTTATTTAGCTTACACACTGTTCTTACTGTGTGTAATGGCAAATACACATTGGGAGATTGTAGGCTTATAGTGCACTGAGGGGCAGTGAACTGGCCATTGTGTAGATAAATATCAAGCTAGCTACACCACTGGATTTAATTATTTTGCTACAAGTGTGTGAGTACACTCTCCACTCCAACTCCAGCAATTCTACCACTCTGGTAGATTTGGGATGAAGGCTACAAAATCTGGTTGAATTAAGGAATGCTGAAGTCATAATTTAAGTGTTGCAAGAAATGGTTTAACATTGAAGTTAGACCTCAGTATGGGCACCAAAAAACACGGGAAATGTAGCAATACTGCCTGATGCAAGCAGGCCCTGGGGTAGACTAGTACTGCACTGAAGTTTATTGACCTGACTTCTATCAGCCAGCTCATGGGACATCTGTTTGATCAGAAAATGGGCATTGACGTGTCAGCTGATGCACATTGGCTTGTGCCTCACACACCCCTTGTTACTCCCACAAATCACTAGGGCTGAATGAGATGGGCTGTCCGAAATAGCTCTTATGAAACCTTGGCACTGGGCCCTGCTGGTGCCACAGTCGTTACACATCCCCTCATCTATTGACCCTATCGGGAAGGAACACTAGTGTAATCTGAAACAATACAGCATCGCCAATGTTATTTTAAAAAATAGCTCACCCATCTCATTCTCTTTGTATTTGATTTTATTTGTGTTTATTTGTGCCAGAGTTACTGTCTGGCCCTTGAACAATGGTATGTAGGGACTATAGGGTGACCCAGATGTCCTGATTTTGTAGGGACAGTCCTGATTTTGGGGGCTTTTTCTTATATAGGCTCCTATTACCCCCCCACACTGCCTGTCCCGATTTTTTACACTTGCTATCTGGTCACCCTAGGACTGTAGGAGGAATTCTAAGGATCTCCAACCTTTCAAGAAGTCAGTTCTCTTATGCCTCTCATTCCCCTCTTTTTAGATTGCAGTGAATGCGGCCCTCAACATCTGGCATGAAGGATCAATGAACAACCTCCTCCAAGGCAGACTGGCTGACAAGAGTTGCTTGAGAAGAACTGAGTGCCATCACTTCCACCATTTCCTCCCCATGACCTACAAGCCTCCTTTGTAATGGGATGAACTGCCCTGGCCTTGGCGTAAGAGACCTATTCCAGAACTCACGCCTTGTCACTGTGGTGCCCTTGCTACAGCTAGCTGGCTGACCTTCAGCTTTCTCGTGCCGTTGTCTGTTGTGTAATGAAGTAGAATCAGGTAGGTAACCTCGGTTTTAACGTTTATAAAAAGCAAACATGCATTTGGAAAGCAGCCATTTGTAATACTGCGTCAGTCCCTAAGAGTGTATTAGGGGTCAGTCTAGACTAGCTGGCTTGGATAAAATAAGAAATGATCCAAAACCTCAAATGGAACCTTCAGAAAACGTGCAGTTCTTGTATCGGTATTCAGATAGCTTTGTTCTTTCAAATTTTGGCCGGGACTGGAAATGCAGGCCAGTTTTCATAAGTTTTCCAGCTAGATCTCCAGAATGATACGTGTCCAATATGTGCAGCCAGACATTTGATTATCTGAATCAAAGCTCTGAATCTTCTGAGGTTTGCACAGCCCTTGTAACAATGAAGGCAGAAATCTTCTTTATATTACAGGATTCTTATCCTAATACAGTAAACCCTCGATTTAACGGACCCCGATTTAATGGACTTCGGATGCAACGGACAAAATTTCCGATGCATCCGAAATCCGTTTTGGGGGCTGCCGGCTCCCGCCCCAGGGAGCCGGCTGCGTTGACAGCTCCCGCCCGGCTCCCCGCAGCGGGGACCCCTGCGGGAGCTGTCAACCCCCCCCCGCCCCCCCGCCCGGCTCCCCGCAACGGGGAGCCGGGCGGGGGGGGGGGGGGCGTTTGAGAGCCCCCGCTCGGCTTCCCGCAGCGGGAAGCTGGGTGGGGGGTTTGACAGCTCCCGCCCGGCTCCCCGCAGCGGGAAGCTGGGCGGGGGGTTTGACAGCTCCCGCCGGGCTTCCCGCTGGGGGGAGCCGGGCGGGAGCTGTCAACCCCCCCGCCCGGCTCCCCGGAACGGGGAGCCGGGTGGGGGGGGGGGGGTTTGAGAGCCTCCGCTCGGCTCCCCGCAGCGGGAAGCCGGGCGGGGGGTTTGACAGCTCCCGCTCGGCTCCCCCCAGCTGGAAGCCGGGCGGGAGCTGTCAACCCCCCCGCCCGGCTCCCCGCAACAGGGAGCCGGGCGGGGGGGGGGGGCGTTTGAGAGCCCCCGCTCGGCTCCCCGCAGCGGGAAGCCGGGCGGGGGGTTTGACAGCTCCCGCCGGGCTTCCCGCTGGGGGGAGCCGGCGGGAGCTGTCAACCCCCCCGCCCGGCTCCCCGGAACGGGGAGCCGGGCGGGGGGGGGGGGGGGTTGAGAGCCTCCGCTCGGCTCCCCGCAGCGGGAAGCCGGGCGGGAGCTGTCAACCCCCCACCCGGCTCCCCGCAGCGGGGAGCCGGGCGGGGGGAGGGGGTGGGGTGGGCTGACTCTCGGCTGGCTCCATATAACGGACTAATTCGGGCGGGGGGGTGTCCGTTGTCACCCGAAAGTCCGTTATTTAATGATTTTAAAAAATTATTAAATAACGGACTTTCGGTTTTAACGGACACCCCCCACCCGAATTAGTCCGTTATATCGAGGTTTCACTGTATATACATATTATTTCACTAATGCTTCAAATGATGCTACTGGTTTGGAACTAAAGATATGTGTCATTCAGATATATTTTGCATTAGTTTTCTGTGTGGACCATTCATTGGGAATGGATTTGTAAGACCACTTTTATTTCACTCTTCTGGTCTTGTCTAGCATGGGTATTTTCCCTGATCACATATAATCGAGTTCCATTCACCTGTTTAATAGCACTGGGACTAATCCCAAGAATAGCCAGTCAACATTTCTCTTTGTCCCAGGTAGGATTACCCCAGTTTTAAGCAGTGTTAACCTGCACCTTTGTAAATTGTGGCTTAGTGTGTTTACAAATCGGGTGCCCATTGGTGGCCACCAATACTGTAATTGGGGCAAATCTCCAGTATAGATAAGACTTTAGTTTTTCTGGTGTGAGGGGCCCTTGGGGCATTGTTGTGTACTTGTTGATTATATGGACATTATATTCATCAACCACCTTTCTGCTCTATATTCTCACCCTTTTAGACTCCAACCACTACGTATGCCCTTCAGTAAGAAGGGTGGGATACTGCAATGTCTCATAACTATGGTTTCAGCAAGCATGTGTGAAAATGTCATTAGAAAGACTTCTCCACAACAAGATGGCTGCATAGAGAGCTATGGGAGTTGGAAGGTTCCCAGAAATATTTTGTGAGTAGCACTATAGCATAAATTTATGTAGGCTAACGCCTGTGTCTACCACCACAACCACCACTACCATGAGCTGAGCCTCCGAGGCTTCTTTTGGAAGTTCTAGCAAAAGCTGATAACCATTCTGTTTTGTGGAAACTTGTGAGGTTTAGAAAATTGTTTTCCTTTCATACTGGAGCAAAATCAAACCTCTTTGAGCATTGTCACAGATATGGAATTGTGTCGAAATGTCTGGTTTTGGCTCGAAACCTGAGCTATTTGAGAAGTACATTTGCGTGGGTGTGTGCATGCATGCTCTTTCTCCCTCTTTTTCATCGAAACCCATATGTCTCTGTGAAATAGCATATTTCGCCAACATTTCATTGAGTTAAAAATGTCCTGACCAGCTCTAGTTCTTGCTGTTCCTACGTCTGCTTTTCTGGGTAGAGCCACTGATGTGACAAAAAAAGCTCTGGGGCTGTTAGTACATGATTTAATAAATATCCATATTAGACAAAACAACTATTTATTTTGCATACAAACAAAAATACAATGGCATACTTCCCTCCCTTCCCCTCTAGCAGTACTCCCATTCCATAAGTGAGTGATGAAAGCCCTCCCCAGATCATCGGAAAGTGCAACAATGTTACACAAGCTGTTGGGTTTTTTTCAAGTTTTCTAAATATTTTCCAACTTCTATTGCATACTATTGTCTCCATGCTGTAAACTCTTGCCAAAACTCCCCCGGACAACATTCTTCACTGACTCTGCAAATCATTTAGACAGCAAACAAACCTTTTAAAGAGCTGTTGATTTTTGCAAGAAAGCATTTATGTTTATTATATAGGAAATAAAAACAACCAGGATGCACATTTTACAACTCACAGATCTCCACTGAAAGCCATAAACAAAAACTGCTGTGACAGCTCAGAATTTTATTCTCTTCTATGCATTTAAATGTGGGAATAATACTTCTTACCTGCCAGAGACACCCCTCTGTGTATAAAGCAGTTTTAGCTGCTACCAACTCTATATAACTTCACCTACACCTGGGAATCGCTAAATTCTCAGCTGACTTAATTTTTTTCACTTATACTTTTGCCAGTTGTCCCCTTGCTTTTCTGTGGTATAGCTCTTCTATATTTCTGCATACATATTCTGTATGGAAAGGTCACCACTTTATACAACTAGCAAGGTACTGTTTGCTATGTGTCCTTTGACCATCCTCCTATTTCTTGATGGCATTCTAAGGGTATGGCTAGACTGAAGATTGTAGCGTGTTTATTTGTAGCGCTTCCCAATGTAGCGCAATTGGTATCCCGCTAGAGACTGTACAAATTGAAACCTTGTAGCGCAAAATAATGGCTACATTTGTGGTGCTTCTGGCGGCAGTAGCAGTTGCGGAATAGGGCAGGTATCCCAGCATTCAGTTGGGTGCAACGTGTTTTGCAAAGGAGGGGAGTGAGGGGGAACTGGGAAGTTGTTCACAGGGAGACCAGATCTGGCTGTCAGTTACTTTTCCTTAGCGAAAACTGACAGGCTGTCTATTTCAGACACACAGCTCCGTCTGCAAGCATTTTCACTGGGTATTTGCTGTGTGAGTTGTTAGAGAGAAACTGCAAAGCTACTTCCGCCTTTATAAAAACAAAACCTCACGTCATTTGCCTTACATGGCAAGTTCATTGTCTTTAATGGCTTGCTGATGGCCCTCAATGGGTTGCTGATAGCTTGCCATGGCTTGGAGGCATGCAAGAGATCCCATGGGTGTCCACATTCCCCCCCTTGCGCTACAACGTTAGCGCAAAAAGGCTTATCACTCTGGAAAAGGAGGTTTAACACTTGCGCTTTAAACAGGGAGTCATTGCGCAAAATCTCCCTTTGAAGTGTGTTTGCTATGAAAATTCTGGCACTAGAGGAGGGTTTTTGCGCTGCAAAGCGCCAGTCTAACCATGCCCTCAGAGCAGACATATAGTGGCTAAGCACCAGGACTGGTGTTGCTGGATTTGAGTTCTATTCCTGACTGTGAAACAGTGGTGCTGTGTAATTTTGGGCAAGCAGGTGAGTCATGTAGGCCCGTATCTTCAAAAATTGGCTCTGATTTTGAATTGTTTCCATTTTTGGGCCCTCAGCTTGTTCCGACTCACTTAGAACAGTGCAGATCCCTGGACTCCTGTACAATTGCTGCTGATTTACACGGGGGGTTGAGGAGAATTGGGCACCTGACCTCCGATTTCCCATTGACTTCAAGTGAAATTGCTGGTGAGCAGAATCTCTGAAAATGTGAGCTTAGGTGTCTCATGTTGGGCACCCAGGACGGAGGCATCCAGAATTAGGGGCCAGTCCTGAAAATCTTGGCCTTTCGCTCTTTCTGTGTCAGTTGTTCCAGCTGTCTAATACAAATATTTGAAATGCCTGAATGGGATGCTTTCAGATCTTTGGGTGCATAAATATATCTTTGCTGCAGACAAGTGAAATGTGCTCTATAGTAATATGGGACATTCACTGATGTATTTCAAAGTAAATGTCTAAACAGTTCCCCATATTATTTTTTCACGCCTGTTACAGGATAGCTTTAAAAGCCTAAATAACATTTCTCAATGTTGAAATGCTGAGATGAACTAAACAACTCTAACCATTTCACCCAGGGGATGAATTGACTATTCAGAAGAAATAATACACATGTTGTAAGAACAGCTGGGCACTCCGTTTTATGGCTCTTCTGAGCAAATTTGACAAATAGATCGTATGGCTTCCCTGTCAGAGAGTGATCAATATGCTGTCACATTCCTTTAGTAATCTTGGAACTTTGTTCCCCCACCCACGTTGATGATGGTATCAGTGTACTTCCTTGTACTGAGTAAGGGACTGCCTCCTCGGGACATGTTCTTCTTACTCATGTGAATTTGCCATATTTAGAACTGTTTCTATTAAATAAGCCACATTGACTTTTCCACGTCTATTCAGCTCTGCGTATTAAACTCAGTTGACTCTCATGGTATAGCCGCAGTTAGACACCCACGGCTGGCCTGAGCCAGCTGACTTGGGCTCACGGGACTCAGGCTGCAGGGCTGTTTAATTCCAGTGGAGATGTTCTGGCTCAGGCTGCAGCCCAAGCTCTGGGACTCTCTCACCTCGCAAGGTCCTAGATCCCAGGCTCCAGCCCAAATCTGGATGTCTAAACTGCAATTAAACAGCCCCACAGCCTGAGCCCCGTGAGCCCGAGTCAGCTAGCCTGGTCAGTCATGGGATTTTAATTGCAGTGTAGGCATACCCTCAGACCTATCACTCCATGATCATGAGGAGATCAGACAGCATACAGAGGTGACAGGTGTAGTGCAGGCCATGTATGACGCAAGCGAAGATGGGCGGCTCATGTAGTCCACAGGCAGGACAACCCGCATCAACGACTGGAACCCCAGAGACTACAAGTGACCGCTGGGCAGACTGAAAACACGCTGCACTGATCCCATGACAAAACTCTTTGGCCAGAAATGGGAAAAATGTGCTTGCAACAAAATACAATGGAGTGGCATTGGCTTGTGTTCATGGAGGGACGGATGAGGACAAGGCAGACAAAGGTGATACAACCTTAGATGCTGATTCGCCTCTCATTTATAGCAGTTTTACACCAGTGTAACTCCATTCACTTCAGTGGTGTTACTCCTGATTTACACTGGTGTAAGGGCGAGGAGACCCTCTAATCTCCTGGGATTTCCTTTCTTTGGATCAGACTCTATTACCATTCAGACAACAAATAAGACCTTACTACCTGTCAGTAAAAGCATGTAGCCTCACGTCATTTAAATCTGTATAGTGACAACATAATGCTGTCAGAGAACTAGCACAAGGGAAAATAAAGAGGAAAAAGCCAGTGGAACCAATCTTTAGCTGGTGTAAATGGTCGTAGCACCAGTATGAACGAAGTCAATTTACACTAGCTGAGGATCTGTCCCTGCATCTTTATAGCTCCCCCCCCCTATTTATTTATGGTTTGGAGGGCTTTTAATTAGGATTTTAGAAAAATTGCCAGTTGCTGTCATGGTTTTTTATTTATCTGACTCACCAACAACCTCATCGACTGGCAGCGTTCTTCTTTCTGGGTGTGTATTTCATAACTCTGATATGTCAAGTTAGCCGGAGATATAAACTGCCAATTTGCTTAAGTATTTTTCCATGTTGGTGTTGACATTTAATAAGAATTGATATATTGCACTGCTCTCCTCCAGAGTCTACTCTCCCCTTTCATATTAATAGGGAATTCGATGTGCTCACTGAATGGAGAATATTTCCTCTTGTAAATAACGGGTCCCTCCTTTCTGAAGCAGGCAGTGCAAGCTCAAAATAAAGAGGCCAAGAGAGAAATAGCAGGGGTGTTAGCCAGCTTCTAAGGATGCAATTGCACCCCTAGAAATCAAGCCTGGATTGACCAGTGTGCACTGTGTACACTTGCACAGCCCCTCCCTCAAGTTTGTCCTCAACTCCCCTTTGTTATGACAAGGGCGCCCGGGACAAATTTGAGTGAGCAGCACTGTGACCTGGCGCATGGGTTGCAGAGTCACGCAGGTTTGTTCTGGCTACCCCTCCATCACGGTGGAGGTGCAGCTGGGCCAAACGTGAGTGACATTGCCACCCCGTGCACCAAGTTGTGATGCCTGGAGCAGGAAGCTGGGCCCAATCCCACGGGACAGGACCTGGCTCACTTCCCAGTCCCTTCACCTGGGAAATCCCCCTCCACACCAGGTCAGGATAAGGGTTGCGGTGCCAGGGTGAGGGGGCTGCTGGGTGTGGTTGGTGGCCCCTAGATGGTGCATAGAGGAGGTGGTGATAGGCATCCATTGAACTGGGAGGCTACGTCTGCCCCTGGAGAGGAGAGGGACATATTGTAACATCAGCTAAATTCCTTACAGTTCTCTGAACACATAATTACTATTATTATATTTATTATTTATTATTAGTGTTATCATGGTGCCAGTCCCCGCCATGAACCAGGACCCCGCTGTGCTCAGTGCTATACAAGCACAGAACAAAAAGTGATTCCTGCCTCAGAGAACTTAAAATCTAAATAGAAGACAAAGGTCAACACAAGGAAATAACAGGATAAAAGTGGTCAGGAATATTGGTCAATTTTCACCACTTCTCCACCAACATTTTGTTCTGGCAACAGCAGACGGTTTCCTTCTGAGCTTGCCAGTAGGTTCAGAAAACTATTCGGTGACTATTATCTCCCCCGGCTTGACTAGAGACATTTGGAAAGTCAAAGTGTCATTGTTATGTAGAAAAACATAAATGACAAATGGACCCCTGGGCTTTGTGGGACTCCTGTAGAAGCTGGTGTCAAAGAGGAGATTCTTTAACAGCTCATGGAAAATTAAGGATTTTTTTTCTGGCCGTTATTCACACCCCGTGGCCTCTCTTTGCTAATGTTTAACAGGAGTCTATTGATTACAACAGCCAGTGTGCACTGTAAATGGGAACTGAAGGTTATATTTTTGGCCCACAGCTGGCATGTGCATACACAGAAAGTGGAAGTTACATATTTCACAAACCAATATTACCGTGGGACACATTCCCAGTCATGGTACAGCTGGCTGGGACAAAAAGGGGGTGTTGTTTTATCTAGATACAGAGCGGTCTCCTTTGCTGTAGTATCACAAGTGTCACTGGTGTTAGCCTCTCAACATCAGAGGTGAAAATTCAGTTGCATGCACATTGTGTGCATTGTGTCTGTTGGCAGCCACCTCATTAGCCTGCTGCTCCCGCAGGGCAGCCTCCCAGCCTCCTTTGGCCAAGCTGCCAGAAAGTTCATTCTCTGTGGCTCGTTGCCAGTTCCCAGAGCGCCTTGGTGGCCACCTGATTTAATTCACAACTCACCTCAAAAGTATATAGAAAGCACATCTGTGTCACCTCCCTCCCTGCAGCAAGATAGCAATTTAGAATCTATGCCTCCTGAGGAGCCCCATAGGTGGGCTCTGCCTTCACCTGCAAGGTCAAAGGTGCTGCTGGTGTATTTTCTCCTCTTCAGGTTCATGTTACAGCTTTTATTAAACTGCAGTTTTCCTCCACAAGCCGGTCTCTTCAGTGCCAGCTGCTGCTGAAAAGGTGAATTTAGTCCAGTCGTTGCTTCTATCAGCCTCTTCCCTGTTTCCCTCAAGGCGCTCATCCCTTGGTTCTCCCAATTCTGCTGTTCCATTCTGGCCTGCAGAAATTTTGACTCTGGTACCCCATCGGAGATCCGAATGCTTCCCCCGAGTGCCCTCTCCATCCCAGAATATCATTTATTTTTTGATCCTCAGGTTGACCAGCTGTGCCTTTGTCAGCTCTTCAGAGGTTTGCTGTGTCTGCGCAATTGCACCAGCTGTCTTCTCTTGAGTTGCTCATAACTCAGCTTTCCTGCCTATCTTCTCTCTACCTTCTCCCTAGAAAAGAACACTGAACTGTTTTACTCTCGCTCTTCCGTCTACAACACTTACTTTCCCTGCTGTCGGCACTTGTTGGAACCTCTCACCACTGTCACTGTTCCACTAAATATGTCACAGTTACTGGGCCAGCTGCACCTCTGACATTTTCAACCCGTGTCTAACCGGCTGGTCTCTTCATGTGCATCTCTCTCGGACCTTGAGCTATCACCTCTCTTTCCAGGTGCAATCACATGATTTAACCATTTCTGACAGAGCTTTTGGCTGCAGTCCCCTGGTACTAACTGTGGTTAGCTCAGCCAGTTTGCCTGGCTGAGCAGACTGACTGACGGAACCAGGAGTCTAGTATCAGAGGGGTAGCCGTGTTAGTCTGGATCTGCAAAAGCGACAGTGTCTTGTAGCACCTTATGACTAACAGATCTTAGGGATCATGAGCTTTCGTGGGCTAAGACCCACTTCATCAGATGAGTACTGCCCGGAATACTGCTGTGCTCCAGACGTATCCAGCCAGAGTAACCGTCTCTTAGGATATGTCTACACTGCCAAAAAGACCCTGAACTGCACAGCAGTGAGTCTCAGAACCTGGGTCAAGTTGCACTAGTGGGCAAAAACCAGCAGTGTAGACATCCCTGCTCAGGCGGAAGCTCCGTCTCTGAGACCCCCACATCCCCACTGAGTTTGAGACTGGAGTTCTAGCCCAAGCAGGAATGTCTGCACTGCTATGCATGAGCCCGACAAGCATGAGCCAGTTGACCCACTCTCTAAGACTTGCTGCCATGGGTTGTTTTTTTACTCCGTACATATGTACCCTTAGGGGCCATACCTCACAGCAGCTGGAGGTTGATTTATTCCTAGAATCCACGAAGATCAGGAAATCACAAAGGTGAAGCACAGCTGCTTTAGTCCCTCCCCAACCCCTGAATGCAGATTGGCCAGACCTGAGGATCACAGCCTCTATGTTCCTTTGTATTACTTGCAACTTCCCCCAGTTTAGTAGCACCTGGGCAGTGTTCTGATTGCCTTCAAGGGGGGTTGCACCCGTGTAACTGACAGCAGGTCTGAGATCAGTAACTCCAGTTGCAACAGGAAGGAATTCTTTGGCTCTTCCCATCAAGATATCTTAGTCCTTTTGCTTTGTGGCTGTGGAGGTGTTACTTGGGAGCATGCAGTTGTCTACGGAACATGACTTGGTTAGTGCTACGCTTTTTTTCAGCGGGTGTCCATTCAATGGCAAGTACGTCAGTGGCACGACCTCAGTCATCAACAGCAGCAGTGACAATACACATTTATAGCTGCATTATTTAACTCTGCCAAGTATTTTCAGGATACAGGTAGCATAAGGAAGGAGAAGAATATACTCTTCTGATGACAAGAATGCAGCCCCAGGAGTAGTTGTAGGCCACTTTCCCCTTTATGAGTTTCTATTGTTGTTGACATTTTTCAGACTCAGACTTTGTTAGAGACGAATTTCCTAAGGGTATGAGCTGGGAAGATGACATTTATTGACATACAGGATGTATAAAACACCAAAGAAAGAGTGAAGTAAATTACAAGGTTGTTTTGATAGATTATTGAGGTAGCAGAAGTAGATTGCTGTGCTGTAATGAAAAGCCAGGAAGTTGTGGTTAAGGCATAGGGTTAGGAATCTGACCTCTACCCAGCCGTACCACAAATGTCCTGTGTCACTTTGATGATGTGTTTCTAACATACCCACTAATTTTGGATGCCCAACAAGGGCCCAATTTTCAGAGATGCTGAAGCCAACAGAATCTAGGGCTTCTCAGTGACTCTCAAAATCAAACCCAAGGAGTGTCAAAATTAATAGGAGCTTTTGAAAATAACAGTCTAAGCATGTGTGTCTGCCTCAGTTTCTCTTTCTGCCTCTTAGTGGTCTTAGGAAAAATGACTTCATTAAGTGTGTGGGATGCTAAGCTACTAAAGTGAGGAGTCCCACAGAAATGCCTATAAATGACCAAGTTTAATTAAATGTAATGGATGTCCAAGACTTTTCAAATAAAAATTAAAATGTTTCTTTTACATTGTTTCTGAGAAATGTGTGAATTTTCTTTTCAGTACAGCTTGGTTTGAAACGTATGTGAAATTGGTTTCAAAGGTGTTTGGACTTACATTTGTAAGAATACTACTATTACTACTACCACCCCCAAAAATGATGATTCTTCTAATTCAGGTGAAGAGATTTTTCTAAGTGATCCTCTCTTCCCCTCCCTGACCTCACTCAAATCCTGCTGTCTATAAACTTCCTCATGCTTCCTGAAATCCACTGATCCTACAACTCCTTTCGGTCACTCTTCAGTGCCAAATACACCAGTGGGTTTTTTAAAAGCACTCAGAATTGACCTAACTGTGAGGAAGTTTGATCGTTGTCTTCAAAGGGAGAAGAGTTGTGCCATTGTTAAACCCTTTTGAAAATCCCTCCCCACGCTTCTAAACCTGCCAAGGCCCATGTGTGGGAGGCAGTGTGTAACACAGACCACAAATGACAGACGCAAAGTAAAGTATTCATGCAAGAAACTTAAAATGGTGTGGTGTCCATTTCTTAAATAGGATTAATATTAAATTTCTTAAATAGGTGTCTATAATCTCAGCTGAGTTATTCTGTATTTCTGATGTAAATAATTGTTGTCAATAAAAATGAGGGGATACCAAATTTGTGTGGAACACTGGGACTAAAACAAATCCAAGCCCTTGACTGGAGGAACAGTTGAGTGGTCTGCCCCCCACTCCTCGCCCAGGCCAAAAGGGGCCACCATAACATTCTCACTACAACAGGCTACTGTTATGTGCACTGTCCCTCTGCCATAGTGATCTTGAAGGGGGAGAGGCCAGAAGATTTGTCTCCCTTCTCCCATGAGGAGGATTCCTTGGTCACTTCTTTCAGGTGGAGACTATTAGGGACAGAGGCATAATGATTAGTGCATTAGAGCTGAACAAAAATACTCTTACCATATCTCCCACATCTGTCAGTCCATTACTCTCTCCTCGTAGGTCCACCCCCAAATTCAGCAGTTTTATTTTCTGACTGCCCCCCTCAGAACTCCCAGCTCATCCATGCCCCCCCGTCCCCTCCCTCCCGCTTCTTGTCTCCTGACCACCCCCTCTCAGGTCCTGCTCCCTAACTACCTACCCTGGGATTCCATCCCCATCCAAGCTCCCTGTCCTCTGACTGCCCAGCTCCCTAGCCATCCCCCCCCCCCATCCCCTGACAGGCCCCTGGGACTCCCACACCTATCCAACTGCTTCCCATCCACTGACTGCTCTCCCACCCCCCAACTTCTGCCCCATCCAATGTCCCTTGCTGCCTGTCCCCTGACCGCTCCCTGGGACCTTCTGCCCCTTATACAATCCTCCCCACCCCCTTAGCATGCCACTCAGAGCAGCAAGAGCTCGCAGCCCCGCCGCCTGGGCATAGCCTGCTGCGCTGCCCGGAAGGAGTGTGAGGAGCAGCGGGCCAGAGTGCTGGCGGCGCGCCAAGCTGAGGCAGCATGGGAGGGGGTCACAGTGAGGGAAGAGTCAGGGGCTATTCTCCCCAGCCGGGAGCTCAAGGGCCAGGTAGGATGGTCCTGAGTTCGATGTGGCCTGGGGGCCATAGTTTTCTCACCTCTGGGCCATGAGACGGGCTCTTTGCTTGCCTCTCCTCCATGGACATATGGGGAGGAGTCTAGCCTGTTACCAGCTTTTATATAAGGGATTGATTCTTTAGTGTCTTCTATCTTGTATCATTACATATATGTGTGCAAAGTGAGTGGAAAACATGACCCCCCCCCCCCCCCCCAGTCTGGTCACCAGACTGCAAAGAGAAACTGCAGAGCTGCAGTTCATTTGCAAGTCTGACACAATCAATCTAGGATTGAACAAGGATCTTGAATGGCTTGCTAATTACAAAAACAGCTTCTCCTCTCTCCAAGTTCACACCCCCAATTCAGCTGCTAGAAGAATACCTCACCCTCCCTGATTTGAGTTAACAAGCTGGTTCAGCCTGATTGGACTAACCTTGTTACCTCCTACCTGGTTCTAGCCTACTTATCTATACCTGCCCCTGGACACTTCCACTGCTTGCATCCGACGAAGTGGGTATTAGCCCATGAAAGCTTATGCTTCAAAACTTTATAGTTAGTCTTTAAGGTGCCACAGGACTCTTTGTTACCAAGGCTCAAGATGACTTTTTTTCTCCACAGCATTGATTCGACTCTGATAAAACACATTTTCCCCTCTACGTACTCTTATCCTGTGAGATGGCTGCTGTATGAATAAATTACACAGTGGGAACTAAATTAAAAAATTTCATACTGCTCATCATGTGCATATTTTAGTTCTCCCTGGTGTTTGCTTTGCCATAATCCCTGCTCCGATAATGGGCTATGTACAGTCAGACCTCTCGACTGTCCCTCAGCATGAAGGATGGCCCTTCTCTTTCAGACCCAAGCGTCTTCCCACACAAGCTTGATGCTGTCTTTTATTTTTTTAAATTCTTCCAGAAATGGGGGGTTATGAAAAGGAGGTTAGAGAAGCTCTACAAAATGAACCCCACATTAAGTTAAATTTCTTCCCCTAATATGTGTCTGGTGTCTCTCACTTTTAGCCATAAAGTGTCCCATATTTGGTTGTTGGAAGAGACTGTGGTATAACCATAAGGCTTGAAGGGGTAGGTTGCTGAAGTTCACTACTGAAATTTCCTATAATTTAAGCAATTAAAGCTTGAGTCTAATCTTGAAGACAGTAGGGCTTCTAGAAAATCACAGGGATAATATTGCAATCTGCAAAACCTGAGTTAGGTCCCTATACAATGAATGAGGAGAATTGGAAGTCTTGCAATGTGATCCACAAAATCCAGCATTTTAGGCAGGGAGTCGCAGGTGTGGCCAACCCCTAAACAAGTACTTTATCTCCGTGTTTAATAAGGGTAATGAGGTGTCTGGGGGCAGTGGCCAAGTAGCTAGTGCAGGGTTTCTCAAACCCGCCCGTGGCGGGGAGGGGGAACCGGGGCGCACCCGGCAGGCCGCCCGTGGCGGGTACGGGGGACCGGGGCACACCTGGCAGGCCACCCGCGGCGGGGACAGGGGACCAGGGTGTCCGCGGGTGGTTTTTTTTGGTGGGGTTTTTTTTTTTGTAATTCGGCGGCTTTTCAGCGGAGGGGTAGCGCCGCGCCGCCGGATCACAAAAAGGGGTCGCGGTCTCAACTAGTTTGAGAACCGCTGAGCTAGTGGGAAGAAGGATGTGGAAGTAGAAATTACCAAATGCAAGGTGGAAGCCAGACTCATACATCTTAATGGGCTCAAACTGAGGAGGTCTCGGAAATCTTCAGCCGAGAAGTCTAAAGGAATTATCACATAAAATTACAAGCCCAATAGCAAGGATTTTTAATGAATCCGTAAACTCAAGGGTTGTACACTATGACTAGAGAATTGCTAATATAACACCTATATTTAAGAAAGGGGAAAAAAGTGATCTGGGAAACTACGGGGATTTTAGGTTGACCGCAATTGTATGCAAGGTCTTAGAACACATTTTGAAAGAGGGAGTAATTAAAGACATAGAGGTGAAAGACAACTGGGGGAAAAGACACCGTGGTTTTACAAAAGGTAGATCAAGCCAGTTCTGTTCTCTTTCTTTGAGAAGATAACTGATTTTTCAGACAAAGAAAATGCAATAGATCTAATCTACCTGGATTTCTGTAAAGCATTTGATACAGTTCTATCTGGGAAATTATTAGTTAAATTGGAGAAGATGAGAATTAATATAAGAATTGAAAGATGGGCAAGGAGCTGGTTAAAGGGAAAATGACAACATGTCATACTGAAAGGTGAATTGTCATACTGGAGGGAGGTTACTAGTGGGTTTTCTCAAGGGAACTTTTACTAAAAAAGCGTAGGCACCTAGTGAGCTTAACCATCTGCAGGTTTGGGCAGTGGCTGAGCAGAGTTCTGTGGATCACAATGGTGCCTAAAAGTGGGATTTAGACACTGAAACCTAATAGCAGGTTAGACTGTTTAAATCACCCTAAGGATTTTGTACATATTTTCCAAGAGCCGTCAGGTATCCAGACAATCAACATCTCTGCCCTCGATGGAGTTGTATCTAACTTATTTCCAGGTGAGAGGAAAGAGAAAAGGCAATTTACTTACAGTGACACATGGAGGTTAAATATTGTGGTAGAGTGAATAGTGATTTCAGCTAGTTAAATCTGAAATTTCATGGAGTTGTAAATGTAGGGGCCTGACCCAAAAAAGGAGTGTGTGTGTGTGTGTATGTGGGAGAGTTTACAAGGTTATTGTGGGAGGGGAATGTGATACTGGTACCCTTACTTCTGTGCTGTTGCTGGTGGAGGTGCTGCCTTCACAGCTGGGCAGCTGGAGAGTGGCGACTGCTGGCTGGGAGCCCAGCTCTGAATGCAGCACCACTGCCAGCAGCAGCGCTGAACTAAGGGTGGCATGGCATGGTATGGTATTGCCACCCTTCTGCACTGCTACCTGCAGAGGTGGGCCCTCAGCAGCTGCCACCCTCTGGCCACCCAGCTCTGAAGGCAGCAGCAAAGTAAGGGTGGCATGGCATAGTATTACCGCCCTTACTTCTGCGCTGCTGCTGGCAGGGCTCTGCCTTCAGAGCTGGGCTCCTGGCTAACAGCCACCACTCTCCCGTTACCCAGCTGTGAAGGCAGCGAAGAAGTAAGGGTCGCAATATCACAATCCCCTTAAAATAACCTTGTGACTCCCCTGCAAATTCCTTTTGGGTCAGGACCCCCAATTTGAGAAATGCTAGTCTCTCCCATGAAGTCTGTATAGTAGAGGGTAAAAGCACACAAAAGACCAGATTTCACAGGACGCAGGTGGAGACCAGATTTCAAGATCTGTGATGTGTTTGTGATAGCCATGCATTTGGTAGGGCCCTAACTATTAGAAGAAGGATTCAAATTGAATCCTTATGGCTAATGCATGGGCCACAAAGTCTCGTGATCTCAGTTCTGATCTTAGCTTTAGTATGGACTTCCTCTGCAGCCTTAGCAAAGTCCCTGCATGCTGCTGCGCCACCGCACTGGGCCTGTTGTAAATTTCCCCATCCGTGTAATATGGGGTTAATAGTAGAGGAGTATTGCAGGGCTTCCTTCCTTAAAGTTTTTAATGGGCTTTGAGCCCTTCTCAAGGAAAGTGTTGAGTTAAAAGCCAGTATTATTATTTTAATAGCCTACATATGGCATGCTGCATGTCAGTATCATAAACAGCTTCACTAATAGTTAATTTGGAATTAACTGAAAACAGCACTCTATGAGCATAGTTATTTGCATGAAAATTTAAAGTGATTAAAATAATGTTGGGGCTTTTAAAAAAGCAGAACTGTCAGCTATATTGCTGTGGTATATTTTATTTTTATACATCTATCTTGAAAAATTTTTAAAGCTTCTTTTCCTTATTTAGCTGTGTTTGAGAGCCAACTGATCATTAGGTTTTTTTGTTTTACACAGTATTTCCTCTCCTCTCAGACAATTCCAAAAGGCAAGTTTCTTTCCAAAAACTGTGCCCTCAAAAATAATAATAGTTACGATATTGGTTTTTTCTCCTGAAGATCTTCAGTGACTGTCGGTGAAATCTCTTTTTTCTGTCCTGTTCAATGATCAAATGTTATTCAATAAAAAAGGAATCTATCTATTTATGTGGGTTTATTTCCTGACTGCAATATGATTAAAGCAAGCATTTCTTCAGTAATCTGCCCTAATACAATAGATTTCAATGACTAAGCTAAATATCCTCGTGCCTTTTCCTTGCCTTCCAAAGACAACTTTCGGTAAAATTCACCCCTATGTGGAGGGCCAGCGATGCCAGGACCTATGCACCACTCCCATTTGAACTCTTAATACAACTCTGAAGGGCCTGATCCTGCAAGCTGTTGTGCACCTTCTTTGAGGTGCTGAAGGCCCTCAGTTTCCATGAAATCAGGATGCATCTCTTCCTCATTCTGTACCTGCACCCAAGTTCGAATGCTGGCTGTGGGAGGATATCCCAAGCACTGCCAACACTGTGATAAGGGACTTGTTAATAAGGGACTTTCTTTTTTTTCTGTTGGGGTTATAGATTTTAGGGCCAGAAGGGATCAATGTGATCATCTAGTCTGTATAGCATAGCGGAGGCCATAGAACTTCCCCAAAATAATTCCTAAGCCATATGCCCTGCTGCCCCTTGTCTTATTGGTGCCTCTACCAAGACAAACAATGGCACTGAGATTTCTGGACACCCCGAAAGAGTTTTCAAAGTCCCATTCTGATGAGGCACTTGTGCAAAGCTGAGGCTAGTTAGCTTCAGAGCCCTAAGACATGCAGGCTAATCTCATGAGAGAAAGCCAGTCAGTGAAGGTATTCCGTGTTTATAGTGGTGAAATGGGGCTCCTTGAGTTTCAATAGCAGGTATGAGGTGAATGTTCTTCTGCCCTTTGTTATTACAGTAAAATTATTAGAATTTAAGTTTTTTTTTTTTAAAAAAAACAGTTGCACGTTACAGAATGCAGCCCAGATGTGTCTAGAGTCATGAGCTTCTGTTTATGGTGTTTGCAAATTTGGAATTTACTGGGTATTAAGGGGAAGTGGCTAAATTTGCTGGTCTGTGCTCTTTTGGTTAAACAAGAATCCTGTAACTAAAAAAAAAGATATATTTTTAAATTATTTTAATTTGGTTTTGTTGAACTCAAGCCACTTGGGGAAACTTTCTTGTCGGTTGCTCAAAGAAGGAGGAAGAATTCCATGGCGTATGAACATATTAAACTGCACTCTAAATTTTACTCTAGAAAGCTATTCTGAGAGTATACTGGTAAAATAACAACTTGCATAACTAGAAGACTCCTCCTTTTTAGAGGAGTCAGAGAAGATCCTTCCTTGGGCAATCTGATTCCAAATGCAAATAACTTGCTCTTGCAAAATAGTTCTGAGTCCCAGGAATGGGTCATCCCAGAAGGGGTAACTCTAGTATCTGCAGTTTGTTTTAAAACTTTAACAACTGGCTTTTGGAAGCGCCTCTGCCATGTGGCATGGTTTATTACACTCCTGTCTAAACTCTCAGACATGCTAATGTCTGTAGTGAAGTGGGCCTCAAAGGGTTAAGTGGGTTACTCAGAGTATTGTGGTAGTATTCCCTTCTTTTCTGTTTAATTATTGGGTGTTTTCCCCCCACTCTGTTTGTTGTTAGTTAAATAAAGCAGCATGTGCCTAGTCTGTAGGCCTGTAAGTAGAGTATGTTCTCCTGAGCAGGGAGCAGTTCCTTTTACAGAAGAAATTAACCATGACTTCTCAGCTTCCCTTCCCTTCTCTGTTAATAGTCAGAGTGGAGCAGGGGGAGCACCACAGGGCAGTACACAGTACCTTTTTAAGGACAGGAGCCTGCAGTTCTGTTTTTTCACCCTTCCTAGAAAGAGAAAAGCATTTTGCTTTCACATTTTCTTTAGCTTGCACAGTTGTGTGGCAAAATAGCAGTTTCTTAAAAAACAAAACCCCTCAAACAATAATTTGTGACCTCCCCCCAACAGAGAGAGAGAACAATATCTCTGACCTCATCACTAATGATTGCAGTTAGAATAATAACATCAAAATGAGAATTTGAGACAGACCAGAAACTGGTTTTCTCCTCACAGGATGGGCTCAGGAAGTGACTTTTAATTGCCTAAGTAGAGATGTGCTTCAGTATTAAATTTTATTGGATCTCTTTTATTTATACAGGAAAAGCTCTCTGAGAGAGCTGGCTCCACAGCAGGCTTTCAGGAGCATCCTGTTGTCTGCACTGCGGTAAAGTTACTGATTACCCAAATATTGTGACATAACATGAAGAGAATAGCATGTTTGTTCCATGTGCCTCTCCCTAGGTTTTTTACATTAGTATGGAACTAATCATGCAGAGGCTCCATCCTGCAAGGAATGGTGTGTTCCTAACTCTCATTGACTTCAGTGGAAGGTGGGGCCCCACTGAGCACCATCCAGGACTGAGATCATAAACCTTTCTGAGTCTAAAAATCTTAAACTAATTTATTAGCCAACTGACTTACTCACTATCCACGTGATAACTGCTGACCCAGATTGTCTAAACATACCCGTGTAGCTGTAGCCATGTCAGTCCCAAGATATTACAGAGAGAAGGTGGGTGAGGGAATATCTGTTGTTGGACCAACTTCTGTTGGCGAAGGAGACAAGCTTTTGAGCCACACCGAGCTCTTCTGGTCTGGGGAATGTGGTCAAAGCATCACAGCAAAATGCCAGGTGGTACAGATGGTTTAGCAGAAGTAGTTAACGATCCGTTTCACCTCACATTTTTGCTGGGAATCCTTTCCCAGATCTGATGAAGGGCTCCGTGGGGCTCGGAGACTTGTCTCTTGCACCAACAGAAGTTGGTCCACTAACTGATACGGCATCATCCACTTTCTTTCTACACATGCCTATGTTCATTTGTGAGTCTGTTCTTTTACGGTAAGATTTAGGTGCCCCGTTTGTACCTTAGGTAAAATGAGCTGCACCTAAGACTAACCAGGAGGATGTACAGTATGAAATTTACACTGCTGTGGAAAACTCTGCTGTGAGCGCACCTTTTAAAATGCTTGGACAGTTTTATGAGCAACACCCCAGTTTGCATGCAAAGTAAAGGATAATCACATCTCAGTTCCGTTCCTGTGGATTAGGGAATTCTCAAACTTTTCATAATGCAAACCACATGTTAATAGTGATTGTCCTGTGATTAAGTCTCCCCTTTCGTAATGGTGAATGTGAAGGGTTTGTCTACACAGTCCGCTGCACCACTTCCCTACCCTGTTCATGAGTTGCCTACGTGGGTGCGTGTCGGGGGGGGGGGGAGGGGAGGGGATGTACCTTTCTGACTGCAGCACAGAACATGCAGCCTAATGGAAGGGGTTGCTACAGTGTCCTTTTAAGACGCCTTTGTGTTCTGATTCTGGGCTCTTCTAGGGGCCTTATAGGTATATTGTGAGGCTAATGTAATAGTTGTAAAGCACTCTGAAAGGCTGACCGATGATGGACACTTGAGAGATGCTACACATTATCGGTGTGTGAGTGTAGCATATCGTTACTTGAACATCCAATCCTGCATAATAGTCTCAAATATTGACTTCTAAAGTATATGCACACCTGCCTGTCCAGGCATAACTGGAGTCATTAGAAAGAGGTGGGTACTTACCCTAACGAATACATAAATCCCTCACGCTAGACGAGAAAGGGATTAAAAAGGATATATCTGGAAAGGACACAGATCAATGAGGATTAAAACAGCAAGAGAGATTTTCTGTGTATTCCAAATTAAGGCAGAGATGGCCTTAATTTCAAGTGTCCCAAGCTAGACAACAGTAACCGTATGGGTGCCTCATAATGGTAGCTGTTCGTTTTAAGGTGACTTAAAGGTGACTCCAAACTATGGAAATGATGGGTGGTGGTTTTTTTTTCACTTCTGGATGCTCCCATCTGCTTTTCTTCAGTGAGCATTGTCCCTCCTTCCCTGCAGTGTGGAGGAAAAGGAGATGCTGTTTTGACTTTCCTTTTCAGTTAGCACCATCTAATGAAAGCTGCTTTACTGGAGCCCAGATAGTCTTTCATTTCCAGCTTGCTATAAATGATATAAGGTTCTTACACTGGCGTGTAGTCCCTTTAAGGTGGCAGGCTGCCAATGGCCAGAAATGAAATTCTGCTATAATGACCAGGAGGATCAGAGCAGATTCGGGTGATGAAGAGGTTTCCTAATTACACTTAGATTCTTGGACATCTGATTAAAATAATTTATCTGTAAGAAGTTAACATTTGTATACTGTATGAACAGTTTACCCCTAGCATTCCCAACCCCTCATACAATAAGGACTCTGAGCATTCATTCATTCATTCATTCATTCTCTCTCTCTCTCTTTCTCTCAGCTGACCGAATAATCAGATGCATTCAGCAGCCGCAGCACTGGCTGCAGAGGATGACAACAGAACAGAGGCAGCAATTGTTGAATGTTAGGGTAGTAAACGAGGCTGGATCAAGATGAAAATTCAGCAACATGTGGGTGCATGTCCCAGGCGGACAGGAGAGAGAACATCATAATTACTTAGTAAAATTTACAGGACCCATTAAAAACCAAACACTCAGTACTGAAATGAACAATAATAGAAAAGAAGTAATTTCTTTGCTGGGAAATTGAGCCCTCGTATCTCCTATCTGGTCTGGCCAGCCTTCATTAATGTCACCTGGTCTGTAAATTGACTCTGACAACTGAGTTTAGGAGCAAAATGTAGCCTTTTCTCTTTAAAAGTGCATTAGAAAACCTGAGATGTATAGGAAACTCTTCATTTTCTGTATATCATTTCAGTGACAAGTTTATCTGGGATTTAAACTTTCTCTTCATGGTTGTAACTCAGACTCAGCAGTCTTGTGCTAGGCCTGCAGTGGTTCTCAGCCAGTGGTTTGCCTACCCCTGGGGGCTCATGTTTTAGAGGGTACATCAACATAACTAAATATTTGCTTAGTGTTACAACAGGCTACAGAAAAAGCACTAGCAAAGTCAGTACAAACTAAAATATCATACAATGACTTGTTTTTACTGCTCTAGATAATATGTACTGAAATGTAAGCACAATATTTATATTTCTCTTGATTTATTGGTAAATTATATGGTAAATTAAGCAATATTTCAATAATTGTGTGCCGTGACACTTTTTTGTATTTTTTATGTCTGATTTTGTAAGTAAGTAGCTTTTAACTGAGGTGAAACTTGGGGGGTATGCAAGACAAATCAAACTCCTGAAAGGGGTCCAGTTGTCTGGAAAGGTTGAGAGCCACTGTGCTATGGCAATATTGACCGTAAACAAAAGAGGAACGACCAGTTCAGTTCCATGCTCCTTGCTGAACTCAACATGTTATAAAATGTGAAAATACCTAAGATTTTTAAGGACACACAGAATTTAATGCAGAATAAAGTAAAGGACAAATGTAAAGTATACTAACTATTACTGATCAGCTCTAAAAGTGGATTGAACTAGTTTGGAATAAGGCACTATTCCAGAATGAGTATCCACAAATGGGGTTAATTGGGATTAGCTATCCTGAAACAAATCCCTGTGTAGGCAAGCCCATATGTTTTAATAACCTAAGGTGGTGTTAGTACCCCAGGTAAAGTAACTTTACACTATATTTAAAAAGTAAACTGAAATTTGCTCCATTTGCTTGTGGCCAAATCAGAATGGCAGAGTTTTGCACCTACTTTGCACTCACTGGTGTAAAAGACTGTGCAGTGTGGAGGACAACAGTAAATCAGGCCCTATGAAGTTAGACTAAAACTAGTTGTAAAATTAGAAAACTAGTGTTGGGACACTCAAAACACAGCAGCACAGCTCATAACAATAGATGTTCAGAGTCTCTTAGAATCATCTTTGGGTTATGCCCTTTGAGCTTTTGGGGGTGTTGGTGATAAGTGGTGGTAACAGTGGCAATGCTTCTAGCAGATAAAAATCTATATCCGACAAGGCACCACTGACCAAGGATTATGGCTCAGTAATAAACCGAGTGTATTGCAAATAAAAGCTGAGGTCAGAATTTATTTATTTTTCTTGAATTGAACGGAAAGTTCTAATTTCTTGCTAGAGCCCACTTTGGCACGTGGCTTTTCTCACTAGAATGGGTGACACCAAAACCCTGCTTCCCTGAACCCAGGAACTTTAGGGAATTCCAATCTGGATCACAATTTTTTGGGCTCAGCACCCTTATATATTAGGCAGCAGAGAAATAGATCATTACAAGAGAATGGTCCTCTTCTGAGCAAGGCTGAGTCTGAGTACAGACCCAATAAAGAGTTTACATAAGCCCCCAGATGCTGATGAATGATAGCTTGCAGATCCTTCTCAATCCCCCCGCCCCCCCCCAAAAAAAAGTCTATGAAAAACATCATCCAGAGTGCAGGGAGGATGAAGGGGGAATTAGAGAGCACTGTTATCCATGTGACACAGATCCAGCAGCTGTTGCACTAGAAATGACCTGTCATCATGCCAGATTCTGCAAACTGGGCTTTGGATTCCACTGGGCATTTGGAACCTGAATTGCTTTTGCCTCCACTTCCCCCTCTATACTAGGAAGAGAGTACTTCCCTAAAAGGGTGGTCTCGGGATTTCCTAATGTTATTGAAGTGTTCTGCTTACTTTTACGTAGCATGGGTACACCCCATCCACTGCAAAGGAGGAGGCAGCTATTGCAGAACTAGCTATATTTTTGCAACTGAATATATATATATATAATTTACAAAACCAAGCACTATTTTTACTGTGCCTTACTAGTCCTCTAGTACCTGAAAACAAAAGATGAGAATGATGGCGCTTGATGCACCTGAGCAATCTTTGGGACACCATTTTTTCCCCTTTAACAGCATTGTCTTCCCCTCCCTCGCCCCCAAAACAGAGCATGATCATACCCATTATGTATGGTCAGAAAGTGCACTAAAAGAGAGAGAACCAGAAGTGAGAACAGAGCTTGCTCATAACTTTATGCTAGGCCAGGGACTGAGTATATTTTAAAACCAAAATATATGAAAAATCATTTTTCCCTCCTCTTTACCAGTATGCAATTGGTTTGTGTATTGAAACCCAGGAACTTAGATTACAGAGGTGGGCAATGGTTTCGTCCCCTTGTGCTCATTTAGAGGTTACACACACACATATGCATGCGCACACACACACCTACCTTTCTAGCAAACTTGACTTATTTGGCTGACTGGCTGGAAATCGCCAGCATCCTCAGGGTTAATAGAAAGGCTTTCCTTTAAGCGCCTTACTGTGGTGGTTAAGGAGTTCGAGTTCTTTTCAGAGACTTACTGCATTACCCCATCTCAACAGTGCTGAACAGAAGTGTTATCAAAGAGATTTTAATAGGTGATAACTATTGCTGGGAAAATATTATTTGTTCTCAATCTAAACCATGTAAAGTGTGTCCTGGTGCTAGATGTTTGCTGGAAATGAAATGTTACCAGTGCAGGCTTCCTGACGTGCACTTTATAAATATGAAGAAGAATCAGAGAGGTAGCCGTGTTAGTCTGGAAGAGCAGAGGTAACAAAGTCCTGTGGCACCTTTAAAGACTAACTATAAAGTTTTGAAGCATAAGCTTTCGTGGGCTAATACCCACTTCTTCCACTGCTTGCATCCGACGAAGTGGGTATTAGTCCATGAAAGCTTATGCTTCAAAACTTTATAGTTAGTCTTTAAGGTGCCACAGGACTTTGTTACCTTTATAAATATGCATCATCATCACCAAACTATATCTCTTAACTTCTGGAAGTTGATCATGCTTGCTCAAAGGGTGTCACACATTGCTACATAATGTCTCCTGGATTCTTCTTATAATTCTTCTGATATAAGCATTGTTATATTGACATCACTTGCTGATATTCTTGATGGACTGAATCACTCAAGCGAATCATAACTATCTGTGGTCAGAGAGGTTTAATGCTGTTGTCCAACTAATCAGCTGTTGCAAACCTCAAGGCAATGGGGGAGAAAGGGGATGACCTGGATAATTTGTGGATCAAAGCAAAACGCAGTCCAACACTGGCCACAGGGCATTAGAGGAATGTGTTTTAGAAGAAGGTTTCCATTATGAAAGCAGTCAGGGGGTCAAGGGGACATTCTGGCATGGACAGTATGGCACAGCAGGAATTTGGAAGGAAGCCTCCAGGGGTCTGATTTTCAAAAGAGCTCAGTAGATCGGGTACTGATCAGGTTTGAAAACCCCAGCAGTAAGTGAAACTAGGGGTGCTGCTGCTTGCTGAGCTCGTTTGAAAATTTGCCTGCACATATTTCCCCGAGATCTCTGATTCTAGTTACATGTAGCTGTGGCATATATTCTGTAGGGTAAAGTTTTCAAAAGCACGGAGCATTGACCTAACTCTGCTTCCATCAATGTCCAGGGAAAAGCTTCCCTTTAATGGGAGCAGAGGTAGACTGTCACTGAGTGCTGCTAGAATGGCGATTCTCAAACTTTTTGTTGTGGTGGCCCTTTTTCTCTTCCCTGCCGGCTGCCGCAACCCATACGTGTCTGCCGAAATTGCCGCCAAATACAATGCTTCCGCTTTCTGCGGCATTTCGGCAGACATGCTTTGCGCTTCACAGTGTCCGCCGAAAAGCCGCTGAAACCGGAGACATTCGGTGGCACAGGCAGCTCACAACCCCCTGGGAATCAGCTCGCGACCCCCACTTTGAGAACCGCTGTGCTAGAACAAGTCATCCTATATAGCTATGTAAATGAAGAAGTGTTGTGATTCTGTTAGGGTTGCCGGGCACCGAGTTTTTGACCAGAACACCTGGCCATTAAAAGCCCAGTTGGCGGTCCAGCAGGGCTAAGGTGGGCTCCCTGCCTGCCCTAGCTCTGTGCAATGCCCAGAAGTGTCCAGCATGTCCCTGCAGCCCCTACGCACAGGGGCGACCAGGGAGGCTCCACGCACTGCCCCTGTCTTGAGTGCTGGCTCTGCAGCTCCCATTGGCTATGGTTCCAGCCAATGGGAACTGTAGTGGCAGCACCTGTGGACAGTGGCAGCACACAGAGCCGTCTGGCCATGCCTCCACCTAGAAGCCAGCCATGCCACCTGAGGTAAGTGCTGCCCGGAGCCTGCATCTCAAACTTACTCCTGCACCCAAACTTCCTCCCAGAGCCTGCATTCCCCTCCCGCACTCCAAACCCCCTGTCCCAACCCTGAGCCCCCTCTCCCATCCCAGAGCCTGCACCCCCAGCTGGAGCCCTCACCCCCTCGCACTCCAATCTCCTGCCCCTGCCCAGAGCTCCCCGCCCACACCCAAACCCCTCATCCCCAGCCCCACCCCAAGAGCCCACACCCCCAGCCAGAGCCCTCACCCACTCCCACACCCTAACCCCCTGACCCACCCTGGTGAAAATAAGCAGGTGCTATTCCTTCCCCAGAGCAGAAAGCAGATTAGTTAAGGCCCGATTCAGGGAAGCATGTGCCTAATTTTTAACACATACATAAATAGTCTATTGAAGTTAATAAGGCTATTTGCATGTTAAAAGTTTGGCATGTGCTTACCTCATTGAATTGGGGTGTAAGTTCCCTTGTTTGAGGGTTAACTTGATGAGCAAATGGTGTAGCTACAGTACAGAAAAGCTGGGAGAAGAGATTAGAGTGTTCCTCCCTCCCTCCCTCCTACCCCAATGTAAGAGGAAATTTAATTCTTCTTAAGCTCCTGAAGGGATGTGCAAACTAATCGTCATTCCTCTTCTCCAGCTTTAACCAGAAAGAAAGCTAGACAGACTATCAGCTACTTCCTGACGACTGGCTTCTTTTAAACCTCAGCCAGCCCAGCCGCACTGGAGTCTTTTCAAAGTGTGTGGAGCCAGGGGTACGCTCCTCCTTCTGTGTTGTCAGTGTTCAACTTGAAGGGAGGGGTGGGATGCACGTGTTGTATCTACGGGGGCCCATCCAGCTCTCTGTATACTGCTAAATTCCCTGTCAAGGGAAACTTTTTTATCGCTAGCATGTAAAGGTATTTCTGAAGAGCAAATATATGTCCTTCAGTTAGGATGCACTTTTTGGTGCAATCAAAATTTTGATTTGGGGTGGACATGCACAGCATATTATGAAGGTTTAAGTCTCCTCCACTTTTCTCACTGCAGGTTACACAGAGCTCAAAGCCCTCTGAAGTCTATGGGAGCTTTTCCATTGGTTTCAATGGCCTTGTTGAACAGTCCATTCACCCTTATAGTGTCTGTGTCCATGATGTTATTGTCCCTCTTCTTGCTCTATAGTCTGCAGGACACATCGAAGTAAATGGAGTTACCTCTGTGCCATCAGGGGAGGGGAGTATGATAGCTCTGTTGACAAAGCAGCATTCAACAGGTTCTGTGAGCAGTTCTCAGAAAACCTGCTTAAAACACACCCTCAGAAACAGCTGTCTGGATTTTTCAGTTTCCAGTGGTACCAATTAAATGCTGATAGATTATTAATGAATGAAGCATTCTGCAAGGATTTCTTCTGCAAAGCTACCCTGGAGTTAGAGCAGCTGTTCCGTGCACCCTGCCTCCTATGAACCCTACCAGAAAGTTCTTTTATGTTAGTGTGGAGACAAACAGCTTTAGAACTGTTTGTGCATCTACTCTATTTATAGCGGAAAATAAAATCATATAACCCCAGAAGAACAAAGCATGTCTCCCAAATACATTAGCCTAAAAATCTGTAAGAGACACAACAGTCAGGGATGAGTCTGACATCAGGAAACAAAGGCAACAAGTTATAGTTAACCTGCAAGTTTTCCTCATGCTGTTGCCAAGTGCTTTTCGCTTGATGTGGGCATGCTGTGGAAGCAGCTAGCCTCAATATGACTGGCTGTGAGGAGGATGGGTGATGGTGGCCTTGAGTCCTTAATGCATACCTCTTAATACAGGGAGTGTTAGGTATTTGTTTTTAAACTAGCAGTTTGAGAGGCATTAGAGATATACACCGGATCCTCCTTATAGCCTGCGTCGCTATAGCACTGGTTTGCATACAGCGCGTTTGTTGCCATAGATCCCAGATTTAAATATTTAAATTGGGATCCATTGCAACGTGACTTCTGCGTTAACGTGGTCCCCACATTAGTGCAGGACCGTGCACGGATCCTGAATCCCGGGGTATAGCGAGGGTCCAGTGTACTGACCGCAGGGGAGGAAGTAAACTTTCTCTCTTACTGGTGGTGGTGGTGGTGGTGGGGGGTGCTTCCCCCCTTCCCCTGGAAGGGGTGGGGCTTCTGGTGGAAGTAATGGGGCTGTGGGTTCAGGGTCCCCCCAGCCAGCCCATCCGGGCCTGCAGCGGCAATTTAAAGGGCCCAGGGCTCTGACTGCTGCTGTGAGGGTCCAGGTTTGAGGGGCGGGCTCAGAGCTGGGGCAGGGGATTGGGGCATAGGCGTCCCTCAGGCGGCTCCTGGTCAGCGGTGCAGCGGGGATACTAAGGCAGGCTTTCTGGCTGTCCTGGCACTGCGAACTATGGTGCGCCCCAGAAGCAGCCAACAGGAGGTCTGGCTCCTAGTCAGAGGTCGCAGGCACCGACCCGACCCTCCAGCTCCCATTGGCTGATTCCCAGCCACCTGGTTCTCGGGCCGGGGGCAGCACACGGAGCCCTGTGGCCACCCCTGCCTAGGAGCCGGAACTGCTACTGGCTTCTTGCTGGGCCCAGCATGCTGTTAGAACAGGTAGGAACTAGCCTGCCTTAGCCAGACAGCACCACTTACAGGACTTTTAATAGCCCAGTCGACGGTGTTGACCAGAGATGCCGTGACCCAGTACTTGGTCGCGACCCGTGATTTGAAAACCACTGCCCTAGACTCATCTGGGATATATAAGATGCACTAATCCTCTGTGCTAGTGAACCAGAATGCAGGCAGTGCATATGCTGCCTAGGAAGAATGACACTGAATCAAGAGGGTTTGGGCCATATTAACTCAGACAATTATCCTTGCTGTTCTGGGGTTTTGTCTTAATCTTAATATTGTTAGAATGAACTTTGTAGCATTTAATATTGTATACCAACTACAGAAGAGGAAACTCAAGCTATGTCTGTATTTAGACAAGAGCTTGCCAAAAAGTTTTTTGTCTTGCTTGAGTTATCTGTTGGAGGTAACTAGAGCTTCTCTAAATTTCACAATTGAATCCTGAACAGAAGCAATGAAAACTAACAAACTGGTTGATAAACATGCAAAGAAAATCTACATGCTGCCATATGCAAAGCTTTGTGACATTTTCACGGGGAAAGCCCTGCATTCCACTGTGCCAGTGAAGATCACCAGCATAGCAAAGGACACTGACCATCCCAATCTGGGTGCATACTTGGCACTTGACATCTGGAGGGGAAAAAAAGTCTTTTGCTGGTAGAGGTCATAGAATGACTGGGTTCACTGTCTACAAGCAAGTGATTTTAAGACGGGTTTTAGATGTTGGAGACAGACTTAGGATCAACGCCATGAACTATGGAAAGACTCCTTTAGGCTTGGAGCAGGAGATTGAAGGGATGCCTTTCTATAGAGTTGAAGCAGCAGAAATTTGAAGAATAATGAATTTCTCTGCTGCTGAAGAAATAGATTGAAGAACCTTCCCTTTATACTGAAGTATGATCAGTTATGTATTTTTTTTTGGGGGGGGGAGACTTTTGGGGGGTTGTTAATTATAATTTTAAAAACAGAGATTGCATGGGATCTCCTGGTGACACTCTACTTCAGGGGAGCACTCGGTAACCTGCATATTCCTCATTTATATATATTGTGATCTTACCTTACATGGCATGCTTTATATGCATCAGGGGAAAGGTTATGATCTGCTGAAAGTCACTGTTCTATCTAAATAGGTATATCATTGATGCATATGAAGTTATGCGTTTGTGTTGTATGGCTGTCAGTAAAACATGCTGTAAAATGGGGAGTCAGCCAGATATTAGCTCCCCAGAGACAACAGCAAGGAAAATAACCAACGCCCAGGCATGTCTTAAACAATCATCAACGGCCATTGTTCAGCAAGGGAGTTACAATTCAATGACTCACCTGCATAAGGCCACACAGGGGACTTGCTCAACATTGCCTGGGGATTCAGACATGCCTGGACTTGTGTTCTCTATGCACATAGACTAAGGGTATAAGAAAGAACATAGTGGCCACATGCTTGCCCATTTTTTCCACCCCCACCTATGCTGCAAGCAACAAAGATGCTCAGAAGACTGAAGACTCCAACAGAGGAGATTGGCCCAGGTTTCAAGTGTAAAATCTGTGTGCTATGAACTGCAATATTCAGTGGTGTATGAGAAGCTGCTTAATCCAGATGTTGTCCTGTCTAATAGGGTTGAGAGTTTAGACTTAGTGCTTATATTTGCTTTTGGTAACCACTCAGACTTTTTGCCTATCACTTATAATCACTTAACATCTATCTTTTTGTAGTCAATAAACTTGTTTTACTGTTTATCTTTACACGTGAATTTGTCTGAAGTAGTAAACCTGTTCAGGTTTACAGAGGCTGGTGTATATCCACTTTCCATTGATGAAGTGGTGAACCAAATAATAGACACACACTGCTTGTGTTGAGCAGTGCAAGACGGTATATTCCTGAGGTACAAGGCTGGGAGCTGGGGAGATTTGGCTGGTGCCTTTGTCTGTGTGAGTCATGAGTGGCTTTGGGAGCATTCATGCAATCTAGCTCGGTGTGGCGCTCCACATGCAGTTGTGGCTGAGTGATAACCGTGCCTGCAGGGGTTTGTTGCTTGTCACTAGCAAAGTGTTGTGAGTGACAGCCCAGGCTGGAGAGTTAAGGAGGCACAGCTGTCCCACAGTCCCCTGCTGCACCTCGGGGATCCCATTACACTCCTTCTCATTTACATATAGCTCATCAGTTGCTGGCATTTATAAGCATTCATTTCTAGGCAGCTAAAAATTGGCCATGGATTGCCAAATTAGGAACATAGGACTGGACTGGACCTCCTGGGTCATTGAGTCTATTGCAAGCAACTTCGTCATATAATCCCATTCATAAATGTATCAAGCTCCATGTTAAAACTACTTATGGTTCTGCCCTCACTACTTGTATTGGAAGTTACAACCCCTGGGATACTCACTGGATTATGTGAGTAGTGATTTGGGGTGCCTTAGTCGATGCCTGAGACCTCTTAAATGGGATATCGTTTTCAGAAAGTATTGAGCATCCACTCTCTGAAAATCAGACCTCTTTAAGGTGGCTCTGGATGGGAACCAAAATTATTCACCTGTGAAACTTTAGAGGAGGGTGTGTATCCAAACATCTTGATCTGAGAAAATGTGGCGAAAAATTTTGAGCTGCTTTTCTTGAGATGCCCGATATGCTCTAGTTCCATTTGAGTCAGAAATGTCATTAGAATAGCCATTCATTGGGTATTTTGACACTTCCACTACTAGTTTTAGCCGAAATAGGGAAGTGTAAGGAGAATTAAAACTGTTTTTGTTCCAAACGTTTATGAATCACAGGGCAGGTTTGGATTGAATTTTGTATTATGATCAAATGAAGTCTTTATCTGAGACAATTTGCCCAGCCCTAATTTTTTTTTATATTTGATTTTGTATTATCAAAATACTTAAGGACATGATGATTTGTGATCAGCAGCCAATGGATCCAATAGAAATTCCCCAACAGGGAGCAAGATGGGGAGAGAGAAGCTCAATGCTGGTCACATTTCACAACCTGAGTAAGAGACTTGTGACTTTTCTTAAGGTGAAACTGCAAAGACAGTGAGAGAGGATCAGTCTCCTGGAACTGCACATGGGTTCTTAATTATTGGGACAGATCCCAGCGTGGAAGATGAAGTCAGTGGAGCAATGCTGATTTACATCCTCAGAAGATCTGGCCCGTTAAAGAGGGCCTGGGATATAACCAGCCTGCATACAGGCTCAGTAATGCTTTAATGATGCGAGCCTCTCCTACAGCTCCATTCTACAGTCTGTTCTTCGTTATCTGCCCTCGTTATCTCCCCTTCTTGGTTCTTCCCCCTCCCCCCCCCAACTTCCCCACCTCAGGGAGATTTTAAAGCTGCCTGCTATTATTGTCTTCACCACCTATCTACTGTTTGTTTGAGTCCTCCTCCCCACCCAGGATGGCAAACAAACTCATTAGGATTCATAATCTTACAACATATTCCTGTAGTCATGTAGTGTCCTGTGTGTGTTAATTATTTTGTATGTATTTACTGGGATATGGCACAGATCACAAGAAATGTATTTAGTATTTGATGTGAATTCCACAGTTAGCTAGCATCAGTTGAATAGACCTTTCAATAAAATAACACCTTGGGAACAACAAATGAGACCCTGCTGAGCCTACTTTGTTTTAGAAAGTTTAGATCCCAAGACCTGAGGAATGGAACACACTTTTCAGCCAATTAAAAATATGAGTCAGTTGCTGGACCTCGGTGCATCAGGCTCCAAGGTGAGACACTCCATAGGAGTCTGTTCCAGGGATAGTAGCAGAGAACTGCAGGTTTGGGGGTTGTTTTAGACACTAATCAAGAGACACTTGCATTTGTACGTTGGATACTTGTATTTTGCTTGCGTGAGCAGCACGAAAGGACTAGCCCTGCAGTCTTTACTCACGCAGAACATCAATGGGAACATTATCCCCTAAGCTCTGCAAGACTGGACCTTGTAATTAACCATACAACACTGATTATTGTTACTACTATTAACAGCAAACTAGGACCTTTATAGACAGTAATGAAACCACACTACCTCAAAAAGAATGTATTGTACTATAAACAAAGAGTAGGAGTGTGTGTGTGGTGGGGGGGAAATCGGTGGTATTGAATACTGACCTCTTCTATCCATCTAGTTAGTTCTATGGCTTTAGTTTGTGTTCTTTTATTATTTTTTTAGTTACTTGAGCATGGCTAGATCTTATGCGGCTTTTAGAAGAACAGCTTGTCAAAACGAGACTTGGGGGAGATGATGGAGGGATGGTGGATCACATCAGGAAGGAATTCTACAGTTGGTTTCAGAGCCAGTGTTAGAAAAAACACAAAGGAATGGACACAAAGGGCACTGAGTTGCACAGCTTAAGTGGAGAGAAGGGAGAGGAGAACAAAGGGGTAGATTGGAGTTCATTTGTGCAGGACCATGAAGACTAGGACAAGGAAATGATGGGGAAGGGAAGGCAGAATGAGGATCTGGAGAGGGCCTGGAAAGGAGAGAGTGGAAGACAAAGTAAATGAGTCTAGTGGTTTGTCTTTTGCACAATTGAATGAGGGAAAACTTTGAGTCTGGGAGCTCGGAGAAAAGGGAGGTTGCTGTCATTGCAGGCAAAATAATCAGAGCCTGGATTCTCTGGCTGGCAGCACTTTGGTGAAGAGTCTGCTTCAAAAAGAGACTCGTGTAGCAAAGAATAAGACTGTCCATAAACAGCACCCAAGCCTGAATGCAGCTTGCTCTCCTAACTCAGACATCACTGCTATTATGAAATTGCTTTGGGCTGGACCTGAGAGAGGATACTGGGTAATGATGAGGTGTAAAGGAGCATACCCAGAGTGAATCAGAAATGTGTAATGAGAGAGGCTAGGTCTCCAATGTTCCTGCTTTTTGCCTTCAGACCCTTGAGGGCATTGATGCTTGGCTCTTCCAAAGGAAAAAAGCAAGCAAAATTGGAAGTTTCTTTGTACAGATTACTTGACTTAAAAATCAGTTCAGCACATGTGCTGGATGGGCATTAGTTTCCCCAAAAATATACACTTAGTGTTTCTGGTAGGCCCAGGAGTTCCAGGGCGGCCTTCTGCTAAGTCTACCAGTAAACTGGAGGAAGAGCTGGGAAGATTTCCCCCCTTCCTCTGGGGGGCTGTCTCCTCTCTGGATGCTAAGAAGCTATCCTTGCTGCAGATTACTTTTATTCCTTGCATTAATTTAAAAACATACCTTTAAAGAGCAGTTTTATAAAGGTTTGAAATGCCCCAGAATTCACAGGAAGGTGGGTCTCTCTTAAAAGATCTCTGCTTCTCCATCCCATTCCTTATGGAAAGTCATTTTTCAACAAAATATGGTTTCAAAGAGCTGTAATCCCGGGGGTTTAGTTCAGGCCAATATTTAATTTTGTTTTTAATCTATCTCCTATGCGCATTGATGATGATGAAAGTTTCCTGTAAACGCTTCCCTGCTAATACTGTGGGGATAGTATTTCCTGAATCTGTCCACTGTCAGAAACATAGTGTGACAGTGAAGCAATGAGCCTACTGTTAACCATCAATGCCTGTTTCAACATGGCTCCAGAACATACTGATAACCGTGGTAAATAAACACCTCTTCATGGGAAATAAACCAGAGGGAAATTTTTGTGTCGTAACACGTTGTGTGGTAATTCTTCAGATGTTGCATCATTCTCTAAAAAAGAGAGAGGATTCCAAAGGTCTTGACCCAGCTTAGCATGGGTGTGGTCCTATTGCACTTCATTGTGCAGTGGCTCAGAGGGCCTTACTCTTCATTGCCTTGCACCTTCTGTAGTTACCTACTCTTGTGCTAAGTAGGTATGAAATGTTCCTGTTCTGCTGCTGCACTCACTTGCATGGATGGGAAAAGGCAGAGTGGTGGAGAACCAGGCCCTGAAATTAAGAGGAAGATCCCTTCTGTACTCCTGAGCTAGATTCTTGAACAATCAAAGAGGGTTTGAAGAATCCATCCATGTGTTTTTTTTTGTGGGGGGGAAGGGGGGAGAGGTTTGTGCATAAATGTCACTGAGGCATAAGGAGAGAACCAGCTCTTTTCTTTTCTTTTTTTTTTTTTTTGCTTTAAGGTCCAATGAATACTAAGAGGGTGCTCTTCAGCCTCTTTGATCAGTGTTATGTTATGAAGACCACCAGCCTAGCTAGGTTAGATGGATTTCTACGGTTCTCTATCTTAATTCTAATAAATAGCACAGTGATATAAGGGTTACTGAGGTTTGGGATGCAGTACTCTGTGATTTCATAGCAGGGATGGGACAGCAGTTCTAAGGGTGAGAGATTACGTGCTTTTACTTCTGTAGGGGAGCTTGCTTTCCCAGAGCAACTGTGTTGATGTTGGACCTTCTTGGCACAGTTGACTGTAGGCTTTTCCTGGGTTTCGGGGAACAGAATTTACATGCTCACTTTATGTGAGGCTCTCAAATGTCCTGGTGATGGACATAATGTAAAACCTAGAAAGGAAGATTGAGATATGGGAGGAGAAGCATAAAATCTATTTGGAACACAATCTAAGGGCCCAGTCCTACATTCCTTGCATGCCCAATAGTCCCACTGAAGTCAAAGGGGCAGGTTCGCTTGTTTGTATAATGGGGTCCTGGTCCATTACTGGGGGTCCTAGATGTTAAAGTAATACAAATAATTGTAATAAAGAACGTATGGATCAGTTAGAAATAGAAACAGATTGTTTGTTTTGTAAATTACATTGTATGTTCTCCTCATTTATTTTTCCCCATCATAAATATAGGCATTTCCTTTCCTTTCACCTAGTGAACTCTGAATCAGGCATTACTCTACCTCTTATCACTTACCCAAACCAACAAAAGACTGACAAATGCTTTCACTTAACAACACAAAGGATGACTTACAGGGTCACATCCAGGAGGTACAGAGCACAGGGCAAGATGTGGAAACATTCTTCTCCCCACACCCTCCAGGTTGGCTTCAGTGTTTTTTGGCTTGCTCCCACAGCTGCCCCCTAGGCAGTTCTTCTTGTCCCCATTGTTTTAGCTGGTCTAGTTCCTATCAGCTGTTCTGACATCTGCTCTAGTCTCTTTCCTCATATCTCCCTGGTTATTTTGGTTGGTTTTTCCCACTAGCAATTACGTTTAACTTCACTGGCCTCATCACCCTTCACTTTGTCTTTAGCTGATGCCTCTCCTACATGCCAATAGTGACCTGTGGCGGGGGGGCCTGAAGGGTCACATGACCCTCCCCAAAATGCTTGGTGGTGGTGGGGAGAGAGGGGCAAGGTCAGTAGCCGGGGAGATTAAGGGGTTAGGCCAGAGCCAGAAGGGAAGAGGTGGGGCGAGAGCCTCTCCTCTTCTGGCCACGCTGCCTGGTGCGGCACACAGTGGCTGCACTCTCTTAAGCATCCTCTGGCCACGCTGCTTGCCTTGGACAGCCCAGGCAGGCAGCGTGGCCGGAGGCTGACTGGGAGATGCCGGGGGGACTGAAGGGAGTCCCTTCTCTCGCCAGGTAATGTGGGACGGGGAGAGCACGGGACCCCAGGGCTGGGGGCAGAGTGGAGATGAGTCATGTGGGGAGATCATGTGCCCCACTTTGTATCTCTTCTACCAGTCACCTCTCACTCCATGCTGTTTGTCCTCCTGATCGTCTTCCTCCCCATTTTCCTCCCTAGCTCTCTCCTTTCCTGCTCCCCCCCCCCATCTGCCTCCTTTTCCCTGATTTCAGGAGTTTGGTCTTTCAGTATCTTTTAAAGTTGATTTCCGTACACCTACATCTTTCATTTGTCCCAGTATTTTAGCTGTTCACTCTCTTGCTGAAAAAATAGTGCATGACGCGGGTACGCTGTAAATTCTTCAGGAAACGGGGAGATGCTCTGGTCTGGTGTACTAAACTGGGGGGTGTGGCAGGGTGCTGGCCAGGAGTGCCTGAGCCAGCCCTGCTGGCCCTTTAAGAGGGAGCAGAAGCCTGCAAACCTCCCCTTGCAGAGAAGGCTAATTAGCCACCTGGGCTGCAGAGGGCTCAGGCTTGATGAGTTGCACCTGGCAGCCTCTTCAGGGGGATAAAAGTCTGCCAGGCAGGAAGCCCAGGGTGGTGGTGTGGTAGAGGAGTGGTGGAGGAGTGGAGAGAAGGAGCTGAACTGTACAGCTGTATATAGTAGGTGGTGGGGTTTGCACTAAGCTGCACTGTGAATAAAGAGCACTGTGAGCCACAGAAGAGTCTCCTGCCTGTTTGTGGAGTGGGGGTGAGAAGGCGATCTCTTACAGGGGCTATTTTCCAAAACCCATTAGGACCATAGTAATATTTCACATCACTTAAAGTGGAAGCTGTACTTCAGTAGTGCATTAGAGTTGCCAGATGAACTAGGCAGAACATCTGAAAAAAAGAGGCCTGTATCAGACACTGGTTGGATGCTTTTTCTAATTGATAAACCTGGCAATCAATGTGACTCCTTAGACCAAATATTTCAGCACTACATAAATTCACCGTGTAGTTTAGAGCCAGTTCCTGCAATCATTTACTCATGCAAAGTAGCATTTGTAAAGCCTTGATCACATGATTTTAAGAACCCAGTCCTGCTAAGGGGAGTAGTCCTAGGAGCACAGAGAAATGCAGGGTTTAAAAAAAAAGTCACTGAAGCATAAGGAGGGAGCCAGCTCTTTTCTTTTTTGCTTCCAGGTCCATTGCAGACCCTTTTCCCTCCTTAATCCAGGGCTCAAACTCTCATATTGCATGAAACTTCAGGGATGAGTTGATCTCCTTTTGTAGCAGTCTGGGAAGGTGACTACACAGCTGCAAGCTAGAAGTCACCAGCGGTGATCTATGCTGACATTTCCATCAGCACTGCAAGAAGATTATGCAAATTCTGGAATTTGTGGCAAAGTTGCCTGTATTTACTGTCGCTAACAATGGCTTGTTCAGGCTGCCCACACAGTAGTGACCCAATCTGTTCACTCTCAGCATTCTGAAGCTGGATACAAATGTGAGTTAGTCTCCCCTCCCAGACAACAGTACTCGAATAGCAACTGCACCCAGTTTGCTCAGCCAAACATTCAGAAAATTTGAAAAGCAGGAAGCACTTGGAATAGCCCCAAGGTAGATTGCAATTGCTCTGATGATATACTTTTAATGGGTCTGATCACATGACTAAAGTAGAGGCTTGCCCCAGGCCTACACTTGAAAATGTTAGTTTACTTTGTTCTCTTCAAATTGGGGTCTATTCTGAACCTTTCACGGTTGGGTTAAAGGGGGCTGATCTTTTAACTACCTTGTGCAGTCATTTTCCTCTGGTGAGTCTGTATTTCGGGGTGGGGGTGGGGTGAGATCCTGCTTTTAGCTCTGGAAGTCCATGGTTCAATACCCAGTGTGTTGTCCAAGATAGCCCAAAATTGGTGTTCCACTATTGACTCATCTAACACCACACCTTTACATTGTAGTGATCAGCTAACTCCTAACAAACTTCTAATGTAGACAAGGTACTGTAGGTTGGAATCTAGGCTCCCAGCTTGGCTACAACTCATCCAAGTTAGCACATGCTCAAGTGCACTGTGCCTTGTCTACAGATGTGTTTTAGCAGTGATTGGTTAGAAAGTGTTAGTGTAACATCAACAGACCCTGATTGTTGGCAGGTGGGATCAAACCTGGGACCTCTGGAGCTAAGTGCATGCACCTCTATGGCATGAGCTAAAAGCTAACCCACTCCTAACTCAGGCTGTAGCACAGACTCAGTTATGTTTTCCTAAGTGGTCTGAGTGCCACTAGATGGAACAGAACACCACACCCAGGAGGTTTGTGGGTTACACTAGCTAATGTCTTCTAACCTCACACCTTTAAATCTTAGGCAAGATGAGCCCTCCAAATAGTCAGGTCATCCCTCACTTCATAAAAGTGTAAGTGGTTGCAAAAGGGATAAAGTGCTAGAGACCCAAGTTCTTGCAGCTAGAAGAATGAATGTCGCTTTGAATCTCCTGGCAATTCAGTAAAGTGAGAGTTATTTCTGAAAGCTATTTTGTAGGTGTCACGGGGCAGCACAGGCTTCCTTCCCATAGTCCCTGTGCGCCATGCTTAGGCTGGTGAAAGAAACAGTCTCAAACACTCCACTCTAGTGCTTCACCCGTGCTCTTTTATTTACAGTGCTGGTATAGTCCCAACTTCCCCAAAACCAGGCCCCTCACCGACCTCTCACCAGGTCCTCTGGTCCCTTGAGGCTTGTCTCAACCAGCAGAAACAGAGCTAGGTGCCCCCTGTCCTCCTGCCTGGCTAGCCCCTTCGCTGAGCTCTTCCCTGGGTTTATACTCTTCCCTAGTCATCAGCTCCAGTGGTTTCTCCTGGCTCCTGACCTAATTAGTGCCTTTGGCTGGGCTTCCTGCTCAGGGATTTAGCCCTTTAACCCAGCCATGCTGCAGGGAAGCAGGGTCTTTAGCAGGCAGCAGAGGTTTTTAAAACCTCTGCCCTGCAACAGTAGGCATTAACTTTACTGATATGGTGCTAAATAAATATTAAATGGAAGCAATAAGCACTACACCATATGCCACTACACTTCACTGAAAGAGAGAGACATGGCCTCTGGCCCCAAATGCTCAAAGGCCTCAGTCCTGAATGTAGATCTGTGTGCAGACTCTAAGTCAATGGCTCTCTGCAAGGGTGCATAGGGCTGCCCATACAAATCTTACAGCAGGACTGGGACCTGATTCATAGCTACAAGAGAAGGCACCAGATATCACACTCTGAATTTACTTTCTGTATTGTGGGTACTGCTTTCCATAGGGCTATTACAAATTATTTAACAATTGACATGAAGTGAATTTAATTTCATGGGCATTGTACAGTAGATAGCAGATCTGTGTGTTACAGTGCAATTTCTTTGAAGCAGATCACGTATCACAATGCTGGAAAAAATGTGCTATAAACTCAGCAACCAACAGTGTCTTCAAAAGAGTGACATTTGTATTCCTTCAGGCAATGCGTTCTACCTTCTGTAAGCATGAAGGAGCAGATTCACTGATGCTGGTGCAGGGTGTAGATTATGCCTCCATGCCTTTGCTTAGGTCCTAGCATTGCAGGCTGGATTCAATAGGTGGAGGGCAGGCAGATAGTAACAGTCCCCTGGCCATCCCCTCTTCCTGGACAGCACCACCGATGTCTTGCATGTCATTGGCTTCCTACAGCTACCCTTGGAGACATGAGCTTTTATCCACTTTCTGTTGCTGCCGTCTCCTTGACAGATCACTGTCCACTGGGAACCTGTACCACATTTTACATTGATAGAAGCAAGGCAAGTGTTGTCTGAATCGAGCATTTTGACTTAAATTTCTGTTCATTGTATTATTTGATAAGAGAATATATTTGGGAGGGGGAGGTGTCAAAGGCTATATCTTCCCTATCCTGCATAGGAAAACCAATCCTGGAGTAGGAAGTAATGTCTATCTTAGACATTTCCAATGCAGCTCTCTCTATAGCATCTAAGCCATCAATAGCACGTTGCACAAATCTAGTTCATTCCACCTGAGAATCTCTAAGCACTTTACAAATGTTAGCAAGGTCAGTTTTGGCAAACATCCTTACATCTAGGGACAGAAAAGATGATAAGGTAGAAGTGATGGAGGGCTGGGGGACAGGTAGATGTGATATCACTTCAATTTCTGTAGAAAATGAAAGATCCCTACACACACACTTTTTCACAGTGCTTTAAGCACACTTTGATTCCAACACAAACTCTGTGTTCTTTTTGAACATTTTATAAAGTTCATACAAGTTTGCATGGACGTACACACCCTGGGTTGTGTTAGCAAAATCCCCTGAGCATCAGACTATTGTAGGCGTACTGCGAATGTGGTAATTACTAAGGCAACTGTAACATTTTTAATGAATAGTAAAGGAGACAGGCATGTAAAATATTCATAAAGGTACTGTCATTGTATGACTAGCCGCTGCCCTCGAGCGACACTTACCCAGACAAATCCTTCTGGCAGCAGTTCTGGGTTGTTTTGTTTTCATGGATACGTGATTCTAAGGCGTAAGTGAATACCTGAGTGTTCACACTTCACATGTTCCTGGTGAACAACATAAACATTAGGACAGTGCCGCGGGGATGAAAGAATGCTAACAAATAGGAAATGTGTTTATTTCAGCTTTGTACCAGTGTAATCTGGCAAACTTGGTTGATTTTCTGGTTATTTTTCTCTGTAAATGAATGGAAGTCCTGGAAACTACTTGGATGAGCACTATTCTAAAGTTTGAGCAGAATTATGGACCAGGTCCTCCTGTGCAGCACTCAATACACCTGAGGCAGGAGAGGACACAGGTATGTCTCTGCCCTGCCCCCAATCCTAGAAGCTGCTTCATCTCTCAGTGGAAAGTAGAGATGCCTCAGGGTTGCTGTAACTTGCACCAGCAAAAACAGAGGAGTTCGTTAAGTTTGAGCCAATGTTAGCACCAGGACAAATGGACATAAACTGACTGTCAATAAGCTTAGGATGGAAATTAGGTGAAGATTTCAAACCATCAGAGGAGTGAAGTTTTGGAACAGCCTTCCAAGGGAAACAGTGGGGACAAATACCTAACTTGTTTCAAGACTGAACTTGAGAAGTTTATGGAGGGGATGGTATGATGAGATTGCCTACAATGGCATATGGCCCATGCATGACTGCTTTTAGCACATATCTCAAATGGCTGGTGATGGAATACTAGATGGGGAGGGCTCTGAGTTACTACAGAGAATTCTTTCCCAGGTGTCTGGCTGGTGGGTCTCACTGACATGCTCAGGGTCTCATTCCCATATTTGGTTTGGGAAGGATTTTTCCCCCATGTCAGAGACTCTGGGTGGGCGTTGCCTTCTTCTGCAGCATGGGACATGGGTCACTTGCTGATTTGAACCAGCATAAATAATGGATTCTCTGTAACTTGAAGTCTTTCAATCAAGTTTCGAGGACCTCAATAACCAATTGTAGGAGTGGGTGGGTGAGATTCTGTGACCTGCAACATGCAGGACGTCAGACTAGATAATCATGAATGGTCCCTTCTGGTTTTAAAGTCTGAATTCCTAACTACTCCAAGATGTCTGGAGCCCAGTATACTCTAGCCTCCATCCTATCATGTCCCTTGCAGTGGGTGAGGAAGGCAGGGAGCTAGTGGTCTAGAGCTGTTTCTCTCTGCCAGGAGGGGATTCTCCTATGCAATGACAATCTGGACCTTCCCCATTAGGGCAGCTTTCCTTTCTGTGCCCCTGGAGCTGACTCGATAGTCCTTCTGGCACCAAAATTAGATTATCATCATTTATTACTGGCCTTGAAAGCTGTCTAACAAAGTTTGAACATGGGATTTAATCTAATTCTTGTATAGTGCCTTTCGTATGCAAGTAGTCATTGGCTCCCTCCATCTAGGAGTACAGTGAACATTTATCTTTGTTAACACTTAGCGTTTCGGAGTGCTGTACCAACGTGAACAAATTAAATCTTCCTTGCATGCCGCCCTTCTGAGGTAGGCTGGCTTCCATGGATGTGAGATCAGGCCCTAAATCAATATGTGAAGTTAGAGAGTGTTGTATTACTGCAAATTGTGATTACCAGTCACTATACAAGATGACCTATAAGTGTCACCTTGGCTGTAGGCATGCTTCTCAGAGAAATTAAGTTTCATGCTGTCACATACATGCCATATGCCTGACTGTGAAAACCTCTCAGCCTGTTTTACTGTAACTGCTGGCTCTCATTTGCATATGTGAAATCAATGGATTTTCCTGCATCCGCTTTTAAACAGCCAAATAAAGCTGAGGTCACATGGGGAACATGGCCTTCAGCTAAGTTCAGGTGCAGTAGCAGTTAACTCTCTGGAATGTGCTCTTTCCTGGGAACACCGTCTTGATCCTGTGGGGTGCTGAGGAGACTATTGTGAATGCTCAGCAGCCTGTAGGATTGTGCCCTTTTGTGAATGTCTCCTCTTGCGGGTCTTTGTGGTCACACGGTATTTCTTTCTGGAATGCTTAGATTGAGGGACTGGGCCATTGAAAAGACAGAAGCTTACCCCAAACCAAACCAAACAGGAGGAAACCAGCCCTGGTATTTATGTGCTTAGAAAGAATACTGGCTCCTGTTCAGCTTCCTATCATGAGAAGATACCTTGAGCTAAACTGTTCACCAGCCCGAGATGCAAAATAATGAGACTTTTATTCTACTGCCCGCAATTACCCCAACCAAAATACCCCACACGCTTAGTCAAAAGGCTTTTCTCTTCCGTAAAAATAATAAACTCTGAACATACAGCAATAAAAATGATAATGAAAGAAGCTTGGGACAGTATGTTCAGATGCAGTGATATCGCTCTGTAGCTCATTTACATGAGTTATGACCTAGCCTAGATAAGTTTTATGGTGGAAAGGTGATTAGCAAGTTTATTACCTATAGCTGTTCCAGCAGCATGTCAGAGACTATGGACAACTCTACATGTAAATGGATTTCCAAATGTACTAATCTTTTTCTCCCTAGTAATTTCCCTTTGGCAGTTTCCCATTCTGCCTGAGGCTTCCCACTCTATCCAGGGCTTTGTACCTCATGATTTTCAGGGATCTAGCCTGCTGTGGGGAGGAGGACAGGGTTGGGATATTTAATCTCCTACTGATTTGAGAGGGAGGAGAACTGGAAAACACATTGCATTCCCTGTGGTCCTGTTGCCAGAGGGGAGAGCTCCGGTTGGCATGGGAGTTGGTACATGGGCCCTCAATAGCCTCCCGCTGCTTGCATTGCTTGTGCTTAAGGGCCACGCCAGTCCCATCCCTATGAAGTCCAATTCTCCTGGATGCCCTGCCCTGCATGGAAGCACAACTTTCAGAGAACTGGACATCTATGTAGTGGGGCGTGGCAGCAAGCACCTGATTGACTTCCTGATCAGTCTAGTTCTGTCACCTAAAAACCTGTCCTTGTCTCTGGCATGTCTCATGTTGCACAGTGATATTGCACTTCCCTTAGGCTGGGTCACTAGTAAAGTTGAATTGACTTTAGCTTCTTCACCCCATCTACACCCTGGGGACTTTTCAAACACACTTTTTTTCCAGTGCTCTGGCTTCGCTTCTGCTGGGGAGCTGGAAGACCAGATAGATACAAGATTGATGCACAACTCCTCCTATGCAGCACCTGAATTAAAAAATGCACAGCCTTAAAGAATTGTTGGTATTGACAGTCATCCTCTTACATTGACTAACAGGTCGTGTTACCTGCCTGCCCAGTCATATGGGATTGCTTTTCCCAGTAAAACTGGATGGTTGTTCGCTTGTAGGAAAACATATGCCTACAAATTGCCTGATTGACAACCATGTAAACTGATGCTTGTTTATCCACAGCACAGGCTTTGTAAGGCACTAGCAGCCCGGCCTTAGCCCTGCTGCCTCATTAATGTTGCTCAAGCCGGCTTTGGAGGGCCTGACTGAAAGGGTGAGAGGGATAATTCCTACTCCGTGTCAGTTCTATCCTTGGCTTCTCTGTTGGGCTTTCTAGCACATGTCATGTAGCTGCAACATGGTGTGTTTTGTGATACAGACACCTGCCCACTGAGACTGCCTGTTCATTTCACATGGACTCACACATGAATGACTTTGAATCATTACAGAATGGCCTCAAACCCGTGACCTAGAACTGAAAGGTTCTGTTTCCCAAGATCTGTGCAGTTTGGTTTAATTGGTAGTTAAATCAAGTTTAGGAGCTAATGCTTTTAAGTTTATACTCTTATAAATATATTTACATATCAAATGACAATTTGAATATATAGCGGTGGCAGTTTTGAATGGATAGCTTATTGTTGTGCTTAGCTAGAGTTTAAAGGGAGCATGACCATCTGTTTAGTACACACACCTCTGCTCTTTAAAGGGAGGAGTATCTTGTGTAGTAAGCATAGAAGGGTATGTCTCTTTTTAGTACACAGAATTTTTCTTAATAATTTGGGTGCTTGGCAAACCAAACAGTGAGCCAAACTGATCCGTCCCAGAGTCTTCGGGGGGGGGGGGGGGGCAGGAAAACTCCATGTGCTTCCTTTCATCAAGTTTCTTGTGCAGTAGTTATTCCATTGAGAGAACTCTCTGGATGGTTGTGGAGTTTGACTTGTGTGAGGCCTTGCAGACCCATGGATCCACAGATTTCCTAGATCTACGAAGGCCGGAACCAGCTGCATGGATGGAAGCCCCTAAACTGTTTTCTCCTCCCTGCTGGCCACTCCGCTCCTGCTGAAGCTGTGCTACTATTGGCAAGCTCCGCCCTTGACTGCTCAGTAGCAACAACAAAGCAGACCTAGGAGGAGTTTATGCAACTCCAAGCTGAACTGACTGCTAGCTAGGTAATGCTAAATTCTAGCTGCTTGTGATTTTTTTGGTGCTAAGGAAGATGTCCAGTCCCTACTCTCTCCTTTTCTCACCCCCCTCTGCCAACCTCCATGGAGCTCAGCCCTGGGGAAGGACATCTACCAGCTCCCAAGTGGTGGTGGTGGGAGCTCACTTCTTATGCCTATAATAGAAGTCTGTTTTAAGACCACATCCTATTAGGCCTATGCCTGAAGGGGCTGCTCTAGTCCTTTGTTGGCTTGTTTGTTTTTTCTATATCTACTTGGCATGCTCCCAGGGATATAGCCTAAAGTTAGCTTTCCTTTAAGGAAGTACTTTTCTAATTTAAATAGGTTGACCTTGCCCCTAGAATATTTGGTATACAACCAGCTTGTGCATGGATACGATCACCTACTATAAGTACATATTCATACCAAAAATATCAATGCAGTGCCTTGGTGTCTTAAATTTTTGCCAAAAATGTCACTTCAGTGCATGGTGGGTTTGATGGTGAATATTAACGATGCCTTGACAGTGGCAAAATCAAATAACTGACCAAATCATACTTTTTGATTTGTACTCAAATCAACAGAAGAATTAGTCTGCAGACAAGAAGGATCTGTGAAGTTTTGCTTATTAGTCCTCCCCTTTTGAACCGTGAAAGGAAATATTGTAGTTTGTTTTCACATTTCAGTGCAGCGGCTCTGTATGACATTGACAACAGCATAGCTTTTCCTTCACAGGGGCATTAAATAAGATCTAATGGACAATTAACCAGACTTTCAGAGATTGCTATGGTTTGTCTACCCAGACAGAGAAACACTTTTGGTTCTATTAAGCATTTCAATCTGATACCAAACTGGAATGGGCCATGCAGACTGCTGAATAGGCTTTTTAGAATGTACCTGGTCTACAGGAAAAGTGCAGCTTTAAGCTGGTCTGATATTTCAGATCCTAAATTGAGCCAAGAGCACGTGAAGTTTGATCAAGCTTAGTATATTGGATGTGCTGTTGCTTGGACATTGTTTATCAGATGTTGCCTACTCCAGAAAGAGAGGACAGCAAACAACATGGGAACACTCTAACAGATTAATAGGAAACTTAAGTGGAATGTCAAATACCATGTGAGGCTTGGTTTGGATAGCACTGGTTCCTACTAGATCTCTTCAGAGCTGAAAAGGTAAGTTACGTCACTCCTTATCAACTAAAGACTTTTCAATGTACCCAAACAAGCACCTGGCCTGCAATTTTAGTCCTGCAATCACTCCAATCGACAGTTCTTTATTGAGAGCAGTTAAGGCTAGAGGCAGAGTAATTGTTCACAAACAGCTGAAGCTTCGAGAACAAAAATAGTACCCGCTGAGTATAAACACTGTAAATATAAAATACAGTGCGTGTGGCAGGAAGAATCTAGACTCATTAAATGTGTGGGTGAGGAGAGGGGGAATCTATTGAAATTGTGCATACAAACAAATCAAAATACATGGGATCAGTGTAATCAATGGCCTAACTTTGAGAGGAGCCAAGCTCCCTTGATTCCCACTGAAGTCAAGGGAAGTTCAGAGAGGCTCAGTGCTCTGAAAATGAGAAGTTATGTGGGTGCTTAAATATGGATATAGTTGCCTAACTGGAGGGCTACGTTGGGAACAGGGCTGGCTCCAGGGACCAGCAAAGAAAGCCCATGCCTGGGGCAGCATTCTGGCCCTGGTTGGGAAATGTTTATATGGGATGCAGGGCATTCCTGCAGCACAGCAGTTTCTTTCTTTATGGGACTCTGGTATTGAGAGGTTGAGAATCAAGCTTGCAGATGGAGTTACAAGGGCAAAGCAAATATGCGTCTTTGGTGAGATGAACACAATCAAAATTAGAGCTGGATTGGTGGACTCCTCGAATGTGCTGAGTATCTGCAACTCCTACACGTCAGTGGCCCTTCTAGGTATCTAGAACCCTAGGTTAAGTATGCCTATAAACAAAATGCTCAAGTGGCTAAAGAACTAAAGCTTGGGATGTCCCACAAGTCTATTCTTTTATCTAGAATTAAGGGCAGGAACTTTGTTTCCAGGATATTATATGTTAAAGTGCTTAGCATAATGTTTGATGAGCAGGTCCACAGGCCAGTAATAATAATGCCTAGCTCTTATACAGGTTTTTTTAGCCATGTACCTCAAAGTGCTTTACAAAGGTGGTAAATATCCTATGTCCCCATTTTATAGATGGGAAAACTGAAGCACAGAGCGGCCACGTGACTCTCTTTTAATCTGTAATCATATGTGAAGTTGATATCCATGTATGAAATAATAGAGCCATGTGCAACGTTAATTTACAAGAGCTTTGCCCTTCTCCTTTGTCCCTATCCACTAATCTATCCCCCCCAGGGCATAGTCTAAGATTAAAAACTACCATGATTAAAAAAGAAAAAAACTCAACAGAAAAATATTTTCTCCTCTCTCCAGATGTATAATTCTCCCTTTCTAGGTGACGCATATGCATATTGTTGGTATGACAATTGCTGTAGAACAAGTAATCACTAGAAATGCTGGCCTCTCTCTCTCTCTCTCTCTCTCTCTCTCTTATTCAGCATCTGACTATTGCTAAGGTTGCGAGGTAAGGCTGGAAAGCTTGTCCTTAACTCTTCCACGTGATCTCAAAGTATTTTCTAAAGCAGCTTAGCAGTGTGTGGCAAGCTTTCATTTCCTAATGTCAGCAGTTAAGAGAGTGTGTCTGGGGATTATTTTAAAGTCATGTTACTTTGCCTGGCTGCATCATCTGTGATCAGAGACTGCAATTCTTTCAGAGAGCCCGATGCAAAGTGATACACTGCTCCTTCCACAGTACACATCAAACGAAACGCAATAAGGGGAATAGGCCTCCAAGCAGTCATTCTAGTTAACAATAATACTTCATTCCTGGCTACTGAGTTAGCCTGAACTCATGGATAGACTTTGACTCTGTATTTGACACACTGGAAGGTCAGAGCAGTCTGGACAGTGATTATCTTTTAGAATTAGAAAGTGGATTCTGCCATCAGAGGGGCAAGAAAGGACTTGAGGGCAGAATGACTGTTTTAGTCATTATTGCTGGTGCTAAAACCATGGGTTTAGAGCCAACGGTCTCTGCAAGGAATCCAAATTTGTCCAGCTGTTCTTGTGTGAAACTTAATATATATATTTTTGTCCTTTAATATGGCCTTAATTTTTCCCTTAAATCATCTGTTCTCAAGACCCATGAAAATAAAGCTGACCAATCCTCTGAGCCATTCTGTTGTCTCAGTTCATTTTTAAGTGAGTAGAAATAAAGAAATAACCCAATGAACAGAGAGGCCATTTGCAAAGGAATGAATCTTCCACAATACTTGCTGCTTATGAAAAACAGACAAGGAAGCAAAGAGGTTGCTGCTGCACCCTGCTTTTCTTCAGCTTATCTGTTGTTCCCCACCATGTTCAAATCTTTGTTTGCATTGTGGAGCTCGCTTACTCTGGTGGAAGAGTGGGACAGAAGAGTGAGGAGGAATTTATTATCCTTCTAATGCCCTGTTTCCTGTAATGACTAGGACACCAAAAGAATGCATTTGCCTATATCACTAAAACAAATAATGGCCAACATTCCTTAAACCTGTTTGAGATGTGAAAGCCAAATTTGGATTCTGGTCTGAATCAAAACTTCTCAGAGTCTGTTGAGGGTAGGGTGACCAGATAGCAAATGTGAAAAATCGGGACGGGGTGGGGAGTAATAGGAACCTATATAAGAAAAAGACCCCAAAATCGGGACTGTCCCTATAAAAGTGGGACATCTGGTCACCCTAGTTGAGGGTAGGGAGAGGAATTATCTTAGGTTTGTCAGAAGGTGGATCCTTACTTAGTGGAGTCACTCCTAATTTATATCTATGTGAGTCTAGAATCAGGCCCTGAGACCTTTGTGATCTGGCCAAATAATAATGATTTATTTGTATTACCATAGTGCCTAACTAGGAGCCCTAGTCATGACCCAGGACCCCATTGTACTAGGTGCTGTACAAACCCACAGAACAAAAAGACAGTCCCTGCCCCAAGAAGCTTATAGCCTAAGATGAGACTATAGATGGAAACAGACAGATGAGTACAAGGGAAGAGTGAGACAGTGTTGGTCAGCATGATAGGCTGCTCATGTGAAAAGACCACTGCCTAACTCTTGTCCAGTTTTTCTAGGCCTCATGGCAAAGGAGGCTTTTGAGGAGGGATTTGAAGGAGGATAATGAGGTAGAGTTGCAGATGTTCATGGGGTGCTCCTCCCGAGTCTGAGGGACTGCATGGGAGAAAGCACAACATTGCTTGATTGAAAATGTAACAAGTGAGCAGTAGGCCAATCGGAGGTGAGCACTGACCGTTCAATACCCAGTGAGAAGATAGAGTGAGGACTGACAGTGAAGAGCCTCGAAAGAGAAGACCAGCAGTTTATTCGATGCAATAGAGAGGTGAACGTCGCTGGTGGGATGCAAAGAGAAGGATGACAAAGTCAAAGCAATGGGCTAGGAAACTGATCTTTGAAGCAGCTGAATGATATGAGGGGGCAAGATCACCTTTGTCAAAGCCAGAGTGAAAGCTATTGCAGTAATTGAGATGGGAGTTCACAGACTCAGTAGCACACCTTTCGCTAAACCCTCATTAACTTTTTTATGTCTTTTAGCTGTTTTGTAATTCACAAAATACTACAAACTCTGATAAATCTCAGAGCCTCAAAAATAAGACTATAATATCTACAAACTGGACATGAAAAGCATCATCAGACACCCTCCTCCCTTGCAATGGGCAGTGACTGACTTTACAAAGTATTTCTGTCATCCAAAAACCCAGTGGCCAATGATTATGTGGAATCGGGGGGAAAGGCAGGGAGGGAGATGTATTTCCCTGTAAATGCTGCCGTGCCTTCTGAAAGCTTTCAGGACATCTTTGTTACCTAGAAAAATAGATTTTTGTGATTTCTTTCCATGCTTAAACGATGGGTCCTGTTCTGCTTTCCGTTCCATGATTTCAGCACAGAACCTGTGTGATTGAGAGCAGAATGTGGCCCGTTCTTCTGACTTATGTAACTTAAAAAACCAACAACCCTGTGTTTACATTTAAAACATTAGGTACAGCCTCGACCTTAGTGGCACAGTCTCTTTGACCTTCTTTCTATCTCAGCACAGCAAGCTTTGTTGCTGTTGTTGGCTCCAGTTCCGACCAACCACAGCTGGGACTCACTAGGATGGAGTCATTATCTTTTGTTACCAGTATTTAAATCCACTTAAATAATACTTCAAAAGTGCCTCTTTTATCCCTCCTTCCCTTAATACAAAAGAAAGCACAGCTCCAAATGTTCACTCAAAGGATAAACTGCTTCCGATAGGCAAAAGGACATTCTATTTACAACCGCTAGAGAACTTGTGTATCTGTGGAGGTATGCATGCCAAATTACACCTCTCCTGTACCCCATGCATTTTCATTTGAAATAGAGCTTGATCCTGCCCATTTCTGAGCACTGTGTTCATGTCTGAGTGCTCTGCTAGCCTGGGCTAGACTACTCAGTACCTTGCAGAGCTAACCCCATGGAGAATGCTTGTGCATGTTTCTGGAAAAGACTAGCACTCCTGACTGTAGCCAGCAGGGGCTGAGTCTCGCTACACTGACCGACTAACAGCAGTTCTGTATTTAACTGATAATGCATGGATTGAGGTGAGGCTGTAAGCTGCAGGCCTTAGTCAGGTTTGCGGTGCCACTGCGCTGCCCAGCAGGTGTTCCAGGGGGCATAATGCCTCTGGAAGGACAGGGAGTCATGACCACCCCTATAAACCTTGTGTGCTTTTGCACTGGTACTGAGAATTTTAGGGACATCTCTATCTGTTCTAAGCAATCGTGGGGACGCTAGTGCAGAGTGGCTGCAGCAGTATTGTCATGTCATCTAGCACTGCTCAGGTCTAGGCAATATGGTGACTAAAACACCACCAGCTAGTCTACATTAGAGACTCCTACTGTTGGTAGTAACTGGTGGAGCTGCACTGGTGCTGCAGCAAAAGCGGAAGATTATCCCTGGAATTATCCATGTAGATAAAGCCATAGGAAAAATACAGCATTGAAACCTTTCTGTGTGGGGTCAGCTCCATGGCTGTATATATGGACAGGGGGAAGGGTATAGCCGTGCTCTGATTTGGAGCCAGTAGCCTGGAGCAGTCCTCGTAGTCCTGGAGTGTAGGGATTGGGGTTTTTGGCTAGCATCTGTTCAAGAACACAAGGAAGGGAATGGCTCTTTGCCCTGCTACCTCCTACCTTGTCTGTGCAGGCAGGACTGGGCATAATCTACTCTCAGCCATTTTATATGCTCTGCTCAGAGCTTGAGTGTGTTATGAATTCATATGTTCAACAACACTCTCTTTTTAAGGCAATGGTGCCATTGGCAATTTGTAATCATGACTCATTAGAGGCTCCTCTGTTTGCACACCTTTTTATTCTCTTTGTTCTGCCACTTAGCTAGCAAAGGCAGTGGGATATTAGATGGCCAAAATACCACAATTCCACAATCAAATAAGAGGACAATTTTTGGCTAAAAGCCCATCCTGGTTCAATGGGGTAGTAAAGGCAGCAGTTAGAAATTGTGTGTGTGATATATAAAACAAAATGGGAAGAGAGGAACTAGATAGCAATCAAGATAGATTAGAGTTAATGAAATGTTGAAAATTCATGAAGACTGTCACAGGGTCACTGGCCCTTTAAGGGTAATGGGTCCAGCTCCACCTGTGACTCATTTGAGCCTCCTCCCCAAGTGGGCAAAACTAGACTAGACACACAGGGGTAGTACCAGCCTCTTCTTGGTGGTGGTGTTGGTGCGGCGGCAGCGGGGGGTGCTGACGTGAGCTGGAAATAAAATTGGGGTGTTCTGACAGAGGTGTGGGCGGGCCAAATTTGAGTGGAAGTTTGAGACACACTGATATATTGCCTTGGTTGGCAGATTGTACTGAATGGCCTCTAGGATCAAGGACTGAACTTGAGGGGCAAAGGACAAGTTTGATTTGCTGTGAGACACTTCATAAATAAGACCCCCACAAAGAGTGTGGGATCTTAGTTTAAAGTACTGTGGCCTGGGAGTGAGTTCTTACAAGGGCCCAGAGGGAGCTGAGGATGATACTTCTGCAGGGCCACGATGAATCTGAGATGGCTCCCTGTTACAGGGAAGCTTAAGAAAGTGGGAGGAAACCCATGGCTGGCTGGGATAAGAACAGTAGGAAGGCTTTTTTAAGAACAAAAGAAATCTTGGCAATGGGATAGGTCCATGACCAGATGAAGTTAGTAAAATTGTTATTAATGAGTTAGAAAAGGCAAAAGTGTTCAATAAATGTTTTGATTCTGTATTTGGAAAAAAGCAGGATGATGAAGTACCTTCCAGTCTGTCAGTAGCAAAGGAGGATGTTAATATCTGCTAGGGATGAACATTTTTTATATCAGCAGCCTGTATAACTTCACCCAATAATCTTAAAAGAGTTGAGAGAGGAAATATTTGGCCTGCTGATATTAATGTTAAATAAATCTTAGACTATTAGGAAAATGTCAAAGGACTGGAAGAGAGCTAATGTGTTAACAGTCTAAAAAGGATAAGCCAGAGTGAGGAACTACAGGCTGGTTAGCTTGATATTAATCCCAGGCAAATAATGGAAAATCTTATACAAGATTCAATTAATAAAGAATTAAAGGATAGGAATACAATTACTGCCAGTCAACATGCTTTTCTGGAAAATAGGGTTGTCACACAACCTGATCTTATTTTTTGTAAGATTGCATATTTGACTGATAAAGGTGACTGCATAAATATAATATGCTGAGACTTTTGCAAGGTGTTTGAGTTATCACTGCACAACATTCTGATTAAAATATTAGTACTATACAATATTAATGAAGCACATGATTAAGCACTGACCAACAGAGGTCTCAAAAAGTAGTTGTCAATTAGGAATCATTGAATGGGGGTGTTCTGTCTTCTGCAGCAGAGCAAGAGAGCAGGGTTGCAGTGGAAGTAGTGGTTTATGAGAGATTATGGCTTTCAAGCCTTCTGTACGAGTCATAGGCCAGGAGAGCAGAGTTGCAGTGGAAGTGGTGGTGTATGGGTGATGATGGCTTTCAGGCCTTCTGCACAACTTATGGGACAGACGAGTTTTGCAGACCTGCTGCACTGTCTGCTGCTGGAAAAATGGCATGAAACGATTGTCTGCCGTAGCTTGCACAGAGGGAGGGGCGCCTGACAAGATGCGCCCAGGAAAACCTACAAGAATGTTTTTGCCCCATCATGCACTGGGAGCTAAACCCAGAATTCCAATGGACAGCAGAGACTGCAGGAACTGTGGACTAGCTACCCACAGTGCACTGCTCCGAGAGTCGATGCTAGCCTCAGTACTGTGAATGCACTCCACCGACATAGCGCATTTAGTGGGGACACACTCAAATATATAAAACCTCTTCTGAAAAATCGACTTCTATAAATTCGATATTATTTCATACTGTAGACGTATCCTAAAGGGCTCTTTAATCTAGACATAACAAAGAACCAATGGCTCAAAGCTGAAGCAGATACATTCTAAAGTGAATCTAGCCACTGTTTTTTAACATCGAGGGTGATTAATCATTGAAACAAAACTACCAAGGGATTGGTAGATCCTCCATCTCTTAAAGTTTTCAAATCATTAGGGGATATCTTTCTGTAAGACATGCTTTAGCCAAATACAAGTTATTGGGATCAGAACAAGGGTAACTGGGTGAGATTTAATGGCCTGTAATTATATTGGAGGTCAGAATAAATGATCTAATGGTCCCTTCTCATTTTAAAATCTAGGAATATGGAGTGCTGATGACTTTACTGCCAGCCAGTTAGATTAATAATAAAAGAGATGTATCCAAATCTAGGTAATTACTAGTAATCTATTCTGTGTGCTCTCACGGGTGTGTATGCTAATCATATACAACACATTGTGGCTGATTTGAATTGTTTGACTAGATTGCATGGCTGGGTGTGTCTCTCCATCAGATAGCTGTATGATGATTAGAATGTTTGACAGCCGCAGCCTAAAGCATATCAATAGAATGTTAAGGATAAATTTTGGCTTTGGGTCCGAGTACATTCCATGCTACCAATTAAAAGAAACACAAACCAACCAGACAAATAATTCCTCCCATGTAGTTAAAAAATAACTTAGCATTAAAAAGGTCATAAGTTACTGGAGATCTGAAAAGGTAGTGGGAAATTTAGAACAGTCATTAAAAGTGAACTTCAGAAACAAATGTGCATATGTCCTTTACTTCCCCTTTATAATGTACAGTAATTATGGCCTGGTAGGTATGGTTTTTTTTTCTTTGCTTGCATTTTACATTAAGGACCTGGCGTCTCTTTTGTTGGAGGGAGTTCCAGTCTGGGGGGAGGGGAGAAGTCTGTATGATTGCATTATTTGAGTCTGAAACTTGAGATGCTGCTCTCCCCGTGAACTAGCTGAGTGAGGGTGGGGATAGATGGGTATGTCTACACTGTAATTAAAAACCCACAGCTGGGCTGTGCCAGCCGACTAGGCCTCATGGGGTTCAGGCTAAGGGGATGTTTAACTGCTGTGTGGACTTCTGGACTTGGGCTAGAGCCCAGGCTCTACGACTCGGTGAGCCCAAGCCTGGAAATCTACACTGAATCTAGCCTGAGCCCCACAAGTCCAAGTCAGCTAGCACAGGTCAGATCTAATTGAAACATAGACATACCTAGAGGCAGATTAGGGGCTTGTGGGGCCCTGGGCCAGAGCAAGTGGGGGCCCTCCCCACCACTTCTTCCTGCAGTTCTTCCCACCCTTCCCTCCCTCCCCCCACTCCCCAGCTCCTGCTGGGGAGTGGGGTCAGGGTGCAAGGGATGGTCTCCGGCAGGAGCACCAGGTGGGTGGAGCGGGACAAGTGCCAGGTGGAGTGTGGGGGGCCCCCACTGGCCCCTGCATTGGCCCAGTGGCTAATTCACCAGTGGACATACCCATAAAATCTTGGGCCCTCATCCTGCAAAGACTTAAGCACATTCTTAATGTAAGTGCATGCATGAGGGCCTTAGACTATGTGCGCTAAATGTTCCCTTCTCCTCCCATGTCAGTTTTGAGCTGGGAGAGATTCATCACCAAAACCGCCATAAAAATTGCCTATCTTCTCCAGCCAGGACAGGGAAGCACAATTTCTCTCTTTCTCATTACTACAATAACTGAATGTACCCCTGTGTCCACATACTACTGTAATAATTTTGCATAAAGTGTGCCTTGTAAAGTATTTAAAAACTCACAACTTGCTGGTCAGTATCATCCTGTGGCAACATTGTATGTGAAGTTATAAGATTCCACTGTCTGGTGCTATTAGCACATGTTTCAAACAGAAGTATGCAAACAGATCTGTCCTAAACAAAAGAATGTATGCCCTGCTTAATCTCCGTCTAAGCAGTAAACAGAGTGATCAAGCAGGAAGGGAAACAAAGGAAGCTCAACTAGGTGAGGAGGGGAGGAAAGCAGCGAGAACATCCTTCCCCATACACTTTTTGTTTCCTGGTACGCAGCTGGAAGTTTTTCAAGAGGGGGACAAACTGTAAAAAAGGAAGGACAAACACCTCCAAGACACCCCTGCCCACTGTATACACATCCCCTGAAGCAAGAAAGGAAGCATTTGGATTCTGGGAGAAGGGGTTCCATTTGAGGTGGCAAGTTGTGTGTATATTGTTTCTATTAAAGAAATAACCGACATTGTATAAAACTTGTACTGTCCAGGAGGGGGCTAGGCAGTGCAGGGCCTACGTTTCTGGGGAGAAATCTAAGACTGAGGGTGTGTTGGGGTCATCGTGCAGTATAACCCAGGCTGGTAAGAGCCAAGGTATGGTTGGCTGGCTGCAACACACATGGAGACATAGCTGGGAGTGATTTGTATGCTGGTGGCTGTTTGTGAGCAGTTCAGCTGCAGGCTACAACAGCAAAGCATTGAAAAGGGCTGCCCAAGTTACAGGGTGGGGTGACACAGCTACTCACTAGTCTGATATGTCATACTGAGCACCTCATAATCTTCATCCTGACAAAACCTCTATTAGTCCCATTTTACAGATGGTGAACTGAGGCAAGAGAAACTAATTGACTCACCCAAGGTCTCACAAGAAGTCCATGGCAGAGTAATAAATTAAACATGGGTCTCCCAAGTCCCAGGCTAGTGCTCTAGTATAAGCAATGGATCATTCTCCTTCTCAAGTTGCAGCAAGGTTTTGGTCAGGCTGAGAGGTATGAAAATAAGATGGGGCCCAAAGAAAAACTCTGGATCTCAACCCTGGTACCTTGACCCTCTCTCTAATTACAATGACAAACTGAAGAAAATGATGCCAATTAAATCTTTATAAAATCAAAATAAAGCAGATTTCTTTCCTTTCTTTTATGCTAATTATGTAATCATCTATTTGAAAGTTTGTTATATACAAAAGTTAACATTACTGCCCCACAACCCATTTAAAATATATCTATACACACACACACACACACATTTCCATGAGGGATATATAATATTAATATACAAATTTAGCCCCGCTCCCCCTTATGTATTCTTATTAAAAAGAGGATGCAGCCACTGGCTCTCATACCCTCCTTCAAAATGTTGCATGTGGTTAGGGTACACTCAATTGCAGCCACTCAATTATACCTTTCTGCAAGGTCATTTCAATTAGGTCATTTCAACTGTAGTTAAAGCACAAGTCCTGAGTTTTGCTGACACTGAAGCTGAGCTCAGAGAATAATTTGCAACCGCCTAATCATTAACTAGATTAATTTAGCCCCTTTTCCTGGTCACAGATCATACTTTTTCAAATGTATTTATTATATTTTAATTTTACAGTAGACCTTAAGGATCCCAATTGAGACCAGGACCCCAGCAGGCTAGGCACTGTTAAACACACAGTAGAAAGGGGTTCCGCTCCAAGGAACTTGCAGTCCCACTAGATAAAATAGACAAAGATTGAGAAGGAAAACAAAGGATCAGGGAGGTACTATAACTTGCTTAATAGCAGATTAATTGGTCAGCAACGTGGGAATAAATCTTTAAAATATTTGTGCCATAGTGATTGATATGCAATACTGAAAACCAATCTGTGTGGCTTCATTATGATTGGTCAGATAAGTCACTTGATATTATTTCTGTTTCCTGATTGGATGAGTGAACCACCATTTCTAGTAAAAATTTTATATATGTCAATATAAAGTTTGCTTTCTGTGAATTTTAAATTTACTTTTTGTGAAAATTCCTGTCAGTGGCACCTGATTGCTTCAAAGTTTACAAAAACGGACACAGGGAATAAATATTTGCAGATTTTTTTTGTCTACCCTATTATTGTCTACCCTAAATGCATTATTGTCTACCCTAAATAAAAATGAAAACCAAAACAGTCAATACTTTGCATTTATATAGTGTCTTTAGCTGGGAATTATGATACTTAGCATTTACATAGCACTTTTCATTATTCTTTGCAAAGAATAACTAATTTATTTTCACTACACCCTTTGAATTACGGAAATATCATTATCCCTATTTTACAGATGAAGAACCTGAAGCCAAGAAAAGTTTGTATTTGCTGAGAGTTCTTTTTTGTTTTTAAACAAAATAAAACAAAGCAAAAAACCTCCAAGATTTTATGGTGGGTCAATGGTAGAGACCGGCACAGAACTAACTTATCCTGCCTCCATTTTTGCTGCTTTAAGTAACAGATGCTGTTACAGCAGTAGTTCTAAAACTTTTGTACTGGTGACCCCTTTCACATAGGAAGCCTCTAAGTGTGACCCCCACCCTTATAAATTAAAACACTTAAAAATATATATCCTTCATGAAATAACATCATGGCCCCCTGAGAGGTCCTGACCCCCTGTTTGAGAACCCCTGGGATACAGCATCCACTGTCTTGCAGCTCATCATGCAAGAACAACAACAACAAAAATTAATTCATTTTCAAGTAGATCGGCATAACCCTGGTAGGTCAGTCTCCAAGTTGGAGAAATCTTGACCAAATAACATGAAGCATTGATCTATGTATGCTTCATATCACTCAGTCGGTCATGCTTCCCCCATTTGAGTCTGTCTCTTTTTATCTTTGAATTCCATGCTTTGCCTCGTTTCTGGCCTCAATTCTCCCAAATGGTTTTTTAAACTTTATTAATACTCACTCATAAAATAATGATATTGTTTTAGGCCTTGTTCCACCTAGTCCCCTTCCTTTCTCTTCCATTCCCTAACACAAGCCTGGTCTACACTATAAACTTTTGCTGGTAAAGTAATGCCACTTTAAAAAATACCCTGCAGGTATACAGACCTAAGGTATACCAGCAAAAGCACTTTGATTTCATTCAGGGAGCTGGTATAAGCTATCTTGGTAAAAGCACTCTGTCTGGTATAAGCTCAGGTGGAGGAGGGTTTGCCAGAATAGCGATACCAGCAAACCCTTTCTAGCATAGATGTGGCCACAGTAACTCATCTGACTTTGGGTTTGTCACATATGCGCTCACCCACATACACCCTTTCAGACTCATCTCCATCACAGTGACCTCATTCCAAATACCAATTGTACCAGCTGTGTTGTGGGCTCCCTGGCTTGAAAAATGGAATTTCCCCCCATCCTTATGGCATGATTTGTAATGTTTCATTTGTGCTTGTTGTTAAAAGCCTAACGGAGGCAGTTGGTCTCCCAATGAAAGTCAGCTCCTCTTCTGGCTGTGTAAGGGCAGACAGATGATATGTGAGTTTAACAATAACATGCTCTGAGGACTCGTATGCCAGCTTTTGTAACTGCTGTTGAATACTCATTGGAGCGCTAAACTTAATGTCTCCTGCACAGCCTATCATAATGGGCTGTAAAATTCTCCAGTTCTGTGTCCATCTTATGAGGGAGAATAAAGATGGGGTAGAATCTGAACTTGCACTGAACCTAATTGCTTCCTGTTCACACAGACATAATAATTTATAGCGTTTTGGAAAAACTGTTTCTACTGAAATCTATGTACATATAGGAATAAAAATGTCAGAAATCTCTTTTTAAAATGAGATGGGGCAACCCTGTACACTTCTAAATCATTATCTGGCACCTAAGAAGCAGAATTTGATATTTACAAAGATCCTTTTTTCTCTGGTAGGGGGAGGGCATAGATGTATTGTGAAGGATAACCTTGTAGTTAAGGTACAGGTATTGGGATAAGAAGACCTGGGATGTAATTCTGGATCTACTGATGTTAATGGGATATGCTTGACTTTAAGCACATGAATAGTCCTAATGATATGGATTATTCATGTACTTACAGTTAAGCAGATGCTTACACTACTTTCTGGATCAGGGTCTAAGTGTGTGACATTGGAGAAGTCACTGAACTGCGCACTGTGGTTTTCCCCATCTGTAAAATGGGGTTAGGTAAATATCACTATCTCTTAAGAGTGTTGGAAACCCAAATTAATTTAATGTTTGTTAAGTGACTGGAGAACCGCAGAGAAGTATGTGTTGTGTTGTGTGTTTTTTTTTGTGTGTGTGTTTGTTTTTAAATAGAGATCACTAGAACTACTTGTCATTCACCTACATTGGTGAATTTGTTATCATCGCCATATAAATATAAAATATATCCCTGTTATCCCTGGGGTGAATTTGACCCATTATCCTTAAATAAAGATAAGAGCTCTTGCATATTTCTTTATTACAGATTTAAAATGATAATGCTTGTAGCTGAGAGCCACAGTTTAATTTTGATGCCTTTGAGCTTGCAATGCGTCTATTTAGTGCCATACATTTCTTCTTCCCCTCTACAGAAGGCACTCTCACACCACTGTTCATTGCTTGAAATTTGATTCCTAGAGCTAAAATCTAGGCCAGTAATCCTGTTAAAACTGCAGGTTTGACAAGACAAAGCAGCCAGTGGTACTACGCTAGTGCATAAAACAAAGCTAGAAGTGAGTAAATACATAAATCTGCATTTTAGAAGAATAAATATAACTGGCTAAGTGATTTACATCTGGAGAAGTAATAATTCCATCTAGTCACACCATAATGGAAATCTGTTCATTTCCAGTGGTAATAAAACATGATTTCTTATACATGCAGGACCTATTCTGTAGAAGCATTTGGTGTATATTAGTTGAGTTCTAAAGATGCATTTTTTCAAAGAGAGAGTCACTTTCAACTGATGGGAACTCCAAAATAAACTTGGAATTAGCAATGTTGGAGAGGTGGGGGGAAGAGAAAGAGAGTGTGCATACATGCATTCCTTCACTTTTGTGTGTTTTTTGAATCAGGAATAGTCCAGCTTCAATTCTTAGCTGCGTGATTTCATCCCCGGAATGGATCATCTCTGGCTGGAGTACCTCTCCTGTTCTGATGGGGCGGTTCCCTGGGGAGATTGGCTGAATTTGCCTTCAATCCACATGAATTCCACATCATCTAGTTCAGACTGGCTGGAGAGTGTGTGATTAAATGTGAGGGGCAGCACAGATCACCTTCCTCTGGTAAAAGCCAAGGGAGTTCCCCTCCTCTCTCTGGGCTGGATAAGCCATGCTTCCCCACAACTCTCCCTCCTCCCTCCCCCACGCAGTGAGAGTGAACTATCCAGCCTAGCCAACCCAGGGTTTGCTAAATAATTATTAAATCCCCAAACTGCCATTTGAGTTAGCAATCCACCACTGTGTCCTTCAGAAATGATCCTAAAGGGTGCAAAAGCATGAAGGTCCACGTCCTCATCGTTGCTCCCAGGCTGCATGACAGGGCTGGGACTGGCAGCCTCTGGTGTCCCAGAGGGCTGGATGAAAGGTTGAGATCATTCTAGTGTCCAGTCCACGTGAAAGAAAAGTCTGAACATCTGTGTGACTTGGCGAAGAAAGGGCTTAGAGTAGTACTACACATAGACATGCAAGTTGGCCTGCTATTTGGGTTGCATTGCTGATCACCCTCAAAAGCTGGCTGATAAGTAATGGACTGTACATTAAATGCCATCCTTCCTTTCTAAATTACATCATTATAATTTTCAACAGAGAAATTAGCTACATTCAGCAGCTACTGGAATTATTCCTTTTTTATTTGCTTAGGGCCATATATAGGTAAGGTGCTTGCTTAGGCACATCAGTCTTTTCTGTTTTATTTCCCTTGTTTTGGTGAAGATAAGAATATACTGAACTAGGAGCACAAGTAAATTAACATCTGAAATATATTGAGTGCATATATATGTCTTTGGAGCCTCACGTCCTTGTGAGTGGATTGGCAGCCTATGAAAAGAATGAGGGGAATGAAGGTAATTAACAGCTGAACAATGGAGAGAGAGAGAGAGAGAGAGAGAGAGAGAGAGAAGCTGTTTGTGAAATGAATATGGATCTAAATGATAACAATTGGGGAGAACAAAACAGACACAATCTACCATAGAAACCTTTTGTTGCAGTTATGCCAATGAGGAGCAGGAGCCTTTGCCCCTCTCTTATAATGAGATGTTAGGCTAAATTAAAGTGGGCCTCATCCTGTAGCCATTGCTGAAGTGAGACTGATTTGAAAGTTATTACATGTTTTTAAATGAAGAAACAATCAGCAGGGGCACAACCTCCTGTAAGCCAGATCCATGTTACATTAGAGCAGCATTGCCAAGCCCAGACATTCAAAAATCATGAGGACTTTAAGAAACAAAACAAATGAAAAGAGAGACCCAACTCCACTGGTGCTCTGTGGCTGGAGCACCCACGGGGAAAAATTACCTGGAGCACCCATGGGGAAAAATTAGTGGGTGCTCTGCACCTAACAGCAGCCAAGCTCCCCTCCCTCCACCCACCTGCTCCTCCTCCGCCTCCTCCCCTGAGCGCTGCACCTCTTCTTCTCCCTCCCTCCCACCGCTTGCCACAGCCAAACAGCTGTAGCAAGCTCCGGGGGGAGAGGGAGGAGTGGGAACGTGGCATGCTCAGGAGAGGAAGTGGAGGCAAGGTGGGGATTTGGGGAAGGAATCAAATAGGGGCAGGAAGGAGGCAGAGTTGGGGCAGGGACTTTGGGGAAGGGGTTGGAATGCTGGCAGGAGAGGGCAGAGGTGGAGTTCGGGCAGGGCCAAGGGAGGAGAGAGGTTGAGCATCCACCGGGGCAAAAAGAAGTCAGCGCCTATGAGACCACACACCATATATAGAATAGTTTGAACTTAGCTATTACCAGAACTTGTAGAATTGAGCAGGTTTTTTTCCCCAATCAGCTAATATTCTAAATGCATCTCTATGGACTAGGGAGATTATAAAAGGAGCTCATGACAGTTAAATGTCTGACTCCCATTGAAAGTCAATGGGACTTGGATGCTGAAGTGCTATTTGTGGCTTTGAAAATCTCTCCCAAATACAGTGAAGTCAGTGATTTACTATGGAATAGAGCATGGGTCAGTTCTATTTGGTACTATTTTATATTTATTATTTATTAGATGATGATTCACAATCTGACGAGTATGCTAAACAAAAAGTGCAAACCCTGCCTCTGAAGGGTTTAGAGCAGTGATTCTCAACCAGGGGTTTGTGTGCACAGAGGTCTTCCAGGGAATACATCAACTCAGCTAGATATTTGCCTAGTTTTACAACAGGCCACTTAAAAAGCACTAGCACCGTCAGTACAAACTAAAATTTCACACAGAAAATGACTTGCTCTATATACTGTACACTGGAATGTAAGTACAATATTTGTATTCCAATTGATTTATGTTAAGCAATTTTTCAGTAAAAGTGTGCTGGGACACTTGTATTTTTATACCTGATTTTGTAAGGAAGTAGTTTCTATATGAGGTGAAACTTGGGGGGTACACAAAACAAATCTGACTTCTGAAAGGGGTACAGTAGTCTGAAAGGGTTGAGAGCTACTGGTTTAAAACCTGTGAACTGGCACTGAGTAAGGTACAGAGATTATTGCTGGAGGGCTTTTCAGGTTGTTTTTTTTAAAAATAGGTTAGATTTTGAAGGGGGATATTCATACACTCATCCTGGACATAAATTAATAAGACTGTAAACTCTGGATTATGGTTAGGTCCTACTGGGGCGGTCATAGGAATTCTGTGTTCCTTACAGACTTTGAAGAATCCAAGAGCAGCAATTTCTGGGTTCTCTAGCAACTCTATGGCTATCTTAGGTTTGCTACTGAAAAGGATAAATTCTTCAAGATTTGTACTCCAATTTCCACAGGTTTCAAAAAACAAACAGCTTTATTGTTCATCAAGGTTTCAAGTCAGTTAAACTCCAGCTTGGCTGTCTTGGAAGAAAAGACCCAAAACCAAACCAAACCCTTTCAATGCTGATGGGCATTAAACTGATATTGTGTCTTGCTGGCTCCATTTCAACAATTGGTTCCGTGTCCAACAGCTGATGTGCCTTCACGGTCACTTATATTGTGCGTGTTCACCTCCTTTGATGTTGTTGACCTGTTTTTCCTATTGGGTGCTGCTGGGGTAGATCAGATGTGTAAAGTATACACTCAGTTTATGTATTTATTATTATTATTTATTTATTATTTATTATTTATTAATTATTACATATTATATGTATGTGTAAAGAATATACTCCATTTATTAACTTATTATATTATTATTATTATTATTAAATTATTATTTATTTGTAACTAGGATCCACTTTCCCTTCCCCTTCCCACTATCAAATTGAGAACTAAATCTGTAGTCCTCCGGCAGGCACAAGAGCAATACCAGGAGACAGAGAATAAATCATTATAATTCCTTTCTTTAACCACTTCCTTACTTTGTTTAACCACTCAGATAATAATAATAATAATAATCTGGGTCTGATTCTCGTTTAGTGTAAGGCAGAGTGAAGGGGCCTTCAGCTGGGTGTGAGAGAGTCAAAGTGAAGACCAGGCCCGAATGACATCAATGACAAACCTCCCATTGATTTCTGTGGGTTCAGTTTTCCACACACACCCCTCCACTCTTTTTTACCCGCTTTACGGCCTCTTTGGCTCCCACTGGTCTTAGTGCCAATGGGAATCGGGCCCTTTTTTGGACACTCAGGTGAGAGAGACGGTTGTGGGGATGCCGAGTCTCTTCAGGGAGAGTGCCGAATCTCCTCAGTTTTCAGTGTAGTAAATGTGAACTGTGGGAGCTCAGCACTTGCAGGATCCAACCCATCATGCGTGATGATAAAAATCACTCTACCCTGGGGGAGAACAAATCAAAGGCCAGTCACTGGGAAACGCTAATGTACTGTGTGAATAGAACACTATGGGCCAAGATACCCCTTCACTGCCGTCCATGTGATGCCACCACTCAGTCTAAGTATCCTTTCTTACAGTTCTGTGACTGGCAAGGGTGTTGTTCATTACAAGGTGTCTTGCACTTTGGATGTAGCTGATAGGAGAGTTTCTAAAATATTCAATTGTGTGTTGGTGCCTTTTGAACTGAATGGAATGGTGGGCAAGTAGCAGCTGTGTTTTTACAAAGGGGACAGCAAATTTGGGCCTACAAGGAAACCAAAGTTGACTTTTGTATAGGAAACAGTAGAACCAGCAAGAGGGATGGATGTTAGGCTCTGAAAAGTCTGCTCATGTTAATGTCACTAAACATCCTGCAGTGTCGTGGGAGGGTCCGCTCAGTAATGCTGCATCAATGGCAGTCTTCACTGACCTATAAACAGGATGAGGGAGCAGCGGCAGCAAAGCAGAGACAGCCAGTGGCGCTGGGCTGACAGACAGACACATAAACAAAACCAGAGAGGAAGCTCTGCTTACAATTGAAAGAGAAATCCCAAACTCCAAGAGTCAAATGATGGGCTTGGGTGGCTATAAATAGCCACGCAAATGTAATGTCATTTGTGATGTTTGATAGCACTATAGAGGTTCAAGCATACTTATAACACACTGTATATGGTTAAAATTTGCATTTAATATGTACACTCACTGCTCTCTCACAGGTTTATTGTGACTGATTTTTATATTTTTTACAAGCTGCTAAACATAGATTAAATAATTATCATTTCCTGAAATGGAAGAATTGACATTTTTGGGCAGCAAACTGAAGTGCATAAATGGCTATTTAAAAAAAAATGAAAGTCTAAAATAAGGGACAGGCAATCTTTCAGATTGCTTCAATAAATCAGTGTCTGTGCACAAAATCAAGTTTTTCTTACAATAATAACATGAGATACATGTTCCAAATAAAGAAGTATTGATGGCCCCCTGGATACATTAAATACTTTGTCTTCCAGTCTCTTGATTGTGGTTTTAGGGTTTGACCCATTGCCTGCTAAAGTCAATGAAAGGACTTCTTTTAATTTCAACTGGTATTAGATCAAGCTCTGACTGAGAAGTATTGTCCCTCAAATAGATTGCTAAAAATAGTCTGAAATAGGCATTATTCACATGTATTCCCTCTAGTATGGAACTGATCTTCCTGCATACACAGTTAGGGCATCTGTTATGGCTTTTGATTATCAGCTAGGTCTCAACAGGCAATTTATTGGGTTCTTGGGTTACAGGAATACTTCTGGAGGTGGGGAGCAGTGAGAAGTTTCATTGCAAGAACTCTCTCTCTCTTCCCAGAGGCAGAACACAGAGAAAAGCCTATAAATGGGTCAGTGGGGGTCTTCTGCCAAATTACAAGTGAGGTATAAAATGATTCTGACAGTTTTGCAAACCTCTGTAGTATGCAGACCTCTATGGCAGCAGGAGCTATGCCTGGTTACACCAGCTGAACATTTGGCCCATTGTTCATTGCATGGAAATATTTCTATTGCATAAAAGAGGGGCATATTGTCTTTAAAAGACACCGGAAAGTTGCTGTTGCATCTTGAATCAGAACATAGCTTTATGAATATTGTGCATCATATTCACTGTGCATTGTTGTTCCACTTACATTTTATTGTCTTTCTTTTTTTAATATCCAAGTCCCATTCAAATGAATAGGACACTTGCACTATCTTCCTAAACAAAATGAGTGAGATTTATTATTTAGTTTCAGAGAGAGAAAAATGTTGTGGTTGGTGCTTCCCAGCATAACAAATCCTATTGTTCTGTAGGGAGTGGAATATTTGATATAAGGAGCAAAGGAAATTAAACAGAAAACTGCCAGGTTGCGACAGCATGCTATGTCAGACTTTGCCTCACAAAGTCAAGGAGAGTTAAGGCTCGCTGTGCCCTGAACTCTCCTCACTGAGTAGCTATTGCATAACCAACTTCAGTTCCAGCCAGGATGGCATCCCTATGTGTTGTAATTTCCATCATGACTGTCACACTAATTTCTTACTCAGCAGGTATATTGGGCCTTTAAACACTGCAGCTTCCAAACTATAGTACCCTCACTGAGGCTTAGAGGGAAAAGGTTAGAAGCTCTGTAGCAATCCGGATTTCAGTCATCCTCCATAAAGTATTTCTCCCCCCGCTGTAAAAGCTTCAGAGAAATGTGTGAAGCTTCAATTGTTAAATCCCACTAGGAGTAATTTAAAAATGGGGGTTAAATTATAGGAATGAGCTTTGTAATTTACAGCACCTGTCTGACATCACTATGAAGATGGAGACCAAGGGGCGTCCCTAAGGGGGTTCGGGGCCCGGGGCGGAAGGGATGAATCTGTCACTTCTGGGACTGACCCGTCATATCCAGAACTGATTGCTCTGGGGCCCGGCGCAGTTGACCTGATTCGCCGTACCCAGGGGACTGTTCTGACTGGGGCTAAGGGAGCCAATTTGTTTCTGTCATTGGCAGCACCTTTCAGAATGTGATGCTAGGCAGAATACAGAGAAATTCTCGACTGCTAGCCTGGGGCTCTGTCCGTGTGACATGGCTTTTACTCCTGCTCTGCTCTGCTAAGGAGAAATCTGGTTGGAGGGAAGGTAGAGTTTCCTAGTCTTCTCTCTGAAGATCACAGGATTGATGAGGTAGAGTCATGTCAAAATGGTGGCCTGCCACAAAACATGCCTCTGTGCCATCTTCACTCTTGGCAATGCAATGAGCAGTAGGAGCTTCTCCAAATGACCCCTGACCTTCAGTCCCAAAGAGGACTCATTTTGATGGGTATGGTGACCCCATCAAACATGAACTCCTCCCTGGTTTAAGCCCCCACCCCAAAAAGAATATATTTTGATGGAGGGAGGAGGGTAGTCCAGAAAAATGTGCCCACTCCCAAGTTTCACTCATGGCCTTAAAAGAACATAGTTTAACAGTTTGGGTTAGGGGTCTGCCCTAACCACTTGGCTACAGAGTCATTCTCACTCTCGTCCCCTGGCCCAATGGCTATTCATTGTGAATGGCACTGAAGCAAAGAGAGGTTTGTTAAGTTGGTCAAGGCCAAAAAGCAAGCAAGTGGGTGGGTGAGATTCTGTGGCCTGTGTTGTGCAGGAGGTCAGACTAGATGATCATAATGGTCCCTTCTGACCTTAAAGTCCATGAGTCTGAGTCAAGTAGCAGAATTGGGATTATAGCACAGAGGCTCTTAACGCAAAGTTCCATGTGCCTGCCTCAGAGGAAGACCATCTTCCCAGTCACCGGTGTGTTGCTCTTGCCCCCAGGCCTTCTCTTCACTTCTGCTCCCTCTCCCTAGCTAATAAGTCACAGGGACTCTGCTTCAAAAAGAAATTGTGTGAGTGAATTTCAACCCCGTGAAGAATGAGTTGGTTTGAAATCTGATTGAATGTGTTCAGTGACTACTTGAAAGGAAGCAGGACTACACTCCAGTGAGAAGTAGAACCGTGGAAGCATTTTAAACCTAGAACTCTGCACTTCCCAGAAAATGCTTTCTCCTTTAACCATCAGGATATTTGCTGAACTGGAACTGCAGGGAGAAGAGAAACTGAACACACATGCAAGGGCAATGACCTGTGGTCCATACCTAGCAGGAAGAAGTAAAAAAGCTGAAAAAATAAATTAGGCAGCTGTAACCCAGTGACACAGAATTCTTTCTGTTTCTATATGATATCTAGAGAGCCAGGCACACAGAAAGACACCACAGAAAAGTTTCTGCTGACAGCGAATGCTGTAACTGAAAGAAATTGAAATCGCCAAGCAGTTTAAATATTACATAATGGGAGAGGTGGTTGAATAAGAGTGCAAATGTGGGGGGGGGGGGGGGAGAGAGAGAAGAATTTGAGGAGACCTAGAGTCAGACTCTCCTCTCATTTATAGCAGTGTAAGTCAGGATTAACTTTACCAAAGTCATCTCAGAGCTTGTCTACACACTGCTTTAGTCTGCTGTGGCTGGCAAATTCTAGATGTGAATTCTAATATCTGTACATATTTAGTATCATGTCGTTAGTTTCTTTCTTCTTTTGCCTTTATAGTCCCTAAATTTTTAAAACCATCTACAGGTGTAAAGTAAATGTATTGAAACTATATTAAAGATGTTTCCTCGATTTCTTTTTAACAGATGAGTAAATCTGGACATGGATGTCACATTAGTTTTGTTGTATGGATATGTGCCTGACTACTGTAGGTTAAAAGGAAATTAAGGGTGGTGCTGCAAATATTCCACCCTCAGTTCCCTATTCACTTATTGTAATACACTCTTGTATTTGAACTCAATAGCTTTATCCACCCATCTGCACTGTGGTTTCTATGCTAAGTAGTTTTAAATGAGATCTTTAATATAACACACACGCATAGTTATTGAATGCTTGGTGTGTACTTCAAATTGTCCATCTGAATTAGACATGTTCCTAGGGTGACCAGACAGCAAGTGTGAAAAATTGGGACAGGGTGGGGATGTAATAGGAGCCTATATAAGAAAAAGACCCCAAAATCGGGACTGTCCCTATAAAATTGGGACATCTGGTCACCCTACATGTTCCTAAGATACTAAATTCAGATTTGGATCAGCTTTCCTACTTCCTCAGAGTTTGCATCGTGTCATTCTGTGATAAAGCTATAGGGTAGTTATAAAGCTCAACCACATCTTAAGGTCCTCAAAGTTCAGAGGTGCTTGTGTTCCTAGTCTTCATTTAGGTTCATCTCTACCATGAACATACCATGGCCTGAAGGGGAAGATAGTACATCGCTGGAAATCCTACATCCCCTAAAGATTAGTGTGAGTATTGCAAATGCCTGCTGCTTCTATTAGCAACATGGATAGAGTAGAACTGGCTCATTTATACTCTACACAGCCAATGAGTTGTGTGCACACACATATTGTCGGTAACATTAAACTGGGACCAATGAGATGCCAGTCCCTTCACTACAAATTTATTTTACTGCACCACCCCTTATCCTGAAAATTGACAGTACTAGTGGTATATCTGCCAAAGAAATGCAGCAAAATACAGACCATCATATGTATAAAATCAAGTTTTTATTTTTTGACTTTTCTTACATTTCCTTTGCTTTTTCTGGTCCCCCTTTACCTACCACAATTTCCCTCTCTTCTTTCTCTGTATTATCTCATTTCAATCTATTCAGTCTCTCCTTGTGTCTTTCCTTTGCTCTGTTGCTGAAAATTCCTCTTCTTCTCTGTTCTTTTTACAGGTTAGAGCCATGCACGTATTAATTGGCCATATTTTAGTAAATAAAAAGTTGGATTGCACTGTATTATTTTAGTCGCAGTGAAACACATGGTAGAAACCATAAGAAAGGAATGCCTTCTCCTGGACTCGACTGTTGCTTTACAGTGCTGATTGGCCATTCAGGAGCAGGAGGAGACACCTTGCACTCTAAATGCCCCCTTTACACAGTCTCTCAGGGGGCTGTTGCAAACTGGATGTTTACACTAATAAAAGACCTGCTGCATGGCTAGGGACACTAGATGTCCCGATTTTATAGGGACAGTCCTGATATTTGGGGCTTTTTCTTGTATAGGCACCTATTACCCCCCACCCCCATCCTGATTTTCACACTTGCTATCTGGTCACTCTACGCATGGCTACAATTGGCTCAGGGTCAGCTGACTGAAGTTCACGGGCTGCAGGGCTATACAATTGCAGTGTGTACTTTTGGGGCTCAGGCTGGATCCTGGGCTTTGAGATCACATGAGGGGGGAGGGTCTCAGAGCCCAGGCTGCAGCTCGAGCCCAAATGTCTACCTTGCAAGACATGACCCTTTTCCGCTGACCCAGGCTCTGAAATTGGTTCTGGAGGTTTTTTATCGCAGTGTGGACATACACAAGGTGGCCATATAACACCTCATACTTGGTGACCCTGCTTTGTAACCACTCCTGTCAAACCCCTCTATCATCCGTGGTCTCTCCTCAGTAGTTCCTCTTTTCTTCCTTTGCTTCAGGGAGCTTGGAGTGGGTGGGACTGAGTATCTCAGCTCTTTCTCTTTGGTGGCATAGGATTAATGGATTCCTTACTCTCCTTTGTATGTGGAGCTGGCTGGAGGCTCCCAAACCTTTGGAAAGGATTTCTCATCTATCCTTGCCATGCTTGATTGAGAAGAGAGTGCTCCTGGGACTGGTGATTGGGACCCTCTGCCTCAGTTCATATAGAGGTAGCAGAGCACAGGGTCAGTGTCTTTCTCACTATTGCAAATATTGACCATGAAAAGCTGTTTTGGGCCACATAGTGCAAGTCTCAGCCTGTGGCGTTCATTGCTCTGGGGCAAGATTTCAGACATAACTACTGGTTTTGGATGCCTCCATTTCTGATTGACCAACTTGAGACTCCTTGAAGATCAGGCCCACTTAAGGTATTTCAAATGAAAACCCCAAAGTACTAGTTCCTTGGGAAAATCATGCTCTTGAAAAATGAAAAGGACCTTTTTAAAAAAATCAAGTACCCTAGTCCTCTGTCATGTTCTCATTAAGCCGAAATCCATTCGTCTCCTACTCTCCTTCATTGCAGAATGTGATTTTTAGCTTCCATCAAGTTCTTTTATATTGTGTTATGGATATCTCAGTTTGTCTTGGCAGGCACCATGCTGTGACTTAATCTGCCCTGGACCCAAATCAGAGGAGAAATAAGAGTGTCAAACCCCAAAATTAGAAATGATAAACTGATGAAAACAGAGGAAAAAATGGGGTTAGAAATATTTGTTCTGGGTAGAATTCAGAAAAGACCTGGCTTTCTTGCTTCTGCAGAGGACAGCACTCACCACTGATTATGAGACAGAGTCGAAAAGCAATATACAAATGATTCCAAATATCAGTTGCCAGGAAGCAGATGACATATGAAATTGCTCTGCAGCTTGAGAGCTTAATTCAGAGATTTCCTGCTACAGGAGTTGCCAGTATACAGCCATTTTGTCTTTTTTTTTTTTTTTTTTTTTTGGCAAATTGGCTGGTTTGGACGGCTGTCTCCAGTAGTTTCTCCTACGCTTCCTGTTGTAGGAAGGCCTGTTTCCTGCAATGAGATGCCTGATTAGAGTCTGCCCTATTTTAGTCTGCAAAGGGTTATGTAACAGGTTTCTTCTCTGCATTTGATATTGATTTGTGGGAAGTGAAGCCAAATATATTACCACAATAGAACATCTGATTCCTTTTGAGAAATCTAAAAAGGTCCACAGCTAAATTGAAATAATTGATGCGTAAAGTGACATTCAGATGTACATCTGAGATTTATTATTTACTTTGAGAGACTTTCTTCTTCCTCTTTATTTTTTGACCAGATATTGTCACCTCTGGGTTACATTTTCAAGTATTTTCTAAAGTTTGGTTGCCGACTTAAAATTTCCCAGCAGCCCCTGGAGCTGATTTTCAGAGCTGCTGAGAAGCCATGGTTACCACTGACTTGATGTCTCTGTTCTCCAGCTTCTAATATGTGAGGATTCTTCTCTTCCTCCCTTTGTCTTGTCTGTTTAGATTTTAAACTCTTCAGGGCAGGGACGGTCTCTTGCTATGTGTCTGTTCAGCGCCAGCACTGTGAGCTGGTTGGGGCCTCTATTGTACAAACAACAATGGTAATATATAAACTGTAGGCGTACAAGGGCTAGGTGATAGGTGATGTGGGCAAATACTCACTGTAGGGACTAGGAGGAGAGCACTCCAAATTCATCTTCACTTGTGATCGAAACCAGTGCTGAAAGACTGCTGTATTAATCAGCTGTGTCCTTGTCTATCCTCTTTCCCCCCCCCCCTTCTCTCTTTTCCGCTGCTTCTAGTGAGGATTCCCACACACCTGAGCATGGTCTCACCTTTGCTGCAAATGCCCATATAATGGGGACCCACAACTTCCCAAAGGCAAGGTTTACAAGACAGGCACCACTTCAGGAGAATGGGCCTCCTATTTTTACCCTGCTTCAATACCAGATCACTGGGGGCTGCCTACTCTCTTCCTGCCTTCCATACAGAGCAATTGACTAACCCCCATCTATCTCATTACCTCAAGGTTTTGGAAGTAGGAGATACATGCTAACTTGACTGATATTAGAATTCAAATTTTCGTGGATCTATAACAAAATGACCTGTTTCTTTGTCACTTCTTTTTCCTGACCTTTTTGTGTTCTTGACTTCTCTTCTTCTTCCCCATTATCTTCTTCTTCACCATTCCTAACATTTTTCTTCTTCCTTTTCTTCTCTTTCCCATTTAGCATCGCCTTCCCTTCCCAGATCGGACAGCTGTAAATATAAATTTTCTGCCGTGGCCTCATGGGTAAATTTTATAGGAAAGATTCTTTTACTTTTCTTAACAAAACAAAATGAGGAAATTAAATGCAACACCTCTCTCCCCTGATTAAATAACAAAAAGCCTCTGATGCAGGCCAGGAAATTCCAAGTTAACATGACACAGTTCCAAACTCAGGCAGTTGTGGAAAGATGGTCTGGCTGTGTGAGCACTTGATAAGTGTTAACCTTCACTTTGATTTATCAGCATGAATCATAACTATGCTATTACTCAAAATGTAACAGAGCCTACATTCCTTTGATGCTATAACACACCTTTTACCAGGAAGGGATTAGGTTGTGTTTCTACTGCCCTATTTGCAGCCATTCCAGCACAACAGATTCTCTAAATCTGCCATCAGAGATAGTATTTTTTTTATGACAATGTTGTGGTGAAAGGTATGAGTGACTTGTATGTTAAGAGTCTTTGATGGATAAGCTTCCAGCTCATAAAAAGAGCTAATACTCTGTGCATTAGCCACTCCCAAACAGCCATTAAAGGTATTGTGTAGGTTAGAGTATCCCTCTTTGCCAGATACCATGGTGATGAGCATACCATACGAACCTATGGAATAGAATGGGGACATTGGAACTTTCCAAGCTCACTTTGTGTTCCAGAAAATGTGGTCTCAGTCAGCAAGCTGGGAGTATGGGTTTCCCAGGTGCAAGGACTGAGGGAGGTTAAAAGACACAGTTTGTTAAGCAGGTATTTGTGAGACACCCTGGAGAGAGTCTGAGGCCAAATGCTGCAGTGGTGCCTGACCTGAGCTTGTTGCAAGAGGGATTTGCCTCTGCTGCCATTTGTTACCACCCTGTTCAAGGGAACAGGACTTTGTTTAGACTACACTAAGAAAACCAACCTTCAAGTGCCTGAATTCTGCTACTGCTCAGCAAAGGGACAACAATATTAACTGAAGGCTATTTAGGACTTGTCTACACTTCACAGCGCTGCAACTTTCTCGCGCAGAGGTGTGAAAAAACACACCCCTGAGTGCAACAAGTTTCAGCACTGTAACACGCCAATGTAGACAGTGCATCAGCACTGGGAACCGCACTCCCAGCATTGGTAGCTAAGCCTCTCATGGCAGTGAGTTTTTTAGAGCTCTCTCCCAGACCTGCGACGTGACCACACAAGCCACATTAAAGCACTGCCGCATCAGCGCTTTAACATTGCCAGTGTAGACTAGGCCTTAGGTACATTGTTCCTGTCTTTCTTGCCTCAGAAAGGCTCCTCCAAGCTTCATATCATAATGACCATATAGGACACATAGGAATGACCAGTTTGATCTTAGATTGGTCTCTTAGGTGGAAGATCCACACAGAATACATGAAACATCTTGTCAAGAATCAGGGAGGTAGCCGTGTTAGTCTGGAATAGCAGAGGTAACAAAGTCCTGTGGCACCTTAAAGACTAACTATAAAGTTTTGAAGCATGAGCTTTCGTGGGCTAATACCCACTTCGTCGGATGCAGGCACTTCCACTGCCTGCATCCGACGAAGTGGGTATTAGCCCACGAAAGCTCATGCTTCAAAACTTTATAGTTAGTCTTTAAGGTGCCACAGGACTTTGTTACCCATGAAACATCTTGTGGTTTTCATCACTGTGTTTCCATTGGGAAGAAGAGGGAGAATTTCCATAATATGCAGATCTCCAGAGATTCGTGCCAATCATAGGGCAAGTTTTTGTGCAGTAAAGCAGTTTTTTGCATTCAAACTGCAGATGTGTACACATTGCCAAGCCACTTTGTGTGCAGAAACTCGTCAATTGCAGCGCTGCAAAAAAACCACCTCCACAAGAACCATGAGGCTATTTGCGCAAAGGCTCCAGTGCTCCAGAAAGAGACTTAATTGCTTTCTGCACTGTAATTGGCCTCCAGAGCTGTCCCAAAATGCCTCAAGTGACTGCGCTGCTCATTGATTTGAACTCAGCTGCCCTGGAAATATGTGCCCCTCCCCTTTCAAAGCATTGTTTCTGACATCTGTTGCATGCTGTGCTGATCTGCTCTGGGACACAAAGCAAACCATTAATGTGGAATGCTCGTGTTGTTGAACATAGGTGGTGTGTGGGTGTGGGTGTGAGAGAGAGAGTGAGTGAGAGAGAGAGAGATTGCTGGGCAGAGAGACCAGGGAGGAAGGTGGGGACTGATGTTGGGGTTTCCCCCTCCACCTGCCTCACAACTAGTTGCTCTCTGCTGCTGTTTGAACTTACAAGACAGCATGCTGGCACATGCTCTCTCTCCCAAAACACACTGTCTCCCCTCCCACCCCCATGTGGACATAACTCCTGTCCCACACACTCCCCCCGCACCCAACCCCACAGTTCAGTTGAAAAGCAGCTGGCCAATGTAGTAGCATGCCCATGGAACAATGGGATTGGGAAACCTGCATCATGTGATGCTTTGCCTGCCCCAGGAGGCAGTGCAAACCCTTCCCAAAGCACGCTTGCACTGGGAATAACTATAATAATACATTGCTCTCTTTGCTGTTGCAAGAGCTGCTAATGTGGATTCACTCCAGCGTCTCCGGAGCACAGTGTGGACATGCAACAGTGGTTTAATTCCAGCGCTTGAATAAAAGTGGTATAACTTGGGGCATAGAAACTTGCAGGTGTAGATAGACATATCTTTAGAAAAGGAACCACATGAAGGCCCCGCTTCCTTGTGCCTTGGCTCCCAGCCCTCTGCAACTCTCTCCCATCTCCTGTCTGCACAGCTCAGACAGGGCTTCTTTTGTTGGCAATTACTCCCAAAACCTTCTCTAAAGGCAAGATCCATGGTGCAAAAAGTGGTCTTGCAGAGGACTTGTGCTGTATTGTTTTGTCAGTGCCCTCCCTGGTAGTTTCTTGGCATAACAATGCGCTTACTGCACTTGTCCACAGACTGCCATTCTGTCTTTCTCATGCATAGATTCCCATCCTACAGAGGGCCATCCCCAGTGTCTGAGGACAGATGCAATGACGCTGAATTGGCAGCTGGCCCACATTTTGTGTCCCTGGCCAGGAATCCACCACGATATTTGTCTCTTTCCCCCAAGAAAGTAAGAGGGGAAAATTTGGCCCATAGAACTAGGAAATCCTGCTTTGTCTTAAGTGCCACGAAGACAGACATGGGGTTTATAGGGGATAATTATCTGAGTGAGTTAACAATGTGATGCTGTACAAAAAAGAGACAGACATTGTAGAAATAGAAGCATTACATGTAACAGTTCCAGTCACTAATCCACTCCACTCTATTCTACATTGTCTAGGCCTCAACTGGAAGCACTGTGTTCAATTTTGGGCATCGCTTTTTAACACAGACAAACTGAAGAGTGTTCAGAGGAGAACAGCAAATATGTTGAAAACATTGGTGAATAATACCTGCAGCATGAGAAAAGATTAGAAGAGGAGATGTGGACAAAAGAAGACTGAATAGGCATTACTGTCTGTATAAATATTTAAAAGAATACAATAAAAAGGGGAATTGTTCACATTAGTCAAAGGAGAAAGAACTAATGAGCTTAAATTGCTGCAAGGATATTAAGGTTAAATCTTATGTAAATTCTTACTATAGTCATTGCCAGGATCTTTGAACAAGCTGCAAGGAAGGTTGCTGGAGATATTCAAGGCGAGACTTGAAAAACCTATGGATCATGGATAGTTTTGGATGCACGAAATCAGTTCCACTGTGATTCAAGAAAATGGATAGGTGAACTAAGTGACCCATGACAAGACAGTCTCTTACAAATCTATGTCACCAATCATGCTGTTTAACTTCTATCCTTTCACTCAGTTTGGACAATAAAACTAGATTGGTCAGTTTCATGTTTGTTTCAAGCATGTTTCTCCCTCTGCTTCTCCTGTATTATTGTTTCTTGGATTTAGAAACCTGGGGAGAAATGTTTTAATTAAGCAAACAGCTGTTTTCGTGATAGGCAATGTTTTCACTGACATTTAAGAACAATAATGAAAACATATCCCTTGCCATTTAAAAAATGTCTGTTTATCTCTTTCTTTATATGGCCTTCATAACCATAATATTTAAATTTTGAACCTCTTTGTAATTAACAGAATTTCTGGTGCTTGGATTTCCTAACTAATGTATTGATTCAAAACAAGGGGGGGGGGAGGGGAAGGACTTTAAAACAAAACCAAGATGCTGATGTAGGTGAAGAATAACACTTTTTCTAGGAAAAAGCCTAGCCCTTTAACAATGATTTATGTGGGGGAAAATCGAGCCAGCTGAGTACTGTACCTTGGAATTACAGTCCTGTGTTAAATGCCAATCGATATTTTCTGTTTGCTACATTTTGTTTGCTTGTCTGATACCTGCCAGTATCTCAGGCTTGGCTTCCATCCACTCTCCTATCCTGCCATATTAGCGTCACCAATCTCGGAATGAATACTTTGTAAGCAAATAGACAAATACAGTGGGGCAAAGACTACATGTCACCATAGCCAAGTGTTAACGTAAATCAGCCAAGTGCTAATATGTAGCCTTATCAGATGACTTCTGAAATGTTACACAATGCAATACACCCTGCCCCAACTTATTCCAGTCCTTGTGTTGTACTCAAGACAGGGAGAGGGGAAAAAGAAGCCTTTCCACTCACTATTCCCCCCCCCCCCTGCAGTGGTCAGATACAAATCTTAGTCCTTGTATACAAGGCCTGGGATACTCCAGCACAGCCAGCAGGGCTAAGCACCTTAGATCTGCGTGAGGCGTTATTATGGGAAAGTTCCATGGCCTGTGCTATACTGGGGGCCAGACTAGATGATCAGGGGTCCCTGGAATCCATGAACCTGTAAAAGGACAAGGGTAAAGAATTAACTGACCTTTGCACTGGCTGAGAAATGAGCTGGGCCAACATAGGACATGGACCTGCTATACCCTGTGAAAGGATGTAATGGAGATTATCCTTCTGTGCACTTGTGTAATGCCGACAGACCTCGCTCGTTGGTGGGAGGATCAAACCTTGGACCTTAGGGTATGAGCCTCTATCATATGAGCTAAAAGCCAATTGGCCATTAGCTAAGGCTGTAGAGCAGACTCATTTTATCTCTCTCTAAGTGGTCTCAATACCACTAGATGGGACAGAACAAAACACCCAGAAGGCATGACAGTTAGACTTGCTCAGTGCTTCCAGAGGCCTCAGGCACAATGGGAGAAATCCTGGCTCAGTTGAAATTGTTGGGCATTTTGAAATTGACTTTACAGGGGCTAGGATTTCACCCATTGACTCAAGGAGCACCTGACATTGTGATGTATTTCCTGCCCATACTATGGCTCTAGCTTAAATCCTCAGAGTAGGCCATTGGGAGCGTACATCATTGTAAAGATGAAAGAAATCATACTCCCTTCCAGGAACAAAATTTGTCACACAGGAGCAGATCAGAGAGCCATCAAATCAAGTTTCTTGTCTCTGGCCTCATATGCTTCAGAGGAAGGAGAACTCCAACATCCAGTGTTGTACATAAGGGGGAAAATCCTTTGATTTCTGCAGTTAGTGTATGCCAGAATCAGCAATGCTGAGAAAATGTTATGAGTGCCAATAGAGATTTCTCAGCTCTGCTGTAATATAAATAATAATAATTGCAGTTAGAATTAAAAAACAAGACAAAAAAGCTTTCGTTTTCTAACATTTATTTTTCCTATGCAGAAAGTCTGAAAATATCTTTCTTCAGTGTTGGATTTTTTTCCCCCCTAATGTTTCTTTTTTGTTGTAGGGTTGCTTGTTAGGGTAGCACTCCTGGCTAGCACTGATATATTTTTAATCAAGGAGGAAATATGCATTTTAAACAGCCCCTCTCTTCTCCCTTTCCCTCAGACCCTGAAAAAATTACATGGAGCTTAGAAACCAATATAATAAAAAGGCTAGGAGACATTTGAGGCCAAGCTAAGCTATGTCCCTTTAAGCTAAAACTAAAAGATAGTTTAATTCTTTTAAAAATCAGGGTCCACAGTATTGTTACTGGCTTCACTGGTATCCTGCATTTCACCCTCCCCCACAAAACAACATAGGGTTGTGGGTTTTTTTCCCTGGAGGTAGGAACTAGGAGTGATTTCTTTAAATTATAGTATTATCTGTACACAGACCAAATTCTGTTCTTACTTATGCCAGCATCAATAAGACAATGTTTTTCCATATTGTTGATACTGGTGTAACCAAGACCACCACCTGACCCAAAGTTAACACAAAAAGTAACAATGTGACCCGTTGAATTAGAAGCCATAACTATTACTTTTCTGTAATGGGTTTCTTTAATTTGTCACATAAAATGTGGTAACCTAGCACCTTGCACAATGGGGTCCAGATCCTTTGTAATAATAATAAATAAGCAAATAATAAATATGTATAAATAAAAGGAATCTGTGACATTCAGGGCCCAGATGTTCCAAGGGGGGAACAGAAGGTTCAAACCTCCCAAAATAAGCAATTAACCCAATTGATTGCATACTATGTTATTTGTCTGCAAGGATATATCAAAACTTCTAATGCACCAAACTTAATAGTCTTTAAGAGATATGTATACTGGTTAGTGTTATGAAGATACATATGTGCATAGACTGAAAATTGTAATTGTAACTGTGGTGTGACTTCAGCATCACGTCAAAACAGGGCCATGGTGAATCAATAAGGTAGGGAAGGGGCTACCTCTCCAATCTGAGATGGGCTTCAAGCACCCAACCATTGTCCAGCCCAGAGGGGGGGAAAATGAGAAATCATCAAAGTAAATGGGAACAACTTGAAACTGAAAAGAAAAGCCCTAGTCTTCAGAAACTGCGAAAGAAGGGAATTTGAATGTCAATGGAGACTGAAAAAAAAAAAGAAAAATCTTTTTAAAATGGAAGGATCTTAACCTGAAGACCATCCAGAGCTTGGGGGACAGAGGTAGAAGGCAGTCTGTGAACACTGGATCCCTCCTATAGTTAACTGTTTTAAGGCAATAGGTAAAACTTATTAGAAATGGGATTTCATCTACAGTGAAAGTGTAAAGCCTGAGGGTGTGTTTTTATATTTATTTTCTGTATAACTTGTGTGTTTGCGGTCCCTTACCATTCCATCTTTGAATCTGTGGGTTTTCTATTACATAAACTTTGTGTTTATTTTTACTCCAAGCAGGTTTCAGGTGTGCAAACTGCGTGGGGCATGTATGCTAAAGTGAGCCGGTATCGGGAGTGGGATGCCTGATTTCACGCCTTTGGAGGTGACGAACCAGAGGGGGATGATCCAAGTGTCTGGCAATTAAGAACTCCGGGAGGATGTATTTAGGGAGACCCGGGCCAAGGAGTGCTGTCGATATCACTCGGTCAAGAGTAATACCAGTACCTAGCCTATAAGCATAAATGACTATCACCAGCTAGTGATAGTCATTTATGCTTATAGGCTAGGTACTGGTATCACGGAAGTGAACCATAGCTTCACAGCTAGAGGCCCCCATAGTTACAGGGTAGGTGAAGACAGAACCCCTTACTGGTCTGAGTTAACTGCAAAATGTCACAGCATTTCAGTTGTGCTACTGCAGAAAATTATTGTCCATCATACACAGATTTGCCAACTTTATCTAAAGAACAAAGAAATATTTATTGAAAATCAAACAATGAAAATAGATTGCGATCAGAAAGTGAAGTAAGCATACCACAGAATAAAAAACTGGATGTTTGTTACCTGTGTCTCTTGTTGTATTATAAATAATACAGTATGCCCAAACTGTACATGTTAGAAGGTGGTATTTTTACCTAGGCTTTTAGGTAAAGATACCAACCATGTTCATGTTTTTGGACAAGTGAGCCTGATTCCCATTTATACTCAAGGAACTCTTACACCACCCTATCCCTGTAAATGGTGTGAATTTTATACCAACATCAAGGCTTCTTTGCCCTCCCTGAGCAGTGTAAAAGTGGCCTTATTTTACATGAGAATTGACTTGAATGGAATTAGTCATGGTAGTAAGCACTAACCTGGGGTAGCTTGTAGGATCAGGTCCTCAGAGCGCAATCAGAAACCTCCTACACAAGTACGGAGATGTATGTCGTAGATGTAGAGCATGGTTATATGTTATGCTTGAAATCACTCCTGTAGGAAAGTGCTAATACCTCAGAGGGTTCACCCTCTGGGAAGTGCAGGTGCTGGTTGCATTGACTGCCTCTCCTGGCTGTGGTTTAAGCTGTGGAAGGAGTTCCATAGGCATCCTGCTTGTAGAGTCTGTTTGAGTGACATGCTGAAGTGACACACTCCTCTGGCTACCTTGGCCACTTCCCCTCCTCAGTTAGTGTCACACACACCCCTTTGGGCCAGGCTGGCTAGCTGTGGGAACAAGGGTTCTGGACACGGTGCACCAGCACAAACCACCCCCCAGGGAAACTTTCTGCTGCCCTGTGCTTTGGCTTATGCATGGTTATATTTATTTAGGTCACATATAGGGGCACAATAGCCATTCTTTATTTCATAAATAATGGTATATGTGTAAGCCCCCCTGTGGCTGAAGACAGAGACTAGAGAGCTCATTATTGACACCTGTTGGGGGAGAGGAGTAGCCCAGAGCTGCTTTAGTACACCCAAAGGACAGGCTCTGTAGGGGAGGGAGCACACTGAGGGGAAATGACTGAATGGTCCGGGCCCATTTCAGTTTTGTGACAGTCTGGGGGCATTTTGGTTAAAATACAGTGAAATTTTCAGTTGGGGAGCAATAACATTCTATGGTCCCTTTTGGGAAATGAAACTCCACAAAAGGGGAACTCCACAAAATGTGCCTAAGATGAGGGGTCTGCCAGACTGTGACCTCAGTCAGGCACACTTGCGTAATGGATGGGGGGAAAGGGACTCTTACCTTCCACTAACTGCCTCTCTGGCAGTAAGAACTCTGTTAAGGGATCCATATGCTAGTGATTCCTCTCCAGAGAGGACCTTCAAGGCAGCAGATGGCTTTTTAGCAGCAGCATTGAACTGAGGCTGCTTTGAGATGGTAGACAAAGCAAAGCTGAAGGACTCCAGAATGGATCTCCCTCCTCAGCAATCAAAGCTGAAATCACTTCAGCTGGGTCAGGTGGTAGCCACAGGAGAGCAGCCCAGGGAACACTTTCCTGAGGGGCTGGAAAATCACCTGCCAGAATCCTTGGATTCCACCAACTCAGGTCATCAAACTGTGAGTGAGGAAGCTGGGGAGAAAGGAAGTGACTAGAATGCATTAACCACACATAGCTGCCAGAGGAGGACTGAGGTTGGGACTATTGTTAAAACACTATGGGGGGTGGGGGGGTTCTTAAGAGAAATTATTCTTAATGGCTGGCTTTCCAAAGTGTATTCTGTTGTCTCCTCTTTTGTCTCCCCAATCAAGTTCTCTTTGTTTTAAACCCCTGGATTCAGGCTGGCAAGTGGGGAAGAATTGCGTATCAAGGCTGTCTAGGTTGGTAGCTATAATTTCCCAGTTTTCTGGGTGGGGGCTTGAGTCGTTATTGCTTAGGTTTTTAGAAAAAATCTCTAGAAAATTGAATCTGTCCCTTTTTACTGACTACAATACCTGACAGTAGGGTTATGTATGTTCCAAGCCATGAAAACAAATGACTTGATGGTGTATTTTCAAATGTTACAAATTGCTCTAGCCATATTGGTCACACCATTATTTTCACTAGGACAGATTGTGGTTTCTGGTACCAAGCCTGAATGAACAGGTTTCAGAGAGGGACTCTGCTAGGGTCAAATGGGAGGATTTCTCCCTCATCTCTAAGCAGAGGAACAACAGTAGAGCTACACTGGTAACCACTATGGCTATTCCATTAACCCCTGCTGTTGCTGGCTCCCACAACTGATGTTATTACAGATCCTGCCCTGGAGCTCCTCTATGTCCTGGGATACAAGGAGCCCCTAGAGAATATGGCACTGGTGCTGGGGCTTGGGCTTCTTTACCTACCTACGCTGCAGAACCTCAACAGTCCACCTGTTTTCGGGGAAACTGAGGTCAGTGGAAGGGAGGCAGTTGTCTCAATATCACTTCAGATAGGAAATAGTGGAGAGAGAACAAAAATGGAACATTAAAAAAATGTGATGATAGGGGTGGCTGCTTTTATTTCCATGAATGAGTTATGCAGATGTTACTAAACAAAGGGCATATAAACACTGTAATGCCTTGCATTGTTGTTGTTTTGTCATCAAGACGGAATAAAATCTGTTATCTTTCCCACCTGTGCTTATCTCCTTAATAAATGCTAAAACTCACTGGTTTAATTGTTCTAATTTACAGTGCATTCAGGTATTGGATTCATACTTTAAAAGTTACTATGTGAACCATCCATTTCAGAGGAATATACAGGGTTTCTGGATATTGCTGCTGGTGCCATTGATTGAATTATTGAAATGGGCACCAACACAAGACAAGTACAAAGTTTATTTTTATGGTTGTGGCCCAGTGGGTTATTTTTGATGGACCAGGATAAAATTGGTGTACTTCTAGTCTCCCTTTCATGTAAACATAAATGGCCAAGTGATTGATCTAAAATTTTCCTGGGACGCATTCTGCTTGCAGCCTTCTAGCCAGAATTGGTGTCAAGTGTCAGCAGGGTAGCCGTGTTAGTCTGTACCCACAAAAAACAACAAGGAGTCCGGTGACACCTTAAAGACCAACAGATTTATTTGACCATAAGTTTTCATGGGTAAAGATCTGAAGAAGTGGGTTTTTTACCCATGAAAGCTTATGCCCAAATAAATGTGCTAGTCTTTCAGGTGTCACTGGACTCCTTGTTGTTCTAGCCAGCATTGTTACTGATGTATCAAACAAAACAACCCGCTCCCTGCACATTTGTGTAGGGAGAGCAAAAGTATGCTTCCCACTCACATTTACATTACCAAACAAGAAGAGGGACAGCAGGGAGCATTACCATGGTTCTACCCCACTTCCACACTGGCCATCTGGGCCAGTCAGAAGTACAAGGGAAAGCAGGCTTCACTTGCTTGGAGGCACCAGGACCCCTCCTGTGTGCCCGAGGAAACCATGATTATCTAGGATTCAGTACCTCTACACCACCCCCACTTGGGCTGCTGCACCATCTAGTGTCCATAGCTTTTCTTCTCATTCCACACACACAACTTCCATCACTATTAGAAACCAAGAGGGGGGAATCAATCTCTTTAAACTAAGGGAGGGGAATGTTTCAGGGCCATGGTGTTTGACTGATTGATTGATTTGTGTTATCGCAGTGTCTGGGAGTCCTAGGCCCTTGTGCATGATGGTGTTATACAAACATAGAATAAAAAGATGGTCCTGGTCCCAATCTATAATCTCAAGTAGAAGACAAGAGACAATGGATTGATACAGACAGATGGGAGTACCAGGAAACAATGTGACTGTATTGGTCAGCATGGAAGGCAGGGTTCTCAGCACACCAGCAGCTTATACATTGTCAAGTTTTTTTGTAGGCATCACAGTAAAGGAGAGTTTTGAGGTGGGTTTTGAAGGAGGAGGAGGAAAAATTTCAGAATTTTGTGGGGAGTACCCCCTATAAGTTAGGGGCAGCATGGGAGGAAGTATGAAGGTGCTTGTTTAAAAATGTAACAAATGTGTGATGGAGGCTGGCATCACTGACTGATTGGAGATGGCAGTTGACTTTTCACTAGTGAATGAGAGATGATGTGTAGGGTGTGGCTAGAGCGTGAAAGTGAAGACAAGTAGCTTATGTTTGATGTGATAGAGAGGTGGAGCCAGGGGAAAGGTACAATAAAAGCGGTGACATGACTAAAGCAATGGGCTGGGGAAATGATCTTTTCAGCAGCATTCCAAATGGATACAAGGAGGGCAAGATTGCATTTGTCTTGACCAGAGAGAAGGATATTGCAGTAATCAACATGTGAGATAACGAGAGCCTGAATGAGAGTTTTAGCTGTGTGGATGGATGGGAAAGGTTGTATCTTAGAGAGACCACTAGACTCCCAAGTATAACACTACTGAGAAATATGTGGCATGTGTTATCCTTTAACAGCACTGGATAACATCTAATTAAAGCATATATCTTTATGAATGAACTTGCCATGTTCTAGTCCCAGCATAAGACTGTACATATATCAGTAGAAGATAGAAATTTGAGCAGCTGCCAGGTCTCCAGCAACAGAACTGCTAACACCCAGCATCAAATCCCAGTCACTGACCATTGCCATATGTCCAGAAAGACACCTTGACTAGCTATTTCCAGCTTGTCAGTCTCATGTATTGTCCGGCCTTGTGTAGCAAACACTGGTGTATGAGGCAGGTCATTGTAGTTAGAACAGGTGTCTTAAGGTTCCTTCCTTCCTACACCCGGATGTGTATCAGCTGCAGACATTACATGGACTAAGCATTTTGTGCACCTGGAAATATTAAAACTTGAGCTCTGTTTAAAAGATTAAAATAGAATCAGGGTTATACATGTGTGTGGATATGCGCTAATGACACTAAAACCCCACAACAAATAAAAATAACTTTTCAGATATTCTTATGTTGGCGGTCCTCAAACTCATTAGCTTCTTTTGACATCATTCCTTTATTTATCCTGTTATCCATCTTTTAGTCATTGTAATTCATCTTGGTTGGGGTTTCTTTGGACATTTCTGAGAATTGAGCTTCTATGCAACAGCTAGGTGCACTGGAGTGTGTTAAGGTTTCAGAATGACTCTTTAGGTGGGATTTCTTTGTTTTCATCAATGTATTCATATTCAATTACTCAGAAAATAGATTTATTTTTTTTAATAGTGTCAAACTCCCAAAAGCTATACAAAACAATGGACAGACTATCCATTGTGAATAGAACAGGGTACATGAAATACTGCACATGAGACAAATGTAGCTTGAGGAGGAGTCCTAAAATGTAGCCCGCAGCTACCCTCAATTTCAACATGAAGGCAGCAGCTTGTGGGAAGTGCGATTCCATGGAAATCAGTGGAGTTGCAGTCACTTCAAGGCTGAATTGGGCCCCGTGTGTCCCAACTCAGAGTATGACGTTGGGTCAGAGACCAGACGTGCTGCTGGCTTGATCCCTGACTAACTGCACTGCTAGGTGGCCAATGAACCCAACTGCGCTGCCTTAGAACTCCAAGTGGCCATGGCCCCTGATTGGCTGCTGGTTTAGCATTCCTGCTTATAAGCCTGTCCCCAACAGCAGAGCTGGGGCTACTCAATGAGTTCCTCACCTGCAGCTGTGCTTGCTCTTGCTCCAGTCCCTGCTTCCACTCCTTCCTCCTGGTTGTTCCAGACTGCTTCCTTTCCCGGCTTCCCTCTGGCTTTGGCTTTGACCCCTGGCTCTGCCTTTGGCCCTGGTTTACCAACACCTGGCTCTGGCGTTTGACTTCTACCCCTCTGGTACTGACTGTTGGTTCATTTCCTGGACTCTGCCAACCCTGGACCCAGCTCTAACCAATAGGCTGAACTCTCATCTTCACCACTTGGCCTGACTGCCTACAGCCCAGTCGGGAAAACATTGTGATCACAGTGACCATCCCTCTTTATTTTTAGCAACTTCATTCCTCTATGTCAAAATCCCCCATTATGCTGTAAGCAGTCAGGGGAGGAAGGCAGGTTCTTCTATCTGCCCGCTCAGACTGCCCTATTCAAAGAGCACAGCTCTGGCTGATTTGCCATTCATCCTGATCTATTTAGTGTCCCTGAGACGTGGCAAAATATCAATGTGGCTTTCAGTTGGGCAAAGCTGGACTACTAAATATACCGAGGGCCATAGTAATCCTTACAAATGCTATCCTTTTCATTGTACCATCCACGTCGTCACCTGTGCCATCTGACATCGCTCTCTAAAACATAGCAGTTTCCTTGTATCATGTAGAGTTGGAGTCTGGGACATTATTCTTCAACCATTATTTTTGTTTTTTAGGGCTGGCTGAAAAATGGGAATTATTTTCCACCCAAAAATGGAATGAAAACACTCTGATTACAACCATTCAAAACAAAAACTTGATTTTGATTCAAACTTAAATGAAAAATGTCATTTTGAGTTGACTGAAAATAAAATTGTAATTAAAAAAGGAGAATTTTGAACAAGTTTTTTTTAAATTTTAAAAATCATTTTCTGTTTGAAAATAAAACTGACAAAAATTGTTGACCACCTTCTGTTTGTTTATTTTGTGCCTACGGACCATGTTACTCCATAATGTACATCTTTATCCAGGTTTTGTATATATTCCATAGAAGTTATGGTATATAATGCCAAATGAATTAGAAATTATTACATAATGGGTTAACGAAGAATACTGTATGCTCTTAGAATGTCTGGTAATAAATGAGGTAATTCATTCTATTGAATTGAATGAGACTTTCTTTACATGTTAACATGATGGATGTTTCTTCTGTAAAATCTCTATGAAAAGTCATTTACATATATCAAAGCCACTTTTATAACATGAATAGCTCAATCATCTGTTTTCATTTTTTGTTTTACATACTAGAAACTCTTAACTCACAACGTGGACTATCTCTAAAGATTTCATTTAAAACATAGAACAGAAAGCTAAACTCTGCCTTCATTGATGCCCACACAACCCGACTGGAGACAATGTATGTATGGTTGTACAAAAGAATAGGAACCAATACTGGTTTGTTACTAGGGTTGGGAGGGGGGGGCAGCTGGAAGACCTGAAAAGTCAGAAAAAGGCCAACATGCGATCTTTGTTTTTCTTTTGTTGTGTTAAAAAAAACCAACCCAGCTAATCTGATTTAAATTAAATTTTATAAAACATATGCTCCCAGGCAGAAATCTTGTAAATCCAATTTCAGCCTAAAGCACATTTTTATGGCTGAAATATAATAAACCACTCGGAACAAGGATTCCACTGACATCACCTTACTTAGCATAGTAGCACGAAAGGCATTGCTGCAAGAAAGCTGCTGAGGATTGTTTGGATTCAGCTGCCGGAAGCAGTGGGGCCCTTTTTCATTTAGTTTGACGTCTCATCACAAGTGGCCAGAATTACAAGGAGTGAAATAGAGCAAAGAAATGATCACATAAAAATGGTTCACATGGTAAAAGAGAGAGCAAAAGTCCCCAAGCTAAAATACAGTTAGGATGTGAACTCTGCTATACTGAATGTTTGTCCAGGGGACAGGGTGGGGAGAAAGAATCAACTGTTTGTTCAGTGGTTTCCTGTTCATCAATAGTTAAAAGCCAAGGTGATCTAGGATGCACAGGACTTTATTAAAGGCTCAGTTTAGCAGATGTCTGCTGGCTTATGGAGAAGCCCACTTTGCAAAATAGGACAATCTGTTTAGTGGTTATACAACGTAAGTGTTACATGAAAATGCAGAAATGTTCAAGGGAGGACAATAGCCAGAAACAAGGGAAAAAACCAGAGCAGAGGCTGGGCATTATCTGACGGCTGTGCAAAGTGCACATTAAAGGACTAGCCATTGGTACTCAGGATTGAAGTGAAATGATTACATAAATGTTTGCTCATACAAATGCCTCTGTGTCCTTTGTGTAGCTTGCCAGGTTATCAGATGACCTAATTCCTGTTTGCATCAAATCCAAGGAGTAGTTTACATTTCACATAATAGAAATATACTGCCCATTGACATTGCATGCTCTTTGTTTTGCCTACCTAGCAGAGGTATAAGATTTGGGGGTGGGGGAGTCAGGGGAAGACATAGCCCTGCACTGATGTTCAAGTGATAAAGTAATAGCCTCTGCTTGTTATTCCCAAAACTAGAAGTGGGGCATCTGGCACAGCTTCAAGTATCAGCAGCAGTAGCTTGAACATAAAAGCCTCATTGCTCCATCTGAAGTGTGGCAAATCTCTGTTTTGGCCTCATCACACCACCATAGTCAGGATGAATATTCCTTTCTGCATCCAAAAGGACTGGGGCTTCGTTTGAGCTTTGCTGGATGCCTATTGAAAATGAAAGCAAGATGTTACTGTGGTAGTTTCTTGGGGCTCCCAGAATGGTACAGCACTGTTACCTCCTGCCTCAAGAAAGAGCTTGAGAGAGCTCTCAATCAAGAGAGTTTAAGTTTCAGCAAAGCTCTATGTGTCAGCCCCTTGACACACCCAATGTTGTCATCTCTCATGATTTTTGTCATGAGTCTCATGATAATGATTGGTCTTTTTAAAGCCCCAGCTCCCACAGTCAAGTGGATAGGTGATGATTTCAGCCATCATTCTTAAAGAAAAAAGACATTTCTAGCCCTCAGGGCTGTGAAGGAAGCTTCAAAATGTGACCCCAGTGCACCCTAAAGTCTCAAAAAGCAGAAGGCAAATAAAAAGAACACCAAATATATATATTTTAAATAATCTCATGATTTTAACGCCAATCTCACGATTTTTGTTGAGGCTGACTCATTATTTTTGATCACTGGAGATTGGCAATATTGCATACCAGTCTGTCCGATCGACTTCACTTTGCTTTGCAGGTAGCATTCAGTGGACCCCTAGAAGAGCATTCCTTTGCAGTATCCAGCATGTCCACAGAAATTTCTAAATCTGCTGTCTCCAAAGAGATAGAATACACACCAACCTCAGCTGAGGATGCACACACCTTCCTTTAGTATAATAGCACTGGGGTGGATTAGTAATAAAACAAGAACAAGTTTATTAATAAAGAACAAAGATTTTAAGTGATACTAGCAGAGAGAAAAAAACCTAAAAATGGTTACAAATAAGACAAAAAACAACCAAAAAACCCTTCATTTTCTAGCATCTAAAATGTAACAAATTTCATTACTGGTCTCAGGCAATTTCTCACCTACCATCACCGCTCAGCATCCTCAACCCACATAGTTGGGGGTCCACCTGTCACAGATACCAAAAGCACTAACCCCTTATGTCTCTTAAGTGATGGATGCCAAAGTGACTTTTTGCTTCTCTTTATATTTCCCATTGTTTTGTCCTCAGAGTCAGAATGACCCCCTGAGGTTCAGACTCTTGTCATGCTGTTTGTTTTTCAGCAAGTTGGGGCCTTCTGTGTGCTGATTTGATCACTCTATTTTCATTAGATGCAAATGTACGTTCATTGTCTTTTACTTGTAATCAAGCCGTTCTGTTTCCTCCTTTGCTTGTTAGCTTGATCATTCTGTTTGCCATATCTGCAAATGTATTAACTATTGCATCTGGCTTACAAAACTTGACCCCTCAAGACTGGCCACTATATGTTCCTTTATACGGGACAAACCATTTTATCACCTCTACTTGGACTGTCTGGTCTAAACATTTTTGTAATGTATTTCCAGCAGAACTATATAAATCTGTACAAGCTAACTGTACTTACATCACAAGAATATTAATGCCCAGAGTGTCACAAGTTTTCATATGACACTTTACATTTATAGTACAATCAGCTGATTCAATTGCTTATTCTTTGTGGTTCAGACCTCCTGGTCTCCTCCTGGGATGTCTGGACCCTGATTGTCATAGTTACTGAATAAGGCTGGGTTCAAACCAGTAAAACGTCAAGGAACTTGGTGGCTGGATGGTTAAAAATGGACACTGTAATAATCCCATTCTTCTTTAACTGGTAGAACTGTATACTTAAAGGGCCCAGGATAAGCAGTGCTTCACTCAGGTCAGCCTTGTAAAATGCTGCTCACCTACTCCCTTGGGGGAGTGATTGTTTTTTCATGGGCAAGAAAAATCATTGCTGCCATTTGTAGGATAATGTCTAGAATGTGGATGAATAGAGGTTATGGTTGTACTTTTAAATGTTTGTGATGATTTACATAGCTAGCTTTTGCCACTCCCTTGTACTTTAAAGAAAGAGGAAGTGAGAGTAAAAACGTGTCTACGCTACAGAGCCTTGGACGGTATAGTTATGATGGCAGAGCCCATAGGGTCTGTCTGGAATGAGCCTTCCAGCCCAGGACCACAGATTTGTGCCATCTGGGCTTGCACTAGCAGGCTGAAGATAGCTGTGTAGCCATTACTTTGACATTGTGGCTTGGACTCTCAAGCCTGGGGGTGGGCTTGAGAGCCAGGCTCCAGCCTATTCTATAATGTCTACACAGCTATCTTTAGCATGAGCCCCATTAACACGAGTCTATAGAACTGGGCTGGGAGACTCACTCCCAGGTGCAGTGTAGACATACCCACTTGTGTAGATGGAGTATAACCAAGCAGAAGGAGTTCTTCTGCCAGCGTAGCTATATCACCTCCACAAACAATGTTAGCTACACTGACTGAAACACTCTTCTGTTGGCTAACTGTGTCCCCACTGGGCATTTTACTGGCATAACTACGTTGACTTGAGGGTTGATTTTTCTCCCACACTCCTAGTTGACCTAGCTATGACAGCCAAACTTTGTAGTAAGACCAAGGAGTTCTTTTTGCACCTTAGAGACTAACAAATTTGTTTGAGCATAAGCTTTCGTGGGCTAAAAGCCACTTCATCAAATGCATAGAGTGGAACATACAGTAGGAAGATATATATAGGTATATATATATATATATATACACAGAGAACATGAAAAGGTATAGATTGCCATACCAACACTAAGAGGCTAATCAATTAAGATGATCTATTGTCAGCAGGAGAAAAAAAACTTTTGTAGTGATAATCAGGATGGTCCATTTCAAACAACTGACAAGAAAGTGTGAGTAGCAGTAGAGGGAAACTTAGGATGGGGAAATAGATTTCAGTTTGTGTAATGACCCAGCCACTCCCAAATTAATTCCAGTTCGGCAGTTTCTCATTGGAGTCTGTTTTTGATTTTTTTGTTGTTGAAGAATTGCTATTTTTAGATCTGTTACTGAGTGACCAGAGAGACTGAAGTCTTCTCCTACTGGTTTTTGAATGTTTGAGAGCAGGTTATCATTACAGAAGGTTTTTTTTCTCCTGCTGATAATAGCGAACCTTAATTGATTAGTCTCTTAGAGTTGGTATGGCAACCCCCATTTTTTCATGTTCTCTGTATTTGTGTGTGTGTGTTTGTATGTATAAATATATATATAATGTGCGTAATATATATATACTCCTACTGTATGTTCCACTCTATGCATCTGATGAAGTGGAGTTAGCCCACCAAAGCTTATGCCCAAATAAATGTGTTAGTCTCTAAGGTGCCTCAAGTACTTCTCATTCTTTTTGTGGATACAGACTAATACGGCTACCACTCTGAAACTTTGCAGTGTAGACCTGGCCTAAGCAGTTGGGGCAGAAGACAGGAGTCAAAAGAGGCAATCTCTTCTACTAGATGTATCTTTTGCTAGTTTACCCTCTTGAAATGGCATCTTTTGATTCAGCGAAGCAGAACCCAGCTCAGTGACATTAAACTCCTTCCTGGTTTTGAATGATAAGAGTTAAATTTTCCAGAACTGATTCCAAGCTTGTTTTCATAACATTTTGCAAGAAAGACAATACCTGTTGAATTGGTTTTATCCAGAACCAACGAAGATGATAAGATCAGTATATTCCCGAGCAATAGAGCCAACTGGCTAACACATGACTGGGAGTGTTGTCAGCCTTATAGGTGTTCATAGTAGCCTCTTTGTAAACAACTTCTCTCATTTCTGCCATTCCAAATGGCTATGAAGTACAATTGATGATGGGAAGATAAAAGTTAAGTAACATAAGAGAAGTGGAAAGGCTGTATCTAAGTACAGACCTTCTACGGATACCTATACTGTTTCAGTGCTATTAAAGGAAGATAGATATATTAGTGCTCACTGGATGAAATCCAAATAATTCACTAGTGGAAGATCTAGTCTGTTCTGTTTTCCTGACCAATGATCCAGAAAAAAAAATATTTGTATGATGGGAACTTTAACAATCCTTGGGTGACCATTTAAAATTGACTCCAATCAGTAAAATTTCTTTGGTCCTCAACATTTAGTTCTGATGGGTCTCTTAGAATTTCCTCTCAGTACCCGAGTGACAACTGCTAGTTTCATTCAAGCAATTCTACCTCTTTCACTTTGTCTGGCTCTCCACAATGTAACCTTCAATATGTAATTGTTCCACCTAGGATAGGAAGAGAAATTGAGATATTTTTATAGAACAGTATATTTTTTTACTAATTTATTTGAAATTGCATTTGACTTTTCCTGAAGATATTATTGCCAGCGATAAGTGAAACTCAATAAATTCAGAGTTTGGGTTGAGCTCATACAAGCACCCAAAAGTTTGGAATCTTAGCCCAAGTTTATCCAAACTATGTACAGCTCCCGAAGGTGTAAAATTAGGCTGCAAATCATGACAAGAAGCTTTTTATTCTTCCTAATTCTGGTCAGTTTATGTTAACAGTCATTCTCATAATATTTAGGCCATAATGGATGAAAATGAAAACAAATTGAACATTTTGAACTCTATAAAAAGTTTGTTCTATTTTATTTTCAACATATTACTTTATTAAAATTTCTGTAAGATGTTTCAGCTTCATAGCTCCTTCCAGTATGTACTACGCAAATCAGTAAGCATTTCACAGCAGTGTCCGAAGTCTTTATTTTGCACTTTGCATAGCAGTGAGCACATGGTGTTTGAGGTTAAGCATTTATACATGAAAGCTTAAGCATTAGGCATAAATCCTCCATGATGACCAGTACTGTCTAGATCATAGGATAAAAAGAGGACAGGGCGTAAATGGAGACTGTGTCTCTAGGGAGGCTTAAGTGAGCAGGCAAATGAAGCATTTAGCTACATGCTCCCTTTTTTGGCTTTACTTCTCCAAGTGGACAGAGGTAACTTTGGTGGCCAGGCTCATTAAGGAACTGATCCAAAGTCTACTGAAGTTGGTGGAAAGAGTCCCATTGGTTGGGTATTGTGGATTTTGGAATAGTCCCTCCTCCAGCTTTGGGTACCCCTCAATGCCCTGTCTTGCTCGGCACTTTTTAGCTTGTGTTTTAAGGGTACCACTCAGCACCTTCATTGTGCAGAACCAATCCCCAGCCCTTTAATATCTGAAAGCATCCAAAGTTCCTTCTGTGGTATTGGAAAAACCCTTCAAATTGAAACTATGAATTCATAAAACTTGCTACGCTTTAAAGAAGCCATTAAATAATCTCCTGCTATGCTAAAAAGCATAGCCTCAGATGGTGACTTGTATAAAAATATTCATTTAAAAGGCCTTTAATTCCACTACAAAGTGCTAAAATGTGCTTATAGGTATTTTTGTAGCATAATGGGAATATCTAAGCATGTTCTAGTGCTGTAGAAGGATGTAAGATTTTTTTTTAGATCATGCCATTGTTTGATGGCTTCTTACAGCCACAACAAATTCACAGAGTTCCTGAGATTTGGTGGGCGGTGACAGGGTGATTCCTAATTTTAAAAAATCCTATTTTTTCAAAAATTGAATCTAGAAAACTTTCAAACAACTTTATAGATGGTCAAAAGTTGGCTAACATTTTTATTTCCATTTTTAAAAAATCATAATATATTAATTCAAACATTTTCAAGCAGCTATACTATGAAACGGCTAAAGAGCTGGCACTCAGATCAAGATCTGGATCTATTCAATTCATACAGGAACTCGTGGTCTGGATGTAAATCTGAATGAGGGCCATAGTTTACGTTCAATGGCACTGAGAGCATACAAAGCTGCTCTTGTGAGATTTCAGTGCCAAATGGCATGTTCTATTTTGAATCACAAAAGTGTTATCAGATCATCTATTTCATGGGATTTCTACCATCTGGCGTGAAAATTTGGGAAGTCACCCCTTCTACTTCTGGAACTGGAAAGTAATCCCCTCTACTTCTGGATTTGACACAGAACCAGACCTGTAATGGCAGGTTTGGGGACAAACATTTGAGTCTGAATTTCCTCCCCAGAAATTCAAAGAGCTTGAGATACTAGGTTCTAGTTTTTGCCTATCTCTGCACAGGGTATTTGTTAATTTTATATTCTGTAAGTTATTTTGTCAATAGTAACTGTATGGTTACCCTGAAATATTACACTATGGTAGGTTTATCGCAATTTGAGATTCAATATACAGATACATTTGAAATGATCTTGCTTATTTCCATTACTTTAATTTGTAATATAAATGTGATTTAATTAAAGGGACTAAGACTACTTTCAGTGGAAGCAATTTTCCAGTGTAATTGGATATACTTTTGATTATTATTTTTAAAAATCAACATTCGTACAGTTCTTGTCATATGGAATTTTTCCACAGAACTCTTGCTGTCTTATCTGACACATGCTCAAAAGGGTTTGGTTCAGGTTTGGTTTGAGCTTTGAGCTAGGTTTCAAGTTAATTTTAATTTTATCCTGACAGGTTCGCTTCTACCCGATTCGCTCATGCTTTGATTTAAATTTATAAGCCATGACTCATTGTTCCACCTGATCATCCCTTGGTCCATGTATTCTGGGCCTGAGATCCCCACGCTGGTGAACAAACACCTTGAGAATTACAGCAAGTCACCAGTTATTTGATAAGATAGACTCAGTGGGGAAAATCAGCATCAGTTAAACAATAGGGATAATCAAGTTGTGATTGTCAGTTGTGATTTAAGGTGTCTCTTCCCCCTTCTCTGAGAATGCAAAGCTCCCACCAGTTCCAATAACTGTAATTACACACACACAGTTGTGCCCATAGACACACACATTTAGAGAAGAAACGATCTCCCGTTAATGTTCATTTAGGACCTGATCCTGCTCCCAGGGCGAGACATTGGCAAAACTACCATTAATTTCCATGATGCAGGATCAGCTCCTTGGTGGAGCAATGTCTGGTCCATTTTCAGCAGCAACTGGCCAGATATTGGTTAAAAGAGGTGTGGTGTGTAGTGGAAAGACAGGTATCCTACCTAATTTGGTCACAAGTGGTACAACAGAGGGGATCTATGTTGGCCAAACTACTGAGTTTACTTTATTTTCTCACCAACGACAGAATGACAAATAGTATACCTTGTTAAATGTAACTTTTATCTTCAATGTCCTCAACAGAACTGGGAGAAATTTTTCAGCCAATTTTATTGGACAAAGTATACAGAATCTGGTACATTAAAACATCTCACAAATTTGTGTTGAATTCACCAAATTGTGTGTTGATTTAATAAAAAATGAAAATATTTTTTTGAGAAAAGCAAACATTTCATTTTGATATTTTTGAAACACATTGATTTGAATTTTTCAAAATTTACTTCAATTTTATTTTTAAAAAATGTTTTAAAAACCTAAAATTAAACATTTTTTTTTTCTCAGTACAGAAAAATCATGTATTCACACCACTCTAGTCCTGAACTGGATACATTATCACCTTCCTTACTCCACTCGATACCCATCTGAATCCTGATGAGATATGGATGCCTAGCTAGTGCTAATCTTTAAATTTCTGTTATTTAGTAACTAGTTTTATGTCACAGGAATCTAATGTCTTTAAAACAGTCTCAAGCAAAGGGTAAATGAAGTTTTGCATCCCATATACTTTGAGTCTCTTTGCTGTATGTCACACACCATTGTGCATTGCTGGACATTCGACTACCTGGGACAAAAGGTCAGGTCTCATGACTTGCAAAAAATAATGGAAAATTACAAATATGTGCTCACAAAAATGTTTTCCAATCATTAAAACGTGTGCAAGTAATGAAAAGGGGAAAGGGCTTCTAGGGAAAGGCTGAAGGAATTAGTTGTAGATCATTTCATTGTATAGTCACAGCAAATTGTTCCTTAACGTGTCTGAGTTGGGGCCTAATTCTGCCCTCAAATATTTGTAGTTGGCTCACAGTGATTTCCTTGGGAGTCCTGTGTATCAAAGGGCATAATTTGGCCCTTGGAGATGAAGTGATTATTATTGCAGTTTCCTAGTTCTGACTGCTGTAGTTATGGTTATGTTAAGACTTTAATTGCCATTGTTTTCACATGCATGTAACTTTATGAATAATTCTCTAGTTCTGAAGTTTAATTTTGTTTGAAAGTTTGAGGAAAATCTCTTCAGCTGTTACTGCATTATTGAAAAATGAAAGAAAATGTGTGTGTGTTAAGTTTTTTTCCTCAACTAACTTTCCTCCACTAACTCAAAAAATAACTCGACACTAAACTCCTGCAAATTGTACGTTAGTGGACCATATTGAGAAACAAGCTCTTTGCTAAACAGTTTTATACGTTATTGAAACAAAACAAAACAAAACCATTTCTGGGCATGCACAGTTGGTATCTGCTAAGGTTTTAAAAGTGTAATGAAGCATACCTACATTTTTAATATCACAATGCAAAACTTTCTTTCCTATCATCAGATTCCTATTGGCTTCCTGGAAATTATACACAAGAAACCATATTAAAATAATATTATTAAGATTGATACCATAATGCATAAACACAAGGGATTGCATTACGGTTGCACAGGAAGCCTTAATTCTGACATTTCCTAATTTTTGAGTGCCTGACTTTGTAATCTTAAAAATGTTATTTCAACATAGTTGTGTGTGTGTGTGTATGTGTGTAACATAATATAAAGGGAGTTGAAATTTCTAGTGGAAACTATTTTCCAAAAGATTAAATTTTTCCAGTTGAGTCTAGAAGGGGAAGGAGGGAGAAAAGTAGGCTAGGATACAGTTAGCCATGTTGGAATTTAGCCTGGGTGCCCTGAATGTGGTGTATAGTACTTCTCAGTAGTACACATGACTTTGTGTATAATACTGCATATGAGCTTGTTATGCTGGATATTTGGTGATCCTGAACAAGTTTCATGTTTTTGACTTTTACACACAAAATGATAATTTAAAAGAACCTACCCTGAAAAAACAACCAAAATTCTAAGGGAAAGTGACATTTTCTGGTGCTAAAAAATGTCCAAGATAGCAACATGGATGAACCTATAATCACTGGAGTATCAAAAAAGGCTGAGTGGGATAAATCACAAAGCCAGAGGGTGGAGCAGAGCAGACTATTTCACTGCCATATCGAAAACATTCATATACAGGGCAAATTGTTTTTTTACTTATTCTTCTGAAAAGAGAGCTAAATATCTAATAACACTTAACATCAAACATGTCTGGACCCATCAGAATATTCTTGTCTTTCAATAAAGTGTCTAAGGCTGCCCAGGTGCATTGCACAGACAAGTTTGTTTCTAGTGGATGGAGTGAGGTTTCTCCTGCAGCTATATTCATTGGGGGATGGCTATCATGTTCACCTGCTGGGGATGTTAATTATTTAAGCTATTGTAAATCTTTCATGACTGAGATACATTGGTGATCCCTATACCATGCCAAGTGGTGAAGATACTCGTGAACTGTACACGAAATAAATGAGAAGTAACTTGAGTGAAAACTATTCATCACTTCAGGAAGTAGGCTTACATTTGAAGTATAATACATCTATCCAGGACTAGCTCTACCTTTTTTGACACCCCAAGCGGCAAAGGAAAAGCTCTCAGAGCGGCAGTCAGGTGGTTTTGGTGAACCCCTGAAAGTGCCAGGAATGCCGACACCTCCCATTGGCTGCCCCAGGCACGTACTTGCTAGGCTGATACCTGGAGCCGGCCCTGCATCTATCTAGTGTGGAGCTTAAATGTAAGTTGAATGTTTATACCAACATACATACTACAGCAAATGAGGAGTAATTAGAGATAGCAAGTGAAAAGAGACAGCACACCCTCTGTTACTGTTATGTCTTTACTATGACACTTATTCTGTTCAGCTAGGTGTTTATACCACCTGTGTAAGATCTAAACACCTAATTAAGAATAATCACTTTGACATTTTTCCCTTTCGCCTCCAGTATCTTGTAACACATTAAATCAGCTATTTACATGGGGAGCCTCTAAATCGGGAGATCTCCCACATCCACTTCAGAAAGGGTGCTTTGATCTGCCAGTAGCTTTCTGTTCTGTTTGTTCCTAGCACAGAGCTTTGATCAATCAACAGGAGCAGTGGAGTTCAGATCAAAGTTCTCTTTGGCTCTGCAGGCCGCTGTTCAGCCACTAACCTCAATCACTCCCCACACTGAGGGGAGGTGGAAAAAATGGTAAGACCTTCCCTCTCTTAATCTTTTCTGTAGTGAGAGGCAGAAAGGGGGATTCTCTGTCCCTTTCTAGGGGCTGAAGTGAAGGCTGGAGGAGACTGAGGAGGAAGAAGATGCTCCTACCCACAGCTGGCTTTTTGCCCTACGTTCGTCATTCATTCTAAAGGGGAATTATAGAGTCGAGTCTGTAAGGACTCAGGGAATTATAAACACGTCAGCTAACTTTGATACCTGGAAAGATACTGGGACAAATTATTAATCAATCAGTTTGTAAGCACCTAGAGGACAATGGGATAATAAGTAATAGGTGAGATGGATTTTTCAAGGCCACATCATGCCGAACCAACTTAATTTCCTTCTTTGTCAAGTCAAGTGCCTAGTAGGTGGAGGGGAGGGGGGAACAGTAGATAGCATTGAATCATAGGACTGGAAGGGACCTCAAGAGGTCATCTAGTTCAGTCCCCTGCACTCATTGTAGGACTAAATATTATCTAGACCATCTCTGGCAGGAGTTTGTCTAACCTGCTCTTAAACATCGCCAATGATGGAGATTCCACAACCTCCCTAAACCATTTATTCCAGCATTTAACTACCCTGACAGGAAGTTTTCCTAATGTCCAACCTAAACCTCCCTTGCTGCAATTTAAGCCCATTGCTTCTTGTCCTATCCTAAGAGGTTAAGAAGAGCAATTTTTCTCCCTCCTCTGTGTGATATGATATATCTTGATTTTTAGTAAGGCTTTTGGACACAGTCCCACATGATATTCCCATAAGCAAACTAGAGAAACTACAAGGTGGGTGCAAAACTGGTGCAAAGACTCTACTCAGAGAGTAGTATTAAGTGGTTGGCTGTCAAATTGGGGGGGTGTATGTGCATATCTAATGGGGTACCACAGGAATCTTTCCTGGGTCTAGTAATAATCAATATTTTAATTAATGACTTGGATAATGGGGTGAAGAGCATGTTTGGAAAGATTGCAGAAGACCCCAGTCTGGGAGAGGTTGCAAACTTTGGAAGAGAAGATTAGAAGTGGGGAACTTGTCCGAAATCAAGATGAAATTCAGTAAAGACAAGTGCAAAGTAATAGAGTTAGGAAGGAAAAATAAAATGCCCGACCACAAAATCAAGTATAACTGTCTGGGTTATAGTGGACCACAAATTGAATATACGTCAACAATGTTGTGTAGATGTGAAAAAGGCTAATATAATTCTAGGGTGTATTAACAGGTATTCCCTAGGTAAAACATGGGAGCTAATTGTCCCATTCTACTCAGTACTAGTGAGCTCTCAGCTGGAGTATTATTTCCAGTTCTTGGTCCCACTGTTTATGAAAGAGGTGGACAAATTGGAGAAAGTCCAGCAGAGCACTAAAAAATTAGAAATGGTTTATAATAATGAACTATGGGGAAAGGTTAACACAATGTTTAGTCTTAAGAAAAGAAGTCTGAGTGGAGATCTGATAAGTCTTCAAGGGCTGCTAAGAGGACGGTGATCAATTGTTTTCCTTGTCCACTGAAGGTAGGACAAGAACAGCCAGGGAGATTTTTAATTAGAAAGCTTTTCCTACTATCTAACCTAGGGTAGTTAAGCTCTGGAACAGGCTTCCAAGGGAGGTTATGGCATCCCAGTCATTGGAGTTTTTTAAGAACAAGTCAGATAAACACCCGTCAGAGATGGTTTATTGTTACTTGGTGCTTCCTCAGAGCTGGGGCTGGACTAGATGACCTCTCGAGGTCCCTTCCACTCTTATGTTTCTATGATATTCTTGAAAATGTATACCGACCTGCTCTCCCCAGAATGATTGGGTTGGTGGATCCATATAGTCACAGAGCCACTGGCCCTATTCCCAGCTCCACCCACCTTCAAAATTCTGCATCCCGTTGGCAGGCAGAGATCCTGAACCCTTTGCACAGACTCCTGCCATCCTACTTCTCGTCCACTTTAGAGGAATCATAGTGGTTTCACTGTATTTGGGCTTTCCACATGCGTGAATGATTGGGTTTGAGGTTTAGGCCCAAATCCTCAAAGGCATTTAAGCCCCTAAGTTCTATTAATGGAGGTTAGGAGTCTAAACGCCTTTGTGGATCTGGATCTTAGTGCTCATGTGGTTGGTCTCACTCCCACTCTCACACACATGAGAGCTGATGAGACAGTACTGCCAGAATCAGATTTTGCAAACATATCTCTGTATTAACACAGGCCCACCCTTAACTTGCTTAATCCTTCCCTATAAAGGATTAAAGTGGGGCAGATTCTCCTCTTCATGAACAGGTATTATTTTTATTCAGGGCTGGATTAGAGGCAATCTGGGGTCCTGGGCTCACTGTAACATGACCCTATTCCATGCCAACTTCATCTTCCTTTCTTCAGACTGATGTTTTAACCTGGCAAGCACAAAGTGGTGCAATTTTCCACTGCAGATATGACTGCATTTCATTAATGGGTGATGGAAGAGTAGAAACATGTAGAGAAAAATTCTGCTCTTCTATCTGTAAAATGAATCTCTTACACACAGCTGCAGTGTAGATCCTCCACTGACAATAGTTTTATGGATCCAAATTTGCAATGGATGTCCATGTTATACAGTTAAGAGTTCTGCAGTACTGTCTGAAGAAATAATTTTTGCCTCTTCTCTGTAAAACAATTCAGGCACTAGGTTTTCTGAATGAAAGGACAGAGGTAGTAGATTACACATTGATAATGTTAGTGTGAGCTATGCACATGAACTGGGAGTGAAGCTGTATGAAACTCATGGAAACCTGCAGGTGGGGAGAGAGGGTCATTCGATCCTTTATTTTACTTCATTTGGTTTTCACACCTTACTCCAGAGTTTTGCTTTGAGAGCTGGAATTCAAATGAATCCCAAAAATTCAAACTAGGAACAGGGATAGAAACACACCAAATACCAGTCATGTCAAATTGTGCCTGTTTGCCAGCTTAACTTCTGACAGAATAAGCTATGGTTTCATAGTTTGATAGGTATGGGGAGCCCATCAAATTGAATCCACCCTCCTCTGTTTCACTCCAAGGAGAACATGTTATGACATGACACCACCAGTTTTGGTATAGTTTCAGGTTGAAACAATGTGAAACCACACACAAAATTTTAAATTGGGTACATTTAAAACCATTAACAGGGCCAAGGTTTGTTGAAGTCACACAGGTTCAACAAAAAGTTTATAAACTTTGGCAAAAGTGATCTGAGTTTTCTATCTATTCATTTACTCACCCACTTAAATGGCCCTGAGCATTGTAGTATCTAAGCATGTCTGTTGCTTACAGAATCCCAACCCAGTTCCAGACTTGTTGAAAATTTTCCATGATTTTTCGCCAACTAAGAAGAGAACCTACTCCAGTGGATGTCACAGGATTATTAACAGAGACTCTTGTCTTGTTTTCAAACTTTAGTATGTCTCAGGCTTCATTTGGAGAAGTCTTACTATGATATTTCTTTTTAAATAATAGACTATGGCATTTGATTCAAAATAAAATCGTGCCTCAAAAATTGCCTGGATTTTGTGGATGTTTGTGCATTAATACATGACATTAACAGAGCAGATAGAAATGTTTTCCAAAAGTAGCTTCTGAAAACCTGTCATTGCACCCTCACGAGCTCACCCAGCTGTCAGAATCTGAGCATCTTTCCATTGCCATGAGAAAAGACAAATATTTTGACATCTGCAATGCCCCAGCCACATTTTGCATCACAAAGAATAACAGATTCATGGGAGGAAGTATCTCCAAGGAAGAATTCTCAGCTTTTTCGATTTCTCTATATGAATCCTTTACCTTTATTCATCACATACCCTGGTGATATTCAGTGCTTCACTGTGACTGGATAATGCTTATTCCTCATTTCTGAGACTGTAAATATTACTCTGGGAAGTATAAAAATAAAAGGGTTCTCAAGACATCAGAAAAGAAACCTACACACACGAACCTGGGAATTTTCATGGGACATGCTAATCAGATCACATGGCTTTTTCAGCTTTCCTCATAAGTATTGATTACTGCTAAGTCATTTTGTTGACTATATTTTCTCAAAGTGCAAGAGGGAAAGGAGGGTTATACAAAATAATAGCCTGCCTACATATTTTGTAAATCACCCATCAATAGCTTTTACTGACAATTTTATGTTGCTTTAACTTTCTGAATATGATTGCACACCCAGAAAAAGTACAGTATATGAGTAATGATTGATTTAGAAATGATTAATGAAACTTGAGATCAGGCCTCTAGAAATATATAGTCTCATAATTTGGTGTATAGGTTTTTTGGTTGAAAGGAATTTGAAGATTGGTTTAAATTAGAGTAAAGTAACTAACAGACATTGTAGGGGTTCAACATTTAATTATTCTCAATTATTTCTGTATCAGATCTTCCCCATTTACGAGTCTAAAGAGGATTTTTTCTAACCGTTGGTATTGCAATCTCTGGTCTGAAAATCATCCAGAATTCTTGCTGTCTCTTGTATTTATTATCACCATTAAGAAAGATTCAGTAATCAGAATTTATCTAAGAGGCTTGTTGAGCATTCATGAAGCAAAATCACCCATTCAGAGGTTTATTAGCTCTGCAGTGCCTAATGCAGCAAAGACTTGTTTTATTAGTAATTAAGCTGATAAGCAACCTTACAGGGAGCTAGCTTGAACATGCGTGAACTGAAATGAAAGCAGCAGGCAATTCTGCTACCCTAGTTATGTTTGCCCAGCTCGTGGGCACAGCACTGTAGCTGCGGTTTGCCTCCCGCACCTTGGAGTAGGTGTTCTACAGCTCCTTCACTTTGACCCAGCACTGCAGTGTGTCCCGGTCATGGCCCCTTTCCGTTATGCATCATGAAATCTGTCCACAGGTATCATAATTCCAATGGCTGGAGCGCAGCTGGGACTGGACAGCCTCCTCTCCTTAAATGCTGATGAGGTACAGCAGCTTAGCATTGCTCCAAGTGGAGGCTCACCTGGTGCATCAAGCAGGCATGGCCACCTGGAAAGATGTGCTGAGACCACTGCATGCATCACTAAGCAAACAGGAAGGGGACTTTCAAATTTGCAAAGGAATGTAAGGGGTGGGGCTAACGGTTGGTCACCTGAGGGCATGGCAGTAGGGTTCAAACTGATGAGCAGAGAGGTGAGAACAGGCATTGTGGGATACCTCCTGGAGGCCAATTAGCACTGTGATTGCCACGGTGTCTACACTGGCACCGCAGCACTGTAGCACAGAAAGCTGTACGGCTCTCCTCGGGGTGGTTTTTTTAGAGTGCTACAACTGCGCAATTTCTGCACACTAAGTGGTTTGGCAGCATGTACATCTTGGGAGTTACAGCACAGAAAGCTGCTTTACTGCACAGAAACTTGCCAATGTAGAGGGAGGGCCTCAGTTGTGAAAGAGCCTCCAGGTCTTCTCCCCTGGGAGGAGAAAGCTGGATTTGGATACACCACAGGAAAAAGGTGATTAAGAAAGCTTTCATCAGTTAGGATCTCAGCTCCTGAGCAGGTAAATAAATAAGCCAATATTTAAACATTTGTAAACTAAATTTGCAAATAAAACCCACCCTTTATTTTAAATCACTACCAGACACGTAGCCTGGTGTCCTACAGGCTGTGCAAAGTGGAAGTGCCAAGACAATATGTTAATGTCCCACTTGGTACAGAGACAATTAAGGAAGCAATCAGGTAATTCTGATAAACTCCCTGGGAAGCATGAAAGAGAAAACAGTCGTGTCCAGTCACCATTTTACCTTAATCCTGATCTAGACCTGATGAAATCTGCATCTGATTCTGTATGGTATACCTAATTTTGTGACAACATCATTAACAAATTGGGCTGGCTGACACTTGTAAAATGGTTTTAACTCTGCATGTGTTCCATTATTGCATGTTTCACAACTTTTTGCATGCCTCCCTGCTAAGATTTTATGAAAGGGATACAGTTAATTACTACTGAACTAGAGTGGGATTTTACCATCATGATCAGTGTTACTGCAAGGGGATATATAATGACAACTATTCTTTTAATGTGCTATTGGCTTCATCTTATATTCCCAAGAAATGCATTTCCCAGCATTGGTAGATTTTAAATTAATGTATACATGGAAAGTGTGTTTTTTCCCATAAATTAATTCCTATCATGCCAACAGCAATCTTCTGATATGAAACACTGATAAGAATATCAATCAGGAATGTATTTGATGTCTGGTTTCCACCACATTAAAAACATTGAAAAGGCAATGAAAGGAATATGTATAATTAAACACTAAAGTACATACTGCAAAGCAGAAAATGATGTAACCCATATAATACATTCTGTAAAACTGAGAAAGCAGAAATATTATAAACAAACACATACCCACTATGGTGAGTACACTTGTACCCACAATAGTTAAGGCTGAATTCTGACTTCACTGTAATCCCCCTTTTTCTGTGACTTCTTTTTGGTGAACAAATTCGTGTAACATGGAAAGTTCTCTTGCTTGACTCAGCCAGCAGAGGACATTTTTTAGAATGTTTGAGCAAAATTAACTCTGGTTTCCTGATCAGATAATGCCTAGTTATGCATAGGTGCAGAGATAAATACAGTCTATCTCTTCAAAATTCCTGCTGTGATATCAGTTTCATATGGTATTCTTCACTACCTCTCTGTGAATCAGCTGTTCTGGTTTACCTTAAGGCAACTATATTTCTATGATGGGAAATGTGACCCTTATAATTCCTTATTAAGAAGAGTCTACTGTATTGCTATATTTTGACTGGACCATTACACCACAAATCAGAGAAAGGGAAGATCTGTTAGGTCATCTGCTCCATCCTTTCCATGTGCTTGCTCTCTACAAGCAATATAGTGTATGTAAAACACTCAAGCACCTCTCCTTTCCCCCAGGAAAAAGCATCCTTAAGGCAAAGTTGATTTAGGTTCCTGGCTGGCAGTTGCTAGAACTGAACCTGCTTGCTACAAGAAATGAAGATTAGCAAACCGAGTCTACTTAGTGCTATTATAGGCTTCTGCCTCACTAGAAAGACAGAGGATTCCTATCTGATTTGAATGCAATCTGCTATGGACAGCAGCCTATGAATCAGTATTATAAAGAGATAGTGATGTATATTAATTACCTCCCTGAATCCTGGGTTTACAGGAGTGAGTCATATGATAATGTAATTTCATAACAGTTACATCAGAAGTATCTTAATGTGAGGCCTTATAGCTTTCCCTATTTTATCCGTTCACATGGGTGATTGGAGAAGGTGATTCATAGTTGCAAACAAACTCACATTATTAACTAGTAATAATTATTGTGATTTATATGATGCCATGGGCATGCATGATAAGGGCACAGCACTTAGGGGCTTGCAATTGGCTGCATACAGATGTCACAGTCATTAAAGATATCATGAGCTCATGGTGGGTGGGACTAATGACGTGACATGCAAGTACAAAGGTTCTTGGAAGCATTTTATTTATCCGTTTGCCAATGATTCCAGATCATACATTGCCCCACTGCACACTGGAGATCAGTCAGTGGACAGGCTGTGGTCAGGGACACTTTGGAGGAGGAGTAAGTGAGTCAGAAGGAGGGGCTGTATTCACTTTCCTAAGTATCTCCATCAGCATTTGGAAGGAAGAGCAGGCACCAGTTGGAGTGCCTCAGGGCATGAGCAGGGGCAGAGCCATGAGAGAGTTGCAGAGCCTGTTTAGAGGCACATGCCTTCTATGTAGATGGCCCTGTGTCCCCGAGATCTGTGCCACAGACTCACTGTGATGCTTTTGACAAGTTGTTTAATTAATCTCTGTGTCTCTCTTACCTCATCTGTCATAAAGATTGTACAGCTGTGTCAATTGCTTTGAGATCTAGAGATGAAAAATGTTATCTAAGTACTAAGGGTTATTGTTTCTATTATCTGGGTCTTATGTGATCCTCATTGTCAGAGTTTCTGACCACGTCACAACCACTAATGGACTTTATCTTCCCAATGCTTCTGCAAGCAAAGAAAGTATTATTATCATAATTTCCATTTTGAAGATGGGAAATGGAGGCACAGGTTAGATTAAAATGATTTGCTCAAAGTCAAACAGCTGTGGGACTAGGGACCAGACCTCCGTTCCTGAGTCCCAGTTCAGTGGCTTAACCACAAGACCATCCTCACTCCTGTACTGCAAGTGTACCCATGGGCTGTACTCATCTCTATTATAATGTACATCTTTCTTTCTTTTCATCCTATTAAATGAGCACCTGGACTTTGGATAGACCGCTCCTGCGAGACCATTAGTGGTGGAAGGCTAGCTGAAAGAAGTGTGTTTTGAGGAAGGATTTGAATGATGAGTGAGTCAATAGATAAGACTGTGGGGAAATTGTGGGCCACAATTTTGTTTTGGAAACCACAACTTTTAACACACCCCATAGCTTTTTATAGTTGCTGCATATTTACATGGCATTGTGACCCCATGTGCCAGCTAGCAATGCCACTCGTTCAGATTTGGCTTAGCCACCCTGCCGAATTTGAGTGAGTGGTGATGTGACCTGGCCCCACACCAATATCACTGCTTTAATTAAACTGGGGCATCAATCGATGAACCAAAAACTCACAATTTTCATGCAGCCTTATCAACAGGTGCATTGGAGGAGAGAAGAGAATTTATAGGAGAGAATTCTTGCCAGGTTGTGTCAACTTTCTGTTTTTAAAGGTTAGCAAGGTCTGGAGATCAGAAAGAGAGGGGTCTGAGTTATGAATATAAAGTGTGTCTATATAGGAAAGAATATATTTCAAACTCTCTCTCTCTTTCTTTCTCTCTCTCATTACCAGCATTTGTGAAATACCTGTTACCATGATACCTATGTGCTGTATATAGTTATAGAAACCAATGGGATCTAGCTGGAAAGAGCCTTCAGTTCTCTACCCTACTGTATGGTAACTGTTGGCTTCTCCCTTTGGATGTGCTGCCAGCTTTTCTTCTGCTCTGGTTCTTTGAGGAATAGTTTGATGAAGAGGTGAGTCCTGTGTTAAGAGCATTTACTATATTAGTATTTGCAATATATTACCTACTACAATTAGAATTGTTCTCACTGCGTGCTGTTTGGGGCATCATGCTATGCATATACATTTGTATATTTTTCTTGCCGCTGTATGCATATTACTCACAAGAATGCTAATGGAAATTAGACACCAGTTCTGAGAGGAGAGTAAAATATAACTAACCCTAATTAATGTAAGTTCTACTCACATCTGGCTGATGTAGAAAGAAATTGCTCTGCCTGTGAAAGTGTTTTTTCTTTGTGGATTTCTTTCAGGTGGCAGGGTGAACCAGGGTAGCCTGGGAGGAACAAGAAAGCCCAGAAAGTAAAGGCTGTGACATGAGGTGTAGAGTAAAGCCCAGAAGGGGGTGTTCAGGGACAACACATGATAGTCACAGTTTGTGCGTTAATAGTAGAGAAACACACTCACGCTGGTTTGCCTGCTGATCTGGAAAATTGTAGTTCACGTCACAGCAGACTTCACTGGTTGCTGCCGATAACTATCCCCCAAACAGACCCCTAAATCCTGTCTATGTGTTGTGTTATATGTAGTATTTTTACAATCTAGCATTTTAAAAAGAGCTACATGGGTGGTTACGTTGGATGTTATTGGAGTAAGCTACATAAGCATAGACCTTATTGTCTAGTTACTTGCCCTAGTTAAGTATCAGAGGGGTAGCCGTGTTAGTCTGGATCTGCAAAAGCGACAAACAGACGTATTGGAGCATAAGCTTTTGTGGGTGAATACCCACTTCATCAAGTGCATGCATCTGATGAAGTGGATATTCACCCATGAAAGCTTATGCTCCAATATGTCTGTTAGGTGCCACGGGACTCTGTCGCTTTTGCCCTAGTTAGGGGCTCTTTTGTGTGGCATAAGCCAGGAGTAAAGTGATTTTTCAATAACATAAAGGCCGAGTGTGAGCATGGCACTTTGATATGCAAAATCTGGGGAGGGAATGACTGTATCCAATATTTCCTTTGAATAGAGGCATTGTTAAAAGAACAGTACATGAACACAATGCACATGTACCTTTTACTGTACCAAACACGGAACTTTAACTTTTCAATGCAGGAAACAATGACATATTTGGAAAGGAGACATGCACAATTAGCAAAAACTAATGTAGCAGAAAACTAGGCATGATGTGAAAATAATAGATCAGGAAACAATTTCTGTGACTTTGTTTTTATGCTCTTCTGCAGAACCAGTCCTGGGGTTATGAAATCAAGTGCACCCACATCTTGAATACTGCATGCAGATCTGACCATTCCATCTCCAACATATATATATACTGGAATTGGAAAAGGTTCAGAAAAGGGCAACAAAAATGATTAGGGGTATGGAACAACTTCCATATGAGGAGAGATTCAAAAGACTGGGACTTCTCCGCTTGGAAAAGAGATCGCTAAGGGGAGATATGATAGAGGTGTATAAAATCATGACTGGTTTGGAGAAACTCACTGAATATGGCTACATTGCAATTAAAAACGCATGGCTGACCTGTGTCAGCTGACTTGGGCTTTGGGGTTGTTTCATTGCAGTGTAGATGTCTGGGCCCGATGGGTGGGTCCCAGAGCTTGGGTTACAGCTCAAGTGGGCATGTTTACATCACAACTAAATAACCCCATAGCCCGAGTCCCAGGGGCTTGAGTCACTGGCATGGGCCAATCCCATGTGTCTAACTGCAGTTTAGACATAGCCGCTGATGTTATTTACAGTAACTGTCTGACATGCATCACAAAACCAAACAAGTATTTGAAGAATTCAGTGTTATGATCAGACTTAGTGTTAAGTCCACCAGATCAAATAATATTTGGCCCTAGCTATCACCGAGAACAAATCGTTTGTACAGTTAAAAAAAAAATCACAGATAAGTTTGAATATCTCTGTGCTTCTTGGTCCTGAAAGCAGAAATCTTGGCAGCACGATGGTAGCTAGGGAGTTGGGGAGAGTTGGGGGACCTGGAAGGCTAAAGTGGAGCTGGAGGGTGGGGGAGAGGCTGAAGCAGAACTGAGTGGGTGGATTGGAGCTGTTGAGGGTGAGGAAAGAGAATTGGAGTGTAGCGGTTCAGAGCTGGGAGGATGGATTGAGCTGGCGTCTGGGAGTGGAGTTGGAGGGAACCTAGGAGGATGAGTGGTGGGAGGGCTCGTGGAAGCCTGAAATGGAGGCAGGGGGTGGTCAAGAGAAGTGGGATCCAGGAGGGGAACTAAAAGAGCCAAGGGTTGATAGGCAGGGAATTTGGGTGTGGGAGCCGTTTTAGGGTTGTCTAATCCAGGGGTCTCCAAAATTTTTTGATCATGCAACCCTAGCAGAAATTTTTTTTTGAGCAGGCACCCCCCATGGGGGAAGCCCCACCCTAGCCTTGCCCTAGCTTCTCCCCCATCCACTTACTCCCACTTCCCACCCCCAAATGCCCTCCTCAGAGCACCCCCTTTGTCCCCTGACTGCTCCCTCCTGGGACCCCTGCCCCTGACTGCCCCCCAGGATCCCATCCTCTCTGTAAGCCTCCCTGCTCCTTGTCCCCTCATTGTCCCCGGACTGCCCCCCCTGGGGCTGGTCTGAGCCATGGTGCCCAACTCCCGGGGCCGGGTCTCAGCCACGGTGCCCGACCCCAGCCACGGCGTCTGGCTCCTCCAGCCAGGGCTGCAGCGGTGCTTGTGGAGGGGCCGCTGGGGCTGCCCGGCTCCTACCGTCTTATTGGAAACACGGGAGGTTTCCAATAAGGCAGAAGGAGCCGGCCAGCCCTGGCGGCTCCCCTGCAAGCACCACAGCAGCCCCTGTGGCAGGAGGAGCCAGGTGGCTCCTCTGCAAGTGCCGCAGCACCCGGCTCCTCTGGCTGGGGATGCCGCGACTCTTGCAGAGGACCCACTGGGGCCGCCCAGCTTCTCCTGCTGCTGCAGCGTCTGGCTCCTCTGTCTGGAGCCACGCACCCCCGTGGGTGGTGCTGTGCACCCCCAGGGGTGCGCGCACCCCAGTTTGAAGACCACTGGTCTAATCACACAAACCCAAACACTCCTGCCCCACCCCTTCTCCATCTCCCCTTCCTCCATCGCTTGCTCTCCCCCACCCTCACTCACTTTCACCAGGCTGGGGAATGGGGATGGGGTGCAGGATCTGGGCTGGGGCCAATGGGTTCAGAGTGCAGGAGTGGGCTCTGGTCTGGGGTAGGGGTTTGGGGTGCAGGTGGGGGTGCAGACTCTGGGAGGGAATTCGGAGGCTCCGGGCTGGGGAAGGGCTTGAGGAGTGGGGCAAGGTGCAGGTCAGCTGGGCTCTGGGTGGTGCTTATCTCCAGTGGCTGCCAGAAGCGGTCGGCATGTCTGGCTCCTAAGCTTAGGCCGGGGTGGCCAAGTAGCTCTGTGTGCTGCCCCTGGCTGCAGGCATCATCCCGGCAGCTCCCATTGGCCACAGTTCACATGAGGAACTAGAGGTGAGGCAGGCTGAATTGATTCATAGATTCCAAAGTCAAAAGGGACCACCTTCTAGTCTGATCTCCTGTATAGCACAGGCTATGGGGGAGCTAGGCAGAAGCTGAAGGTCACGAGGGTGTCAGGATTGGGGCTGTGTGGGAGCTGGAGGGAAGGGCATTTTGGAATCGGGAAAGGGGCCCTATTCTTGCACCAGGGCCATACTTTGAGGTAGTTCCAGAGAGATAAAAGGCGAGCCAGTTTTAGTGACGTTTCTAACAAAGCTGTGCTGACCCAGAGAGGTTGGATAAGCTTCAGATGAGCACCCAGCCTCATAGCTGTGTATGTGAACCAAACTGACCCCAACCTATGAAATGCTTCAGTTTCTGCTACATTTGAGGGGCTCAAACCGTCTGGAATGCTAGAAAAACCATGACAGCCCTCACTGGATACCAAATGACACTGTACTCTGACCTGACTTTAGGGCTTCAAATTCCCATGAGTCCCTTACAAATGCTGCAGGCCATATCCAGGGGCCCCTTATTTAGTTCTTATTTCAGCAAAACACTTACAGTTAGACATCTTCAGAGTCTGGCAAACCACTCTGTCCCCTTTGCAGCTCTTTGTTAGCATCACTTCCTCAAAGCTGTGAATGTCCCTCCTCTTTTGCCCATCACGTTTGGTGCACATGCATCACCCAACAAGTTATATAATGTTTTTAAATGCTTTTGGTTTCCCTAATAAACCACATTTGGCACTAAAGTTGTTCACTGGGTTATTATATAACAGGGTTGGGCCTTGGATGTGCGCAGACAATGAAGGTATAGTTTTATGAGGACTGGAAGTACTCATTTTGCAGAATGTTCTCCTTGTCTCATGACTGCTCCAAAACAGCCAGGTGGACAAAAGAAAAGAAACTCTACAAAACAATGAGGATTACATCAGTATGAAGATCAAACATCCAAAGAGAACACAGCAATATAAAACTGTGACTCATTCCAGTAAAATCCAAGATGCATGGGTTGACTTACTGAGCCAGTATGCTGTACAATTATGTAAGGTGCAGGGACTGGTAGGCAGTCCTTTGTCAATTGCTCCTAATCAGCTGTTGATTCTTTGCCTGATGATGATTAGTTAACCCCTTCCGGGCAGGCTCAGGAGGTGAGGGAGGGGTCAGATTTTTGTTTTTATAGAGCAAATATATATAGTTTATCTAATGAATGTCACTTCCTGCCCCATTTTCAGATTAGCTAGGAACAGACTGCAGGTTGGATGTGAAGTCAGTAGAGTTATTCTGATATTAAAAAGGTGTGAAAGCAGAATTGGACCCTTTCATTTTTACCCAATTCTGAATTGTTTTGCAGTGAGCAGTTGTGTCCAATTTCAATCAAATTCAGAGATTGTTCACTTAGTCTCTTCATTATTCCGAATGGCTTAATAAAGATGTGTGATTGGTCAACTCAGTCACATGGGATTTTTTCCCCAGCTCACTCACTGGATAACTGAAACATCTATGTGAACAGAAAATCATTCATGCAAATAAGCTGCAGCCTCATTTTCACTTAAGATCTTCTCCAGGATCTGAACACAAAGCTCTGGAGGTGAAAAGAAAGCTCTTTGAACTGAAAGGAAACAGCAGACTCATACAAAAGGGGACTTTATGCTAAAGGCAAGTTATACATTTTAGGGTCAAATGCACATCCTCACCATAGGCATTTGGAAGTGGGTGCTGACGTTTGCTTGTGTATGTTGGAAACTTTTATCCTTAAAGTGAGGTTATGGTGGGAAAAATGACTTTGTAAGAATGATACCTTCCGATGCAGCAGCTCTGCTTTCTTAGTACCCTGAATTAAATCTACTTCCTCTAGTGATGCAAGTTTTTTTTTATTACTTTTAATAAAGTACATTAGCACATCAGTGAGAATGTGAGCTGGAATCTGTTCCATTCTGGCTCATGATTCATCAACAAAACGATTAACAAAGTTCCAGTTCCAGGACCAAATTTGTCCTCAGCCACACCTCGGCAACTGCTATCACTGATGAGGGCATAATATGAGGTCAGCAGGGTGGCCTACAGAAGGTGACCAAGGGCAGGATTTTGGCCTTTAAGTTTCATTACTGGTGGTGATGTGTGAGCCTAAGCTTCCTTTCAGGCCCTAGGTTGACTTTGCAGGACTGTCAGTTAGAAAGGCCATCATTTTACCTGCAAACTGAGAAGTCTGATGTAGGAAATACTGAGAGGCAATAAACATAGAATGCCACAATGCCAATTCGAGAGCTGCTTTTCAGAACAATACCACACTGTTAGGTCTTGTAGTGCCAACATCTGACTAACCACAAGGACATGTCCGGCTGTTTCTTGCCTTGTTGTATAAGAATGCTGAGCTAAGATCAGTGCAGAGTGGTCAATGCACTGAACAGATGGTTTTCAGTGAGATACAAACATTGAGATTTGAATCCATATATACACCAAGACTCCCATTGAATTTGATGGGCTTTGAATCAGGACCCACAAGTTATGCCAAGAATAGACTGACTTCACCCAGCAATCTTCCAACAGCTAATCCAGACTGGTATGTAAAGCAGGCAGTGTAATTGCTTTTACTTGTGTTACAACAAAGAGGTTGTTTAACAATTTCAAATCCTGCTTTTGAGCCAGACTAGCAAGCAGTTAATTATGAGAGTTATTACTCATGACATTTCAAAATAATTAAAAAAATCAAATCCCAAATGTGACTAATCCTGAAATCCATGGAATGAGTGGACTATCCCAGGGTAAAAGTAAATCATGGGCGATTATCTCCTTCATGTGAGAGGCAAGTTCTAACACTTACCAAACAAATCCCTCTGACTCACTTCTGATCCTCCTAGCAAGGAAAGGGCTAGGTGGTGAAGTAGCTACAAGTTTATTTTTCTACAGAATATGAGAGTCTCAGAACTCTGCAAAGTGGCTGCCATGAGCTGTAGCTACAATACCCCACATGGGAAACTTATAACACAGAAAATAGCAAGTACTTTACAATGTGTGGTATGCTGCTGGAATACTTTTTCTCTGTTTACATTTTTTTTTTAATTCTCAAGAAAGATATTGGCTGGACAGCCTTGGAAGCAGATCCTCCCCTTATCCTAGGGATGACAAATATTTGCTCCTTACCTGACTCTTATATTTACACCTTCCATTTGCAGTTGTCTGTACTCCAAACACATATTAAAATGGACACTGAATATTTGTAGCTATTCTCACATGTCTGTTCCATTTATGCCAGACTCTGGGGCTTTCTTGGTACTTGTAGCCCAGTATGTAAGACTTTTCGTAACCTCCATTTCCAAAAGTGTGGTGCACCATGGGGTTGCCTCAGAGTTTGAATGAAGCTTCCATGGAATCCAGGACAGAGGACATCTCCTCTGCTCCCAATCCTGGTGCAGAAGAGCCCTCCACCATTAATCACTCCCACTGGTCTTCCCAGGTCCAGAATGATCCTTGTTCCTTTTCACTGCTAGGTCTCTCTCTACTTACCCTACCCCTTCAATTCATCTCCCTTGTCCCTTCTCATTGTTGGCTCCCCATTTCATCTATTCCAGCCCCAGATCTTCCTCCTGTTCCCTCTTTCTGGTGGCTTCTACCCACTGAGCTTCCAACTGAGTTTTCAGAACTTCCATCCCACCTGGTTTCCTTTCTGGAGTGGCAGTTAGTGTGTATTCCGATGGTAATTTTATAACATGGATGTTTTTATAGTAGGGATTGGACTGGGTCCAGCTTTAATTTAATATAGGCCATGGAACATCCACCCAATGATAACTCTATGTCACTACTAAAGTGTTATGAAATATTTTGACCAAAAGGTTTTTCAGAGAAAAAGGCAGATTTGGCGATACCTAAACCTTTCATGAATTTGGGTCAGTTCTGTTGAATTATTCATGTAAAAAAACACCCCCAAACTCCAAAAAAATTGAAACTTTGTGGACATTTTCAAAATGTCTTGATTTTTGAGTTCAAAATAATTTTTCATTAAGAAATTTCCCTCAATTTTATTTTAATACTTCCCCCCGCTAGATATGTTCAAAATAGGACAAAATATTTTGTTTAACCCACACATGAACTTTTTCAATTTTTTGATTGGCCTTTTTCTTTTTTTCAAATTTATTTTCTGGTCAACCTGAAATATTTGGTAATTAAAAAAAAAAGAAATTGAACTGAAATGTCAGTTGTTCGCATGGCTCTAGTTGCTACCATATTTGAATCGGTGAGGTGACTTAATGGTTCTGTATTCCATTACCATTTCCTTGAGCCACTGAGCCTTCCTGATAGGGTGATCTAACAATGTATGGGTATGCTATACAAATACCAGAGTGCTGCTTAATAGCTTCAAGAAAGTCATGTCTACATGTTTTATCTAGAAGTATTTAATTTTGCCTAGAGAACTGGGATAATTTCCCTCAAAGAGACATATTGCTACACGTTTAGCCGCTTGAGAAAACTTGGGACACACTTCTCCCATCTGAATGCTGTTATACTATGACATACTTGTCGGCATTATGGCTCTTTACTGGTGCTGAGTCCAATTTAATTTTGTAAGTGTTCTCATGGTGTCACCATTTACTGCTGGCTGTCAGGTGACAAATTGTTCCTTTTGTGGAATACACTGCTAATTCATGAAAAGTTTAATTATTAAATAGCATGTCAAATCATGCCTAATATTAGAACTACATGGGCATGCCTGAGGTACTCTACTTACAATATTTACTGCAAATGCAGCTGTCTTGGCACCATCTTGATTCTATTACTGTGAACAATTGGGTATAGTAAAAGTCTTTCTCCCTGACATATCACAAACTAGGAAGATTTAAGGAACAATAACATTGGTCTAAAATCATCCCTGGTGTAACGCCACTGACTTCATTGGAGTTACACGAGAGATGAATTCGTCTCAAATATGCAGTGCATTAGAATCTCTCGGTTAGTGCTAAGGTGTTACAACACAGCATATGTAACCAGAAATAACTTTCTATCTAGCCCTAAAGTTTGTCTCAGGCTTGTTTACCAGACAGCTCTACTCTTGTGTACGTGGGCATTGTAACTGGATCTATTACTTTGCCTAATGAATCCCACATAGCTGCACGAGGGTTAACTACAGATCATTTGTCTGAGGGAGTTCTGAATAACTTGTGGCTACTGAATTGCATTAATAGTAAATAAAGTTTCCATAGACTGTCCCTAGGAAGAAACGTGCTTTTCTTGCCAATGCCTGTTAGGGGTTGGAACGTTTGTGAAGAGGGACAAGTGCTTTTTCAGGTCCCTTCCCTATTTCCCCTCCAATCGGAACCCTTGGCTATCATCCTGGACCACTGCAGCTTATCAGTCTATTCTGACAGCAACTGGAAATCACAGTGCAATCTCTTCTGGCACAGGCTACGTTTACAAAAAATGCATTTGAATGGCTTGACAGCTACCCAAGAATTTAGATATCTCTAATCAAATCAGCAGCTGTGCTTCTGAAATTGCATATACATCCCAATATTCCACTGATTCCAATGGACTGGTATAATTACAAGGAGTCATTGGATAGCATTCAGAATGATAGGAATGATGGTTCAGTGCTTAGGACACTTGTTTGGGACTTGGAAGACCTGGATTTAATTCCCTGACTCAAGCAAAGACTTCCTCTGTGATATTTGGAAGTCACTTAAGGTATGTCTGCACTTGGAGCTGGCAGTGTGATTTCTAGCTTGAGGAAGCATTCTTGTACTAGCTAGAAACGGACGTGTATCTATGGTAGCATGGGCTAGCTGCCCACATATGTACCTGTGCAATCCAGAGGGGTTAGTATTCAGGGCAACTCGTCCCTCCTGCTACCATGGCCACAATACTGTTTTTAGCAAGCTTGTACAAGTATGTCTCCCTGAGCTGGAGATCGCAGCTCCAAGTACAGACATACCGTATTTTTCGCCATATAGGACGCTCCGGCGTATAAGACGCCCCCGAGTTTTTAGGTAAAAAAGCCGGGAAACCCCCCCCCCCCAAAAAAAACCCACCACACACAAAAAGCGCGCCGCTCTCCCGTCCCCGCCGCGCGGGCGGGCTGCTGGGGGAGCGCCGCTCTCCTGTCCCCGCCGCGCGGGCGGGCTGCTGGGGGAGCGCCGTCCCCGCCGCGCGGGCGGGCGCTCCCAGGGGCCCCGGGGCCCGAGCTGCTCCCGTTCCCCGCCGGCCCCGAACACATGCGGGTGGGCTGGGGGGGGAAGCGCCGCCCCGCCCCGCCCGCCGGGCCACCTGCAGCCGCCCCAGCTCCAGCTGCCCGGTGAGTTCACATATTCGGCGTATAAGACGCCCCCCCTAATTTTGCGAATATTTTTGGGGGTTAAAAAGGCGTCTTATATGCCGAAAAATACGGTACCTGTATTATTTCTGTGACATCTGTCAAATGGGGATAACGACATTTCCTTACCTTACAAGGCTAAATATGTTAAGAGATTGTGAACTGCTCAGGTACTGGGGCAATATTAGTACTTCAAAACAAATAGAATGGGAAGATTTTAGGCTGAATGTCAGGACTGTAGGTTCCTCAGGACATTGGTCTTATGGAAAAGAAAAAGCATTGAACAAATCAAAATCCTGACCTTTCTATAGTCAGTCGCATGGGGGTGGGGAGCAGGGATTTGGAGTCAGGGGAGAAGCAAGAAGTGAAATAGGGCTAGCAGTGTGAAGGATTCCTGCTGATGTGGGGCAAGCTAGCTCAGAGGATAGTTTGAGGAGAACTGCTGTGTAGTGCTTCTTTAACAGTAGATTCTGTCAGGCCCTCACATGGGTAGTTGGGTGGGGAAGCATTCTTTCCATCTGCATTCACCTTGCACATAGACAGGCCATTCAGCTGACTCGAAGCTGTACCATCCTGTTTTTCTATGGTTTGTCCCTGTCTGGTACTGATACAAAACTAGACATGGTTTTGTCTGGTCACATCATGGGTGCACAGAGGATGCTATTTAGTTGAGCACACTATTCTGGCTCCACCAGCATGACCTCGCTTGCACTGTATGTGTGAGGTGACGCTGGCGAGGACTGTGCAGTATGCTCTGCAAAAGGGCGTCCTTTATGTGGCATGACCTTGCAAGCACCATGTTTGTGCTGGTGGGGGTGGGGGTGGGCCCATGCCGTTCTGGAAGGCCTGTATAGTCAGTGGCCACCAGACTCTCACCAGGATCAACTCCATAGCAATCTGTCCCTCACAATATCCCTGGGAGTGCCAGGCACCATAGGCCTTCTGCATCTGCCTCTGTATCATAGTGTATGCCTCCGTACCACATACCATGAAGGTGCACTGGAGAAAGCAGGCTGCACCAACCAAAGGACTGGCACAAAGTGCACATTCCCTCTGAGTGACGGGGGGATGAAGAAGCAATGGGGTAATGTGGTTCCACACAGCCCTGAACACACATTTCTGCCTATTTGGCTTGATCTGACCTGAAGCAGGGTGGGCTATATCCCAATACTTACTCATGATGACAGTGTGGCCAAAAATGCCCAGTAATTCTGAGTAGCTCCATTTTGGGGTGGGGGCTAACTTGACACCTAGGGCCTGATGCTCCTGTACAACATAATGCAGGTCTTTACATACCCCCACTACATTTGAAAGTGCTATTAGATATTTAATTACATTGAAAATACACATGGGGGATTAAGTAGATGACCACAACACTCAGGGCCGGCGACAGGGGGGTACTACGGGTACAGCTGTACCAGGCCCCGGACTTAAGGGACCCCCCTTAAGTCCAGGGCCCAGTACACAGCTGTACCCGTAGTCGTCCCCACTTGTCGGCGGGCCTGGTGCGGGCTCTCGTGCTCCTGCGGCTGGTCACAGCAGCAGTGTCTCCATCGCCAGCCGCAGGGTCTCGCACGGGTTCCGGGGGGGAAGGGCGGGGGGGGGGGGGGGGAGGGAGAGCAGCAAGGGCGGCTCGCGCCGCTCCCGGGCTCTCGCGCTCTCGGGCCGCGGCTCCCAGGCAGGAGCCATTGTCAGCTGGGGGGGGGGGGGGGAGGGAAGCGCCCGCTGGTATTTCTGGTAGCCGGCGGGGAGGAGGCCAGGCTGGGCGGGCGGGGAGGGGGGCAGGAGACTAGGCTGGATGGGGTGGGCGAGGCGTGGGTGCGGGAGGGAAGGAGGTTAGATGGGGGGAGGCTGGGCAGGGATAAAGGAAGATCACCCCCAACAGCGGAGTGGGCCAGGCAGGGATGGGTGGGGAGGGGAGGAGGTTAGGCTGGGGGAGGAGATTAGGTTGGGTGGGCCGGGTCAGGCAGGGGGGGAAGGAGAATAGGCTGGGGGGGGGCTGGGGGCCCCCCAACGATCAGAGTAGGGGGCCCCAAAATTTCTGTCGCCGGCCCTGACAACACTTCCATCTAAACCATATTCTTCTGTTGTTTCAGTGCTAACAGTTTGGGGCACAGTAGTCAATTTGCTTTGAAGTTCCTTTGCACAGAGCATGCCAGTTCCCCATTTATATTTGCTGGTCTACCGTGCAACATGCATGAGAAAATATATTTAAAATTTGTAGCCATAAGCTGATTTGATTTTTCTAAATCACTATTTTTGGACCAAGATTTTTAGTCCAGATCTCCCAAATAAAGGTCAGCTGTTTTCCCCAGCCAGGTTTGTTATATAAAGTTCACAGTTTGGAAATCTGAGACACTCGCAACAACCCACGTTCACTCAGCAACACACTCTTTGTAGTTGTTAACCTTCAAGGCCTGACATCTCTGTGTTAGCAGCTCCTGATAATTGATCACTGTCCTAATTTCTAGCCAACAATGTTGTGTTTAGCATGTGTCCCATCAATACTCTCTCATGTTCAGCCAACAGATATTTACCATACCAGTGAGAAATACTGTGGGGTATGGAAATGTTGTTTTGATGTTGTGCAAAGCCCTGGCTAGAATGCCTAACATGAAAAGAAAGGGAAAAAAACCCAAACAGGGTCAGGTGAAGTACACATTGTATTCCTGACCACAGAGCACTTTGAATTAATACAATAGTGCTTAGTATGAAAGATCAAGAACTACTAGCTTTTCCCAATTCATCTATCCTGGCTGGATTTCTTTATGCCTGTAGTGCTGATTACACGCACAGTCCCGTAGTGTCTTTTAACAATAAGTGTTGGGGTTTGTGTAAATACTGGGCTGGATTCCTCAGGGCTGTCTCTAATTCAAAGTCCTCATCAGGAGTATGGGAAGAGATCTTGATGATATAGTCAGCTTTTTCAGAGACTTGCTTCAATGTGAACCTTTGACATGGCTCTTGTTTATAGTCAAATTCTTATTAACCTTCATTCAACCTAAGAGCCCTAGGTTGTCACAGACTGATGAGGTGTGCTAAAATCTCTGCTTTCCACATTCTCTCTCCCTTTAGGAATTCACAGGTGCAATGCTCTGGGATGTCAAAAGAGGATTTGCAATGTCAAGTGTTTGGGAGTTACACTAGATAATCAGCCAGGATATTTTCAGTGTATCAATCTTATCAGATAGATGTATAGAGTATAATCATGTGTGGGGTGGAGGATGTGGATGCTAATTGAGGGCTCAGTCTGTAACTTAAGCTTTATGGTCTTTTAGTGAGTCTTCCCAAACCCGTGTTTTTGTTTAAAAGGAACACTATGTTTCAGTGGATAGAACACCAAACTAGGAACTGGCACGTCTGGATCCTATTCCACTGACTGCCTGTGTGACCTTAGGACTGTCTTAACCTCTTTGTGCCTTAGTTTTCCCCATCTCTCAATAGAGAACATGATACTTACCCATCTTTGTAAAGAGCGTTGAAATCTACAAAGGAAAAGTTTTGTATACGTGCTGCATATTTATTATGATTATGAAGTTGATATAAAAATGGACCTGAGTTTCATATTTGGATCCTGACTCAAAGTTCCAGAAGTTTTGATTGTGTTTGTATCTAACCCTAATCCATTTTACAAAAGGGGAAAGTGAGGCACCAGGAGGGAAGTGACTTTGCCAAGCTTACCCAGTAGGTTAAGGGTAGAGGTAGAATTTTAACCCAGGTTCCTGAGTGCTAGTCCCATGTGCAGTCCACTAGGCTATGCTATGTCCCATGAATGAGCCTCTTTCTTTTAACAGTGAGTAAATGGACCAAATTATACACTAATTTGCATCCTAGGCTGCATTCATAGAGAGCAAGTTAAGGTAGAATTTAGCCTTTATTTAATTAAATTATAGGCTTTCAATATGATAATATATAAAACACCTTTAACACTAATTAACAGTGGAATCGGGAATAGCTCCACTGAAGTCAATAGAATTACACAATGGTGTAAAACCTGTGAAAATTGGATACAATCAGGCCCTTTGGCTCCAATAGAGTTGCAGAAACTCTATTTTCCCATCTGATTTTTCATTTTAAGAAGATATCTGGTTCAACAGTGCTTCAGTTTATCCACTTGATTTCACCAATCCTTCTGTCGTCTTCTGTGCTCACCTTCTTCCAATTCCAGCTAACACCTTCACACAACTCTCCATCCTGCATCTGGTTCCAAAAGACACTCAGGAAAGACCAGCCAGTTGTTGTGGTTGTGGACTAAATAAGAAATGGGCAAACATTCTCCTCCCCAAGCCATGCTGGACATTTCCTATGCCATAATTATGTCCCATGATATGCAATGATGGTAGCCAAACACTAGGTGCCAGGAGGAATTCTCCGGTGGTTGCATTGAAGCCTGTATGAAGCAGCAGCAACAGCATTGGTTACAACAATTCCAAAGGGTTCGGCTAGGAGCTGCATGTCTTAAATCTATATATATAAAGGTCAAATGGTGTATGCGTGTATGTATGCGTGCGTGTATGTATGCGTGTATGTACATGCACTTACTCCTTCCACACCATTTGAGCTAGAGACTTGAAATTTGGTACAGTTATAGGTCTTAGGGTCCTAATCAGGGTAAGAGTCGAAAATTTTTCAAATCTCACCTCTGACACCCCCCAGGGGTGAAATTATTTAAAGGCCAATCACATCAGCTGGGCAGCTGCTGTTCTCTGTGACATAGTTATGATGTCATAATACCCCCTCCAACGGACCCTGCACTCGCTCAGCTCTCTGCCCCCTCCCCCCTCCAACGGATCCCGCACTCGCTCAGCTCTCTGCCCCCTCCCCATCTCCGACGGACCCGAGTTGGGTTTGGTCGGAGGGTAAGTGAGGTAGGGGTGTCGGGTTTGGTCGGGGGGTGAGGTGGGGGTGTCGGGTTTGGTCCGGGGGTGAGGTGGGGGTGTCGGGTTAGGTAGGGCGGGTAAGTGAGCCGGGGGTGTTGGGTTTGGTCTGGGGGGGTGGGAAGGTGTCGGGGTGGGTAAGGGGTGAGGTGTGGGGGTTGGTCAGGGGGTGTTGGGTTTGCTTGGCGGGGTGAGAAGGGGGGTCGGGTTGGTCGAGAGGTAAGTGAGGTGTGGGTGTCGGGTTTGTTTGTGGTGGTAGGTAGGGGTGTCGGGTTTGGTTGGGGGGGAAAGTGAGGTGGGTGTGTCAGGTTTGGTCTACGGGGGCTGAGGTGTGGGTGTTGGTCAGGGGGTGTTGGTAGGGGGTGACGTGGGGGTGTTGGGTTTGGGTGGGGGGGTGAAAATGTGAGTCGGGGTTGGTCGAGGGGTAAGTGAGGTGGGGGTGTCGGGTTTGGTCGGGGGGGTGAGGTGGGGGTGTCAGGTTTGCTCTCTGCCCTCTCCCCCCTCCAACGGGCCCCGCACTCGCTCAGCTCTCTGCCCCCTCCCCACCTCCGACGGACCCGAGCAAGGCCGGGTATTTTCGCTAGTACATAATAATGAAAAGTGAGAATCATTGTCTGAGGTCACTGTGGTTTCAATAGGAGCTCTACATTAAAAAGCAATCCAAGATAAGACACTGGGAGATAATTTAGTACAGTATGGTGGCCTTGGACAAAGCCAGGAGGTTATTAATGGCTCCCTCTGAGACTGTGGCATTGATGTGACCTTTGGGAAAGCAAAGTATCAGAATCAGGTTAGGCTGTGTTTTCTGTGCAAACATTATATATTTTCCCATCTGATTTTTCAAAGTCTGGCTTTACCACACTTCTCCTTTCCTGTCCTATTATTCTATTTTAATGGAGTTGGATTATGATGGCACTTTTAGCTCCAGAATATTTAAAGTATTATGAAAAATCAGCTGATCTCAGGAGATGCCATTTGCTGCAGAAGTCTAACATGGATGACCCATGAAATGTTACAAAGAGTCCTGTGGCACCTTAAAGACTAACTAAAGTATTGAAGCATTAGCTTTTGTGGGCTAATACCCACTTCATCGGATGCAAGCAGTGGAATGCAAGCATCCGACTAAGTGGGTATTAGCCCATGAAAGCTTATGCAGTGAAACCTCGATTTAACGGACCTCCATTTAACGGACTTCGGATGCAACGGACAAAATTTTTCAGAAAGTCTGATGCATCCGAAATCCGTTTGTGGAGGGCTGGCTGTGGGCTCCCTGCGGCCGGTGGGGTTGCAGCTGCGGGCGGGCTGCCGCCCGGCTCCCGGCAGCAGGCGGTCGTGCTGGCTGGTGGGTCCCGGGAGCCAGGACCCGTGTGGGCTGACTGCCCGCTCCCTGCGGCCGCTGGGGTTGCAGCTGCAGGCGGGCTGCTGCCCGGCTCCCAGCAGCAGGCGGTCGTGCTGGCTGCCGGCTGCCTCCCGGGTCCAGGCAGCGGGCGGGCTGCCGGCTCCCCACTGCCGCCTGGGTCCAGGCAGCGGGCGGGCTGGCTGCCGACTCCCCGCTGCCTCCCGGATCTCCCCCACTCCCAGCTCTCCGGTCTCCCCCCTCTCTGTACTCCCCCAGTCCCCCTTGTTCCGAGCCCCCCCTTCTCACCCCCCAGCCCCTCCCTTGTTCCGAGCCCCCCCCCCCCTTCCAGGCAGCGGGCAGGCTGGCTGCCAGCTCCCCGCTGCCTCCCGGGTTCAGGCAGTGGGCGGGCTGCCTGCCGACTCCCCACTGCCAGCCCGCCCGGGTCCTGGCTGCTGGGACCCGGGCGGGAGCCGTCAGCCAGCCCGCCCGGGACCCGGGCGGGCTGGCTGGCTGACGCTCCCACCCGGGTCCCAGCAGCCGGGACCCGGGCGGGCGGGTTGACGGCTCCCGCCCGGGTCCCAGCAGCGGGGACCTGGGCGGGCGGGCGGGCTGCTGGTTGCCACCCTGGTCCCAGCAGCCGGGACCCGGGTGGGCGGGTTGACGGCTCCCGCCCGGGTCCCAGCAGCCGGGACCCGGCCGGGCTGACTCACGGCTCCCGGCTGCCGTGATAAGTAAAATCTCGATATAACGGACTAATTCAGGCGAGGGGGTGTCCGTTAAAGTCGTGTTATTTAATAATTTTAAAAAATTATTAAATAACGGACTTTCGGCTTTAACGGACACCCCCTCGCCCGAATTAGTCCGTTATATCAAGGTTTTACTGTGCTTCAATACTTTAGTTAGTCTTTAAGGTGCCACAGGACTCTTTGTTACCTCTGCTATTCCAGACTAACACGGCTACCTCTCTGATTCTTGACACCATGAAATGTTGATGCTGTCAGGTCCACTCTGTCTCTGGTTTGGCCTCACACCGAAAATCTGAAATGTAGCCTCAACCTAATTCACCCCCAGACACCACCAGGCTGAGATGGAGTTGGGATGTGGAACTTGATTTTAAACATAGTTATGTTTCCCCAATCCTGGGGCTGTCCTACTGCCATGCTAGTCTCTTTCACAAATCAGAGCAGCGCTGTTGCTGATCTAATTTGCATAGGATGCTATTAGCCCAGACGAGGTTTTTACAGCAGCAAGCGTATAGGGTACAAAGGTCATGCTCTGTTTACCCTGCCCATGTCTCCTGTGCTGTGCTAACCAGGGAAACTTCCCTGACCAGCCGTACTGGTTTTAGGACATCTACATCATGGAAGTGGAGCAAAGCTGCTCCATTGCAGTGAAGGATCAGGGTTGCTCACTCAATATGTGTAGCTTCTTCCTAATTTACCTCCTTGCTCACAGTTTGGAGCTGGGCAAGACTGGGATTGATCCGGCTGTCACATTTGCAGTACTTGTCACCTATTCAGGACTTAGCCAGCCAGCCAGCCATGCTGGCAGGAGCACTCTGAGAGGATGGTGGTATTGCTGCCATCCTACTTTCAAATTGCAAGGCTGCCAATTTAGATTTTGTAATAGAAAAGTCAAAGATTGCCCCGAGTATTGCTAGGCACAGTAGAAACCAGCAGCTGGTTGGAGATCGCATGTAGACATCATTTTTCTTTTAACATTATTATGACCATTGTGCTAGTGTTTTCATTCCATGCTGACATTAGTCTCGAATGATATTGAAACAGTAGTCTCTAGAAGCTTATTGTAGCATAACAGGACACCATCCATTTATGCACCTCAGCTCCTTCCTGAGCATACTGCTTTGTTTCAGTTGAACAGCCCATCTCTGTTGCACTAAACAGCTATTCCCCTTGCGGATTTATTGACTTTGTAAATGTTTTCCTTATTGCTTTATGGTCTGAAATGTAAGTAGTTGTGGTACCAGTGCCCGAGAGAGCAGAGCGAGGTATTTGTTTCTTCCAGCCAAGTTGACTGATTGGCAATCAATCTCCCGCTACAGTTGTACCTATGTCCTGTAGCACTTCTACAGCAACAAGACCGGGACACCGCTGGCGTAAAACTAATTTGTCATAAGCCGTTGAGACACAAAGTTTCTCAGGCTTTTTCAGAGAACTCCGGGCCCTGCCCTGGCACTCTTCCTTTTGGAGAGGGAGGACGTTTTGGATACCAGACCATGTCTCCAGTAAATTGTGGCTCAGTTTCTCACTGTATATCTTGTACTTATTTCAATAAAAGCGATTGAACCCATAGCCACCTATAAATAATTACCAGGTGTCAGGAAGCAGATGGCCCTGATACACGCCGCATCTGGCTCTGCATTTGTTTATTTTGCATCTGACTCTGAACCTGGATTTTTAAAACCTTGGACTCTGAAACTTTGAACAGATGTTCATCAAAAGGTCTCTTGCTTAAATGCTTCCCGAAGGTATTTTATGGGGAATGAAGAGAGAGGGTCAGATACATCCTTGCCGCTGAAGGAAGGTGCAATTTCCACCCCCTGAACCTGATGGGCAGCTTACCAAGGCATTTAGAATCATAGAATCTCAGGGTTGGAAGGGACCTCAGGAGGTCATCTAGTCCAACCCCCTGCTCAAAGCAGGACCAATCCCCAACTAAATCATCCCATCCAGGGCCTTGTCAAGCCTGACCTTAAAAAACTCTAAGGAAGGAGATTCCACCACCTCCCTAGGTAACCCATTCCAATGCGTCACCACCCTCCTAGTGAATTTTTTTCCTTAATATCTAACCTAAACCTCCCACTCTGCAATTTGAGACCACTTCTCCTTTCTCTGTCATCTGGTCCCACTGAGAACGGTCTAGATCCATCTTCTTTGGAACTCCCTTTCAGGTAGTTGAAAGCAGCTATCAAATCTCCCATCAGTCTTCTCTTCTGCAGACCACTTCCACTTGTAACACTTCCACCCTCTTCTAAAGAGATCAGCTTCAAATTCCAACCACAATTCCATAGGAGCTCCACTAGTGGAGGCTGCCTGGGTAAGGCACTGAATCGGAGTCAAATCCCAGTCAGTACATGTCTCCACACTCTTCTGGGCTGTTCCTATGCACTTTCAGGGCTTCTCCAGCTGACACCAAGTCCAGCAGTTGAATGGAGCTTGTGTGTGGTTTGCAGCAGCATGGGACTCGGGTGATCTTTCTGCTGTTGGGCCCCTGGAGCCTCTCTTCGGCCAGCAATGGCCCAGGCAGTTTCCAGTGCCATCCTCCAAAGGCAGTTCCAATTTCACTCCCATATTCTGACAGTTCACAAAAGATACATCGTAAACATTTTATCATTTGCTTTTTTGACATAATTTTGTTATTATGCACCTTGCCAATGTACTGTACATTTCTGATTGCACAGAGGTACAGAATGATCGAAATACCTATATGTATGTGTAGATCTGGGTATGAGCAAGAGATAATATGTAACAAGGTGAAAGTTCTTCCAATACTTGCTAGTGCACTACACTATTTAAGTAATTATACCATCTTTTTTCTAATTGCTCACTTGTCATATTTATTTTTAATTTTAAATACATAATTGTGAAAAATGTTGTAATATTGCTTCCTGGCTGAATTCCAGTTTGGATTATTACATTTTGCCTATCTAAAATACCCCCTGAAGTTTCAACTGGCTATAAGAGTCTTCACTTCCTGATTTACATAGTTGGATAATGGTGCTTTGTTCTATTTAACAACTAATACATTATACTCAAAGGGTGGCGGTGTTTCAGAGATGAATGAAAAGATACATGTGTATATTTATATATTAGCTTCTTAAGTATATTTGAGGATCCTTCAGGATGAAAGGTCTATAAGAAAATATATTATATTACAGATCTCTCATAAAGGAACACTTGTAAAGGAATAGACCTATATTTTTTGCAACTGTATTTTATCTGGTACTAATACATATACATTCAAACACATTTATATTCGTGCACATAAATATTGCATGAATATTTGTTTTACATTTTTCAGATTAATCTATTTTTATTTTTTACCAAAAGTGCCCATTTGCATCATGTTTAGACCCCATTACTATCCCTTGCACCATTTTCAAAAGAAGTGATTTTTAAAATAAAAATGCCTAATTTATTGCAGCATACCTCCAGTGTAATGCCAGAGTAGCTCAATTAATGTTTAACAGATCACAGCTTTCACAGACCATAAGAACAAAGGAGCCCTGGGTTCAAGTAAGCTATCTTCTAATTTAGTTAAACTATACACTTTAAATAGGATACTTGGATCCTGAAGCCCTTTTTGATTTACCTATCTTTAAAATGACTAACATACAAGAAATGCTATGGTGAATATTATTGCATACGTTATTACCAAGGTCAGATCATAGTGTTCTCTAAAGTAATAAAAATAATGCAGTCAACCTAATGTTGTCACCCTATAAATCTATCTCTCACCAGCACAAAGTAATTAAAATTAAGTTTCTATCTTCTCCGTTTATCTTTTCATTTTCACATATAAAGACCAGGCTCTCATCTCACGCTGGGTATAAATCAGGAATAACTTCACGAAGTCAGTGGAGATACACAGTGTTGTAAGGGATCTTTTCCCTCGCAAATGGTTCGCTGGGTGTTGCGCTCTGCCCAGTGGTTAGTGAGATGGCCCAGTTCAAATGGTCTCAATCTAGTGTTCCAGGCAGGGTTTTGAGGAGGGAGAAGGGATGGCTATTTTTAAGGAATCAGTGGGAAGCAGAAGCTGTTTCTCCAGACAGGTCGGTTCACTTGTGTGCATGAACCCTGGCACACTGTCCGCCAGTTATTTTGTAACTAACCCAGTTAGTTCATTGCCAGCCTCCAGAACCCCTATCTCTTCCATATTTCTTGGCTGGAGGATAGAAACTTAGACAATGTTTGACCTGGAGGAACAAGAAGGCAAAAATACAAACTATTAAAGTCCTTTTTTTAAAAAAAAAAATATCCATGGGTTAACATGAATCTTTATTTTGGCATTAAACTAAGACAGTTAAAAGCCATATGACGTCTGAGCCCGGACCTCTATTACAGTTGGCACAGTGTCAACGTAGGAAGGTTTCCAGTGTCGAGGTAGGAAGGTTTACTGGTGAATGCTAACTAGATCCCATGGGATTGAAATGTGCTACTGCAGTGATGCAGTGATGCACAAGGCAAGTGGAAAAGGAAACAGGCCATACTTCAAAGGGCACCTGTAGAGCAGTGATCATTTCTTTTCTTTTAAGAAAATGAACTGACGGCAGTTTTCTAAGTTGCTCGTGATGCTGCAGAAAGAATCTGGTTGAAAGACATGTCAGTCTAAAGCTATAATCTTATCCCCTCCTTAGGCATTGTGCCCTAAATTGGCCAGTTTACATCACATAACAAATTTAGAATGACCACATGCCCTAATCAGTTACCAAACCTATTAGGCCGCAGAGGAGAATCAAGTTATGGGGACAGTTTCCTTGGAAGAGGTCATTTCCTATCTCTGCCTCATTAGTTTGAGCTATTTATAATTACTGAATCAGTCAGGCACTAAAGAAGGTAAAGCCTTCTTGGAGGGATATATTTTTGAGGAGGTTGCCTCCAGATTAGACAGAGGCTTACGTAACTTGGCAAACATCACATACAGCACTACAGAATCACCTCATGTGTGTGGTGATCCCTAAAGGAATGATGTAACATGTCAGGCCAGGCCAGCCCCGCCTCCTGAGATTCAAGGACCCTCTCCAATTTCGTAGGGTGAGGGAACCACAGTTAAGGTACAGATAGATATTCACAGTGCTTTTGGTTGTGTGAAACAGCTGACAAGGTTTTTATACACACATACCCACACTCATACACCAGAGTGGGCTGACAAAGGTTATCCATGAGCACTGAAGCAGACTGGATAACTTCTCTGTTATCCTGTGTCTCCTTTTTTGCTGGTGTCTGAATGTAAGGACATATGGTATTGGTCCTAGCGCTTATACTCAGTTTGTTCAGCTTTGAAACCTCTGAGTGACCAAGGACCAGAGTGTCCTCTCTTTGGCACCAGTGTAAAAACTGAAATATCTCCAGTGAATTCAAAGAGAGCAGTATTTGGCCCCACTGCAATAGACTGCACTGAAACAATTCAATTCCAGACTTAGAAAATATTGGCCTTGTGGCTGGTGGGTAGGATGGCCAAATATGTCCTCTCAGCATCTGTTGTTATGGCAATTGACAAAAAAAAAAGGGTGTGTATGAGGGTACACATGTGTAAATGTGACCCTCCTTATGTCAATCCAGGGCTTAGTTATGGAAGGTCATTTCCTCTTAGTCTTTCCCTGCTACTAGGCAGGTGTAACTTAAGAAAAGTTCATTTGCCATTGGCTGTCCCTTCTTCCAACAAAGCAGGAGATGCAGATTGAATCTTTGGCATCATATAGTTGCCTGTTCCCTTGTTGATAGTTTGTTGGAGCTAAATGGAGAAGATATTGGACTTTATTGAGATTTATTTCTAAGTATGGTATTTTCCCCCTTTGTTTCATTGGGCTGTTGTAATTCCTCTTGAAACAAAAACTGTGTGTGCTGATAGAAGATGATGGGATTCAAGGACCCTCTCCAATTTCATAGAGTGAGGGAACCACAGTTAAGGTACAGATAGATATTCACAGTGCTTTTGGTTGTGTGAAACAGCTGACAAGGTTTTTACACACACACACACACACACACAAAGGAAGGGATGAGGAACGCACCTGCACAGGATAGGAGTCTCTCTCCTCACACTAGTGACTGTAGCACTGATAATGAGCAGTGTTTCAGGCTACCTGTTGGACTGTGGCACTGTGCAGTTAGCTCTGTACCAGTACACGGTAGCTGTCATTTGCAGCTGAAGGTTTATGAAGTAAAATTCTCTGTGCAAGAGACACTGTGTGAAATGGACGCAAGGAAAACTGAGTTAATTTACAGTGCAGCGTTTCCTGCAGAAAGAATCTAGAGAACTTTCCCAGAATGAAAAGTATGAAGAGAGCTCATCAAAGGCTCAGTTCTTTTAAATGTTAATGGTGGTGGTAAACATGATTCACCACACATGTGTTGATGGGTGTGGTATAAATGCCTAACTAGACAGTCAGAGAGAAAATGTTCCCTATGCCATCTATCCTTTCATCATCCTTTACTTTTAAACTGTGGAAATATTTAAAAATCTAACTCTCTTTACCCTCAAAAATGAGCAATGCAGCACTCCAGTGCTCTTTGGGATGTCTGTGTTGGAGACACAAGACTGATTCCAAATCACAACCACAGGCAGCGCTAGTGCTACAAGAAGATAGAAAAAATGACTCTGAAGCTGGCTACATCTGAATGCCTAGTCCCAGGTACAGATTTCCTGGATGATGGTGAGCCCTGTGATGTAAGCTTCTGACCCTGAGTAGCTTAGCTAAAATAATCAAATTGTATTTATAGCCTGCTTAGATTAGGAGTAGCTGTAAAACTGAACGCTAATCAGGTCGGGTATGGTATCTAGTCATCCACTATGATGCCAAATGATTATAATGTGAGCCTTCAAATCCAGACCCTGCTTTCCTAGTTGTGCTTGATGAAAATTAATAGATGATTAATTGTATGGGGATGGAGGATGAATTGTAATTACTTTCATCTAGCTGGAGAGCACAGAATAAATTATATCTTTTCCCTACTCTGGAAAAGCACGTCTCTGATTCCACTGATACAATTAAATCCCTAGGAGTAATGTTACCATACAGAAGGAACTCCTGATAAATGTATAGTTCTAATAGCATCTTCATTTGGAGAGTTATTATTGGGACATGAGGAGCAGCATATTAGGAAGACAGCATATGTGTTGGATAAAGCAGGGGACTAAGAGTCTCCTCTTCTAGGCCATGTTCCTGGCTTTGTTATGTCACCCTGTGCAAATCACCTAAACTTGTCATGCCTCGGTTTCCCCACTTTTTAAAATGGAGCTAATAATCGGCTTTACTTCACAGGAGTGCTGTGAGGTTTAATTAATTCATGATTGTAATGTTTTTGATGTGCTCACATGAAGCAATAGCTCTTTGAGGCACACCCTGTGTGAGTCAGAGTTTGATTTGGGTGCATTATGTTGCTCCTCACAACACCAATGGGAGCTACAAGTGTGCATCAGTCTGGGTGAAAGGGAAATCTGACCTTTTTATCTTATGGACAGAGGAGTGTCTAGTGACAGTGCTTCCACATAGGTGATGAAGCATTTGAATATCCTCATTTGGTAAAGTGTTTTCTTTTGTCAGAGGCACAAATGAGGCCTGAAGCCAGTAAATTTGGTGCCTGTTTACTGGGCAGCAACCCTGGGCAGCAACCCTGGTCCAGTGGGCAATAAAAAGTTCAAGTTTATTTCTCAGACAAGCAGGAAGAAAGTATGTCAGCATTTCCGACAGACAAAGCAAGAGGACCTGGAACTAACCCGGTAAAGGAACTACCCTGAGGATCACATGTAAGTAGGAAGAAGTGTTTCACATTGCTAAAGCCTGAAATTCTTCATCGGCAAGAGCGGAGATGAAACACCATTACAGAGTCCCATTTTTTAAGTCATACTTTGTAAATGGTCTTATTATTACCACCACATCTTTGTGAGATTTCAAACATTATTGCTTTGCCCAGCTATTGTGAAACAATCACAGCATTTACAGTTTGTTGGCATTCTCTCCCTACAGAATAATGCTGATCTCTGTTGCCACTTTAATGGCCAAATGCTGGAAAGACAACCGCACATTCCCTGTCTGTGTTCACTTGTGTGAGAAAACCAACAGGTGGGCTCCTCACTAATTCAAACTAGTCACACGGGAAGGAGAAGAGAGGGCACATTCTCAATAGTTCTGTGAATCAGAATTAGGATAGGGACTCTGAGGTGTTATAAACATTTCACAAATCTCACCTCTTAGTCTTCATTCTGAAATGTAACGGTTTACTCTTACTTACACTGGGGTAAATTCTGAGTAGCTTCATAGTGGTCAACACAGTCACTCTGTATTGGCTCCAGTGTTATTCAGAGCATAACACTGGGATCCTTTTCTCTAGTTTTCTAATTGGAGAGGTTGGAGACTATTGGGAAACTGCCCAGGTCTAAATATAGACTAACCCCGCTGATTACTTTGCAGCTTCTCTGAATTTACCTCAGCGGAAATCAGAGCAAATGTTGGCCCACAACATTGAGTTCATTCTGAAGTAGGGAACTTGCTTAAAGAGTTAGGCATTTATTGCTGAAATACATACCCACACAAAGTGTATAGACCATGATCTGAGATTTTCAGAATCCATTTGAAACAGACCAACAAAAAGCATTGGCTGACCTGTTCACTCTGAAGAAAGGTGTTCCCTTGTGATTTCCCAGAGGGCACTGTTAATATAGCATGATGTTAGCACTTTGATCTAGCAGTAGAGGGGCTTGGAGCTGACAACAGCTGTCTCTAATCTTTGGTCAATGCTTCTTCAGACTTTGGTTGCCGAGAAGTTTCTGTTTGAAGCTGAAAAGCAAAATAAAAGCAACTGCAAAAAAGTAACTAATGTAACACAGCCTCCATGTCATTGCTAGGCATTGGTGGTTTAATTAGTTGGCAACCAAAGTTGGCACAAACACACTGGTTACTTCACCCGTTCTTTTGGTTAATCTTGTTGTCTAAACCAGTTAGTTTGCTGTTTCCCCAGAGAGGAGACTGGATGGTCTTGGCATACAGATAGGTGACTAAGGAGTGATTCGGAGGTGTACAAAAATTTATCAGGAAGCTAATTATTCCCTTCTGAGGTTGCAGAAGCTCTCTCTGTGTAGATTGTGGACTCGAACAGCCACAGAAAAACAGCTCACATCTGAATGTAGAGGTCTTGCACATCTTGAAATAGTGGCTTCATAAAAATAACAGAAGCCAAACAGATGCACACAAAAAAGGGCCACAGGAGACTGACAGGATTTACCAGAGAGCTGTACTATTCCTAGTTTCACTTCAGCTCTTTTGAATGGATTATTGTTGTGCTTTTAGTCCTTTGGATTCCATTCCTCACTCCACCCCCTTCCCTGCAGGAGGCAATTAGGGGCTTGACTCTGATCTCACTTACTAACTTCACTTTGGCTGTGGGAGATCAGAATCAGACCCCAGCTTTTCAGGTGCAGCCTGTGGTAGCGTGGTGCAGCCATAATAATTCTCCAGAGATCAGTGAGCAGCGGGTGTGCTGAAGCACCTGTGCACTCCCTATGCATTGCCTTTTGTAAAAAACAGACACAGCACCATCTACCTCGTTGAGCCTGAGCTAATGATCCAGAGCTTGTTCCGTAGGGACCAGACTTGACTACCCTCACTCACCTGGAGGAGTGTCCGGTTCTGTGAGTAGTGCCATTCATTCCAGCTGTCCTCAGTGGAGAGAGGCATATCCTTTCTTTTAAGAAAGAAAGGTTTTGTTGCTCTCATTTTTCTTCCTGGCACTGATTCTTTTCTGCCCTTTTTGTTTCTGTCCCTATGTGGAGAAATATAACCTACCTCTGGAAAATTCACCTGGGGATTTCAAAGCAAACATTAATTAAATAAACCTTACACCACCTATATAGGACACTGCTTACATCTGACGAAGTAGGTATTGGCCCACAAAAGCTTATGCTTCAATACTTTAGTTAGTCTTTAAGGTGCCACAGGACTCTTTGTCACTTCTGCTATTCGAGACTAACACAGCTACCTCTCTGATTCTATGTAGGAGAGAGATTTATCAGTACCCCCCATAGGTCAGATGGAGGAACTGTGGCATTGGGAGATTAACTCACTTCCCCAAGGTCACATGATGAGCTTGCGGAGTTGCTGGGAAAAGAACCCAGTGTTCCAGCTCCCACTGTTCCCTGTCCTGACCTCTGCTTGGCTCTGGTTCTAAACAAGTCAGGATTTCCCACTCACCTGACAAGTTTTCCAGTTTGAGGTGTGATTCTGAGGGTTGGGTTCCAGGGGTGGAAGGCTAGAAGATATTCTTACTGTTGTGGACCAGGGATGTCATCAGCCTGATCTTAGGCTAACATAGGTCACTTTAGACAGCAGCGTTGCACATTATCTTCTGTGTTACTGGGAGGGAATGCACGTGAATTCCCATGGGTTGCTGTGAGTTATCACTTCTGTTCTGCTTGTTATTTTTTCCTTGTATAAACATGGAATTCTGGCTACACAGAGCTGCAGTGATACACGCAAATTACTGCACATGACATTGGCAGCAATTGGGATGGGGTGGGGTGGGGTGGGGTAGGGTGAGGTTTTCCTAGTGCTGCTTTATGTTACAGCTATCACAGAATCATGGGAACTGCTCCATTTTCATTTCCTGTCCTGCACTCCCCTCCTCCTATTTCTCCTATCCTTTTAGACCTGGATGTGACAACCCAGGTGAGTCAAATTTTAATTCCGGGCAAAGTATTTCAAAATGTTCCTACTACCAAATTCGTTCCTGGAGGAACTTCACTGACCCCAGTGGATTTCCAGCAAGGATGAATATCACCTGTTATAATTGCAGAGAAAGAGACTTGCATTTGTGAACCACGACTCCCTGCCAAACCAACTTGACTGGCTTTTTCAGCAACAGATGGGTGGAAAAGGGAAATGCAGTGGACACAGTGTATCTGGATTTTAGCAAGTCCTTTGACACAGCAGCAATAGGAAGCTAGAGAGTTTGGATGAATAATGGCTTGATAACAATACAAAAAAATGGTGGATAAAACTCGTTGGAAACATGATGTGATTACCAGTGGTGTTACATAGAACATCTCTGGGGCTCCACAGAGATCAGCATTATTCTGCATCGCCCATTAACGAGCTAAGAGAATATAATTTGACGATGATAAATCTGAAGTTGATGTGAGGCAGAAAGAGCCACACACAGGCTGAGTGACTTGCCTGTGATCACACAGAAACGTTGAAGCAGAGCAGGGAATTGAATCCAAGCCTCCTGAATTTCAGAGCAGCCCCTCTGGAACATCCTTTTTCTTCCTCCTGCCCCTTTATCATTTTATTTATTTATTTATTATGTAGAAGAAGTCCATGGACAGTGTTAAAAAGGGAGTAAATGTTTTTAGGGAGAGAGTAAAAGTACTTGATGGGACCAATTTTTTTTCAAGGACAAGTGCAAGATTTCCATGAAAACAAGCATGAGCAATTATCTCTTTTATTTGGGCACAGAATTACTGCATATCAAGGCTCCTTTCTGGCAAACTGTTGCATGCAAGCAGACCACTGCACCTTGCATGAAGCCCTGTTGAATGGGACTCCATGCAGATTCAGGGATTCTCCTGAATGGAATTAGTTGCAGGGTTGAGACATTATTTAGGTGCCTAACTTGCCTGTTGTGTGTTCAGTCATACAAAACTTCCACACATTTACTTGACTGTGCCCACAGTTCTGCACCCATACCTCACTCAGCCTTCTCTTATAAAAAATATAATTCCAGAAAGAGACAGGCTATGGGGCTCCTTGGAAATGTATAATTCATTTTGAAATCCATAAGAATGGGATTAAATTGATATTTATGGACAGTCAAGAAGCAAAATATTTATGTAGACACAGCTGGAGCTAGAGAACAATACCACCCTTGCATCCAAAGCTGTGACTGTCTCAACTTCTTTATGTCTCCTATTAGTGTCCTTTCTTTTGCTGTCACAGAACTCACACACTGAAGGCATTTTGCGCCCCTTCCCCATTTCCCCCTCCATTAACTGCCTTGGATATTTTGCAAAGTTTTGCATTCCTTGTAGAAGGATGTTGAAGACAGAGTAGTAGATGTTTAAGGGTATTTGTTTAACAGCTACTGAGTTTGGCTGATAGTCTTTGCAATAATTTCAGTATGAAGTTTCTGCAATATAGAGTTATGGGTGGGGTGCAGATTTTCAAGTTTGGGTCTTATTCAGACAGTTAACTAACAGGCGGGGTAAAACCCAGGCCTGAGTGAGATCAATAGCAAAACTCCCATTGACTTAAGTGATAAATTTTCAAAAGTGCTCAACAGCTAATGGCTACCATGAAACCCTCATGGCACAATTTTCCAAAGACGATAGCCCTCAGTGTGATCTAAGAAGTCCTCTGGCCTCTTTTGATAACCTGTTCCTTATTGCCTTGGCTTAGGTGACTGGCACATCCATTGTTGAGATGCGTTCCCTTGTTTTATAAGGAACAATCGGCCACTGCATTCTGATTGGCTGAGAGCTTCCACGTTTATAATGAATTATCAAACATAATTATAATGTGATTCTTTTCATGGTATTATAATATATGAAGATTATTACTGTCTATATATATAGAGAGAGTGAGAGAGAGAAAGAGAGAGAGAGGCATAAATGCCTGGAACTTTACAGATCTAGTTCTGGCCCAGAGGTGATTACAATTTGACTAAAGAAGACAGGATATCTGAGAAGTCAAGTTAAAAGTCTATATCCTTAACCACCTGGAATAGTGTTGAAGATTTCATCTTCTTGATTTTTATCAGTTCATATCAAGCCAACTGGATAGATAAAAAGCATCAAGTAATATGTTCTAGTAATATAACTGTGGCTATACAAAAAACAAAGGAAACCAACCAACCAACCAAATGAAACTCCCCCAAACCTGCTGCTGATCCTGCCATAAAAGTCTCATCATTCACATGCTTGCTGTGTATGCAGTGGATGGAAAGGATTGGCCTTACACAATAATTAGATTGTGTGAAACTGTTCAATGACAACATTCATAATGCAGTAGTTAGGACTGGAAAAACAAGTCTAGACAAGTACAAATTTCCATTAAACTCCCACAATCCTCTCTCCCACACCAAAGTTGGGCAAACCTTTTTGTCTTATTTATTTATAAATGTATACACTGGGCCAGAACCTCAACTGGTGTGAAATGTCACTTTATTTCACACGTCCCTTTTTTCTGAAACTTTTAAATGAATTTTAAAAAAATTTCCTTGTGTTTGTTTCCTTTCTTCCCACTTCAGCTTTTGGGTTGGCGTGGGCAGGAAGGAACAAGGGTAGCAGCACATTTGCTCAACTTTGGTGAAACAGTTTGATTGGGGCTCCCGCACAACTGGAAGAGGGACAGCCAAGAGACTATTTGTTTGTATTTTTAGATTGTAGCTAATAAGACCTACACCTTTAACAGCCTGTCTGTGGTCTGGCTATCTTTGTTTGTCTATCTTGTGTAATTAAGCTGTAAACTCTTTGGGGTAGGGACCATCTTTTCTGCTGTGTTTATCACAAGGAAGCCCCAGTCCTGATTCAGACTTCTAAGTACTACTGGAATAATAACAATAATAATGAATAATCCTCTATGGACAGACTGCAAACATTTGAAATTTGCGATCTCAGACTTAGAATATTTGAAGTCTGTGAATAGATGATTGTTCATTATTGTTATTCTTGATAAATCAAATGGGATTATTTTTGTTCCCTGACTGGATAAGCATGCAAACCTTCTAGCACAAATACTGAAATTCATTTCCCACAAAATGTGTACCCACAAATGGAAAGTGAACACAAAAGAAATGAACACAAACAGGCACACACATGTCCAGAACTAATTAATTACAATTTGAACAATAATTGAGGACTACACTTTGCTTTATTGCCTGCATGCTGTTTAAAAGCTAGTTAAATTGAGTGAAAAGATGGAGGCGGAAGAACATGTATGGGCATGAAGTGAAGGAAAATCAAAAAAAGACTCCTCTGGACAGAAAGCTCCTTTCATGTAATGAATAGAAATGAAGAGCCTGATCCTCCATTACCTTGCACCCTGTGAAGTCATTTACACTGGAACAAAGTCAGTGCAAAGAGTGGATAAACCCCCTCCATTCTCATCTGGTAGCATTTTACCCCCACTTTGCACTGGGGTACATGCAGGTGCAAGGCGGAGAGCAATGGAGAATCAGTCCTGAAATATTTTGATCACTTTCTGAAGACGTGACATTGGGAACATTGGTATTGTGGTGTACTGATGGGGCCCCTCTTAAGGCCTTTGACTTCATAAACTTTAAATGTACACTCAGTAAAATCAGCATCAAAGAGTATTTGACAAATGAACATCGGAATCATTTAGAAATTCCAATGCAGAAAAGCAAAAGTCTGCAATATATTTGGATTGGGGGGCTTTGATATCCCCTGAGAATTACTAGGTTTCTTTATTGTGTTCAATAATAATCTGGGTATTTTTAATCTATGTTTAGAGTCACCCTTCTTTCCCCCGGCCCCAAATGTTTCAACCCCTGGTATTACGTTGGTACATAAAATGAACATTCTGTGCATGGTACGGTTGTACTCTCGCATTAAAAAAATGTCATTGCAAATGCTTTGATACATTTTTTTTTTCTGCCAGCAACCACTCCATCTGCTTAACCTTCCTAAGGCCTGTGGGCAGCTGCGTTTATAAGGCTGAAAATTATAGTTTGGCGTATGAGCAATCAGCAGTTTCACAGTGTATTTTTCTCATGCAGCTGAAGAGGGCCTGGGAAAGCTATCCAGGGGTGAAATTACATATGTGTCACAGAAATTACAGAGCACCGGAAATATTGCCTTGTAACTGTTTAGCAGGGTCCCAGCTGACTTCAGTGACGTTCGCATCAGTTACTTGAAATGTGTACATCCAGAGGAATGTTCTCAAAGGCAGCACTCTTTTGCCCAGCAGTGTGTTTCCTTTCACCGTACAGACATTCTGTAAAGAGATGAGTTACTCTGCAGAGGAGATTCAGAAACTTTTATATACTATGGGAAAATGCAGTTCTTTTAAAGTTTTACAGGGATTCCCTTACTGCTGTATTTTCATATCTTTGTACTGGGGGATTTGTCTATACCACTGGTTTCCAGCCTATTTATCATAGTGGCCACATATGCAACTCTGTGTTATGTGGGCCGCATCCACACAATACATATATACTAACTTTATAGCCCTGTCTATGTCACATGGACTGCAGCTGTGTGCTGATTGGGCCAGAAGTGGCCTGCAGGCTGCGATTGAGAACCACTGATCTATACAAGTGACTTTACTTTTATCGTTGTCAGAGAAGAATGCTAATTAATTATACCTTTATCCAGTTAAATGATAATTAGGTAATTTTTATTGTATTCAGGTCAAATAGTTACAAATGACTGGTTGAAAATGGTAACCTCGATAGCAGGAAGGAACCACATTAAGGTATAAATAGTAGTACAAAACCCCATACAACAACAATAAATAATACATAGTTATACTACATGTAAGTTATGCGAGTGGTTGTATTGCTTCAGAAGAAAACACTTAGTAGTAGGATGGACAATAGTTGATGCTTTAGGAGGCCACATTTAAAATATTACTTTTTCTTTTTGAGATAAAGCCATCAAAATAAGTTTATCAGATCTATTAGCGGTGGGAATGATGCATAGGTCTCACTAGAAACGTGTATATTCCCTGACATCATAGATCCCAGAAGTCTCACAAGTTGAGGAAGAAATGAAATTTTAAAATAATAAATGTAAACTGATTTCTGTGCTGAATTCTCCCATCCGCTTTGCTAGTGGGGTCATCAGCTGAGAAATCAGGGCCTTACACAGTTTCCATAATAGCTTTGCAGTTCAACTGGAAAACAAAAAACACCCAAGAACATGTAGGTTGCCCTAATAAAGCATGACTTTGATATTTTTAAACTTGAACTAAATAAAATATAGCTCTAGTTTTAATTCTTCTCTGCATCTTAGGAGATGAAGCCAGGTTATAATTACATGTTACCTGTTTATTATTAATGCTATAGTAGAATCCAATGCTCCTATTCGTTAGCCACTGTACAAACACACAGGATGATACAGTCTCGGCCCCAGCGAGTTTACGGTCTGCATAGATAATATAAGGCAAATGACATAAACAAAAATAACAGATACATGTTTAATGAGTTAATATTACTTTTTTTGAGGGAGTCTCAGAACATATGTACTTGTGCAGCCAATAAACTGCCATATTGTTATATGAAATACTTATATGGGATGATAATGGGCTGCCTGGTTCTCAATTTCCTGGCTTCTGCAGGGTTTTCTGAGAATCATAACATTGCTTTGACCATTTTATTTGAGAATCTCCTCCTTATTCCAGCATCTTTCAGTGAAGAAAAAGAGTGCAAGAGCACTTCCAGATCTCCATTACAGCCTTAAATGTAATCTTTGATTTCAGTTGCTCCTTTCTGTGCATAATAAGGGTATAACAGAACTTCATTGAGCAGCTGTGTCAATGTTTCTGAGAACAGTCTCCCATTTCACATGTGCATGCAAATGCCATTTCACATTCACTATATCTCCAAATGCCTCATCTTACCCAGGGTATTGGTAAAGATGACAGAAGGGCAGAATTGTCCCTGACAAGCTTCAGGGCTGAAATAGCAAAGTACTGAACAAGCCACTTCTTACATCTATGTGAAGCTATTTCAGGGGTCGACGTGGGTGGGAAGAATAATGTAAGTGATATGATGGGAGAGAGAGAGAGAATAGAGGACCCCCACTTTAGATTTACACACAGAAATTCTGCATTTACAAGTGCTACATAATTAGGGAGAGGTTTTCTAACACAAAAAGAAACCCTTTAATTATATGTAGTGCTGGCAGCAGATGATGATAGGGATCACGTTGAGAATGGATTAAAGACATATCACGTGAACATATATTTCACTCAGATACTTATATTTTCTTGCCAGCTCACTAGGACAACACAGGGGCGAGAAACTGAACATTATCTCAGCATTCACCCTTGACATATGTGATCTCGAAGGCTGTGTCTACGTTAGCCTCATCTTCTTAAAAGTGCCCTCTGTTGCTATCACTGGAGGATGCACTAATGTAGACCAGTCACTAGCATTTTAACCACAGTGCTGTCTAACTAATTAGCTCTCACTAATATTAACAGGAGTAATTTTCCTGCACCAATGGGCTAACAACTCCCAGTGCTAAGCAGTGCCTCTGAAATGCAAGTGAAAGAGGAAAGCCTTTCTATTTTACTCCTTTTCTCCTTTCAAGAGGAATTTCACAGCACTTCATTCTGTCTGAGTCCTCTGGACTCACAGCTCATGACATCAGAGAACAAAGCGTCTTTGCTGTTCTAATATAGGCAGCACCCACCGATGTGTCATAGGCTACCACGCACATATTACTTCACCATAAGAGTTTATTGCTGCCTGGTGACAGAGAACAACCCAATACTTTGGTACTATTTAAACACTAATTCTATTCACAGCCTTCCCTGTGTAATGGCTTTCACATGCACAGTGGCAACATAGGAAAATAATTCAGCTGATGAATGAGTCATTTTTTACTGTTCCGTTTCATTTGTTTTCTTTATTTTTTAATGGTGATAAAATAAGCTTCTTTTCTCTGGAAGAGAAACACAAGTCCACAAACAAAGGCAAGATTAGATTTTAAGTGCCACACAGGAACTCATCATGCCATGGAGTTTCCATAAAGCAGGAGGTGGGAAACAGTGTCCAAAATCTTACTTTTTGCTCTAATTATCTTATAAGTGTTTCATCATTCTTTGTATCACTGTCAGATTAATGGAGCAGGGGCTCTGGAGCCCTGGTGAGGAACATAGGAGTTACCATACTTGATTAAATCAGGCCTGGCCTACACTAGAAAATTAGGTTGGCATAATTATGTCACTCGAATGTGTGAAAAATCCACACTCCTGAGCTATGTAGTTACACCGCCCAAACCCTCGCTGACCCAGCTATGGCAGAACCCCTCCTGTCAATGTAGATAGTGTCTTCACTGAAATGCTTTTGTAACACTGACGGACCATGGTTGTCAGTGGGCGGGATCAGACCTGGGACCTCAGGAGCTAAATGAATGAATAAATGAATGAGCTGAAAGTCACATGCCTATTAGCTAAGGCTGTAGTAGACTCATTAATTTCTAAGGCCTGGAGATTTGAGAAATAAATGTTCTTTAATGAGTAGAAGCAGAGGGTCGGGTGCAATGCAATGGCTTTACAGGGATGGTGATACAAGCCAGGTGAAGGTTTGGGAAAGCACAGTGCAGACAAGCAGCTCATATTACTGTGACTCATGACTGAAATGGCTTTTCAAAGCCTTGCAGATATGCAGTGTCCCTTGCTATGCTCTTCTTATTGCCCTGGTGTCTGGCTGCACAAAAATGGCTGCTTTGTGATCTGTCTCAGCTGCCCACCCTCTTTTTTCTCAGATATTTTTGAGCACACAGCAGGCAGCTATAACCATTGGAATGTTCCTCTCACTAAAGTCCAACTTTGTTAGTAAACTTCTCCACCAACCTTTCAAATCACCAAAGGCACATTCAACTACCATTCTGCACTTGCTGAACCTATAGTTGAATTGTTCCTTACTACTTCATGAGCCATGGGAGCAAGGGGCAGGCTGGGTCCCCCAAAGTAACTATAGGCATTTCAACATCCTCAACGTTCATTTTGTGGTCTGGAAAGAAAGGCCCGGATTGCAGCTTTTTGAACAGATCCGAGTTCCTAAAGATGTGCACGTCATGAATCTCTCCCAACCATCCTATGCTGATGTCAGTGAAACACCCCCTGTAATTCACCAGTGCTTGCAACACCATTGAAAAGAATCCCTTTTGGTTTATGTAGTCTTTGACGAGGTGGTCTGGTGCCAAGATGGGGCTATGCGTGGGAACCCCATTGTGGCACATTTCCGAGACTCACTGCCCTTCGTAGCAGAAGTTGATTAATGGCCCTGCACACTTGGAGCACAGCAGCTCCCATGTTTGATTTACCTGCTTCAAATTGATTCCCCACTGACTGGTAACTGTCTGGGGTTGCAAGCTTCCAAATAGTGATGGCCATTCACTTCTCCGCTGTCAGAGCAGCTCTCATTTTTGTGTTGCTGAACTGCAGGACAAGGGAAAGCTCTGCACAAAGTTCCTGAAAGGTGGCCTTCCACATTCGAAAGTTCTGCAGCCACTGCTCATCATCCCATAGCTGCAAAATGACGTGGTCCCACCAATCAGTGCTTGTTTCAAAGGAGCAGCATTGGCACTCAGCAGAATGCAGCTACTCTGTGACTGCCAGCAGCAACTGTGAATTGTCTTTTTTCAATGGCTTGCAGCAGGGCTGCTTACAGGACATCGCTATGTTCCGCAAGGCAGACCCTACTTCAGCTCTGGAAATACTGCAGGAGAAGGCGTGAGGTGTTTGAGATGCTCACAGCAAGTGTGCACAACTGAGCAGGCTCCAGGATTCTGGGGTTATGGCCAACACAAAGTGGTTTTAAGGTGCGAAAACCAGGGGATTGTTTGTCGTTGATATGAGGGAGGGAGCACAGTGCATCAAGGGATGCCAATGCAATGTTCCCATTCTCCCCTATGGCAATGTTTTGGTCCCATGAAGCTGAGCACAAACTTCTCAAAACACACTGAGGCATGTTGCCCTTTGGAATAGCTACCCATAATATACTGCTCTGTGCATCGATGCAGGCACTGCTAGTGAGGACGCACTCCATTGAGAGAATAAGCATGGTCTGGCCATGCAAAATCGACTTCATTAATTCAGAGGCTCATGGTTGAATTAGATAAAGCCGACTTAATTTTGTAGTGTAGACGAGCCCTAAGTGGTCTTGGTGCCACTAGAAGGGACAAAGCACCACACCCAGGAAGCGTGTGGGTTACATACTTCTCCTAGCTGAGGAAGCATGTCCTGAGCTTCAGAGACATCCCAGATGAGACCCTACTTGTAACACCGACAGACCCCGGTCAGGATTGAACCAAGGATCTCTGGACCTAAGTGCATGAGCTAAAAGCTACATGACCCTTAGCTAAACCTGTATTAGGCTCATTAATCTCTAAGTGGTCTCAGTGCCAATACAGGAGACAGAAAACCACAACCAGGAGGTGTGTGGGTTACACTATGGTGGTGCAGCTGCAGCATTTTAAGCATAGAGAAACCCTTATTGTTGCGTGTAGTCTAGTATCCTGTTTCCAACAGAGGCCGGTAACAGCTGCCAAAAGAAAGGTTCAAGAAACTGTGCAGTAAACTTCTTAGTTCTTATTAACGTGATAGCACCAAAGACCTCCAGTCATAGATCCTGACCCTGTTGGTGCTAGGTGCGGTACAATCACAGAACAAAAAGACATCCTCTTCTCCAAAGAGCTTGAGTCATGGGATAATCTGCTCCAGGAAAAGTTTCCTCCCAAGCAACTCCCGATTGTTAAATTTTGGCTTATACTCTTCCAGACCTCCTATTACCTTAATATTGACTATTAGAACTCAGGATAAGGTTGTTGACACTTTAAATCGCCAATGTTATTTTGAGGATTCAAAATGTTATGATCTTATGGTCATTGTTTCGAGGGACATTACTCCCATAGCAGCTTTTGGGGTAAAAGTAATCAAGGTAATGGGGAAGATTATTAGTAAACTAGTTATTACATTTCATCTAGAAGAAGAAATAAGCTTTGTGGCATATAACACTGAGATACAGGAAGAGAAGACAAAGAAACAAAAAACGGCTTAGGATGTTATTTCTAGCTGAGAAATGCCTCCGAATAAGTGTATGGAAATCAGTGCCAGTGATATTGGCTCTATCTCTTGGGAAATTAAATAGAAGGTGCTGTTAGAACTGGATATTGTTTTGGTCAAATTTCATGTGTGTATGTGTGTAATGCTTATGCAATTTTCTCCCGGGGAGAGGAAGGGAGAAAGAAGGCAAGAACCACATATGACAGATGCTAATCAAATTGTTTTTCACACTACAAGAAGGTACCCAAATACCATGGAGCTGTGTGGGGTGCACAAACCTGATTAGAATAAGATGTGATGGAATAGAAATAATATCTTATTTTGTTTAATTTAAAAGAAAAGAGAAATGTGGACCCTGACAGTATTTATTATTCTTATTATATTTATAGTATTGTTTAATGCCTTTAACTATTGCAAAAGATAATCCTATTGTTCTTTTTTTGCTGGTGTATTTGTACATGAATATGAAGGTTCTTCATTACAAATCAAATCAAAACACATGATGTTGCAATACTCTGATCCAAAACACTGCGGCTGCATTATCATAAACTATAGTGTTTTGGGCCATTACTGTACAAATGTATCATATGCTTTTTAAGTGTTCTATATTAAATCTTCTTATGGACAGCCAGGCCCCCTATGAGTTGTGGGAAGTCACAACATGTTGCCTTTAGTGATGCAAATGCTTAGCAACGGGAAATGAAAAATAATACGATATCCACCAGAAAATGCTTGTGCCTTCTTCTGGGGGAACACCCTTCAGCGAGGGCAGCAGGAACTGCCATCCCATCAGCACTGAAAAGGGAGTCTATAGAGTGGGAAATAATCTCCAGAGTTAATGTCCCAGTCCAGTCAGAGGAAAGGGGATCTTTTATTTAAAGTCCTGCGTATGAGAACAAAGTGACAATATTTCAAGGTAATGATGACAATACTGTTGGCACTTACAAGAATGTTGCAGTGACTGTCATCTGTGAAAGGGTAGTATATTTATTTCCATGAATACCTCACATTAAAATTTAAAGTTCCTGTTTCCATTTGTATTTGTTGCTTAAAACATATCTTACAGAACAGAGAGCTGGCGTATAGTTAAAACAACATTTTATTTATTTTTTCAAGAAAAAATCCCAAAGTCGTAAAAATGAAATATATCCACTGAGGCTAGTAGACCATATCATTTACCTTCTGAGCCCATACACGGTATTTTGTCTCATGCCTATGGTAACTCACTCAGGAGTTTATGAGTAACACAGTGCTCCAGAGAGACTGTGGTTATCTTTTCTTTCAAGACTAAAATGTTAGCTCCTGTGGTAACTTGAAATTGCCTCAAAGAAACTTTCACAATGCAATAATGAGCGGGAAGGGAAAGAACTGGAAAGCCTGTAGGTCATGGGGGGAAAAGCTCTAAACAAAGTATTTTATTGCAAAACATTCCCGGCAGAGTTAGGGAAGTCTGTTTAGCCATTTCTTTATAAAAGGAATCTGAGATGCATGGATGTTTATGTACTCCTCTGGCAGCTACACACTGTAGATTTCTGTGCTTCTAGGAGAACTTGACACGCATCAGACAAAACAGTCACCCACAGAGAAATTAAATGGTAAACTAGGTTAGATGTTATCCACAGTTATGTGAATGTGTATACACAGTAAGTTTGTATATCCAATATACAACATTTAGTAAAACTGTCCTATATATCAGTGGTGTCCAACCTTTTCACATTAATGGCTGAATGGATTCTTTCAAAAAGGCCAAAGAGCCACAGTCAAATCTAGGAAGCAGAATCTCTGCCCTTTCCATTGCATTTGCATCAGTCAAGCAGCACAAAAGGGAAGGAATCTAGCCCCAAGTCTCCTCTTTGGGATTTCCCTGGCATGAGAGATCCCAACAGAGGAATAGCCCACACAACTAGTTCCTAGGCCTCTCCACTCCCATCCTCTGATTCATCTCCTGTACCAGGAGCTGCTGGTAAAGTGTGCTGCATGCTGGCTGTCCTCAGCTGGTCCTTGGAGCAGGGGGGGTGAATTGTATGGGCCCATTGTGCCCGTTCATGCTGCAGCAATAGTCAGGGCCTAGGGGCCCGGCTCCACCAATGTTCAGGGCTGGGTGTCTCCCCCGACCCACCCGCTGCCCCCCGTGCGCCTCCCCTCACATCCCTGCCTGCGCCCTGGGCAGTGGGCGACTGTCCCCTGCAGCTCTGCGCTGTGCTCTGCTCTCAGGCTCCCAGCATCAACTGCCGCCACAGGGTCCTAGCGCCCAACAACCACTAGTGCCAGGGGAGGCTGACCCTGACCTGATGTTCCACTTTGGATGGGTGGACCCTTCCCTTTTCCGGTGAGACCCTCCGCCATGACAGGGGGCTCCCCTACCTGCAGTCACCGCTCCTGCAGCCCCATTCCCAGTGAGGTTACAGTGGGGGGCAGCAGCAGGGGAGGAGGAGGTGCACACATAACAGCAGCCCCCCCCCCCCCCAGCACCCACCACAGTGGAGACGAGGGGGCTTCCTGGACCTGCGAGGGGCCCTAGGAGCAAGTGCAGTGACAGAGGTGAGAGGTGAAAGTGTTGCTGTGGGCGGGGAGAAGGGGGCCCCTGTCCTGGACCTTGCTGTTTTCGGTGGGGAGAAGGCTAGGGAGAGTCCTTCTCTCTGGCCTCAGCCGGAGGCAGCCTACCTGCATCCCAAACTCCTCATTGCTGTCCCACCCCAGAGTCTGCAACCCCTGTATTCCAACCCTCTGCCTGAGTCCCTCCCACACCCCAAACCCCTAATCCCCAGCCCCACCCCAGAGCCCTCACATGTTTATTTTTTTTTTTTAAAAAAAAAACATATTGGCTTACAAGGCGGGGGTGGGGGGAGGCAGGACTTGGACCCGTTCTGGGCACCATCAAAAATTATACAAACCTGCCACCTCTGCCTTGGAAAACCATCACTAGCTGATGCAAGTAACCTGCATTGGGGCCAAGACAAGACTGTAACTGGTTGGTGGCTCCTTTTTCTTCTCTCCCTGGAGTGAGATCTCCAGCTCTGTTTTACAAACTTGGGAGGTTCAAAAAGTCTGAAGGAGCATCACAAAAGCACTTGAATTGCTGGATGCTTTTCAGAAAGAAACCTGATCTCTGGTGGTTTAAAGATTTTCCCATCAATTCTCTCTCCACAAGACATGATAGTTTGGGAGAGTTTTTATATATATACATATATCATATATTTACTTGCATAGGTCTTCTAGATGAGCTTGTTTTGGAAGCAGTGATTATTTTTTTTTGTAAATGATAAAATTTTATGAGGACAAAAACATTTAGAAACTGACATAGTATCATTTCTTAGGTTCAAGAATAGCAGCCGTGTTAGTCTGTATCCATAAACAAAGCGAGGAATACTTGTAGCACCTTAGAGACTAACTAGTTTATTTCAGCATAAGCTTTTGTGGGCTATAGCTCACTTCATCAGATGCATAGAATGGAACAGAAGTAAGATGCATTTATACACACTGTAAGAGTGTCTTCCCTCTCTCCGTACTCTGGGGTACAGAGGAAGGACTCTTCTATGCCAGACCAAATAACTACAAGCTGCTTCCCAGCCTAAGTTAAGTCTTTACACCCCCAAACCCCACACTCTACCAGCTGGGAACTTGGGGAATCGCTGCCACCATCTGGGTGGATCTCCAAAACCCTGGAGGGGGGCATCTGGACTCCCCCAAACTTCTGCTTTCTCTCCTGAGAGCTGGACACTCAGAGGCTGCTTCCCTTCCCCCTCACCCATCTACCCTGAAGGTAAAGAGAGACAGACTCCGCACTCTAGCTCATACACTGAGCTTGTCCTTTAGACCTACTCCCCTTCCCCCCTCTTCTTTCCAACCTGAAAGCAGAGAGAACCTTAAGGAAATAAACCAAATGCTCTTTATAACTAAAAAGATTTAATAAAGAAAAGAGAATAAAGCATACACTTACAATACAGCTTCACAATCTAGAGTTCTCTAACTTCCCCTCTGAAAAGGTTAGCGACACTCTAAATAGGTACAGAACTTTATGGAATTCAACATAGCATACTCACAGCACAGCTAATTATGAATATAGGAAGGAAAGTAGAAGGGTTTTCTTCCATAGCTAGAGGCGAAAACTGGGACTCTTGCCCAAGCCGGAACGGCAGGAAACTAAAAACTTAAAACTCCCTCCCTCCCTCTGCCTCGTGGTCCGGGGCTCTTACGTCACTCCCTCTCAGGTAACATTAACCTCATACAGGCAGAATAACACTCTCCAGCACTTTACACTTATGACACACACAGAAAGAAAGAAAGACAGAAAAAAAGTTGTACATTAGCATACCAATTCTAAGAGGCTGTTAAATGTAGATGGGCCATTATCAATAGAAGAAAATTTCAAAAGGTATTTTCTTCTCCTATTGATAATGGCCCATCTACATTTAACAGCCTCTTAGAATTGGTATGCTAATGTACAACTTCTTTTTTCCCCCTTACTTTCTGTGTGTATAAATGCATCTTACTTCTGTTCCATTCTATGCATCCGATGAAGCGAGCTATAGCCCACGAAAGCTTATGCTGAAATAAACTAGTTAGTCTCTAAGGTGTTACAAGTATTCCTCACTTTCTTATCATTTCTTACTTCTGAGTGGGAGCTGTTATGATAATTCCTAGAAAAGCAAGGAGAGAGGGGAAAATATCAGTTTTGAATTTGATTTACATCCTACTCATAACACAGTATAGATTAATATTTGTAAAGCCAAATCCTTATGAGTTGTTGAGATAAAGTACTGATGCTCTCCAAAGAAAGGCAAGCCTGGAATAATCAAATTCAGGCCTGGACCAATTGTCAAACTCCTTGGCAACCACAAGAGGCAGTCAAGCAAAGGGATTTTTCACTGAGAAAACTCAGTATATAGATAAAAAAGCCCAGGAATTTTCCATGCGGTGGAAGCAACAATAGAAAAGCCATGACCTTGGGATGGCGCCAGGCAGCTGAACAGCTTGTCTATTGTGTGGGAACAGCTGACTTTTGCACAGGAAGCAATCCCTGTTGATTAGAGATTGCAAACCCCCTGCCTTGAATTTCATCCTTATCAGCTACATTAACGTTTGCACCAACAGCCCTTCTATGAATCATTAGGCACCTTCATGGGCATCTCTGCTCATCTACAGCATCTGTAGCTATGGCAGTATATCCAAGGAAGGTAATTTTAGGAGAATATTCTCATTCTGCCTTTTTTTAGTCCAATACTCTGTTGCCTGCCACTGCCATTTGATATGCTTCATATTTCCTCCCTCGTGCCCAGCCCCCATGCCACTCTCTCCTCCCTGATGCATGCTTGAAGCATTGCCACATACCTATACTTGGTCAGAAACTTTCTGGGCCGGATTCTCTGCACTAGTACTAGCTACAGCTATAGCAATTTATACCAGCTGAAGATCTGGCTTTCTGTGTTTACTGACTTGAGTTAATCCCAGAATGTCACAGTCAAAGGAGGAATTTTGTTTTTAACGTTTACTTTCCCTCCTACCAGGCCTCCCACTCTTTTATGTTACTAGCAGGACTGTCATGGTGTATTGATTAGTTAGAAGTTGAATCAATGCTAGGCAGGCCCTTGTGTCATCCTCAGGTTCAGCTCCTCAATAATAATGCACAACGGTGAAAAGCTGCTGACTTTGACATGCCGAGAAAATAGCAAGTCATACAGACCCAAATTTAACTGCTTTCACGTGGGATACGTAAAAAATCATAGCTTAACTCACTTTAGGTGACCAGACAGCAAATGTGAACAATCGGGACAGGGGGTGGGGAGTAATAGTAGCCAATATAAGAAAAAGACCCAAATATTGGGACTGTCCCTATAAAATTGGGACATCTGGTCACCCTAACTCACTTGCCATCAGTTTTGTTCAATTGCTAGCTCCAAACCAAACGTGGACAATAGACAGACATGAAGAAGAGAGAGGACAGAAGCAGGAAAGGAAAGGAAAGTGTGCATGCTCCTTTTACACTTAGGCCATGACTACAATTATAAGCTTAGAGTGACACAGCTGTACTGATACAGCTGTGCTGCTGTTAGAGTGCTTGCGTAGCCAAGTTATGCTGATGAGAGAGAGCTCTCCTGTTGACATCATAAAACCAGCTCAATGAGAGATTACATAGCAGAGTGCACATGAGCACTTAGGCCGGCAAAACATATGTTGCATGGGGAGGGAGGTTCCACACCCCTGAGTGACAACATTTGTGTCAACATAAGTGCTAGTGTAGATATGGCCTTATGATTAGCTTTGCAAGGGGGACCTAGATGCCCAATTGTCCTGTCAGGTGCCTGAGGGCTCATCTACACTTGAAAGTTACATCAGCATAGCTATGCCTCTCAGGGGTAAGGATTTTTCACACCCCTGAGAAGCGAAGTCAAGTTGATTTAACTGCCAGCGTGGACAGGGAGGTGGATTAACTACATTTATGGGAGCGCCCCTACCATCACTGTAGCAAGTATCTACATTGAAGTCCTACAGTGCTTTTAAATGTAGACATAGCCTAAATCCAACAGTTGTGCACCACTGGCATTCACAAAACCACCATGCAGTTGCCACCTAACTCTGCAGGTGCCTGAGTTCCCTAGACACCAGGTTTTCTCCACTGAAGTCCCCTAAGTGCCTAAGTTTCCACCAGTGAGCATGCACACATAGCCACCTAAGTGATGACACCACCAAGCAACTCAGCACCTAACTCACATCTAAGCCTTAGTGGGATTCACAAACTAGGCATTCCCTCACCCATTTCACCTGCGGAGCTTGATTCCATAGATGTGCTTGGAGCAAACCTAACCCACACAAAAGGCAATTGACGAGGCAGTGGTGCCCCCTTATAGCCAATAATTCTGTGGTTAGAGCACTCAGGGATGTTGGGAGTTCAAAGATGCAATCTGCCTGTTTTGGTGCTGCTTTGAGTTGGTGTATCCTGGTCTGTGGGGAGCTTGTTTCTGATGATGAGCTTGGAGACGTTTGGGATAGGGGGGTTGTTTGAAGGCCAGAAGAGGAGGTTCAAGAAATATTTATTTCAGGATGTTGTCCCCATCAAGTATGTCCCCCTTCCCCATCATTTCTCTCTTATTTTCTTCTGATCGCTGGTTTTCTGTTTCTCTTCACTTTCAATTCTGACTTCCTAGTGGCTCTTGTTTGGGACAACCACCATGCATTCCCTTCTCCCCCTGAGATTCTAAACTTACACACAAAGTCCTCTGACATCTGGGGTTTGAAAGGAAGGAGTTCAAGAGCAACCTAAGATGGTGCTCCAAGCTGACTAATATACCCCTGGGGATACACAGAGGCCTTTCAGGGGTACATCACCTCACCTAGGTATGTGCCTAGGTTTACAACAGGCTAAATAAAAAACACGAGCGAAGTCAGTACAAACCAAGATTTCATATAGACAATGACTTGTTTATATTGATTTATATACTGTACACTGAAATGTAAGTAGAATATTATTATTCTGATTGATTGATTTTATAATCATATGGTACAAATGAGAAAGTAAACAATTTTTCAGTAATCGTGTGCTGGGACAATTGTACTGTATTTTTATATCTGATTTTTATAAGCAAGTAGTTTTTCAAGCGAGGTGTACGTTGGGGGAACGCAAGAAAAATCAGGCTCCTGAAAGGTGTTCAGTAACCTGGAAAGGTTGAGAGCCACGGCATTAGAGGTTGATGAACTTGGAATCTTTTCTTAGGTCCCCGATATGAGCAGCATGGGGGTCTGCTATTAAGTATATATAGATCTGAAATTTTAGTTCTAAAACAAACTGGGAAATGATGCTATTTTGGAAGACAGTTCTCCCTAACAACCCCCACTTCCCCTCCGACATACACTCCCCTTTCCCCACTGATTGATAAAGTCATAGGCACCGACTTCATGGGTGCTACAGAGCTGGGGCACTCATGGAAAAATATTAGTGGGTGCTTAGCACCCACTGGCAGCCAAGCTCACCTCCTTTCCCCCCCCCCCCAGTGCCTCCAGCCTGCTACAGATCAGCTGTTCTGCGGCATGCAGGAAGCACTGGGAGGGAGGAGGAGGAGAAAGGGATGGAGTGTGCTCAGGAGAGGGGGCAGAACTGGTCGGGAAGAGGTGGGGAAGGGGTGGGGCTTGAGGAAGCGGTGGAGTGAGGACAGGGCCTGGGGCAGAGCGGGGAATGGGAAGAGGCAGGGCAGGGCCATGGGATTGGGATAAGGGGTGGAGTGGAGGCGGGGCCTGGGGCTTAATCGGCGTTACGCACCCCCGGGAAAACTTGGAAGCCACCACCCGTGGATAAACTGTCAGTATGATACCTAGTGGCGATAGTTCCAAATGTAAAAAATATGTCTCCAGATTAGGATTGCTGTCCTCTTTAAAATGTAAGGGTGTTCAGATTTAAGGGTTGAGCTCTGGCCTAGATCTAATAAGTAGTTCACTTCACCAATGTCATCCTGCTGTCATTTGAATCTTCATGACACATTTCTGGGTAAAGGATGCCAAAAGAAGAAGTAAATTTGTTTGACTTTTTATACGATGCCCTGTAACAGAGATGGTAATGCATTCCCCAGAATTCAGAGAAAACATTTACTTCTTAGAAACTGTTACTATTTGCCCTTATACTGTCAGGTTCCGTTATGTAACTACAGGTGTTACATGCAAACAATAACGCATACATTACTCATATGTACATGAAAATAACCTTTACTTCAATCTTTGCTAAACACCTACAAGTGAATTTAATTATAAAACTGTGCCATAAACAAGAGCAAAGCCAACAAAAAACCCCAAAAGCTGAAATAGAACTTTAACTCGTAGCACAGTGACAAGAAAAACGCTGATTTTTTTCATGGCTAAAGTGACTTTTTCTTAATGAAGCTGGTTTTTTAATAATGTATTCTTTTAACAACCAGATGTGTAATGTACAGCGCATGCTGTGTGTAAATCACAGTAGTCTCCTAGCAGCTGTAGTTTACCCACATTTCCAGCATTGCCCCCAAAAGAGTGTATCATTTAAATCTTACCACATCATGGGTGTACATGACCTTTTCTTGAAGTGAAAACCTCCTACCAGCTAAGCACTGATTCTCATAGGATCCCTGGTTATAAATTTGTATTCTTTTAGATAGTTTTATAACCAGTGGGATGGGGAGGCAAGGGGGAGATAAAATAAAAATACAATCTACTTCCACTATCGTGCTCACTGGGGAACCTTGGTTACCTAGCACTACTCTTTTGCCAAGTAAAGAATAATGCTCTTTACCTAATTGTATTGTACGTCTGCTTAAAGGTGCTGCCTTCCCTCTGCAGCAAACAAAGGAAATACATCAGGAGCTCACAGCTACAGCTGGAATGCACATCACCAAACGGAGTTACACCATAAGATTCCTCAGATGAAAGCCAATTTCAATGGACATTGTGTTTCAAAGCCCACTTCCTTTTGCTCCGCAAAGCTTAAGAAGGAACATCCCACTTCTGTCTGCCGACACAAAGGAATGCTGTGGCTTGAGAGATGTTATCAGGCCTTCCTGTGCCACTGCAACAGTGCTCCAGTTGTGTCTCACAAGAATTACTCATTGTTTCAGGGGAGGACTGACTCCTTTGGGTGGGATCCCAATGGCATCTAATTCAGTGGAAGTAGGTGGCGTTGGGAGGTCAGCCAGGCGCATGACACAGATCCCCAGCTACAAAGGAGCCAAATATGGAAGCCGAGTCAACAGAGGCCTTAATAATCATAGATTGATTCATAAAATGCAGCCTTTTATGTTTTTTTAAATATAGTTAAGAATAAAAAAGTAATTGGATAACGTTAAAAGCGGCATTCTGAAACGGAGACAGCCTTGTTCTGCCTGTTTTCTCTTCATTTTCAAAGGCAATATTAATTCCTACAAACAGTTTGGCCTAATTTGAAGCCTGGGGCCCAATGCTCTGACCATATGTGCAATGGGAGAATAGGGATCGTGGTTTTTAAAATAACTTGATTTGCGGACAGAAGCTTTCAAGTAGTACTAGGCAAACCTCTAAAGACTCTGCTTTCAGTTCAGTTCCTAACAGCCTCTCCAAATGTAGATGCACATTCAAATTATCTAAACCACTTCAGTTGCCAAAATTAGACTGGGAAGTATCATAAGAGGCTCCCTTGTGAGATTTCTAGCACTTGTGCTTCCTCTTCTGGCAAGACATATTGTGTGAACAGCAGCTTTTATCACAGTATTTTGTCACTTATGCTGCCAGATAGAACCTGGAAGTGCATAGATACAAAATGGAAAAGAAAGAAAGAAAGATTTGGATATTTCAGGGCTTCAGTAAAAAATTGTTTTCAGTTGGATTCTCAAATGTGCAGGCTAGTGTTTATACTGAGACATTTTAACTTTTTCAAAACCAGCCCTCCTAGTCCTACCTTTAACACACACTATGTATAAGGAGGCCAGTGAAAGTTAAATTGTGAAATAAAAATGAAAGCAGTCATCTGCCAAAGGAGACTTTTACATAAAAAGATAAAGATTAAAAACACATTTTCATGTGGCACAGAAGGATGGAAACAAATACAGGCTTTCCAAAAAGAAAACATTTAGCCTATCTTCAAAGGATAGCAGTTTCCAAGTTTAGACTTTGTGCTATAGGCAAATGTACAACACTGTTGGCTAACTACATGGAAAAAAAACATCCTCTTGTAATTCTATCACTCTTGTGAGAGGAATGAGACAAAGCCACTAAAGCACATTCGGGGACAGCAGTAATTTTCTACTAAGGCCTGGAATATGTGCATTCAGTTAGCATCAGTATTGAATACTTATTCTTGTGCCAAAGAATTATCTTGTTATCATCCAGTAAAATATGAACTTGCAAGTTGCCATCAATGGGAATGCTGTAAGTCCCAGCTACCGCCCCCAACAAACAGCATCCTTAATGACTAAGTGAGCCTTGTGAACTAGTAACATGAGTTAATTGCATAGTTGGCCTAAAATAACACTGTTATTTTGTGAAAACTATGCAATAACTCCATGGCAACCCCAATGAAGAAGATGGTGACTAAATTGTGACAACGCTGCCACGTTATCACCTGATAATGCTCATGTCCCCATTACTGAATGTGTTGGCATCCTAGTCAGACCCCCTATGGCATGTTGCCATCAGCTAACCATAGCAAGAGAGAGAGAAGGGACATACATGCATTTGCTTCTGAGAAAATTGTGGTCATATATGGTAAAATGTAACCCTGCTGTCCTTTCTTGCTGCAGCACTTACATCAGGGAGGAATGGGACACATGGATATGTTCAAGCCACTTGAATAGGGTTTATGCCATCTCTGTGGAGGAGGAGGACAAAACCTGTGACACTTGGACACCATTACATGGAAATTGTGTGTTAAGCGACCCACCATGGACTAACAGCTGACACAGTGGCAACTGGATATTATACGAAACGTAAGGAAATAATTAGAAAATGTGTCAGGGGAGCAAAAGACACCCCAAAATGAAATCAGTAATCCAGATCCAGGGCTTCAACTGAGTTAGTGGGAAGCTCTGAGAGCTGCACAAGTCAGTGGGAGGGGAAGGCACAAACCCACATTCGTGATTCCTTCCCCCCGGCCCCCATCTTGAACTGCTCTGTGTCAGGCTGGTGCTTGGTGCAAACTACAGTTGGCTGCTGAAGGATCCCAACGATAGCAGCTGCCATTAGCTTCAAGGGGGCAGTCCAGTAGCCAGAGAAAAGTGGGGCATAAAGGAGTTCTGGCCATACCCCCTTTCCCCTGGTTACACCCTGTGGAAGCAGACAGGAAGGCGGGGTCTATAGGCCCTGAGAAATCCGCTATGTGTTGAGGTAACCTGGCAATCTGCACCTATCATTGAGAACAGTTCTGCCCTACATCCGTGTAGTCCTTGGGGTCAGTGGGGGGTGAATGTATGTAGCTGAGGGCAGAATTTGATCAACTGAGTCTAAAACATACGAGTGGAAAAAAAATCTGAGGTCCTTCACAGGGCCAGATTTTCAAAGGATTTAGGCACCTTCAGCTACAGACAGGTGCCTAGTGGGATTTTCAAAAGTAACTAGTCACCTAATTTATTGCTTTAGATATTAGGTACCTAAAGACTTTTGAAAATCCCACTGGGTGCCTATCTGCATTGGAAGGTGCCTAAATGCTTTCAAAAATCTGGCCCTCAGTGTCTAGCTCTTGGAATTAGAGCAAAGGCTGATACCCAAGGCAAAGCGGAACAAGCTGGAAGCCTTATCTTTGAAAGCAGCTTTTATTAACTGGTCTCCCTACTTCATCTCAAAGGCAAACCCATCTGTTCCACCTGAAAGAACTCATTCCAAGGTACTGAGGCTTCATAACCTCACTACTGAGCAGTATTATCTGCTTGCCTTGGGCATACCGACAACGAGGGAGCAGCAGCTTTACTGAGTTAGCAGAAATCTCCAAGAGCTGCACAAGTCTTTAGGGAGAGAGTGATAAATGCTGACAGGTTTTGAACCAATCTAAAGAGCTGCTGAAAAACTGACTTCCTAGAGTCTTATTCTGAGAAACATAAACACTTTTGTCACTGCTCCTGATCTTCACATCCCAGGATGCATTGCCAGGTCAAAGTGACTTCCAGGCAATTTCAAACTAGTGAGATACATAGGACTGACAATGGAAGGAGTTGGGCCGGACACTGATTTTTAACAGTGTTGCATAAAATGTTGGAAAATCCCCTAAAATGAGCATTCTGGCTAAATATTGCTTTGGTTAAAAATTTACCTCTGCTCTACCCACCCCTCAAGACCTAATGATGACATCAACCATTTTACAGCTTTCAGCATTCGGTGCTTCATATGGTGAATTGAAGGAAACACACTCTTTTGCCTGAATTTTCATGTCTTTGGTCTGGTCCGGAAGGCTTGCACTCTCTCAGGTGAGACAGGTGAGATCTCAGCAGCAGTGATGGTGACTGAGTCTTCCATTTCAGGTAGCAGAGAAGAAATGGCCAGACGGCCTCTTCTACAAGTCAGTTACACCATTTTAGCACAAAACATATGATTGTCCTTAAAGCAATGCACTGTAGATCCCAGGAACAATCTGACTATCTTTCCTCTCAGTAAATTCTATCAAGTGTTATTCTAGGTAACAAACCATAGAGTGGAATGGCAATGCAAAACCCTTAGGGCCATCAAAGGCAAAGCTAGCATTTGAGGCAAGATTTTCTGCTGTGTCTGAAATCCATTCAATGCAACTAACAAAGAGGAGCTGTCAAGGAGCCATTTCTGGTTCCTCGGTTCTCTGCCTGCCTCCACACCAGCCCCAGCATATGTTAGAGCAGCCCCTCAGGTTGTTCTTACCTACACCATTTGACAAGATCCTCAAGAGCCCATACACCAGCTGAGGATAACTAATGTGATGCAGGCACGCCCCTTGTCCTGGGATTGGGCACCCATCTCCCATTTTGAAAATCTCCCCCTGACTAAAAATTCCCACCTCCCTGCCCAATCCTACTCCCAATTGACTTGCTGGCATCATCACTATTGCTGCCATGTCCTCCTGTACAGTAGCATTCCTGGGGCACCTCAGGAATCTGAATTTTAGAGACCATTGTCCTGATTTGCACTGCACCTGAAACAGCCTGGAATATTTGGTTGCCTGGAAGGCAATGCCACACCTTATTCTAAGAGTATCCTATGTCCCAGCCCCAAAGTTAAAATATGTAAGACCCTAATGCCAGATGTTATGAGTACTGAGTAACATTTGTAGTTTTGCAAGGTGATCAGGGTAATCCAGCCTCATACTTCATGGCATAAAGTTGTCTCTGGTGAGAGGCATTAAAACATCTTTCGCTTCATGTACAGCACTGTACAATTAGCTAGCTACAGCATATTTTGTTTCAACTTCCTTTGGAGCACTGGGTACTATTTGGTACTTCCACAGGAAAATATCAGACTGGATTGGCTAGTGGTGTCAGCCTGTCTTGCAAATTTGTGTTGCTGAATAACTATAATTATTTTTAACAGAACAAACCAGTGATGGCCGCCCCTTCTCCCACCATGTCAAATTCAAACTTCTTGCCCCAGATCCTCAAAAGCATTCAGGTCCCTAACTCCCTTTGTCTTTACCTCTAAGCCTGTTCTCAGTATGCCCATCCCTACTTAACTACTCTTCTCTATTATCATTTTCCTTCCAGCCTGTTCCCTCCATTTTTACCAGCAATGGGCTACTTGGACCTCCCGTTTGTCCACTCCTACATATGTCTTTGTGCATCTATCACATTCTAATGTGCAGAACTCCCTCCCTGGACAGATCCATAAGGCTGCTTAACCTCTCTGCCTTCGAATCCCTCTGCAAAACCCATTCCTTCCATGACATTTTCAAGAAATCAGCCAGTGTATGATGCCGAGGCTGGTGGGCAGTTGCAGAAATGTAATTTTATGGACTCATAGAAACTTAAGCAATAGAAAAACTTTCTTTTTTTTCAGAAAAGGTTATAAATGTATCTAGAACTCATATGAACTGAATGCCTCCCTTTCTTTAACCTTCTGATGCGTTTGTCTTTTTAGACAAAGCCTCTGGCACATGAGGAGCCCAATCTTGCTTAGTAACTTTGGGCACTACCCGAATGTAAATATTCAGCAATTATGAGCCAATCTGGTTTTTCTGATTGTCACCTCATTTCAGGCTATGTGATGGCACCATCTTGGTTTGAATGGAAGTCTGCTAGAGCTAACAAATATCACGAGCTATAGCTGGAGCCCAAACAGACTCATGGGTCAGCATGGAGGGGGACCTATAACACAAACACTACCAGGGATTTACTCCTGCCAGTAGTGTCAAGGAGAGACAATACTAGATAGCTCCCTTTGTGTGCTGGGGGCCTCTGGCAAAGAGGGGCAAAATGCCACTCCCTGGCATCCCTTTCAGGAGAAATGTCTGGCCCAGAGGACACTTAAAGAGGCTACCATTGGTCACCAGGTCAGAGCAGTTGTATGGTGTCTGCACCTATAGTAGCATGACTGGGTCTTGAGTACCACAGATGCCAAAATCCTAATGGCACAATCCTAATTTCCACGTTTTTTTCCTCCCCAGCTTTTCCTCAGGTCTGTGCCCTCTTGTGCAAGAAAGTTTGCCCACTGAGCTTTCCAGGTTCTGCATATGCACTAATTATTGGGCTTGCTTGTCTCCTGTGCAAAGCTGTGCTTAGTGCAGGGAAGAGTCAGCGGGCATGAGGCTCTATGCAGCCTCAAAGTAATGTAGAGCTGCTGCCAGGTACTGTTAACTTACATCACTAGAAGAGAGTCCTCAATGGACCCTTCATGAGTAGAGGATTGACATGGGGGAGCAGAGCTCTGGCATGCCCCATCCCTTCATTGACATGCTCCCTCTCTCCCTTGACACACACCCTACTTCAGGGTAGGCTATGGGTACATTAAGACAGAAGCACAGGGCTTGGTTGCAATGCAGATGAACCTGCAGGGAGGTCCCCAGTATTCTCTTCTGGGTAATTGTGGCTGGATTAGGGCCTTTTGCCCCCTAACCCAGTTTGAGAATCTGATCCCTTGCTTATTTACTGGCTATTTCCAGGTGCAGGCACCAGATACTAATAAAGAATCAAATCCAGGGATCAGTTCCATCACGGCTACAGTTTTCAGCTCTGTAAGGCAATACAGTGGGTGTCAGGGTTGCTACTATAATAATTAATGGAACTGGTAGAAAATTTTCTACCAAAGTCTTTTTTTGTTGTTGAAATGGAAATTTACGCAAGAAATGTCCCTTTTCAATTAAAATTTGGGGGCATTGTTGAAAAAAAGAATTCCTCCTCTCAAATTTAGTATTTGGGTTTTCAATAAAAAATCTCCCCAAATTAAAGAAAAATGGACAGTATCGAACAAATTTCCATTTCATCATATTTATTCACAGAAAAAAAGAGTTCTGACCAGCTCTAACTATTATTAATAATAGTTAATGCTTTAGTTAAGTAATGTATCAGCTAAGGCCAAATTCAGGCCCTAAGAGTCTAACTTCAACTTTATAACTTGATAATGGGTAGAAAAATGTCTCAAGCAATTCCAGTGTCCTCTTACATCCAGACCATCACAGTATATGGAGCATAGCTGTCATTACACAATAAGGTAGAGCTTGCATATCAGTGAAAGTTCTGTGCAAGAAAATGATTTCCCCACTCTGTTGCAATATCTGAATATGTACTGAAGAGTAAATGAAAGCTCAGTCTTGGTTGAGATCCAAACTGACATTAGTTAAAAGAGTTTCAAATATTCATATTCAGAAAACCACTCTAAATGTGTTTTCATTAAAACAGCTAGAAAGTAATCTACTGTAGGATGAAACATCACTCTGTTTAGCTGCCAATCCAGGCCTCTTTGTAGGTGGGGAGAGAAGGATTATGACTGTACTGTTTGGTATCTCCCTCGTTGACTTTTCTAGAAAGGGGAATTGATAAATTGGATGGATCAAGGTTAAATGGATTTATTGAAATGTATGATGAGAGATGGACCAAGGGGTTTGTACTCAGATAAACATTAAGTTAAAGCTAAGGTCTCATTTGAATTCAATGGTGCCAAATTTTAATGAGAGGTTCACATGCACTTTTAGAGGAGAAAATAGCAGCTATCAAGCAAGATTACCAATTTTTACAAGAATTTTCCACCTTTTTGAACAATAGCTGAACTAGACCTAGAAAGGGAAGCCTAGATTCTGAGTCTAGAATTTGGTTGAATACCCAACCTGGGTCCAAACTCATAGTGGTGGGTTTGGATTCAGGGATCAGGACATAATTCCCTATCCCAGAAATTCAGGATTGACAAGGCTGTAATTGATATTCTGGTATGTCCAAATCAATTTTGGATATCCATGCTTTTGCCCCTTTTGCCCCCCTTCCCTCTACCAAGCCTACTCGGGGACTCCTCTCTGTGCATTCATCCCAGCAGGGCTGACAGATTTAGAATGCTTTCGTAGAACATAAATGCAGAACAAAGGAAAACTATCACTCTCTTTTGTTGCTGTTTTGTTTTGCTCTAGGAAGTGAGGAGACACTAGTCCAGACAGCAGAAATGACAGGTCATGGAGTGAGCACTTCCTATGAAGCAGGAATCTGCCTCACCCTGCTGGCTGCTGACTTCCTCTTGGTCCTTTGTACTTTTATTGCTGTGTTGTGTGCAGTGGATGCTCAGGGGGACTGTTACAATTGGAAAGGCAAGGTACTGCAAAGGAAACTGCCAATACCACTTTGCATTCAGTGTCAAGTGCTGTGAGCAAACAAAAGGCTCTGGCTGAGTTATGGAGAGACGTGTGATGCAGGTGCAAGTACTCTGAATACCAGAAATGTAATCCGTGAGCAGCACTGACATAATATGCAGCTAAAAAAGTGCTCATCATGAATGGTGTTCCTATAGTATGCATAGATGGAAAACTCCCAAACTGCTTAAAAGGCATCTTTGTTTTCTCTCATACCTTAATATACTCCCTAGGTCACAGCTTCACACTGGGATCTCACGTGCAGCTGATTATCCACTATGGCCTAAGACAATAAAGAGTTTTTAAAATACATATATTATTACTCTGGACTTTATTATGTTTGCATCTCATAAATGTGATCAAGTCATGATCACTCACTTGTACCTAAGCTACAATTAGTTTTTAGTTCTATGATCAGTTCCTCTGTATATGTTAGAACAAGGTCTAATATAGAATTATCTTGTGTTGGCTGCAACACTTTTTGAGTTAGAAATTGTCATCTATAATATTGAGAAATTCCAAGGATGTTTCAGTATGGCAGTCCCCCATGACTATATATATAGCTCCTCCCCCACTACTAATTTTAGATATGTACACAAGTGGTCATCCTGTCCTCTGGTGTGATCTGGTCGTCTGTAGCAGACATAAACCAATACCCCATTTTATGCTTTATCTGTTAGGTCATTCACCCATAAGCATTCAAGATATTTTTCTTCCAAGTTATCAGTAACTTAGAAACAGGTAATGTCATCTTTGACATAAAGTACAACCCCTCCCCCCCCCCGCCCCATTTAATCTTTCCAAAATAGGTTATAACCATCGATTCCAATCATCCCACCAGGTTTTGGGTCAAATTTATGCTCATAAATGAGCAATTCCAGTTCCTAATTGTTTGTTTGCCTATATATCAATCCAAGGCTCCTAGGATTGATATATAGGCAAATTCAAGAATTTCCTCTCTTTGTGTCCTTTGGTTCCTTGATTAATTTTGTTCTCAATATCTCAATTTTGTGCTCAGTGCTAATACCTTCCCTCTTTTTTCCCTCCCCTTTTGCTGTTAGCTTAACTCTCTCCTGACTACTTTAGCCAGCCTGTCCCCAAGGAAACTGGGCCCCCTTTCCACTGAGGTGGAGGCCAGCCAAACTATGCAGCCCTCTGCCCCATAGAAGGTGGACCAATCTGCCACAAACCAGACCACTGCACCAGACTGCACTTACCTCGCTAGAGTGACCAGATGTCCCGATTTTATAGGGACAGTTCTGATTTTTGGGTCTTTTTCTTATATAGGTTCCTATTTTCCCCCACCCCTTGTCTGACTTTTCACACTTGCTGTCTGGGCAACCTATACCTAGCCAGTGATTCACTTCCAGGATCTTCTGCCTTCCTTTGCTCATGAGACAGAAAGGATCTCAGAGAAGATTGCTTGTACATTATTCTTCTTTAGCAAACGTCCAAGTTCCCGGAAGTCAATTGCTATTAGTGAGATATCCCACATGCAGTGTCATTAGTACCGATATGAACCATTAACAATGGATCCTGGCCTGTCAGAGGCCCACAGGACTGGCTTTCTTCTTTCCCCAGGAGTGCTCAACCCCCGCTCAGCCTCAGGCCATGCGCCCACTCTACCCAAGACCCTGCCCTGCCCCCTCTTTGCACCCCTGTTCCACCCCTGAGCACACTCCATTCCTGCTCCTCTCCTCCGCTCCCAACACCTCCTCAGCTGATTGGGGTGGGCAGAAGGTGCTGGGAGGGAGGGGAAAGAGTTGATCAGCAGGGCCACTGGCTGGCAGGAGGCGCTGAGGGGTGGGGTGGGGGTGGGGTGAGGTGGGGTGGGGTGGGAGGAGAGGGAAGCTGGCTGCTGGTGGGTGCTAAGCACCCACTAATTTTTCCCATGGGTGCTCCAGCCCTAGAGCACCCATGGAGTTGGCACCTGTGCAAAAGCCTATCCAATCCTGGAGTGATATTTTGTGTCTTGACTCTGGGAAGGTAGCACATTTTCCTATTGTCCATCTGGCCCTTGCAGAATGTTCTTTCAATTCTTCAGAGTACTGAAGAACAAACATTATCTGTCTTCCTGGGACAGCAGAAAACTCTTTGTGGGTAAACTGGATTTTCTTACAGGTGGGGTTAAGCTGCCATCAACTTGTGTGTCCCACACATCTCTCCATTCCCTTGGACCTGCTGGATTTTGAGAGGTATCTTCCATAGAAAAAAACAAAGAGTCAGGATCACTAGTCTGTTGGGAGATATTTCTCCAACACTGGGGGATGCAGTTTCCTACTATTTGTACAGTACTCACCAAAACTGCTTCTTTGTGCCTGAGTAACCTCAACATACTCTGTTGTCATAACTAGTTGTCTTCTACTACCATATAAAGGGAACTCTTTTGTAATGGTGCAAAAGTATTAGCTCATTAGTCAATGTTTGTAAAATACTTTGAACATGAAAAAAAATCTATAATTATTTTATTTTTTATTAAAAGGTCCAGCTTTTGCCTCAAAATGTAGTCACGTATTGATATTTTTTCAAGTATTTTCAAAATTAGTCCAGGACAAGATGTCTTCATTTTAACCAGCTCTGAGAAGAGTACAGCTCCTCTCTTTGGGCAAACCCAGGCATTTTCCCCAAGCCTTTTTACTTCAAAAGGACAGTTTTTAAGTGTGACAACTGCTCCTTTGTTGTGTGGAGAAGGGGGGGGGTGAATCAAAGTAAAAACAAAGACCATTCCTCTTTGTACCCAATACATGATGAAGCCTAGACCCACACTATCTGATTAAAAGATTTATGATCCCCTACTGTGTGTCAGTCAGTTGTTGAAAGACTTTATGAAATATTAAATAAAATGTCAGAATCAGAGATTCAGAGAAAGAGCATATGAAGCAGACTGCAAAATCAATCTCCTAATGTGACCCAATTAGTTCCTGTGCTTCAAGGAAGTGGCTTTCCAGTGATTAGATGTCTGCCTGGCAGTAACATTTAGCTCTGTCTTTTTAATGAAGACACTGGGCCAGCAATATCAAGTTGTCTGTCAGCAGGTGCGGCATGATGTAAAGGTAATAATCAAAGGTATCAGTAAGCAATGAAACCTTTCAGTGAATATTGTGATAGAGGAAGACCAGGGAGCTGTGGCAGAGTGTTTGAGGGGAGATATATCAGCTCCAGGTTCATTAGGGCGTGGCTCCCTGTAGACTAGGGAAGCAGGCAGCAGGTTAATTAGGAGCACCTGCTGCCAATTAAGGCCTTAATAAAAACCCCTGCCTCAGGCAGACAGGTGTGGGTGTTTGGAAGGAGTTTGGAGGTGTTGGAGCAGAGAGCAGTTTGGAGAAGTTGGAGCAGAGAGCGGTTTGGAGGAGTTGGAGCAGAGAGAGTTTGAAGAAGTGCTGTGGTGAGCTAAGAAAGACCCAGACCTTAAGTAAAGGAACACCTGGCTTGTGTAGAGAGAGGGCAGGAAGCCCCCCACAAGCTGAAGAGTAGGAGAAGGAAGTAGTCCAGGGGAAGGAGTAGCTAATCCCAGTGGTTTACCGCTATCCTCAGGGCCCCTGGGCTGGGACCCGGAGTAGAGGGCGGGCCTGGGTCCCTCCCTCTCCCCTTCTCCCCTCTAGGATACTTGTGGGACAGTTAATACCCTGTTCAGAGGCAAGAAAAAGGCTCCCTGAATTCCCCCACAAGAAGAGAAAGCGCAGGGCCCATCAATATCGTGGGAGTAATTTGCCACAATATGAAGGGCCTAATTCATCCATAGTGACAAGCCACTGAAGTTACCGGAGTAGTTACACTAGAGATGAATTAGATCTGGTGAGGGTCATTTGCCCTAGAGAACTAGTTCATTGCTACTCTCCCCTGTGTGGCTGAGCCCGTGCAAGACGTAGCAGTGCAGTGTCCACACGGACCAGCCCGGTTCAGGTGCACTACTGCTCTACCTCCTCACACAGCACTCCTTACAAATGCTTGGATGGGTATAGATCAGGGGTTCTCAAACTGGGCATTGGGACCACTCAGGGGGTTGCAAGGTTATTACATGAGGGGTCGCGAGTTGCCAGCCTCCATCTCAAACCCCGCTTTGCATCCAGCATTTATAATGGTGTTAAATATATTTAAAAGTGTTTTTAATGTATAAGGAGGGTCACACTCAGAGGCTTGCTGTGTGAAAGGGGTCACCAGTATAAAAGTCTGAGAACCCCAGATATAGATGATTGTCTCTTCCCCTCAATTCCTGATTCAAGTGCCGGGAGCAGGGACATAATGCATAGGATATAATGCATGGGATATAATGTCTATTCAGAATTTGATTTATTCCAATCAATGCTTTGATTGACACTGCCCTGTGCAAGGATGCACATGACATCAAGCTCCTATTGGCATGTTGGAGGTTCATCAACTCCTGCCCCCACCTGGTGCTCAAATTACTCTTGGCCTGGAGGTCCATGGCTTTCTACAGTGAGCACCAGCACCTTTGAGTAGCAATGCTCAACGGGGTGAGGAGCTGATGGTTTTATTTCTGCTGTTCTTTTAATCCATGCTATGATTTTATGTTCTGTTGAGTGGTTATTTTGCTTTCTTGGTTTCTTTTGTTGTTTTTGTGAGTTCATTTGATGAGCAAATGCACTTCAAGAGGGAAGACATCCAAAGAGGACACTCCAGGAGGCCCCATCAGTTCCCTGTTCCTCCTCCTGTAGTGGAGGCTGGAGCATGTGTAGATGGTTAGGAGAGCTGTAGGGGGCAGCTGGGGTTATTTTTTAAAGACATTTTCTTTCATGTCATCACTATATTGTTTCCAACTAAACTAAACAGGGGAAAAAAAGTGAAAGGGAGAGCTGCGCTTGGAAGGGATTAACTCGGTGTGAAATCCTTCAATATGTTCGTAAATCTGCTTTTGATCTTTCCTGGCCCTACAACCGACCAAGCAGAGGTCCTGTCCCCCTCCCACAGGATGTGAGTAAAGCCCATTTCAATCAGTGGGAGTTGCCCATATTATCTGATAAGAAAATAGGGCCTAAGCAAATACTTGGGTTTCATTTCAGTTCCTGAGCAGCTTTCTCATCATGGCAGGTGAAGAAGAAATTTGCTGCCAAGAAAAATCTCTTCTTTGTATATATAAGAGGTTTCTTTTCAGACACTAGGTAATCTGATCCTTTGATACTAGCAAACTGGATTTAGCTTTAATTGAATATTATAGGCTTTCTTTTGGCTGTGCCCAGCTACAATAATAACAGTTACTTATTTGCATAGTATTTCCCACCCTGAAGAATCCCAGAGCACTTTATTAACTTAACACATTTATTTTATGGAACAGTAGCAGCCATGACATTAGATAAGAGTGAAAATGATTTTCCATTTTAAACTGATTTCTTAAAATCTTTGAAAGGATTTTCAGAATCTAGGCTGCCCTCAATCCCATCTTTAAAAGAAGAAGAGGAAGAAGAAGTCCATTGGTTATTTGGAAATTTAAAAATGAGTATGGGAAGTAGCTTACTATTATATTTCATTTCTGTTAGCTCAGCAGATAATACAATCCCTTCTATGATTCTGGTTTAATATCACTCAAGGTGAGCATAAATTGCCTGTTAAAAAACTACTAGTATAAGACTAACAGAATTATTAACTACCCGTCAGAAGCTGCTGTTTTAATGAAGAGGAAATAAAGTTTTTCTGAGTATAATATAGCTGTATATAATTTTAAACCCTTTATTTTTAAACAAAATTAAAATACATATCAAGTCCCACATAAGTTTTATTGTTATTCCCACTTGCAGCTTTTTGCTTTGAATAATTCAGCAGATTCAGTAGCCTCTGTTAAGCATAACCCCAAAATTACAAAACTCAATTGAAAGGTTTTCACCCTAAGAGGTACATTTAATAAATGATGTATTTTCCTCTAATATAAATTTTCCAGTGGAGTGCAAATAGCCCATACATTATCCCCCGATACCATTCATTTTCACATTAAAGGAAGAGAAAAGATGAATATGGCATACATATTTCCTTAGCTGAAAGCCTGGGTTTATATTCTCCAAATTCCACTGTGAGAAAATTTGGCCCAATAGAAAAGCCATTATAGGTTCCTGAAATCAGTGCTAGTTACAACTGCATGCAGAAAATGAGAGGTAAAATTCCAATTAAATGTATAATGATCTCATTGTGTAATTTAGCAAAGATATAATTTATTGTTGAGAAAAATACAGAAGATGGAATACTCTACATAACCTGGTAATTGCATATGTACCATTAGCACACAGACTTAACAGTTTCAAATTAGAAATGGGCCAGAGCTGCAAATTTTAGATTTGGATCCTGATTTTAAACACTTTAAAGTATAGAGATGTTCAGATGTGGCGTTTTGGTTTAGGCCAATTAAAAAGATATGGGACAACTTTCAATAGTTAGGTGAGCCTGTTTAGATTCCAAAACACAGCAATGGTTTCAAGTGCAAGGTTTTGGTTCAGAATAATTACCCTATAAATGAATCAACATAATACAACGTCATTAAAATGTTAGCTATGAAGCTGAAGAGGTAGATCAGGGATTGGCAACCTTCGGCCGGACAGGGAAATCCACTGGCAGGTTGGAGCGGTTTGTTTACCTGCAGTGTCCGCAGGTTCAGCCAATCGCAGCTCCCACTTGCCGCGGTTCACCATTCCAGGTCAATGGGAGCTGCAGGAAGAGGCGTGGGCCGAGGGATGTGCTCAGGACAGCACTGTCAAGTTACAATGCAGCCTTTAATGTCTCTGAGCCAAACCTTTGTTTAAATGTAGGTTTAAATTGAACAGTAAGAAAACCTATTAGGACTTGTGTTAGTAACAGCCAGTGGTCTTGTGAGCACGTGTAGGGTCAATCAATTAATTCCCATTAGTCTGAAAGCACAGCATTGGCCTAATATACAGATTCTTTTTTGAAAGACTTGCCTTATTCCTCTGTGTTTGCACTTCAGGCACTAAGAGTGAACTTTATGCATTAGCCTGATGCCAAATTAGGCTTAAAGATTCAAATTGACTTAACAAACCCTATATAATGCCTGCAGAGAAAACTGTTTCACATTTTGAAATGCAGTAAGTTTTTGGGATGGATGGCTAGGGCAGCAATTATCTAGCTTACTTAACTGAATTACACTTCTGACTTGTGATGAATCACATCCCAGCAATACATTATTATTTTTATTACAGTAGTTCCCAGTGTCCCTGATTGGGGCCCCATTCATTGTGCTAGGAGCTGTACAAATATATATCCAGAATAAAGGAGACAGAATCTGGCCCAAACATTCTTGAGACCAATCGCCAAGAGCAAATTCTGCTGTCCTTGCTCATGTTGATTAATCCTACCCTGCTGACTCCAGTAGGACTTGTGGTGAAGCAAAGTACTATACAGTGGGCTGGGCTTGTGGAGCCCTTACTCCAGCTGGTAAGTAATGACTTACACGAGCACTCCCACTGAAGTCACTGGGACTCATGTAAATGGCAGCTCACACACGGAAGTAAGGAGTTCAGACTGGCCTAACGTGATTGAAAGTATCAGAATCTGGCCCTAAGTAGCCAGATGAAATGTAATGGGAAAGACCGGTGTAACAATAGGTGTATAGAATCCCAAGAGTAACAGAAGCAATCAGAATGGAGTGAGTAATATATAACAAAATCAAAAACAACAGGGACTCTGGTGGCACCTTAAAGACTAATGGATTTATTTGAGCATAGTTTTTTGTGGGTAAAAAACCCACTTCTTCAGATGCGTGGATAAAGCGGGATTTTTAGAAGAAGTGGGGTTTTCTACCCATGAAAGCTTACGCCAAAATAAATCTGTTAGTCTTTAAGGTGCCACCGGATTTCTTGTTGTTTTTGTGGATACAGACTAACATGGCTACCCCTCTGATAACAAAATCAGGTTCTCTGGGGAGAACTAGCATAAAACCAGAGCAGTAGCATCATTTATTAATAAATGTTCCTTGTATTTAATAAAAGTATACACAAAGAGGAATGTTATTTGAAGAGACAGAACACAAAAACAGTATAAAAACACACTTTTCTCTAAATGATATTGGTTCACCAACTCTATTCCTGCTAGGCTGTGCCACATCTCTGACCTATACAAATGTTCCCCAAGGCATCACTGAGAAAAATAAACTGCAGTTTCCATTGTCCCTCACCTTTATTTTTTCAAGGTTTGACTGCATTTTAGCACCTGAAGAAGCATCTTGTGTCATAATGGGAATGAAGAGGCCGTTTAACTCCTCTTGGAAGTTTCACTGGAGTCATCGGTATAGGTTCAGTCCTATTGTGAGTAATGAAATATCTATGACTGAAAATATCCAATTTCCATCTAGCAGATGTAACCTCTGTAATTTGCCACTGTTTAGAAATAGCTGCTTTCTTTCATGTGCTGGAGCTTGCTAGCACTGTACATTCTACCATAGTCTTTCATGACATTTTTTCTAAAGAGCAAATAAACTGCAAATTGTAGGACAAGGACCGGATTTTGGAAGGTTTTGATGGACCTAACTCCTATTGATGTTTATGGCATAAAGGACCTGACCCATATTGATTTTAAGGGGAATAAGGTGCCTAAATACCTTTTAAAAAATTGGCCATATATTCCCTGCCTCCATAGAAAAGTCCATGGAAGATACAAACAATCAATCACTTAAACAAAAAAGCACTCAAAAAACTCCAAGGCTATTCACTTACAGACTGCCTATTCTTGGAGCTGAGGGTCTGATTCCTCACTGGAGGTGATACACTTGCACCAGCTCTATTCAAGCCAGTACACTAAAAATAGAATGTAGCCATGGCAGTGTGAGCAGTGGGATGGGCTAGTCTTCCTGAGTACATGCCTAGGATCTCTGACAGGTACATCTTCAGGGCGGCTCGCCCCTCCCACAGCTTGCTCAGCTGCAGCTCCATTCTAATTTTAGCATGGTAGTTCGGTGAGAGGTGAATATGTCTCCTCAAGCTGGGAATAACATCCCCAACTCCAAGATCCTGATACCGGCTCCACCCAGAGGTGGGGATTTGCAGAGGGGGACAGTGGGACCAGTGATAGGCAGAGAAACCTGTCCGTATCCAAACAGATCTTGGTGCATCTGTGAAGTGAGGTGCCATCTTCTCTGTGCTACCAGCAAGCCCCTCTCTCCTTCCTTCCTCCACCAGATAATTGAACCTAGGAGCCATTCTATTGTTGAACTGTCCCAGCACATCTGTGCACTCCTTTTCCCTCCGTCAAGCAGGGGGATGCATCCTAGCTGTTTATGCTGGCCTGAGCTGGTACAACCCCCACTCCCTGCAGGCCCTGTTTCCCCGCCGTGCACTGTGTGATTGGGAGCTGGAGTCCTTCATACTTTGGATTTCTGAGCTGTGGTTGTAAAGGGATTCTCCTATTTAACAGATCAAAATGTTAAGCAGTATCCAGGGCACTCTGCCATTTACATGGAATATCAATTATGAATAATGGTTAATACCCCTAGTACATAAGACAATATAAGAAAAGTGAAGATCTGCAAGAGTGCTAGATGAGACCTTCTACAAACTCTCTGCTATCAGATTCCAAATACATTTTCTTACTAAACTCAGAGATCCAACAAAGGCAGGTCTTTCAATTAAAAAACAAAACAAAACAGGGAATTTGTTAGAAATGGATGAACTTCTTATTACCGAACCATCATTGACTAAAAAAGTAGTAGGCAAAGTGGAAGGGGAGGAGGAGGTGGAAAGGGCATTCAGGGGTTTGGATCATGTTGTTCTGCTAGCTTGGCTATTTGCATAGCTTCAGAGCCATCAGAAACCCTACAGGAAACTACTGGAAGTTGGAGCGATAGGCACCATTGTTACATGGACAATTAGTTGACTGTATCCCTTTCAAATTATGTAAGTAGCACAACAAATGAACCCAGCAATCTATATACAATTAACTCCCTGTCCTTGATACATATGCGCAAAAGGAACTTGTGCAGGGGCAGTTCCTGCAGAATAAAGCTATGGAGCTCCCAATGTGTGCACATAAGAGCATAGCTACACTCAGTCACCTGCTCCATACCCTGCCTCTGCACTGGGGAAGTTCTGAAGGTGGCTAGGAAGAAGGGGCTCTGTTCCAGAGCAGGTGTTGCCTCACAAAGCTGCTTTCTGCCTTTTCTGTGGCTGCTGCTTAGTCCTCTCTGCCATTCGTCCAATCCCAAGCCCGCTGTCTCACTATGTAGGTAGCATGAAAACGGGTTTATGTAACAACTTTAATTTGCAGGGCCATGTAGATGAATAGCACAGTGGTTCTCATCTGTTGATTACCAGTGGGTCAGGCTATGAAAGCCTGTCGCATATTACTCTGTGTTCTGATACCATCAGCACTCACAAATTAAGTGGCATCAGCTGAGGTCATTACTTGGATGGGAAACAGTTGGTTGCAGTATAAAATAGTCTTGATGGTTAAGTGTTTTTGCCTACGCATCAATATGGGGATGTTTCCCCAGCATGGCACATGGGGTGCTGGGAAGCTGCAGACCGTCGGCCTGATTCTCCTCACAGTTACACTGCTGTAAATCAGAATTAACACCACTGCAATCGATGGAGTCACGCTGATGTAAAACCAGAATAAGTAACAGCAGAATTAGACCCTAATCCGCAGTTCCTCAGATGGTGTAAATTACCACTGCTCCATGAAGCTATCATAATTTTCACCAGCTCAGGATTTGGCCCTGTGTCTTTCTGATGAAAAATGAATTTCCTTATCCTCTGACTATTTATTACCATTAAAGCACCCACAGTCTTGGGGTAGAGGGGGTTACTTAGGGTCTGTGAGACTTGGCAATGGAATTTCTTGAGTGGAATTTTGCCAGTAAACATGACAGCCTTGGTGTTCGTTAAACAGTGTTATTTTGATATGCATGCAATTATTTGTTTTAAATTTTAAAATTGCTTGTTCAGCATTGCTGCTGGAGGTAGCCATAAGAATGTGCAAAGTGAGGTAAGAATTTTCCCAGACAGATTAGGTACAAGTTTTATAAACTTAGTCTTAACCCTCTTTTGAAAAGCTTCTTTTCTAGGGATTCCATTAAAGCATGAATAGCAATTATTTGATTTAGAACTATTCGTCATGAAGGGCTAAATTCAATCCTGATATAATCCTCTTGATTTCTGTCAGTTTTAGAACAGAGAGGAATTTTGTCCAAGGGTTTTGGTCCAAAATCTGGTGCAGGTCTAGACAGAAAAACAAATGAATCTGTAAATGAATTCACAGCTATGCAGCAACACCAGCATTCGTTTATAGCTTTGGAAAGTACAGTCTGAAGCAGAGCATCCTCAGACAGTCTATTTCTATCAGAATGCAAATAAGCTGCAAAGTGGGGCTGTGCAGAGAGTCTATTGCTGGCTCAGGTAGCGTACATAAAAAGGGTGCTGATCATCACACTCCTGACCCTGCAGCATGCCCCTGTAGATCCTGTTGCAGAGATCCTGCTGCAGAACTGTACTACTGGGATATTTGGGGGGAAGCTACTATATGGCCTTGTCTCGGCTAGAAAAGATGTAGTGGTTCAACTGAATTGAATTAAAATCTATCTAATTAAACTGGTGCAAAGCCCCGTTGTTTAAATCAATTTAGCATAATTTGGTGAGTTATGGAATATTTGGATAGAAATATGATTTGGGGAACAGAAACCAGTCAATTTTTATGTTTTGTGCTTTGTATCTTTCATATTATTTTGATGTGTCAATGTTTCTTCTGTATGTGTGCAAATGTCTGATTTGTGGTCACTGTTCAAAAATTTGTGCACAAAACTTGTGTGCACACTTGGATCATCATTTAGCAAGGTCTCCACCCAACAGGTCTTACAACCTAAAGTAAATGGTATACTGTGAAGCTAGCAATAGTCATACCCAATAAACAAAAGAGATGTGAGAATTTCCTATTTTTATCTTCAATGAATTTGTGTTACTGGTAAGAGAATTGGTATGGTAGCAGCTGCCAGGTGCATGGTTTGCACATTCTGGAACTGACGTACTTATGGTGCTGTGCTCTTCCAGAAGGATCAGTGTAGCTGTCTTCTTAAACAGGAAGTTTCTGAGACAAGGATTAGCAGAGTCGCTATTAGTATGATTATATGCTTATTATTTGTTATTTTGTAACTCCATGCAAAATGTTTGGTTATATAAATTTGGTATATATAGATTTTCAAAGCTGTAGAGAATTTTGCCACACAACCTGTAGATAAATCCATCAGTCAGCTTTGAAATTTCAACCATATCATCCACTTTTAGATGCTACTCTTTGAATAGCATAATGCCCTAACGGTATTGGAAACATTTTCTCCCCTGTCCTTCTACTCTTCCAAGGACCCTAAAGACTCTGCTGTCTCGCATAGAAGGGTGACAAACATACCCTGTCTTCCATTTGATTAGAGCTGGTTGAAACTCAGAATTTCTGTTCCGTGAGCAATTCCAACATTTCCTTTCATCCCAAATCAGAACAAAAAGTCAAAAATTCTCTTAAAACAAAAATTCCAAAAAATGAATTTTGGAAAATATTGAAATGTTTCACAGGAATTTATCTGCAAAATGATGATTTCAAAATTGAAATGTTTTCTGGGTATTGAATTTGTCAACCCTTTGACTGTTTTAAAATTTAAATTATGTAATCAAAATGATAAAGTCAAATATAAATACTTCAACCTTATTGAAATAAAATCTTTAAAGAATTTTTAATTGAAAATTTTGAAAAACCCAGTAAATTCCCATGAAATAGTTAGATTTTGTCAAAACAGCATTTTCCAATGAAAAGCCGTTCCAGACGAAAATTTTCAACCAGTTCTGCTGATGGGTCTCAATAGCTGTCTCCCTTGCTAACTTGGAAGAACTTTTAATGAAAAATTTCCTCTTAGTACTTGCGGAATCTCATTATTTTTTTACTACAGTGCCTGATTAGATTTTTTGACATCTCTTTTTAGTTGACAGGGCATACCAACTTGAATGTTATCAAAAATGTATTGTTCAAATTGTTTTGTACCATTGGATCCCTAAACTTGTTAGTTAATGTGTTCTCTCTCTCCCTCTCTCTCTCTCTTTGTAAAGTAAAATAATAGTACCACACTTTTGGAAGACTACAAGTTCATCTCATAACTGTGTATTCAGCATCAGTCAATTACATGTTCCTACTGATATTGCACACAATTCATGAAAAGGGCCAGGATTTGCAATTTTTTGACCGGAAGTTATGTAGTATTAACTCAACAAAACATTAGAATGTCTGCTTATATCAAGGGCTCTTTGATTTGACCAATGTGTGTTTTAAAGTGTTTTCATTATCTAAAATCTAGATTAATCTCTTTGCTAACTGATTTTTTTCCCCTATGTACGCTACTGAAGTTCATAACTGAACTGCAGAAGGGTTTGCCAAGCAGTGATCACATGGAGAAGACTAATACTTCAGCTGATTTTACTTTTCTGGTTTCATATTTGGAAAAGTTTCCACACCAACGACAAAAATGTGGCTTTTTGCCCAGCAGTGACTAAGCAAGTTGAAACTAATGGGCTGCTGTAAATCCCTCCTCTGAGAAGGGCGGATTTGTGTGTCCTGTCCTTCCCTTGAGAGCACTTTTTGCCATGCAAGCTTAAAGTTCCATTGGATACTCTTTCCTTTCTGAAGTATTTAGATCCCAACTGGTTAACACAATGTAATATATACTAGAATGAAGCAGGGTGGGTCACATAAACAACAGGAGGTAGTCAGAGGCACTTTACAATGGCAATTCACCATGGAAACATCAAACATATTATGGTGCTCCTTTGTCTATTTATTTGTAGTGTTTAGTGATAGCCTGGAACTAACTGATGGAAATCCTGGCTGCTGGAAAGGTGCTGTCACAGGCTTCTAAAGTGACAATGCAAGAAACAAATCTGAAATGTGCCACTCCTAGGGTGACCCGATGTCCCGATTTTATAGGGATAGTCACAATTTTGGGGTCTTTTTCTTATATAGGCTCCTATTACTCCCCACCCCCTGTCCCAATTTTTCACACTTGCTGGCTGGTCACCCTAGCCACTCCTGTTGAGTTATCTTTTGCACAAATGATTTTCCCAGCAATCTATCTTGCTTTTATTGTCTGTATGATGGTTGTTAGCTACATTGACAATGCGGCCATCTGAATCTCATCAGCATATTTATAGAAGAAAACTGGCTTTGATTGAAAGGGGGGATTTGGCCAGGGTTTACAGAACCCTGCAAAGATGGGGAAGGAAGGGGTCAACTCCACGTCAAAGGGGCTAAATGAAGATCATGGCCCACAGAGACAATCTGCTCAGCCTGCCAGCTGGAGAGAGAAAGGATTTCTTTATCTCGGGCAAATGAAGAGCTTGGGAGCAAGGCACTCAAAGGATGACTGTAACTGCGTGATGATTCACCCCTGGGGTGCCTCCTGCTGGCTGTCGGGGAATTAGCTCTTGCCAGCCCAGATCACCCTCTGCAGTCCAGTGTCTCAGTGTCCACTGGCCTGTGTTCCTCCCAGACCCCCCATTGCCCCCACACTCTGTCTCTGGGTCTCCCCTCCCTGGAGAACCCCCAATTATCTAATCCCCACTTTTCCTCAGTCTAGTGCTACCTCCAGTCATCATCAAGCCCCCACTCCCTGGGGCAGACTGCAGTGTAGGGCAATGGGGTTTTGGACCTGTTGCCTCTGCCTAAGCCCCAGTACCCTCCTTAAGTCACTTCAGGCCTGCAGCCTGGGGAGTTGCTAGGCTGGAGTTCCCCAGCTCCCTTGCCTATTCCCCCAGCACTGTTCCACCTCAGGTACCCTGTTCTGCAGGCAGCCAGGCCCCGCTCCCTCCCAGCCTGGAGAAGTGGGGTTTTTTTACCCACAAAAACTTATGCCCAAATAAATCTGTTAGTCTTTAAGGTGGCCCTGGACTCCTCATTGTTTTTGTGGATACAAACTAACACGGCTACCCCTTATGCCTCTGATACTTAGCATAATCCAACAATAATAGTCCTTTATTCTGCATGAGATGGAACTGAGTTGATGAATTTGTATAGGTCTGCTTTGGGCCCTGCCTACACCTAAAAGGGTTTGCTAATACGGTATATCTACATGGGTGGAACTATGCTGGCAAATCCCACTGATGGAGATGCAGTTTCTATCTGAAAAAGAGTTCTTTTGCTGATATAGCTTCAACCAGTTCCTAAAACAGAATAAGCTACACCAGCAAAAGAGTCCAAAACTGCTTCTACTGCAGGGCTTTTACCAGCACAATTACATTGTTTAGGGCCTTAGGGGGATGATTTTTTCACACTCCTGATCAACATACCTATGCCAATAAAACTTTCTAGAGTGGACTAGGCCTTGGAACGAATTACATACCAACAGGAGAGACCACCATGGAAAAAGCTGTTGTGAAAACGGAGTGCCCCAAACTGCAATCCTTGTTCAGGCAAATGGCCAATTGAAGTCAACAAAACATTTGCCTAGGACTAGGACTGTAGGTTACACGCAGATATGTAGAAGGAGCTATGGTGACCAAATTAGCTGTAATCACAAGCAGATTGACTCAAACTTGACTTACAGTTTGTCTACACTTACAGCACCGTAGCAGCATGGCTACACCCTTGTAGCGCTTAAGGAAGGCTCTACCTACGTCGACAGAATAGCTTCGCCTGTCAGTGTAGAGACTCCATCTCTCCGAGAGGCAGTAACGATGTTGTCAGGAGAAGTCAATCATGTACCATGAATGATAGCAATAAATGGCTTGTGGCCAACCCATAGAAATGTGTTTGCATAAGATGTTCAAACCCTTAGAAATAATGAATATTTATGTCAATGTAAATTCTGATTGTGGGTAGTTTGTGAATTTAAAAATAGGTTACACTTGGCAGATGAAGTATTGTCTAAGAATAGCTATTGAATACATAAGTTTAAACCCAACGAAGAGGTAAATGGATAATTTCACTCCTCTTCCTCTGCCAGGGCTCTGTCTTGTCTGTAGGTGTTGCAAAAATATTAACTGAAGGGCAAAAGGAAAAGTATGTCGAAATTCAATGTTTTTTTAACACACTAAATATTTTCTGTAATTTCAGTTTCCTCCATTGTGGCTGCCAAGCACCCTGTATATGTGCATGTACGTTAGCAGGGGATCCGCATTGTAGAGAAACTGAACATGCTTGCGTACCTTCCCTATCTCTTCCCTGCCCCTCCACAGTGGGATGTGGAGGTTGCTTCAGGAGCTCACTCTCACAGTGCATGACAGTTGAAGAATCTCTTCCATGACTTTTCCTATATCTTCAGCCTTTCTGCACACTAGCTCAGGGGCTGGGCAGGAGGGTCCCACAGGCCAGATGTGGCCAGAGGGCCATAGTTTGGCCACCTCTGCTGTAAGGAGAGGCAGAGGCAAACCAAGACAAAAGGGATATTTTTAGTTGTTTAAAACTTTAGAAGTGAAACCCCAGAATTGTACCAGGACCATAAATAATATAGAGCATTATCAAAGACTTACTACTTATAATAATAAACCATAGGTTACCAACTTGTTAACATGTATGAGCTTGTACATGCCATGCATTTACTACCAAATGCATTGTTATTAACAAGAACAAAAGAGATTACTCTACAATATACTGTATTGCTTCAGAGAAAAATCAATTTTTTGTCTCTTTGGCTGGAAATCCAGCTCCACCCTTGCTGTCCTCTTCTTTGCTTCCCTTCACCTTGAAGTGTTCCTTAGATTGCATGTTCCCGAGGCTGTACCTCTTTGCACTGAGTTTATCCACAAGTGGGGATTTTCTTCACCTTCTGAGCCCTCACTTGTCCATTAGGCACCTTTGGGGAATATTCCGTCAATATATGTTCAAAGAGTCATTCTCTCTGTTCACACATGGCAGGTCCTTTGTGGGGGATATCTCTGTTACTGTTTCCGGGATCTGTTTTCATCTCACACTGCTTTTTGCTCAATTCTCTTTTTCGCCTCTTTCCTTTAAGTTTTCTTTTCCCTTGCTCTCTCTCTGGTATGCCTGTAGATTTAATTTCCTGCTATTTTCCTTCTCTAAGAGTGCCTGCTCATATACCCATGTCTATTCTTTCTTCTGCTTCTCTTTTCCTTCTTTCCTCCTTCTCACTTCCCTGTCCCCTACTTTTTAGTTGCCGGGTCTTCTTCTAGCTTATCCCCTCACCACCTACCGAGGCTTCAGGTCATCAGCTAGCTCAGCATCCAGCCTCTTCATCTCTACCAGCGTTTTCTAACTGCCCCTTCAGGTGGATTCAGAGCCCTCACTCCAGCTCGAGCTGCCCGCTGACTTGCAGTCTCTCTCCCCAGGGCAGCATTCTGTGTCACTGCATTGCAACGGCAGCAAGTGCTGGTGCCAGCTTGAGGGTAACTGTGCTCCATTCTGAGAAGTGTTCAGAACCAGAGGTTATTACTGAAGACATTTGTTTATTCATTTTACTAGTCACACAAGCGTTTGTGATAGTTCTATAAAAAGGGGCAGATCCTCTATGGCTCTACTGAAATCTGTGTTCATTGACTGAAGCCACAGGAGTTACAGTAGCTGACCATCAGGCTGAAAAACTAAAAAGAGAGATTTTAGAGCAGAAGCAATGTTAGTCTGTATCAGCAAAAAGAATGAGGAGTACGTGTGGCACCTTAGAGACCAACACATTTATTTGGGCATAAGCTTTCGTAGACTAAAACCCACTTCAGAAGAGACAGTGATTTAAAATGGTTTAGGCCACATTTATCTCTGGTGTAACCCTACTGTCTTCAGTGGATTTACACTGAGGAGGAATCTGTCCCATTGTAAATCAGTTCACAACTAGATAGTACAGTTTAATGACAACATGGAAAAATACAACCAAAAGTAATAAGTAATTATTATATTATTATATGATTAATTCAGAGTAGGCTGAGAAAGTGGTCTCTGGATTCCATTGATTTGGTAGACCGGTAATATAATTGCAGGTTTCATAAATATTGGCAATTACAGTCTCCTTTTAGTAACTCTACTGTAGCTCTCTTACAACCTGGAATGACGAGGATATCTCCGTAATCTGGAAAGAGTTTTATTCATTATCATGCTAAAGAACAATGGAATGGAACTTTCATTAGTTTACTAGAGACAGTCAGGATGAAATTAAAGACATAACTGGCAGTCTCTACAATTGACAAAAGATGGAGCTTGTCACGTTAGTCTTATGATAGCCACATCTGATTTGCCTCAGTGCAACAATGGAAAATATGCAAGTTGGCGGGGTGACTGATTACTTTACCCGGGGAATGCTTAAGCAGCCAGTCCAAATTGTCCTGAAACTAAAGTCATCCAGACAATGTAAATAATTGTCTTATAAACTTTCTGCATTGGAAACTTTCTACAGCTATTTGTTCATTGGCCTGACTTTGTATTTACCAACTTGCCAAACGCACAGGAAGCTCATTACGTTTTAGTACCTGTCAAGGACTTTGGGCTGGTCTACAGTGCACGATTATTTCAGAATGAGCCGAATTAAATTGAATTAAAACTGATTCTGTCCACATGACCAACCCGGTTTTGTCGATTTAAAAGGCTCTTAAAGCCAGTTTCTGTACTCTACCTCGGCAAGGGGAGTAGCGCTAAAATCAACATCACAGTTCCGGATTAGAGGTACTGTGGATGCAATTCGACGTTATTGGCCTCTGGAGCTATCCCAGAATGCTCCATTGTGACTGCTCTGGACAACACACTTAACTCAGATGCACTAGCCAGGTAGTCAGGAAAAGCTCCAGGAACTTTTGAATTTCATTTCCTGTTTAGCCAGTGTGGCGAGCTCATCAGCACAGGTGACCGTGCAGAGCCAACCATCACAAGCTACCATGCAGAGTCCACCATCACAGGAGACCACACAGTCCCAGCTTTGCAAACGAGCTCCAGCATGGACCGAACGGGAGGTACTGGATCTCATTGCAATATGGGGAGAAGAACCTGTTATGGCAGAACTGTATTCAAAAAAAAGAAATTGCTATTAAGGTTGCCCAATGCTTCCAGTATAAGACCACATTCCTATCTAAAGCCCTACTATCTGGGCCCACTTTTCTCCAGTTATGCCCTTTAAATACACATGAATGAAGCTGTAGGTCTAAACTCTCTTGGACCTTGGATTCCTTCCAGCCAAAATTTGTATATACAGAGCAGCGCACAGTGGGGCATTGATGCCTGGGGCTCCTGGGTGCTACTATATTACAAATAAATAAACAAAGTAAATAAATAATTAATGCTTAATCTTGAGGGGCCTGCATATCCTCGGCTGTCCTAAGACATTTTCTTGTAGATCTGTCTGAGCCTGCTGGGCTTCTATCAAGGTAAAAGGACTGGAAAGTTCATGTTATCTGCTCCATGATATCATTACTGTAGTAAGAAGACTGAGTTTGCTAAGTGGGGTGAGTTTATAATTATGTATAAAATAATGAATGAGGAAAGAATATTTATTATATAGAAGATGTTGGTGCCTATTATGAAAGTTGCCTGACATTTCCCATTTCAGCTGCTTATAGCGTTGCAAAACTTTTGGGCTGAAATTTTCCATGGGGGATGTCTGCTTCGAGCTGATGTGTATCATTTCAGCCAAAACCATCCAGTTGCTTCTAAGGCTGGCTACAGAAAAATACATTCTTTTGTCCATGTTGAAAAGCTCTACTCCAAGCTTTGGCAAGGGGGTGGCCTTTATATCAGGGATGTGTCTTCTGCTATCCTCGTGAAAATCCACCCAAATTTGGCCAGAATATCTTAAAAGAAGGCTAGTATATTACCATAAAGGGCTACATGGAGCAGCACCTGCTGACATTTTGCTCTCCATGTCTTGTCTCAGTCAGTGACCTCAGGAGTCTAGTTAGTATCTCTGCTTACCATGGTACCCCCAATTATCACTACTACTAAAAAAATTAAAGCCTAGAATGTCACAAGTGCTCTCTATCTTGATGCACCCTCCGTAATCAATGCACCCTCTAATCCGGAACTGTGATTCCGGATCACATGCTGGAATAAGACATGCTGGAATGTCTTAACTTTTGGTGCTTGACGATGCAACAAGTTGTGTGTGTGTGTGTGTGTGTGTGTGTGTGCGTGCGTGCATTATAAATACTAGAGACAGGTCAGAAACAACTGAACTTTGCAGGGTTATGGAATCTGAATCCAGACCTGGATCTTCATTTTGTAGCTGACTCCTATTTCTATGACAGGCTGAACCAACCCCCTATACTGAAACACATTTACAGTCTATGTTAGTGAGAATTTAGATCTGAATATGAATCCCCCTAAGTGCTGAAGCATTACTTTGGCCTGCAGGTTGTAGGTGTGTTTCAGAAAGTCACTGACTGACAGCCCTGAAGACTGAAGTCTTCTCTCTATCCACAGAAATGGTACAGAAGAGTCGATGGCTATTTCCTTGTTTGTTGATAGGGAATCTTGTTCCCCCGTCCTGTATGTCTGTCTGACTGACACTTGGCATCTAACCAGAAAAATGAGTCAGTGAAAGGTGATAGTCCTGAATATTTCTTAGTTGGAATCTTCTTGAGTTTTGATCAAATATGGGAGCTTTTAAGAAGTTTGGAATGTCCTAGATTTCAATAAAAGGATTTATTATAATGCCAGAGAGAGGCTCTTATGCTAAAAATACCAATGAACTATAAACTGAGGGCGAAATTCAGACTTATGCAGAGGGCCAACTGGTGTAAATCAGCTTAGCTCTGCTGAAGTCAGTTTTGAGGGTTGGCTGTTTGCTTTAAAAATCCACCGTACTTTCCCCACCCAGTCTTCCTCTGTTGGAGGTTAGAATTGCCCTGCTGATTCTCTTCCTTTGAAAACACACCTGTTGAAGGTGAACTATCATGTGAATGTTACACTTTTGCTTTTGAAGGCTGTAGACCCTAAGGATGTGTATTTATTGTAAGTGAATTCTGTAAGTTAAGGGTTAAAAACAGACTCAATGAAGGGTTAATCAAAGCAATGACTACTGTGATACAGATGGAAATTCAGGCCACCATAGTTCTAAGCAGAAGTGGAGGGAGATGATAGCAGGGGTACTTTTATGGACTCCAAATTAAAGAAGGCCACTTCAAAGGCAGAGAAAAGAGGAGGACTTCTCCATACAGCCATCCCAGAAGAAACTCAGATTTTGCTTACAGATCTTTCTTGCTGATCACCAAATGTGATGGATGTCTGCCTGAGGCTCCACGAAGCCCCATACGCACACTAGAGCCCAGATCTTCAAAGGTATTTCAGTGGAAGTTAGGCGCCTAAATACTTTGAGTATCTGGGCCTAAGTGATTAAATCTAGGATGGCCAAAGTTGCATTGACATTTTCATTTTAGCTCTATGGTCAGTATAAATGGAAGAGTCAGAGTTTAGCCCGGGGTTTTCTTTGCCTCCATAATGTTGCTTAGTGCCTCTGTGAAAAAACCACCTTGCCGGCAAAAATGCAGTCTACCTCTGCTGTGTTGGAGAAATGCTCCTTGACTGCTGGAATAGCACCTTCATAGCTGAACAAAGAGCTGCAAAAGTTCATCTGAATTCTGGTTTCTTTAGAGAGTGGTGGAATCTTGCCGACTTCTTTAGAAACAGTTAAACCACATAATAACCTGAAAACAATGCAGGATGATAAATCTAGTAAGAGTCATTCACCCCTTTTGACGCATTGAGCCATAAGCTCTGTACTGAGTAGCTCTCTGCCAGATTTTCCCCAGAGAGAAAGAGATCATATTTCAGGTACTTCTTTTTGCTTACTTTTTCAACTGTCTTGCTATCCTGTTTTGAAATTATAGCCTCTATTGCTTTCTGTTCACGGACACCTAATGAGCCAATGATGCAACTACTATTACTCACATTCCTCCTTTGGCACAATGTTAGCCTTTGTTTGTTTGCTTGCTTTTGTTTCTCATGTGTCAGGGAAAATAAATCTTTAACTACACAAGGTATTTTTTTTAAGAAGGAAAGGGCATTCGCGGGAGCCAGCTCTTCCTGCTTCTCTAGATGTTTAGCATTTCAGAGACTCCGGTGGCAAAGACAACCTTTGTTTTGGAAGGATATTATGTTGAATAGTGCATGCAAACTATTTTCTCTTCATAAACACAGCAGGGACTCTTTCAGTAACTCCTAAGGATTTCATATCTGCAAACAATCCAAAGGGCCGATTCACCTCTGTGTTACTCCAGTTTTATGCCAGTCTGAAACAAAACTAAAATCAGCAGTGTTACATGAGCTTATAAGTGAAGTAATTCAGTAGTGATTCAAATCCAACAAACACCTTAATGCAGCATTCCCTGCTATATAAACCTGTCTTGTCCCATTTAGAGATTTTAAGTGTTTCTGGAAACAATGGTTTTCATCATGGTTTCTTCACTTAAAATATACTTTTAATTGTTAGAAAAGCAGAAGTAGAGATGAGCCAGAACTGGAATATACAGATCTGGAGCTGAACTTTCCCAGTAGGCCCATTATAGAAATAAGGGATAGATTCAAAATTAAATCTATCTCATAAACCAATACTGTATCTGTCTTAGAATCTAATCTTCTGAATGTTATGTTCTGGGGAAGAAAAACAACCTCTTAAAACAATCTCTCTACACGGTACATTCTGCTGTTTTGAAAAAGAATTTCGAGTTCAAGAACGGTGTTGACTTGACAACCCTAGAAACTGCCATCCTCTATTAATCCAACAGAATATGTACCACAGCAGTGCAAATTTCACCTAGTCACATGCCATTATGTTTCACATCCAACTTTGAACGACCACTTTAGAGATCAATAGAAGAATTTGTTCCCTTTATTACTATTAGTCAGACTGGACTTTCTTGTCTAAGGCTGCCATTGAAGATGGTAATTTTTGTGAGGTAAGTCCCTGATCATTATTTGCAAATGGTGTGAGACCACCAACTCAGTCACCTGCTTTAGGAAGACCTCTGTTATAAACCTACCCCAATATACATTATTCTATGAGTCTGATACTTGTGTTATAACTATATTGCATTATTATTTCATTATTGATTTATTACTACTACCCAGTACAAGCCTAATGCTGTAGAAAACACAGAAGAAAACAGAGTCTTGCCAATCCCAGACATTCAAAAATGAGATCATTTTAAAATCATGAGATTTAAAAAGTTTTTTTAAATTGACTTCTGGATTTTGAGACTTTAGGATTCATGCTTTCACCTTTTTCTTTGAAATTATGAGGTTAGAAACTCACTGTTTTCTTTTAAGTGTAAGATGACATTCTCACTTAATCGCTTGACCACATAAGCTGAGACTTTAAAAAAAGAAAAGAAATTACCAGCTATTATCAGACGGGCAATAAGATCACAAAAGTTGGCAATAATGGAGCCAAGCCGCAAGGAGCTAACATCTATGTTAGACACAAAGGACCAAATTTTGTTGTCTTCTATAATGGTGTAAGTGTGGAATAGCACACTTACAGATTTCCACCACTGTGAGAGCATAAATGACCCAGCTCTGAACCTAGTATTGTACCTGAAGACATTGATGGATACATTTTTAATTTTCTAAAAGAAATTAAAAATGTGTGAGTGGTAGGAGGGAGTCAATACTTTTTTGCAAACATTTTATTTTGGAAAAAACCCCACAATTTTTCAATTAATAAACATTTGATTGAAAAATTGTCCAGCAATATTTTATATACAAATATAAGGGGCCTGATAGTGACTTTAACCCACTCGCTGATGTAGATGCTCCAGAATACATTGTGTCCAACTCAGTACTTAGACCTTTGAAAGAATACAGCATTGGTTATTCTCTACTGGCTGGTGCAAGAGAGGATGGAGGGTCTTCCCAATCTCCTTTGGGAAGGCTAGTACTGGTGAGGCATAATACTTCTTATGCTTACAAAGTTCAAGGATAAATATGGTGAATAGGAGGTAAATAAAGTGATGAAGGCTTCTGGTGCCTTTTCCGTTCACCATTTTCTGTGCACGGCTAGGCACAATTTAGCCCAAAATATGCATGATACCCAGGTTGATGGTTGGGCCCGCATGTAGTCAGTGGTTTTATAAGTACTGTGTATAGGTACACATGAGCCACTGCATGAAAATTAGCACATAACCACTGGAACAGTGTGTACGGGGGGGGGGGGGGGGGAGAGGGGGGGGTGTGCTGAGAGCCATTGAATCAAACTGTAAACCCTGTATATATGATGGAAACCATTTCAAGACAGGGGATGTGACTGCACCCACAGCACTTCTAGTTCCAACACCTATGCATAACCATTATTAGCAACAGTATAGTCAGGGGGGAAAGGAGTAAGAAGAAATGCGAGCAGAGATGTAAGTTATTTAGAAATCCCAGAGGTTGTTTGTCTTTAGGTATAAGTGCTAAAAACATCGATTGAATGAGATGTGGAGAATCAGGTACGGTCTATGTCAGTGTCCCACAAGCAAGGAACACAAGCACTTGGCTCCTACAAGTTATGCTTCTATTTTTTGCCAGAGTTATCACTTATTTAGCTGCAGAGCTACTTCATTTGCATGCTATCCTATATTTATCCACCTCCTACAACTAAGATCATTAGATCATCAAAAGTGTAATACATCTCCACTGATCTGCCAGTTCATGCTAGCTTTCCAGTATGATTAGAGGGCACCACATTCAGTGGTGTGCCTAACTTCAATGTGTTTGCTTTTTTTGGTGTTTCTTTTAGGGCTATACTTCAATCAGATTACATAAATCAGATTACCATTAGAAAATGGAACAGCCTTTTATGGTCCAGCCTGCAGCTAAACTTGTTCTTTCATTTATAATTATTTAAAGCTGCAATTCTTTAGTCAACCCAAGTGATAAAGCCTTTACCTCATTCCTTTTTTTTATTTTTGTTGTGTTTTCTAAGGAAAAGCTGAGCATTTGTAGCCTCGGCAGGAAATCAAAATTACAGAACCAAACCAAAAAATGAGATCGAATCAACTTCTGTTAGGGGAACACATGCAACAGACCTGACTGCTGTGTGATGCTGGATCTAAACACACCACTCTTGATTGAAATTGTGCATTATTATAGTGCTGCTTGCCTCATGTAGTTTGGGAGAACAGCTTGAGAATAAGCTCTTATAGTAGCAAGGACTTCTAGGGCAGAGCTGAACTGTGAATTACTTTTCCAAGTTATACAAAAATGAGCCCCTGGCACATTTTACACTGCATGATCAATGTAAAAAGGAGAGAGAAGACATGGCATTACATTTTGGCCAGTGTGTGCAAGTATTATTTTTCATTCCTACAAGTCAACTGAAAATCCATAAATGCTGGATGGGGTTCAGTGATATTTCCTTGTGACTTGGCTGGTTCAGTATGTTTTGTTCGCTTAGCTAGAAAGGTTAACGAGGAACTGCCAAGATACTTGCTGATTGGCTGCCTTTCTGGAAGCACTGACACAGGGTGTACTCTGGGACCATAAGTAAAGATGGCATTGAGTCAGAGCTAGGTTTTCAGTGCTCATGGGGAAACAAGTTAAATGTGGGCTGTACAGTCTATGTTCTTCAACGCCAGCTGGAAATATGCTAAGTGAGATTAATACCAAAGTATAACAACAATGTGGCTCCTCCTATGATAAACAATGTAATTGGGGTAAGGGTGCTGTAGGATTGGAGACTGAGAGAACACTATGATCTCGGGGCAGTTTTATTGGTTCTGGGAGGAGTTGCTTCCTGTCTTGGTTTACAGGAATTACAGTAATGTGATGTAACTACTTTATACTTGTGTTACATTTTAAAGCTGCAGTTCAAATATTCTAGACACATAAAAACACATTAGGGTTATTGTGAGAGATGGGAAGGAGACTTGTCTAATGGCTAAAGCACAGGATTGGGAGTCAGGAAATCAGACCTTTGTTGAAAACTCTGAGTGCTAATGTGTGACCTCGAGCAAGTCACTTAATCTCTCTGTGTCTCCATTTTTTAACCTCTGCTTGACAATCTCTGTCATGTGGGAGAACAGTGGCTGCTGTGGAAGAGGTGGTGATTCTGTCCAGGGCTTGCACCTAAGGCAAACATCTGCTTTGCACGCTATTGGATGAAATCTCCATTGGATGGAGCTTCCTGTGAGATGTGCTGAATCAGCATGTCTCAGTTTCCAGTGGCCACTTGTTAGGGCTGTGCTGGGCCCCATGGCAAAATGGAATTTTGTAGGTGGCTTGTTTGGGTAAGTTCCCACTCCAGGTACTGCTGCAATGGACCCACAGCCTGGGTTATGTCATCTTTCACTAGTGCAATTTAGGGAATGCATTGGCAGAGAGACTATTACCTCAGTGTACTGTGATGAGATACTTCTGCACATGCAGCTCAAATCTTCACGGACTCCTCCCTCCCTTCCCGCCATCTGCCCCAAGTCTTATCCATTTACTGTACTGTATCACTACCAACACTAGTTCAAAGGTTTCTCCCTCACACTATCTGGGTTTTGCATTATTCCTTAGGTACTTGAGCCAGAATCATGGAAACTATTGTGGGATATTTACTGAACAAAGTACATGGATTAGAGACTGCAACTGCTGCCAACAAAGTTAGAGCACTGGACTTGAAAGGCTTATAAATGGTAAGTCAAGCTCAGGTCCCTTACTCCAAGTTAAAAGATAACATGGTTTGGTATGCATAACAACTTTACTGTCCAAGAGGTCAAAGTATAGAGGTGGCTGCATTAGAATCAGAGATCATATAAAATGACAAGTGAAGTCCATGAGTCATCCAGTACTGAATCTAATCCTCAAATGCAGCCATCTCTAAACTTTGACCCACCTGGACAGTAAAATTGCTGCCCATGGCAAACCACATTAAGAGTGATTCTACATAAGCCCTGCAAGGTCATTGCTTTAACGTTACTACTATAATTCTTAGGATATATTTCCTTATACATGCCATTTTGCAAGTTGCTCCATGTAAGACACTTATAAACCCCAGACGTTTGCCCTGAATAATCTTTTCTAATGGAAATAATATGAAGTACTGACAACTGAAAGTCAGTGGGGCTACACAGCTTCTGCCTCAGCAAGGAGCAGGCCATTTATGAATCTCTCCTCAGAGCGCTGTTAAAAAAAATACTGCAAATAACCAAATATGGGTCATGCTGATGAAGAAGAGCTTCAGGTTGCTATGGAAACTCAAATGGAATTGGTCTCATGAAATATGATTAAGGAAAGTTTTAACTGGTTAGAGAAATATGATTATTTTTCACTATTGTATCAGTAATTAACTTTTAGATGCCAGGGATTATGCAAAACTTCCCCAAATGTTTAATTATGAGAAAATACAGGACGCTGATTTGTCATTTGAGAAGTGCGTATTTCATACTTAAAACCTTCCTCTGAATTTTTGCATGCTTTGAGTTTCATTATTCCACTACCCAACAGCAGCCTTTCATTATTTTGTTTTTGTTCTGTGTCACAGGGTTAGTTGGCTCTTTAAAGGGGGTTGGGACTCAGCCTCATCTAAGTGAGATTTAGCTCACTTTCCTGCTGGGAGACAGGTAGCCTGTGGCCCATTGGAGGAGATTCCAGGAAAAGAAGACTTGGGAGTGAATGCTCCAGAAAGAATGAGGAAACCTGTAGGAAAGGTACAGGATGAGGTCCAGGCTGAGCCCACAGGAAGAAACTTTGGGAAGGAAAGAGAGCCCAATTTCCAGCCCAATTGTTTAGGATCATGGGGCACTGGAAACCTGGGGTAGAGAGTGGACTCAGGGTCCCTCTATGCTTTTACCTCTGTCTTTCATATTGATTAAATGTAACAATGGTGCAACTCACTGTGAAGTCTGTTTAGTTTGATATCTTGATTTCTGGGGATATCTCTTTGACCGCCTCGAATTAAAATACATATAATACTCCCTCTTAGTAGCCTGCATGATTGCTCAATGCACTGCACGGTCAGGTATTTCTTTTAGTTATCATTTGCTCCAGTAGAGTCCATTATATGCCAAGTGTTGGTGAAATCCTGGTCCCACTGAAGTCAGTGGGAGTACTCGCTTTAAAAAGATTGCAATCTCTGTAGATGACCAAACAGAGAAAGACAAGGGGAAATAAAAAATGTTTTCAGATGCAAGGTTATTTATGGTCAAATATGTGGGTGAGTCAAAAGTTGGAACTGTAGCAAACACAGGAGAAGAAACTTCATTGTTAAGTGATCTAGAGAGCGGAACGGAGCAAGCTAGCAATGAAGAGAGGCTTGGAATAATAACCTGAAAGTCCCAGAGGTTGGTGAGCAAACAAACCTTGGAAACACTAACAAATAAATGTAATCCAGCAATCACATCCATCACATTAGAGAGTTTATTTTCATCCTGTCCTAATATCACTTTTTCATGTAACCAAGCAACTCCCACCTACTATGGGGTAAGATGTAAAATTGGCCTGAAGAAGGGAGATGGCTTTAATATGGAAAAAGTCTAAGAGCCAGGGAGTTAAGCAATTGCCTAAAGATAGCCCCTGTTTTATCAGTGCCCCTCCATTGATCTTTCCAGAGCTGACTCCTCGGCTTTGATCCTTAATATCAGAATCGTAATAATGTTCTGAGCATTAATTGATTCTTCCTAGCTGGCAAGTTTGGACAACCCCCTCCCACGCCCCCACACCCTCAGGAGGTCTAAAGTGTGGAGTGTGCTGAAGATTATGCTACCTCTAACAACAGACACTGCTCTGTTTTGATCTTCCAACACACTGTCTATGACTATGCTTATCAGTGCTTGTACAAGTCAATTGCATTAACTGTGTGTAGGAGAGGATATGCTTCTACTCACATTTTTTATCTGAAATGAAATCCTAGAGCTTTCATCCTGCAAGTGAAAATCCCTTCTATAAATTCTTCCCATTAGTTCAGTCCTCTTAATGGGCACACTGAACTTGTCTCCCTCATGTTCTGCGCTGCCTAATGTTAATCCTTTGTATTCAAGGGGCCCTCCTACCAGACTCAGCAGTCACCTACATGGGTGAACTGGCCCTGCAGAAATGACATGCATGCTTAATTGCAATGTCTTATTGGGTACAGAAATATCCTTGTCTACCCAGCCTGAATTTTTGGGGAACAAATCTTCATCTAATTCATGTATATTTCAGTGTTAACTCTCATTAGCAGTTTTCACTATATAGCATCTCTAGGAAAGGCAATAGCAATTATTAAGATTCAAACAACAAAACAAAAAGCATGTGTTGACGGGTGGATAAAATCTGAGCATTCAGCATTACTGCTCTGAAACATATGCTTCCTGAGAGACAGTGGAGAGAGCAGGAATTTTTATCTTTAAACCTACCCAACGTTGGACTTTCTCAAGGGACAAACAAAGTCTCTTTAAAGCCAAGATATTCCCTTGGATTTTGAGCATATCACTAAATTATTCAGCACTTCTTCCAAACTTTGCTCCAAAAAGACATCTTCGTGATCTGAAACACTCTCTTTTATTTTGCATTTGAATGTGTACCATTGAATCACATGTCAGGTTGGCATGATTTTGTACATATACTCAGTATGCACCACAGTTAATTCTCCTCTGGAAGAAATGCAAGGGGGAGATAAATATAAACATTACGCATTAAAGATTAGCAGCATAGCTGAAACTAAATTAAGTTAGACTCAAAAGTTCATGCAGCACAGATGAGGATAAAAAAGATAGAGGAAAATATTTAGTGAGCTTCTCTCAGCAGAAATGCCAATACTGGAAAGTAGGCCAACTTCCCTGCAGGTTTTCACCCTGATTCTATGTAAAATTTTGTTATGAGGTTATGTTCTGCACTGGAGCCAGAAAAACTGGACATATTCTCCTTATATAGCATTGCTGTGAACTCTTCAACCACTGCCACATTCCACCCCAGGAGTGGCTGCATCGCGGAGGTTGATGAAGTAGTTCCTCTGTGCATAGATGGAGAGTACACAATCCTTCCTGTTCAAAGATGCTACATAAACATCATCTCTCATTAATTCTATTTCTATTATTAATAATGTTGTAGGCCTATGTCACTTTTCTCAGTCAGATGGAGCCTGCGCCAAACCCCTTGCAGACCAATGGAAAAACTCCCACTGATTTAAGGGGGATTGCATCAGGCTATTGTCACAGGGTCCACACAGGTTTCCACCCTCTGGTGCCTGCACCCTGTGTTTGGACTGGTGAAATAAGAGTCCTCACACTCTCTTTCAGCATTTCACCCTTGTGCTTTTATTTACAGTGCACAGAGAATTTAAAGGGTGGGTCTCATGGTTGGTCATTTGAGGGCAAGGCAGTAGACTTCAAGGTGATGACCAGAGTGGCTAGAACAGGCATTGTGGGACACTTCCTGGAAGCTGATCAGAGCGTATTAACAGATCCGGGTGTCCACATTGACTTTGCGGTGCTCCAGCTTCTCATGGAGGTGGATTACCAAGGGCGCTCCAGCCACGGGGTCCGGGTGCTCTACATGCTTTGCCAGTGTGGACACTTCAGGAGTTAGGGTGCCCAGGGCTGATTTAATGCACTCCAACTTGTGAGTGTAGCCAATCCATCAGTAGAAATGGCACCTTATCTCTCTTGACATACCTTCTCCCTGTGACCAGCCAGAGTGACATTAGAGGCAATTTATTTTACTATGTTGCATAGGCCCCTTCAGGGAGGCTAGACCCCAGAACCTGCCTCCAACCCCACTCCTTCCACACACCCGAACTCCAAGGTCGCCCCCCCATGGTTGGAGGAGCCCCGGCCAAACCGCCCTGACCCCCAACCACTGGCTGGCCCCCAAGTGCTGACTCAACCCCTGAACCACCCTGGACCACCCCTGGCTGCCAGCTGAAGCAGCCAGCTGGCCAAGCCCCAACTCCAGGCTGCCAGCCCGAGCTAAGACCCCGCCAGTTTCGGGGGAGAGGAGGAGCCAGGGCGGGAACTCAGGCCAGGCCATGGGCGGGACCACAGCCTGGGTTAGGGGACGTTTCCCCTCCCCTGGCCTCTGATACCCACCGCCCATGCTATTTTGTAGTCACTTTTGCACTACAGAGTCAGGACAGCTACAGAAGAGGGAGCCTCATTTCAGTCTACTTTGTGCCTCGTTAAAATAACTGGTTTTCTGAATTCTGATAGTGCCTCTTAGTTACACCTGTGCAAGCCCCTCTGAAGGTTGCACAGGTGTCACTGTGGACTGTCCTGGTTACCCGGCAGGCTATACTTTAGGCCTTCTTGAGTGCCTTCCTCAGGTGACAGGTCTGGCAATCTTCGTTTCCCTCAAGGGTGGAACCAAGTGGTCCCGCGTCTCTTAGGGTTTGTCTTCATTGTATTGTTAGCTCAAGCCATAACTCTAGTTTTACCCTAACCTTGCTCGAGTCCACTCACAAAATCCTGTAGCTCCAATTATGTGGCACTTTAAGCTTATTCCAGCTAGCATGCACTGCTGTCCCTTGTACTAGTAATGCAGTAGGTATGCAGCAGCTCCAGTTACAGTTCTCCGGCTGCTAATGAAATCACTGCTAATCCAATAACTCTGTGTGGTTCCAGTGTTTTGCAGTGTTGTCCTTCTTGCTGGCACTAGGCTAGCTCGGGTGGAGTACCTTAAGCGTACTACTTGAGCTAACTGTTGCAGTGAACACAAGCAGTGAATTTCTGGGCTGCAGCCCTCTCTATCTCCAAACTGTTAACCCAACAGGCCAGACTGAGTTTGCCACTGAAAACCCAGGTTGGAGAAAACATCCTTTTGCTTGACATCTGAACAGATTTGATGTGGAAACCTGGAATTCCACAATGGCATTGTCACACTCATTCCTAGTGACTCAAACCTTATGTCTATCTGTGACACTCTGAGTGCATTTCCCAGACCTGAAGAAGAGCTCCGTGTAGTTGGAAAGCTTGTTTCTGTCACCAACAGAAATGGGTCCAATAAAATATATTACCTCCCCCACCTTATCAATATATTGTCATCCAAACCCCAAGTGCCCAGATCTGATCATGAAGTAACAGCTTCCGGCCATTACTGGGTTGACCCTGTATAGTTTGTGCTATGTCCTTCCCCTCTGTCCTATCAACAGTAGTTAAGAATTAATCAGTACTGGAACCCATTGTCACCAATTAGTTACCTGTTTCTCATAAGTTTAAGATTCTCTGGCAGGGCACAGTTCCTTTGTTGCTAAAGGCAAACGTCCAGACAGAATACCACAGCTCCGGTCTGAACTGTAATAGTCAGGGTCAAATTCTCATTTACACTAAAGCCCATTCACACCGCTCTGGCAGAGTGAAGGAGCCTTGAAGTAGGTACAATGTAACTTATGCTCACTGTCAAAACAGTGTTACGGGGCCTTAATATAAATGAAAACCAGGCCTCAAAAGTTCACAAGAAAGATGTTTACTTTAGAATACTAGGCGCTGTAACCACACACCAAGTGTCCTGCTGTGCAAACCGAGGCACAGGGCCCGTAGCAATAGAAAGTCCACCAAGGGGAGGGAGAGTATTGCAGCGGTGCACAAGCAGCAGACTAAAGCAAGCACGAATCAGAAAACAAATAAAGTCACAAGTGTTGTGCAGATACCCAGAGCTGTCCCTAGCTATTCTGGGGCCCTACGCAGCCCCCCCTCCACGGTTTGGCGAGGGGGGGAAGGGCTGGCTTGGGGGGACAAGGGGGAACTACCCCCCCAGCATTCACTAGCTGCGCAGCTGGGGCTGGGTCATTGCACTTCCCACTGCTGGTGAGTGCAGGCCCGGCCGTGCTGCAGAACCCAGGGTAGTGGGGGCGGGGCTGGGGCAGGGAAAGGGTGGGAAGAGGCGGGGAGGGGGCTGGGAGGAGCAGGGGAGGGGGCCCTGGGGACAAGGTGGAGCAGGGTCTGGATCTTCAAAGTGGAATGGGTAGGGAGAGGGACCTGGGACTGGTTCTGGACGTGGTGGAGGGGATGGAAATGAATATGTTGCACGGTCAGAGAATGAGCTAGGGGTGGGAGATCAATTATCATAAACCTGGTGCAGAATTCCTGGGGTTGTATTTCTTGAGGTCAAAAGATTTGGAGTTTTAAATAAGGCCGCAATAAGCATATGGACTTCTGGCTGTTAATCTGAAATAAAATCTTGATCTTTGGAGGTCCACACATCACTAACTTCCTGCTGCAACAATACAGTGTTGTTGTTTTTGTGTTCTGTAACCAAAGGAAATGTGCATTCCGGTCACTATGTTTAAGGCTGTGTCATAAACCACAAAAAATCTAGGACACAAATTATTCGAACTGCAGGGTGATACAACGTCCTGAATTGGTCATTTTGTACCTACAGCTATGGCCATACTCTTAACATCACACATTCAGTTAAGTGCCATGGATGAGGAAACACCTAAGGATGGAATGTCACCCTCAAATGTCAGTGTTTAAATTAGCTCATTTAAATTTTGCAACATGTCTGTTTGACCCCAAAACTTCCTCAAGGGGTTACAGCAGCCAACAGAGGGAAACAGTCACATGATACATGAAGCGAGGAAAACAACACATCAGAACTTGTGTGCCATTCACACTCACGTAAGAGTTATTTATACCACACAACACTGAAAAGTACAGTGCAGGCGCTCTGATGAAGAAATGCAGGCCACTAATGTCTCTGATCCACTGTTTAGATGGACCTGCGGTGTCTTTATTCTACTGGCTGTTTGCATTCAAATAGCTAGCTTCCTGATTTTGATTATGCTGTCGTTTGTTCTCCCTGGGGCTGAGACAGAAAACCAGAACTACAGGATGCAGTCAACACTTCATGCAATGTATCAGATGGTTAACAGCTGGACAGCTTGAACTTGCTTGGGTCCTAATGCACTCAGGCTTCAGCTAATTGTATTATTTGTTATGAGTAAAGCTCTTAACAAAATGCTGTTGGATTTTCCCATGTCTAACTTGGTATGGTTACAATGATGCAGTCTGATACTGCGGAAGCCAATGGTACAGCCCATTATTTTTTCTGCTGTCTTTCTTTATAATTTCCATGTAATGTAATTTAAAGGTCAGGTCATCTAGCTGAGGGAATATTGTAATGTGTGGAGGTGATCTTCAGACAGATACGGTAGGCCCATTCTGTGAGGGGCTAAGTCCACTGCAGAGGGAGTTGAGGATACCCAGTACTTTGTTGGAGCTTCTCACGTGATTGGTCCCAGTGTCAGCTAGGACAGAAACGTAGAAGTAACAATTTCTAAGATGCCTAGGAATTAAATTAAACTTGTGATTTCCTATCCAGTTGAGTAATACCGGCCACTCACCTCAGCTTCACTTAGGACTTGGAAATTGACTTCTTGGCATCCCCCCATCCCACCCCATTCACGATCACGGCTTGGCAAGATCCAAGATTCACACACTGGGCATGCCTTGTTGTTCACTTATGCAGGCTATGATGGAAGTTCTGGAGCATGTGTAAATACACCCTCAGCTAGTGCTCAAGCAATTACGTACCATGGCTCAAGCAATTTTTTTACATTCATGACTGATGCAGAAGGCTGCCAGGGCTATGAATGGCCAAGACTAGAGGGGCCAGAGCTCAGCCCTGGCACAGATTAAGTACTGCTCTCATTCTCGCTACCCTCCCTGCTCACTTCCATGTTTGTGACACTGTCTAATATATACACTTTGTGCCCTCCAAGCCGGAAGCAGCAGTCTTTTTGTTGTTAGTCTCTGTAATGCAGCTAATACACTTTTCCATGCTCTATCAGTAATAGTAAGAAGATGAGTATTATTTCTAGAGCTGCTCAACATTTCTCATTTGGAAAGAATTCCTGCTGAAAAAAATGCAGTTTGATTGAAAATGAAATTTTTCACAAGTAATCATTGATTCTGATGAACATTTTCAAAATGTTCTTAACAATAATTGTCATTTTGAACTGACATTTAGAAACAAAACAACAATTTTTCATTTTGTTCCATTATAAAATGCCCTTAAAAAAGGAACCAAGTGACATTTTTTGTCCAAACAACCATTTTTGCTGCTTTACTAAAAAAAAATCATTTTTTAACATTTCTAACTGAAATTTTGATTATTTGTTGATATTTGAATTTTCTGTTCCATTTTGGAACAGGGCTTAGTCACAGGTCTTTTACTTTAATGTAGATTAGGGTGACCAGACAGCAAGTGTGAAAAATCGGGACGGGGAGGGGAGGGTAATAGGAGCCTATATAAGAAAAAGACCCAAAAAATCTGGACATCTGGTCACCCTAATGTAGATATACTCTAAAGATCTTTCCGGTCAAAGAGCCCAGGCTTCCTCTACGAACCTACAAAAGCTGAACTCATCCTCTTTCAGATGGCACGTGCATATGAAAGCTACTCGATGAAAGAGAAGTACTTGGGAGAGACGTTTTAATCTTTTAAATAAATTACTGTCTGAAGTTTATGGGTGTCCTTAAATTGTAGTCAGTGATGGAGTTCATTTAGCTTTTGTCTACACTGAAAAGTAAGCCTAGGCCCTAGGGTCTGACTCAGGTTTACCCACCCCTTCCATCCACGCACAAATGAGTCTGATTCAGATCAGCAAGAACTCAGGGGCCAGGTCCCTAGGACCCTGCTGTGGGGTAGGTCAGACTAAAGCCCCACTACAACTCAGGTCCAAACCTGTTATTTTTCAGTGTGGACACAGTTCAAGCTGCAGACCTGAGTCAGCAGGAATGCATAATACAGTATGGATGCATTAGCATGGTTATGAGATCCAGGTCCAGCAATTTGTAAGCCCAGGTTACAATGCAGTGTGAATGTTTAAGCGCAGGCCTGGAAACACTGAGTCCACAAGGTGAACACCCAGAGAGGAGAAATTGCTTTTGTAATTGGTGAGCCATTCACAGCTAATATTAAGTCCAGACCTAATGGTGTCGAATTTGCAGATGAACCTAAGCTCAGCAGTTTCTCTTTGAAGTTTTTTTTGCTCCAGGATGGCAGTCTGAGGTCTGCAATTGTATGTCCAGGCAGGTTGAAGTGTTCTCCTACAGGCTTTTGTATATTGCCATATCTGATTTGTGTCCATTTATCCTTTTACGTAGGGATTGTCCAGTTTGGCCGATGTACATAGCAGAGGGGCATTGCTGGCACATGATGGCATATATTATATTGGAAGATATGCAGGTGAATGAACCAGTGATGGTGTGGTTGATCTGGTTAGGTCCTGTGATGGTGTTGCTGGTGTAGATATGTGGGCAGAGTTGGCATCGAGGTTGGGGTTGAGCCCTGCCCATGGCATTTTAAGAAGTTGGCGCCTGTGCTAGACACCGTGAATGGCCTGATCAGACTATGTCAAAGGTGTGCAAAATCAAAAATGTTTTCTTCTCCTATAGTAACCCTTCTTTCATTAACACTGATAGCCACATACCCAGGACAGTTTACTCTGGGTGAATTTGCCATCTAGACTTTCTACAAAATGGCCAATGTTGTTCTTAGCTGTCAGACTCATAAATGCCACTCAGGCTCAAGGACTGACAGTGGGCGAGTTCTTCTGACGTGCTGCCATCTAGAATCATATTGGTTTTGCTTTTATTTCAAAAGCCAAGGTGGATGAAGTGTTTTGTTAATCTAGACATCCCTACAAGAATAACCATAAAGGACTCCATAGACTAAACATGTATCCTGCTGTCCGTAGACAAAGACTTCCTTGTATCCTATAGTTCATGAAAAAACTCCAGCATGCTCGGGCAGAACACAGAGCAAATGTTTCGTTTTTCCTTCCAAAAGATCAGAGTGTCCCTAACATTTTTTAATTCTCATGACATTGTAAGAGAAGTTATCCTATCTGGGGGTGGAGTGGCAGGAAGGAGTATTTTTCTAAGGTTTAAAGCTTTATTAAACATTTACTAAGCAGATCCTCTTCAAACCACAAGACCACGAGTGTCTTGCCCAGTTTCAGTCAAACATGTCTGCTGCATTTCTGTCATTCCTGCTATTGCCTATCAACAACTACTCTAGTAGTACTTGTTGCAGGAATTGTATTACAGGGTGGATCAAGACTGGGGTTCTGTTGTGCTGTGTGCTGTAAAAACATATAGACGCTCCCCGAGTTACGCAAATCCGAGTTACGTAATTTCTAATTTAGGGCCGCCACTAATATATACTATACATCTAATATTTAATATATTGTCTATGAAATGTAATAATAATAATAATTATATATATATATATATATATATATATATATATATATATATATATATATATATATATATATATATATATATATATATATATATATATATATATATATATAATACATACACAGACAGCCTAAATCAGTCACTAAACATAATGGGCCAGAGTCTCAATGCAGTTCCAGTCTGTTAGTGCAGCTCTGATGGTACCAATATGCCAAAAGCTACATGAGAATTTCCCCCAGTGTGGGAGAATACCCAAGTGGCAGAGTCAGCATAGTGGGCTCTACACTACCCCCTTTCTAGCCCTTTGTAAGGGGACGTGGGTGCATGACGAGGCACACAGTTGCACTCGTGGTACCCCTGAGTGGTGGAACGATCCCTTGTGGCCACTGGCAGCTGGGAGAAAATTAGAGCAGGCCTCAGCTCAAATTTGCATCTAGAGTCACACACCCCGAGGATGGCTGCAGGACTGGGGAGCCATAAAGGTGGTGTAAAGCCACCTTTATTCCCCCCCCCCCCCCACATGTCCTAAGAGAGGTGCGATGTGTGCCAGAAAAGCCAGGGAGGAAGAGGAGGTTTCAGTTGTCAAGACTGGAGATGAAGACATGGACAAGAATTCTGGCAGTGAAGACAGGATGAAATCATGAGTGGCGGGTACAATAGGCCAGGGGCAGCTCTTGTCTTCCTAGGAACTGTGGCTGCAGCTGGATGCCTGATTGCAGGTTTGGCAGGGGAAGTTTTTGCTTTATTTGCAGGTTCTGGGGAAGTGAGGAGGTAGTCTGTGGTATTCAGCTTCCCAGGTTCGTGGACTCCAGAGAGATTATTGATGAACCCAGAAAGCTGAGTAGCAGATATTGCCTCCTCAGCCTCTCTGGGACCTGCATGGGGCATACCAAAAGCTCAGATTCTTCTTCAGAAAGAGATATTGTCACACTGTGGTGTTTCCTGGGCAGCTTGGGGTCTGGGGAGAGGAGGGGAGGTGTGGCATGGCTGCTGTTAGCCCAGGGCTCCTCCAGGCAAGTGGGAGGAGGGGCTCCGGGCTCCTCTGGTGTGTGTGTGGGGGGGAGGGGAAGGGGGGGAAGGGGGGGAAGGGGGGGGTTGGCACCCAAAGCTTCGGCCTCCAGTCAAGTAGGGCGTTCAGGGCTCCTGTGAGTGGAGGGAGGCTCGTTATTCCAGCTGCAGGGGGAAGGGAGTCTCGGGGCTCCAGCTGCAAGTACGGGTGGGGAGGCATAAGTGGCGGAGCCAGGGGCTAGACACCCAAAAGCTGGGCTCCACCCGCCATCCATGAAAGAAATGTTTCTATCTTGTAAATGTTGTGGAGGAAGAAGCAACAAAACCTGAACACAATCTGAACTTGTGAAGCTAGAGGGAGGACAGAAGCAAAGATGACACCAGGTCACCGGCTTGAGTAACAGGGATGGATGGTGGTTTTGTCAACCGCCAAAGAGAAATAGGAGAGTAGGGAGTAAATGGAAAGAAAACCAAGTAGTTCAGTTTTGATCATGGTGAGCTGAAGACTCAGTGGTTCTCAAACTTTTTGTATTGGTAACCTCTTTCACACAGCAGCCTCTGTGTGACACCCTCCCCCCTTATAAATAAAAAATGGGGTTTTAATTTAATTTTAATTTAATTTAACAGGGAATTGAGGCTGTCAGTCCTGCACATGGCCTAGTTTATGACCCCCTAGGTAACTACCTTGCAACTCCCCGAGGGGTCATGACTTCCAGTTTGAGAATCCCTAACTAGCGTTAATGGGAAGACATCTATGAGGAGATGTCAGGGAGAGAGAGAGGGAGGCTGAGATTTGGGAGACATGTCTGGAATAGAGAGAGAGATTTTTGAGTCAGTGTAAAGAGGTAAGGGTGGAGCTCTGTGGAAATCACACACAAAATGGGAAGGAGAAAGAAGAGGATCTCTCTAGGAGACACTGAAGAAACAATCATAGGTAGGAAGAGGATAGGCTTGAAAACTGAGGCAGGACAAGATTTCAAGACATAAGGCTGGTCAAAGCAACTGAGAGGTCAAGGAGGATGAAGATGTATAGAGGGTTCCTTCTTAACATGTCTGAGGGGCTTCATCTGCTCCATTAATTTCAGCTACTACCTGTATGATGACTCACAAATTCTCTCTCTACAGTCAGCCTCACCCACACTGTCCAGTTTCATATCTCTGACTGTCCTTCCAGCATCTGTTCTGATGCTCCATTGCCATTTCAGACAGTCTTGAGACTTTTCCCCCTCTATAGCATATTTAAAATGTCCATTTCCTCTCCATCCCCATTGTAAAAATCTGGTCCTGTCATCTGGCCACTTCCGCCTCCTCCCCACATCTCTTCTCTGGCTCCTTTTCCTTTTCCATAGCAAGTGTAAGTCTTTTGTCCACATAACTCTGTCCTTGGCTACACATCTACTTTCATTTCTGCCTGCCCACCATCTTGCTTGTTACATTGTCCTACCTTCTGCATAATTGCTCCTTTGTGTCCTCTTGCTTCTCTTGTGTTTGCACTTCCTCCATGTTTTTACTTATACCTGGAGCAATCGCCCTTTCCTCATCCACCAACTAACTTTCCTTTTATACTTCAAATCTCTCCTTAAAACACGTTTATTTCATACACTCAGTACCTGCATCTCTTTGCATTAGAAGTTTTTATTGTATGTGTCTGAATTAGACAGTAAAGGGCAAAGATCTTGTCTTCTAGTTGGTTTTAGAGCACGATGTACAGTTACAGTCTGGCCCTTTAAAATTCCTCCTGTCTTGCAGCAAGGAACTGTATTTCCCACAGGCACTCAGTATTAGTCAATGTAATTCACCCTGAATGGGCAAGAAGAATTTTAAAGAGTCAGGATTGCAAAATACTTTAAAATTATTAAATAAAAAATCATTCTGTATATTAGTTCATTGTCCCTATTTTATCCTAAATGCATTAATTTCATTGTACCTACTCCTATTTCACTCACTCTCTCAAAAGTAATGGAAAAGTTCACTTGTCAGTTTTCCCTTGCATCTGGCTTTCACACATACATTTTGGGAAAACAAATCAGGTCACTTTAAACTATTGAACTGACTGGATTATCATACACTCTGTAATGTTACTGTGCCCTTGTACAAATATAATAAAACATTAGTCACCTAAAGCATCACATTTCTTTTACCTTCTTTAATACAAATCCCTTCGTAGACATTGTGCAATTACATGTACTTCCTGTTTCCCCATGAGGTGAGTGACCCTTTGTACATTTCAGGTATTCTTGTTATAGGTATTCCTGGGTTTATAACCTACCAAAAGACTTCCTGGAAGGTTAACAGCTGTTTTGCCATGTGACATGTAAATGTAAACATTTCTGAATTCTGAATCCTGAGTCTGTATAATGTTCTCCTGACATCTTCCAAAATGAATTGTGACCCTATGCCTTTGATTCATCAAACTCTAGCTTTGTATTAAGTGTATAAATTACCACTCTAAACGCTACTTCTCAAGGTCCACAGTAAGATGAATTCGTGTGCATTTGATTCTTCTACTATTATTGTTTACAATGGCACAGCCTAGTTTAATATAGCTAGATTTGCCTGTGATTGAAACTACACCACTGAGCTGTGCTGCAAAGGGGCTCCCTGTGCATTAATACAGACGGAAGATTTGGGGTTTAGGGAGGAGACCCCTAGATTGGTCAGGCACTTCCCTCTGTGAAGGGGGCCCAGTGGCTCTAGGGCTTTTTCAGCCCTAAAATTATAGTGGTAACCCTCCCCACCCCCACCCCAACGACTCCTGAAGAAACCAATCAGCAACTAGTCTGGGTACCTAACCTGGGCAATGGGATTTCCCCTTCTCAAAGTAGGAATGTAGGCCCTGATCCTTAGCTGTAGCTAGAGTGGGATTACAAAGTAACTCAGAAAGGCTGTGTGTGTGAAGGTGAACTTAGAATTTGATATTACTGGGGCATGTGATGATCACTCTGGGCCTCCTTACTTGATCATTGTTCTCCTTTCCCTTACAATCCATTTCTCTGTCTGTTTTGTCTTTCTAGACTGTGAGCTCTTTGGGGCAGGCTCTGTGCCTCCTTTTGGAGTTTGTACAGCACCTGGCACATTTGAGGCATTACCAGAAACAAAAGCTGGTCAGAAAATTGTGCTAAAAATGATTTTTTTTTCAAAGAGTGGAATTGAAAAGTTTCGAAACTTTTTGCAAAACTGGGTGCCAAGGGAACACTTCCACACTGTCTCTTTTCAAACGTCTCTATCATTATTAACATGTTTCTCTTTGATGCAATATTTTCTCTGTTGGGACCTATTGTCACATCACTGGCATTAAGCATGAGGATTATAGACCCTTGGTTTTGGTAGATAGTGACCATACATAAACGATGCTGACTGGCACTGCTTGTAACTGGTGCTGGCCCAAATCAGACAACAGAAGCCTCCTCCAGCTCTGTAAGAGATCATGTTAGCCTGTCAGTGTCTTGCTGTTTACCCTGTACAATGCTGAGCACATGGTTGGTGCTTAACAAACAATACATTAGAAACTGACAATGAGGCGAGGCTCCTCCTTCTGTCCTGGAGCATGGGGTTCACCTTCCCCTTTCACTTATAGAGGGCACAGGTCTTATCTGGATCCTTTGGTCTCACTCTTCATAATCATTCCTTGAAAAAAGAACCTTTCAGATAATAGCCTTCCATAAAAGAGAGGGTTCGGGATGCTGCCTTTTACTCACCTTTGAAGCTGCATGTTTGCAAATGCTGAATATTTTTGTTTCAATCAGCCATTGAAATGGATAACGCTTGTACCACAAATAGCCAGGCGGATTTGTATGATACAAGGAATGTCCTGAACTTTACCCAAAGTTTGTTTTTGTTGTGTGGAAACTATGTACTCAAAGCTTTACTAGCGGGAATAGGCATAAAGCATAATAATGTGATGAGCCACCACACCATAAAAATGCCACAAAGAACATTCTGGTCCTGCGATGGTAAACTAGGTAACAAGGGGGCGTGTAAGTTTCTCACCTCTCCTGGTCTTTTTAGATGTGCTGTAAGGGGAGATGAACTAGTCTAGATCAGGATTCAGCCGTGCTGGCTGTAAATGTTAAATATCTCCCTCCTTGTCTCCCCTACCTGGAAGCTTCTGCTTCTTTCCATGAGGTCTTCTCCACTCTCATCCCATTCTATAATCTTACTATTTTTTAAAAAGTATGGCTTTATTGCCACTAAATCCCAGCCCTGGAGCTCTGAGCACCAAAGGTAACACCACAGGCAAGGGGCACCAGGAGGGGATGCACTGAGCACAGAGCTGTAGGCCCAGGCTCCGCTTCCCAGACAAGCTACATTATTTTGGTTCCACAATTTCATGGGCTACTTTTGCTGCCTATCTTCGTTTCTCATTTTATGTAGTTATAGCATTTTACCCAAGTCTAGGAAATTAGAGCAATTGGATTTCTCCAAAGCTGATTATTTTTTCCATTTGCTACTTGGCCCTGGGGAGATGTCACAAAATATTCCGTTCCTTATCCCCATTGCCTGTTCCAGGAGTGAGACTATCAGCTCCATAACAGGAATGCCTAGGCTGATATTATGCTCAGATCCCCCACCATGGTGTATGAAGCTAAACTAATATCTCATCCATCAGGTTAGCCACAGCTTTTAATAACCTCCATTGCCACCCACCCTGCAACACATAGAGGGTGAGTGCCTTTACCAATATAAAATCAAACCTTTCTTTGTCTCTTATTGTGTACTGGAATCTGAGGCCTCTCCATTGTCAAGATATGTTTCCCTGTGCAATTTGGGCCTTGCCGTGTATTTATGAAATCCAAATAATGATATAAATGTGTTCGGTGTTAGATGTTAGTGGTTCTAGTTTGTTTTCATGGCACTCACACTGCGTTGCCTCCATGGTTTATCTGCACTAACCCCAACTGTAAATTGGAATTAAGTTCCAAAATTCAGGTACAGATAAAGAGTTTACACACATCGTTTTTTCACAGGAAAAATACCTCACTCTGTTCCTGAAAACTTCCTTCCATTTCCAGCAGATTCAGATAGGGAATTCACTGGCTCAATCAAGTCGTTAAGTGGAATAGGAGTGGCCAACATACCTATTTATTTTCTGTGTCACTACCCCATCACAGCTCCAGCTAATCTTGCATGAAACACATTTTCCTTAGGGTTGTTGCAGCAGATGGAATATACTAAGTGACAAGTGCTGTCCTTCTCCTTCCTCTTTTTTTTAACATTTTGTGGCTTTTCTTGACCGTATTTCTCTGCATTTTGAATAAAGTAGCCTTACCTTAAGAAGAACGATGAAGCATGCAACTATAGCTTTTCCTCTGAGGCTCTCTATTGTTTTGTAGTAAATCAAGGTCTACAAATCTGTAAAGTTGTTAGTTGTCATGTTAGATGTTCATTGAGTCCAAGATGAAATCTAAAAAGGGCAGGTAAATAAGATAGCAAGTAAAGTATAAGTGGGCATGTGACATTAGAAATACTAGGTGCTTTGTGTTCTCTACCCATCAGGCATTACAATCTGCCATCCATCCCACCTGGAGCGCATCAGATTCCCATTCCACTCTGAGACACACATACTGGCCAAATTCATCCCTTGTATAATTCTGTTCATTGCAATGGAGTTATACTTTTTGAATTTGTTTTCCTACTTTAAAAGAGCACTATGTTGATACTGTTCACAAATTCATACTGTTAATTTTCTTCTAAAATGACTGTGAAGAATGTGTTAGTTTTTAATTGATGTAGCATGGGATCAAGTCCCACTGCTTCACAGAGCCAATGAACACTTAAAGTCTGATTCACTATTCCCCATCAGCGAAAAAGAGACAAAAGGAATAAGTGCATAGTTATTAACATGCTGCACACATAGGAACAGATATACTATTCCATGTGACACAATTAACATTTATCCCTATTACTAATACAGTACTTACAAAATAGCATTGACATTAGAAAACTGTTTAGAACTTAATTTCTATCAAGTTATGTACATTATACTTTGCTGTAAATAATTAAGTGGTGTTTGCTTTCTTTTTCCAAAGGATGTTTTTGCTGATCGTCCTGACAATTAATGAGATGGTGTGTGATGCATGGCTACTCATCTGGCCATAAAACAAAATGAACTTGTATTGCGATGGTTCATTGTTGGTGTGTGCTGTTTCTTAGAATGACAATTATGTCATTAATTGTTTGTATTTTATTGGTTTATGCTGAAACAGGGCTTGGATGATGGCTGTCCCCTGCTGGGACACTCACAACAATGAGATGTATATTGCTCATGGGCAGAATCTGAAATAAATAGACACAAATTAGAAAAGTCCCTGTGAACTGAGGCTCTTTGCTACTGTTATAATGAAAATGTCCAATATAATTCATGAGCAGGGTTACAAGCCATGACCTTTAGCTCCATTCGACAATCCATTTGACTAACTCCATTAGCTGGCAGCAGTAGTAAGCTGTTATATGTTATAGGGGACTGGAGGAAAATCCAACATACAGTTTACAAGACTCTTAAACTGGAATATAAGCCTGACATAAAAAAGAGACTGACAGCCTCAGTACTGAATGCTGTGTTAAATCTAGACAACCAGGCAGAAAGCTTTAATATCTTCAGGGCCTGATGCGAGTACAAGGCTCCAAGCTCCCAGAAATGGGAAGGAGGAAGAATTAGGCTATAATTTTCCTCCATCTGGTCCCATCTGCCAGAGGGGTCGGGTGTCTGGCAGAAAGTAATTTCCTCTCTCTCTCCTCCTGGAGTGAGCAATAAGGAGAGTGTATGCAAGGCTTACATATAATGTGAAAAACCCTCAAACGCATCACACAGGCATCCTCTTATAATGAAGGCTGGCTCTGAAGAACTGTCAGTAATAAATGAGAGCATCTTGGGACAGGCAGGCTTGCAAAAAGCTTCAAACAGAACACAGAAATCCAGTTGGGACTCATCCCGCAAAAAGCTTTGGTTAGTAATACTTGTCGCAGTTGCAGTCTGTAGACATCAGAGAAAAACCTGACTACTGCTGCCAAATGTAGACATGATTTATGTAACCTTACTGTAGCAATTTATCCATATTACTGCTAAATACCAGGCGATTGTATTTTATAGCGATCACTTATTAGGGGAAAATTCTGCTCTGAACGGGTTAGCTTTAGTGGGGCAGTCCAGTGTGTCTTCTGCTGAAAGGGGATTCACAGGGGAAAGCCAAAGCACAAAGCTGGGAGATAGTTTGCTACTTTTTTGAGATGACTTGGACCACTTTCACTCTAGGGTTTGAACGGATGGAAACATACATATTAAGCAGTAAATAACATCCCAGATCACATCCCCTTGAGCAGGGGTTCTCCACCAGGAGTCTGGAGCCCCCTGGGGGGCTGCAAGCAGCTTTCAGGGGCTTCACTAAAATAAATGAAAGAGCAGAACCAGCGATTGACTCACTGGGACCCAGGGCAGAAAGCCAAATCCTGAGCCCCGCTGCCTGGGGATGAAGCCAAAGCCCAAGCAACTTGGCTTAGCAGGGCTCCCTGTGGTGTGGGGCCCTTGGCAATTGCTCTGATTGATACCCCTTAACGCCAGCCCTGGCTTTCCACCAATTGAAAAACAGCTGTTGTGGCACAGGTGGGCTGTGGAATTTTTATGGCTTGTTGGGGGGGGGGGAAGGGGGGAGAAAGAAGAAGGTGGAGAACCCCTGGCTTGAGGACATAGAGATCTGGCTAGCACATTAGTAGAGCCCAACTCCAATGCATTCCTGTGCAATGTGGAGTGATCCTGGCAGCTATTTAAGCAGAGAAAAGAGGCTTTTTCCCCCACTTGCTCACCAGTGTAGCCAAAAAAAAAAACCACATTAAGAAGAAGCAAAGTCTGTGGGTTTGTGAGAGAGACAGAAGAACTGCACAAGTTTAATACCTCGCTGTTCTCCAGGATGCAAAAGGGAAAAAAACGCCGAGCTTGACTGCACTCAAACTGAGCAAACAGGGGACTTACAGGCAACTGTGCCATCTAAAAGCAGACAAGTGCAGAACTCGCGGCATAACCAGCAGCATAGCACATCTCACCATGGTCATATAAGGAAGAAGGTTGGTTGATTACACCTGCCACCAAGACAAGCAGGTAACATACATCCTGGCAATCAGTGATGCTGGGATTGTGAACCTGTCATCTGGCAGTGTGTCCTGAGGGAGTCAGGAGATGTTCACGTACACATGAAGTACCATTAAAAAAGATGTGCATGAAGATAGGCCCATGCCATCCTGAGTTCTCTGAGTAGGTGGCACACATGAAACATACCCGGGTCTAATGGACATCTGAAATGCTTGAGCTGCTCTTTAATTGCCAAAGTGCTGCCCAGACTCGTAGATATTTGACACGCCCTCGCAGATCAGCATGACCTGCTGCTGCACTTTCATCTGTGACCTGTTGCTGGCTTGGCAGCCCTAGTTACTGTTGCTGGCTCCTTTGCCTTGTGACGAAAGTGCAGGGCAAAGAGTGAGGCTGAGAGCAGCTCCAGGTAGATCAGATCCCCGGCTATAGCTGAACTGCAGACAGTGTGCATCAAAGTATGTGTGGGCAAAAGGGAGCTTAGAAGTGGCCACTGGCATCTTCACCTCAAAAGCTGCTCAGAGCAGAGGATTGACAGGCCACTGAAGTGAACTGATTAATTGGGGATTTTCCCTCCACTCCCCTATAGGCAGCATTTTACTATTGTAACTATGTTCACTGAAATGGGTTCTGCTGTGTTACTGGCTGGTGTAGGAAACAAACCTGGAAAGAATTAAAAGAGAATAAGAGCAGTGGCTGGGGAACAAAGGGATAAGAAGCCTTTCAGCAATTTGAGTCAGTGCCGCCTTGATCAGCAGTAATGAAAAGGCCTTAGTGTCTGATGAGTTATAGGCACTGAGATGGTGGTCTCCACCCTTTGCTAGCTAAGAGATGTCCACACGAAAAAACCTTAAGCATCAAAACACTCTCACACTGTGCATTAGTTGCCAGTCTCAGTAGACAAACCAATAAAAGAAAGATGGTCTAGTGGAGAAGGTGGGACTTGGAGGACTGGCATTCACTTCCTGGCTCAGAATTTCTCTGTGGCATTGAGCGAGTAATTTAATCTATCCTTCACCTCGGTCACCCGTCTATAAAATGCAAATAACATTTCTCTATCTCAGAGGACTGCTGTAAAGATCAATTCCATTAATGATTGTGAATCAGTCAGATATGATGGTAACGAGGGCCATAGAGCTGTCAGTGTGAGAGAGAATGAACTCCCTCCTGCTGGAAATGCTCCCTCTGGACTGAGCCATGCAGTGAAGTCGACTAGCCCATGCTACCTAACGAAGAGAGGACTTCAGTCCTCACAGCTGTTGATTTGGCACCTTTCACTAGCACCAAGTTCACTTTCAGAACTAGTTGATAAGTAATCGGGGGGGGGGGGGGGGGAAGGGAGATCCTTCCTGAAGACTGTGTGAAATATTATCTGGTGAACTTTGTAGACAGCTGGTACCTTAGGAGAGGCTTTTATGTACAAGATTGGTTTGAGTTGTGTTATATAAACTGTGTTCTGACTCTTTTCTTTAATTCTCTTATTTGGCTTTTGCTGCCATGCCAAGGCCTTGTCAGTATAGCCTGAGAACACCTAATGATCACAGAACCATGAAGGTGTGAGCTACAAGCAAACATTTCCAATTCCATGCTTCATTTGCCTTCTGGGAGGAACATTCACCTGGACTCATGTTCTTGCTTAGAGTGTCATTGGGGACATAGTGTGTGAGGAGACCTATCCCTGGCACTCGTCCCACACCCAGCACCTGCCAATGAAGCTAGCTGGCCACAGCAGGAAGTGCATGCTGCACCCCCTGAAGGATGTAGTATGCCCCCCTACAACTCAACCCTACACCTGGACTCATTGTAAGCAGCTCAATAAAACCAGCTCAGTGTGCTGCTGTAGTCCAAAAAAAGAAAAAGATGTTAGGATGAAAAAGGAATGGGATGGAAAATAATACGGAGAACTGATCATCCTTTTTTATAAAGCACTAGCATAAGTGCCCGGCGCTGCTCGGGTCAGTCGGAGGTGGGGAGGTGGCAGACAGCTGACACCCCCTGACCAACCCCAACACCCACCCCTCACCCCTCACCCACCCCGACACCTTCCCACCCCCCGAAGCAAACCCGAAACCCCCACCTCACCCCCCCGACCGAATCCGACACCCCCACCTCACTTACCGTCCCACCAAACCCAACTCAGATCCGTCGCAGGAGGGGAGGGGGCCCAGAGCCGAGGGATTCCGGGGACCTTCGCAGGTGGGGGGGGGCACAGAGCTGATGTAGTCCGGGGTTCCGTTGGGGAGGTGGGAGGGGCAGAGAACTGAGGGATCTCCGGGGTTCCGTTGGGGAGGTGGGAGGGGCAGAGAACTGAGGGATCTCCGGGGTTCCGTTGGAGGAGGGAGGGGTGAGCTGAGCGAGTGAGGTGTCTGTTGGAGGGGGGTATTATGACATCATCACCACCTAACTGCCAAGCTGATGTGATTGGCCCTGAAAGACTTTCACCCCTGGGGGGCGTCAGAGGTGAGATCCGAAAATTTTTCGACCCTTACCAGCATCTAGACCCCAAGACCCCTCACTGTACCAAAATTCAAGTCTCTGGCTCAAACGGTGCGGGAGGACTTCGCAGTCATACGTACATACATACACTCATACATACACCACTTGACTTTTATATATATAGATTGGTGCAGTCTTACCTAGAATACTGTGTGCTATACCAGTCAACCTGTTTGTAAAATGGCTGTTTCTAAAGGAATATTGCAGAGTTGGAAGGGATTTGAAGGAGGGTGACCAGAATGGCCAAGGGTATGAAAAAAACTCTCAGATGAAGAGATTGGGATTGTTTCCCTTAGAAAGGAGATGAATAATAAACTAATGAATGGTACAGAGAAGATAGAATAGGAATGTCTGTTCTCTCTGTCTAATGATTTCTTTTAGTTGCTCCTGTTGAAAGAGAGGAAAGACAGAGTGGGTAATCCTTTGGCAATCACCACACACCTAATTATCTAATTTCAATGCTCTATCTTTCCTTGTATTGTGTGTATATTTATTATAATCCAAACATATTTGCTATATTTTTCATCATTTGAGCATTAGAAGTCTGGCAGCTGCACCTTCCACCCTGCCTGCAGGGGTAGCATTGCTGAAAACAATTCAGGTCAGGAAATTGGAGCTCTGGCCTTCTCCACCGACAGTCTGAGATCCCACCCGCCATATGTAATGAAAATTCATCTCAGGTTTTGAAACATATTGAACTGCTAAAATCAACACAAAGCTGGCACAGAATGTACTTTGAGGTTATTTTTAGATTGACTCTGAGTGGACTTTTGACACCTACTCAGCAATGTGCCTTGGCACGCAACAAACTAGTTTATCAAAACGCTGAAAACCTTTAGACAGTAACTACTTAATTTGCTAGTAAATTTCCTTCCTTCCTGATCTCCCTCCCCCCCCCCCCTTTCTTTGAAATGTTGAATTTGGATACCAAACCCTAACCATGTGATATGCAGGAGGTGATGTTCTTGGAAAAGAGATACAACTTATGCCCCAGAAAAGAGCCTATCTTTTCAGTGTAAAAGACAAGTGTGTTCACTGAGATAAAGTCTTAGTTGGAGCAATTTTTAACCCTCAAATGAGGGGCAATTATTATATTACTGTACACATACTTATAACAAATACATTAACTGTGCATATGGAAATATATGTTTAGTTAAAAGAAGGGCATACATATGCATTACATATATATAATGCATATACAGACAAATATATATATGCATTTTATTTAAAATACTCAGGATTACAACCTTTTCTATTCCCCTTTCAGTAATGTACATTGTTTCCTTTTGCAATAGTTTTCTGAACACACACACACACCCACACACACACACTTACTGAAATTGAATACTATATATTCAGCAGATGCAAAGGACGCAATGTACATAATGCAAAGGAGACTATGCATTATCTTGCATATTCTAAATAGCATACAAGTGCTCAACTTTATACATTCTCATATACAATGTATGTTTATACAGCTGGAGCAATACATGTCATGGAAAATTTAACTGCTGTTATTTTTCCATCTGAGCCATATCTTAGTACTCAGATGCATAAGGTGTGGTGATTTGAAGCATGCAATCGCTTACACTCAGATACTCAGTTCACACGTTGCTCACAGTGTAAGGGCTTGGCTACACTTGCAGCTGTAGAATGCTTTGGCTTAAACCAGCCTTCGGAGACCGCACTAGGGAAAGCTCTCCAGTTTGTCCACCCTGACAGATGCAAGTGCATTGGTCTGGCCACATTTGCAGTGGCATTGGGAGTGGTGCATTTTGGGCAGCTATCCCAGCATTCAAGTAGCTGCAATGTGCTTCTCAAATGAGGAGGCTGGGGTGGAGTGTGTTGTGTGTATGTGTGGGGAGAGAGAGTGGACTTTTGGAGTGCTAAGAGTGTAAATTCAGTCCCTCGTAGTCCCCTTGCCTCTCACTCACTCAGTAAATGTTTGCTTTGCCCCATTGCAGATAAGCAGCCGCTGTCTGAAATGGAGCTCTGAAAAGGCACTCTTGCATTCCTGCAGCGATTTCACAACAAAGGGAAGAGAGGCCACTTGGCTAAAGGGGATTATGGGGTGTTTCCGGAGGTCAGTTGGAGAGCAGTAACATAACTCCTCGTTCACACTGACGCTGAAGCATCTCATCCAATACGCAACAGCTGTTAATCCTCTCGGGGAGGTGGAGTACCAGGAGCACTCCAGCCAAGGAGCCAGAGCACTCTACGTGTCTTGCCTGTGTAGACAGGGAGTAAGGTAGAGTGCTCTGGGAGGCTTTATTGTGGTATAAAGTACAAGTGTAGCCAAGCCCAGAGGGTATGGTTAGACTGAAGATTATAGCGTGTTTATTTGTAGCGCTTCCCAATGTAGTGCAATAGGTATCGCGCTAGAGATGTACAGATTGAAACCTTGTAGCGCAAAATAATGGATACATTTGTCGCGCTTCTGGCGGCAGTAGCAGTTGCAGGATAGGGCAGGTATCCCAGCATTCAGTTGGGTGCAACGTGCTTTGCAAAGTGGGGGGGGGGTGAGGGGGAACTGGGAAGTTGTTCACAGGGAGACGAGATCTGGCTGTCAGTTAGTTTTCATTAGCGAAAACTGACAGGCTGTCTATTTCAGACACACAGCTCCATCCGCTAGAATTTTCACTGATTATTTGCTGTGTGAGTTGTTAGAGAGAAACTGCAAAGCTACTTCCGCTTTTATAAAACAACACCTCACGTCATTTGCCTTACATGGCAAGTTGATTGTCTTTAATGGCTTGCTGATGGCCTTCAATGGCTTGCTGATGGCTTTACATGGCTTGGAGGCATGCAAGAGATCCCATGGGTGTCCACATTCCCACCCTTGCGCTATAACGTTAGTGCAAAAAGGCTTATCACTCTGGGAAAGGAGGTTTAATACTTGCGCTTTAAACAGTGAGTCATTTTGCAAAATCTCCCTTTGAAGTGTGTTCGCTACGAAAATTATTGTGCTACTGGAAGGTTTTTGCGCCGCAAAGTGCCAGTCTAACCATACCCTTAGACACACACACACATGAAATAAAACCACACAACTACAGGGGTTAATAGCCCTTCTCACTAATGCCACTGGATCAGGTGAACACTGCTACTACTCATGCCAATCATAAAGGTCTATCCATTTAGCTCTCACCACCCTGCCTTAACTGTTGAAATCCAGTGAAACAAGAAAAGTAGGCCTTTATGTCTCTCAGCCACCTTGGCCTCAAGCTGCAGCTCTGCAAAACTTTTTGTTTACTTATCATTAAGCCTTCCCTACTCAGGCCTCTATCAATTTCAAAGGGGGGGGGGGGGAAGCGCACAAATAAAGTTCAGAAAATACCCAAAATGACAAAAAGGAAAAAAAAAGAAAAAAAGAAAAAAAAAGGCTACAAGAAAATGGAAAATGGAGCTCCTTCCTTTCCATAACTAATAATGTCACTCTCATGGATGCCTACAGAACTGTCCTACATGGCACCCAGTCGCAAAGGAGGGTTTAATTAAAAGCCTGGTAGCTAATTCCAAATTTTATCTTAAAATATAATACTGAAGAATGGGGGATGCCGCTTATCACAGATTGTAAGCCTGGCAGCACATGAATTGTTAGAATCGCAACGGAACTATTGCAAAGCTGGAGGTGCTTCAGCAGGCTTCAAACAAATCTGCTGGTTTTACAGAGGTTAAAGCAATGAACATGACAGACCTTAAAGGGAAACCTGTGTCAACATGAGTGTCCTGTTTAAAGTGTGTTTATATGGTGGTAGAGGTGGGGGCAGAGGGGAAGAAGAAAGGGGAAGAGTATCACAGTGTATCATTCTCCAAATTTCTGCTCCTTTTTTCAGACTCATAGAATCATAGCATATCAGGGTTGGAAGGGACCTCAGGAGGTCATCTAGTCTAACCCCCTGCTCAAAGCAGGACCAATCCCCAACTAAATCATCCCAGCCAGGGCTTTGTCAAGCCTGACCTTAAAAACCTCTAAGGAAGGAGATTCCACCATCTTCCTAGGTAATCCATTCCAGGGCTTCACCACCCTCCTAGTGAAAAAGTTTTTCCTAATATCCAAGCTAAATCTCCCCCACCGCAACTTGGGACCACTAGTCCTTGTTCTGTCATCTGGTACCACTGAGAACAGTCTACATCCATCCTCTTTGGAACCCCCTTTCAGGTAGTTGAAAGCAGCTATCATATCCCTCCTCAGTCTTCTCTTCTGTAGACTAAACAATCCCAGTTCCCTCAGCCTCTCCTCAAAAGTCATCTGTTCTAGCCCCTAATCATTTTTGTTGCCCTCCTCTGGACTCTTTCCAATTTTTCCGCATCCTTCTTGTAGTGCGGGACCCAAAACTGGACACAGTACTCCAGATGAGGCCTCAGCAATGTTGAATAGAGGGGAACGATCACATCCCTCAATCTGTTGGCAATGCCCCTATTTATACAGCCCAAAATGCCGTTAGCCTTCTTGGCAACAAGGGCACACTGTCGACACATATCCAGCTTCTCGTCCTTTTCTGCAGAACTGTTACCTAGCCATTCGGTCCGTAGTCTGTAGCAGTGCGTGGGATTCTTCTGTCCTAAGTGCAGGACTCTGCATTTGTCTTTGTTGAACCTCATCAGATTTCTTTTCGCCTAATCCTCTAATTTGTCTAGGTCCCTCTGTATCCCATCCCTACCCTCCAGCGTATCTACCACTCCTCCCAGTTTAGTGTCATCTGCAAACTTGCTGAGGGTGCAGTCCACACCATCCTCCAGATCATTGATAAAGATATTGAACAAAACAGGCCCTAGGACTGTTCCTTGGGGCACTCCGCTTGATACCACTTGGGTCACTCCACTTGACTCCTTCTAATTGTTTTTATTTTACACTGCCCCTCTTCTTCTCCTTCATTTTCACCCTATTTTTTCTCCCTGTCCTTCCCAGCTCCCACTCTTTTATTCCAGAGCAAAGCAGGAACCCAACAGTACTTTAGTTCATGTCAAACTTTGAAACATACATTGTTTGAGTAAGTTCATAATTACAGAGTTTGAATTCACCCATCCCTGATTATTACAGCTTCCATTAATTGTGTTGCAGCAGGTCTCTGGAAAGCTTTTGGTGTGTGTGCAAAGTCTACTTTATAAATCACACATAATGGAGATGAAAGCTTCTAGTGCAGTCTCCTAGAGGAAATTGATTACTGCAGTAAAGTATCATTTTAGCAAGAAAGATTGTGTAATAATAACTTGATGGGATTTTATATTACTGCTGTAACCCAGAGAAGAGCAACAAGGTGCACTGTGTGCATTAATAATGTGTGTGTAGGTGGTAAATTTTCCGTTGCTTTTTTGAGTTTGAAGTACTGTATATTTGAAATATATTCATACAGCATATTCAGTTCAAACTACCTGACCCTTTGGACAATTTCATCCCATGTACCATGTATATGGCATCTAACACATACCATACATTCATATCACATCATGCATGTAGGTGATTCCTCCCTCCTCCCCTCCCCCCACAGTTAGTATGTATTGCTTATTAACACAGGATGAAAATCCTCCATATGCAAAAGGCCAGCGCAAGTCAACCATGCATGACTTAAGTCCCATTTACATCCTCAAAATAGAGCTTATGTGGTGTAACAGCTTTGTTTTTTAAAAAGTGGCTGTATTCCCTACCCCCTCCCCCCCAAATCATTACAAAAATGATCTATGGGCTTTCTGACCATTGAGGAGTCTTCTGAGTTTCCAGACTCTTTTGGTGATATTTGTGGCTTGGATCAAATTTTTTTGTTTAGAAGCCCTGATGCCAATTTCTCCAGCCAGGCCTTAATGGATTCCCAAATCCTCGTTAAGTCATAGAAATAGTGGACCAGTGGCCACAACATGAACAATTTACATTGGGGCAGGGAGAAATCACCTGAAATGAGAATAGGGAATCTCCTTCCGCAGTTGTTATTCTAGCTTCTCTTTGTCTGTGGTGAGATACTACAAGCCATTATTTGGAGATAAATTATTAAAGAGTCATTGGGCCAGAGGAAAAAGAGAATAAGAGTGAGCAAATGACTCTGTAACCTGCTGGTTAGAGAACCTTCCTTAGAGATGGGAGAGCCTGGTGCCTAGCCTGTGCCAATCACTCTTTCATTATTGATCCACAGGAGAACAACTTACACGAGAAGGAGAAACTGAGGGAGCCCCCACCTCAGAACATCCCATACCTCTGTGGTTAGCACACATTCCTAGAACACCCCTCATCAAATCCTTCCTTCCCCTCTGGCAAACAGGGGGAACTGAATCTGGATCTTTAACATCTCAAGCAAGTGCTCTAACCTCTTGGATAAAAGTTATAAAACAGGTGGTGGCACTTCCTCCCGCAGCCATTTTGTGTGGAATGAGGCAGCTGCCTAACTCATTCGTACAAGAAATGCCTTAGGTGACTAAGCCGCCTGCATCCAGAAAAGATATTCCCATTCATGGATCACTAGCAGAGCTAGGCACCTCTCTTCAGTCCGGACTTAGGTACCTATAACTGAGGGAATGGGCCTTAGCATATATCCCTCTCATCATCATCTCCCATTGGCTAGTTTAAGTGGCTCCCCACTTAACGTGCTAGCTTTTCTGAATTGCATTCTATGGCACCAGTCTCTCTCCAGGCATTGGACAGGGAGCGTAGGTGGTTAACATTTGTGAATTGCAGTGCTGTTCCAGTGATTTCCTAAGCACCTAAAAGTTAGGGGTTGCCATGATCAGGGTCACATTCCCTAAATCCCTTTGTGACTCTAGGCCACAGTGACAAACATGACGAAGCGTTTTAAATCTGATCTGGCAGTATTTTGCAGTCACTTTGCACTGGTGTAGATGGCTGCACAGGATTCAGGGAAAGAGAATGAGACCCATCATTTTATGTATAAAATATTAACAAGATAAGCACAAACAGGCATATTCATTCCAGTGCAGATAGTTAACTAGCAGCACAGCATATAGGAAGTTTCAACACGAAATAGCCCAAAGAAAACTTTAGAGGCTATTTTTTCAAATATTTAATATTGGAGTGGTGCTTTGTATTAAAAGAAGATAAGAAATCACCAAAAAAGTGTAGGTGTGTCTGCAAAATGAAAAAAAAAGATTTGATTATTACCCTCACACACCCATGAACAGAACAATAAGTGGACTTTGATTCTAATTGTGGTTAATGGAACAAACTTAAAGTTCCAAAGTAGAAAGACTATAAGGTTACCAGACTCTTTAGAAAGTTTGAGAAACATGTACACCTTGAAATTTTGTATCCTTAATTTCCTGGCTGCTTGTCATCTCAGATTCTCTTTTATCTATCCCAGATGGGGTTCCTTGACACTGAAACTGACTTCATTAACAAAGCCATTCCATACTGATGTCCTGAGTGACAAAGGCCCAGGTAGTAAAATCCTGTTTGTCAGTCAAAAAGAAGTAGACAGTGTTCAGGCTTGTAATTGTTACAGACTTTTAGGGCATGTCTTCACTACGACTTAACGTCGACTTTAACGACGTTAAGTCGAAATAAACGTGTACCTGTCTTCACATACATGCCATTAAAGTCAATTTAAAGGGTGCTCAAAATCGACTTTATAACTCCTGCCTGACGAGAGAAGTAGCGCTAAAATCGACCTCTCTAGGTCGATTGTGATGTAGTGAAGAGGCATCTGACTTTAAGCCTCCGACCTCCGAGCAGCCCCGCGAATCCCCCCGCCCACCCGAGCAGCCCCGCAGACCCCCATGCCCGCCCGAGCAGCCCCGCGCCGGACCCCCCGCCCGCCCGAGCAGCCCCGCGCCGGACCCCCGTGCCCGAGCAGCCCCGCGAACCCCGAGTGGGGGGGGGGGAGCCAGCGCGGGGCTGCTCGGGCGGGCACGGGGGTCCGCGGGGATGCTTTGCAGGCGGGGGGGGGGGGGGGGTCCGGCACTCCCAGCACTGTGGGTTACCTACCCACAGTGCAATGCGGGCTATGTCGACCCCTGCAAAAGTTTAAGGACAGACACTGTCGACCACTGTCAACCTGCTGTCCTGGTGGGGACACACTGATTCGATTTTCTAAAGTCAAGTTTAGAAAATCGAATTAAGGGAAATCGACCTACTCCTGTAGTGAAGACATACCCTTAGACTGTGAAAAGTTAGTCCACCACTTCTAATTACAGCAAGTATTTCTCCTAACCTGCATTCCCCATTGCCACTCTACAGGTGGAAAAAACAGAGCCAATCCGATCACTCTTTACAGATGTAAGCTGAGGTAGGGAATAAATCCAAGTCTGGGATCAAATATAATTACAGCTATGCCTGGAAGAGAGGTCTTCCAGGGCATTTATAACCTGGCCTTAAAAATGTGCTACTAGCTGAAATATGGCACATAAGTTTTCAGGCCAGGAGTACATTAAAAAAATTAAACCCCCATTTGTCTATTTTAAAATTATAAACCTGTAAAACATTATCAACAATTTACTGCCTTTTGAGCCTTTTATACTTCCTAATGCAGGTTACATGTTTTTGCTATATTAAAAAATAAGTGAAGTAGCTGAAATTTCGAAACATCTACTTATAGAATACTTATTGTTTCTAGGGATTATCATTCTAAATGATATGGAAACACAATGTGCAAATATGTCTTATGAATATTCAAATGAGCCATAATACATATGGAATGTGACCTGCACGTGTGGAAAAATTGGACTTGTGTTTTTATGATAAATAAAGAGAAACCTGAAATGGATTAATTTGCTCTAATAAACCAAAATATCCTTAAATGTATTAAGGAATAATAATGAAAAATATACCCAATAGTTCAAATCCACATTCAGATCATACAAAGAAGGTCCAAAAGAGCGTTACTCTCTATCAAGTAACACACAATATATGAAATGCAGAGACTGTTTTTGTTACCTCTGCTCACCAAGCTCTTTATTAGCTGTGACTGGCAAGAAGGTTGTGTCCTTTTCTCTTGGATAAGGACCTCTCTATGATTATCTGTCACCTTGAGGTTAGATTTCTGCAACGTGCTCTGCATGGAATTAAACCTTCAAACCATTTGGAAACTAGAACTAGTGCAGAGCTTTGGCTCAGCTTTCTTCCCTGAAGCACACGAGGTCTGAGTTCCCAGACAGCTGATCACAGAGTGAAGTCCAAAGGGCTGGTTTTAACCTATACAGGCGAGTCGCGTCTTACACAGGGGTTACGTTCTGCGGTCAGCATGTAAAGCGAAAACCGCGTATAGTCAAAACTCATTGAGTTTAATGGCGGGCGGAATCGCCCGCCCTACAGATAGTTTTTAAATTGTTATTTTTGCTCTTTTTTTGCTGACCATGCAAAAGCTGAAATCGCACATGTTAAATGTGCGTAAGATGCTACTTGCCTGTACAAAAAAATAAAAAAAGAGCTGCTTGAGAAACTGTCTTTCCCCATGTGTTGCCATTACAATCATCCGTTATGTTCTCTTTAAGAGACACCTCCTTATTTTGAAGACGATGGAAGAGGTAGCAGGGCATTTTTGGTTAAGGATCCTTGGTTTTGTAATTCACCACTTGCCTCATTAGTTTGCCAGAGGCTAGGTCTAGTGACCTTCAGAACATACTCAGCCATGAAGAATCCATATCTATAAACTGGGGATAATGATACTGACCTCCTTTGTAAAGCACTCCACAATCTACTGATAAAAAGTGCAGTATAACAAGAAGGTATTATTATTATTATGTTTCTCCAGGTTTATCCCGGTAGGAGGGTGGCATGAAGTACAGAGTGAGTTGTTGGGTGGGAATCCACCTTGGAAAAGCGCACAGTCAACCTGTGGAACTCATTGCCTGAGGAAGTTATGAAGGCTAGGACTATAACAGGGTTTAAAAGAGAACTGGATAAATTCATGGAGGTTAAGTCCATTAATGGCTATTAGCCACAATGGGTAAGGAATGTGTCCCTAGCCTCTCTTTGTCAGATGGTGGAGATGGATGGCAGGAGAGAGATCATTTGATCATTACCTGTTAGGTTCACTCACTCCGGGGCACCTGGCATTGGCCATTGGTAGACAGGATACCAGGTAGCATATACAGATGTTCTCTGGGTGCAGTTCAAAGATGGAATGGCTGGATGGCATTCAGTCTATTCAAGTTGTGTGTCGGGGCAGTAGGGAGACTCTCAGGGCAGGGGCCCGATAACACCCTCCAGTTGCACTGATTGCCTTGGACTGGGCCCTAAGAAGTATAGATGTAAAGTATTATTGTTCAAATTCAAAAAAAAAAGGAAATACTTTTTCTCAGAACATACAATTAGACTCATTGCCATGGGATGTCACTGAGGCCAAGAATTTAGAAAGATTTAGAAAGGGATGGGACATTCATTTGACTATCAGGAATATGCAGAATAATAATAAGGAATGTAAACAAAATTTTGGAAGGTATATCAAACCTTAGGCTTCAAAACTTAAGCCAATCTCTTATTCTTGGAGAGCAGGATGAGACCTAATGTGGGGGTGAAGATTATCCGACATCTGCTGACCGTGGGGTTCTTGCATCTTCCGTGAAAACTTCTGGTACTGGCCACCATCAGAGAAAGGATATTGGCACTAGATGGACCTTGGGTCTTGTTGTCAGCTGTGTCAATTCCTATGTTCCTATTAATGAATTAATTGTTATTTTTCATTTAGATGGGGTATTAGTGGCATGTAGTCATAGTAAATCAAAGCTTATTACTATAGGTGGTAACAAAGAGTCCTGTGGCACCTTAAAGACTAACTCTAAAGTTTTGAAGTGGGTAAATCCAGAAAAGCTGAGATCCAGTTAGTGTCTGCATGGTTTTATTGAGACAAACTCCAGCCTGTGTCCCAAAGATAAGCTCTTCTGGATTACTGCTGGGAAATTGTTGTCCCTCTCCTATTTTTGATGCTCCAGACATGGGTTTCTAGAACATGGGATTTTTCTGGAACAGCTACAGCAAAACAGGTAGGTCTCAACTCCATAATACCATATATGATGTTTGTGACACAGTGCAAACATCTGTTATTGTTAACTGTCATTGCTACTTGTTATTAAACCTACATAGCATCATAGATTTACACCACTTTCTGCAAAAACAGAGTAGGCCATATTGCCTATCCTGAGAGCAATTCATAGCATTCGGCTCCTTAAACACTGTTGATTTGGACAGATTCTGATTCCTGCCTGAACCATTTGCTCATTTTTATTTAATTGCTACAAGGTTGTGTAGAAATCTCTATAGCTTTGTGCATCCAGATACTAAAATTCTTACTCAGTCCTTATTCAAGCAAATTCACATTAATGTCTGGGTAAGGAATGAGCAGATATTGGGAAAGGACTTTCTGATTTGGCTCCTGATGGATCAAGAAGTACCTTCCTTTTTATAGACTTCTTACACAACAGTCGCCCTGTAAAAATATAAGGTTACCCAGACTGAATGTTCAGCATTTTAAATTTGTATTCTGTTTAGGTTCTTCTACTTCATTTCTCACCTTAGTATCTGAGTTACCAAAAATGATGAGCATGTGCTTTTAAACAAGTGTGTATGTCAGCAGAAGCCCTTTTTATGTTAGACTTCTGACACTTGGATCACATGATATGATAATGCGTCAGACATATGGTAACCTGGCATTCTCTATGGACTTTAATGACAGCATCAGCACGTTTGCAATGTCAGATCAACATGTCCGTATAAACTGAAAATACAAACAAGACAACAGTTACAATATCGCACCACTCCATTAAACAGCAAAATGTATGCTGGATGAAGTCCAAATGACTATTTGTATTTTTCTTTGAAGTGAAGAGCTGAAATTACAGGGATTTTTTAAAAAATAATGGAATCAGGGACTTTCTTCTTACTTATTGTAGAGGTTGTATATGAAAGTGAAGAAAATACATACAATTTTGCATCAACATTTTTGTCATTTCTTTCCCTGACATTTCATAAGCCAGAAACATCATGTTTCGTAAAATGTTTCAAAATGAAATGATTTCCATAAAGAGGACAGTTTTCTCAATGAAAAGCTGCAAAACTAAACATTTTGCAATTTTTACTCAGAACAGGACCATTTTTTAAAGTAAAATTATATGAAACGTTGTTGTTTGTAATGGCGTGGCTGTGTTGGTCCCAGGACATAAGGAAGACAAGGTGGTGAGATAAAATCTTTTATTGGACCAATTTCTGTTGGTGAAAGAGACAGGCTTTCAAGCTACACAGAGCTCTGCTTCAGGTCTGGGAAAGGGTATAGCTAAACACGAATGCTACAGAAACGTCAACCAAATCTTCAGCGAATGGAGAAGAATTGTTGGCGCCTTATGCTCCACCAGGAGCGAAGAGGATAAGAAGAAACACAAGGTGGAACAAATTGATTAGCATAAGTAGTTAACACATTTTCTAAGGGACCATTAATGGGCTACTTCACCTTGAATGGTCTCTTAGAATATGTGTTAACTACTTATGCTAAATAACTTGTTCCACCTTGTATTTACTTCCTGACAGGTTTCAGAGTGGTAGCTGTGTTAGTTTATATCAGCAAAAACAACAAGAAGTCCTCGTGGCACCTTAGAGACTAACACATTTATTTGGGCATATGCTTACATGGGCTAAAACCCACTTCATCAGATGCAAGGCAACCCCCATTTTTTCATGTTCTCTGTATATATATTGCTTCCTACTGTATTTTCCACTCCATGCATCTGATGAAGTGGGTTTTAGCCCATGAAAGCTTATGCCCAAATAAATTTGTTAGTCTGTAAGGTACCGCAAGGACTCCTCATTCTTCTTGTATTTACTGTAACCTTTTCCAGACCTGAAGAAGAACTCTGTGCAACTGGAAAGCTTGTCTCTTTCAGCAACAGAAGCTGGTCTGAGAAACGGTATTATCTCACTTACCTTGTCTCTCTATTGAAACTTCACTGGCAGTTCATGATATGAGACCATTTTCTAACATGAAAAAACCTCGTTGGTTTTTTGTTTTTCCATTCCACTTTCAATTTTTTTTGCTAGGAATGATCTTTATTTGTTAATGAGAATTATTTTAAAAGCACTACTCTAAGTTCAGAATTTTCTTTTCCGTGTAGCATAGAGTTGAAAGACTATCTTTCATCTCCTACTTCCAGATGCTTTATAGATCGAGTCTTACAATAAGATATATTTAAAGAAGAGCATGTCCCCATCTGTATATAAAAAGGAGGTGATGGAGTAGTTTTGTAGCTGTGATGATGATGCAAACTCAGGAAGATATTGTTAATGTGTACTAGAACATTATGTGCCCAGTCTCTTGGTTGTATTTTATTTAGGGTGAACACATTTCCCAATGCTTAATACGGGACACCTGGGAAAATTACTCGTATTCAAGCGAGTTCAACTGCAATCAATCAGAATTATGCAGTACAAATGTTCAAATTAACATCAAGTTGACTGAGCCCCCATTAAAAAGAAATACTGCGCAGTTGGATTCTTTTTATTTTCCTTCTTATCTTTAAGGCTTTAGGGTTCACACAGGGAGGTGACGCACACACTCTCCCAACCCCCCCCCCCCCCACACACACACACATGGGGAGAGGTTACACACACACTCCATACCGCTCTCTCACACAGGGCGTGGGTGGGGGGGGGAAAGGGGTGACCAACCAACTAACCCTCCCCTCCCTGCCCAGTGCTCTCTGCCCTCCATCCCTGACTGGGCCCCTGGGACAGACCTGCCTCTCCTGCTACCTGATCCCACATAGGAGGGTATATGCAGGGTCACATGTCTGTCCGTCCCCCTCCCTCCCGATTTCTGCCAGGGTTCACACCAGAATGTGGCCAGCAGCACTGTGTGGGAGGGATGGAATGGGAACTGCTGCCAGTTGCAAGGGGATGGGGGAAGGGATGACTTGGCCTGTGTCTTCACAGAGCGTATCTCTTCTTCATCCTCCCCACTCTCCCCTGGGGCTTTGCCACATGCAGGGCTCAGCTCCTCCTGGCCAGCACCCCGTTGTGGAGGATCTCAGGCTTTCCCAGAGTGCCGGCCCATCCAGAGGCAGTGGGGGAAAGAAGGAGCCTGCCAGCCAGGCTGCTGGTGAGCTAAGTGCTCTGACCAGGGGTTGGTTCTCTGCACAGCTCTGGGAGCAGGATGCGCCTTGCCAGTGGGGATATGGAGGAGCAGTGGGGCTGGGGAGGTGAAGGGGCAAAGCAGGGAGAGGACAGTGAGAGGGGAGCACCGAAAGCACTGATGGGTGGGCAACAGAGGCGACACATAACTGGCCACAGCATGCATCCGATGAAGTGGGTTTTAGCCCACAAAAGCTTATGTCCGAATAAATGTGTTAATCTCTAAAGTGCCACAGGACTCCTGGTTGTTTTTGCTGATACATGGCTACCCTCTGAAACCTGGCCACTGCCTGGGGCCTGCCCACACGCACCAGCTACTGTACCAACTACCGCAGCAGCTGCTGCACCAGCTGCCGCAGCTTGCAGCCAGTGCCGACTGGAAATGGGAAGGGGGACCTGTTGGCCAAGAGCCGGCATGCAGCAGGAGCTTCACAGATGGACCAGCTGGGGGAGCGTCCGGCCCTGTGCTCTGTATCTGTGCCCTATCACCAGCCTTGCACACCCACCACCAGAGTCAGTCACTGGATCCCCCACTCATCACCGGTGGGAGGACGGCTGATGAGCAATGACCTGGCCAGTGGCACGACCCACCAATACTGATGTGGGGGAGATAGAAAATACGGGACAGTTTGCCCATTTTTAAGAAAAAGTCAGGACACCTACCGGAGGGCTGGCCCGTTAAAAATGGGGTATCTGGTCACCCTAATTTTATTTCACCTCCTAACAAGTGAATGTGGCAGGAGGTACCTTTTGCCAGGCTCCTGAGCAGTGCTTTGCTGCTGTTACTTTCCTCAGGTAGCTGGAAATGACACAGTGAGTTCTTCACTGCTTATGGGCTTTGCACGGGGTGAGATGACACTCCTGTGGAGGGTGTGGTCAATTTACATCCCCAACAGTTAGTTTAAATGGGACACAAGCGGTGCATAGACATTGGACAAGCTTCCTGCCCAAGGGTGAATTTAATGCAAAGAATGTGGTTTATAGGCCCCTTCAGTTTGGTCCTGGGAATGCTTTCCTGTCTCTGGGTATCAAATAGAACTCACCAAACCCACCTGCCCTTCAAAGCTAAAGTGACTGAAAAGTAAGCTCCAGCCCAGAGTACACACAGACTCCACTGCACTAATTCCTTTACTCTGTCCTATGCAAAGTGCCCTCGTGGATATCAGGGGTCAGAACATTAGCAACCTTATTAACAGGGATGCACAGATTTGTTCATATCCACTAAGCACTGACCTGATACTTCACCCAGAACTCAAACTGAAATTGCACAGAAGATTTTTCAAAATTCAAAATATTTCAGTTAGTCTTAAAGACAAAAAACCCATACTACCCAGCTTTCTAGGCCTCTTCTAGTTCTGAGTCAAAGTGCCAAAATTATTTGAACAGAATAATTTCTTTTGCTTTGTCTGAAACATGAACAGATGAAAATAAATCAGAGGTTTCATGGGAAGCTCATGTTTTACTGCAAATTTTTAAGCTCAGATTTACAGAGTTCAGGATGTTCAGATGGGTGAAGTAAGCTTTGGATAAGTATCCAACTGTTTGCTGGGTACTTACCTGGAATCAATCTCCAGTCATTTGAGCTTCACCTACCAATAATTAGAACTATGATGCTAGTTCAGATTATTCCAGATCATGTCTGAGTCTGACATCACCACTGAGTGGCAAAGAGAACAGAATAGTCTGAACATCATCAGAAAATTGTATTCGAGCTTCCATCAAAAAATACAGTCATTACTTCTGTGCCCTCCAATGAACAATTGAATTTTTCTTGTATCTCTTTTGGATGCGGCAGTGCTAGTTTAGTTTAATGCTTTTATGACTACAGTAGTTGATTGCTTTGACCCTGAAGTCCTTTCTGCAGTGCTGCTGAATCGCTGAATCTCAGAGTTCATTCATAGCCCTTTGCCAGTGAGTTATAAACTCAATGTCCAACTTGCTAGAGCAGCAATATTAAATAATAATAATGATGACAATGAAAACAGAGCCTTCACTAACCTGACAAGTTGAAGAAATATGAATAGCGGTGTGGCTTTATACACTACAAATAGTGAGTACCAGACACCGCTTAGTTATCCCTTTCACCTTTAAAGTTTTCACATGAAAACCTCTCTCTTGCTTCCCCTTATGTTTCAGTGATGTTAACTGTTTGGCTTAAACCCAGAAATAGGGAAATTCAGTTTGTATCTTTGTATCTTTTACACTACCACGGCTGTTGGTATAATTTGGGTGTGAATAAGCCACCCCGCCGAGCAACATAAATTACACCAGCCTAAGTCCCAGAGTGCATAGCTCTGCGTCAGCAAGAGAGCTTTTCCTGCTGACATAGCCACTCCCGCTCATTGGGGGTGGATTAATTAAGTCAATGGGAGAGTTCTCTCCTGTCACCTTAGAGGAGCGGCTAGGTGCAGCTGCAATGCTGTACGCTCCCTAATGTAGCCATATACCAAGTGTCTAAGCCCCCATCTCCTTCTGCTGATGGCTATAAACTGAATCCTGAATGACTAGGACTTCAGGATAATGCCCTTTACTAACGAAGACATAGTACGGCAAATGTAAGCACCAAATGAATTAGTGACAGACAACCCTCAAAATGCTGGAGACCGTTTGGATAAACACCCAGAAATTTGGGAGCTTCTCTAAGCTATGTGATCCCCTTATGGAAATCTTACAGCTTGTCAAGAGGTTTTCAATGCTTCCTTCTTGTAGTCCATCCAGATCACAGCAATTTCTCATGGTGTGTCGGTGAACATACCATGGAAGCGCCTAGATGTGTGTAAATTTAAAAAAAGGAAGAAACAAAAGTATGCCTATTTTTTTCAAACCTTATACAACACACCACTTTGGATGGGTTTCCAAACCAATTAACTCAGACCCAGAATAAACATTCATTGTCATAGTACATGAAAAATGGGGCTTATAAGGTATGATGGGAACCTTATAGGCCATTCAGTTTGCTGGTGAGAGTTGCTCTCTGTAAGAGAGATTATTTCACAGCTCACAGCCTGTCTTCCTGAGCACCTTCGCAAAGTTGGGATGACCTGATACAGCCCTTGGAGTAGAATGTCTCAGGGTAGACATGTTCAGCAGAGGCCTCTTGAATCCCAAATTCTCTTCCTCCCCTGGTAGGGTGACCAGATGTCCCGATTTTATAGGGACAATCCTGACTTTAGGGTCTTTTTCTTATATAGGCACCTACTACCCTCTACCCCCGTCCTGATTTTTCACATTTGCTACCCTGGTCTGACAGAGCCTGAGTCTGTTGACCTTCAGGACACATGAACCACCTGGCTGTTTGCTCAGGCTTTTAGCTGAGAGGTTTATTATAACTGCTGGGAGAGATGGTGGTTTATGTTTCAAACTCTGCTATTGAGTCTATAACATTCAGCTTGCTATTGGTGAACTAATTTGATAGAGAGTCCTGTGGCAGACTAACTAAAATATTGAAGCATGCTTCATATGACATGAGATGTCTTCCCCTCTCAGGTTACTTTTAGGTTAACCCTTTACAGGTAAAAAGTAAATTTAGGCTACTTTATACTTAAGACAGCGTGCTTCATCTTATGTCATATGTCATATGACATGTTTCATCAGAAAGTATGCTTCAATACTTTAGTTAGTCTTTAAGGTGGCACAGGACTCTTTGTTACCTCTGCTATTCTAGACTAACACGGCTACCTCTCTGATAATTTGATAGAGTTTTAAGAAAATTTCTGCCTGTAACTCCAGAGATCAGTGTGATGGGCACTTTAAATATATTTATATTATAAATATACATATAAAGAGGACCATTGATTCAGAAATGAAACTTTTTTAAAATTGCTCATCCTCCCTTATTTCTTCTGTTCCTCTTAGGTACTCAGTTTTTTACTGGAAAAGCCTGCCCTGAAGTAGCTTCCTTCTGCATCCCTTCTCCATTTTGTGAGCAGTCACTGTCTCATAGTGCTGTTTCAGCACAGCAGGCAGGCCAGCTGCAAGGACAATGAGGACATGGATTCATTGGCAGGGGGTATGTTCTGCAGTGGTACAGATGGCTTGGTACTTAAATGTAGGGGCCAGTCACAACAGGCTCATGGTGTGAGACCTCCCCCTGCTCCATGCTTCTTTTGCAATCTAATAAGCAAAGCAATTAGTGAGTCATTGTTTATTCACACAGATTAACTGTGAAGAGTGAGGAAATTTAGATAATAGGTTGCATATTCTCCTTCTTTTTCCCATATTCAGGGCCTGTTGATATTTTCTCATATTATTTGTCATGATTTAGAAGTGCAGATGAAATGACATACAAAACCCAGGGATACATATTGGAGAATGGGTATTAGCTAGCACACATCTTAAGCGATAAACTAAGGGCTGGTCCCCACTACCGGGGGTGGGGGGTGGGGGGGATCGACTGCAGATACGCAACTTCAGCTACGTGAATCATGTAGCTCAGTGCTTCTCAATTATTTTCTGTCATGCCCCCCCTAGGAAGAAGAAAACATTTCGCGCCCCCGCGTGACTGTAAATACTATCATTTGTCTATAAAATTGTTATAAGTACACCTCTGCATAACACTGTATCCTTATTAACGTATATGAGAATAAAAAAAGAAAGAAATGTGGATCAATTTACAACAAAGAATAGCTTTATTAACTGTAGCAGAAAAGATTGAAAGGAGCACAATATTAAAAAAAACTTTAACCTGCAAAACAAAAATATATAAAATAATTTGAACTGATTTTTTAATCAGAGGTGATGTCTGGATTAATGGCTACAATGAGCACGTTTTGCAATGCATAGCTTTTCGAAGCGGGGTTTGAAGCAGGACACAGCAACTCTCAGCTCCTTCTCAATGTGTAGCCGAGACCTGTATTTGCTTTTCAGAGCAGCAACAGCAGAGAAGCCAATCTCACACAAGTAAGAAGTTGCAAATGGAAGAAGAATCTGCACAGCTCTTTGTCCTAAGAGTGGATATTGCTTCTCCACACTCAGCCAGAATTCACTCAGTGTCTGGGATGTGAAACTTAGTCTCAATATGGAGTCAGATGTGATTTCTATGAACTGCTCCTCCTCTGCAAGACTGAAACCAGTAGGAGCTGGTGCATTAAAAGGATCTCTCACCCAGTCATACTGGGAACTGTTTTCAGGAAAGTACTTTGTAAAGAATCCTATCAGTGATGAAATATGCTGCTTAAAATATGGAATCACTGAGGTGGCATCATAGTCAGTAGTGTCAACAAATTCCTGCAAGTTCTCAAATGACACGGTACTTCCTTCATCAAGTCGCCTGCCCCACATTGCAAGCTTTCGAGTGAAAGAGTTGATCTTGTCTGTGGCCTGAGGGAGGTGTTGATTTTTCCCTTGAAGCTGTAGATTTAGTTCATTGAGCTTTCCAAATATGTCACTCAGGTAAGCAAGTTTCATCAGAAAGTTCACATCACTAAACTTTCTTGCAACGTCATACTTGTGCTCCTGCTCCAAAAACATTCTTATCTCCTCTCTGAGCTCAAAAACTCGGGACAACACTTTTCCTCGTGACAGCCACCTTGCTTCACTGTGAAACAGCACAGCTTGATGTTCAGCTCCCATCTCCTGACAGATAGCAGAGAAAACTCTTGTTTTTAGTGGTCTGGTCTTTATGAAATTGACTACTCCTATAATGTCAGTCATAACCTCATTTAATTCAGAGGAAAGGTGCCTTGATGCCAGTGCCTCTCTATGTAAAATACAGTTTGTCCACTCAGCATTAGGTGAGGCCTTCTTGATGAGTGTCCGAAGTCCTTTTCTCATCCCTGCCATGGTCTGTGCACCATCACTGCAAACACCCATGCAATTCTCCCACTTTAGCCCATTCTCAGTCAGGAAGCAGTCTAGCATTTTGAATAGCTCTTCAGCCGTGGCTCTGTCTCTGACATATTTACAAAAAAGTAGATCCTCACATAGGGAATTTGCCATTTCAAAACGTACATAAGCGATAAACAAACAGTCTTTGTTGCTGTCAATTGCTTCATCAAATTGTAAGGCAAAACGTTTATCCTTGAGTTTATCTACCAGCTGTTCGTTAAGATCGTCAGCAATGTCATTTATACGTCTAGCAACGGTGTCATTTGACAGAGGGATAGTTTTTATTTTTGCAGCACTTGCGTCATCCAGCATGACAGAGACCATGTCTAATGCTGCAGGCAGTATCAGCTCTTCTGCTATGGTGTGGGGTTTTTTGCACTGAGCAATTTGGTACGCCACCTTATATGATGCCAACAATGCTCGCTTGTTTTCTGAAGTAGCAGTCAGAAAGTGGGATGATTGTTTGCGATATTCGACACGTTTTCGCTGAAAAAACTCAAGCGGCTCATTAGCGTGATTGGAGTGTAATGTCTTTAAGTGACGACTTAATTTATTTGGCTTCATGCTGTCCGCTGCCAACATTTTTAGACATAGTAAGCACACCGGTCTTTCCTCAACTCCCACCGTAGTCACAGTGAAGCCAAGCGCTACATACGCCTCGTCATATTTCCTCGTCTTAGCCTTCGGAAGACTTTCTTTTATCTCCTTCTCTCCTTCTCTCTCCGCCTGTCTTCTCATCCCTGTTAAAAAAAATTTCATGATGTCACTTGAGGGTCTGCTACACTTCGTGTCTACAGAGAGAAGAGGGCGCAACTGAGAGTGATCCTTTTTAATTGTCAGAAATTTGTAAAATACAAAGATTAAAAGCATAAAAATGAGCCACACCTACATCAGTTGTGGAGCAATGGCAATAAGCCTTGGGAACATACATACACGCACGCATGCATACACCATTTGACTTTTATATATACAGATGAATGAATTGGCTGGAGGAGAGACACAAACAAGAGCTTGAAAAATATATTTGCACTAGGGAACTAATAGGAAGGTTTGCCTGGTAAAAGAAGGATTCTAAATCATCTTTAATTTTTTAAATTTTTTCTACCCTCACAATTACAAGGACAGTCTTCCAAATGCAGAGCTGTCTTCTCTAGTCTGCACTCTAAAGTCAGCCTCTCTTTTTGGTTATAGCTTTCCCAAAGAGCAGCAAAGAAGACACTGGGGTTTCAAGGGGGCTCCCCACTATTTGAGAAGCACTGGAATAGTTATACAAGTCTGACTGGGTTTCAACCTATTTCAGCAACGCCTCATCCTTCCAAAGCCTTATATTCTCCATCACTCTCTTGGGTTTTTTTAAAATCATGTTTATCTTTTTAGTTTTGTCTGTAGCTGTAAATTCCTATGGGGTTTCAAGGAAAAAGAAGACCCAAAGTTTGGCCACAAACCTTGGACACCTTCAAGTCCTCCATACTCAGCAGCCCATGGCCCACAGGTTTTGGGGGACAGGCCATTTTCATTTCTCCTCCTCTTCCTTCTTTTACACTATCTTCCTCCCCATGACATATTTCCTAGGAAGGTGATTGGGCCTCAAGGCTGCATCTTATGAACATACATAGGACACACTTGGTAACTTCGTTTTGGGTTTAAATAACAATAATCATCCATGTCTATGCAACTGCAGCCACAGAGATATTATTACAGTAGTTTGTGTGTGTGTGAAATCAATGCATTAAAACTCCATATCCCATTTTGCATGGAATTCCCTTCTTATGGACCACCATCTCCCTCAATATCTGAGGATGGTTGGAGCCATATGTAAGAGAGATCCTTATGACTGCATGGTGCTAAAGGTTCCCCTTCCACTGTGCTCGGAAGAATGAGTGTGCAGCTCTTAACTCAACTTATCTGCACTCAAGTTAAGTCTGCAGCTAAGACAGGTCCAGCAAGGAGTAGGAGGTAGTTTATAGAGCTTCCCACCTCTAGAAGAACTGTTCATGCTCTCTCCCCACGCCTTCTTCGGCCAGAGGTTAAGAGGTGGGGCATGGAACGGATGAAGTCAGGCCGGGGGCTGCCCACGCCAGGGAGTCGCTGGGGCCTCCCTGCCCGGGGAACCCAAAGCCCCGAAGCGCTGCCGGGGAGGGGCCGGGGCCGCCGCGCGCCCTTCACTCACCTGAGCCGTCGACTCGCTGCCTCCGCTCCTTTCCCGCCTCCTCTCGCCGCCTCCGCTCCTTTCACGCCTCCTCTCGCCGCCTTCGCTCCTTTCCCGCCTCCTCTCGCCGCCTCCGCTCCTTTCACGCCTCCTCTCGCCGCCTTCGCTCCTTTCCCGCCTCCTCTCGCCGCCTCCGCTCCTTTCACGCCTCCTCTCGCCGCCTTCGCTCCTTTCCCGCCTCTTCTCGCCGCCTCCGTTCCTTTCACGCCTCCTCTCGCCGCCTTCGCTCCTTTCCCGCCTCCTCTCACCGCCTCTGCTCCTTTCACGCTTTCTCTCGCCGCCTTCGCTCCTTTCCCGCCTCCTCTCGCCGCCTTCGCTCCTTTCCCGCCTCCTCTCGCCGCCTTCGCTCCTTTCCCGCCTCTTCTCGCCGCCTCCGCCCCTTTCCCGGGACCCGCCCCAGGGCAGCGCAAGCTCCTGGCAGCGCCGCTGGAGGAGGAGGAAGCGGGCGGGCCGCGCTCTCGGGGGAGGCGGGGGTCTGTTCAAACGAGCCCCCCTTTACGGAGCCTCGCGCCCCCCCTGGGGGGCGTGCCCCACTATTTGAGAACCACTGTAGCTGAAGTTTGTGTATCTGCAGCTGACTTACCGTCCATCCTCAAGGCGGCGGCAGTCGGAGGCACACTCCCCCGTCGACTCCAGCTTGCGCCTCCTGGCAAGCCGGAGTTCCGGAGTCGCCGGGGTGCCGCGAGCGATCGATTTCTTGCGTCTTCACAAGAGGCGAGAAATCAATCGCCAGAAGATCGATCGCTACCCACTGAGTAGTGAAGACCTACCCTAACTATAGGGGGAGCAAATGGAGCAATTTGAACTACAGAAACTCTTCACTTAACACTAGAGTTATGTTCCTGAAAAATGCCATTTTAAGCAAAACCATGTTAAGCGAATCCAATTTCCCCATAAGAATTAATGTAAATGGGGGGAGTTAGGTTCCAGGGATTTTTTTTTTCACCAGACAAAAGACTATATATACACACACACAGTATCAGTAACAGATATATATATATATATATACACACACAGTATAAGTAACAGTTGCTGCAGAGAGGCAGCATGGAGCTGTACAGGAGAGACAAGGACGCTCTGCTTCTGGGCCTAGGGAGGAGTGCGGGGAAGGAGTAAGTGGGGTACAGGACCAGGGGGGAGGGGAACACCTTGACATTAGTCCTCCCACCCCGGCTCTTCTTTCCCCCCTGTACAGCAAGCAGGAGGGTCCGGGGAGCAGCTCCAAGGCAGAGGGCAGGAGCAGCACATGGCAATGGGGGGGAGGGACAGCTAAACTGCCAGCAATTGATAGCCTGCTGGGCAGCTCCTGCACAGGGAACTTAGGGGAGCAGGGAGCTGATGGGGGGAGCTGATAGGGGGGCTGCCGGTCCACCCTGGTTCCAAGCCCCCACCAGCTAGCTGCAACAGGCTGCTCTTCCTCCAAGCAGTGGACAAAAAAGGTGGCTGCCAAACATTAGAAGGGAACATTGCAAAACTTTAAATGAGCATGTTCCCTAATAGATCAGCAACGTAACAACGTTAACCGGGACGACTTTAAGTGAGGAGTTCCTGTACATAAAGTAGTGCTAACATGGTGTCAAATTTCAAAGGGGAGTCGCACCTCTAAAGCACTGTCTAAATCATGCTAAATTTAAAGGCAGTAGCAACAGTTTATGTCCACATTATGCACACTATAAGAATCATTATGAAATTGTCTTGAAGTCTTGTAGGGAGGTGACCAAACATGGTCCTGAAGCATTGTTAGTACTCTTTTGCTCAGCAATCAAATAGCTTGTGAAACAGAAAAGAGAGTGGTTGTTCTAGATTCAATGCTAGAAGGACAGTACTTAACGTTATCTAACACTATACAGTGGGGAGTGGTGTAATGAAAAATAGAACCAAGCTCTTCATGTCTTCGCCTCAATAGATGAAGTTACAAAACAAATACAACATTGTTGAACTTTAGACCAAATCAGGTTTCACTCAGGCAAAACCCTCATTAACTTCAGTGAGACTTAGAATTCGGCCTTTCCTTTGCATGTAACTTGATCTAGCTGAAATACAGCTTTCTGGACACCAGTGCTAAATAATCCATGTGAGAAGAAGGAAAAATCATTGTAGTATTATTGTTCTTTTTGCTTGTTTGTCTGGTTGGTGGAGGAAAAAGAAAGCGAGGTGTCAGAGAAAACACAAAACTATACTCAAGGATTTGCTATCACTGCAAGTGAACAGTGTTAGCTAAAGCAGCTGCTTGGACAGAGGATTCACCTTAGTCTAGTAATTCACTTTGAATAAGTCATTAGCTAACACTTCTCCTGGGGTGGTGATCACAGGGGACAGTCCTGCTGCCCTCCCCACTTCAGGCTAACATGTCCCTGAACTGAAATGAAAACCACACTTTACAGTTATCAGTAGGTATAAATAACTCACTGATCCTATAATACTTCCATTTGCAAAGGGCTCAGGTCTAACTGGGAGTGACATAATCCTCATCATTTAAAGGGGCCATGTCTGTTCCTTTTTTTTTCTTCTTCTTTTTTCCTTTTTTCCTTTTTTTTTTTTTTTTTTGCAGGGGGTTAAAGAAGACAGCACCAGTGTGGAAGTGAAGCAAGCATCCCGATCTCTCTTGGCCTGCTTAGGAACCCACTGTTTTATTTGGTCAAAGATGGCTGATTTAAATCTACTGCTCCCAGTGTAACTCTGCATCCATAACTCAAAGAATCTTTATTGAGCAGGTGGGGAAGGCTGGCTTCTGATAGTTAAGGAAAAAATTGCATCTAATTCTGCAAAGAAAATGTCCTTTAAATATGTATAGGGTCAAGGAAGTACCATTCAGACAGCCTGTGTTTTAGTCTAGTTGCCAATAAATAATAAGGACAAATAATTAATGGGGATATCATATGTGTGTGACTGAAGTTCATTCAGTGCAGGAGAGAGAGGAGTATTCAAAGCAGTCTGGGCTTTACCACTCTGGCTCTATCACAGATTGAAAAAGAAGGATTAAATAAATAATGAGGTAGTCTTAGAGAATCAAGATTCTGAAGAAATTCATTGGATTTAGGCTGTGGGCCTATACACACGGGCAAATAGAGCATGTTGGGTGAAGCTCATCTGGATTGTCTACTAAAACTGGTTTCTTTTGCCTGTGCAGATGGAACAAAATGGGGTTTCAACCATGTTACGGAAGCATATACAGTAGACTCTCGATTATCCAGGATGATAGGGAAAAAATTAATCCTGGTTAATAAAATCCCGGATAATCACCATACATAGGAAATAGGGGGGGGGTGGGGTAGTTCACCAGCCACCCTACACCAGGGGTAGGGGGTGTTGGTTCACTGGCTGCCCTGCGCCGTGGTGGGGTTTTTGGTTTTTTTTTCGCTTGGGGCGGACAGAAAGCCAGAGCCGGCCCTGCAAGTTACACATATTTTTTTTGACATCCTGGTTAATCCACAACCTGGTTAACCTAATCCTGGATAATCGAGAGTCTACTGTAAACATCATGCTTAGCCTTGTAAACATCAGGAGACAAATTCACCTAGGGTTTGCTTCCAACATAAACCCAGGCAAAGGTCCTTGAGATGGAAATTATGCCAGGCGGAGCCTGAAATAGTACAGAAACACAACATCCCTTGCACCACAGTAGACCAAGGCAGTTCCAAAGGTGGGTGGCACTGCTGGAAAAAAAAGGGGTTAACCAGGATGTCTAGAGGACCATTGATTCAGAATATCCCCTCCGTAGCCTCTACAGGTGGGCTGTCCATGGAGGTCCAGCCATAACCTGGAGAAATCCTGAGAGAAGTTGGTAGCAGTAAGACCATGTGGCCCTGTTTGGGTGACTGTTGGGTGTATATTCCCAAAATGCAAGGATGTGACATTTATACCGTCTCCCTGCATGAGCACTAATGAAACTGGGAGCAGATTTGTAACACAATATAGCAATGTGGTTAAAACACCTTTGGTCCTGTCTACATGGGGAAGATCAAATCGCCAGAATGCATTGTTTTAGAACTTGATCCTCCAATATGATCAATGTTTGTGTAGACTTTGTTGCTTCAAATTTTTCCCCTGGGACAATCAGATAAAACCCACCCCAAATACCAATGTGCAATCATGGAAAAATGATGATTGGTTCCATCAGTTCTTCTGACTGCTGGGCATTCAGTTATAATATATAATCTGAGTCTGTCTTTAGGACCAAACAGATAAAAGCTAAGAACAGGCCTATTGTTGCAGACATGTAGAAACAAGTTTTGGTGTTCTCTCCATTTCAGTTTCTTCTTGGTGACCTCTATTGCAGCTCCATAAAGCCATAGAAGCCGGCAGATGAGAACTGCAGTATCGTCAACCCCAAATGTTCAAAAGTCATGAGCTTGGCTTTAAAAAGATGAGAATGTGTAAAAATAATCGTTTTGGTGTTCTTTTTATTTGCCTTCTGCTTTTTGAGCCTTTAGCTCATTTTGAAGCTTTCTCCACAGACACAAGAGGTAGAAACTAACTTTTTCTTTAAGAATGAAGGCTGAAATCAGCACAAATCCAGGAGCTGGGGCTTAAGGAAGGCAATAATTATCGTGAGACTCATGACAAAACAATGAGAGTTGGAAACACTGGGTGAGGTGGGGTTGGCTGTGGAGAAAGAAATGGCTTGTCTGCCCTTAAAACCGAATGAGGGTTTAAGACATCAATAACTGAAACAAATGCTGAGGAGCAAAAGTTCATCAAAAAGCAGCAAGATCAATAACAAGAATCAAGGCTCCATCTGGTACCACACATTGCAGTGATGTGCCACAAATTTGCAGCATCACTGTTAACATCACTCTTTTTTCAAGACCCCAAGAATTCTGCAACAAATCCCTATCGACTTTAACAGTGATGTGGAGTAATGACTGTGAATGAGAACCTTTGAATAACAAGGCATTTAGTGAGAGCATTAGTAATAAGAACTGTCTCATGGGTGACCCTGTAAATCAGACCTAAGCACCAGCATCATCTAACAAAAGGGCCCCGGGAAAAAAAAGGTCAAAATTCTGAACCCTAAACACAGCCAAATTCCCTCTACTTGCTCTGGTTGTGTGCGTTCTGTCTTAATGTCACTTGTAATGAAAAAGGGCAGCATTATCTTCTGTATCTGTGAAGTATTTCTCATCAGTAAATTCTGTAGAGAAGGTCACTTCATTTATCACAGCCCTGATGATACTTGACATACTATTTGTGTGCATTGCACATTTGACTGAACTTGTGCAAAGCTAATCTGAGTTTCTCAACCATAATAAAACAGATGATGGGAAGGATGGACCAGTGGTTAAAGCACTCAAGGTTCTACAGACCAAGGGTCAAGTACTTGCTCTGCTACAGGATCCCTGTCTGACCTCAGACAGGTCACATTGTCTCACAGACTGTTCTCCACGATAGATAGATAGATAGATAGATAGATAGATAGATAGATAGATAGATAGATAGATAGATAGATAGATAGATAGATAGATAGATAAGATATAAAACACCATTCCAGCAGAATACTAGATATGCCTGGGTGAGATATTAGGTGTCTTTGGATAAGAGTCCTTTATTTTCTACTTGTGAATAGTAACACAAAGCAGAAAAAGAGACAAGTGGATCAACCAGCTCACAATTTATTTGAACTTTCACAATGCTTTTTACAAAGTCCTCACAAGAGGCTGTTAAAGAAACTAGTAGTCATGAGGTGAGAGGAAGAATATTAGCCTACATGGATTAGAAACTAGCCAAGAAAATAAAGAGTAAGGATAAATGTATTCAATTTGCCATATGGGAAGAGATTAACAATTAAGTGCCCCAAAGATCTGTGCTGGAAACATTGTTTATTATATTTGCTAATGATCTGGATAAGAGGGTGAACATTCAGGTGGAAAAAAAATCTGCGGACAGTACAAAATTGTTTAATTTAGTCAGCACTGGCGCAGAATGCGAGGAACTCCAGTGGGACCTAACACGATGGCAGATTAAATTAATTACAGACAAGTGCAAGGAATTAACTCTGTAAGGAATATTTTCAACTACTCATATATAATGTAAACTCACAGCTGTTTCGCTTGGGAGGGAAGGGGGAGAAGCGGAGCAGTGGCACACTCTGGGGAGGAGGTGGTGGTGGAGTGGAGGCAGAGGTGAGCTGGGGCGGGGAGAAGTTCCTCTGCTCCGCCCCAAGGGTTACTTCCTGCGGCCCTCCCTGCACCCCCCCACCCAAGCTCACTTCCACTCCGCCTCCTCCCCCGAGCACGCCGCCGCTCCTCTACTCCCCCCTGCCTCCCAGGCTTGCTGCACAACACCTGGGAGGAAGGGATAGGAGGGGAAATGTGGCGCGCCTGGGAGAGGAAGCAGGGTCAGGGATTTGGGGAAGGAGTTGGAATGGAGGTGGGGAAGGGGCGGAGTTGGGGTGGGGATGAGGGGCACAAGGACCCACCGGCGTCGGGTAAAGTCAGCGCCTATGCCCCTGCCCCATCCCAATGGCCCCTCCCACACTCTGAACTCCTCATTTCTGGCCCCACTCCAGAACCTGTACCCCCAGGCAGAGCCCTCATCCCCTCCTGCACCAACCCCAATTTCATGAGCATTCATGACCTGCCATACAATTTCCATACCCAGATGTGCCCTCGGCCAAAAGGTTCTAAAGTTCTAAAGTTCTAAAGATCTAAAGGTTCTAAAGTTCTAGGTTCTAAAGCAGTGACTTCAACCTTTTTCCCTTGGTGGACCCCTACAAACATTTTGAATGGAGGTGTGGCCCCTTTTGGAAATCTTAGATATAGTCTGAGGACCCCAGGAGTCCATGGACCACATGTTGAAAACCATTAGTCTAGAGTCCCTAGGTCTAATTCAATCAAAGCTAACTTCAATCCTATTGGAAGCTCTTTCTTTCAAAAGCAGAAATATAAAATAACACTGCACAATATTTAAAAATTCATTCTCCCTGGGTGAACAGAAACATAAATGATAAAGGAATTCAGGAGCATAAAATAAAATGTTTAACATATTTATACAGCACCCTTCCCGATGAAGAATCCCAGAGCACTTTATGAACGACTAGGATATATCATATAATAATAACCTCCCACCGTCTAAATACCACCTCTCCTGCAGTGGAAAGAGGCAGCTGTTTAACTGCACATGGTATTATTATTACAAGAGTTTAGTACTGGAAGTGAAGGACACCACATTCAATTGAAATTGCAAAGGGAATTTAGATAGAGAGAATGCAATAACCCACATTAGAATTTGGCCAGGAAATCAGGGCTAACTCTCCGTAGGAAGAGTGACAAAAAAGTCTTGTAGCACCTTATAGGCTAACAGATATTTTGGAGGATAAGCTTTTGTGAGCAAAGACCCACTTCACTTCCCCCAACTCCCCCCTCTGATACTGGACTCCTTAGGGAGAATAATATTGTTTGTTCTACCCTTTTTGTAAAGAAATTTTAAAAAATTGGTTTACAGTATGAAGTTGTTTGGGTTTTTGTTGTCAACCGCAGTCCCATATAGACCAAGAAAATTAGTGTGTGAAGGGTCTTGCAGGTTCAGTATAGGCCCAGCTATAATCCATAAAAAACAGAAAGTATTTTTACTACTTCTCAGCATAGTATCTCCAGGCTCGATCCTGACAAAGCTCCCATCGACTTCACTCATTCAGGATCAGAGTCCTCCCCTTCCATTTTTCTCTCAGTTTGTAAAAGATCCTTTTTAACTGTTTCATAAAGGAACACGATAAGTGAAATTCTAAATGGGTGAGATCAGTCCTTTTTCTATCATCACAAGGTGCATTGGTATACTTGTAACATACATATATTTGAAATAGCTTTAGAGATGTCTCTTCCCTCTCCTTGTCCTTGTGTTTCTTGTATGCCCTTCTGCTGAGATCTTGCAAGCTGCTGCCCTTGGACTGCAATATTTTGTGAATTTTAACAGGCACCCAGCTAATACTTCACCTTGTACTGTCTAATAGGGTCTGCATAAATGTTTAAAATAGCCATCCAGAAACATGATATCTTGTAGTCCAGAGCTGAATCAATGAAATGATCCAATTCATTTGTTAAACCACCTGGGTCACTGAACTGTGATGCTCTGGGACCAACTTCTGATGTGATTAATTGATCCATTTGTCCATTTCACAATTTAATTTGAAGAGTAAATTGAAATATTGTTAATTTGTTAACCTATATGCCATTGTAGTTAGCTTGTAATCTGTAAAACATGGACTGAATATCACGGTAAGGAATCACTGTATCTTATTAGAGTAACACTGTGAACAAATGGTATACAGCATTCTTTATGCAACTATTTCCTACAGTGATGAATTTAGACTAACAAACTCTATCGTCTATCTAATTCGTATTCTCCAGGGTAACATTGTCATTGGCCTGGTCTGTTAAATGTGAAGAGTTCGCATACATAGAAATAAGGACATTTATGGGTAGGAAGGAAGACTGTTAATCTTTAGGTTTAGTAGCCCAGTTAGATTACTAGACAGGGAACTACTAATCCTTATCAGTCGCCAGAATTAGTTCAGGTCTGATCTCATTGAGTGCTTAAAATAAAGACTTCACTTTATCAAAATAGAAACTGAAATATCCCTTGGAAAGCAAGCAATTCCTCTTGAAGTGTCTTGTTCACTATATACATAAGGTAGTAAGCAGATCCTCTACATGTAATGCAATAAGAATAGACAGTACTTATCATCCAGCTCTGTCACTACTATGGAAACAATTATACATTTAAGAACTCTAGAAGCATTAGCTGTATCAAGATTGCATTTAGGAAAGGAGATTTTGTTTCAGTGTGACATTGTAAGAAATTACACTGCAATGAATGGCTTCAGAAATACAGACTTCTGGGATGTTGTATGGTAATTTTCAATAACCATGCATTACATTTTAATTTTGATTCACTTCTGCCTTAAAATGAATTGTGTATATACCCATAACAAAGTCAGCTATTCATGTCATGTTTTAACCTATCATCATTTAGTTCTTCCAAATATTTTACTCATTAGACATTTCAGTATAATAACAATTAGGATGTTTCCTGTTAGCTCAGCAATAATTATCTTGTGGGTTAATAACAGAGATGAATGATTAATGACAAACATTTTGCTGGATGTTGTACTTGAAATGTGTCACATTCAAGCATTCAGTTATTATTGTTCCATCAGCTCCCGTAATAAACACCTTGGATTTGACTTGGTTTGCTCTACAGGTGCCGAAGGATCATTCTGCAACATTGTGACATCACAACAAAACATCCCGTGGTGCAGACATCCCATAAATATGCCATGACATTGTGGAATGATTATGTTCTTATTTGTGAGGAAACAATTTTTCAGGATAATTAATGCTCCTACAATTACAGCTTCCAGAATGTGGTAAAATCATGGACAATCCTGCAAAAGCTGAGGTTCCCACCTCAAAGTTTGTTTATCCCAGGAGATTGTTATTCTAGTACCTTATGAAAAGGAAACACTCGCACAGTGTCATCTTACACCTGGATAAGTGTTACTCACTCTGCAATCCATGCTAAAAAAAAATTCTTATAATGGATGATTTTATGCCAGTCAGGGGACCGCCACTAGGCTGAGAAGTGAGAACCACTTTGTATGAGGATTGAGAGTTAAGAAGTTACAGGAATAATACAAGGATGGAGAGAAGCAGCTGGGTGTGTGTGTGTGTGTGTGTTGGGGGGAAACAGGTGGAGAATGATCGAGGAGGATGACACAGCAGCAGCAAATGGTAGTTTATGTATGTATGGTGTAGATGCATTGCTCATGCTTGTGGTTTTTCTATGCCACTGGACTCTCTTAATAAAAATAGAGATGGGTCACTCATTTATTTTATATTTATTAGCTGGATTTCAAGTATACTGGAAAATTTTCCCCAACTTTCTTCTATTATTTGAATGTAATTCCTAAAACTACTTGCAGTGTCTGAATGGAATTCTTAACAGCACTTACAGGCACTGATTTTCAAAGGGTTTACCAGACACAATCTCTGGGGAAATCAGCAATTTAGAAATTTCACTTCTGCTTTAAACTGCAACTATTCAACCACTTTACATCCAGCCAGCCTGAAGAAGGAGATAGAGTAGCCATTTTATTCCCTTCCAGCTCAAATGCAGGAAAATCTTACTACAATCAAAATGATTTGAATATGTCCATTTAATCTATGAGACCACAGAGCCAAGACTGAACTGGACACATCTTGCTAATCTATAAACCACAATATATCACTGGCTTCCCAGAGGAGCTGGTAAAAGATACTTTCTGACAATACTAAGAACTGACAAGGTGATGAAGTTCTTAAGATTCATCAGACCCATGGTCTCGGTAGACTTTGGCATCCACATAGATGAAGCCTCTGCTTTGACAGACCAAAGCCCTCTACCCATATACTCTGCTTTGGTTTCTCCTAGGTGATATTTGCCCCCCAGCTGGCTGTTACTAGAATGAATTTTTGGACTGCGCATTGACATCAGGATCGCAAGAACCACCATCCTCTCCTGGTCAGATTACTTCTATCCTCAGGCAGAAACTCATCCCCTTGCAAGGTCAGAAGAAACCACTGCCATAGTCCATCCTCAAATACTTTCTCAGTGCCTAGCTGAATTCAGCACCTGAATGAAAAGCAGCTAGTTAAAGCTGGATGCAGGTAAGAATAAGGGAATGTTCATAGGACAAAGAGTTATTTACATGAGGAAACCCACATCAGTTAAACTTTCTCTGCATGCATAATCACATTTGTTCTTCATTTTAGATTTTGGCACACCCTGCACCCCACTTTTGGGTTTGGCAATCAGGAGAGGTATGCTTCTGATTGTTACATCACTCTGTAGCTGGCCAGGATGACCAATGAATTTGTGACTCTTATGATTACTGGAACTTATATCTAGGAACAAAGCCAAGCACCCTGAAAAAGACCATTTTCTCAGCAAACCAGTGCTCCACTCTGGACTAGATCCAAAGCCCACTGAAATCAATGGGAGCCCTTCCATTGATGTTAGTGGGGTTTGGGTCAGACTACCTCTGCATTGGCTTCCAATAAAACAAAGAGTCCAGTTCAAGGTCTTTCCTGATAGTCAAAACCTTCCATTGAATTGTTTCCGGCTACCTGGGAGATGGTCTCTCCATCCACCACCATGTCCTTCTACAACAGCTATGTTCCATTAAAACCATGAAACTGTCATCTAATCAGGGGAACTCCTGAGTGTGGGAAACAGAAGTTTCACAGGAGCTGGAGCTAAACTCAGGAGCGAGAGATAAGAATGACCATGAACCACACCACGTCCCGGACTAAATGCAAAACTTGTTTCTCTGAAGTTGCTTTCCCACAATACTTTCTGCACAGAGAGAAAAAGAGAAACAAAGATCCTACAAACTTAAGAAAGAAAGAAAAAAAATTTAAATCCATGGGAGAGGCTCAAATACCATAGTACTGAGGCGAGAGAGAAAGAAAGAATTTGGGAGGTGTCACATTGAGGTTCAGATCTGTGAAACCCAGAGTTCTATGAAAAGCACAGTACAAGCCTGGGGACTATGACAGATTGGATCCTGTCAGTTGAGAAATCATACTTGATAAGAATGAGATTATTGAAAAATATGGAATTACGGAAAACTTGGGAATCTTAAGGCTGTAACTGAAGGAGAATGATCTACTGTCTGGTAATTAAGCACAGGAAAGCAAACACCTTTGGAGGTGAAGGGCATAGACCAATGCAGGGCCTGAACTTGCTGCCAAGGATGCAAATAGAAAAACTCCCAATGACTCCAGTCGCAGCAGGATTGGGCCCTTAGGTGAGGCCATGAAGAGCTAGTTACATATCAGCATCATCAGAAGAGAAAGACCACCACCCACGGCAAGTAATTGTATATGTGAGTCCAAAGGAGATTTTGCATTAATGTTCGTTAACAGACAGGAGGTGGAAAACAGACCAATTGGGCAGAGAAAATGGATATTAATTCCTTTGCTTGGCTAGAGCACCTGTGCAAATATCACCATCCCTATTCAGATCAAACGGGGCTTTCCGCAGCTGATATGATAATTCCGATTAACACCTGACCACTTCACAGGGAGCAAAGAATAAAACTGGCAGTTCTGCAAAGCAAAAAATAGAGATTCCAGTGAGAGAAATGGAGACAAGGGACTTGTCTATACCTACAGCGCTGCAGCTGCATCAGTCAGCTGCACCGCTGTTGCCCTTCTAGGAACTCCTCCTCCCCATGAGGCAGTAGCTATGTCGACTGGAGAAGCTCTGCAGCACAGGTTGGATCGATATAACTACATCACGCAGGGATGTAGATTTTCCACATCTCTAACCAACATATGTGGACCAACATAAGTTGTAGTGTGGATCAGGGATAGAGATGTGGGGGAAATGGTTTGCTCCAGAGAATTTTTGAGATTTTGAATTTTTTCCCATCCCAGATCAGGACTAAAAGTCAAAACTTTGAAAACATTTGGCAAACCAAAAATCAGATTTTTTTTTGATTGGGTCAATCTAACATTACATTTCTGTCATTCTGAAATGTTTCATTGTGATTTTGATCTTTTTTTTACTATTAAGTAACAAGTTTCAAAACAAAAGTCATCTCAACCTGAAAAACCAGAAATTTCATTTCAAAAAGGTTGACATGGGATGTTTCAACAGTTTCAAAATGCAATCCATTTTGTTTTTTATTCGGGGGGGGGGGGGAGGGAGGATTGTTGTTGTTTGCTGTATGTTTTCCAAAGCCTGGGAGATTCGTCAAAAGTGACCCTTTCCTGCAAACAGTTTCTGTTTAAAAGAATCAGTGTATTCTGACCAAAAATTCCAAAAAAAAGGTATAAAAATTTCCCACTAGCTCTTGTGCGAACCTCCTTCAGAAAGACTGAACTTCTCAGGCATCAGGGGCTGGAACACTGACCCTATGATGAGAAGGAAGTCACCTTTCTCACCATGCCCTGTAGCATGCTACTACTTTCTAAGCACTGCAATGAGACTCAGGAGACCTGAATTCTAGTCCTGGCTGGCCTGCTGGGTGACTGTGCGTAAGCCACTTCATCTCTCTGTGACTCAGTTTCCCAAGCTGTAAAATGGTAATAATGATATTGGTCTCCTTTGTAAAGTACTTTGAGATCTAGTGATGAAGAGCACTATAGCAGGGGTAGGATTATTAAGGACCTGCTTTAACTCTTCTTTAGAAACCTAAATAGGGACTTGGATACTTTACTCTAGGCACCCAGTTTAAAAAAATATGTCCATAAAGATGTGTGTGAAACCAAGAGAAAGGCCTGATGAAGAAAAGAACTGGCAAGTCACCTTGAAAAATGCCCCCCTCCCATGGACATAGAAATCTATAGACCATGGAGATCATGTTCTATCTCAGGCTACATTCAAGATACAGGGGACAAAGCCATGCAGGCTTACTTCATCCACTCATCACAATCCTCAAGCAAGTGCACAAGACCCAATGATCAAAGATGACAAAGAATGCTAAAATCTAAAAGAATCAGCACAGAGCCCTGACTTTACTCCATCACTACAGAGAGGTTCAAGAACAATGAGACCTGTGTAGTCCCTGGATCATGTTTAAATCTGGAGCTGGATTAATAGAACTCAGAGAAACCAGACTTCTGATGCCAGTGTCACAACATACAGCTATGTAGCCCCTAGCTGACTTCAACCTCAGATTAACATGAGGTTTATTACAGGTTAAGCAAAACTGTTATGTAACTAGCAACAACTGAGCAGGACAGAATCAAAATAGACAAGCAAAGAGTCAAGGGCATCTCTGGACCTACCATATCCAGCACCAGCTGGCTGTAGCTTATTTGCAGCAGGTTATTAGAAGTGTAACAAAACAAAAACAAAACAAACAAAGAAAATAAGATTGATTTACAACTTTCTTGCATCACTCCGGACAAATCCCTAAAATTGAGACAGTATTACATTTATGCTTCGTCTTTTGCTGATTTGGAGCTATAACTGACCCTGCAGAAGTATTTTCCCTCTAACACTCAGACACCATACCTTATACTTGGCCTCCTCAAATTTCTAAGCTGTCAGCACACAGTGCTGAGAGTTTATTAAAAATTACAGATGACTGAATCATCATGAAATGATTTTTGAGCGAACAAGGCAAGCATTTATAAAAGAGTTTTCACAGACTGCAAAAAAGAAGGAAAGCCCCTGTAGCACTGATCGGGAACTTTAAGTAGGGCATCAGAATTAAAGCCTATAAACTAGGTTTGTTTCTGTTTGTTCCCATCAGAGCTTTGCTGAACAAGACAGAGAAATGTTGGCAAGCAGCCACCGATGAGACTGTCCTGACAGGAAATAAGGGGAAATACAGTAACAGACAAGTGTACTGTGTCTAGTTGACTTCACAATTACATAGAAAGAAATCCCAGTGCAGGAGACTATTCCATTTATGGGGTACGCTGATTTTTTTTGCAGGGATAATTGCTGATTTGCAAAGAAGTACCAGGAATGAAAGGGAAAATGATATCAAGCCGTGGATTTCAATGAGATCTGGAGAATTGAACGCGGTGTTCAGGAGAGAAAAATAAAATAGGAAGAGGCTTTATTGCAATAAAAAGGTTGCTATGGAGCACAATGGCAAATGAATATGCAAAACTAACTTAAGGTAAAGCAAGGGGAGAGGAATCTAGCTATGGGAGGAGAAAAAATAAGTTGACAGCGTCAAACTGAGGAGAACATTTTCAGGCAAGGATTGTACTTGTTTACACACTCTAACTGGTCACGTAGTTAGTTGTTACTATTAATCATTTTTATTGGGTGACGTGCCTAGGGACTCAGGGTGTGCTCTGGAATTTAAATTTGACCGTTAGAGCAGCAGCCAGGGGTTGGGTCCAGGGCCAGAGCAGTGGCTGGGGCAGTGAACAGCAGCAGTCATGGGGCTGGAGCAGCAGCTGGAGTCTAGGTCCAGGGCTGGAGAAGCAGCTGGGGCTAGGTCTGGGGCTGGAGCAGAAATATATGTATATATTTAGATGAATACTGGCGGGAAAGGGATGCACGTGCTTGTTCCCCCTTCTGCACGTTCCTGCCAGGGACTAACCAAGAATGGGCCCTGTTGTGCTAGACGCTGAACAAACACTGAATAGTAGCTGGTTCCTGCCTCTGAAGAGCTTCCAGTCCAAATAGACAGGACAGAAGAAGGATAAGGAAAAGGGATGTAACAGAGCGATCAGCGTGATGGCAGAAAATATCACGTTAGTTCCACAGTTTCTCTAATTGTTTGGGCTGGATTTAGCAGAGGGTGGGATAAACTAAACAGAAAGACAAAGGAAGGGAGAGGATGGGGGGGGGGACAAAGCGGGGGTAAGAGGGAGGGGAAGGAAATTCGGAGGGGTAGTGACGCTGAGATGAAGAGACTGTGAGCAAAGCAGTGGGAGGCGGTTGAAGCAAACAGCCAATCAGCACAGACAAGTTGAAACTGTAGAAAATATTATCAGTATCCATGGGTCCCTGCTGAAACGGTTTTACAGCTGCTCTGCCAGGTTCAGTGTCTGTCTGGCTCCTCCCTGCAATTTCTTTCCAAAGGTCACATTGCTGACAGAAAGGGGCGACACCACCTGGGTCCTAGCCTGGGTCCTAGTCCCCTCTCCAACTGAGTGGGGGGAGCGCTGGACAGAATCTGAGGCCTCTGGGATTCTCAGGTGACTGGAGGAGCAGTGTGGAAGGTTTGCAGTTGTGGTAAGAGTTGTGTTACCCCCATGTATTTATTGTACTTTATTTAATGTATTTTTTATTTGTTTTCTTTTGTAGCATGATCTAATCACCAGTAAAACAAATATAAACATACATTCCAAAAATTACAGATCTGATCCATATAATCAATCCCTAAATCCTCTCCACTCATCCAACCCAACGTAACAGCAGCTTTACTTACCTCAACCCACTTCCACCCTCTTCCACCACCTGCACACCCTCCCTCAAAAGCCTGAAGAAATAGAGAATGACACAAAGGTCAACAAATTCAAGCTCTGTGAAACCGAGCGGGGAAGTGTGCTCCAATTGAGGGTCTCTCACTGAGAGCTCCTTCCTAGAAATACTCTTTTTCCATATAAATCCAAAGGCTCCTTGCTAAAGTACTCAATTGACCTCTACAGCTGTAGTACGACATGAAGAGATGGGCGGGCTCTAAACCATTCCTGTTCAACCTTTGGGATTTAAAGGTCAAAAGCAAGACCTTGAATTGCACCCAGGAATGAAGTGGAAGCCAATGCAGCTCATGGAGCACTGCAGTAATATATGCCCTGGGAGTAGCCTCGGTCAACGAGCCAACAACTATGCTTTGCTCCAGTTACAGCTTCCAAAGAGTCTTAGAGTGTAGCCAAATTTTGCAGTGTGCAAGTTGTGCAAAGGCACTTGGCAAAATAAATTAAGAGATACATTTCCTGTTCTGAATAATTTACAATCTAAATTTAGACATGACATTACAAATGAGGTGGCACAGCAGAAGTGACTTTTAGAAGGTATGAGGAGAGGATGTATTTCCTTTCATATGGGACAGCGTGAGAAGATGCATGAAGTCAGGAATGGGAAAAGTGAATCAAAACTCATGTTACTGATGGAGCGGGGAGGAGCAGAATGGGGAACCAAATAGGAGAGAAGCTCAAAGATGTAGGCCAGGCTAAGCCAGGAAAGCCAAAATAAGTAGTTTGAACTTGATGTGCTGGGCAATTATAAGCCAATGGAGGGAGGAAGATGATTTTAGCAGCACCATTTTTGGACAGTCTGAAGAGGAATGACATATCAGGATGGCAAGAGAGGAGAATGTTGCAATATTAGCCATGCCTTGAACGTGGCCATGTCAAATACAAGACCTCCCCCAGACCTCACTGCTGCCAAGTGGTGTTCTAAAAGCATGGACAAGATTTGCTGTTTCTGTGGATATATTGACGGACAACAATAGCACCCAGAACAGGAAATCAATTGTGCTATACAAGGATGCTTTTGACAGGAAACACTTAGGGATTAATGTTTTATAGAAATGTATCCACTTTAATAGCAGAGCCCTATAAAGTGGCTAAAAGCATGAGAAGATCTGATGCCATCCAGAAGAGATCCAGGTAGGACACACATGCATTCACACAACTACTCAGAGATTGCGGATTTTCTTGTAAATTCAGCGAGAAATGTTTACTTCTTTCTCACATATCATATATACAACACGTTCATGCTTCTCCCACAGCCACAATCAAAATACGGGTATGCAAATCAGTGCAAAAGTGGGTGAGGAGGGTGGAGAACATGAGTACATCAAGTCTGGGAAAATACCTATTGCCTAATTTTGAACCCACTGACATTGTGGGTTTAAAAATTCAACCTGAATTCAAATGCAGTTGGCTTTGTGCTCCAATAGAAGAGACTGTAAAAAAGGCAACAGAGAGTGGAGAGAGAAACATTCTCCTGGGAAAAATAAATACGGTATACAGCTCATACACTCCCCTCCACACACACACACACACATTTGTGGCAGCCTAATTTCTTGGGGATGTTCTTCTGTCCTAATACATAACATAGGCTCCCCTCCAAATAACGAACATGGGCCAGATCCTCAACAAGTGTAAACTGGTCAGGTGCCACCGATTTCTGGCGTGATATATTTTGAAAAGGTGAATCATCCCTGGTGAAAATCGGTTTAAATTACAGGTGGGAAGTTTGAGAGACTTGGAACAGTTTTACAAGCCCAAAGTATTTTGGGAGGTTCTCAAAAGCTCAGTGTCTATAAGGCTCATCCACCACTACTAAGCAATAGAAACATCCTGCCCAAATGAGCAAATCCATTGTATTCTTCTGTCTTGCTTGATAACCTAAGAAACAGTCACTGCAAGTTAAACCTGCCAAAGATGCAGTTTTACCTCACGTAAGTCCACCTCTTTTCCTTGTTTCCAGTTCTGTAGAACCAGCTTTTGACTGTCCTCTGCACTAGTATGGATGGGGGAAGGAGAGTCTTTCCTCACCTTATGCTCTTCACAATCAAGGACCAGTCACAACTGTAGCCATTGAGCACAAGGACTCTGTGGGGCTAACAAGGATGGGGAAAGTCCAGATGGAATATATGTTCAGCAAGAGAGGAGACTGCAGCCACGTAGGGAAGCATGCTTTAAACCCTGTAGCAAGGACTGTGATTCCCCCTTGACACCAGAGAGTTTGTCAATGAGTCACACAAGGTCTCCCATGACTCTCATTGGGTTTGGGCTGCCTTGCAATAGCCCTAGTGTGATTCAGTGTCTTAAAGACAAGATAGTGCCTAGAGCTGGTTGAAGGAGAACAACTCTACTAGAGACTTTTAAAGGGTGGGGGTGGGGAGGTATAAACCATTGATGAAAAAAGTCTCCTTTTTTCAAAATGGAAATGTGGTGTCCCTGATATTTGATTACTTTCTTCCTTACTCTTGTTTGTCCATAATCTCAAAAATCAGATGCTTCCCCTCTTCTCAAGGATACCACCTTTGCCTCCCACAGTGTTTCATGTGGAAGTGGATCAGGTGACATCAGTTCTGAGCAAATCTATGGAAAATAAGTGTTTCCTAGTATAGCACTGGCCTGAAGAGAAAAGCACACATCTAAAGCACACTGAATGACAACTGTGACCTCATTTGTAGCATTTGCATTTGTGTGTCTGCTAGGATACAGAAAGAAAAACACAACTGAGGCAAAACCCAACTCCCATTAAAATCAAAAGGATTCTTTTTTGTTTACTTTGGTGGAAATTGGATGAGGTTCTTGGTTCTTATAACAAAACATCCACTTTAATAGAAATGCATCCAGTTACTGGAAGAAACTCAATGCAAGCATACATACAGCTAATCATAGTAGAGCCTTATACCTCTCACTTCTTCAAGCTTCTTTCCAGCTTCAGGATCGTACTTCCCAATACCAATTCTATACATATAACAACAATCTCCCTACCATATTCCTATTGTGCTACAATAAATGCCAAAAGATACATACAGCCAAGTGAGCGCAAAATAGTCCTTCTATTTACTAATTAAGAATCAGAGCAGAAATGACTTTCAGCATATATATGTATGTATTTTGTGCATGTTGATCAACCATCTTCATGCATTTATTAAATGCAAGGTCCTTGGGGTATGTAAAAAATGTAATGCACTATGAGGCCACTCTGAACAATATCCCTGGCACATGGAGAATACGTTATCAGAGTAGTGATTCTTGCCCTGGCAGGTCAAGACAGAAAAGCAAACTCCTGCCATCTTTTCTCAAATGCATTCCAACATGGAGACCTATTTTACCCTGTGACTAACAGCTTTTACTCTGAAAAATATCCACCTGCATTCAAATAAGCCCTGATGTGTCATCATAGCAATATGTATTTTAATCAGACTTCCTGAGTGGAGCTTTCAGTGAAGGGTTGTTTTGGAGTCATTCCAATAATATATGGAAATAAAGAGGAAATATATAGGAGCACAATGACTCATGACACTTGGGGTGTAACTGTGGGGGCAGAGGGGGTCTCCTAGCAGGAAATGGAAGAACAGATGAACTTTTGAAATGAGTTTGGAGAAGTGATGTGGGAACATACAGTAACTCTACAAGATAAACATTCTTGGTCATTATATTGTTCGTCACATAGAATGTTGTGGTCAGTCTACAGTGATGTATTTAAACACTCACTCTAATGAGTGCATATGATATATTAGGCAATATAACTGCTGATTCCATACATATTTCTTTTTAAATAATACCTACTCTAGCCATGTTCATGTCAGGCTGATGAGAGGGGGGACTCATTGTCAGAATTCAGAAAGCTGCCACTTCCTCCTCTTTTAAATTCTTTCTTTGAAAATTTCTTTTGGACTGGCAGCCACCTGCTGCTATTATGACCACTGAGATGATTAATTTATGTAAATGTACCCAATCTTTATGTTACCTTGTCTCCCTATCCCCGCCTTTTGTTCTGTTTATCTGTCTGTTTCATCTTGTCATAGTTTTAGCTCTCCGGAAGGGGCAATATCTTTGTTTTACTCACATGTACAATGACTTCCTAATCCCTAACTGAGATCTCCAGGCACAATCACAATAACAATCATCATCATCATCATCATCGTCATCATCATCACCACCACCACCAGCACCCCAAAGGAATTTTCAGGTGTCAAGGTGAGTTTGTTTCCTTCCTTCTGACAGAATCCCGATTTAGGACTGTCATTTTTGGACTCTAAGGCAAATGATCTTCAAAATCTTTAGACCTGTGTAAGCAGTGAGGGTACAATCTCTGGATGTGAGGCATTGCATCGTAATCTGTGTTATTATTATTATTATTATTTTGGCTGCAATTGAACTGGAAAACAAACCTGTTTGGAACTAAAGTCCTAGGGACAGTTTTTATTGTTTTATAATGCCACCCCTCATTGTATCCGGGAGTTCAAATCTGAACTGCCCAAACTTCAAAGGATTTTGGTTTTGGGGGTCCTTAAAAAATCATTTAAAAGAAAGAGTCATTGAGATGGTTCTCTCTCTCTCTCTCTCTCTCTCTCAAACCTTCGCAGTGACTGTTTCTTCAACTGATTTTTAAGGACTTTCAAAACCAAAAGCCCTTCCTTTGAATATATATATGCACATGCACGCACTGGTTTTTACAAAACACAAGTTAACCGGGAAGGGGAGAGAGACCATGAGGCCTTTTTGCCCAGGATATGAATCACCTCATTAACCAGTCTTTATCTGCCCTGTTTTTCTAAACAGTTTATACCTGGAGCACAGCTGTTTGGAAGATGAAATCAAAGAGAAGATCTGGGTCTGAATGTTTATCCCTACTGGTGTTCTCAGCAGAAAGGCAAAAGACTAAATAATCGTGGAGAATGACTGATCCTGCCATCCCCAGAAGTTATTGCTCCAGCTCATAGTTGAGGCACATCAATAGGAAAGCTTGTATGGCTGGAGCTTTTGCTAAAACATTTCTATGGATAAACTACGGGTTTCACTCCTAACACTGACAGGCTGCCTTTCACTAAATTACCTACAAAAAATAACCTTTGGTCACGGCATGTTCTGCATTTTAGGAGACCAGGGCCTCATTCTTTCAACCAAAATTATCTGTTTGTATTTCTACCCCAGGGTTTCTGATCAGTCACAATTCCATTTGTCAGTGAGTGAACAGGTAAAACAAGAACATAAAGACACACCTGCGGCACTCGGTCCATAAACCTCCCTTTTTAGTCTCTACATGGAGAACACAGATGCAGCTGGGAGAGAAGACTTCACAGCATCCTGCCATTATCTAATCTATCTATCCAGCTACCCACTTACCTGCCTTCATGGCCCTTATCATAATCTGACCTCCTCTCAAGGATTTTAAAGAAACATGCAATATTAAAGTCCATATAAACACATAGGGAGATGGAGAAATACAGAGTTAGATAATGGCAGGAGGCAGTCAGATACTATGATAATTAAGAAGGAAGATAAGGAGTATTAGCTTCTCCATATTAAAGTTGTAAGCAATCTCCATTATAAAACCTTATATTTGCCCCACTAGTAACTTGGTAAATCCATTGTCCCTAAAGCACATGAGTAATCCCAGTGGAGTGAATGGGACCGTTCATGTGCTTTAAATTAAGTGTTTTGCTGGATTAAAGCCAAGTGTTGAACATCTTGCAGGTTAAGCTCTTAGTGTTAGAATCCCTATCATGCAGGGTTTTTTTAATAGGCGCTTCCTCTTTTAGAAACCAGATCTTTACCACAGGGGAAAGTAATTAAATATGATAGAAGTCATGTCTTCTAAAGAAAGATATAAGGTATTTGATCCACAGACCTCTTTTTGGATGAATGCTTTAGATCATCTTAATTTTAATTAGATTTTATATTTTAATTATCTTATAGTCTGTAGATGTGAGTAAATGCAAGACTCCAGGTAAAAGGGGGAAAATGGGTCATCTTAACTAAAGATTTCCATCCCTCACCAGCCCACTTTGACCACATGACTTTAATAAGTCAGAAGCAACTCAGAGGGCTAGTCTAAACTGGCAATGCTAAAGCTCTGCTGTGGCAACGCTTTAACGTGGCTAGTGTGGTCTCAGCAGAGTGCTGGGGGAGAGCTACCATGATAGAACAGAGCTAGCAGGACAAATTATTCTTTGTCAGGAAGGAAAGTTAGTGCAAAATTTTGTTCACTAAAATGTTGCTGCGTGCCTGACTAAAAATGTCATGGCATGCCACAGGATACAACCACACAGCTTCAGCACTGTAGCTCCATTGCTATAGCATTCTAGTGTAGTCACACCTTGATTATCTTTTATCTCTGTGCCATATGCATTTTGTGGAGCTACATAAATAAACAACAATATAGCAAACATGAATCATAATAACAAATGCCACATCAGAAGACCACCATGGTTGACACTAAAAGTAGGATTTCCAAAAATGTATAAGAATTTAGGACCACTAGTGCCATTAGTTTTCAGTTAGACTTGTCCTCCTAAGTCCCTTAGATGTTACCAAAAATTTTAGCCCAAGGCCCTGCCCATGCTTCAAAAATAGCTGATTACTTTTAACACAAAAAGTTCAAAAAAAATTTTAAAGAGAGAATTTCAGGCACTAAATATTTTTAAATGGGGGTGTTGTGTTAACTGTGCTCAGGTCTAGATGCCAAATTCAGATGTGATGTGAATGACAGGGAAGGTCAGTGGAAGTGAGCCAAATTCAGTGGGACATGAACACTGGTGTGCCTAGGAAACAGGTGCAGGGTGCAGAGTAGAAAAGTAGTGTAATATATCAAATTAGGTATGCAAGGGAGTGTAAAATTAGTGTAGCATATGTGTTAAGGAGCAGGGAGGTGTAAGCAAGATGTCACAAGAAAAGCAGCTAGCAGGAGAGTAAAGCAACCTCCTGTACATACTTTCATTTACTGTGCACCATCCCAAACACCCCTGGTGGCAAATTCAGTATATTTAACAAAATATAAAGATTTCAGAGGGGTAGCCATGTTAGTCTGTATCAGCAAAAACAACAAGGAGTCCTTTTGTGGCACCTTAGAGACAAACAAATTTATTTGGGCATAAACTTTGATAGGCTAAAACCCATAGGGAAATGATTCAGTGGGACTCGGGGTCTGCAGTTCACCTCTTGTTAACCTGCGAGGTGAAGACAGGGCTGGCATAGACCAGAGGAGAGTGACTGAAAGGCATTGGTCTTATCCGGTGCTGGGAAGTGGGTGGGCGCAAGCCACTACAAGCAAGACTGCCTGGAGGCAGGGGGTAACAGGATGACTCAAAGAACCATCACATGTAGTGAATGAGGCGAGGTCTGCAGGAGGAGAGAGTTGAATGCCTGACATAAAGCCCAGGGTTTAATTTGCAGGAGAGCTGAGAACTCACAGCTGTAACTGAAGTCAATAAGATCAGTGCTTTGGACATATTAAGAAGTTAGAATACTAGGCATGCTCAAAAATCAGATTGTAATGGGGGTCATCCATGTCTCAGGAGGGTGCTCTAACCACTGTGATATGTGGTGTGATACAACACACCAACCCCCTTAGTTCTGGTATTTCCTAACCTCTGAATACCTGACTTTGCAAACAATGTTACTTTAATGTTGCCTTTTTGTGTGTAATTAGAGTTGAATGACTGTGGAGTGTATATATTACATAACATAATGGCAGATTTACAATTCAAATGCTGAGGCAGGCATCTGTATTAAATAAAATATTTATTGGGCAGTTATTAATTAGTTAATATGGATACATTTTTGTGAAAAAGTGAAGTGTAACCCATGCCTGCTTGATGTAATGCTGTTTCCCCTGTAGTGACACCTAGACCATCTAGAGATTGCTAAGGCTGATACAGCCCTGAGTAAGAGGATACAATGTAATATGAGTGCAGTACTGTCATTTTGGGGGTCTACTCTAGGTTTCTGTATGAGCTGTTAGCAAATTTTAGTAATGCTTGGATAAATCCCTCATCAGCGCAAGCTTTCCCCTGTTAATCACAGCTAATGAATAAAATTAATGAGCACCAAGGATTAATGAACTCAAAGGCCTATATTAAACTTCAGCCTGGCTATTTGGAGGTGAAAAGGAGAGGGGAAGAAAAAGCTCAGAAAAAGATCCAGTTATCCCATCAGACACAGATGTCATTTTTTCATCCCTTGTTGAGGTATTAAAAATGGACGGACCAAATTCTCCCTGAGCTCTCATAAAGATGGCCGATGCTACTCAGGCTAGTGGCTAAATGCTGCAATGCCAGTAATATTTCCCTGTACATTTACCTTTTTTTATAAATAATTGTAGGTGTAAGTCAGTTTTTGCCTCACTTGCCTGCCAATTTTTGAGTTCAGAGTACTGTCTTGATGGCTTTCAGCTCCTGAACCAAAGCATTTTCCTGCACACTCTGAACTTGTGTAAATGTGACATAGTGTAGTAACAAAAGACACTGGGGCAGACCAAGGCTCCTTCTAAACTGGCATCCTATCGCTAAGAGTGGCAATTGCTGACTGCTTCAGAGGAAGATGTAAAATCCGATGATACACCTAACTCCAATGTATATTATTGTGGGGAGGGGAATGTCTCCTGTCCCCAGCTGGTGATAATTTTGTACCCTGAAGCCCGAGGATACGTAGCCCATATCATTGTATCCTAGGTAGTGAAGTCGACATCTTTCGCATTGGAAACTTGATTCCTGAAAGCACAGTCTGGGAGCTAAGCAAAGGAGAAAGAGAGACCCCAACATTTTAATCTGCGAATGTATAGTAGTGGTTCTGTTAGTGCTTTAGACCCCACTCAGGCCTGCTCCTCCTACTGACTGTAGATCTTGGCTGGCTTTACTGATCCCAAGGCTGGTCAGGATAGTCTGGTAGGGAGCACAGAGCTGCTTCTCAGCCAGTCTATGACTGGAATCTGCAGAGGCCCAGAAGGAACAGGAAGCACATGAGCTCCTTGCACACGCCACTGATTCAGAATCTTCCTCTCTCCTGGCAGCCATGAACTCCCACTGATCCACCTGTGTGTGGGGCAGACAGGCTGTGACACCAAAATCAGGTGTTTGAGAGGTAAAGAGTGCTCAGAGGTTCACCCTCTGCTACCTTTCCCTGGGTATATCTTTTGGGCCACTTCAGAACTGTCAGCCTGGTCCAATGCCAGAGAAGGAGGCCGCTCAGCCCCTTGTTATCTCTCATCCAGGGAGACCCCGCCCATATGCAGGGACATTGAAGGATGCACCACCTCCCTGCCAGCATCATTCCTCCATGCCACTCCACTGACATATATGATAAGAAGGGGTGGCTGAGGATGGAACTGTGGATTGAAGTGGGGCATGGGTGGTGATGCTGTTGCTTAGGGAGGGCAGCCCCCCATTGGGATTCTATGGACGTGAAACACAGCTGTGGATCCTTTCATTTTGTAAATGGGGTTTTAAAATGTACACCTGGAAGGCCAGACTCCCTTCTCAGGCTTCAGCTGGGTGCCACTGAGAGTCGGATTTGGCCCAGTATGCTTTGCCCCATATCTGCCTACCCACATTTTCCTAGGCACAGCATGGTAGGATGCAGCACTGATTGAACTGCGGCGGTTGCCGACTACCCTGCCACAACATTTGTTTTCCATAGTTAAGCTATTTGGATTTGACTCAAATCACCGCGAATGGCGGCAGGGATAAACTAGTGGGCAAATGACCAGCTGACCAAATCCAGAAAATAGAGCCCGTGCTCCAGTCACTAAGTATAAATCCTCTGGAAGCATAGCAAGGAATTCTTTGTATTATACAGGGTTTTACCAACAACCCCCTCATGCTCACGACAGGCATACCCCATGCCGTGTACTTTGAAAAGGAAAAGCTCCAGCCTTGGGTCATATTTTTATATTTATTATAGAGTGTTTATTTTTATAGGGGCTTTTTCTTCTCTTTTTCTCATTTTCATCCCTGCCTCCTGCTTCTTATCCATTTGTAATCACAGTGCCATATATATTTATGCAGGTAACACTAGCTGATAACTGCTAGCCCTTTGGGCTACCAATATCAGTGCCTGCATGCAGCCTCTCACATGTGGTGAACTCCAGCATTTAAAGGTTGTAACATTATTTGGTTTTATTATTTGAATCTAGTAGAGCAGCTTGTGATCAATAAAGGTATGCTTTTATCATACTTGCCAGTTTTTTATTCATAAATATGTAGATATTCTTCCTTCTAGCCACACTGCTTGTGATTTTAATATTCATGGAGAAAACAGAGTGATTCCACCTTACCTTTAAGCTGCCTGTTTATATCTAGTGTGATAAAATGCATCCTTATTGAAGTGGTACATAGATTATGCTGACATCACAAAAACATATTGCTTCTGTGTCTTTAAATATTGTGGAACAGCTGTATTGCATTAGTCAGGTATGGAATGAGGTCACTTCCTTTACACAAGGGCGTGATTCTCAATTACAGTAAGGAGCCTTACACTGTTTCAGTAGTTTAAATGGGCCTTAATGTGGGAGGAAATTAAATTTGCATTTCCTATTAAATATCTCATTGCAAACTGGGATCAGATATGCTCTAGTGCAACATATTAATCCATGAACAAATACTTAATGACTTAGATGACAACACATGGCACTGTACTAATGTAAATTATGAAAGCACCCTCCAATCATTTACTATTAAATTGATAACTTAGAGTAACTTCCTTGGCTAACAGCTGAACCGGAGACATCACATGACCTTTATTCTCCATATAGGAGGGACCATACCTAATAGGTCTTCTTTTCCTCAAAAAAGAAATTAATCTAACTGTTGATATTATTTTGTCTAAGACACTTCTAGTAGAAAGAGCAAATGTGATTGTTTTAATCTGTCATGGAGCCATAATGAATGCACTGAATGTCAAGATTCTAGTTCAGTGGGAACCTGAAAAGTAATTGTGGCAGTCATCTGTTGAAAACTTCTATAAAATACAGATGCACATGATATAATGATGCCTAAATGTGATTGTATATGACATATTCTACTACTCTCCCATGTCAATCCATGCACTGACCAAGTGATGCTCTCTTTCCTGGAACTTCTACTCCATCCACTTTCCTGGAATTACCACCTCCACCCACACTGCTCAGGAACAACAACTGTGTGCAGTGGGCCCTGCATGGATGTGTTAACAGTCAGAAAGTGATGACTAGTTACATCAATCTGCACTTACTCAAAGTCACAACTGGCAAAACAAACCTCCCTGCATGCTCCAGCCTGCTCTTCTGTCGATGAATCACAGCACCAACTGGAGTGTTTATGAACAAGTTTCTACTAGCACGATTCCTGATCCACTATTAGAGCTAGAAGAGAGAATATTCCCCCTCTTTAACGATCATTACTATTGAAAATACCCTACGAAGGGGTCAAACCTAGAGGAATTATTTACATTATCTCACTATTATTTCCATACAAGAAGGCAACAACACAAAGAAATAATTTGATTGAAAGAACTAATCCAGTACTTCTGGTTCTACTGAGAAGCTTCACTTCTGTTGCTTACAGAATAACTTCTTTCACAACAAAAGGCTTTGTAAAGCCCAGTTAGTAATGATTACAAAGTGTAGCAATGGCCATGTGCTGTATTTGTGCAATGTTAGATTATTATTTTTCATGCTTTCCTGTGCTGTTTCTCTTTCTTCAGAAAACACAGGGCTTTTTTGTCCAAATGATATAAAGTGGAATTTTCAAAAGTGCCTATGTGACTTAGGAACATGAGTCCCATTGAAAGTCAATTGGACATTTATGTGCTTTTGAAAATGTTACCAGTATAGGTGGCTGAGGAAGGATCTTGCACTAGAGTGGGACTCGAGATACAAATATTCAGTTCCTGGGTCAATCACAGACTTCCTGTGTGACCTTGGGCAAATAATTTAGTCTCTTTGTGGCTCAGATCCCCATCAGTGAAATAGTCATAACAATACTTCCTTTCTCCTACCCTGTGTTTCTCTTTTCTATTTCAGTGGTAAACTCTTTGCAGCAGTGACAGTTGTTACGTGTTGGTACCATACATATCATAATAAAGCCACAGTTTGGCTGGGGCCACTAGGTGTTACTGTCATATAAATAAATAATGCTGATGCAATGTGACTTGTAGAATAACATACAGTACATCTGTAATTCTGTTTTCTAGTTATCCTGTGACTCTGGCCTGGTCTACACCTAAAACTTGGGTCAAGCTCGCTACATCACTCGGGGTGTCAAAAATTGCATGCTCTGTGTGACATAGGTCAACCTTAACCCCCTAATGTAGACACCACAAGGTTGGCAGAATCTAGCTACCATTTCTCCAGGAGGTGGATTATCTATATTGATGGGAAAACTCTCTATGTTAGGCTGGCTGCATCCATACAACATATATACTACCTGTATGGCCCTGAGGATGTCACATGGGCCATAGCTTTGTGCTGATTGGGCAACAAGCAGCCCCAGGGCAACAGGTTGAGAACCATTGCATAGTGTAGCCTATGACTACACTGCTACATCTATTTAGCCAAAATCATCCCTATTGTAACATTACTGACTTAGATGAATTTGGCCTATTTGTCTGGATAGTAGTTCCACTGGAGCAACAAAGCAGAGGAGCAGATCCTGTAGTTCATTACTGCTAAAGATCTGAGTGTGTTGGTACTAAAGGGGAAAAAAACAAATGCGAGATGCTAAATAGTTTATTGTGAAGTGTGGCAGGGAATTGAAATTAATTCTTTTGGGGGGCTTTTGTAAATGTAAACATTGCTTGTGCTTCCCATCCCTACTAATGCATTCAGAAGACTAAGGGCTATTTATCCAGCTTCTATGACAGATTTAGATTTTGTGACTCCAACTGTGATTTCTTTCTTCTTTTTCCTCTCTCTTCTCCCTCCAAGTAAGTTTCTAACCTATGCTGTAAAGAAAACCTCCCAAACACAAACCAAATGTAGTCAATGCAGTGAATCTGCAGACAACTTCAGATAGATGTGAACAATGGCATTCATCTTAATGGAGTATTAATACAAGCCTTTGGCAGAGGCTTTAACAGCCACTTCCGAATAATGTAGGTGTGCCACTGTGCACCTATGCTGCACAATTACCACATGGGCCTCATTAACACTGATGACACTTCTTTCAGGCTAATGGGAAGAAAAAAAAATTCTCTTTATAGGGCAAGAAAATGAGAGAATAGTCCAAGGTAACTGGCCACACACAGCAAAGCCTGAGCAAGTCATTTGGTCTGAGAGGTTTCCCTAGGATTTATTGACCATGTAGGGAGTTGTTTGGAAAGCAGTGTGAGAGAGAGTTGAAAGCCACCCCAAAAAAATCAGCCCACCCCAAGAGAAGCAGCTGTGTAAGTGGCCCTGAGCAGGAGCTCTTTGGGCTGCCTGGAAAGACAGGCTTGTAAATTGTGAGCAAGGAAACTGCCTGCTGTTGCTTGTTTCTACTGTGTTCAGGGACTCAGGGCTTGCTCTACATTCTTTGGAAATAAACAGGACCTTACCAAAGAAATGCCTGCCTTGGATAATCACTGTCTCTCCCTTTGAAGCCCTGAATATTAGCTAACTGCCTGAGGCAAAAGGTCTACACTAATAATTAATGTTTTATACTGCCATGGGTCTCGATCCTTCAAGTACTTCTAGGAGGAGCTGTGCTACCTCAACTCTCGGTGAGGACAATTAAAGTTTAGGGTGCTCAGCACCTCTCAGGATGGAGTCCATGGCTTCTGATCTCTAAAGGATATAAAAGAGCATAACAAACTATAATGTTCATATACACCATTTTTATATATCCTTTCAGAAACAGTGAGGAAGATGTGAAAGTTAAGGAAAGAAGCCAAACTTCTTTCAACCATGTGTTCACAAATTGCCCATGCTAGAAAGAAACCAGATCTAAAATTGCTCTGATTATATTAAGTCACTACAGACTTATAGTCTTTAGGGCCATGTGCCTACACTGCCTGTGTGCTACTAAGAGATCCTTCACATGCTCTCCTAGATCCCTCAGGAATAAAAGCAGGGCCGGCGACAGGGGGGTACTACGGGTAGAGCTGTACCGGGCCCCCCGACTTTAGGGGGGCCCCGGTACAGCTCTACCCGTAGTCATCCGGGGCGGCTCTCCCCCGGACGAGCGCCTGTCCCCGGCCGGAGCAGAGCCCGGCCAGCAGCAGCAGCTCAGTCCGGGGGAGGGGGGGGGAGGGAGCAGCAAGGGAGGCTCTCGCTGCTCCTCGGGTCTCGCTGCTGCCAGCTAGTGGGGGGAGCGCCGGCTGGGCTGGGGGCCCCCCAGCCGCTGTCAGCTGGGGGGGGCGGCGGGGCTGAGGGGGGTGGCCGGCTGGGCTGGGGGGCCCCCAGCCGCTGTCAGCTGGGGGGGAGCGCCGGCGGGGTTGGGGGGGGGGGCTGGGCTGGGGGCCCCCCGGCCGCTGTTGGCTGGGCTGGGGGGGGCCCGGCTGGGCTGGGGGGCCCCCAAACTATTAGAGTAGGGGGCCCCCAAATTTCTGTTGCCGGCCCTGAATAAAAGAGTTACTTTCTCCAGAACATTTTGTAAACCATTAGTCAGACTTATTCATTGCAGGAGAAATTAGTCATGCAAATGTTCATTCACCCCCCGCCTTCCACACAGAATTAATAAAATTGGATCAGCCAAACCTATTTGATTATCAGATCTAGCTGGGAAGTGATCAGGTAGTTTCCAAGAGAGCTACAGGAGGGAAGTTTGCTCGAGTGACTGACCCTGGACAAGAAAGAGAGGCATTGTCAGTGAAAGGCCTCCAGGCTCCTGCTACCCATGGGGGTCAAGGAAATAGCTATGTTTGGTGTTACTTTGGGAGTTTTTTGTTTGATTTATTTAATTTTGGCCTGAGGGAAGGGCCTAAAAGTCCTGGGTGTGGCATTAGTCTTCCTGGATAATGGGAAGACAGGCCAGCAGCCCTCCAGGCCTTCACCGAGGAGTATGGGAAAGATGTTCATTTAATTACATTGGTGCTTAGCAGAGGTGCTGTAGGGAACAAGGCACACATAGCTGCTACTATTGAAATGCTGCGACTGCTTTAATCCAGTGACAGCAAGTTACTGAACTGTTGATTTCTGCAGATTTAGGGCAAAAGTTAACAGCTTCTGTAGATTTGTGTTACCATAAAACATGTTTGGAGGAAAAAGTACACACTCCTTACTTGAGAAATCAATTCTATTAGCAATTGCCACCGTTTTATGAATGTTGGCTTTGTAGGTTTCAATTTGAATGATAAATGCCAATAAAATTATTTCACCATACACACAAACCAGTGGAACAATATTTGCATACAACAGTCATTTACATTTACAGAAAAGCAAGTAAGGAAAACGCTGCTTGAGAACTTAATAGTGTTTAATTTAAGGCTACCTACCTTGTATATTTTGACATATGATGTTGACAATTCATGTTTTAAGAGTTATAAAGTTTTATCTTTTTGAATCTCAGTGTCTACTGCCATTAAATAATTATCTGATCCCCCCAGTCTGATAATTATCTGATCCCCCCCAATCTGACACCCCCATAATTTTTTTGCAAGTGTGAAAATTTAAATCAAACATGAACACTACTTAAAAATAAAACATCAATGCTCTCTGTCAAAATTAAAAAATAAAAGTCAAATGTTGCCAAGCCAAATTATATGGATAAGACAGTAGAATTCCTTATAATTTTCTTCTCCGAATAATACAATTTATTGTAATTTTTACCCTTCCTTCCCCCGTCCTTCACCCCATTTTCTTTTACCCTGGTTATAACTGATGTAGACGCATAGGGATAAATTGTGGCTTTGCTACCAGCCCTGTCTATGAGCAGTCAAGGAAGCAAATTGTGACTCAGAGTCACAATCTGCCTCCTGGTTTCTCTCTGCTCTGGAGTGTGGGGGAGGAACATACCCTGTGTCAGCTCTTTCACTACTTATGTTATCTGGCAGGCTAGCTCAGGTGCAGAACCCCTCACATGAAGTGAGGGTGAAGCCCTCATTCTTCTCTTCTGCAGACTAAACAATCCCAGTTCCCTCAGCCTCTACTCGTAAGTCATGTGCTCCAGGCCACTAATCATTTTTGTTGCCCACCACTGGACTCTTTCCAATTTTTCCACATCCTTCTTGTAGTGCGGGACCCAAAACTGGACACAGTATTCCAGATGAGGCCTCACCAATTCCGAATAGAGGGGAATGATCACGTCCCTTGATCAGCTGGCACTGTCCCTACTTATACAACCCAAAATGCCATTAGCCCTCTTGGCAACAAGGGCACACTGTTGACTCATGTTCAGCATCTGGTCCACTGCAACCCCTAGGTCCTTTTCTGCAGAACTGATGCCTAGCCATTCGGTCCCTAGTGTGTAGCAGTGCATGGGATTCTTCTGTCCTAAGTGCAGGATGCTGGCCTAGTCTTTGTTGAACCTCATCCAATTTCTTTTGGACCAATCCTCTAATTTGTCTAGGTCCCTCTGTATCCCATCCCTACCCTCCAGTGTATCTACCACTCCTCCCAGTTTAGTGTAATCTGCAAACTTGCTGAGGGTGCAGTCCACGCCATCCTCCAGATCATTAATGAAGATACAGTATTGAACCAAACCGGCCCCAGAGCTGACCCTTGGGGCACTCCACTTGATACAGGCTGCCAACTACACATGGAGCCATTGATCACTACCCGTTGAGACTGATGACCTAGCCAGATTTCTATCCACCTTATGGTCCATTCATCCAACTCTTACTTCTTTAACTTGCTGTCAAGAATACTGTGGGAATAACATGTCCACTGCTTTCCTCTGATCTACAGAGCCAGTTATCTCACGTAGAAGGCAATTAGGTTAGTCAGGCATGACTTGCCCTTGGTGAATCCATGCTGACTGTTCCTGATCACTTTCCTCTCCTCTAAGTGCTTCAGAATTGATTCCTTGAGGACCTGCTCCATGATTTTTCCAGGAACTGAGGTGAGGCTGACTGGCCTGTAGTTCCCCGGATCTTCCTTCTTCCCTTTTTTAAAAGATCGGCACTACATTAGCTTCTTTCCAGTCATCCAGAACTTCCCCCAATTGCCATGAGTTTTCAAAGATAATGGCCAATGGCTCTGCAATCATATTGGCTAACTCCTTTAGCACCCTTGGATGCAGCACATCTGACCCCATGGACTTGTGTTCCTTACCTTCAGACATACCTGGAGCTTTGCTTTTTTTCCTCACCTTCAGACATACCTGGAGCTTTGCTTTTTAATAGCAAGCCCATTATTGCCAGCTGACCAGAAACTGCATGTCAGTATTAATATTAGCAATAGAACTTTGCACTTATCTATAGAGTGTTTGTCTTGAAACAGTTGAGGAGCTAAAAATAAAAGTTAATTCTTTTAGTGCCATGCATGGAAGATCTTATTTAAGAGATAAATTGTGCCTGTAAGCATAGCAGCTGCAGGGTATGAGTGAGAGGGGAACATGCAAAGTAGAAGCTAACTAGGCATTCTGCTTATGTAAGACGTAGAGATGAGGTGAGTGAAGTAATATCTTTTATTGGACCAACTTCTATTGGTGGAAGCTTTCAAACTACACAACGTTCTTCTTCAGGTCTGGGAAAGGTATCCAGAATGTGGCAGCTAAATACAAGGTTATTCATAAGGGGTTAGCACCTGTTGCAGGAGACCATTTGAAATGAAGTGGGCAATTAACACCTCTACAGTCATAGGACAAATGAGAGTTAGAGGTAGGTAGAATGGCTCTGAGTACTGGAAGCAGTATACTAACCATCTGTAAAAGGATGCAGTATGTGCTTCCCATCCATTTACCTGAAAGGAAGGTTTGACCCTGTTCTCTCTCTTCCAGCTACCCCCACTTTGGGGTGTAAAGTTAGCAGCTGCATCAGTAACCTCGCTGCCCTGCACTATGTGAGGGTAAAAGGTGCTCTCTACACTCTTCAGCTCAGTTCTCCAGCAGAGGAAGAGCTGCAACCTGACCTAATAAAGATAAAGACTTGGGGGTGAAGTCTTGGTCTCATTGAAGTCAATGAAAAAACTCATATTGACCTCAAGGGGGCCAGGATTTCACTTTTGTTTTTCTATGTGAAAAAAAAGAAAGAAAGTGAGTTGCAACAGAGGATTGCTGAAAATGTCCCCACGTGTGCTCTGATGCCAAACAAATCCTTCAGCTTATATAGTAACAAGAACAAAAACACTAACCCAGGTACCTATCCTTGTAACAAAGCCCAATGCCAAATCTGTCCACATATCCATTTAACTGACACCATCATAGGACCTAATCACATCAGCCACACCATCAGAGGCTCATTCACCTGCACATCGACCAATGTGATATATGCCATCGTGTGCCAGCAATGCCCCTCTGCTACATACATTGGCCAAACCGGCCAGTCTCTACGCAAAAGAATAAATGGACACAAATCTGACATCAGGAATCATAACATTCAAAAACCAGTAGGAGAACACTTCAATCTCCCTGACCATTCTATTACAGACTTAAAGGTATTAATTTAAAAACAGAAAAAACTTCCAAAACAGGTTCCAAGGAGAAACTGATGAATTGGAATTATTTTGCAAATTGGACACTGCCAACCAAGGATTAAACAGGGATTATGAGTGGCTTTGTCATACTAATTGATTGCATTTTCCTAGTTTAGTCTCTTTTACAGATTCTAATCAACTGTCAAAGACAGATAAGAAACAGTGTAAATTTTCACTACAAAATGTTTTTTTCTCCTGCTGATAATGGCCCATCCAAATTTAACAGTCTCTTAGAATTGGTATGGTAATTTACAACTTCTTTTTGCTTTCTGTGTGTATAAATGCATTTTAGGGCTGGTCCTCACTGGGGGCGGGGGGGATCGATGGCAGATACGCAACTTCAGCTATGTGAATCACGTAGCTGAAGTTTGCGTATCTGCCGCCAACTTACCTCTCGTCCCCACGGCGGTGGCAGTCAGTGGTGCGCTCCCCCGTCGACTCTAGCTTGCGCCTCCTGGCGAGCTGGAGTTCCGGAGTCGACGGGGGAGCTCCGGGCAATCGATTTATCGCATCTTAACAAGATGCGATAAATCGATCGCCAGAAGATCGATCCCACGCCGCGCGAGTGAAGACCAGCCCTTACTTCTGTTTGTTCCATTCTATGCTTAGATGAAGTGTAGCCCATGAAAGCTTATCTGAAATAAACTGGTTAGTCTCTAAGATGCTACAAGTATTCCTCATTTTCTTTACGGATACAGACTAACATGGCTGCTATTCTTAAACCTGTCATTTGCACTATATTCATTACAAAACCATTTTGAGCAATACAAACAGATTTTACTCAAATGAGGACAATTATAAAGTATTTGGATTCGGGGAGGGGAGCTGTGAAGTGTTAAAGTACATAAAAACATTAGAAGAGAGAGAATGGTTCATAAGTAGTACTGCGTTCCCCTCAAAGGAGCCATCCGCCATGGCAATCGGGACAAGCGCTGCAGGAAGTGTGATTATGCCAACGAGACCTTGCCCCACGTCCTGTGTGGATGCAAGCTGTATTCCGGAGCCTGGAAGCACCGCCACAACACCATCCAGAACCAGCTGGTGAAAGCCATCCCACTGTCCCTGGGGAAGATCTCTGTCAACTCCACCATCCCGGGGACAGACAGCCGACTGCGACCCGACATCATAGTGACCAACGCAGAGACGAAGAAGGTCCTCATAGTGGATGTCACGGTGCCATTCGAAAACCGGACACTGGACTTCCATGAGGCCTGAGCACGGAAGGCGCTGAAGTACACCCCTCTGGCTGATACCCTGAGAGCGCAGGGCTATGAGGTGCAGCTCCACGCCCTGATTGTAGGAGCCCTAGGCGCATGGGATCCCCACAATGAGCTGGTACTGAGAGCGTGCAGCGTCGGTCGGCGCTACGCCCAGCTAATGAGACAGCTCATGGTGCCGATACCATCAGGTGGTCCAGAGACATATACACGCAACACATCGCAGGACATTGCCAGTACCAAGTCGAGTAGCCGAGACCGCCGACCAGGGAAACAACCCGCCCCCCCCTCCCTGACAAACAGAGGGACGCACCCCACCCATGTACTTATTGCCTGCACCACCACTGACCTGGACTCTCGCCACACCCCATGGGTGGAGTACCCGAACTCACTTATACACTGACGCTTTAAAAAACTCCCACACCCCAATCTGGATCTATGCTGGATATGTGATATGCATGTGCCTTGTAAACCCTGTAACTGTTACCTACAATCACCCATAACCCCAGCCTGACTCCAGATGTCCAGTACCTTACCTATCAATCTGTGTATGTTTTCACGTTTAACATTAGCTTTAATAAAAATGTTAACTATGTATTTGACTAATTTGTTTTCTTATGGCTTGCAGAACATGCTCAGCAATTTGCATTCTCCTGAAATGCAATTGTTATTTGTAAGTATTAGAATTGATTAAGTTGATTAAATTTTGTAAACTAGGGATCGATGAAGCATAATAGTAAACTGCACTGCTTAGTTGTGAGTGGTCAGATTAGTCACAAATTTTCTTGTGCATGTTTAAAACCTGGTATCCATGATTATGTGTGCATGTAAATTGCTTTTGCACAAACAATTGGGCCTATACAACTCAATTGTTAGAATGTTCATGGAAAACAAGCACAAAAGTAAATCTGCATGGCAAAGCACTGTGTGTGCGCACATCTTCTTTACATAGGCTGCACCAATTCTGAGAACAAAATGGCTGCTGTCCACACACAGTCAAAAATCAAAGAAGTAGCCATGTTAGTCTGTATCCAAAAACACAACGAGGAATCCAGTGGAACCTTTAAGACTAACAGATTTATTTGGGCATAAGCTTTTGTGGGTAAAAAAACTCACTTCTTCAGATGCATGGAGTGAAAATTACAGATGCAGGCATTATTATACTGACACATGAAGAGAAGGGAGTTACCTTACAAGTGGAGAACCAGTGTCGATACGGCCAATTCAATCAAGGTGGATGTGGTTCATTCCCAAGAATTGATGAGAAGGTATCAATACCAAGAGAGGGAAAATTGCTTTTGAGGTGAGCCAACCATCCCCAGTCCCCATTCAAGCCCAAATTAATGGTATTAAATTTGCAAATGAATTGCAGTTTATGTGACCATCACTTATTTAATAAACACCACCTATACCGGAAACCTACTGACCGCTATACTTACCTACATGCCTCCAGATTCCATCCAGGGCACATCACATGATCCATTGTCTACAGTCAAGCCATAAGATACAATCGAATTTGCTTCAATCACTCAGACAGACAAACACCAACAAGATCTTTATCAAGCACTCTTAAAACTACAATACTAATCTGGGGAAGTGAGGAAACAGATTAACAGAGCAAGACAGGTAACCATAAGTCACCTAATACAGGACAGGCCCAATAAAGAAAACAGAACGCCCCTGGCCATCATGTACCGGCCCCAGCTAAAACCTCTCCAGTGCATCATCAATTATCTAAAAATGATCCCCCAATCTCACAGACCTTGGTAGGCAGGCCAGTCCTCACTTACAGACAGTCCCCTGACGTGAAGCAAATACTCACCAGCAACTATACACTACACCATAGAAACACTAACCCAGGAACAGACCCCATTGCCTACTGTGTCCCCATATCTACTCTAGCGACACCATTGAAGGACCCAAGCACATCAGCCACATCATCAGGGGCTCATTCATTCATGCACATCTACTACTGTGATATATGCCATCATGTACGTTGGCCAAACCAGACAGTCTCTACTGTCCAGAATAAATGGACACAAATCAGACATCAGGAATGGTATCATGCAAAAGCAAGTAAGAGAACACTTCGTCTCCCTGGACATTCTAGAACAGATTTAAACAGTAGTCATTCTTCAACAAAATCTTCAAAAACAGACTTCAAAGAGAAACTGCAGAGCTACAATTCATTCGCAAATTTAAGACCATTAATTTGGGCTTGAATAGGGACTGGGAATGGCCAGCTCACTACAAAAGCAATTTTCCCTCTCTTGGTATTGACACCTCTTGATCAGTTATTGGGAGTGGACCACTCTGATTGAAATGGCCCTGTCAACACTGGTTTTCCACTTGTAAGGTAACTCCCTTCTCTTCATGTGCCAGTGTATACATTTATGCCTGCATCTGTAATTTTCATGCATCTGAAGAGATGGTTTTTTTACCCACAAAAGTTTATGCCCAAATAAATCTGTTAGTCTTTAAAGTGCCACCGGACTCCACACAGTCAAGAGTTCTTCTAAAAGTAAAGGTGAAGCACAGATCACAGTTTCATAGCTACCTGCACCACATTGAAAGAGAATGATAAGCAAGAAAGTGAAACACAGCCCAAACCTAACTTCCAATCAAGACTATTAAGTTACCCTATAAGGTGTTGGAAATGACAGGGCCTTATTAAATATTTTAAATTCAAAGAAATGTTGCCACGCTCATCCCTCTTTCTGTCTCACTGGTAGGCAGAAAGGCTATGAACATAACTGACAATCCTTGAGCACAGGAAAGCAAAGAACTCAATTTCCAGTACCATGTCAGATAAAATACCACATGAACATGTAGCTATTTGAAAGTGAATGAACAGAACAAAGTGGTAAAATGTTTAAAGGAAACATGTGAATACCTAATGAATGCATACCTGTGAGTGTCCTTTCCAGCTCAGAGCTCAAGTGCCTGTATGGTTACTTGTGAATGTCCCTGTTGCAAAAAGCCTGAAGATGAGAATGAATTATAAGGTGTGGAATTAATTATTGGTGCCAGTGTCCTGTTTTCTCATCGCTTGGTTTTTGGTACCTGCAATTTAATTGCCAAAACTTTTAGCACTGCTGTCTGTAAAAAGACAACCTCCTGTTATTTGAAGAGTAGATGTGTCTTGTTTACAATGGAGATGTGTACCCAGTCATGCATCAAATGCTAGCAGACATCTGTTGAACTTGCCTAGAGCTTTGTACGGTCTGTATTTTGCAGGTAAATAATGAGCTAACTCTCATATCTGCCTCATCCCACCAGTGGGATCTGAGTTAAATCTATAGGGCACAGTCACTGCATAGAGGGGGAAATATTAATAATTTAAAAGAAATAAGAAAAGATTTTGTACTGGATATTCTTATTCATTTGATAAAATAATCTCAGCATTTGTCACCTCAGCAACATTTACCAATCATTTATTTCAATAAAGATTAAATGAACCTGCATTGCATGAATAAGATCATGCCCAGTGATTTTAATTATCTCAGCTATTTAGGCCCAAATCTAACTCTAAGAATTTGACTTTGTTCAATACACCATGGCTCAATGAATTGCAATATCATTTTGAGTCTTATCTCGCAGATTCCATTGGTCAAAACTCATTAATTTCTCTGATTACACTTTGTGTTTTCTTTTCAGTATATTGCACAAATGGACTGCTTATTAGCTTTCTTTTCAGTACCACAGCACTGTGTTATTTTTTACACCCTCCTGGCTTTCATCAGCTCTATTCCCAGTTTATTATACAGAGGGCAAATATAACTACCCTGTAACATCAAATAAAGGCTAAGGGAAGCAAGTCATAAACCCAACAAACACAAGAAAAAGAAGTTCTTTCTTGTAATAGCTTTCCAGAACACAACTAAAGGAGTGCTTAGATAGCACAAAGAGGACGTCCAGATCCATTCATTGCTGTAGCAAGGATCGTTAGACATTAATGATGACAAAATATATATCTGCAGCACATCCTGTTACAAAATTATACCTGATCTGGAGAGTATATCTAGGGGAATGTAATGTATTATTTAGCAGACAATCTCAGGCCTGGATTTATCACCTTGTGTAAAATGCTTCCAAATCAATTGTAGAACATCAGACCAAAAGGCTTTTGATGTGGGACAATCTCAGAAGAGATAAAGATGAGTTTCCCATTTAGAACAGTTGTGACTTCAGCCAATTTCATCATCAGGGCTGGCAAAACATATCCCAACTATGGAAGTGTAGTTGACTGCAATTAAGAAAGATGGAATGACTCACTTCCTCTATTAGATTAGCATCTGACTATGTGAGGAACAATAAGACAAATTAGGTGAATTTATAAATAGAATAGCTGACAATTTTTACCAAGTGTGTGTATACCTGTTCTAATTCATAACCTATACTGTCTGAACTTCACTGCATTCCTTTACTTTTTTTGTATTTCTCAATCTGTCTTTTAATAATTAAGCAACATGCCATAGGATAGACTGTCAGTCATTCTGTTTATCTTCCATAAAAAGTTAGGTCATGTCTACACCACCACTTATATCAACAAAATTTATGTTGCTCAGGGATGTGAAAAACCACACCATTGAGCAACATACATTTCACCAGAAAAAGTGATAATGTGCATGGTGCTATGTTAGTGGGAGAGCTTCTCCCGCCGACATAGCTGCTACCACCATTCATTATGCCGATGGGAGAACTGTGCTAAGCTCTCTAGTGTAGACATAGTCTTAGTAACAGAATTGCTTCCAGATAGACTGGGAGTATTTAAAACCCACTTTGAGTTCACTTTGCATGGGCGTAAGCAACTGAACAAGGTGTAGGGAAACTGAATCAGGCCCACCTTATTTAATTAGGTCTTTTTTGTGTGAATATGGACATAATTAAATAAGGTCCATTTGTAACAAATCCCTGGCCTCCTAGAACTTCCACAGTCACTGAGAACTTCCAAGTGTGAGTAAGATTAGAACTCAGACTCTCCTGCTCTAAAAGCACCAGTGAGCCTATGGTGATCACTGTTAGCTTGATAGGGCCTATGATACAGGAATGAGTGGTGCTGATTTAATCTGAAAGAAGGTAGTGATATCTTTGTCTGCTATCCAGTTCATTATAGCCTATTTGAAAGCAAACAACACTCATACAATGCTGATGAGAATGAAAATAAAGCGACTGAGAATCTTAATTTCTCTACATTTGGACAAAACTATATTAAACAATTCATCTTTTTCAATCCAAGTTTATTGTTCAACCAGACTGTTCTGTGACTGTGAGGTGACCTTTTCCAACTAGTGCAATTACTGCATGTAGACAAGGGATACTATTTTAAAGTACCCATGTAACTTAAGAGCTTAAGGTCTATTTTCATAATGATTTAGGCGCTGAAAAGCTTTAGGCTCATTGAAAATCAATGGGATTTACACACCTCAACTTAAATTTACTTAGGAGCTATGTTAGAACTGTGTGAGTCTCCAATAGTCATCATCAACAAATGGAAAATATTATGGAAAAAAATTAAAATTCAAAGATGTTTCCTTTTCTGCAAGGTCCAAACCCTGGCAGAATTACAATGTTTCACTTTGTCTACTGCCGCACTGTAACAGTTCCTAAGCTGAGGAGGTTGGGATAAATTACAAAATAGTAAACCACAGGGTCAAAATTAACAAGTGGAGGGGGGAGAAGAAGAGGGTCAACCCTCTCTGAAAGAAAGTAGACATAGGACTTTCAATTGCTTTTAGTGGCACAAAAAGGAAAAAAATAAAAAAGGGAAATAAAGGGGGGAAACACCATTAAATATGACATTTCAAAACTCAATATGTTATAAATTTTAAAATGATCCATTTCAGTAGGAAAACAAAATTTTCAAAAAGCTAATAGCTTTCAAGGATGGAGAGAGAGCGCCCATCACTAGTGTTCTGTGAGACTGTAAGAATCAGTGTAGAATAGGAGCACATTCATTTTAAAAGTGAATTAAACTTTCCTACATTAATGTGGCTGTTCCCCTAAGCTCACTAGTAACTGCAGTATAATATGCAACTCTGTAGCAATATTCCCTACAAAGTGGCATGTAGAAGAGATACTGAAGTTCAGATCATATGCCATCAGTGCAGAAAGCACAAGGCAGGCAGCAGCCAAGTGAGCATACTGTATTTTCATTTTGTTTTGTTTGTGCTGTTCACTGAATAGTCACTCTCAATAAAGTCCCCTATTTGTTCTGGCTTATAAATGCAACCTTGTCGAGGTTCAGCTTATAATTGCTCACACTACATTTCCATAAAGCTGGGTGATGATCCAGCCTTGGTTTTTTATGTAGTTCCAGAGAGAATATCTAAAACTGACATTGAACTAAGTACATTAGATTAAAAGAAACAGCAATATATAATACATCTCAAGTTACAGCGCTGGAACATCAGAAGAACATTCTGAAACCAAGAAATCTCTTGAACTCTGCAGTGGTTTATGATTCAATATTTAGCAGTGCTAAATTGAATTCCTGTACCTAATAACAGAGTGTAGCTACTCTTTAGCATATTTCACCCAACCAGGTATAGAGATTTTATTCTATCAGTCTAACTATAACATTAGAAAATGCCAAAAGGGCCGTTCTTTATGACCCCTAAGCAGTAATTCATGTTATGTGATGTTGGTCTACTTATCTCTTTGGTTCTTATTGTGTCAGTCATGTCACACTTTCACTTTGAATCTCTCCCTTCCCACAGACATAAGGAACGCTGCTGTTCTCTTTAAACCAAACATTAATATTTGGTAGCAAAAAGGAGGGAGATTGTTTTTTATATATGATTGCAAAGCCACAGAAAAGAGTTTGGTGCACCCTTGGGAAATACCCAGACCTTTCGGTTTGTTTCCACATCTTGGATCTCAACACCGGAGATGGACCTGAATCGTGAGGTTCTGATCAGAGGCCAGATCCAAATATTTCAAAGTTCTGGTGTATTTAGATGTGGGGTTTAGACTCACCCAGGACATTCTTCCAAAATTTGGTTGCAGGGGTGGGGGAGACTGTGGAACTAAGTTTTTAATCAGGCTCATCTCTGTCGAGAACATCTGTGAGCCAGAAGTGAGTTATGAATATTGACATGCAGTGAGCATACCAAGCCATTTATAATTCCTATATCGCAAGTAGCTCTTAGAACTAGTTTTCCTAGACCACATTTAACAGTATAGACACACATTTCACTCCAATAGAACTCATCATCAGCCTATCACAGCAATCTGGTATGCTGGTGTTGAATCTGGGTATAACAAATAATGAAACTGTGCAAAGCTGAAGACACACAGCTTTGTATTCAGTTATTAACAATACAGTCTGCAATAATGTGTTAAACTATTGTATATCTTCTGTAACTCTGCCACATAGATACCCCCTTATCCATATATCTCTTTGTGCTTCACTCCATTCATTGACTTATTTCAATGAAACTTTCCCAGGCAGCCAGAAATTGTACCCAGCTCCCTGTTATATAAGAGCCCCTTGATACTTTGATGATGATGTAGTTGTTTTCTGGATTTGTAGTCAATGGGACAGGCAATGTTTAACATACCATTCATTGAGATGCTAGAGGCAATGGGGTGTTTTTGGCCACTACTTGGGAGTTGGATATATGTTCCCCACTGGCCTTCACCAGCCAAGGGTAAGTACTGGGCTCACTGGTGGATAATATTGTCAATTCCTCTCTTGAGAATGCCATTTGGTCTTAAGGAAGCTATTTCCAGGCCTTTTGTCAAGAAATCATCTATTGACATTGACAATCTTGTTAGCTACAGACCTATATCCCATCTTCCTTTCTGGGACAGATAATTAAGAAGATGTAGCTGGACAATTCTTGCGGTATTCAGGGTGATTTAGTTTTCCTAAACCCCACTTGGTCAGGTTTGGGAAATGAACAGAAATTTAATGGTGATTTTGATCATTTACTTCCTCCTAATGATGGATGACAAATGCTTGATTCCCCTTTCACTTACACTGGTCTAGGTCCATTGACTTCAGTGGAGTTACTCCTGGTTTGTAAGTGAAGGGAGAATCAGCCCAAAAGTGTTCATGATGATTGTGTTACAAAGTATCAGGTGATACTGTTGACAATGAAGTGTTGTTGATCCAACTGCTGTCCCGAGTAGGGTGAGAAGTTCCAGAAGATAGTTTCTCTGCCCTAAAAAGCTCTTAATGCAACATTTCAGTATTATCACCCCTCCTGTTGAACCATTAATAAGAAGATATGCACCTGCATCAATTTGCTAATGAGACCTAGCTCCCCCTATCCATCTTGTCGGGCCCATCTGATACAATGGAATGACCCAGTGTCTGAGTAAGTTTGGGGTTTACTCCTTGAGAAATATCTGGGTGGAGCCTCAGCCAGCTAGAATTAAGGTAACATTGGTGGGCTGCAGAAAGGAACCAGAAGTCTTAGAAAAGATTCTCCCTGACCAAAGGACTGCATCTGCCATTCATAACAGATTCACCATTTAGATTGTGGTCTGCTCCTTAGGCTATGTCTACACTAAAATGCTACAGTGTCACAGCTGCAGTTGCACTGCTGTAGTGCTTCAGTGTAGACAGAACAGAGGGGTTCTCCTTTCACTGTAGTTAATCCACCTCCCTGTGGTAGATAGGTTGATGGAAGAATTGTTCCATTGATGTAGAGCTTTCTATAGGAGGCATTAGATCAGCTTAACTATGTAGCTCAGGGGAGTGGACTTTTCACATCCCCTGAGTCATGTAGCTTTCTCCATCTACTCCTGTTGAAAAGAATCTGATATTTACTGTCACATGCTGACCTTGCTTCCGTTATCTATGCCTTTGTCACCTTGACAATAGTCTACTTCAGTGCTCACTACAGAGAGCTACAAAATGAATCAATCAGGAAATCAAAGTTAGTGCAGGAGATAGCTGCCTGGTTGCTAAATGGTGGAACACTCAGTGCTTTATACAGTGCTTTTAATGCCATTGGCTGTTGATACATTTCCAGGTGACCTTAAAGTATTGCCTTTGATCAACAAGTCCTGCATGATTCAGCTCCTGGTTACCAGAGAACCTATGTGCTTTCAAATGAAACCTGACTTATAATAATTAAAGCCATATAAGCTATCAGTTCATGGTTCCAAATGAAGATGCCGACCCACAAGGTGTGTTCTATGAGGGAAACTCCAGCCCCATATGGCCCACCAGAGCCTAGATTTGCTATTCTTCTGAGCAAGCTGTGAACCTCATCATTGTTCTTGGCCATTTGGGAGGGGACAGGCAGAGGGATTGTCTAATGAGGGCTTCTTAAGGGGCCTTTCACTTAGTACAGTAACTTGTGGGTTTTAATAAGATATTGTACACATTAAGTATTGTAAGATGCAGACAGTGAAAATAGTTAAATAAATACACTCACATAGTTAGCTATACTAGGGTACAACAGAAAACCAAAATGGATTTAAATTTTAAAATGTACATTGATGAGTCAAAAATCTAACTCGAGGCACTGGACAAGGCCCAACATCTTAATAGAATGATTAATTTAATAGTGGTTGAAAAATGTGAAAACGGTCCTCAAAACTTCATTTGTTTTAAATTTAGAGCTGGTTGAAAAAATAGGATGAATTTTTGGTGAACATTTTTGTGAAAAATGTGCCCCCCTTTTTGTGTAAAAATTTCAGAATTTGGTATTTTTAGGCAGCTCTATAAAAATAGCTTCTCTTTTACCCCTCAGAGCCATGTCTATTTCTTGCAACATGTTGGAACAGTCAAGCCTTGAGATCTTGCTGTTGTTTCTCCAATCCTCAGTTCTCAAGACTTTCCCTAGCTTATGACATTATGATATCCCTAATTATAAGATGAATTCTGTCTGAATTCCTAAGATATTGGTTGAAGGAGACAATCCATTTTCTCCATATGCTAATTTGGACAATGGGAGATTATGATCAAATTTGCCAATTATATTTTTTCCAATATACAAAACTCTTAGGGATGTCCTGATGCATTTGATGAAGAATATAGATGTACCATAATTAGTTATAGAATGTGCTTTTGCACATTCATTATTTAATATATTTTTACTTTTAACATCCTCTGAATCCCAGACATTAATTGTAGTTGAGCAAAAGAGTTTTCTGGTCTATCTGAAATGTCATGATGTGTGACTATCTACTGTGAGTCCACTAATATTTCACAGATGTAGCTGATTCATTCTCTGTGACCCAGATGTTATTACAAATTCAAAAATAAGAACACTTTGTGAGAACTAATTAAGGTTGCTAAGGGACAATAATACAAAAGTGAAAACCACAAACCCAGCTACAAACCTACTTATATCACCTTCTCAAACATACATAGATCCAAATACTAACAAACTCTCAGTGTCTGTCAAGCAAGTCAAACCTATTCAACCACAGTCACAAAGGTCATAATCAGACAACCTTACGTCTAAAGGGTAAAGAAAAAAAAATGATACTCCTTGTCTGAAAATTGGAAACATACCCCTAATTATTTTTGTTGCCCTTTTCTGAACCTTTTCCAATTCCAAAAAAATCTTTTTTGAGATGTGGGGACCACATCTGCATGCAGTAGTCAAGACGTGGGCGTATAATGGATTTATATAGAGGCAATATGATATTTTCTATTTTATTGTCTATCCCTTTCTTAATGATTCCCAACATTCTGTTTGCTTTTTTGACTGCCACTGCACATTAAGTGGATGTTTTCAGAGAACTATCCACCATGACTCAAGAGCTCTTTCTTGAGTGGTAACAGCTAATTTAGACTCCATCATTTTATATTCATAGTTCGGATTATATTTTCCAATGTGCATTACTTTGCATTTATCAACATTTCATTTCATTTGCCATTTTCCCACTCACTCAGTTATCCTTTTGTAGCTCTTCACAGTCTGCCTGGGACTTAACTATCTTGACTAGTTTTCTATCGTCTGCAAATTTTGCCACCTAACTGTTTACCCCCTTTTCCAGATCATTTATGAATATTTTGAATGGGACTGGGTCCAGTACAGACTCCTGGGGGACACCACTATTTACCTCTTTCCATTCTGAAAACTGACCATTTATTCGTACCCTTTGTTTCCTATATTTTAACCAGTTACCAAACCATGAGAGAACCTTCCCTCTTATCCCATGACTACTTACTTAATAGCCTTGGTTGAAGGACCTCGTCAAAGGCTTTCTGAAAATCTAAATACCCTATATCCACTGGATTCCCCTTGTCCACATGCTTGTTGACCTCCACAATGAATTCTATTAGATTGGTGAGGCATGATTTCCCTTTACAAAATCTATGTTGACTCTTCCCCAAGAAATTATGTACATCTATGTGTCTGGCAATCTTGTTCTTTAGTATAGTTTCAACCAGTTTGCCTGATACTCAAGACAGGCTTACTGGTCTGTAATTGCTGGGGTCACCTCTGGAAATCCCCCATTATTATTGAGCTTTTTATTTTAATGGCCTCTCTGAACTCCCTGAACAGTTCACAGTCACTATCAGCATCCTGGTCAGGTGGTCAGTAATATATCCCTACTGCTATATTCTTATTATTTGAGCATGGAATCACTATCCATGGAGATTCCCTGGTACAGTTTGGTTCATTTAAGATTTTTACTTCATTTGATTCCATGCTTTCTTTCACATTTAGTGCCACTCCCCAACCAGCACGACCTGTCCTGTCCTTCAGATATATTTTGTATTTGGTATTGCTGTGTCCCATTACTGTGTTCTCCTGTGTCCAGGAGAAATATCCAGTCCCATTTTTCAAGTTTGCTCTGCATCTTTAGATACTGATCTCTCATCTGTAGCTGTTTCCTTCTGTGATTAGATCATTCCTTCCCAGAAGGTACCACTGACACTTTCTTCCAGGGTCAATCTAGAAAATTGTTCACAAACAGTGAGTGTGGGTGTGCATTTCACATTTACAATAATAAAATAAAATTGGATCCTACTATATGAACTTGTGTCTAAGCTAAGTAAATGCATAATCATATTCTTGTCACCCATGTCCTTCATTGGCCCACCCCTTCCTGAAGTATGTTTTATTCCACACATGTGTTACATTCACTATTCATAGGTTCATAGATTCTGAGGCCAGAAGGGTCCGGTGTGTTCATCTAGTTCCAGTCCAACCTCCTGTACAACAAGGGCCATCAAACTCCCCCAAAATAATTCCTAGAGCAGATCTTTCATAAAAACATCCAATCTTGATTTTAAAATGATCAGTGATGGAAAATCTATCATGAGTAAATTGTTCCAATGGTTATTTACCTTAACTGTGAAAAATATAAATCTTATTTCTCGTCTGAATTTCTCTAGATTCAGCTTCCAGCCATTGGATGATATTATATCTTTCTCTTTCTCTTTGTTCCCTTTGTAGGTACTTATAGAGAGTGATAAAATCACTCCTTAACCTTCTCTTTGTTAAACTAACTAGACTCAGCTCCTTGAGTCTATCATTGTAAAGCATCTTTTCCCATATTTTTTTTTATTATTTTTGTGGCTTTTCTCTCCACCCTCTCCAATTTATCAACATCCTTCTTGAATTGTGTACACCAGAATAGGAGACACTGTTCCAGCTGTGGTCACATCATTGCCAAATACAGAGCTAAATAACCTCTCCACTTCCACTTGAGATGCCCTTGTTTATGCATCCCAGGATTGCATTAGCTCTTTTGACCACAGCGTTACCCTGGAAGCTCATGTTCACCTTATTATCCACCAGGACTCCCAAAACTTTTTTGTAGTCACTGATTCCAAGGATAGAGTCCCCCATTCTGTAAGTATGGCCTACATTCTGGGTTTCTAGATGTGTATGTTTACATTTAACAATATTAAAATGCTTACCAAGGAATCCAGATCCAACCACTACATACATTATCTTGTCTGGGATTGAAGTCAGACTGACTGGCCTATAATTATCCATGTCATCCTGTTTACTCTTCTAAAATATTGGCACAACATTAGCTTTCTTCCAGACATCTGGAACTTCCCTGTGTTCCAAGACTGATGGAAAATCAACACTGATAGTCCAGTGAACCATTCAGCCAGCACCTTTAAAACTCTTGGATGCAAATTATCCAGACCTGCTGATTTTAAAATGTCTAATTGTAGTAGCTGCTGGTTAACATCATCCAGAGATACTAGTAGAAAAGAAAAAGTGTTATCATATATGACTCCATTATCTGTTTTTCCTCCAAATAAAAAAACATAAATATTTATTGAACACTTCTACCATTTCCACATTAGTATTGATAGTTCTACCATTTCTATCTAATAAAGGCTCAATACCATTGTTAGAATTATCCCCCCCCCCCCATATACTAAAAAACCCTACTTCTTTTTGTACTTAACTATGTTGGCTATAGAGTTTGTCTTATGTCCCTTTGCTTCCCTTATCAATTTTTACAATTCCTAGTTTCTGATTCATATTTATTACAATCAATTTCCCTTCTCTTCCATTTATTAGGGCTGGTCCCCACTACAGCTTAACGTCGACTTTAGTGACGTTAATTCGACATAAACCTGTACCTGTCCTCACACGGACACCATTTGTGTCGATTTAAAGGGCCCTCAAAATCTACTTCTGTACTACTCCCAAACGAGAGGAGTAGCGCTGAAATCGACCTCTCTGGATCGATTGTGGACTAGTGAGGACGAATGGGATGTTATTGGCCTCCAGAGGCTGTCCCACAATTCTCCATTCTGACCGCTCTGGACTGCCTCACTGCTCCACTGTGGCCGCTCTGGACAGCACTCTCAACTCGCTGCTCTGGCCAGGTAGACAGGAAAAGACCCGGGAATATTTGAATAGCATTTCCTGTTTGGTCAGCATGGCCAGCTCACCTGCACAGCTCAGTCGCCATTCAGAGAAATCAGCAGCACAAGCCACCATGCAGACCTCAGCATCACAAGACGCCATGCAGAGCTCAGCAGCACAGGAGACCAGCCAGAGGAAGAGAGCTCCAGCATGGTCCAATCATGAGGTGTTGGATCTCATCACTATCTGGGGAGAGGAATCCGTGATGCTGGAACTCCGCAACAACAAACGGAATGCCAACACGTTCGCCAGGGTCTCCAAGGCCATGCTGGAAAGAGGCCACAACAGGGATGCGCAACAGTGCCGCGTAAAAATTAAGGAGCTGAGGCAAGCGTTCCAGAAACCCAAAGAGGCAAACGGATGCTCAGGGGGTCTGCCGCGGACATGCCAGTTCTACAATGAACTAAATCAGATAATGGGGGGCGCCCCCACCACCATCGCACCGGTCTGCATGGACTCCACACATGGGATAATGGTCAGGGCCGAGGAGGATTCGGATGAGAGGAGGAGAAGGAGGAGGAGGAGGAGGAGGGAAATATCACGGAACAGCAGGACGCAAACGGAGAAACACTATTATTACCAGACAGCCAGGAGCTTTTTATCACCCTGGAGCCAGTACTCAGCCAACCCTCCCAAGCAGGTACCCAAGCCGGTGAAGGGAACTTTGGTGAGTGTTTTTTTTTTTAAGTGATTAGATGACTCATAATTTTTAAAGGAAGCATTTATTAATGATTAACTTGCCCTAAGGACTTAGCGTGCTTTCATTGCTGGTCAGTTTCTACTCAAAGAGTTTGTCGATATACTCCGGTATTGACCAGAAGTCCTCCAAGGACATTTCTATGAAGCTATCCAGGAGGTAGCAATGAATCTTCTGCACCAGATTTCTGGGGAGAGCCGCCTTATGTGCCCACCCCCCCATGATAGGAGACCATCCCACGCCACGAAAGTAGTAAATAGTCTGGTATCATTGAGCAGGTTAGCATTGCAGCGAATGCACCAGGACTTTGAAACGATTCCAACAACATGCGTTCTCTATCTCTCCGAGAAATTCTAAGCAGAGTTATGTCATTCATGGTTGCCTGTTTGAAATACGGACTGCAATTAGTCTGGACACAGTGAGCGACACAGCCTGTAAGCTCCCCCCACACACACCAGTTCTCCCCCTCCCCTTCGCCCCAGCCAGTCCGTTGCGAGAGCAGTTAGAGGAGTTTTGAGCCTACACCGCAGCCAGCCAGAAGCCAGAGAGTTTTTGGTCTTGTTTTGCATTTCGCGGTTTACTGGGAGCCACGTGGTGGGGGGGAAGGGGATGGGGTTACTCTGGAATACCCGCCAGCCCCCCCCTTCACCCCCGCCAGCCCCCCCTCCTTCGCCCCAGCCAGCCCGTTGCGAGAGCAGTTAGAGGAGTTTTGAGACTACAAGCGGATGCTTCCGCAGCCAGCCAGAAGCCAGAGAGTTTTTGGTCTTGTTTTGCATTTCGTGGTTCACTGGGAGCCACGCGGTGGGGGGGAAGAGGGTGGGGTTACTCTGGAATATCCGAGCGCTGCTGTAAAGAGTATGGCTTTGCTTACCATAGCGGGCTGCATGGTGATTTCAGCAGCCGTGGTGAGGCTCTCTCGTGCGTGAGTTGATTCTGTGACTTTTGACTGATCCAGTAACTTTTAGGTGAGGAATATGACCTTGTACAGAAACCATATCAGGCCTGTGAATACTGCGTTTCCCCGCTGCATAGTAATCCCATTGTTCTCCGCGACTGTATGTGTCTCATAACCTTATACCTTTCTTTCTTCAACAGCTGCACAGTTATCTCTGAATCCTCCCTCTTGCCCCTCACGCCGGCTATCACAGATACGAAAGCGTAAAAAGAAAACTCATGATGACATGTTTAACGAACTTCTGCATAACTCTCACGCTGAGGCCGCACGGCAGACAGAATGGAGGGAAAAATTGTTACAGTTAAGGCAAGAATCAAGAGCTGCAGCAGAAAAGTTGCAGGAACGTGAAGAACGGCGGATGGATGCTTTGCTCTGCATAATGGAGGAGCAAAGTGCCATGCTTCGTTGTCTGGTGGAGCTTCAGCAGGCCCAAAGATCGCCTCTACAGCCTCTGTGTAACCACCTCCCCCCCTCCCCAAGTCCCATAGCTTCCCCGCCCAGATGCGGGGTGAGAACCCCGGGGGGAAAGCTCCGGGGACCGACCCACTCTACCCCACAAGCCAGCACAAGCAGCAGCAGGCTTAGTTTCTCTAAAAACTTGTAAAAGCTGCTGTCCTCCCCCCCCCTCCCCGCTCCTCCACCACTGCGATTGCTGGTTTCCCTCCTCACCCACCCCTTCTTGGCTACCTTGCCAGTGATCCCCTGTATTTATATTTGTGATGAAGCAATAAAGAAACCATGATTTTTAAAACAGTGGATTTATTTCCTCTGAAAGCATCGGGAGGGGGGATGGAAAGAGGGTGCAAGGATGGCAGGCTTAGAGCTGAGCAGAACAAGGGAGCGGGTTCTCAAATGCCATCTTGGGCACTCAGAAAACTGGTTTTCAAGGCGTCTCTGAGGCGCAGCACGTCACGGTGCGCTCTTCTACTTTCGCTGCTGTTTGGCTGCTGGTAAGCAGCGGACAGGTAATTTGCCTCTGCCTCCCAGCCCGCCATAAACGTTTCCTCCTTGCTCTCACAGAGATTGTGGAGCACAGAGAAAGCAACAATAACAATGGGGATATTTCTGTCACTGATGTCTGAGCGAATCAGTAATGAACGCCATCTCCCCTTGAGTCGGCCAAATGCACACTCTACTGCCATCCTGCACTTGCTCAGCCTGTAGTTGAAGAGCTCCTGACCCCTGTCCAGGGCTCCTGTGTAGGGTTTCATAAGCCAGGGCATTAAGGGGTAGGCTGGGTCCCCACGGATAATGATTGGCATTTCTACACCCCCCACAGTAATTTTCTGGTCGGGGAAGAAAATCCCTTGCTGCAGCTGTCTAAATATCCTAGAGTTCCTGAACACACGAGCGTCATGAACCTTTCCCGGCCATCCCACGTACAGGTCGGTGAAACGTCCCTTGTGGTCAATCACTGCTTGCATGACCATAGAATAATATCCCTTCCGGTTTCTGTACTCTGCGGCCTCATTGTCCAGTGCCAGGATAGGGATATGAGTCCCATCTATAACCCCACCACAGTTAGGGAATCCCATGGCGGCAAAGCCATCTATTGTAGCTTGCAGGTTTCCAAGGTTTATAACCCTGGGTAGAAGCAGCTCGATGATTGCTCTGCTTACTTGCATCATAGCAGACCCCACTGTAGATTTATCCACTGTGGCAAGGTGGCCCTCCGGGCACCCCAGATTCAGGTTCTCGAGCAGCTCCTCTGGCTAAGTTTGGCTCCTCGCCTGGCTAGGGAGGGCGAACTCCCTCCTGGGAAGGGGCTCCTTCCAGCTGCTCTGCCTGCTGGCAGCCTTTCTAGGTTTGACCCTCACTCTCCCTCACTTTCTTCTGCTTCCACAAACTCGCTCTTCTAACTCCTCCTGCCTCCAACTGCACTCCTCAACTCCCACACCCTTCTCTGGGGAGGACTCTCTTTAAAGGGCTCTGGCAGCCTCCTTAACTGGTCTCAGCTGGCCCTGCTTCTGATTGTGGCAGCATGCTCAGCTGGACCTAATTTAGCCTGCAGTTTCCCCTCTCACCACAGCCTTCCAGCCCTGGGTTTACCACACATCCCCCCCCCCCCCCTGCTCAACACCATGGGGTTGGGCTACTTGGGTCGCTGCACAGTGTACCCTTGACAGGCCGTCTGCATTTCCGTGCAGGAGGCCGGATCTATGGTGCACGCGGAAGTGGTAGGGTTGTAGCGAGAGGAACCATCTGGTGACCCTTGCGTTTTTGTCCTTATTCTGGTGCATCCACTTCAGCGGAGCATGGTCCGTGACCAGGGTAAACCGTCTTCCAAGCAGGTAGTAGCGGAGGCTTTCCACGGCCCACTTTACCGCCAGGCACTCCTTCTCTACCACGGCGTATTTCTGTTCCCTGGGTAGGAGCTTCCGACTGAGATATAGGATCGGGTGGTCTTCTCCATCTATTATCTGGGACAGCACCGCTCCTAGCCCTACTTCAGAGGCATCCGTCTGTAATAAAAACTCCTTCTCCCAATTCGGGGCTATTAGCACGGGGTCAGTGCAGAGGGTCGTCCGCAGATCCCTAAATGCCTCTTCTGCTGAATCTGTCCATCTCACGATGTCCGGACCACGGGCTCTCGTCAGGTCAGTTAGTGGGCATGCTCGGGCGGCGAAATGGGGAATAAACCGTCGATAATACCCGACCAACCCCAGGAATGCCCTGACCTGCCTCTTCCGGACTGGTCGTGGCCACTTCTGGATCGCCTCTAGCTTGTTGAGCTGGGGTCGTACCAGTCCTCTCCCCACTATGTACCCGAGGTATTTGGCTTCTGCTAGTCCGATTGCGCACTTGGCAGGATTCGCAGTCAAGCCAGCCTTCCTCAGGGTGTCTAGCACTGCCTCCACCTTCCCCAAGTGTGTCTCCCAGTCGGGGCTATGGATAATTACATCATCTAAGTAAGCGGCTGCGTACTTACGATGCGGCCGCAGCAGTTTGTCCATCAGCCTCTGGAAGGTGGCGGGGGCCCCGTGCAACCCAAAGGGGAGGACCGTGTACTGGAACAATCCCTCTGGAGTGGTGAAGGCCGTCTTCTCCTTATCTGCCGGGGCCAGGGGGATTTGCCAGTAGCCTTTGGTTAGGTCCAGGGTGGAAAGGAACCGCGCTGTTCCTAGTCTGTCAATCAGCTCGTCTACTCGTGGTAACGGATAGGCATCGAACTGGGAGACGTCGTTTAGCCTCCGGAAGTCGTTGCAGAATCGTACACTGCCATCTGGCTTGGGTACCAAGACCACGGGACTGGACCACTGGCTATGGGACTCCTCTATGACCCCTAATCTTAACATTTTCCGGACTTCTGCCCCAATCACTTCCCTCTTGGCCTCAGGGATCCGGTATGGCTTGACATATACCTTTACCCCCGGCTCCGTGTGGATGTGGTGGCATACTTCCCTGGTTCGGCCTGGTGTCTCTGAGAACACGTCCGGGTGGCGTTCGATCATGCGGATTGCTTCTTCTCTTTGGTTTGGGGTCAGCTCGGGGGATATCCGTACCTGGCTAGGCTGGTCCCCTTTCTGGGGGGTTGCGCTGAGCGCGACTACTTGGGCCTCTCTATCCTGCCAAGGCTTCAGTAGGTTCACGTGGTAGATCTGCTCCGGCTTCCGGCGCCCCGGCTGTCGGACCTTATAGTCTACACTCCCCACGGCTTCGATCACCTCATAAGGCCCTTGCCATTGGGCCAGCAGTTTACTTTCAGCCGTGGGTACCAACACCATTACCCGGTCCCCCACCTGGAACTTCCGGCTCAACGCCCGGCGATCGTAGTACGTCCGCTGGGCCTCTTGGGCCTTCTTCATATGCTCTCGCACGATGGGGGTGACCTGAGCTATCCTCTCTCTCATCTGTGCCACATGTTCAATGACATTTCTCCCCGGATTCGGCTGTTCTTCCCAACCCTCTTTGGCTATGTCGAGGATGCCCCGAGGGTGGCGCCCATACAACAACTCAAATGGGGAGAATCCCGTCGAGGCCTGCGGCACCTCTCTCACGGCAAACAGTAGGTAGGGGAGCAGGGTATCCCAATCCTTCCCGTCCCGGCTCACTACCTTCCGTAGCATGCTCTTCAAGGTCCTATTGAAGCGTTCGACCAGGCCGTCAGTCTGAGGATGGTAAACCGACGTCCTTAGGGCCCGCACTTGGAGCATGCTGCATAAGTCCTTCATTAGTTTAGATACAAAGGGGGTCCCTTGATCGGTTAGGATCTCCTTGGGTATCCCCACTCGGGAGAAAATCTGCACCAACTCCCGGGCTATGGTCTTAGACATCGTGTTCCGTAGGGGCACGGCCTCCGGGTATCGGGTGGCGTAGTCTAGCACAACCAGTATGTGCTGGTGGCCCCGGGCAGATTTCTCTAATGGGCCTACCAGGTCCATAGCGATCCTTTCAAACGGGACTTCAATGATGGGTAGAGGTACCAACGGGGCCCGTAAGTGTGGCCGGGGGGCGTGCAATTGGCAGTCCGGGCAGGAGGCACAATACCGCCGGACAGCCGCGTAAACTCCAGGCCAAAAAAATCTTTTCAGGACCCGATCAAGGGTTTTATCTACCCCTAGGTGGCCCCCGAAGAGGTGGCTATGGGCTAGGTCCATCACGCTTCTCTGGTGCTTCTGCGGTACCAAGAGTTGCTCAACGGTCTGGTCCGATACCCGGGCTACTCTGTATAACAGGTCCCCTTTTATTATATAATACGGCTCTCGGCCCTTGACCTTCCCTGCTACCGGGACTCCATTCACCTCAATTACCTCCCTCTGGATATTGTGGTAGGCTGGATCATTGGCTTGATCCTGCCCAAAACTTTCCATTGAGGGGCCAATTGGCCCCAACTCTGGGGGATCTACCCCTGACTCCCTCTTGGGGTCAGTCTGAGGGGTACTAGGTCCGGCGTCTGGCTCCCCCACAGCTCGCCGAGCCCTCCTCCCCCTGGGGCTTACTTGTTCTCCTACCAGCGCAACCCTCCGGTACTGGGTCAGAATCTTTGTCCCCAACTCCTTCGCTGCCCTTCTCTCCCTCCGAGACTTCTTGGGTCCCCCCGGCATGGAAAATAGCTCTTGGTCAAATTCTCGAAAGGCCAGGGGTCTGTGCACCCTCGGTGCCATCTCCTGGCTCTCGGCGCTAGCCCCTTCTGCCTGCCCTCCGGGGAGCAGGCTATCGAACCCCGGGAAGTCTCGGCCAATGAGGACTGGGTAGGGGAGCTTTGGGACTACCCCCACCATTACCTTCGTGGGGTTTCCCCGGATGTCTATGCTTACGGGGATGGTGGGGTAATAGTTAACATCCCCGTGCACGCAGGATACTCCTGAGCGCTTGGCCCGGGCGAGTTGGTCCCGCCCGACCAGCTTCCCCGAGACCAACGTGACCGCACTCCCGGAGTCTACTAATGCGGTGGTGCTAATGCCGTTCATCTTAACGGGCCGGGTGTATCTATGGGGGGCCACCGCGGCCCCCACCTGACTTATTAGGTCACATGGACCTTCTATCCCCCCCAGGTCGCACTGCATGGGTTCTGCTTGGTTTGGGCACTGGGCAGCTATGTGCCCTACTTCCCCACAGGCGTAACAGCGTATACCGGCTCGGGATAGTGCCCTGGTTTTCGGGCTGTTAGGCCCCACCCCCCGAGTCTCGTTCCCCCAGTCCCCAAGCTTCTCCATGTTCCCAGGCTGATCCCCAGCCTCTTTTCCTCCTTCCATATATCGGGTTGGGGTCATGGTAACCTGGGGTTTTGGCCCTAGGCCCTGCCTTCTACTCGGGCGCAGTCCTTCTTTGGTAGTCCGAGGCAGCTCCTGGGAGGCTAGGTGTCTCTCCACCAGAGCTACTAGTTCGTCATAGGAGGAGTGATCGTTCTTACGGACCCAACCCCTTATGTCAGGTGGCAACCCCCGCATATACCTGTCCCGGACTAGGATTTCCACCACCTTCTCGGGGCCGTGGGTCTCGGGCCGCAGCCACTTCCGGGCGAGGTGGATCAGGTCGAATAGCTGAGTCCTGGGGGCCTTGTCGGCCTTGTACCTCCACTCGTGGAACCGCTGGGCCCTCAGGGCTGGCGTCACTCCCGCCCTTGCCAGGATTTCGGCCTTTAGCTGGGGATAATCCGTAGCGGCCTCGGTTGCCAAATCAAAGTAGGCCTTCTGAGCCTCTCCACACAGGAAAGGGGCCAGTATGCTGGCCCACTGCTCCCGGGGCCAGGCCTCTCGCAGGGCTGTCCTCTCGAATGCGAGGAGGTAGGCCTCGGTATCGTCATCTGCCGTCATTTTCTGTAAGTAATTGCTTGCCCGCAGCGGCCGGGCGTCGGGGCCCCCACGGGCCATGGTGCCCAGGACTTTCACCTGTTTTACTAGCTCCTGCAGCGTGGCTCGGTCTTGGGCTGCCTGGGACATCAGCAATTGGTTGGTCTCTTGCTGTACCCGAACAGCCTCCTGTTGGGCCGCCGTGGCCTGGACCAGTGCCTTCACCACCTCCTCCATTTTCCTCTTTTTTTTTTAAAAGGGGGGGGGCTTTTCGCCCTGCCCGAGAGGACTTGCCACCAAGTCTACTCACTTATCCCACCTCTGACACCACGTGTGGCAAGGTGGCCCTCCAGGCACCCCAGATTCAGGTTCTCGAGCAGCTCCTCTGGCTAAGTTTGGCTCCTCGCCTGGCTAGGGAGGGCGAACTCCCTCCTGGGAAGGGGCTCCTTCCAGCTGCTCTGCCTGCTGGCAGCCTTTCTAGGTTTGACCCTCACTCTCCCTCACTTTCTTCTGCTTCCACAAACTCGCTCTTCTAACTCCTCCTGCCTCCAACTGCACTCCTCAACTCCCACACCCTTCTCTGGGGAGGACTCTCTTTAAAGGGCTCTGGCAGCCTCCTTAACTGGTCTCAGCTGGCCCTGCTTCTGATTGTGGCAGCTTGCTCAGCTGGACCTAATTTAGCCTGCAGTTTCCCCTCTCACCACAGCCTTCCAGCCCTGGGTTTACCACACCACCCCAAACTGATTCGCGACTGACCGGTAGCTGTCTGGCGTTGCAAGCTTCCAGAGGGCTATCGCCACTCGCTTCTGAACTGTGAGGGCCGCTCTCATTCTGGTATTCTTGCGCCGGAGGGCTGGGGAAAGCAAGTCACAAAGTTCCATGAATGTGCCCTTAGGCATGTGAAAGTTTCTGAGCCACTGGGAGTCATCCCAGACCCGCAGCACTATGCGATCCCACCAGTCAGTGCTTGTTTCCCTGGCCCAGAATCGACATTCCATGGCATGAGCCTGCCCCATTGCCACCAAATTTGCCAGATTGTCGGTCACTCTACTTCCAAAAACGTCAGTGTCCCTGTCCCTGCTGTGCACGTTCAGGTCCATCTCCTCATCATTGTCATCGGGTTCCAGAAAGTGCAGTTGTCTCCGGATCGCATTCCTCTGCAGACGGTACAGCATAAAATCCACAACAGTGCGCGAGGTCCGCACAATGGCCAGTACTGCGGCCGTGGCATCAGCGGGCTCCATGCTTACAGTGCTATGGCGTTAGCGAAGCGCTGAGAAAGGGCGCGAATAATGGGATGCCTACCCACAGTACACCACTCAAAATGGGGTCGGCGGCACGAAAAAAGGGCGCGAAATTAGGAAATGCCTACCCATAGTGCAGCACTCGAAATGGTGCCTGCTGGGGACTCCGGGAACTGTGGGATAGGTACCCACAGTGCAACGCTCGCTATGTCGACGCTTGCAACAGTTGTGCGGACAGACACTGTCGACTTGCTGTGCTTTGTGGGGACACACAAAATCGACTCTATACAGTCTGCTTTAAAAAATCGACTTAAAGGAAATCGACCTACTGCTGTAGTGAAGACATACCCTTAGATATAATAGTCACTGCACATCATACACTGGTGTGATGATATTTTTTTTAAATGGGACACGTAATATATAATTTGAAATCTAACACCACAGTGATCATTATTATCATTGTGAAATGTTTATAGGTGCTCTGACATTATGTCTTGGTGGCTGTGAACAGACAAAGGGGACCAAAGAGGTTTTTCCATGTAAAAGGGAAAGAATGTCTGATGACAGATACCCTGTCCAGGAAAGAGGATTCTGATCTGCTCCCTCTGGGACAGCCAGTGGCTAAAACTCCTGCTGTTCTGAAAGGGGGGAAGTGTGACACTAAGAGCATCCCCCAAAATTCCAGCTGGCAAAGGACTCCCTGGTATGTAGCAGTGAGTTTTAGTTGGTCTGACCAGCCTAATGCACCTCAACTCACTGTTGTCAAAATCGGTATCTCAAGTGTGTCATGTAAGGTATCCTATGCAAACTGGCGACACACTGGGGATTAAGATCCTGGTGCAATGTATGTATTAACACTATGTGAGGAATTATGGATATTCACTAACTTTGCTCTTTAAAGTCTGTGAACAAAAAAAGGGAGAGCCTCACAGACACTTGGGAAGGCAGCTCTTTACCTATCTCCTGTGTAAATTAAGCATGGTGGAATCAAAACAACGGAAGCCCCATTTACAAAGAAATACACAGGGGGATGGTAAGTCCTCAGAAAGGGAAACAGCATGAGGCCATCCTGCTTCTTGAAACAGATTCAATGAACTATACGCAGAGACAGAAAGCCAGTTTGGCATCTTTCACCTAAGAGGACAAAGGAAACCAGCACCTTGTACTTCTATGGAAAGTTCTGACTGAAAGTCAGTTGGGGCTGGAAAGAAGAAAGATTGATAAGACACAATCTGGAACAAAGGAGGATGAAAGTCTCAGGGAAGGAGAACATCCAACTAGAGCAGAGAGAAACGATCCCATAGTTGATGATGTTGTGGTATCCACTCATACTGAGGATACTTCTCTAGGGGAGGGAACTCCAGTTATTAAGAAGAAACAGGTATTAGTAATGGGCAATTCGATCATTAGAAACATAGATAGCTGGGTTTGTGATGACCAGAAGAACTGCATGGTGACTTGCCTGCCTGGTGCAAAGGTTGTGGCTCTCTCAAGACATCTAGAAAGACTTATGTGGAATGCTAGGAAGGAGCCAGTGATCGTGGTACATGTAGATACCAATGACATAGGGAAGAATAGGAGAGAGGTCCTGGAGGCCAAATTTAGGCTGCTAGGTAAGAGATTGAAGTCCAGGACCTCCATGGTAGCATTATCTGAAATGCTTTGAGGTTCACGCTCAGGGCCAGTTAGACAGGCAGAACTGCAGAGTCTCAATGCGTGGTTGAGACAATAGTGTAGGGAGGAGGGGTTTAGATTTATTAGGACCTGGGGAAACTTTTGGGAGAGGGGGCGCCTATACAGGAAGGATGGGCTCCACCTAAACCAAAATGGAACCAGACTGCTGGCACTTAAAATTAAAAAGATCGTTGAGCAGTTTTTAAACTAAGGGCTGGGGGAAAGCCGACAAGTGCGGAGGAGCACGTGGTTCAGACAGAGACATACCTTGGGGGAGGATCTAGTAAGGAGGAGGGGGTGGAAGATGATAAAATACAGGTAGAATCTGATGAGAAACAGTCAAATGAAAAAAGTCTCATTCAATTACATCATGTAATGGCAGGCAACTAAAAAGTGACAAGTTTTTAAGGTGCTTATACAGCAATGCTAGACGTCTAAATAAAATAAGTGAACTAGAGTGCCTCATATTAAATGAGGATATTGATATAAGAGGCATCACAATTTTATTATTATAAATGTAGGGTATTTCATTTGTAATTTTCATTTGGCCTCCTCCTTAGTTAGCTACATCTGTTAGCCTGTGCTTACACATCCAGCAGCACTTTGTTAACAACTAGGAAATTCCCATTGATGCTGGAATGTCACACACATGCACCATACACACACACAACGTGAATGAATGGAGCAGAGCTGCAGAGTTTGCATTGAGAATTCATTCAGCGTCAGTGTTGACTGTGACGGTCTGTGTAATAAAGGACACGAAATGCTTGGAATGCTGCAGAATGAGGGTTTCTCTCTGTGAATGGATTTGATAAATGAAAGAGAAGCTCAGGAGAAATCTGGGTCTGATAAGATTTCCATAAAATGCTCTCTTTTTTCTAACATTGGTTTCCCACTCTTCAAAGCCTAAGACCTTACTAGTTAATCTAGATACAGCAGGGAAATATAATTAACTGTGATAATAATCATGACCTTGCTCTACCTTGCTTCTCTAGATTAAATGCTGTAGGATAAATTCAGCACTGGTATAAGTAAATACATCTCCATCAATTTCAGTAAAATTATGCCTGCTTAGTATCTGGGCTGAATTTAGCCCTTTTTTGTCTGTTTTTATGTGAAAATCTACTTTATTTTATTTATTAATGCTAAATCCTTGCAAACTGGACCATAGGAAAAGAGAGGCCTGAGGTAATTAAATAACAAGAAACCAAATACCCCAAAATTAATGACCAGCTATAAATACAAATAGGAGGGACTCTTTGGCTCAGCTGATTGATGCTGGGATGTGGTGATTTTCACCATTTGAATTCTGTTCAGGTCAGCAGCAGCCAAGCTCATTATCATCACGTGGTTGCTTGGTGGTCTGTAGTATAGGTGGATGTTTTCCTTTAGCAGAATCTATATATATAAAAGTCAAGTGGTGTATGTATGTATGTATGTACGTATGACAGCGAACTCCTCCCGCACCGTTTGAGCCAGAGACTTGAAATTTGGTACAGTGAGGGGTCTTGGGGTCTAGATGCTGGTAAGGGTCGAAAAATTTTCGGATCTCACCTCTGACGCCCCCCAGGGGTGAAAGTCTTTCAGGGCCAATCACATCGGCTGGGCGGTTAGGTGGTGATGATGTCATAATACCCCCTCTCCAACAGACACCTCACTCGCTCAGCTCACTGCCCCTCCCTCCTCCAACGGAACCCCGGAGATCCCTCAGTTCTCTGCCCCTCCCCCCTCCCCAACGGAACCCCAGAGATCCCTCAGTTCTCTGCCCCTCCCCCCTCCCAACGGAACCCTGGAGATCCCTCAGCTCTGTGCCCCCCTGCGAAGGTCCCCGGAATCCCTCGGCTCTGGGCCCCCTCCCCGCCTGCGACGGATTCGAGTTGGGTTTGGTGGGACGGTAAGTGAGGTGGGGGTGTCGGGTGAGGTGGGGGGGTGAGGTGGGGGTGTTGGGTTTGCTTGGGGGGGTGAGGTGGGGGTGTCGGGTTTGGTCGGGGGGTAAGTGAGCCAGGGGGTGTCGGGGTTGGTCTGGAGGGGTGGGAAGGTGTCGGGGGGGGTGAGGGGTGAGGTGTGGGTGTTGGGTTTGGTCTGGGGGGGGGGAAGGTGTCGGGGTGGGTGCCCAGACCAAACCCGACACCCCCCCCGGCTCACTTACCCCCCGACCAAACCCGACACCCCCACCTCACCCCCCCCCCACCAATCACAACACCCCCAGACCGAACCCGACACCCCCTGGCTCACTTACCCCCTGACCAAACCCGACACCCCCACATGACCCCCCCAAGCAAACCCAACACCCCCACCTCACCCCCCGACCGAACCCGACACCCCCAACTCACCCCCCAAGCAAACCCGACACCCCCACCTCACCCCCCCACCAACCGCAACACCCCCTGACCAACCCCAACACCCACACCTCACCCCTCACCCACCCCGACACCTTCCCACCCCCCCAGACCAAACCCGACACCCCCCGGCTCACTTACCCCCGACCGAACCCGACACCACCTCACCCCCCCACCAACCGCAAAACCCCCTGACCAACCCCAACACCCACACCTCACCCCTCACCCACCCCGACACCTTCCCCCCCCCCAGACCAAACCTGACACCCCCCGGCTCACTTACCCCCGACCGAACCCGACACCCCTACCTCATCCCCCCAAGCAAACCCGACACCCCCACCTCACCCCCCCACCAACCGCAACACCCCCTGACTAACCGCAACACCCACACCTCACCCCTCACCCACCCCGACACCTTCCCACCCCCCCAGACCAAACCCGACACCCCCTGGCTCACTTACCCCCCGACCGAACCCGACACCCCAACCTCACCCCCCCACCAACCGCAAAACCCCCTGACCAACCCCAACACCCACACCTCACCCCTCACCCACCCCGACAACTTCCCACCCCCCCCAGACCAAACCCGACACCCCCCCCCCCCCCCGGCTCATGGTGCACTGTGTAGCACACAGATTATTAAATATACTGTTCGGTCGGGGGGTGAGGTGGGGGTGTCGGGTTTGCTCAGGGGGTGAGGTGGGGGTGTCGGGTTTGGTCGGGGGGTCAGGTGGGGGTGTCGGGTTCGGTCGGGGGGTGAGGTGGGGGTGTTGGGTTTGCTTGGGGGAGTCAGGTGGGGTTGTCGGGTTTGGTCGGGGGGTAAGTGAGCCGGGGGGTGTTGGGGTTGGACGGGGGGGTGGGAAGGTGTCGGGGTGGGTGAGGGGTGAGGTGTGGGTGTTGGGGTTGGTCAGGGGGTGTCAACTGTCTGCCCCCTCCCCACCTCCGACTGACCCGAGCAACGCCGGGCACTTATGCTAGTACTTTATATATTTATACTAGCAAAAATACCTAGCGTTGCTCGGGGTATTTGTAATTGGAAACTGGGGTGTAAAAAGACTATAATGTTTTTTATTAATACAAATTTTGTTCAGAAGTCTCATTTTGTCTAATTAATTTCATTCTCTTGCATTTAGATGTGGGGGGAGGGGGGAGAGAGCTGAGTGAGTGTGGGGGCCGTTGGAGGGGGGGAAGGGGGGAGAGAGCTGAGCGAGTGTGGGTCCGTTGGAGAGGGGAGGGGGAGAGATCTGAGCAAGTAGGGGGGCCCTTGGAGGGGGTGAGGGGGCAGAGAGCTGAGCGAGTGTGGGGGCCATTGGAGGGGGGTGGGGGGAGAGAACTGAGCGAGTGCGGGGTCCATTGGAGGGGGGAATTATTACATCATAAATATGTCACAGAGAACAGCAGGTGTTAACCTGCTGCCCAGCTGAATGTTAATGGGCTTTAAAGAATTTCACCCCTAAGGGTGTAAGAGGTGAGATTTGAAAAATTTTCGATCCTTATCCTGATTAGGACCCTAAAGCCTATAACTGTACCAAATTTCAGGTCTCTAGCTCAAACGGTGTGGAAGGAGTAAGGGAACATACATACACGCACGCATACACCATTTGACTTTTATATATACAGATTTCATGGTAGGCTGGAAATATGAACTACATACTACTAAATATAAAAGAGATTCCCAGATTTCCAGTGGGACACAGAACAATTACTTCTAGGCCTAGAAGGTACTGCAATATCAGACCTTCAAATTGCAACAGTTATAATGTATGCAAAAGCTATTGCAGGGGATTTTAAGACTTTTATTTTAGTGCTAAAGAACTATTAAATCTCCTTCACTAGTCAGCTAGTGTCGGTTGCTAAAGACTGGAATAGCCAGTATATAATCACCACCTAAAGAACAGGAAGGACAAGAGTCCCTTGTGGACATTCCCCAACGCAACACTGCTCTCGTTGTTCCTCTTCTGAGCCCTCCCCACAATGTTATTTCTCCTTCTCACAACTGTGGAATTTCCCTTTCTTTGCTCCTTCCTCCTTAGCACAATGTGTTATTAGTTCGACGAGAGCTGAGAAGATGAGACTATATTCACACTGAACTATCTGACTCCGAGGAGACAGAACAATGACTGACATGAAGAAATGTTTGGTCTTTTCAGTCCGAGTTTCAGTCTTGCACAGTTTTGGAGGAGCTCTAAGTAGGATCTGTGACTTTTTTGGCTGATGAAGACCAGTGGGGAAGTACAAGATCAACCATTGGAAATTATCAACATTTCCCTACTAGGAATGGAAAGGATAGAGTGTTTGTTGACCATAAGCAGCTATTGTACAGCTCCTGTTTAAGAACCCAGTGTTTGACATTGGCATGCTATTTGCATTACCATATCTATATATATAAAAGTCAAGTGGTGTATGTATGTATGTATGTATGTATGTATGTACGTATGACAGCGAACTCCTCCCGCACCGTTTGAGCCAGAGACTTGAAATTTGGTACAGTGAGGGATATTAGGGTCTAGATGCTGGTAAGGGTCGAAAAATTTTCGGATCTCACCTCTGACGCCCCCCAGGGGTGAAAGTCTTTCAGGGCCAATCACATCGGCTGGGCGGTTAGGTGGTGATGATGTCATAATACCCCCCTCCAACAGACACCTCACTCGCTCAGCTCACCCCTCCCTCTTCCAACGGAACCCCGGAGATCCCTCAGTTCTCTGCCCCTCCCCCCTCCCAACGGAACCCCGGAGATCCCTCAGTTCTCTGCCCCTCCCCCCTCCCAACAGAACCCCGGAGATCCCTCAGTTCTCTGCCCCTCCCCACTCCCAACGGAACCCCGGACTCCATAAGCTCTGTGCCCCCCCCCACCTGCGAAGGTCCCCGGAATCCCTCGGCTCTGGGCCCCCTCCCCCCCTGCGACGGATCTGAGTTGGGTTTGGTGGGACGGTAAGTGAGGTGGGGGTGTTGGTTTCGGTCGGGGGGTGAGGTGGGGGTGTTGGGTTTGCTTGGGGGGTGAGGTGGGGGTGTCGGGTTTGGTCGGGGGGTAAGTGAGCCGGGGGGTGTCGGGGTTGGTCTGGGGGGGTGGAAAGGTGTCGGGGTGGGTGCCCAGACCAAACCCGACACCCCCCCCGGCTCACTACCCCCCCACCAAACCCAACACCGCCACCTCACCCCCCCACCAACCGCAACACCCCCTGACCAACCCCAACACCCACACCTCACCCCTCACCCGCCCTGACACCTTCCCACCCCCCCAGACCAAACCCGACACCCCCTGGCTCACTTACCCCCCGACCGAACCCGACACCCCCACCTCATCCCCCCAAGCAAACCCGACACCCCCTGACCAACCCCAACACCCACACCTCACCCCTCACCCACCCCGACAACTTCCCACCCCCCCAGACCAAACCCGACACCCCCTGGCTCACTTACCCCCCGACCGAACCCGACACCCCCACCTCACCCCCCCACCAATCGCAACACCCCCAGACCTAACCCGACACCCCCCCGGCTCACTTACCCCCCGACCAAACCCAACACCCCCACCTCACCCCCCCAAGCAAACCCGACACCCCCACCTCACCCCCCCACCAACCGCAACCCCCCCTGACCAACCCCAACACCCACCCCTCACCCCTCACCCACCCCGACAACTTCCCACCCCCCCAGACCAAACCCGACACCCCCCCAGCTCACGGTGCACTGTGTAGCACACAGATTATTAAATACACTGTTCGGTCGGGGGGTGAGGTGGGGGTGTCGGATTTGCTCAGGGGATCAGGTGGGGATGTCGGGTTCGGTCGGGGGGTGAGGTGGCGGTGTTGGGTTTGCTTGGGGGGGTCAGGTGGGGTTGTCGGGTTTGGTTGGGGGGTAAGTGAGCCGGGGGGTGTTGGGGTTGGCCGGGGGGGTGGGAAGGTGTCGGGGTGGGTGAGGGGTGAGGTGTGGGTGTTGGGGTTGGTCAGGGGGTGTCAGCTGTCTGCCCCCTCCCCACCTCCGACTGACCCGAGCAACGCCGGGCACTTATGCTAGTAAAGCATATTTTCTGTACTTATCATAGGTTTGGGCAACATTGAGCACACAACAGGGAGAATGAATCAAACCCAGGCCTGCTAGACCAAATACCTAAGATTTTCTCTCAGAAAAGAAGAAGAATGTTAGGCTGCTGTTGTACTGAGATTTCTGCCCATCATGCTGACAGATATAATCTCATTGTTTCCAAGTGCTCCCTTATCCCATCTTGTATTTATTGCTGTCTCTCATCTTATACACAGCTTGTCAGCAGTCTGGTGCAGGGACTGTCTTGCTGTTCTGTGTCTATGCAGCGCCTAGCAAAATGGTGTCCTGTTCTGTGACTAGGGCCTCTTGGTTCTATGATAATACAAATAATAAATAATGAGTAATTGAAGAAGATATGAGAGATCAGGATCTCCACCCATTGGACTGTCTCCAGGGTTTTAAGAATTAACTTACACTTTCTCACTGACTGAAATCTTGTAACTAGAGTATTTGTATAATTTCTTTCCTGACAGCCCTAATAAAAACTCTCTTATTAGCCGGTGAGCATGTGAGCGTACAGCTTGGTATTTGAAGTCTTGCTTTTATACTTATGGTACATCTGGCATGCCACCAAGTATATGAAAGGCTTTGGTGTTCTATGACACTGACAATGAAACAGAGGGGGTCGACTATACTTGTTCAAACTCCCTATGAGTTACCCACTCAATTTTTATACCTTTAATTTGAAGTTAAATGCAGCGAACAAGGGGTTATGCGTTTATTTTGGGTTTAATTGTGGAACAGTACCTTAACTCCATAATAAAGCCAAATAGATTTTCTTAGGAAAATTCTTGGGCCTTAAGTTATTATTACTACTGGATTCTGGTATAAAAATAGCTGTGAACTGCATCTTTTCCATAGCCATTTATGACTTTCACACTCCAGTGATAGCTTTAAGTCTTGCAATCACCAACGAAGCCTGGGACACACTTGGCAAAGCATTAGGAAATATGAGCACATGGAGATAAAAGAATTTCTGCCAAAAAGACTTCTTGTCAAAATCTGGGACATCTCTGTGCCAGATTACATAGCTGAAAGCAACTTACCTGACTCAAAAGAACAACTCCTATGATATTTTAAAACCATGAAGCTATTTTGAAAGCAGCTGCTTCTCTAATGGGAACATGCTTGGCCTAGCTGATAATAAGTCCAGTTGAAAGTATGACAAAATCCAAGGAGAAATAAATGGCAAAAAAAGACCTGTCAGGTATGACTCTGATCAGACTTTGAAGGCAGAAGCCTGACACCAGGAATGGTAAAATAAAATACTACTACTACTACTACTTATTATAATAAAATAAAATAAATAAAAAAAAAAATAATAATAATAATAATAATAATAATAATAATAATAATGGAGATAACCTCCAATCCCACTAATGTGGGGGGTGCCAGGCTTAAAAGACTAGAAAGAGAACAAATGCAATTTAACATTTTCCTCAATGATCTGGAAGTAAATATAAAACCACTGCTGACAAAATTTTCAGATGACAAAGACTGGCAGAATGGTAAATATTGATGAGGAGAGGACAGTCCTACAGTGTGTTCTGGATCACTTGGTCAGCTAGGCAAATTCAAACTAAGTTCATTTTAATACATCCAAATACAAAGTTATACATCAAGGAACAAGGAATGCAGGCCACATCTACATAATGGGGGACGGTAACCTGGAAAGCAGGGACTCTGAAAAGGATTCAGGAGTCCTCGTGGGCAAACAACTGAATATTAGCTCACAGAGTGATGCTGTGCCAAAAAAGGGCTTATGCAATCTATGGATATATATAAGTGGGGGAGTAATAAGTAGGGGTATGGAGGTGTTTTTATCTCCATATACAGCATTTAGTGAGACCAATATTGGAATACTGCATAAAGCTCCAGTGTCCACATTTTTTTTAAAAAATGGAGAGGGCGCAGAGAAGAGCCACAAAAATTATTTGAGAACTGGAGAGAATACCTTACAGTGAGAGATTTAAAGAGCGCCATCTGTTTAATTTATCAAAAAGAAGACTGAGCGGTGACTTGATGACAATGTCGAAGTACCTTTGCAGTGCAAGAATACTGGGTATTACAGGGATCTCTAATCCAGTGAAGAAAAGACACAACAAGAACCAAAGGCTGGAAGCTGAAGCCAGACAAATTCAAATTAGAAACAAGATACCAATATTGAACTGTGAGGGTGATTAGCCATTGGAACAAATTGCCAAGGGAAGGGGTGTGTTGTTGCCAAGCCAAGACTGGATGTCTCTCTGGAAGGTTATGCTTTAGCCAAATAAAAGTTATGGATCTCAAATAGACGTAACTGGGTGTTATTTAATGTCCTGTGATCTACAGGAGGACAGACTCAAAGAGCTAATGTCCCTTCTGGTCTTAAAGTCTGTGAATCTGTGCATCTAGAAAGGAGCACAACCCTGACTGAATTTGTATGTACCTATTTACTGTGTTTCTACAGCAAATGTGGCAATGGCATTTCATGAGAACCACTGCTTTCTTTATATTCAAACGTCTCATGCATCTATAAGATTTTTCTTTCCACATTGTGTCCTGTCATAAAAAAATCAATTTAAAAAAAACCCTGCAGTGGCATATGTCATCCAAAGGCTTTTTTCCAGAATTGTATGAGTTAACCTGGTGCTTCAATATCAAAACAGGGATAGCAATTTTTAGGTGACTCAGGTTCCCCCCACCCCCTTCTTTTTATACTGAGGTGGTCCAACAAGAGCTATCAGCATCAGCCTATTGCCTTTTGGTACTTTGTGCCCGGAGCCTTCCTCCCATCCCTGACGGGATTGTTTGTGCACTGCTGCTCCTTCCTGTGCATCTCTCTCTCGCTCTCTCTGCTGTTGCTGAACAGCAGCTCCCACTGGAACTTACACAATCAAAACCAGCTCTCGTCTCATACACCAGTGAATCACATCACCTGAAGAAGGAGAGCAGCGAAAAGGCACCAGCCTGATTGCTTATAAAGCACGAGGAGCACATCCAGAGGAAAGGCAAAGGATTTATGAGAGACCAGCTTAGCCCGAGCTTTGCTGCCTGTGGTTTGTGGGCTGTCACTGGATTTTATAGGAGTTTATGTGTGTGCATTTAAGGAATGTTTAAGCACAGCTGATTGCCTATTGCACCCGAAAGCGGGAAGAGGTTGCTGCTGCTGCAGTAGCTGTTGCAGCAGAATGAATGTGTGAAAGATAGTCTCCTGGGCACTGCCTGTAATTCCCCAGTCCTACTCGGTCTTCATTAACTGTCTGGAGAAGCAATACTGGGGATAACAGATGCACTAACTAAGCAAGTGCCACGCTGGATCTATCACTGTGTACTCCTTAGTGTGGAAAATGGTCAACAAAGACATGAATGGATTCCCAGTCAAGAAGTGCTCAGCCTTTCAATTTTTTAAAAAGAGGGTAAGGCTTTTCTCTCGGTTGTTTTTTCTTTTACATACCCTTGTAAGGGAGAGTCATTGGAGGAGGAAGGTGCTTTAGTAACAATGTGCTACTGTAAGTGGAAGCATGAACTGCTAGTTTTACTATATGCCAAGAGCCATGAAATTGCATGCAAAGGAGGGGATGGAATGCTGTAAACAGTGTTTGTTGTGGAAAGTATATCTGAATTGTAGCTATACCACAGAGCTTGGCTATTCAGAGCAGAATAAAACACTCTGAGTCACAGTCCAGGGATGTTGCAGCATCTCTCATTCTCTGCCTCCCTTTCCCCCCCCCCGCCTCTCTCATTTATGGGTTAGACTGCTCTACACCTTTCATTCACAAGTCTGAAGTGCTGCATTACCTCTTCATTCATCACCATGAAAAATGATGCTCATGTGCTCAGCAGAATCTGTCAGTCTATAATTTGCCACATAGCCACAACCTCTAAGGCAGGAGGAACGTATCAGACAATTTGCAGATCTATGGGACACCTGCCATTCAAATCTCTTGATTTTTACCTTCTTGATTCTTGGTTAGTATGGCAGAATGATTGCAGCCCATTTTTTAGGTGGAAAGCTGCAGGGTGCTGTATTTGACTGTTACTGTCCTCTTCAACATGTATATCTTAAGCTCTGCATCAGTACTTTAACTGCATTCATTGTGTTTCCCTGACTCTTTAGGGACACAGTAATGCTCACTCTCCATTCGACTCTGCTTATGGCAACAAAGTCATTTCCATGGGTAACAGGAATAGTGTTTCTGAATAGACCTGGGCAAAGGGGGAGCAGAGATGCTAAGCATCAGAGACAGGCTGCCAGCAGGAACGAGAGGAGTTACTGAATTTAAGCTCTTGCTTTAAACAAACTGGAGTAAAACTAGATAAATTCATTCATTCATTCATTCATTCATTCATTCATTCATTCATTCATTCATTCATGCTCCCTGTGTGTTATGGTCACTCCATTTAACCTTCCCGTCAAAGACAGTGAAGCCTTTTCCAGCCACTGAATTATGAGCAGAGACCAACAAATTCAAAGTGCATCAAATGGCAAAATTTAAAGGGCAGAACTGGAAAAAATACACACAGTTTGTCATGAAAAGACTCGCCTGCAGAAAACATACCTTTGTTCACTTCTGTTATTAATTATTTGTATTGTAGATATGGTGCTAGGCACTGGACAAACACAGTCTACAAAAAAAGTGTGTGTCCTAAAGAGTTTAAACTCTAAATAAATTATTTTTGATACATTTACATTTCATACATTTCTCATCAGAAAGGCTTTCCTGGGATCCAAAGCTTCTGAAAGCTCAATAGATAAAAACAAGGATTTTGTTAAAGAGGGAGGAAAATCACTTTCAGTTAATTTTTGAGGTTAAACACTGCCAGGTTGTCTCCTATTTCCTTGTACAGTAATAAGACTATTTAATGTGGGAAGCTTCCGCATCTACAGTCTCTGAGGTAGGAGAATTGTCTTTGCAGGATGAACTTATTGCTCCCTGATCTTCAATAAATTCCCTTAGAAGGAGCTGTTGTTTTTTTAATTACTGTTGTATCTGGAGAAAATATCCTAGGGAGAGTCTCAGAAAAATGGAACGACAGAAAAATTTTATTGTCAGTAACTGAGTGTTTCAATGTATCAGGTTTTATATTTTACTGCTGGTACAAAGGCCTGATGAGGTCTTTTTAAAAATTAGTAAAACTAATTTAAAATCACAAAGTTAGAAAACTCCACCACTTTCATTGATATGTAAATGTGCTCATTGAGCTATCTGTTAACCACATCATTCCCCACTCACAAAAAGCCCAACACACAAATATCACTTACAAAATTCCTGCATCAGTCCTTGAATGACAAGCAGTACAAGGGGAGAAAGATGTCTGTTCTTAATGTGAATGTGTTGTTGAGAATGATACAGGCTTACAGCAAATTACCTGCTGCTATTATGCTGAACGGGCTACACATACTGTTTTTGATAACTGTTAGATTGTTAGAGGCAGAACCAATTCTGGTCCAAAATGGTATTCTGGATCCATCCTTGGAAGTCCACCAAAGAATGGCAAGGGAAAAATATATGAGATATCTGGGGAAGCCTTTGGGATAAGTTCATTGAATCAAACATGACGTCTTGTTTTTTTCTTATTCATTGTTACTGGGATTTCAGGAGCATCTAGACTGGAGGTCCCAATCAAAAGCAGGGACCCTAGCCCTCTCAAAGGAGTAGTGGATTCAGGGTGCTCCAACCCAGCCAGAACAAGAAAATGGCAGCAGTTTAAACATTGCTAAACTGCCATAGGTTTTTGTTTTTTAAATCACACCATCTAGAAATATAGACACATCCTTTAGAAAAGGTTAGTCTAGGGTTTGGGATAAAACTAGAGGTAAGATCAATTCTTTTCCCTCACCAATGATGCTCACTGAAAATAATCTAGATCTTTACCCAGAACCCTAACCAGAGAGCTTCAAAGATTAGGAGAGCCATGGAATTCATGTGATTGGGCAGCTATTCAACATAGAAAAATTTCTAACTTATTTAGAGATCAAAACTAGCTTTAACTGATCCACTGTCCCATGGTACCAGTACTTTCAAGTTATGTTTCTTAACTCTCTTGAAAACCTGTTGTGTATGGAAAGAGAACTTTAATAGCAACAATGGCTTCTGGTCATATAGGAAACAAAAAAAACCCTAATTTGTATCAATCTTTGCAGACAACTTTCATAAATTAAAATTATTCCATACATGACATGCTACGAAAAAGATCCAGATAGACACATTACCGCAGAGAAATGGATTTGATCTGGAAAAGATGACCAGCAACTTCATAAAGCACGATACAAGAATACTTCTTTACGATACTGTTTCAATAATACCTCACACCAGTCGGGTAAAGAATATAGAGAGACTGAGTGGGGATAAATGTTGGAAAAATTGTGGTGAAAGAGGAGATTTTATGCATATATGGTGAATATGTCCAGTCATTAAAGAGCATTTGCAATCCGTAACCAAATAACACCAATTGTTAGATATTTATTATGAAATGCTCCTTTAGTAACCTCCTGGGACTTCCCACAGGACATGGTCACCCTAAAGGAAATTAATTAAAATCTCATCTGCTATGGCTATCCTTTTCACTGGAAAAAGAAAAATAGCCCAACCGTAGAGGAATGGTTAAAAAAAAAGGAGATTGTTATGGAAAAATCAAGACCTCAGTTCCATACATAACAAAATAGACAGAGGATACATAGATACTTAGATATTTGATTACCTTTTATTCAATACTCAGATAAAGTATGTCCACCTGAAAAAAAGCACACCTGTCCAATTTTTTAATGGTTTAAGATTAGTAGCCGTATTAGTCTGTATCTGTAAATAAGATGAGGAAGACTTTGTAGCACCTTAGAGACTAACCAGTTTATTTCAGCATAAGCTTAACATTTAACATGTTAAATATGTGCAATCAGAGATTTCACTCAATTACGTGAGTAGAAACAACATATCACAGGTGTTGTAATGATGTCCACTCTGTATGGTAATACCCCATTAAATAGAGAGGTCTGATTATTTTATTACTGTACAATGCCTTTTTAAACAAAAGATAATTGTTATGATCATTGTTTTGTTTCTGACATTTGCCTAGCAAGGATTTGTAAACCTGGTAATACTTCTGAAAAGAAAAGAAAAGAAAAGGGGGCACTCACTGTGCCCAGTAATTAGGTTATCTAGTTATTAAGAGATTGTCCCTGTCCTGCAGAGTTTACAATCTAAATTGACTAGATAGGAAGGAGAAAGGAAGCATTATTACCCCCATTTTACAGATAGGCAACAGAACCATAGAGAAACAGACTCCCATTGACTTCAGTGGACATTGGATCAGATTCTAAGGCCTGGGCTACACTGAGGGGAGGGAGGAGTCGACCTAAGATACACAACTTCAGCTACACAAATAGCATAGCTGAAGTCAACGTATCTTAGGGCGACTTACCTGGCCTCCCACACAGCAGTGACTTGACTGCTGCCACTCCCCCATCTACTCCGCTTCCGCCTCTCATGGAGGTGGAGTTCTGGAGTCGACAGGGAGCAAGCACGGGGATCAATTTATTGTGTCTACAGTAGACAGGATAAATCGATCAGTGCCCACCGATCTGGTGGGTAGTGAAGATGTACCCTAAGTGACTTTCTGTTGATAACAAGTGGCAGAATCAGGAGCTGAAACCAGATCTCCTGAGTTCCAGTTCAGTGCCTTAAAACCAAAAGTCCATCCTTATGTCACAAATGCTTTCATGTCCTATTCTAAAAGTTTGTTTCTATCTAGATTATGTCTGCCAAGATTTCAGGGAATAATTCATTGATTTTGTGGTTTATACTATATTGTATTGTATTGTGTTGTGTTGTATTATCAGTGTTTTTATTTTCAATACAGCATTTTGTTTTCATCACATGCATTCTTATGTGGTCCCCTGCCACGTGTTCTGAAATAGTTTTGGACAAAGGATTGGCAGTGCTCATTGGATTTTGACTAGGCTGAAAGTATACTCAATCATGATAGTTTTAATTATTGTCTTTAATTTCAAATATGTGTTTTATTCTGTCACTTTTCCCTAACCTACTTTAAAAACAATAAGTCTAGACTAGTCTTTGATGACAAAGCACTAACCCCTCTGGGACTGTGAAACCACAGCACATGATTCAGAGTATAGGATGATCATCTTTGAAGATCAGGAGAACAAAGGAGGGTTTGAAATCAAAAGGCGAATGTAAAAGGAAATTGATTATTATGCAATGCATAGAAATAACTTGTGGAACTCATTGCTGTGGGGTACTACCACAGCAAATAGGTTGTGACACCATCAGCTTGAAAACTCGTCAATTTAAAAAAAATGAGTTAAAAGGAGTTTCAATTACTACACATTTTTCCTTTGAAATAATCTTAACTGTTAATTATAACCAGAGTAGGTACAAAAAGTTCAGACACTGGCATGAGTTTTAAGTTAACAGTACTCCTGAAGTTTCTTTTAAAAACAGAAGGATTTGACATTTATGTGAATAAGAAAAGCATCTGCAGTTACACTGGAATACACTTACAAAAGCTATTGTAAACATTCTCATCCGTCATGGTATAAGAGGACCATGAGTAAGGTTGGGAGTTCAGGAAGAAATTATCCTCATAGTGCAATTAGATACATTATGAGGTTTACACTTTGCACTGACATATCCGTGCACTGGCTGTTTCTGTCAGAGACATGATATGCAGTTAGGTGGGCCACTGGTTTGGTTTGGTAAGGCAATTCCTACACCACTAAAGAACATCTGCTTTTCTCAATACTGACAACATCTTAACATTTATAAACATAAAACATTCAGTGCCTTGTGGAAGGTGTGATCCCTTTTATTCTTCAGAACCAAGCAGAATAACAAATAGAATTTAATTCTATCATTTGATAAGGTCATTGCATATTGTAAAACTACAAATAAATTATTGAAATTCACCTGGAAGACCTCCCAGGAGAGATACATTATCCTTATTTACATCTTCCTAAATTGCTATCAGATGGTTTCACTGAGGGCTGGTTTGGGGTATTTGCATTGCTTTCCTCCCCTGCCCTTGCTACCTTTTCTGTAAAAAGACTTTGGACAACATCTTATGACATGTGACCTCATGAAATAGCGTAACATGACATGTAACAACCCAAAGCAAACAAAAAAAAAATGAAGTTTATAGTTGTGCAAATGCTTAACTGTCTGTGCCATTTAAATACATGCTGATGATACTGTAAGCTCAGTAAACCCATTACTTCAGAAACAAGAGCAACACATTTATTCAAGATGTGAAGAAGATGAATGAATGATAAATGAAACAGGAAAGTAGCTATCCTAAAGGGAGAGATATCTAAGGAATGTTTTATAATGGGAGTTTATGGCATGAATTCAGGATTTGTGGGTCTGAAACCTGATAAGGGAAAGCATATCTATAATCCTTCTGCACTGAGAAAAATTTACATTAATGAATAATTTAGGTCAAGCCAAAGAAACTTCTCCAGGGGAAAGAAAAATCCCAGCTTCATGTTTATATGCACTTTTAAAAACATAGTGCTTATGCAAACTGCATATTTCTCATTTCTAGGCAGATCTTTTGCCTCAATACACACCAATTGCTTTCTCCACACATAAGCCAGAAGGGTTAAACCACAAGCAGCAGCATACATGAAGCTGACAGCTGAGCCTAAGATATAGCTATGGGGAACAGGCTGATGATGAGGCTGCAGAATTACCTACATGCCTCTTTGATAATTATAGCCAGTAATTGGGCAGGACCAAAGGGTCTAGAATAAATAGTTACAACAGATTTCATGGGAACTAGTGTTGCTTCTGACAGATTCCGCCTAGAGGACCCCCACTTCCTGTACTGTCACATGGACAGATCTAGGAATCTGTTCCAAGATGAGGCTCTTTAGGATGATTGTGCGTCTACAATTGAAAAAATAAATACGATCTGAAGCTGAATGTGTCTTAGAAAATGCCAGCTTGACAGGACAGCTGCCCATTTTCTTAATTGATTGGGCCAGTGTAATAAAAGTAAGTGAAGCTTTAAGCAGATTTTCAGAGAAGATGATCTGGCTGACTGCATGCCAGATAAGATGTCACTGAAAACCTCTTTCCCATCTTCCTTTTTCTGCCTTGACACCTCAGAGGTGCTGAGCAGCTGGACTGGAGCTGACATTGGCTGGGGCTGCGAGTGCTCAGCTCCTCCCAGGATCAAGCCCAAATTTCTCAGTCTTGCACACGGCAACTACTGCAGGCACTGTATGTACTAAGCAAATGAGGCTAGATACCTCAGAACCAAAACATGTTGGGGACATACTATTAGCTAACCTTTCCTTCAAACAAACAAACCTGTTTACTAGACACAATGGGCCAAATCCTGAAGTCAGGGAAAGATTTGTCTGACTGAGAAGTGAGTAGCAAGTAGGACAACATTTCATGAGGCAGAACAGGTCAGGCTAAGGCAAGGATGAGTATTTAAGTCTGCTGCTTAATGTAAAGACTGGAGGTTTTCAAGAGGTAGGAGAAAGGATTTTAAGAGGTGTAAGAGAGAACAACTCAAGAGCAAAAGCAGAGCAGATTTTTAGAATGAAAGGAAGAGTGAGAAAAGAAAGAATACAAGAGGGGGAAGCTTCGGTCTCCTCTTTCTATCTCCATCTTCCCTTCCATCTCCTCTTTCTTTCTATATAATGATGAGGTTCAGATTTCCTTGTTTTCTTCAAGAACCTGCTTTGGTTCATTCATTTAAAGACCAGATTAGATATTTATTCGATCTTAATAGCCCCTTGGCCTTCTTCTCTTTTATGTCACGGGACTTACTAAGGATGATCTGTATCAGGGGAGGTGGTGGTCATGAGATCTTTTCATCTTCTGCCAATAGATATAACTATTTAATAGGTCATATTGCCTGGGACAAAATTCTTGGAGTAGCTCTTCCCTTAACATAATGATATCACTGCTCTCACACCTCATCTCAACAGGCTCTGCATTGGCTGCAAACCAGTGCAACATGTGACTCTCCGAACAAGCTCTGGATGGGGAGAACAAAGTGAGAGAGCTCTGATCTCCAGCAGCTTGTGTCAGAAGAGGTGATGCAAACCATGGCACTGTTGCAGACGGGGAGCAGGTAGCAACATTTGAGCCCCTGAAAGAATCAATGTGATTCCCCTGCCACATTGTGAAAGTAATAAGTGATCTGCAGGAGCCGGTGAGAGCAAAGGGTTTGTAGTGCCCTGATACGTATACTCCTCCTCATGTCGGTATTAAATTTAGCTTTATTGGAGGTCAGAAGTAAAGCCATTCAGTCAGCTTGGTCAGAGGTTGGGTCTCTGGGGGCAAGAGTCAGGGAACTGATCAAAAGGGGGAAACTTTCATCCTTCTGACCAGCAGAATCAGACACCAGGGAGAAAGGCCTTGCCAGCACACATGGAAGGAAAGCAAACACATAAGCAGAAAGCTTCCACAAATGGGAAAACTGTGCTGCTTAAAAACAAAGCTACAGCAAATTAAAACCAAACAAAAATCTCCCTGAAGGACTAATATTAAATGTGCCAGACAGGAGAGAAAATCCAAATGAATAATAGAAAGGCTTTTATTAAATAATTATATTTTTATTTTTACTGTATGTGTGGACAGTTCACACATCATACAGTGGCACGTGCATCTCACCAGGCAAAGGGTCTATGTACCACAACACTGAGTGAAAATATCTGCAGTGTTATCTTTAAAATGAGTCCATGGAAGGCTTTTCAGCCTCTGAACAAGCTGAAAAGTCCCAGTCTTATTAATCTCTCCTCATATGGCAGCCGTTCCATGCCCCTAATCATTTTTGTTGCCCTTTTCTGAACCTTTTCCAATTTCAATGTCTTTTTTGAGATGGGGGTGACCACATCTGCATGCAGTATTCAAGGTGTGGGTGCACCATGGATTTAGATAGAGGCATTATATTTTCTGTCTTATTATCTATCCCTTTCTTGATGACTCCCAACATTCTGTTCACATTTTTGACTGCCACTGCACATTGAGTGGATGATTTGAGAGAACTATCCACAATGATGCCAAGATCTCTTTCTTGAGTGGTAACAGCTAATTTAGACCCCATCACTGTATATGTATAGCCAGGATTGTGTTTCCCAATGTACATTACTTTGCATTTATCAACATTGAATTTCATCTGCTATTTTGTTGCCCAGACACCCAGTTTCGTGAGATACTTTTGTAGCTCTTCGCAGCCTCTGTGCCTCAGTTTTCTTTCCCAAGCTTTGTCTGCCTAGGCTGGAAGCTGTTTAGGGCAAGGATTGTCTCTTACTATCTGTCTGTATAATGTCTGGCACAATGGGGCCCCAATCTTGATAGGGGCTTCTGTAATATAAATAACAATAAACATTTGCGTGCACGCGGGTGTGTATGTGAGAGACAGAGAGGGTTTGGTTGAAGTGGCAGCTATGTTATTTTTATTTCACTTTCTGCTCTGGTTTTATATTAATTAGCCTCTTTTGCCTCATTCGTTAGTTAATATGTACTAATTTTTGCTGAGGCACCAAGAGACCTTCAAATTGTGAAGGAGAGCAAAACAAAGGATTGTTATCAAGCCAAATTCCAAATTTGAGGAGCAGCAGGGAGATTCTTACCTAGGCTAAAAAGTGCTGTTCTTTAGGGGGCAGATATTTCAAAAGCTCTCCACACATTGAAAACCTGGCCTAAAAATCTGTTAAACCTTCTGAGCTGTCACAGAACTCCAGAAAGAAAAGATGGTTCTTTCTGTATCCTTCTATTGCTAATATGACCTCACATTTGTCTAACGGAAGAACAGAAAGCTTTAACAAGCATAATGGTAACTAAATTGTAATAGTTTAAAATGGGAATTTGATTAATGGTAAGTAATGGTCGGTTTTATACTGATAATGTAAATGGCTTTTCATGAAGCATAATGGGAAGCCATTATGCTTGGCTGACACACTTGGCTGAATCACCCGAATCTTTGGGTCCATATTTCCTGTGCAATCTTTCCTGTACAAGTAATGATCAGTTTTTAAAAATTCACTAAGGGAAAGAAAATGAATAGTTCACCCTAGATTTGGTAAAATGAGCTGGCCTGATTGGAGCTTTGGCCTGAATCTTTGTGTGTTGAGACAGTCACAGCGGGAGTGTTGTTACACATTAGAAGAAACTCGCTACTGGGTTTCTCTGTATGGAAGTTTTTTTACTAGTACCTAGACTGCAGAACAGTGAGCAGTGCAAAGAAAAGGAGGCTGAACAGACAGATAATAGGAAAGTAAGGTGGAAGGAGGACACACTGTGATATTTTAAAAAATTATCATAAAGACACTGCTGCAGCTGAAGATACATAGTTGGTAGAATGCCCAGTGTTGGGAACTTCAGGAAGGACCTGCAGCTAATAATTATGAACTGTGGTGCATTTCTTGTTTAAACTTTAATAAAATTGCCTTCCCCTGTAAGAATCCTTGACATTAAAGGGTGTGTAGAATATTTACATAATAAAAATGATTATGATAATCATTCAGTTTATGGTGCTCAAAAATATCACCTTTCCTTTTTTAAATAAAGGCAAGATCTCCATTAAATGTTGGGATAAATTCACCCACAAAAGGCCTGATCCAAAAACCATTGATATCACTAACAGCTTATCCACTGACTTCAATGTGCTTTGGATCAGATATTCAAGAGTATCATTCATATGCCATTGTCAGAATGTACCTCTAAATCATTTTTCCAAGTGTGTTTCAATCTCACTTCCCCATTCTGTTGAGACTGCCAGAACCAAACTGTCGGACTATGTAATCCATGACCTGATGTAATTGCATGGAGCCTTGGAACTGTATTGAAAGATAGATTTTAAATGCATTTCTTTTACCTGCATTAATAAATACTCACAGAAAGTCAGAATTTGCCTTGACAAATGAACTCAAAGGAAATGCAGAAAAAGCATCTATAAAATGCTAACTAGTACTGAGCAAGCAAGTGGAGATAGGGTAAAATGGGGGCTTATCCTACCTGTATGTGAAGAGCGCCCCAGTAAATCTTTTCAGGTAATTTAGCACATATGTAACTCCTGTGCATAAAATCAAAGCAATCTGAATGCCAGTAACCAACTGTTTTCAGAATCAACCTCCTTTGCTATAAAGGCTAACAAGCCCGAGGTGAGATAAGGAACAAGGCTTTAAAGAGCTCTAGTTCTCAATTTATTTCACAGGGGAGTTGGATACATTTTATAATCTCTGCCACTCCACAGGCAGATGTTCCCCTCCATAATGACACATGCTGAATTAATTTACTCAGGTGCTAACTTTCATCACCACCAAATCCCTTTAAATGAATCCAAGCTGATTTAAAAGCTGAGCAAAGGGAAAGGAAGGTGTAAAGCTAGCTCCTTTTCTTTAGAGCTGGGTTGTTTCAGATTTCACTTTCAGGCCTGCTCAAAATTATCGCTCTCTCTTGTTAAGCAGCACTTGGGCTTTGTTTTCAAAGATGTATTCTTTACCCAGAAAAGGGCACTCATCAGCAGGTTCACATGCTTATTCAGTAACTGTCCCCAGAGGGATGTGAAGCAAATGAATTGGTTTCCCTGAGGACTGAGACCAGGGTAACTGTACTCCCTTGCTGCCCATCATCAGGCAAGTGCTCCGACTTTATTGCTGAAAAGGTATTTGGTTTCACGGTAATTTCAAGGAACCGAACAATGCTGATGCTTCCATTCTCTCCCTGAAAGTAGGGCTTTCGAGCCATCTACTACTTAGCTTTCTGCAATAGCTTCTCTACCAAGTCCATAATCTCAGGTGTTGCTGCTCTTTTACAGCCATATTCCTAAGCAAAGGAGCTCTGCACCGGGACCTCTATAGGGCTGGGGAAAAAGAATCTGACCCTTAACCTGGAGCCAGGGCATAGCACCGCTGGGTCACCCCACTGTGGCCGCTGCTGCCCGCTCCTTGGCTTCATTGGAGTGATGCTGAGTTACACCAGCTGAGGATCTGGCCAAGGTTGTGCCAAACGTGCACCTACAAACTAAATCATGCGCATGGCCTCTACCCGCTCCCTGGCCAGGAAGTTCCCCCACTGCAGCAGAACCCACGTGGTTCTGCTGCACAGGAGTGGAGTGGGATTTGTGACATCTGTAAAGGGACAGTCCCTTAGTATAAGTCACAGAGCCCAGCTCTATGGGGATTCCTCATGCACTGTCCCCTGGTGGTGGTTGGGTATGGGAGAAGAGCAGGAACAGGGCCGACGGATTCACCACCAAGCCAGGCATTGACTCCTCTATAGCATGGGAGGAGCAGTTACAGTGCTGCGCTGCTGTTTCATGGATGTTCCATGGTGGGGGTTGCAGAGTTCCTGCCACTGAAAATTTCACTGCACCACCTACCTGGCTAGCTGAACTGCACAGGATCTGGGCCAAAATAGGTAACTGTTCCCTCTCAGTCCTCCTTTCAGTTCTCTACCGGCCCCAGACAATCCGGTGATTTTTCATGGTATGTGCAGCAATTCCTAAGACAATGGAGTTCCATATGTGGCTTGGATCAGACCACGAGCTTTGTTTGAACACTGCACTTGTTCACATGTAATGTGCTCGGTGGGGATAATTGACACACCGGTCTCATTGCCTCTGGGCTCTAGGATGCTGGGTGGAAAGGAGATTCAAACATTGTGAAAAGTCTTTTTTGTGGTTGTTTTTGAAGTAACATTTCATGTAGTGTGTCACTTAAAAGCCTCCTGCAAAGCAGGGTCTCTATCATTACCAAGCCTCTCTGTGAAGTAGGAAGTCAATTCATTACCCTGAACCTATCATTTATCTTTTAGCTGGTACATTGCAGTTTGACAGTGGTTCCTCGGTGAATAATAGCAGGGGTTACAATGCACTGGGGGGAGATGGGCTATGAATACAGTTTTGATAACCAGATTATAAGAGTTGATTTATGTTGTTAGATGTTTCCTTTAACATACTTAATGCTGGTTCCTTCTTGAGCCTGTGGCCTATACAATACACTCTTCTCTAGTCCTCTCAAATGGGAAATATTTCTCTTTTTAGAGCTGTATGCTTTATTCCATATGCCTTTGTTGTTTTTGGGGAGAAGGTGAAGGGATAGCTCAGTGGTTTGAGCATTGGCCTGCTAAACCCAGGGTTGTGAATTCAATTCTTGAGGGGGCCATTTAGGGACCTGGGGCAAACAAATCTGTTAGGGGACAGTACTTGGTCCTGCTAGCATAGGCAGGGGACTGGACTCCCTGACCTTTCAAGGCTCTTCCATATCTGTGAGTTATATTATTATTATTTTTCTATTTCACTACAACTTATCAAAGGTGATTCCTGTAGGATCTCTTAGCTTAGCTGAATTTATTCTTTTCTATTTAAGATTCATTAAGAAACTTTGAGGGGGAAAATATATCTGAACCATTTTGAGACTGGATGTTCCATTCTCTGGCCATCCAGGATATTTTGTGTCTGAACTGTATTATTTGTCCATTTTGGATTATAAACTTCATGGGATAAGAACCAGGCCTGCTTCTCTTCTTGTATAGCTCTGAATACCCAGAGAGTTCTCCATAAATAAAATATGTAAATAAGTCATTTTCTGCCCACTCCATGTTTCTTCTGTTCTTCTTGTTTTTTCCCCTTTAATGTTTAACTCCTGGTCCAACTCCGTTAAACAGGTTGTGCATTGAGTAGGGTCATGGAGGTCCAGGGAACAGACTGTTCCTTCCCAGGCTGTGGAGTCCCAGGGTTGGTTGGTGGATCCATGTAGCTCTTGATACCAAGTTCTCTGAGGTGAATGGCAGGACTCACATTAACTTCAGTAAGGACCTTCGGGTAAAATCAATGGGACATAGGCCCCTAAGTCCCATAGTCACTTTTGAAAATTGGATTGGACTTTGCTTCCTTAAGTCACTTGTATGCTTTTGAAAATGGTACCATTAGTTACAAACTTCCCAAATCAACAAGAAGTTTGTCTGAGGTTTGATCTTTTTTTGTTGTTGTTGTTTCATTGACTTCACTTGTGTAACTGAAAGCTATCCAATTATTTTAAAAAACCTGGGTAACTTGTCTGTGTCAGTCATTTCCTCTGCCTCTTTGCTGTTTTGGTTGTTTCAGCTAAAGTTACTCTTTTGGCAAAGCGGGCCACTGCTTTCCTATTTCCTTCACACACACTGACATGGAGTAAAATACTACAGTATTTGACGAGCATAAGGGCTATGAAATCGTTCAGTTGCCAAATTGAAATCACATATGTCTGCCTACTAACAGGGTTTTCAACTAGTGGATATTCTTCCTTGATGTAATACACATTGTTTAACTTAATCGACCTTGAACTTCCTAAAATGTTAGCTTGCTAAGAAGAAAAAGAATTGTTAGCACTAATGCCGTCTGCTGAAACAACTTTGGAAATTTTGTTTGCACAGGTTGAGAAAAGCTGAGCCTATGGAATAAGGGAGTCAAAACAAGTCTGCCTCGGGGCTGGTCTACATTACAGAGTTAGGTCGACCTAAGGCAGCTTATGTCTACACTACAGACTTCCTATTGCCACTGTAAGTGCCGTTCTACACATAACTCCAGTTCCACAAGAGACATAAGGCTTATGTGAGTGTAATTAGGGTGAGGCAGTGCCTGTGTAGATGTTGCTTTACTTACTTCAGTTGTCTTGTCAATTTCATGGCAGCTGTCATGAAATTGACAAGAAAGCCCTGCTCCCCTGGAGAGCTGAACAGCTGGACCCTGCTCCCCTCTGGGAGCTGGAGTGAGGGTCCAGAGAGGGACTGAAGCCCAGCTGGCTTCGGACCCTGTTCCCAGCTGGGAGCTTGGGTAAGAAGCCCAAGCAGTCCCCTCACCCGCTAACTGCCTGGGCCCAGTCAGCCTTGTCAATTTCATGGCAATTGGCCCAGACCCCCTGGTGGCAAGAAGCCTTGGGCAGCTTTCCCTGGCTCACGGTGTGGAACAGGGAGGTAAGAAGCCCTGAGTGGCTTCTCCCTGCTCCTGGCGGGGAACAGGAAGCGGGTGAGGAAGAGCCTACCTGGAGCCCAGGAGCCCAGTCTCTCAGCTCCCCATGCTGCCCTCTTTGGTCAGTGGAAGTGCTCTTGGTGAGGACATCACTGACTCAAGCCAGGTAGTGTGGACATGCACCACTGCAGTAATTATTGTGGCGGCTGTAATTCGACCTAATATAGATCAACTTACAGTTGTAGCATAGACCTAGGCGCCAGCTCCATGGATGCTCCAGTGCTGGAGCACCCACAGAAAAAAAATAGTGGGTGCTTAGCACCCACTGGCAGCCAGCTCCCCTTCATCTCCCCCCTATGCCCCCTGGGCCTCCTGTCTGCCAGCAACCTTGCCAGTCAACTCTTCTCCCTCCCTTCCAGCTCCTCCAGCCTGCCACAAATAGCTGTTCCGCGGTGTACAGGAGGTGCTGGAGAGGAGGAGAAGGAGCCGGAACATGGCACTCTCAGGGAGTGGGCAGAACAGGGTGGGAAGAGGCAGGGTGGGATGGAGGCTTCAGATAAGGGGTGGGTGGGGGTGGAGCCTGGGGTGGAGCGGAGAGGTGAGCACCCCTGGGTTCTGGAGGATGCCAGCACAGGCATCCCAAAACTAACAGACTAAACATATGGGAGACTCCATCCCTGAAGCTGATGAGTCACTGTTGGTGGCTCACACTTCAGCTTGTGTTTCCAAAACAAACATTTTTTAGTGGTCTCCTGAAAGCAAGCATATGAAGGTTTTTAAGAATAAAAATGCTAGGCAATATACTTATTGTGGTTTGTGACCATGCCCTTGAAAAAATACCAGGCTAAGAAGAAGGGATATCATGTAAACGAAAGAAGTCTTTGTTGTTATCGTATTTTATACACAAGTATGTGTGTGTGTGTGTGTGTGTGTGTGTGTGTTGCATCTATTGCTACATTCTTGCCGAAGACTTGTTTTTAAAGGAAGGACTGTTAATGAGTGATAGCATGTAATGTGGCTTTTCTCTTATTAACTCGTTTTTTGTCCACAGCATTTAGCCTTCTTTAATGAGCAGCTCTCTCAAAGTTAAAGTGTGAAGAAAAAACAGTTTATTGATATACCAGGCAGGTTAGACAGGTGCAAAAGAAAGTCTTTAGGTTTCACTAATTGAAACATCTGTAGTTTTACAGGTTATGTCATTTTGGGGGGACAGGAGGCTGAGAGGATTCTTATTATTCTTATTATTTGTTTAAGATTAGCAGCTGTGTTAGTCTGTATCCATAAAGAAAACAAGGAAGACTTGTAGCATCTTAGAGACTAACCAGTTTATTTCAGCATAAGCTTTCATGGGCTTTAGCCCACTTCATTAGATGCACAGAATGGAACAAACAGAAGTAAGATGCATTTATACACACAGAAAGCACAAAAAAAAGTTCTACATTAGCATACCAATTCTAAGAGGCTGTTTAATTTGGATGGGCCATTATTAGCAGGAGAAAAAAAACCTTTTGTAGTGAAAATGTCTAACAGTTGATAAGAATCTGTGAAAGAGACTTAACTAGTTCTTTGTTGAGTCCTTGGAATACCAAAAGTCAGCATTTTGGTGGGAGAAACAGAATTAAAATTCAGGGCAGACAAAAATGTGACTAGGAACTATTAATATATATTCCATTGTTATGGGAATGCACATATAAGGTCACATCAAGCTCTGTCTCAAGGAATACCACAAATGCTACCTCTCCCTTTCATTTTTACCTACCGCCGGGCAGACAGATTTCTTTACAACTGTGAAAAGAATGTCATGCTCATGATTCTTAACCATCCAAGAAATTCAAACCCAATAAACTCGACTGTATTAAACAGTTTCAACCTCTCGACATGCTGGTGTTGGGGGAAGAGTGTGATGTGGAACTGTCTTTACAAATTGTTCAGACTCATAAATACTTTTCTGCAGTGATGGGTAAATTTCAAATGGTCCCTGCATCCAGGAGTTCACACCCGTCAGCCCACAGGTTGGAAACAGTTAAGAAAAACAGAGTGAATGATCCTCAGAAAATTAATCTTCTTTGGTTTTATACGAGCTTGCCAAGCAAATCAATTGAACTTTTCCTAAATAAAATACTGAAAGGTACAGTAGAAGAAGCCTTTTGGTCAGTATGTCTCCGAGCATTCTTATCAGCTCAGCAGTGAAGGTGATTAACAACTGGAACAAAGTACCAAGGGAAGTGATGAATACTCCATCTCTTGCTGTCTTCAGAGCAAGGCCTTTTCAGGAGATATTCTTTAGCCAAATAAACTGTATTTGGCTAAACACAGGAGTAAATGAATGAAATTTTATAGCCTATTATATATAGAAGATCAGATTAGATGATCTAATGGTCCCTTCCGACTTTAAAGTCTATGAATTATTATGACGATATGCCTGATCTTGTATAACAAACCTATCCTTTGCAGTTTTGGGAGAGCAAGAGAAGCAGCCTTAAGTTCAACTAGTGGAAAGAAAATTAATAACTCTAGATCACCCAAAATGTCCCTTATGAGTCTCATTACGATGACACTTTTAATCTAAAAGTGAATGATTGGAGTTCAATGATGTATGATACTGTATCTCCGAATTCATCACGTTCTTCATGTATTATTACATAATACAGCAACAAGTATTATTATATTGCAATTATATATTGAAGTGCTATTTCAGCCAAAACTACTGAAGGATGCAAAAAATGATTGTAACAAGTGATAATCTGAAAAATGAATTTCAAGAGGAAAAAATACAGTGATAAATGTATACTGAAAAATATTAATCAACTTCCTTTGCAACCCCTCACTTCTGAGTATTCTTTGATTTCAGCTAGAGTGTCTGGGCCTATATGTCCACACAATTACATAGTTACTATAGATTACTGTGGGATGTGTGGATGAAAGATGCTTTGTGGGTGGTAGTTATTATTACAGGTAGGACTTTAGGAGTGCCCAGAAGAATAGAGGTTAAAATGAATATTACGTAGATATAATGCTCTGCTTATATAAAACATAGTATAGGAAAGAATATGCAAACAACCTAGGACCCTTTACAAAAGATCTGGGGTTGTGTTGTTCATATTGTCTTTATTAGATCTAGATTTAAAGTAATTTGTAACCTGGTAGCCTGGAAAGATTAGGCTAGCACATACATAATCTATATATATAAAAGTCAAGTGGTGTATGTATGTGTGTATGTATGTATGTATGTACGTATGACTGCGAACTCCTCCCGCACCGTTTGAGCCAGAGACTTGAAATTTGGTACAGTGAGGGGTCTTGGGGTCTAGATGCTGGTAAGGGTCGAAAAATTTTCGGATCTCACCTCTGACGCCCCCCAGGGGTGAAAGTCTTTCAGGGCCAATCACATCGGCTGGGCGGTTGGTTTGGTGATGATGTCATAATACCCCCCTCCAACAGACACCTCACTCGCTCAGCTCACCCCTCCCTCCTCCAACGGAACCCCGGAGATCCCTCAGTTCTCTGCCCCTCCCCCCTCCCAACGGAACCCCGGAGATCCCTCCGTTCTCTGCCCCTCCCCCCTCCCAACGGAACCCCGGAGATCCCTCCGTTCTCTGCCCCTCCCCCCTCCCAACGGAACCCCGGAGAGCCCTCCGTTCTCTGCCCCTCCCCCCTCCCAACGGAACCCCGGAGAGCCCTCAGTTCTCTGCCCCTCCCACCTCAACCCCGGACTCCATCAGCTCTGTGCCCCCCCCCACCTGCGAAGGTCCCCGGAATCCCTCGGCTCTGGGCCCCCTCCCCCCCTGCGACGGATCTGAGTTGGGTTTGGTGGGACGGTAAGTGAGGTGGGGGTGTCGGGTTCGGTCGGGGGGTGAGGTGGGGGTGTTGGGGTTGGTCAGGGGGTGTTGCGGTTGGTGGGGGGGTGAGGTGGGGGTGTTGGGTTTGCTTGGGGGGGTGAGATGGGGGTGTCGGGTTTGGTCGGGGGGTAAGTGAGCCGGGGGGGTGTCGGGGTTGGTCTGGGGGGGTGGGAAGGTGTCGGGGGGGTGAGGGGTGTGGTGTGGGTGTTGGGTTTGGTCTGGGGGGGGAAGGTGTTGGGGTGGGTGCCCAGACCAAACCCGACACCCCCCCCCCCGGCTCACTTACCCTCCGACCAAACCCGACACCGCCACCTCACCCCCCACCAACCGCAACACCCCCTGACCAACCCCAACACCCACCCCTCACCCCCCCCAACACCTTCCCACCCCCCCAGACCAAACCCGACACCCCCTGGCTCACTTACCCCCCGACCGAACCTGACACCCCCACCTCACCCCCCCCACACCAATCGCAACACCCCCAGACCAAACCTGACACCCCCCGGCTCACTTACCCCCCGACCGAACCCGACACTCCCACCTCACCCCCCCAAGCAAACCCGACACCCCCACCTCACCCCCCCACCAACCGCAACACCCCCTGACCAACCCCAACACCCACACCTCACCCCTCACCCACCACGACACCTTCCCACTCCCCCAGACCAAACCCGACACCCCCCCGGCTCACTTACCCCCGACCGAACCCGACACCCCTACCTCATCCCCCCAAGCAAACCTGACACCCCCACCTCAACCCCCCACCAACCGCAACACCCCCTGACCAACCGCAACACTCACCCCTCACCCACCCCAACACCTTCCCACCCCCCCAGACCAAACCCTACACCCCCCGGCTCACTTACCCCCCGACCAAACCCGACAACCCCACCTGACCCCCCCCAAGCAAACCCAACACCCCCACCTGACCCCCCGACCAAACCCGACACCCCCCCCCCCCGGCTCACGGTGCACTGTGTAGCACACAGATTATTAAATACACTGTTCGGTCGGGGGTGAGGTGGGGGTGTCGGGTTTGCTCAGGGGGTGAGGTGGGGGTGTCGGGTTTGGTCGGGGGGTGAGGTGGGGGTGTTGGGTTTGTTTTGGGGGGTCAGGTGGGGTTGTCGGGTTTGGTCGGGGGGTAAGTGAGCCGGGGGGTCTTGGGGTTGGTCGGGGGGGTGGGAAGGTGTCAGGGTGGGTGAAGGGTGGGTGTTGGGGTTGGTCAGGGGGTGTCAACTGTCTGCCCCCTCCCCACCTCCGACTGACCCGAGCAACGCCGGGCACTTATGCTAGTACAGACTAAACAAAGGAGGAGTAAGAGACTGTTTTGCCTTTCAGGAAATACACACAGAGAGGGTATCGGCAGCAACAGTGTTATATATCAATATGGACAATGAATCTCTTGTATTATCTCCTGCAGAAGCAAGTCCTGTCAGTGCTTGCTATTGATCCAAGAAACTCTTACCTGATTACTAAAGTTTAGTTATTTATTTATTCAGTGAGACAAGAACTCACAGAGACAATCACTTATTTTCAAGGAAAATGTGAAAAAAGCCTTCAGTGGGAACTTTGTAAACTTACATTTCAAACAAACTAGCAGATCAGTAGGAAGATAGATGAAGTCAGTAGTACCAGAAGAGTACTATACCTATATGAACCTAGGACACTAACGCTTTGTCCTGCACCATTCAAGTCAATGAGATTTTCCCATTGACTTGACTAGAAGCTGCATCAATCCTAAGAAAGCAAAGCACTGAAGTTTGTCACTACTATTTATTATTAGTTTTATTATTGTAACACCTAAGTTTAAAGCTCTTCATTGTGCCTCATGCTTCAGTGGTTTACTGAATAGGAAATTACTTAAGTCCGTGCTTAAAGATAGAAATGGGTTTTAGTGCTTTGCTGAATCTGACCCCAGGATAGTAATACATCCTGCAAATTTCTTATATACATAGTTGCCTGTTTTTACCTTACCTTCAAATAACTGTAGATACAGAAATGCTACTTCTTAAACTTTTCAAATATATTTGACTTCTGTCTTGGCTGAGCTACATAAATTCCTTAATGCCAAAACATTGAAAAAAGTCAATTAAAAGTATTTTGTTCCGAATTAAGAACATGCAATGGATGTCTTCAGGTTTACACTACAACATGGCCTTGGGTTGTCCAGAGTGATTAGACAAAATGGAAAAGATCTTCAACTAATGTAAATCAGCATCACTTCAATGGAGCGATAGTGATTTACCCCCCGTAGTGGATCTGACCCAGTAGCTCTAGGGCAATTTACAACTATTTCAAACTATTTGCTAGGCACCAGCCCATCTACCTGGAAATAGATCACGGGTAATATTTTCAAAAGAGGAACAATAATTAATTAAAGGAGGATTGAACAAATCCAGGCCCTGTGATTCAACACGAGCTGCGCTTACATTTTTCAGCAGATTCTATGCTGTGAAGGGGACACCAATGCATCTCAAAAGGAACTCCTCACTTGCATGTAGGTAATCCACATATACCTTCATGTTTTAATAAAACAATACATTTTAATAAATTATTATTAATTATATTTACTTATTACAGTAGTACCTAGAACCTGCAATCAAGATAACGACCCCATTGCTCTAAGAGCTGTCCTGCTAAGAGATGTCCCCTACTCTAAAGGTCTAATAGAGAAGATAGACAAAGGGTGGAAGGGGAAACAGAGGCCAAAAGAGGTGAAATAACTTGTCCAAGGAGCATAGTGGCAGAGTAGAACTCCAAGTCTCCTGATCCCTAGCCCATTGCCCAAAATGCCTCCCATAAATAACATCCATCTGTCATTTGCCTGCAGCTCTCAACCCAGTTGACATGAGATATATGCTCTCCCTCAAACACGCTCTCACTCACATACATATCATTTCCTGACAGCATATTTGGAAGGCCCAATTTTTAATGAATCTGAGCCACATTAACGATACTCCTGACCTGAACCGAAATGCTGGACTCTACAATTTGGCCTCAGCCCATAATGCTGTCACAGAGAATGGCGCCTGATGACTACTCAGGGGGTTGTTCTTGATTTACTTTCTAAAATAAAATGTGATCAGTATAAATAAAGTGATGCATTACAGAGTTTTGAAGAAAATAGCAGTTTGAGATGCTCTGACAAACTGATTCTATTGCCGTGTTACTTTTCCCCTTGAATACAAAAAATTAAATGCCAAAGCCAAGTAGAAAGCAGTGATAACTCTCCGTTTGGACATTAACCAGCTTCCCTCTCATTTACCATCTTCTATTTCATTAGCTGACTCTACACAGTTTGAACAAGGAACCTTTCATTCAACAACCTCCATAATCGTAATTTAAATGGATTTCCTGAAAGTTGCCCTCCAGGCTTCAGGGAGATGATTCAAGAGCTCTGTGAACACCGTACATCTTATGTAATGGAGGAATATTCAAATCCTGCTTTGAGTTGTAATTAGATAATGCCAGGAGAAGGGGGGAAAGGATCAGATGAACTGCAACTGGAGTAGGAGAAAAGTGCATTTGATATCACTGGGATACAGAGCTAGCATACAAACAAACAGTACTAGATGACAATTAAGGCATTAGATACCGTCTGGGAGGAAAATGAATATTCATGTCAGAGACGCGGCAATGAGACTCTGTAGAAGAAGCAGTAAGGGGATTTAGAGGTATAAAAGGCAATGAGATGATACAAAGAGGAGCATGCACCAATAGTGGGAACCTTGACTGTGTAAAATTCAAACCAACAGAGGTAAAGCAGTTTTTTCAGTCTCACCAAAAAACTGTCCAGCAGCCCCCCTCAGTCCTTGTTGTCTAAGGAAGCAAGTTGTGAAATACACACTCACTGGGTTCAGGTGGGTTTGTACTCACTATGGCTCAGCCATGGCTACACTGCTGCGGTCTGCTGTACTGCAGCTGTGCTGCTATTTATACTCCCGCTAGTTCGATGAGCGCTAGTGCAAGTATGTGTACGTGGGCAGGGGAATCACACCCATAACTCGTAGTGTGGGCAGCCTTAGCATACAGAGTAGCTGTCATTGTGTATTCTGATGCAATGAGACTGCAGAGTCCAAAGGTCATCCGCCATTTTGGAAGACAGGGATCTGGACTGCAGGGGACAGGACAGTGGCTGGCTGAAGCAGGTGCTGAGCCTCTCCTGGCAGCTACTCTGCACCCTCAATTCCCATTCCTTTTCAGACAAGCCTCTGGGCTAAAGACACACAACAAACAGGTCAGGAGGAGTCTTAAGGAGTATCATCCTATCAATACTGCCCAAACCCAAGAATGACCCCAAAGACCACCATGAAATGCAGTAGTAACAATTTAGTAATGGCACCTGTGGGAGCCCAATAGAATGAGGGTAAGGGTGCTCCATAGAACAAGTTGATGTTTCCCTCGTGGAAAACAATGCTTGTGATTACAGTAAATGGGACTGATTTATGAATTAATACCTGAACACAGTACAAAGAGTGCTGAGTCAACTGATGCCATTGACAGCTGAGCCATATTAAATTTAAAGCTATATCTGTTTACTATTACATAAGAGGAAAAGCCAAGAGTGGACAAAGCCTGGAATTTGGCAACCTCATTTAATCAGGTCTGACAATTTTCTAGTCTGAGGGATTATCGCTGCTGGATATGAGGCTTTTAGAAAGTTGATCAAACAAAGAAACTAGCGCAAGCTAGACTCAGAAAACAAAGAGTCTGATTGATTGATTTATAACTATGTGTTCACCTTTCAGTAGGATTATAAGCATACTTGACAAAGGTGTGTTCGGCACAGTTCCTTTGGAGTAAAGATTTTGTTTATGTCTGAGTTAGAACAATTCTAATTCGGATTAGTATTAGTGATGGCTGACTCTCAAAAGTTCAGGTGGTGATCAAATATACATCCCGGAGCTTAGCTGCTTATGCAAAGTTTGCCTGAACTATCTGTAGCTTGAAAACCTGGCATGAGTAAGATTTTCTCGTGAAATGTACATCAGTTCTGCTTATAGAAACACTGCAAGAACAGCTTTTGGCAAGCTATTATGGCCTTTCCTGTTCCAGCAAACCTTGAGGTGAAAAAACATTACAAAATGTGAGAAGGAAGTTATGTGCAAGGTTGGTTCTGACAGGGATGAAGGGTCATAGGTGTGAAGGGGATTACTTTAGAGCAAATGATTTGGTATCTTTTGCTAATTAAAGTTAAACGTGCAAGACAACATTTGGCAAGTCTTGGAGATTTATCATGTAAAAGATGCATTCCATATAGATTATACAGTGAGATCAATCAAGTGTCATAGATGAACCATGAACATAAGAATGGCTATGCAGGATCAGAACAGTGGTCCATCTAGCCCCATATCCTGTTTTCCAACAGTGGCCAGTGCCAGATACTTCAGAGGGAGTGAACAGAACAGGACAATTTATTATGTGATCCATCCCTTCATCCAGTCCCAGCTTCTAGCAGTCAGAGCATGGAGTTGCATCTCTGACCATCTTGGCTAATAGTCATTGATGGAGCTGTACTCTATGAACGTATCTAATTCTTTTTTTAACTCACTTATACTTTTGGCCTTCACAACATTATTATGTCTAAATACTGTCCAGAGGTCAACTACAGACATGCAGCAAAATGAAATCAGAGGTTTTTAAAAATAGGTTGAACAAACACCTGTTACGAATTATCTAGATTTACTTGGTCATGCTCTGGACAGGGGGACTGGACTTAATGACTTCTCAAGGGCCCTTCCAGCCCTACGTTTCTCGATTTCTATGACGTTTCTAGTGGAGAGGGGGGAATGGATGAGGAAAAGTGCAGATCCTGTTATCAAGACTGGGCAAAATAAAACTGGGAGCACTTCCTCATTTTTGTCTGTTCTATTCAAGTGATGCCAGCCCAGTTGTGTGGATCAGTTGCTCCTGTTATGTAGATGTGAGGGAAATTTTCTGGAGAGCTCAAACGGTCACCCTTCACATGGCAATGCAGGGATCTGTCAATACTATTCAGAAGAGAGAGCTCAGCTTGGAGCAGGTAGATAAAAAATAATAATAAAATAACCTACCGGTATTTGTTTAATGCAATCTTTCCTTTAATGTGAAGAACCATGGGTTTTTTAAATTATTATTTGTATTATCATAGAGCATAGGCATCCTAGTCACAGACCAGGACCCCATTGTGCTGGGCGCTGTACAAACACAGAACAAAAAGACAATCTCTGCCCCCAAGAAACTTACCATGGTATCTGAGTGCCTTCTAGTACTGTACTGAGCAATATGAATAGCATCAGTCACCTGTGACTCAATCTTTCTTTCTGTCTTCCTCTGCCAAGCCAGATAATCGGGTGTGGAATTTCTTTTACAGTTTATTTATTTGTACTGCTCTAGGTGTTTTTATTAGGGGATGCACGGTCAACGAAGTGTGCCTTGCCCTTTGAATGGAAAGTGGCAAGGTTTCAGATAGACCAGGCCAAACATAGAGCAATAAATAGGGGGTACACTCTTAGTGAAAATTAGCATAGAAAGTGTATAGTCACCCTTTGAAATTCATTAGGATTATAGGTGGTCAAAGGCCTATGTGTTGACTTAAAATTAATGTGACTAATATATATAAACAACATTTCAATAAACTTAACTGTGTCCGTCTGAAAAATAGCAATATGTAATTGGAAACCTTGAGATTCATTCCTACAAGCCAGGCTCTTCACAGCTAAACCCAAGGAAGTAATTTTTCTTTAGAAGTCTACAGCTGGCCTTGATGTTACAAACATGTTGCCAGCCCTTTTTCCAGTTTGAAGTCAAGATTTTAAATGCCTTTGGACAGCTATAAATGTCATAAGTCAAATATTAAATTGTTTTATTTTCCATCCTGAGTTCCGGGAATAATAGTTGTATTTCTCTGTGTACGTTATGATGAGCTGTTTGTGATATCTAAAAATTAGACTAAGAGCTTGTCTACACTGGGAGCTATTCCAAAATATATATTCCTGATTAACTTCATTTAAGGATGTTCTTATTCCTGAATAAGAGTGCCTTAGTCTGAATTGGTTTAAATTAATCCGAAATAAGGCACCTGTATTCTGGAATAAAAGAGTCCACACGTGGATTTAATTGGGAATAATTAATTTTATATTTAAATTCATACCTATTTCTTTCTGGATTAACTTTAATGTGTAGACAAGCCCTAAGGGTATATTTCTTTTTCTAATCCTGACATCCTGCCACTCACAAATCAATAAAAAAATCCTACAGCTACATGACTTTTTGAGATCTCATGAAAAGAACACACTCAATCTTCAGATCAGCTTCCAGGAACCTAAGCCAAATTTGCCACTGAATTAGTTGTCTTAAATGGGGCTTGAACTGAGCAGCAGGAAAAGCCTAATGTAGTTCAACCAAAATGGCAAACCATCTAGACTTTGTCTAATCCATTTTGGGAAAGCTGGGACCTTTTCCATCCTCAAGATCTGCCAATTTATGTGAACTGGTTTTGATTAAATAAAAATGCAAATCCATTCGAACAAAAACTAGAATGCTGTGGAAATTTCATGTACTCAAGTTCTCTTATCAGATTCCCCTTACTTCCTTGGTGTCTTAACCAGGCAAGAATTATTATAAGCACAGTCTTTGTCATCATGTTTCTGTATTTTCCTTTTCAGTCCTTGCTGACACTACCAAGAGTACTTAAAATTTAATTTAGATATTTAATAAAACAAAGCTAATATAACATTTTAAAACAGTAAAAATTAGCTTCAGTATGTGACATGAGTCTGAACCAAAACCAGGAGTCAGCCTGGAATAAAAAGAGTAGTGAAACTCTGCCAAGCTCCATTCATAATTCAAGAATCACCCATTCAGGAGGCCAACTTGAAGTGCTACTCACAGCAGATTGTGCAGCACTTCACAATGCAATTGTCCCCTTTCTTTCTTACACTCTTTAATCAGCCATTGAAATAGGTAACAACATTGACAGCTGATATTTAAATTACCATGGCTGGGCTACTGAGTGACCATCTCATTCCCATGAATAGCTCTCAGAACTGTTCCAGGCTGTTGGCTGGCTCAGTAGATGTTGCTGAATTGGGAATGTTCATATTTTGAACACTTCCTTTATAAACACATATACTAGACTTATCTTTTGAAATGAAAGCATAGATTCTGAAGCACAAAATGAAGCCCCTAAAGAAACATACTGACTTACTGAGCCATCATGAATCAATCCGTTTTGAATGCAGACCAAAATCCCAAAATTGAATACTAATCAAACCTACAGAAAGTTCAAATACAGAACTAGATTTGCATTTCTTGGCTGGACCATTTATTTGTATTTTACCGAACCAAAGCACTGGAACATAACCCTTGAATTCTGAAGTCTGGATCTGGAGCAGGTCCATCTCTGCTTCAGATTTGTTTCATGTTTGGGAGAAGTTTTAGGAAGGCTCTTCTTTCATGTGCACTGATTTGTTCATCCCTACTTATAATACAGAGACTGAAAGGTGTAATGAAAAAAACCAGAACTACTGCAGGTGAGTATCACTAGAAGCATTTAACTGACTACCAAGCAGGGATGGAAGAGTAAAAGAAAAGGTCAAATAATGTGTCATATACCCCATCAAGAGGAAATTCAATATATTATACTTGCCTCACATAATAAAACTAAGTTAGAAAATAAAGCATGACTTTTTGTCCAGGAAAAAAATTGTTTTTGTCAATGTACCAAGTTTTGGAATTAGGTCAAGAGAGACAACCATGAATTTACTTGGAGAGTAATATATTTAGTGATGTGCCTAACAATCATAAAATCAGCTATGTTTGGCAAAATAAATGTGTTGAAAATTTGCCAGAGTCAAAGGATTCATTTCAAAATATATTTCTTAAAACAAACATAAAACCAAAACAACCCGAGTTGAACAATATGAAGCCAAAAAGCTATGAATAAGGAGAATGGTGAAAAACAGTCTTTCTACCTACTAAAGAATTCAATAATTGTAAAAACAGGAAAAGTTCAATCAAAACCACATTTGGCTTTAATATCCTGGAAAAATGATTCCACACAGCTCCATCCTCTTTTTAAAAAATCTTTAATACCTTGTTGCAAAGGCATGCAGACATTGTGTGTGCCATAAACCAAAATTCAAGGGGTTGTAAAGGACAAGAGGGTAACTGAGATCTGAATGAAATATCAACGTATCGGAAGTATAGATTAAAACACTTTGCATATCTTAGTGTCTCTCTGGAACAACGGCACATAGTGCTATGACAAGTGGCACATGTACCCCAAGAATGACATCTTACTTGTTTGGTTTCCATAGAGAGGAAAGCGAACTGTTCATGTGATTTCCGAAGACTACACAGCATGAGCAATTGTGGGCTCACTGCTCACCTGCCAGTTGCCAGAGGATGTTCTGGCTAGCTGCGTTTCATAATGTTTGTTTATCGTAAGTGACCCATTCACCAGTTGCCGAGATTTAGACTCTCGCTGCTAATGCAACAACATGACTAATGTAAGTGTTATTTTCCAATTTACAGCACTTGACTGGTCTTCTACTTACAAGCCATCTGTATGTTGAGGCCAAGTTCCATTCTGGCCTCCGGCGTGTGGAACCTGATTACAATTAATGGTATTGCTTGGGTTGTGAGTCAGCACAGTCTCATGCTAGAGCTCTTGAGCCATCCCTTTGCAGACATCTGGGTCAAGACTTTCCAAGCCAAATAAGGATTTACCCACAAAGTTCCCATTAATTTCAATGGAAGTTATGTAGTTTAAATCCTAGTCAGCTCTGACCGTCTCGGCTTTTAACCTCTTATTGATAAATAATTCTTATATAAACTTCCACCTTCCTATGTTAATTTCCTTCAAGCTTTCAAAAGCAGAATAAAAAGGGAACAATGGGTTTTTTACATTTCTCTTAATTATATTTTAAGTTGATCAAGGACAAAAGGAACATGGATCATGTGGCTGACTGTTTTGTTTTGTTATATAAAATGATTTAGGAAGGAGTCCAGAAAAATCCCTGATTTCTGCAACAAGGAGAACTAATTTATTAATCCACATTAAGAATTCCATTACACACTGTAAATATAATTCACATATCAAGTGGGAGGCAATAATAGAAACAAAGTAGAGTAAATATAGTGTGTACATGAGAAACATTGAACCTTGAGAATACAGTATAATTTACTTTTATATGGGGTCCTCAATGCACAGTATGGCAAAGTGCTACACAGTGAACTAAAGTGGTACACGGTGAGCTAAAAGGAGGAAGGCAGGAGAGGATAGTTCAGAGGGAGGCAGGGACAGAGTTTAAAAGGCCAGCACAAAGAGTGACTCCCAAATGTAATGTAGAGTCATAAGGAGAGGAAAGAGAAGAATCAGTCAAGATAATAGAAGTGTGGAGAGAGACAGAGAGAGAGAGAAAATCCAGACATCCTACATGATGTCTGATCCAGACATCAAACTATTGTCAATGGCCTATAATTATATAGCCACATCAGGGTACCCCTGAGAAATTACAGGGTGAAAGAAGTTGAAGGGAGCTCATAAATTCTTTTGTCTTTGCAGGTACGAAGATGGATTAAGAGCCCAATGGTCAGCATGGAAAAGCACCAGACTACCAACCTCAAATACACAGGGTCCACTGTGATGCACATACCTCAAGGGGAGCCAGAGCTTGAGTCTTCACTGTGCCAGACGTGCTTGGCTGACCACTCGTTTCAACAAGGGATTGTTCCTCAGGAGGCAGAGTCGTCTTCCTGGGACAGCCACAGAAGCTGCAAAGTAAGCGAGCCACTTCTTCACTAAGGACTAAATAATGAGCAAGCATGTGCAGGATGGATTTCTGATGGGGAAAGCCAAGAGAGTATTTATGGAAGAAGAGTTTGTGGCATCTTAGCCTTTTATATCAATTTCCAATTTAGAATACATGTGGAGTACTTACAATTGTGTTTACAATTGTAGATGGTGTGGGACTGATATACCAAAACCCAAACTGATATTATTAATGAGTGTGTACAAAACCCAGGAGTCATTATGAGCTTAGAACCATAGAATCACAGGGTATTAGGGCTGGAAGGGACCTCTGGAGGTCATCTAGTCCAACCCCCTGCTCAAAGCAGGACCAATCCCCAACTAAATCATCCCAGCCAGGGCTTTGTCAAGCCTGACCTTAAAAACCTCTAAGGAAGGGGATTCTGCCACCTCCCTAGGTAACCCATTCCAATGCTTCACCACCAACTTGATCCAAAAACCACTGAAGTCAATGGAAAGACTTCAATACATTCAATACATTTCAACAGTTTTGACTCAAGCTCTGTATTTTTTCATTACTGAAGGGAGTAAACTATTGGGGATTATGCTATAGATTGAAAGTTCTTTTGGGGCAGGGACTATCTTTTGGGGTCCTCATGCTCTTAGGCATTGTAGTAATAATAATCATCATTGTGAAAATGTTAAAGAAAATCTAAGGAGAACAGGTGCATTTGAGCACCTGAAATGCAGGAATTTTGTGGAGGATTTACTCAAACTCCTGATTATCCAAACTTACAAGGTCAGGATTTATAGGTGATTCATGGGGGCACATTTTAGATAGTAGCTTTTCCTTTTTGCGCTTAAAGATCTTATACATTGTAATGGCTATTTTTAAAAATATCCCTATGATATAACATGGAGGAATAAGAATAACAACAAGAAATGACCAGAGAGAATTCCAGAAATGTGTTTATTTGTTATTGTTAAGATGGTGGTGCTTGTTGCAAATGATCTCATGCATTGCATAACTCTCCTGGTTATTTAATAAAGGCAAATAGTATGTATATGTACTTTTCATCCATATATATCAGTATAAATAAGTATAATTATCCCTAATTGCAGCAGGGACAGAAAGGTTAAGTGACTTGATCAAGATCATTCAAGGCATCTTTGGCTGAGCTGGAAACAGTCAGACAGGCAGTCAGAGATGCAAGCCTTCTTTAAAACGTTGTTTTCTAGTGAAGAAAAGTACATTAAAAATGAGTTTCTATAGTTTAGACCTCCTTCAGTTCCAAGTCATTTGTATGTGGAAAATCCAAACACCAGGAAACAAAGTCATATTCAGAAGCAATTGTTCTTGATTAAAATGTTTGCACATACAGAACTCAGAAACTACCCAGAACCAGCAGGAATCTGAAAGCAGAGACCACAGCTAAACAAATAAACATTGTTCCAACTGGGAAGCTGAGCAAATGTGACAAAGATGTCCCCGATTAGCGTATACTTGCCCAGGCACCAATACAAACGCTCACAGCAGAGAATCAGAGAGGTACCCATGTTAGTCTGGAATTGCAGAAGTGACAAAGAGTCCTGTGGCACCTTAAGGACTAACTAAAGTATTGAAGCATAAGCTTTCATGGGCTAATACCCACTTCATCAGCTGCATGCCAAAATATTCTTCATCACAGATGCACTGCATCTTTATGCAGACAAGGGGAGAGAGAAAAATTAAAATAACAGATATAATGAAGCATACTATAGCCAGAGAAGGCCAGCAAAGGCTATTACAATGAAACATATGTATAAGTGGGAAAATTAAATATTCCTTCATTAGCCTTCATTATCTGAAAATGAATTTTGTGCAGGCTGAATCTTAAAAAAATTAAAGCATGAAGACAGAGGATTCTGCAAATCTTTATGTCTGCAGTGAATCATATGCATTCCTGTGCAGTTACATGAAAGGGCCTCACCACTGATTTTCATTAGGTTTGCACATGTATATGGGACAGATTTGGCTGAATGAGGATTTCTTCAGCCCTTTCTGTCTCTCTAGACTACTAAAAGGTGCTTAGTCAGCAGCGGGAGTCATCAGAAAAAGGACATTTACATGCTGCTTTGGAAACCAGGTAGTTCACTATGAGTGTCCTCGGATAAAGCTATCTGAAAGAGTCTTTTAACTAATTTACTGCACACAGAGTCTGATGTGATTAAATCTAAGGTTACTGCCTCTTTTCCTTATAGCAAAAGCACTCACTAAGTTTTTAGTAACAAAGGCTGCATGCAGCTCCATGTCTGAATCTGACCTGCTCATTTCCAGCTTAAGCTGCTGGGTCAGATTCTGTTCAGGTTTACAACTGCATTAATATGGAATAACTCCACTGATTTTAAACTAATAGACCTAGATGGTATTACTCCTTATTTAAGTCAGGGCAAAACTTGGTCTCTATTAACTCTACAAATAGTGTAAATTGATGCTTGTCATGTGCCAGATACAAATAACTTCTAATTTGTTTCCTCTTCTTTCTCTGTCTCCCAATATTATTAGCAAATGCCCAACCAAGATTGTAATGTCCTTATGTTATTCACAGTAAAACACACAGTAAGAATTCCATTCATGCTGCACTTTTACTCAAGGGAAAAATTGTTAATAAAGTGGTCAGTTGTAAATGATTACCACTCATAAAGGCTTTTTCAAGACAATACCGTTACCCTATCTCTAACTACTCTGATCAGTTTCAAGAAGTCACTATTAAAAAGCATGCCTGAGTAAACAACATTACACTACAGAACATAGTTCTGTATTTTGTTTCTATTCAAACCACAAAAATAGATTAAAAAAAGACCAATGTGTATTTTTATAATAGTGCCAACTGTGTGGTGGGTGTTTTACAAACTGGTATGAAAATAAGATTCCTATTCCACATAATTTATAGGCTAAGTAACATATGTGAGGTATTATCAAGGCTCAAAATGTTTAAAATACTTTAGATTTCAATGATTATATATACTGCCATTTTACTCCCCTGGGTTTTCTACTAAGGCACATGCCATTTGAACCTCATATGTGACTACTGTTGCTAATACCACTAAATCACCTCCATAATTTGAATAACATAATAATGGTTTGTCATCATTTGAAAATACTCCAGAGTGGAAAAGATAATTCTCAAGAAACTATCCTGGGACAAACAAGTTAAGCCCTAGCTGGGATGATTTAGTTGGGGATGGGTCTGCTTCGAGCAGGGGGTTGGACTAGAATCGTGACCTCTCAAGGTCCCTTCCATCCCTGAGATTCTGTGATTCTAAATTACATAAGACTTTCACAGGTGTATATTTTTCCTCGTTACTGAACCAGAATGGTTGCATAAGCACATTATTCTAACAGAACTGAGTTTTCCATATGCTTTTACGTACTTTAATCAATGTAAAGCTTATCATGTAATCAAGTGTAGCTTACTAATAATTTTGCTTTCAAAATGAGTCTGCAGCATTATATGATAACTGTAACTGTAAACAAGCCACTTTCGAAAGAGCTGACAAAACAAGTTTTAAAACCAGTTTCACATTCTGGTACATGGCTACGGCTAGTGTGGCAAAATCTGGGTGTGTTTTAAATCTCTCAAGGACCCACCACTCTTGGGTCAGGTAAACATTACTCAAACCATGCGTGATGACAGGCATATGCCATTTATGCTAGAACATTCTAGATGAAAAATCCCCTGTGGGGGCAGTTGTCATGCAAGTGTGCTGGGCTATTAATCATCTCCTGCTATGGAGGACTCTAGCTCTTGGCAATGTCTAGGACACAGGGGATGTCCTACAGTGGGGTTCCCAAACTGCAGTTGGACCATGGGCACTCATATCCCTATTTTGGCACCTGACCACCTTACCACAGAGTACATCTTTGAGCTACTTTTCTATGGTTATGCCAGCACTGTTGGATCTCTGGGGATGCTACGCCGACATCACTGTAATGGCTGGCCAGGGAAGATGCATGATGCTCACATCTTTAAGAACACTGAACTGTTCAGAAAGCTACAAGCGGGGATTTTCCTACCCCAGTGGTGGCTTAACAATGGTGATGTTGAAATGCCAAGAATGATCCTGGGCAACCCAAATTAGCCATTGCTCGCCTGACTCAGGAAGCCGTACATCAGCTACCTTGACACACCAAGGAAAGATTCAGCTACCAGCTCAGCAGGTGCAGAATGACAGTTGAATGTGCTTCTGGTCAACTGAAGGCATGCTGGCCTTGTTTACTCACAAGATTGGATCTCAGTGGAAAAAATGGTTATAGCGTGCTGCTGTGTCTTGCATAACATCTGTGATGCAAAGGGGTAAAAGTTGCCACCTCCGGGGTGGAGGTTGTCCTTAATGTCACCCAGTGTGGAGTGGTAGCAGCAGGGATGTGACCACCTGATGCCATGTGGTCTGTGTGGGGAGGCTGTAATTGAGTTCTTCGTGGACCGCAATGGAGGCCTGGAATTGATGGTTTAACCTGAAGGTCCACTAGAGTCTGCAGCATCTGTGTTTGCTTGCACCATTATGTCTTGGTACATCTCCCTCTCCTTTTCCTGTTTGGACTCCAGGGCCTTTCTCCTGTGATCTTTCCTTCTCCATACAGACTGAAATATTCACTCTCCCGGTCCTCTGTTCACAGTGCAATGCAGCACTTGTTTGCAGGATCTCAATGAACACATCATCTTGAGTTCTCTTCTTTCTCCTCCTTATCTGGCTCACGCATTCCACAGGGGGAGGGGAAATCTCTCAAGATCGCAACAGCAGCAGCTGCAGATAAAACCCACACGGGTCAGTATAGTCACAATGGAAAGTGAAAGTGAAAATTCAGAACAACTTTCCCCCGCTCCGCTAAAGTTTTAAACAGGATGCGCTTATTGACACTTCTGCCTCCGAGTGATTGTGCACGGAGCAACTCACGGCATGCACCATGGTGAGTATGGCCCACCAGGAGTGAGGGAAATGAGGAGGGAATTGCTTGGTTGCATGAAACTATGGGCGTAGGGCAATGGCACTGAATACTACCACCATTTCCCACAGGTGGTGGTGATTTTAGCTGATATCTCTCACCTGAGGGTGACAAAGACACCAAGAGCACATCTACTGCTGCTGTCCTGAAGTCGCCCATATGCTGCTACCTTGTTTACTGCAATGGTGCTTGACAAAGTTATTACTGATTGGCATGGGAAAGCATCCTGCCACAGAAGAAATTAGGCTGCTGTCCCTGGAAACCTTCAGGAGAGGATTGCAAGTGCCTCCTTGAAAGTTTGTTGAGATCTCTCAGGAAGATTCAAGGGACATCCCTGGGTTCATAAACAAACTGTTCTTCATGGGTCCCCCTGCCAAACTCTATGGGGGAATGAAACGCAAATAACAACTCTACCGCTTGTTGTTGTACCACTGCCCCTTCTAGCACGAGTAAATTAATGAAAAGTTGATAGCTGTGTCCTGTTAAGTTGGGAGCTCCTGCTGGGACTGACTGGACTGTGATGGAGTGAAAAACAAGTCCTGGGTAGTGACATAGTACCCCATCCTCCTCGTATTCCTCATCCTCACTGTTCACAGCAAGGGCCTGTGACTCGGGCTTCTCTGAGGTATCCATGGTGCTGTGGGGCCTGGTGTTACGGTCTCAGCCAGAAATGGCATGCAACGCTTTATAAAAGTGTCAGGTATGTGGTTTGGCACCAGATCGACTGTTGGTCTCTCTGGACACTGATATGTCTGCTGCAGTATCTTTGCTTTCATACTGATGATCCCTGTTGTATTTCTTCTCCTCCATCCCCCGTGCAATCTGCTCATGGATGTCCACATTTCTATGGCTGATCCATAGCTGTGTCTTCACAGCCTCTTCTCTCCACATCCAATATCTCTAGTTTATTCCATGCCAGAGCACAGTATGGTCAGCTGGGCAGTTGCACACAACTACTGAGAGCTGCTAGGTGTGCTCGCCAAGATCAACAATCAGGAACAGGCACTTCAAAAATTAATAAGATTTTAAAGGGGTGTGGAAGGGGGGGAGGGCTTCCAGTCTCTGTTAGCCCTGGGCAGAGGAGTTCACAATTGTCACCAGCAGACAGTGTCAGGTATTGTGGGACAACTGCTGGAGGACTGCTAAGGGTTCACATAGATAATGGAGTATCTATACTCACACTGCATCACTACATTGACCATGGTTCAACACCACTCAGAAACGTCTCCAATATAGGATGCTTTCACTGGTAGGAGACAAATTTAAATATGGACACATGCCCAAATAGGTCAACACAAGGTGGCTTACGTGGACCTAATTTTGTAGTGTAGAGCAGACGTGGGGATGCTATAGGAGGGGAAATTGAAAATATTGGGACTACTTAGTTTGGAAAAGAGAGCTCTGCCCCATAAGAGTGAAATATATCGAGATGATCAATTGGGCATTTCCATTTCCCCTTTTCATAGTACCTGGACAAAGGAACAGCCAATAAAGTTAAAAGGGAACAAATTTAAAACCAATACAGGAAATATTTTTATACAACACATAATTGACTTGTAGAACTCATAGCCACAAGTATGATTGACTCCAGGAGTTTAGTAGGATGGAAAAAAAGATTAGACATTCATGTGGCTAAAAAAATGATAATCGACAGTTACACTAGCCATAAAATGTCTAAGGGATATCAACACTCATAATTCAAGACATAATCTAACCACTAAGGCCCAGATTCTCAATTACTTTTGAGGATCTATGCCGAGTTGCCTGAGGTTACAGGGGGGAAAAAATCTTTCCATAAACATGTAATTTAATAATTCCCCATTATGATGGTTTCACAACTTCCTCTGCTGTATCCAGTCAATGTACCCAGTCAACACTGGAGAGAGGATACTGGACAATTTGGTCTGGTATTGTGCATCTGAGCATGGTAACCCTTATCTTCCTAATATTCTGTGGCCTTTACTTTACTTTTTATCATCAACAAATATAATCAGATATAACATTGTGCTCCTGAAATATATTACAGCGTTGCATAAAATCTAAAAGTAGACTTAGAAGAGTGAAGTGTTCAATATGCTTTTGGACAAGCAATTAGACTGTTCAATGAGAGAACTTTATTTTGTATTCAATAAACCCGGCTGCAAAGAATTTATATGATCTGGGTTATCATATGTGCAAGCCATGGCTTAAGTCTGCAAATGGAAAACTCAGTTTTGCAGACATAGCTCACAGCTATTTCCTAAATAGTTGGTTTCTAGTTGACTGGACTAAAGCTTTTTAGCTATTGATATAAATGTCTTATCAATAGGTTTTGATGGAATTTGTGACTGAGTACATTTGAGTGCATCTCTATACCCGGATGCACGTGTCTGGGTGCATGTGTATCTGTGCCTGCTCATATGTGTTATGTGAATGTGCATGTGTGTGATCACATGGGAATAACGTTGATTAAAATGTGGTTTTATTGAAGATCCTATAGCTTTAGAAAGAGCAAAAGCAATTCCCATTTTCTTCTTTGCTGAAATCTCAGCAGCTGTGAAAGTCAGCTGTGAAAGCAACATGCAAGTGAGCTGGGATAAGGCTCTGTTTCAAGGATTAAATCTAAATACAGTATGTACTTTCATGGATTTGTAATGGATTGATATAGGGTTATTATGGATAATATTTATTTAGACGAGTCAGAAACGTTTAGCACAAAAGAGTTTTGAAATGGAAATTGCAAAGAACAATTTGCAAATGCACAGGCTAAAATTATGTATAATGTTAGCATTCAGCAAAAACTGAATAGCACACAATTGGCTGTTGAGGGGGGCATTCAGTTCCAAATGACAAAGCAAATGTCTGTACCAAAGAGAGCTTATCATTCAGTTCCAGAACTGAAATCTGTGACGTGATATGCCAGTCGCCTGCTTTATAAATAATGATGAAGCACCAAGCATTTGTAAAAACTGGAATCTTTATAAGTGATATCAATTTAGTAAATTAACTACATTAGCCCATTTTCAAAAGACAAGATTTCTTCCTTCTTGAATGCTAGTTTAACACTCAGAACAATAATTCAAATGTTTCATATTTTAAACAAACTATTTGCCAGGCACTAGCATGTTCTTCTTAGGGTATTACAGGAAGCTGAAAACTCATTTACAGTAACTTACACAGGGCTTCCACGCTGCCTCTATCAAAAATGATGTCACGTTTTTCGCAAAGTAATAATATTGGATATTTATAGATCACCTTTTCATCCTTAAAATAGCAAAGTACTTCACAAATGATGTTCATGTAGCACCATCTGCCACAGTAGCAACCAGCTGACACACAGCACAGGGGGGGAAGATAAACTTTGACCAGGAGTACTAGGTCAAATTTCTGGTGTTCTGAAACATGCCTTGAGATTTTTTAATGGTCATGCAGTACAGACAAGGTCCTTGGTTTTTAAGTCCTCAGCTGAAAGTGAAACACACAGTTAATTGTGTCAAACTCAGTTTATCCAACTTGGAGGGATGAAGGGCTGAGCCTAGAGTCATGACTTTGCCTGGATACGAACAGATGTTTTCAGCAAGCACAGGTATTTAAAGCTGAAGCTCAAATATGTAAAGTTAGGTCTCTAAAGTTAGACTCCTCAATCCATATTCAGGATCCTAAATAAGGGTTCTTGCTGATTTTCAAAGATGCCGAGTACGTCCTTGACTTTACCAGGTGCTACAGATGCTCAGGTCCACTGAAAACCAGGCACTTTATTTAGGCACCTGAATATCCAACTTTGAAAACACTGGCCCTGTTTCTTGAGCCATGATAGCTAGCTTTAATACTATACTCTTCTCCCCCAGTGCCACCAAGACTAGGTTCAGAAATGCCAAGTGGAATATATGTATGTATATGATCTACACAGTTTAGTTGTGGTGATAAGTGCTTCTAAGCCCCTGCAGGATCTATCAGGCTGTTAGATTAAGGAAAATGGACATAGTTTTCCTTTTGATAGTCTATATGAGATGGCAGTTTTGCAGAGATATCCTATTGAAAATCATATTTTAAAGCAATTAACTGTGTGCATTAATTACATAATAATACTACCATGTGTATGTTCTAATTTAAACCAAAGTATCTGAATCTCAATTCCACCTGACTGTAAGAATGGCACTTTAATGGCTGTAAAATAGAGTGTTTGCAAATGGGAGATGCCTAAATGCCTGAATGAATTGTATTCCAAATGCTGAGCAGGTGTTTAAATTCATATGCAAAGTACTTTAACTTCAGAGATTGGGTCAGGGGCCTGAGGCAGGTTTGGTGTATACCGAACTGAACCAGGATTCATCAACCTTTGTTCTTAGACTTAATTTCATGTTAGTTTATTTTTCTTGTTATTATATCTTGTGATGGGTCTTTGAGGTGTGTGTTTGATTTGGTCAGAGGCAAACTAGGATTGGGTCATAAGAACTACCGTGTTTCCCCGAAAATAAGACAGTGTCTTATATTAATTTTTGCTCCCAAAATTACATTACATTATATTACAGCAAGAGGCAAAACTTGAAGTACGTCTTATTTTTGGGGGATGTCTTACTTTCGGGAAAACAGGGTAGGATGAAATTAGGGGGGAGGGATAGGTCAGGGGTTTGCACTTAGCCTACTAAACCCAGGGGTGTGAGTTCAATCATGGAGGGGGCTATTTGGGAATATGGGGCAAAATTTTGCTGGATGATTTAATTGGGGATTGGTCCTGCTTTGAGCAGGGGGTTGGACTAGATGATCTCCTGAGGTCCCTCCCAACCCTGATAGTCTATGGTTCTAAAGAAAGCCCCCAGATCTGAATGCCCACAAACTTTGGCAAGTTCTGATCCCCAGTTTGCGGTTTAGCTGCGATTTCTGCAAGGTCTCCAACAAACTTCAGCAGTCTTTGGATCTTGATCTAAACATGACCCTTGTGGTTCAGACTCCTTCCTTCCCTCAGAAACACATGATTTGCTATAACAGACCAGAAGAATGACCCATCTACTCAGTGTTCTGCCTCTGACAATATTCAGTAACTGATGCTTATGAGGAGGGTGAACAAAATATTAAAACCATAAAGTACTTTGTTTCTGTAAATGGGGAGAAAAAAATTCTTCCAGTTTCCTACATCCATTCACCTTATTTTCTGAAGCATTAGATTGGATGGAGATAACTGAGGCTTTTCTCCTGAAGAAAACTGAGGCTGCTTGGAGTAGCACTTTTTTTGTTGTTTATTAATTCATTGTAGCTGAATGAGTCTGTTGTGTCATGTATGCAGTGTAGGTGTAGTTGTGTTGGTCACGGGATATTAGAGAGACAAGGGGGGTGAGGTAATATCTTTTATTGGATCATTTTCTGTTGGTGAGAGACCAGCTTTCGAGCCACCCAGAGCTCTTCTTCAGGTCTGGCTCCAGATCTGGCTGCCCCGAAGAGGAGCTTTGTGATGCTCGAATGCTGGTCTCTCTCGTCAACAGAAGTCAGGCCAGTAAAAGATATTAACTCACCCATGTTATGTCCTGTGATACTTCATTAAAAACAAACAGCCAGACAATTAATACTCCTCCCTATGAAAGAATGACAATGGTACAAGATAAAAACCCGCTCTCGTGCAGGCATGTGTAAGAACCTTAAAAAGGCAATTACACACTTCAGTATTGGTTACACATTTCAGTCCCCTCTACAAAGGGAAAGCTAAGCCATGTTGTAACAGTCAGGGACCAACATGTCAGACATTGTTCAGATGCCCATATAGCTGGCCTCTTACACTAAAATGTTTTGATCAATTAGTATATATCCTTCAAGTGCCAACTTGTCGTTTCTCAGTCAAGAAATAAACCTACAACTCAAAGAGATTTTGAGTGTGTTTTTATATCATTCACCAGATTCTCTGTAATTACCAGATTGTCTGACCCCAGAAGCTGATTATGGGGCATTCCCAACATCATGATAGGTATAGTTAATATAATAAATAACTTTGTCCTCCTTGGAATATCTATTCCACTTCTTGTTGTGACAGTTATTGAATTCCTTTGCACTTTATAATCTACTGTAGTTGCTTATCTACAGAGACTTAAAACTTCCTGGTAACCTTTCATTTAGAGTTTTGTCCTTTGTGAGGCAGGTCATGATTGCTTAAGGCATCATGGGTAATGTAATGTATTCTGTAAATCCTATTAGAGTATTAGTTAATATGATGCATGCTGCTCATTTTAGGTAACTTAACACAATTCCCAGATCCCAGAAGTCCTTGGTGCCTCCTACAATGTATTTGTTCTGTATCCAGTTATATTTATTCAATTTTGTCAAACATTCCTTTTCTCTGGATCGTCAGCACCGTATGTCTAAGTGCTCTAACGAGTTACTATAATGCACTCTTAGGATTTAAGAGACACTTGGAAAAGTCTGCTTTATGTCCAGTTGTACTAATTGAAAGATTATTATTTCCAAGACAGCAACACTGCATCAGTCTTCAGTTTTTATGGGAAAATTTCTATGAGAATAAACTTACTGTTTTTTTGGAACAAACTGAAGGAATTTAAGGAAGGAATTAATACTCCTTACATTCTGGCAGGGAAGAAAAGCCCACAAAATAATTATATTGGGCAATGTTCTCTAATTTCCAAAATATATTTTGGATCTCTGAAACGGATTGATGGGGCATGGGGGAATCATTATACAGGAATTTGGGTAATTAATGCAGGGTGTGTGGGGGCGGGCAGGAAACAGCCTCATACTTTCTTTGGTGATAATAGGCTTTCGGGAAGGGTCATTCATACCTCTTAAAGACTAATCAGACCTGATCCAAGTCAATGGAAGTTACACTCCTAAGCAGGAGTGCTGGAACAATTTGGATAGTAGGGGTGCTGAGAGCCATTCAACCACACTGTAAACCTGTATATGATGGCAACCACTTTAAGCCAACAGGTGTGTGACAGGGTCTGCTTTCCCTGCACTAGCCCAGACAGGGTTAGGCCCATATTATTGAAAGCGGAAGGTCCCCCCCACCCCCCCGCGGGACTGGGCATGCTCCAAATGCTCTGGTAGTATAAAGGGAGGAAACCCAGCTCATTCTTGCGGGCAGCCACCGGGGAAGCACCTGTCTGGGAAGTACCTGTGGAGGGCCAGAAACAACCCATGACTGTGCTGAGAATCAGAGCCTCCCCGGGCCCACCCCGCTGAGTCAGTGGCAAGGTGCTGTGCCACTGTTAGGGCCTTGGGCCGGGGCCTGGTGAAGTCAGGTGGTCCCGAGCCCCCCTACTAGGGCCCCAACACCCTCTGGTAGGTGCCCCATCCCCATAGACTCTGGTTGCTAGACCTCTCTGCCCTGTACCTAAAGGCTGCTCTATAGTCTCTGGCTGCTAGGCCACACTGCCCTGACCCTAGAGGCATAAACTGTCACAGGGTGCTTCAGTACCCCCCACACCCTTAGTTCCAGCATCTAAGTGCCTAAGTACCTTTGAGGCTCTAGACCAGTGGTGTTCAATAGAAATTCAATGCCAACTACACTGCTAGCCACACTTGTGGTTTTGAATTTTTCTTATTAGCCATGTTATAAAAAAGTCACATGCATTAACCACAGTTCAATAGCCTAATAGCCATATGTGGCTAGTGGCAAACATATTGGACACCACTGCCCTAGGCTATAGACCATGCCTAATTTAGAAATGCCCAACTCAAGGATTGAGAATGAATCTGGATGTTCTTCATTAGGAAATATTTAACGATCAAAAGCCAAAAGTGACACAAATGCAGGTTTATTTGTCTTCTGAGGAAAATCACCTTGCCTTGATTCCAGAAAAATGCCAGAAAAGAAAGGAAAGACAATTGTCATGCAGCAATCGGGGTCCAACCCGGACTTCCAACACCACCTGCAACATCTGCCAACAAGCCTGTTGCTCAAGGATTGGACTCCTCAGTCACCAAAGGACCCATAAAAAATAAAACCTGTGAAAGAAATCATCCTCGAGGGATGACCAAAGCCTACACCTATTTTTCTTATGCAACAGAAGAGAAAGAGAAAGTCTTACCCTTCCTGATGAAAAAAGAGAGAAGTATTCAAAACTTCTTTAGAGAAGATACAGACATTTCTGCTTAAAACTCTCCCCGTTTCATCAAAATAATTTGCCAAACCTCAAGGATATATCTACTAAAAGAAAAATATATATGTGCATCAAATCAAATGCATATGAAAATACAAGGCAGTCATTCTACTGCATAATAAAGGATAACTAATAAGGAAGTGGCTACAGATGAAAAGAACAAAACTGTCTTTCTTTCCAGAACACCAAAGGCAAATGCATGAAACAATGAAACTGTTGAATGGACCGCTGTCAAGATTAATATCATATAGCTAAAATAAAATACTTTTTGGTTCAGATTTTTCATGAAAGCTATGGCAACTGCACATTTTATATTTCCAGAAACGTAGCAGTTTGATCAGTGCAATCTTGTTTATGGTAGGAACACTTATATCGATGCTAATACTGTGATATCAAATACACTGAATGAGAATTTCAACCCAGAAGCTGCATGCCTGCTTGATATACTACATGGTATAAGACCTGGGTTTCTATCAGCACATCATTTCCCGAGCGCCACATGAAATAGTAGCATATTAAGCAGAGCTCTTATCACAGGTTGCATGAATGTTGACACATTACACCTTCAGCATATCCACAGCACTAACAGATGTTCAATTTCTGACCTCCATCCAGAGAAATGTTCAGTACGCTACAGCTGTTGGAGGTCTTTCATTTGTGTATGAATATTCATAAATATACATATCTTCCTGACATGTATGAATACTGGAGTAAAAGCTCTGTAGCCCATTTCACTCTTCTTCCACAATCTGCGGCTTGTAGGGGCCCATTTACCTTACAGATGCAACTGAAAGAGGGGACTCGGTTGCCTCCTGATCCATTTACAATATGTTTCCTACTTGTATTATAGACAGTACCATAACTACACATTGGAATTATGTCATAACCTGGTCAGAAGACAATCCACGTTGTTACAGACTTGGCCCCTGGTTGTCATCTTGGGCCTGGTCTACACTTGCAATGTTTGGGAGTTCTAGCACCCTTGGCACCTGTTCTAACAACACTGGGAGTGCTACTGTAAATTATGAACTGGTGTTCCTGAGAGAAAATCTAGAAGACCTTGTAGGGAGCCAGGGTGGCCTCCCTCTGAACCAGAGGGTAAAGAGCTACTATCTCAGCCTAAGTGGCTGTGGCCAGGCCAAGCTTGCTCCATCCCCACAGAAGGGAAGGGGAGGGGTGGAACAGGAAGAATAAAAGGCGAGGCCCTTAGCTCAGTCAGGGCAGCACCAGGGAGGGAGACAGACACAGGCTGCCAAGCAAGGGAGGCCCTGGACCAGGGGAAACTTGACCTGGAGAAAGGACATGGGCTACCAAGACTGCCATCCCCAGAGTACCCCGAGGAGCCAGGCAGCAACCCAAGAAAGAATGAGCCCGACGCTGAGGAGAAGCTGGAGCTATTGGGGCTACCAGCGGCTGAATACCCCGACGAGTTGGAGGAACCAGAGGGACCGGCTGACTTGCTAAGCTCAGTATCGCTATATAATGCTACACAAACATTCCACAGTATGGAGAGGAAGGAGGTTAAAGGTCAGCCAATCTCCTTGGTAGCAGCACAAATAGTTAGATATTGAACTACTACCCTGCAATCTAACTCAGCACTATGTGTCATCCATTTACTGCAAGGTCAAGTCCTGTTAATTATCACACAGCCAAATGTCAAGTTGTAAAGTGAACAGAGTCTGGACTCATTGCAAATGCAGATTTTCTTTTTTTAAATGGCTGCATTTTTGAAATAGCCACACTAGTTAAAGGAATGAGGAGCTCAGGAAGTCAGCTTGCAAAGACCAAAGCAAAGGACACAGATCCTATCCTCCTTTAAGCCCCAGCCACAATGGGAGGGGAGTAGGGTTAAGTGACTGTGATTTACATGAGGTTCCAGCAAAACTGGTTATTAACATTGTTTGGCCCAGACCATCTCATGCCAAAACTATTATTTAAATAATGCTTTCTATCTTAAATGTCTCCACTCCCCGTAAGCTGGAACACATTAGAACCTGACTGTACTAGAAATATTATCATGTTCAGGGACTGATTTTTAATGAGATTTTGTCCCAAGTAGTTCATAGATAATATGGTTTGGTCTTGTCCATGTAGACATGATCTTTACAAAGTGACCATATCATTATAATCCACTTTGTTTCTGCATCCATAAGGAAGACCAGACTCAAAGTACTACCAAGTTCTCATGCAGTCCCCTGATATGATGACATTTTCTATGTAGAAAGGCCCTTTTCCATATCTGGCTGCATAAAGTGTGTCAGAAACAGGAAAAGCTAGAACCGTTCTTAAACTTGAGGGAATGTCTAAAACATCCAGACTCTACCTACACTAGGAAAATGACTCATGGATGCCAATCGTGTGGACAGCACAACTTTGGCTCAGTCACCCGAACAGGGATTGGAAACAGGTGGGATGGTAATGGAACCGGGAGATAAAGTGTACTATACCTCTCAGCCTTTTCTGCATTGGGGAAATGCTGCAATATTGTCCCACTGTTGCTAACATTGGTTCAGTCCAACCAGTGTCAGAAATGTTGTGTTTCTTATTGTAGACAAGGGGTGTTTTAAGCACCACCTAACACTGCCTATCTGACATGGTGCATAGAACATCAGCAGCCCCACTATTCCAGTGGTCCCAACTTTGCTAACACCTGGATAACTGAACCAGTGGTAGCAATGGTTGTGCTAGAGACACAAATGGCACTATATATGAAAGAAAGCATAGAGTTAAATATAGTAAAACTCTTAAAGTGCTCAAACTGTACCATAGAATCTCTATGGATAGAATTTCCATGCTTGAATAATAAGAGTATAGCAGTAGGGATATACTACTGACCATCTGCCCAGTATGGTGACTGATTCTGAAGTGCTCCAGGATATTAGAAAGGCTATAAAAATAGAAAACTCAATAATAATGGGGGATTTTAGCTATCCCCATATTAACTGGATATATGTCACCTCAGGAAAGGATGCAGAGGTAATGTCTCTAGACACCATTAATGACTGCTTCTTGGAGCAGCTAGTCCTGGAACCCACAAACAGAGAGGCAATTCTTGATTTAGTCCTAAGTGGAGCACAGGATCTGATCCAAGAGGTGAATATTGCTGAACAGCCTGGTAATCACAAACACAACATAATCAAATTCCATATCTTTGCAGGGTGAGAGTGTGAGGAAAATATCAAAAAATCCCCCCACAGTAACATTTAACTTCAGAAAGGGGAATTACACAAAACTGAGAAAGCCCGTTAAATGGAAATTGAAAGGTATAAGAGTGGTACAAGAAAGGTACAAGAGTGAAATGCCTTGTTGAGGGGTCAACAAGCTGCATGGGAACTTTTTAAAAACACCATAATAGAATCTCAAATTAAAACATAACTCCACCAGAGAAGTCCGATGGGGCCATCTGCCTGTCCCAAGTCAGGGTAAAGGAGGAGGGTTGGGCGTGGGGCTAGCAACTCCACCCCGTAAAAAAATCAACTTGCTACAGAAACACCAACAACAGAAATAGAGATAACAGAGACTTTTATCCTGGAAAAAGAAGGGTCTTCAACTCGAAGACGCATGACGCTGGGTGGTGAAAGCCGCGAGGAAGCCACTAAGCCGATCACCCTTCTTGCAACAGGACGATCACCATCGGCACATGGAACGTGAGGACCATGTACGCGTCAGGAAAGACGGCGCAGGTTGCAGCAGAGATGAGGAGCAACAACCTGACCCTACTAGGCATTAGCGAGACAAGATGGACGCAAGCTGGACAGAGAAGACTGTTGACCCATCAACTCCCAGCAGAGGAAGAAATCAGAAGAAGGTGGGGCTGGATAGGACACACACTATGCAAACAGCCAACCAACATCACCAGACAGGCACTGCACTGGAACCCCCAAGGCAAGCGGAAAAGAGGCCGTCCAAGAAACACCTGGCAACGCAACCTTCAGGCTGACACCACAAAAATGGACTACACCTGGAACCAGCTAGAGAGAATGGCCCAGGATAGAGGACTCTGGAGATCTGTGGTTGGTGGCCCATACCCCGACTGGGGTGACTGGCATAAGTACGTAAGTAAGTAAATTAAAACATATGAAGAGAACCCAAAAAATGCCACCATACTAAACAAACAAGTCAAAGGAGTAGTTAGAGGCAAAAAGTCATCCTTTAAAAATTGAAAGTCAAATCCTGGAATGAGGAAATTAGAAAAGAACATATACTCTGGCAGCAAATCAAGTGTAAAAGTATAATCAGGCCACCTGACTAGACAATTGAGGTGCTAAAGGAGTACGCACAGAAGACAGGGCCATTGCAGAGAAGCTAAATTAATTATTTCCATCCGTTTTCACTGCAGAGGCTGTGAGGGAGATTCCCAAACCTGAGCCATTCTTTTTAGCTGACAGATCCGAGGAGCTGTCCCAGATTGAGGTGTCAATAGAGGAGGTTTGGGAACAAATTGATAAATTAAACAGTAATGAGTCACCAGGACCAGATGATATTCTGAAGGAATTATCAGATACATTGATGGATACAATATGTTGGGGAAGAGTAAACACAGCTTTTGTAAAAGGAAATCATGCTCACTAGTCAATTAGAATTCTTTGAGAGGGTTAACAAACATGTGGCTAAGTGTGATCCAGTGAATATGATGTATTTGGGCTTTCAAAAAGCATTTGACAAAGTCCATCACCAAAGGTTCTTAAGCAAAGTATGCAGTTATGAGATAAGAGGGGAGGTCCTCTCCTGATTCAATAACTGGTTAAAAGATAGGAAACAAAGGGTAGGAATAAATGGTCAGTTTTAAGAATGGAGAGGGGTAAATAGAGCTGTCTGAACTGGAACCAATCCTATTCAGCATATTCATAAATGATCTGGAAAAAGGGGTAAACAGTGAGATGGCAAATTTTTCAGATGATATAAAACTACTCAAGATAGTTAAGTCCCAGGCAGACTACAAAGAGCTACAAAAAGATCTCTCAAAACTGGGTGACTGGGCAACAAAATGGCTGATGAAATTCATGTTGATAAATGCAAAGTAATTCACAATGGAAAACATAATCCCATCTATACATACAAAATGATAGGGGCTAAATTTGGTGTTATCTCTCAGGAAAAAGATCTTGGAATCTTTGTGGATGGTTCTCTGAAAACATCTACTCAATGTATAGTGGCAGTTAGGAATCATTAGGAAAGGGATAGATAATAAGAGTGTAAATATCATAATGCCACTACATAATTTAATGGTACTCAGACATCTTAAATATTATGTGCAGTTCTGGTCACTCCATCTCAAAAAAGATATATTAGAATTGGAAAAGGTAGAGAAAGGCAATAAAAATTATTAAGGGTATGGAACAGCATCCATACGAGGAGAGATTAAAATGACTAGGGGCTATTCAGCTTGCAAATGAGACCACTAAGGGGGGTATGACAGAGGTCTATAAAATCATGAATGGTGTGGAGTAAAATAAGAAAATGTTATCTACCCCTTCACAGAACACAAGAACCAGGGGTCACCCAATGAAATTAATGGGCAGCAAGTTTAAAACAAACAAAAGGAAATAACATTTTAGATAATGCTTTCTTAGCCAGAAGGCCGAGAAGCGATTACTACACTTCCCACAATGCAGTCAACATAATTGCCAGGAAACTTTGGGGAGGCCAAACTTCTAAATGGCTTAAAAAAAAATTAGATAAATTCATGGAGGATAAGTCCATCAATGGCTATTAGCCAACATGATCAGGGATGCAACTCCTTGCTCTAGGCATCCCTAAACTTCTGACTGCTGGAAGCTGGGAGTGGATGACAGGGGCTGGATCACTCAATAAGTTCTGTTCTGTTCATTCCCTCTAAAGCAGGCATGTCCAAAGTCCGGCCCGGGGGCCAATTGAGGCCCGTGTTCAAATTTTCACCGGCCCTCAGGCTCTGTTATAAAATCAATAATATGCGGCCCGCCAGCACTGTTGACCACAGTATAAAACAGCGGTCGCCAACCAGTGCGCGATAATTTGGGTGGTCCGCGGAGCCGCAGCCGGAGGATAGGGGCAGGGTCAGTAAGAGGCTAGCAGGGGGGGGGAGAAGAGCGGAGGCGGAGCCGGGGCCGGGGCAGGAGGCGAGGCGAGGGAGAAGAGCGGAGGCGGGGCCGGGGCAGGAGGCGAGGCGAGGCAAGGGAGAAGAGCGGAGGCGGAGCCAGGGCCGGGGCAGGAGGCGAGGCGAGGCGAGGCGAGGTGAGGCAAGGCAAGCCGGGGGAGGGGGGAGCAAGAGCACGGCCGGAGCGGGGGGAGGAGAGCGCGGCCGGAGCGGGGGGGGGAGGGAAGGAGGGCGCGGCTGGGGGGGGGGAAGAAGAGCAAGAGCGCGGCCGGAGCGGGGGGGGGGAGGGGGGGGAAGGGGGGAGGGGGTCGGCCCTCACACATCTTCACCTTACCAAATCTGGCCCTCTTTCCAAAAAGTTTGGACACCCCTGCTCTAAAGCATCTGGCATTGGCCACTGCACTGTCAGAGGACAGGATACTGGGCCAGACAGACATACATAGTTCTGGTGACCAATGGAATGAGCACACGTTATGTAGGAAGTAAAATAACTAGGTTGGTCTCATTGACACAAGTGATCAAACCATTTTCAGCCTCCTGTGGGAGACAGGAGACACCCATAGTTGACAATGGGTCATTTCCCTAGTGTAAACACACCCAAAGTATGCAATATTTGCTAAGATTATTTTAGTTTCTGTTTCTCATTCTAAATAACAAAGACCAATCCCTACACTCATTCCTGGAACACAGAGAGCTATAGGGTCAGTATCACTTCTCCTCCACCTTCTCTTCTGAAATGTGGGTGCAAATACCATTGGCCTGTTTCATGTCACTTCAATTCAGACTCACTACTAATGTATCTATTGGCATTCCATGTAGAACTACATTGTAATGGCAGAAATAAAGTTTTGCTTAATGTATTTGTCTGAACAAAACCTGAAACTGAAATCTCAACCCTGGACAGAAAAATGGGTCGTTTTGCTAAAGTGCTTTCTTTCCCTGTAGATATTTGTAGCAGAGGTCAAACAGCTAAAACCCCAATTGATTTTCACATCCTTCTGTGAATGAAACTGCCAGTCCCATCTAGAATGTGACATTTCATTTTTCTTTTTCCTAAGGCTTAGAGCACAATCCTGCTCCCTCGGAAGTCTATGGGAGTTTTGCCATTAACTTGAATGGAAAACAGAATCATGTCCTTAGTGTGCCTCGCTGTGCTGCCAGTAATTGCAGGAAGCATGGTGAAAAATATAACATATGTAGACAGCAAATCTCTTGTCTACTATGGCCTTATCTGCCTTGTGTTTTCTGGTCATGTGACTCCTTACCCATGGAAATGAAAAAAGGATGTGGAAGAAGTAAATTGCTATAGTTTGGGCCTGTTATCTCATATAAAAATTTACTCCATTGTTATAAAAGCATGGGCTCGATCCTGTTAAACACTGAACTAAAACACTGAGAAAATATAGCACTGCCGGTGGGTAAAGCTTTTAAAAGAGAAGAGCACGTATAGCTGATCCACCAAGAGAGCTGCGTTCTACCACCTGAGGATACATGTCACTTAATGGCCATCAGTGGAAGATGCCCATATTCTACTGTTTTTAGGACCTGGAAGTGGCCACTAGGTCACCTCTGCCAGGGAAGGTGAAAGATTCCTAGTCACTGGAGATAGGTCACATTAGGACACCTGAGTTCAGTCCCATATCTGCTCCCCAACAGTCGTCTCTTTCATTGGTCAATAAAGCATATGTTTGCCTTAGGACTCTAAAGGCCCGTATGAAATATAAAACACGTGGGCAATACATTTCACGGCTCCTTTTGCTGTCTTAAAGGTATCTGTGTTACAGCAAAGATGATAGGAAGGATTCCCATCCTGCCACCCCTCCACCAGCCTACTCCAGTCCCTGTATGCCACTGCAGGGCTCCAAGGGGCCAGGGACAGTATTCCTCCAGTTCAGGCACTGTGCAGGGCCACCTATTGTGTAGGAGGCTTGTTGGGGTGGGGCTGGGGGCAGGAGGAAAAGCCCTGTAGTGAGCCTGGAGATGGAGATTCTCAGCAGTTCCAGTTTTCAGAACTGTCCATAGGCAACTCCAGCATGACTGCTATATCTTAGAATCTTAGAGCACACTTGGGGCTACTCCAAATTGTGCTGGATGCTGCATTGGCCCCCACCCAACCCAGAATACCCGAGGCACAAACTAGGCTTCAAATCAGCTTTGCCCCCACTTTCCCACAAGCTGTGTCTGTGTGCGCTGTGTGTTTACAGTGCAAGCAAAGGTGTGACTGCAGCACCTGTAGACATATCTGAGGTAGCTTTGATCTAGCTAGCTCACATAACAGTAGCAATTAAGCCATGCCAGTAAGGGATGTACAACCCCCACCCGGATCTCTGGAGTTGAACAGTCCATCCTGTCCTCTGTGCTGCTGTGGAAAGCTAGCTTGGGTATGTCTACTCATGCTGGACTTCTACATCTGTTGCTTTTCAAAGTTTTCAGTTGTAAAGTGTGGAGTTCAGACCCTTGTGGGAATTCTTGATCCATATGTGCATGGCTAGATGCTGCAAGTTTGAAGATTTGAACTGAGAGATACACGTCTGGCAAAGAAGACACATGGCCTTACCATTATGTTAAATGGAAAAGTACTTATTCTCCCACTCCTCTTGGAAGCCTGATCCTGGCAGGCAGGAGGTACAGGCAGGGAGGAGAAGGCACTGGGAGAGGGAGGGGTGAGAATGTGTACCGTGTTCTCACTCCTCCCACTTCCCTCAGAGCCTCCTCAGTGCCGCAAAACAGCTGATAGCGGCAGGCCAGAGGCACTACGGTAGGAAGATGAGGCACTGATTGGAGGGGCCACCAGCAGGAAAGAGGCATCAGGGCATGGCTGATAGGGCTGCCGATGGGTGCTGAGCACCCACCATTTTTTCCCCAGAGCGGGTTCCTAGCAGGAGCCACATATCATCTTCTGAAGAGCCCTGTGCAGCTCTGGAACCACAGGTTGGCCACCCTTGCCTTAAACCAAACTTGAATCTTTAAACGTCAAAAAAATTCAGTTGACATTGGGTGGGGTTTTTGTTTTTCTGCATCTACTTCTGGTGGCTGGGACTGGAACAATATACTAAAAGGATGATATACATATAGTATTTCTGTTCTAGGGAGAACCAGAAACTACCAGAAAGCCTGTTATGAGATTTCCAGGCTGATTCCTTGACAAAATATATTTCAGTTAAGCACAGGACCGGCGACAGGGGGGTACTACGATTAGAGCTGTACCAGGCCCCCCGACTTTAGGGGGGCCCCGGTACACAGCTGTACCCGTTGTCGCCGGACCTGGAGAGCTGGGAAGGGGCGGGGAGGTGGCGCGGCTCTCCCCCGGACAAGCGAGCCTGGCCCCAGCAGGAGCTGAGAGCCCGGCCCGGCGACAGCAGCGCTGTCCGGGGGAAGGGGGGGGGGGGGAGAAAGGGCGGCTCACGCAGCTCTCGCTGCCCGGGGGAGGGGGGGGAGCGCCGGCTGGGCTGGGCTGGGGGGGGCCCATCCGCTGTCGGCTGGGCTGGGGGGGGCTCGGCTGGGCTGGGGGGCCCCCAAACTATCAAAGTAGGGGCCCCCCAAATTTCTGTCGCCAGCCCTGGTTAAGCATGTTCTAAACTTTGGGACACATGGCAAATCAAATTGATTAAAAACCTGCGAAAGTTCTGCTACCACTAATTAATATACTTTTTCTGGGTTTTGTCTAGACTAAGGATAAAGGAGCTCTTTTCAATCTAGTTATCTCAATCAAATTATTTTAACTTGATTAAAAACCCCACTTAACACCAATCCAGACAAAGTATAACACATTTGTTACAGGCTAATTCCTTTTTAGCAGGCTGACAATCTAAAAATCTAAAACCTACAGGCTGAAAATCAAGTTAAGGGTGTTAAATTGTGTTAAAGCATCTTGCATAAAAGTCTTTGACTTCCTAAATGTTGGGCTACAATGGGTATGTATTTAAACAGCTGTAGAGAATTTGGTGTAAGGGTATGTGTGGACACTATTATTTTGGAACAAAAGGGGTGACATTCAATTTAGTTCATAGTTAGTTTGAAGAAACAAATTTAGTTAAATCAGTGCAAGTTTGCAGGTAGACCAGACCCAAACTGCTTTCAGATTTGGGGCATCCTTTATATTCATCTGGAAATGTGTGCTGATGCCATACCATTGGTTTTAATTGCATTCATGCACATATATTGAGGCCCTGCTCCTGCCCCCACTGAAATTAATAGCCAAACTCCCATTCACTTCAAAGGGCCTTGGTTCAGGCCCTAAGTCAGACCTTCATCTTTGTCTGTTAATCAGCACAGGTATAAAAATGACCCGGGTGATCTAGAAGTGAGCCTGTACCATGTAATTTAGATTTTATTGCATAATCAGAAAGGGTTCAGAAAAGAGTTATAAGAATGATGCAATATCTGGAAAATGTATCTTACAGTGAAAGACTTAACAAGCTCAGTATATTTAATTTATCTACAAGTACTATATGGGAATGAGGTTTCTGACCGAGGAGGGATCTTTGATGTGGCAGAAAAAGGCAAAAGAAAAAAGCTGTGTGAAATTCTTCAGCCCAAACTTTTTTGCCAAAAAATGAAAAATAGTGTTGACCAAAATACTTCACAAATTCATGTAGAATTTGCCAAATAGTTTCAGTCAAAAACAAACAAAACAAAAAGAAAAACAGTTGACACTACGCTATGTTTGAAAAAAAGACTGGATTTAAAATGATGTTTCATTTCAAAATTTACTTCATTTTTATTGTTTGAAAAGGTTAAAAAACCTCAAAAACAAAGCACAACATTTTGTTTTGGCTTGAATGAAATGTTTTGTTCATCCTACAATGGTGTTTGTTTGTTTCTTGTCTTTTAGTGTAACAATTTTTTTTCATTTTGGATCAATCAGAAACAATATCTTTTTCAGATCAGATTGTGAAACAAAGCAAAAAAACAGTTATTTGCATAACTCTAATCACAAGATGCAATGATAGGAAATTCAAACTAGAAATAGGTTGCAAAAAAAGTATAGCAAGAGTAATTAACCATTGGAATAGTTTACTAAGGTATTTAATGGATTCTCTATCACCTGAAGATTAGATCTCTTAAAATATATGCTATATCTCACCCAGAAATTATGGGATTGAGGCAAAAATGATTGGGTGAAAGTCCAAGGTCAGTGTTATGCAAGAGGTCAAACTAGATTAACATAATGATCCCTTATGGCCTTAAAATCACTAAAATTCTGAACATGGGTTCACAGCTGAATCTGAATTTCATCAATATTCAAAGGGGTTTGGATACTTCCAACCCAATGTAGTGTAATAGTCATAGAGTTTAAGGCCAAAAGGGACCACCCGGACCTCCTGTACCTCCCAGGCCACTAAACACAGTCCAGTCATCCCCAAACCAATCCTTACAACCAGAAGTACATCAAAGTACTACAACTATCAAGAGACTGAATTATTGCACACCATAGGCAAAGAACAGGAGGGATTGAGGTACACCAGTGCCTAAGGCCCCTACAGTGATAGGAAATTGATTAGTGAATGGCCCACGCTGGAAAATTCAGATCTGGATCTGAATCTGGGTCCTAATCCAAACTCTCTCATATCCAAACTCTCTAAAATGTTAGGGTGGAAGGACTTGGATCTGGAGTTCTGGTTATGGTCTGTTTCCAGAATTAAAGTAATTATTTATTTTATCAGGAAGAAATACAGATTGGATTTTATTTGACATATTGATGCCTCCTCGTTTCTTCATTTAATAGTATTATAGGCGGCTTGTTGTTTCTATAATGAATAACCAGAACAAGGGCTTCACTGTGCTATGAAAATTCAGAAACGTTTTTTGCACTAGTGGAGCCGTATTGTAGACAGGCTGTATTGTAGACAGCAGAAGGGTGGACCTTGACTAATGTAACCCCGAGTTTAGACAAGGAAAGCCATGATTTTCATCAATGGAATTTGGCCCTGTCATTGATAACCACTGATACTTGTACCAATGGGGTATCCCTTATGTAGGTATCACTGGTGTCCACACTAATGCTGAAAATGCTGCAGTTTTAACCAGCATTCACACTGTATATACTGCAGCATTTGTAGTTCCATGCCCTGTGAGTAGCTACCCCATGGTTTCCAGCACAGCTCTCTGAAACTATGCCAGTAGATCCAGTTAAAACCTCATTGTCTCTCAATATAATTAAAACAAAGTTCCATCTTGCACTGTTGAATGGAATGAACCAGGAGGGATTTGGCCCTATTTTAACAATGTCCTTGATATAATCCTCCAATTTGAGGACACTGCCAAAATACAGTAAGTCCTATCTATACTGAAAGACAGAACCACTGATTTTTCAGCTGTGCAGTGAATAAAAATACTGTAAACAGGTTCCAGAACCTGGGTGAATTTTGTACATGGGAACTGTCTGTAGTCAGGCTTCATTTTGACAAAATCTAACTTTGTTAAGATATGATAAGCACCATGCTGATCAATAGCATGTTTACAAAATCTTATATAATCAGTTCTTCTCCTGTTTGGTCCAAAACTATTTTGGGGGGGCTGGTGAGATTCTTCTAAGTTTAATTTCTCAGAGCAGTAATAACACTCTCTCTTTCCTAGGGAAATAATGTCAGTGGAATTAGACATTAATACACAATAATGGTGTCCCACCGTTTGACAAATGACAAGGTACAGGCAAGTTATTTACTGAAAATAAATGTTGCAGCTTGAATGGGCAATTCCTTCTCCTGCAATAACTCCCTATTCCAAAGGCTTCATTACTGTACTGTAGCAAATGACTGAAGGTACTGGTGGAAGGCATTTTATACTGCTGCCCTCCCAAACAGGCTACAGCAGCTGTAAAATCCAGTTGGAGCACCCTATGAGACCTGCCAATGGAAGCTGCTTTGGAGAAATTCCAAGAACACGGAAAACAAAGGGTACTAGTTAAAGAATACAAAGCAAGGCTGCCCCCATCCCTTGCATCCAAGTGAATTCATTCACTTCTCCATGCAGCTCCAGCACCTACTCATTGCCTCAGTCCTTCCCAAGTTCTGATACATCTCTTGAAGCCCCACTGCATTAGGTCCTCCCTCTCTCCAGACCCAGGCCTAGAGTCTCCTATCTCTGGATCCTAGAAACGCACTCGATAAGGAAACCAACAGTTCAGCTGAAAACAGAGCTGAAATATCCAAAAATAACAAAAAAGGGAAGGAGGGAGCACAAAAAAATAAATAACATGAGACAAAATACTGAATAAAAAAATGAAAATAATAAACTCCAGCTCCTGTCCAACTCAACCATAACAACCCACCAGTTGGTTGCTCGTCATAATACCTCAGGGCTTCTCTGCCCAGAGTCACTCTGACAGCAAATCTGACCATAGATGTTGATGCTCCAGTATGGCACTCAGGAGTGCTGGAACAATTTTTATAGTGGGGGTGCTGAGAGCCATTGGACCAGACTGTAAACCCTGTAGATACTGAAAACCAATTCAAGCCAGGGGGTGCATCAGCATCCCCAGCACCCCTAGTTCCAGCACCTATGATAGCACCTGAAAGTGAGATAGTGTAGCAGGTGTAGCCTCTGCTCCTCATTACAGTAAACCCTCGATTTAACGGACCCCGATTTAACGGACTTCGGATGCAACGGACAAAATTTCCCGATGCATCTGAAATCTGTTATTGGGGACTTGCGGCTCCCGCCCCGGGGAGCCGGGCGGGAGCTGTCAACCCGGCTGCCCGGCTCCCTGCAGAGGGGAGCCGGCCGGCCGGGTTGACAGCTCCCGCCCGGCTCCCCGGGGCGGAGAGCGGGGCGGGAGCTGTCAAACTCCCCCCCGCGCCCCCCCCCCGCCCGGCTCCCCGCTGCGGGGAGCCAGGCGGGGGGGTTGACAGTTCCCGCCCGGCTCCCAGCAGCGGGGAGCCCAGCGGGAGCTGTCAAACCCCCCCCCCCGCCCGGTTCCCCGCAGCGGGGAGCCAGGCGGGGGGTTGACAGTTCCCGCCGGGCTCCCCGCTGCGGGGAGCCGGGCGGCGGAGTTGACAGCTCCCGCCCGGCTCCCCGCAGCGGGGAGCCCGGCGGGAGTTGTCACCCCCCCCGGCCCGGCTCCCCGCAGCGGGGAGCCAGGCGGGGGGGGGGTTTGACAGCTGACAGCCCGGCGGGCGGGAGCGGGGGGGGGGGGGGTTTGACAGCTCCCGCCTGGCTTCCCGCTGCAGGGGAGCCGGGCGGGGGGGGGGGTGACAGCTCCCGCCGGGCTCCCCGCTGCGGGGAGCCAGGCGGGCAGGCTGACAGCCCGGCGGGCGGGAGCGGGGGGGGGGGGTTTGACAGCTCCCGCCGGGCTCCCCGCAGCGGGGGGGGGGGGTTTGACAGCTCCCGCCCATGATCAGTAAAACCTCTATATAAGGGACTAATTCGGGTGAGGGGGTGTCCGTTAAAGCCAAAAGTCCTGTTATTTAATGATTTTAAAAAAGTATTAAATAACGGACTTTCGGCTTTAACGGACACCCCCTCGCCCGAATTAGTCCGTTAAATCAAGGTTTCACTGTATTCATATGTGGATTTTGCGCAGAACATAAATATCTGAAGTGGGAAAATCAAAAAGAAGGAACAGGTGTAAACAAGTCTGTTAAATACCATTGACTTGATGCATTTGCTCTAGTGGAGATCCAGGGAATTGTGCCTAGAACTGTAGAATAGACACAACAATCCACAGGCCCAGAAGCCATTGCCGGGGACTGTGTGTGGATGAGGTGAGCTGCATGCACACAAACCAGGATGCATCATTATCATCAATCCTCTTCACTCCCGCTGGAGTATAAGGCACCAACAAATCTCCTCCATGCCTCTCGATCTTGGGCAAGCCAGCTGATTTCATTCCACGTTTTGTTTATCATCTGCAGTTCCTCTTCCACAGTTCTTCTCCAGGTACCCATTGGTCTACCTCGCTTACGCTTCCCAGGTGGAGTCCATCTTAGGGCTATCTTAGGGTGTCTGGTGTCTTACGTTCCACGCAGCTACTCTCACCTGTTGTTTGGGTTTCACCAGGGACTGCATCAGAAGAGAAATTTCCTTTCGGCTTTCATCCCTCCTCGTCATATCAGGCATTACTGCCTTCATCCTCATCTGATCCCCCATGATGAGAAGACATTTCGATAAATCTGTTGGTGTTTCTGTAGCAGGTGTTTTTTTATGTGGCGGGTTGCTAGCCCAGCGCACAATCCTCCTCCTTTCGCATTTTGGACTTGGGACCAGACAACGGTGGAGTTAAACCAGGATGACTGGTCTGGAAATACTGCAGCAAACTTGTTCAGTAGATGGGCTCTTCACTACACAAGTCATGCACGTGCAGCCACTCAAGTTGGTGGACCTTGGAAGTCAGTGGCTACATGACAAAATCGTACTTAACTTATTGCATCCACACTGGTACTGCCCTCATTTGTGTGCTACGCTAGAACCCTGGGGGCATATCCCAGGATTCTTTGCACTGCACTAATTTGAGCTGAATTATTTTGCATTGTATTGTGAGCGAATTTAGGCTATATGAGTGGGAAAGCAGGTCTAGCGGTTTCCAGATTTCAGACCAGTGGCACAGCATGGCATGATGTTTTGGGGACCACCCATTAGGGTGACCAGATGTCCCGATTTTATAGGGACAGTCCCGCTTTGGAGGTCTTTTTCTTATATAGACTCCTATTATCCCCTACCCCCGTCCAAATTTTTCACACATGCTGTCTGGTCACCCTACCACCCAGATTGGTAAGGGGTTCTGTCACAATTTTGGGGGGCCTTCATGCTGTGCAACTATGGTTCAATTCCCTGACACCAGTAGCCAGCTCACACACATTAGGTCTCACACTGGCTCTCAGCAACCCAGTTACTCTTTGCAGGATGATACCCACAACACTTCCACTCCCGAGTCTCCCCAAACACATCCTCCCTGAATTCTTAACTACCAGACACATGGATCATTCCCTTTTGGTTTGTCACCCCCGCAGGTGTGAAACCAGCCTCCCAGACACCAACTTACTTTGGAGCACACAATCCACACACTTTGCACACCAGAGACCTGCTTGGGATGAAATAAACCAAAAGGTTATTTAACAGAAAAAGCACAGGTTCAAAGACAAAATAGTAAAGGTAAGAACATGTCTACAAATTACTCAGAAAATAAAGACACAACCTCAGGCTTTACACTTCCAGATTAAGGCTTGTCTGCACTGGAAATGCTACAGAAGCACTGATGCAATGCTGCAGCTACATCGCTGTAGTACTTCAGCGACAGTACCTACACCGACAGAAAGGATTCCTCCATGGTATTGATCCTCCACCCCCCTGAGAGCTGGTAGCTACGTTGATGGGAGAATTCTTCTGTCTACATCAGGGTTTACGTTGGCTTCATTATGTTGCTCAGGAGTGTGGATTTTTCACATCCCTATAGTTACTTGAAGCTGGTTTCACGTAAACAACTAGCTTGGGAAGTACTTGACCCTCTCTCCCCCCCCCCCCCCCGCCTGCTCACTGCCCTGCTGCGAGGTGGAGCTGAAGTTTATGAACACAGTGTTCTATATACACAAATACATCAATTCATACTCATGGTCTATATGCATATCTCAGAATGATCATCGAGTTCAGAACACAACAAGCTTTTATAAAAGACCTGACAATTTTCTGTTCTCCCTCCAGGGGTGTCTGGACCAGGTTTCAGCTGGGACACCTGGTCGAAAAGGGACCCTCCCCAGCTCCTTGAAAAAGAGTGACTGACTGAGGGGTGTAGGGGAGAGAGTGATGGAGGGAGTGGGGGATGGAATGCACGGGGCAGGGCCTCAGAAAAGGGGCGGGGCAGGCGTGTTCAGTTTTGTTCAGTTAGGAAGTTGGCAACCCTATACCACATATGGATCCACTTTGAGCAATAATCGGTGCCAAATGCTGACATTAATGTAACCTATTTCTGTTCTTAATTTGAGACGGGCAGTTGATACAGGGCAGGAGATGATGTATTGGGCATTTTGGCATGAGAAAGTGCTGACTAAGGAAAGCACAAACAGGCCGTTTGTGGAGGTATAAGACTGGAAACAGGCGCAAGTTCTGATGGTGCAATTTTCTAGTGCAACGAGGCTTTTGAGTCTAAGAGATCGTGAACAATAGCACCAAGAGTAATGTGACCGGCCCACGCTTATCTGATTAGACTTTTAACTTTAAATCCCAGTTACAGTTATGTAAGAGTCATCCAGGTTATTAGCCTTTTCACGTCTGACCAGCATTCCACAAACATAATGCGCATATCCAGTGTCTGTACATATCTGTGACATTCTGACATATGATTCACTTGAAAGGACGATCCATAGGAATAAAGTTGTATATTTTGAATAAACAAAGTGTCAGAATTCAGTGGCCTATATAAATATTTGAGGTGCTTGTTACTTGTCCTAAAAAGTAAGGGCAAAACTCTTGTATATAGTGTCAGCCCATGAGCTAAAAAACACTGGACTCTCATGTTGCATATTGCACAGTGTAGCTTTCTATGCAGCCTGACATAGCAGCAGGGAAGACAGAGATTAACCTTAGCAAATGAATGTGTTTCAGTATTTGCAAGGAACAATTTTCCTTTTAGTACAAAGTAGCTATAGTATTTGGTCTGATAATGTATTCTGGGTGTACTCTTGTTATTTATGTCTTTCAAGTGAACAGAATATGCAATTATTAACAAGATGTTTTTGTTAAGATCATCAGCAGTGCAATAACTAACAACATTGACATGAATATTGTCATCATTAGATTACTAGGCTTCAAGGTTTAAGTTCCATTGAGATGAATAGGGCAATTCACCCATTTTTCAGGCCTGGGTTCTGCAAAGCACTTAAGCAGTTGCTTAGCTGTAGGCATGTAAGTAGGTCTCTATTAGTAGACAGCCAAGCACTTAACTGTGCATTTAACTTTAAGCATAGAAGCATTCCCATTAAAAGTACATGTATAAGTGATTTGCTGAATCCTTTGTCTACTGAGGAAAATTTTATCAGCTACACCAATATCGTTAAATAGGTATAGTTATATTCCATGGAATAGATTCAGAGCCTGCCCATACCCTCTCCACTCCTTCAGTACAGGTGGTGCAAACTGCAGCCCTGTTTTCCAACAAAGGCAGTTGTGTCTGAGGGAAGATGAATCCTCAGCAGGTGGGAGTGTGAGAGAGAGATGTTTGCACTCTCTGCGGGTTCCACTATGGGGTGTTAGCTTTCATGTATATCAGGGCTCCATAAAAGCCAATGGTGGAAGCTAAAGGGAAGATCAGCTGTTTCAAGGGCCTGAGCTACACTGGGGAGGGGGGGCGGTTCCGAACTAAGATACACAACTTCAGCTACGCAAAGTATCTTAGTTCAACTTACCTGGCCATCCTCACGGTGGCAAGTCAACCGTGGTGGCTCCCCCATTGACTCTGCTTACTTCTCCTGCCAAGGTAGAATACAGGTGTCGATTTGGGGCTTGATTTATCACGTCTAGCCGAGATGCGATAAATCGATCCCTGATATATTGAACGTCTCCTTAGTCTCTCTCACTCATGTAAAACACTGACTCCAGCCAGCTCCAGGTCCCCCACAGAGCAGGAATTTGGTGCATTTTTGCAATACTGTGACACATCCATTCCCCATGCCCTAAGCAGCTGAGCCAGCAGCCCTGGGATATGCCAGTAGAGGCTGGCATATCTGGGGCTGAATAGCACTATGTGCTGTGACAGAGTCAGACCTGAAGGGTATAGGAGAGTGCTGGAAGGCAGGTACATCAGTCTCAGGATGTGCAGGTCTCTGTTCCCCCTATAGCCAATCAAAGGCTACTCCAGGCCAATCTAGACACCTGGGGTCAATTAAGAAGGTTCTAGCAGGCAGCAGGGCAATTAGGAGCACCTGCTGTCAAGTAAGGCCTTAATAAAAACCCCTGCCTCAGGCAGACAGTGTGGGTGTTTGGAGCAGAGAGGCGTTTGGAGGCATTGGAACAGAGAGGAGTTTGGAGGCATTGAAGCAGAGAGCAGTTTGGAAGGAGGCCCTGAGGTAAGGGTGAAGTGGAGAGTAAAGAAGCAGGAACTGTTGTGGGGAAGAAGCCCAGGGAATTGTATTGTGCTTGGTGGTTAAAAGGTCAGCCTTCTCAACTGATACTGTTAGGGTCCCTGGGCTGGAGCCCGGAGAAGAGGGCGGGCCCGGGCCCCCCCTCCTGCCTTCTGCAATTAGTCACTGAGGCTAGTGAAATCCGCCAAGAAACGCAGGACCCACAAGTACAGGCGTGGAGCTTTGTCAGATGTAAGCATGGGGAAGAAGAGAGGTGAATGAAGGTTTTGAGGGGCTGTGGAGGACAGATTTTTAGCTTTCCTCTGCCTGTAAAACAAGCAAAAGCAAGGTAAAGTAAAACAACACTATATATATATAAACTTTAAAATGAAGCTAAAATCAGCATTTGAAGTCAAGAGCTGTTTGTATTGAAATCCATGCAATTCAGATTCTTTGTATCACAGTTCACCATATTTCCTAAACATTGCAGTCTCTATGCAGTGAGGCCAGAAACATAGACTAGAACCTATTAAACTCTGATTAAGAAGTGGGTGCACTAACATGGTTTAATCTCCAGCACAGTAGAGGCCATAGTTTTCCACTACAGTAAACCCTCGATTTAACGGACCTCGATTTAACGGACTTCGGATGCAACGGACAAAATTTCTGAGCAAGTCTGATGCATTCCTGATCCATTTCTGGCGGGCTGGCTGCCGGCTCCCGGCCGCTGCCCGGGTCCAGGCAGCGGGCGGGCTGGCTCCCGGCTGCCGCCCGGGTCCCACCAGCCGGGACCCGGGTGGGCTGGCTGATGGCTCCTGGCTGCCTCCCGGGTCCCAGCAGCGGGTGGGCTGCAGAGCTGTCGCCCCAACCCTGTGGCGGGTGGGCTGCTGCTCCGACAGCTCATTTTTTAAAATTATTAAATAACGGACTTTTTGATTTAACGGACACCCCCTCGCCCGAATTAGTCCGTTAAATGGAGGTTTTACTGTACTGTCTTTTATTCCAGGACCTAATCCTCTAGACCCTTACTTGTGGGAGTAGTCCCACTGTAGTCAGTGAGGAAAGGTTTTCAGGGTAATAACCCTCTTTCATTCTTGTCTCCATAAGAATGGAACAATTGAGGAGAATGGATAAATTATGTTTTATGATCTCATAGACTGTAGTTTGTTTCTTGTCTAACTGACTATTGTATGGACATTATTTGAAAATATTTGACAAGTTAAGGTGTTATTTGCCAAAGCTTAAATGTACTAGAACAGCACAAAGGGGAAAGACTTGGTCATTGGTGTAAAGCAATTTGCCCTGATTACCCAAATTGAACTTTATGTTTAACACTGTTGATCTGAAAATAGAGCTAATCCAGGGTTTAACACACAGGGCTGACTGTGATAAGCATGTTCCTCCACTAAGGTCCAAACACAAAGCAGGGCTTTCGGGATGCAAACATTTTTAAAGGGAAAAATATGAAAAAGAAAAGGTACTCACAATATATTTTATATTTGTGGACATTTCCATTTGGGAGTCATAGAAACTGAAGTGTCTATAGAATAGCCAGTGTATAATTTAATGGATAGTTCTGTTCAATGGGTAGTAAATAAAATAAAACAGATTTTAAAATCCCCTATTTTTATTTTCTTGGGAATTGCTGGAGTCTCCTTTGTGAGGTGACACAGTTGAGTTTGCTTTCATTGATTCAATGAAAGCAAAAGAAAATCCCAAAACAGTGAGTAAAGATTAATAACTCCTCTTTGTTTCTTCTGTATCACTGTGGAGATAAACGATTGTTGTGCATTTTAAAGACGAAAAAGAGAGGATCTGAACAAGGAAAAATCATTATCCTGTGTATAAATATTTAGCCATTTCAGGAATGTAAATTAAAGCAAAGTAAAATTCTCTGTGCTCAATCCTGTAAACACTCCCTACACAGTTCCTATTGGGCCATCTAGCTATCTACTTGTGTGGTATCGGAACACCTCACAATAGTTAATATAAAACAAGGAAGACTTTGTAGCACCTTAGAGACTAACCAGTTTATTTCAGCATAAGCTTTCGTGGGCTATAGCTCACTTCATCGTATGTATAGAATGGAACAGAAGTAAGATGCATTTAGAAAGAAAGAAAGAGAGAAAGAGAGAAAGAGAGAAAGAGATGTACATTAGTATACCAATTCTAAGAGGCAGTTAAATTTAGATGTGCCATTATCAGTAGGAGAAAAAAATACCTTTTGAAATGGATAACTGTCAGGCAGGATTTAACACCTATTGAAGGTAAATTAATAAGGGAAATGCAATCAATTAGTGTAATGAGAGAACCATTCGCAAGTTCTGTTAAACCCTTGGTTTATTTGAAAATTAATTCCAGTTCCTCAATTTCTCGTTGGAGTCTGTTTTGGAAGTTTTTCTGTTTCAAAACTGACACCATCAAGTTAGAGGGAAGATTAAAGACTTTTAGAGTCTAAATCTTTAGTCTTTAATCTTTTAGAGAGAAGATTATGCAAGCTACATAAATTACAGAAGTGACAAAGGGTCACTTTGTGGCTCTTCGAGTCATGCATCTGATGAAGTGGGTATTAGCCCACGAAAGCTTATGCTTCAATACTTTAGTTAGTCTTTAAGGTGCCACAGGACTCTGTATAACTTCTGCAATTCCAGACTAACACGGCTGCCTCCCTGATATTAGACAGTTTGCAACCCAGAGTATTCTGAGTTCCATAGAACCTGATTTTTTAATGAGGTGCAAAAATAACCTGGGATCAGATTGCCAACAGTGTACCTATTATCAATTTATTATCAACTCAGAAGGTCTGAGGGAGCTTCCAGTTGCAACTGGACACTTTTCATGGCCATCAAACCTTCTATGACAATCCAGACCATGCTAAGCGTTCATAAAACACACTTGCTATCATATTAGTATTCACTGAGATTACTAGTATGCCTTCTTCTTTCTTTCACTCCTCTCCCAAGCTGAGAATCAATCCTTATTCATATGAATACTGTGCTGAACACGTTCCCCTTAGTGAAATAGTCATCCCTCTAACACTTCATGAACCCCCTAATCTGTACGGGGAAAGGGATGTTTCACATACAACAGAACAATTTGTAAGGCACTGTTGCAGGCATCCTGCATAATTGCTGGGGTTCAGTAGTGGTCACATATGTCAGTACTGAAGATGGAGCATATTACTATTGCCATGTATGGGCTTGATTGAAAAATTATTTGTATAGCACTTCTATGGCAATTTCACAGAGGTCAAATTAGATTCCACCTCCATTCCTCTCTCAGTACACAGAAGTAATTGAAATCAAGTGTAACCTGCTATATTTGAATAGTCAGAAAGTCCCAGTACATGGGGTAAAATTCCTCATTCTTTAGTCCCTCTCCCTTGAAGTGTGAATATTCTAGATGTGGGAATGGGACCAGCCAAAAGGAGGGATTCTACCAATTCAAAAAAATTTATGCATTTATTCAGGAAAAAGTTAGAATCTAACATCTGGAGAGGCCTTGGTAGTGCATTGTACAGTAGAGGATAAAAAGGTACAGGTCACTGTCGGCACTGTCAAAATATATACACTGTGCAGCAAACAAGACTGTTATTATACTCCACTTCACACATTGAATTGGGTAGGGCCATACTTATTCCTGCAGCTTATACTTCATGAAACTTCCCTGAACTCCTGACTTGACTTTGAAGAGTTGTCACTGTGATGCCTCCAACTCCATGGAATGTGAACCAAGATAGCGGGTGGAAAGGAAACAGTTGTTGGATGGAACAGAGCAAGGGTTTTTGCAGCTGGTGTATCAGCATGCCTTTGCTCTTCTATAAGCATTATGCAATAAATACATCTGTTTCCGACCCTTGACATGAACTTCCATTCCTTGCGGTGCACGTGCGTAGAGGCATGCTTTTCAGAGGCAGAGGTTCTTGTGTACTGTGAGCTTCGTTTTTTGCATGTTTTTGTGAGCGGTCTCAACGTGCATGTTTTCTTACATGATCGTAATTATGCAAAGAAAATGATCTCTCTCTGCTCCTCCCCCCACCTATGTTCCTTCTTTTCTATATTCACCCTGGGTATTAACTTTAATCACAGGATTATGCAGTAACTAGAGCTGTAGCTGCCCTGAATGCAAATTTCTTTTATGTAATTAATCAGGTGCTTGAAGGCTGGAATACAAATATTCAGAAATAGCCCATCAAATAAGTAGAACCCTATCTTTCAGTGTGGTATTGGGCTTTAGTTTTAGAACCTTGGAAATCTTCCACCAAATCAACTTTAAAGCCTTTTGTACTTGTAATGCAATGTAAATATCGTGGCAGGTAAAGTTTCAAAGAAAAGTTTGTACTGGGAGTCATTTGATGGAAAACATTTCTTAAACTGGAGAAGAATAGCTTACAGGTTGAAGAATGCCAGATTTGAAAGAGCTTCTAGACTCACTGGAACCTCAGATTCAAACTCATTAGGCCTTTAATCTTTCCAAAGTAGATAAACTGAGCAATTAACTGTGTGAGCCTCTTTAAGATCAGACCTTAAAAACGAGATACTGTCTGCTCAGTGTGGACATTAAAGATCCCATGACACCTTTCATCATAAGGGTTTGTTCTGTAACCACTGGAAAAATTTTACTCTCCTTCCTGACTTGTGCAGTATGTTCACTGGGCTGATTGCTGCTTCCCACCCAGAGATGGGTGATGCATTTCAGTGGCTCAGTATGTTTAGTGGGGGATCCCTGAAACTGAAAAGTACATAAATGTAAACTACTATTGGGTCTGACTCCCCACTTATACTTTTGTAATCAGAAGCAACATAACAGAAGTCAATAGAATTCTATCCTTATAAAGTGGTGCAAGAGGAGAATCAACCCCATCACTTACAAAGGCGAATGCCTTTCTGGTGACCTGCTACTGAAAAAACACTAATTTAGCAGTAGAAAATCCAGGATGTATTCTTTGATATGGCATGGGGCAATCAAGATATGGATGTAGAAGGAAAATTTACATGGGATTTACTTTTCCTCCACTGGGTCTGTTTTACACCACTGTAACTCTTTTGCTTTAAGGGAGCTACTCCTGTCTTACACCTGTTTAAGTGAGAAGAGAATCAAGCCTATAGTGAACTAGTGAAAATCCCGGGGGCGGTCTGCTCATCACAGCAGCTGGGTTGGGAAGCACCAGCAAACCAGTTATAGTTCCCTAACTTCCCCAGCTGAGAAGCTGCAGACATCCCTTCATGCTGTCTGAGCAGGGCAAAAGGAGCAGAGCTGGGCTGAAGGATGTAAAGCCCAACATGCACATTTTAAATAGAAATTGTAAGTCAGGCAGGGGAAAGCGTTCCTTCAGTTTGAAGAATCATTGTACCCAACTGCTCAAATTTGCCCTTGATTTTATAAACAGCTGGAAATGAGCCTCGCATTGCCCTCTGAGTGGGTTATTTTGAATGGAAAGGAAGCTGCAGTCTTAAACACTGAAAATAATTTGAGAAGTTGTTACAGTTTGTTTTGTTCCTTCTGTTTCATAGATGAAGGAGTCCTGTAGTAAAGGAAACCTGCTGGCTAAACCTGATCCAAGAACCTTCTGGAATAGTGATGAGTCAGGTAAGGATGGAACTCAAAGTACATGTAAACACACAAGGATGTATTCTGCAGAAAGAGGGCTTTCTCTTTTGAGATAGTTCTATTCAAGGTTTATGTACTTTGTACTAAAGCCAAGCAAAAATCAATTATTTTTAATACAGGAATGAAGTGAAACAGACATCCTCTCACACACATAGTGTTTGCTGATAAAAACAATGTTCCAGATAATAGGATTTAGCATATTATGAGTTGGATACATAATGATTCTTGTGGAATAATGCCATAACATAATGATGCAAAACAAAATTATACAGCAAAACTGTTTTACAAACTCTGGGCCAAATTCTACCATTGATCCACTGTGTAAATGCAGCTCCCATTAACTTCTATAAAGAGTCACACAGACACATCCAAAGTCAAAATTGGGTGCTATCTGGTCCCAGGTGAACAAAGCACCTGAGTATTGTGTTAAGGTTTAGATACATAACTAGCCCCACTGGCTTCAAAAAGGGAAAGAAAGTGAAGGTGGGATAAACTGTTAATCATTATTAGACCAAACTCACAATCTCTTCACTGGTATCCAGTCTGCCCTTCTGTTTTGTTTTGTTGTCCTCTCTACCCGTTGTCTCAGCATACGCATAGACCTTGTCCACAGGAGAACGCTATTGTGATGAGTATAATAATAGATAGTAGATTCTGTTGACAGTTTGGATAGGGAGCAACTAAGTTACAGCTCTCTTTTTAATTTGTAAATGTTCACTAGCCACCAATGGTTCCATGTAATAATTCACCACTTCAGTTAGCTAAAGTGTATTAAAACCCATTTGCCTTTTCATATCAATTAAAGTCTAGCAAAAGTCTTGCCCTATAGCCAATGAACACGCTCCTGTGAAAAGGCCAGAGGGTTAGAACTAAGATAACTGAAAAACAAGTTACAGTGTCTTTTTTCAGGTCACTTCCTTGTAGGGTGATGAGACAACAAATGTGAAAAATTGGGTCGGGGGAGGGGCCAATAGGAGCCTATATAAAAAAAGCCCCAAATATCAGGACAGTCCCTATAAAATTAGGACATCTGGTCATCCTACTTCCTTGGGTAGAGCAACAATTAACAGTCTCGTTTAACACCTGAATGGAGATTCCCAGTCCCTTCAGACATGACGGGTGTAACTCTCTGCTTTGATTCTGGTTACATATTAGCTTTTGGTTACTCTTTAGGACTTGGCCCCATGGGTTTGAAAACTAGAGCTTGAACTCTTGCTTTCCGCTGTGGTTCGAGGCCCAGTGTAGACAGCATCTATCTATGGCATTGTCTCTTTTACATTCTGTTTGCACTACAGAAACCGCTGTCTTTAAGAATTCCAGCTGTGGAAGGGGCAGCACAACTGTTTTAAGGCAACTTGGTCTTATCTGAGAAGCCATCTCAGCTTTGTCTGATGGGAATTTCTATTCACTTGTTAAACAAAATTGTCTGTTAAGGGCTGTACCTAAGCAACCTGAAAAGAGATGCTGTTTTAAGCTGCTCCTTGGGTTATTTTGTAGCAGCCCTCCAGAGGCACTTTTATAGACATATGTTAATTGGCTACGGGGCTGGACAATTGCTACTCTTCCGTATATATGAAAATGGGTGAGTTGTAATGAACATTAACGAATTGTATCAGTAAATGCTCTCTACATTCTTTTGAAGTGGAGACTGCGAGGTCTCCTCTGTGAAAATGGTAGGGAGTTCTCCCATTGGAGGTTTTGCACCACTGCTACAAATAGAAACACTTCTGCAGGCCAGCCACCCGTGTTGCTGCCATTGTATCTCCTGGAACTGCTCTAGGCAAGAAGAGATGATAAAAACGGCGATGCCCAGGCTGCACTAGAATGTCTGCCCATTGCTGCCTTTGGACACATCTACAGTACAAACGTTTGCTGATGGAAGGTTGATCAGCACAAAGCCGTTGCAGTTAGTATTGTGCACTTGCATACTTTGGCACTATGCACACTCGCCAGGAGTGCTTGTTTCGATGCACAGTGCAGTGCACCATTGTTAGGTATTTCACTGTGCCACGTGCCACCATCCAGCACTCTGTCTTTTTGGGAAGTTATGGCAATGCATGGTGTTGCAGAAATGAATCACAGAGGAGCGGCTGTCAGGTTCCCAGCATGCACCCTTCTCTACCTTAGGGTGCCTGCTATAATCCATCATTTTCATGCCTATTTTGAGAATCCCACAAAGCTGCCAGGACTTGCTGCTGTCTGCCATCTCTGACAGATGCATGGAGCCTGCACAGCTCTGGACTATTGTCATGAGCACTGCATGAGATGCAACACAATCCTCTGGGAGGGCAGATTGCTGGTGGGCCATAGCAAGAACCAGTTCAAGGTTGTTAGTAGTGTTTACAGACCAGCTGCAGACTATGGAGCGCTGCTTCTGAGCCCAAGAAATGATCACTGACTGGTGGGATTGCATCATAACACAGGCTTGGGATGACAAGAACCGTCTGCACAACTTTTAGATGCACAAGGCCACATTTCTGGATCTGCATGTGGAGGTCCCCCCCAGTACAGGAACACCAGAATGTGAGCAGCACTGACAGTGGAGAAGCACGTGACGATCAAACTATGGAAACTTGCTGGATTACTGCAGGTCGGTGGGAAATCATTTTGGAGTTGGAAAATCAGCTGTTGGAGTTGTTGTCATGCAACTATGCAGGGCAATTAATCACCTCCTGCTACCCAGGATTGTGACTCTCAACCATGTCCAGGACATAACGGATGGGTTTGCAGCAATGGTGTTCCTGTACTGCAGTGGAGTGATAGACAGAATGCATATCCCTACTTTGGCAACAGATCACCTTGCCTTAGGGTACATTAACTGAAAGGGCTATTTTTCTATGGTTATGAAAGCACTGGTGGATCACTGGGGATGTTTCACCAATTTCAGTCAAGGACGGTGCATGGCACTTGCATCTTTAAGAACACAACACTGTTGAGAAAGCTACAGGCAAAAACTTTCTTTCCCGAGCAGCAGATTATTATTGGTGATGTTCAAATGCCAATAGTGATGCTGGGGAACCCAGTCTACCCTTTACTCCCCGGCTCATGAAGCCATACAGCTTGACAGCACCAAGGAAGAATAGAACTACCATCTCAGCAGGTGCAGAATGAAAGCTGAATGTGCTTTTGAAAGACAGAAGGGGCGCTGCCATTTTTTACCCACAAGACTGGATCTCAGTGATAAAGATATTCCACTGGTTATAGCCTCCCACTATGTCATGCATAATATCTGTGAAGTAGAGGAGGAAAGGTTGCCACTGGGGTGGAACAGCTATCTGCTGAGTTTGAACAGCCAAACAAGGCTATCAGGAGAGCCAGGTGGCTCAGGAAGACTTTGAGAAAGCACTTTAATTGTGAACCACAGTAATGCCTTGTGATGTACTATGCTCCACTCGCCCCCTGCACTACCTGATGCTTGGTGCACTATGACACTGACACGGCACCTATTCATTTTGTGGTGCTAATTTTTGATTATTAGATTGTGTTTGTCACTGATCCTCTGAGTAAAGTAACCACTAAGTGGGTGCTTTCCATGCTCTTGCACATGTTGGGAACTAATGCATGTGAATTATTTTCTAAACCATACTCTATATTGAGTGATAAAAACACTTCACAAAATGCTGTGCAAATGAAAAGCAAACACATTCAACCCTTAATACCTGTGTGGAGCAGAGTTTAAAGAAAGGGAAGGAACATTCACACCAATGTTAGCACACACTGACCTGTGAGAACCACCATTGATGGTGGTATGTGTAGGGAGGTGCTGTAATGGAATTCTCTAGGCCAGGGACTGCAAAGGGAGAGGAACCCAGGATTGTTGAATCTGTAGGTTTGCTGCCAGAGGAGCTCTATTATGTCCCTACCTCTCCTTTTTCTGCTGGTATTCTTGGTCCTTTCTCCTGTCTGATGCCCTTTCCTTCTCTATACAGCCTGCAATAGTCATACTTCAGGCCCTCTGTTCATGGTCTGATGCAGCACTGCCTTGCGGGGTCTCACTGAACATGTCATTCTGAGCCATCCTTATCTGACTCAAGCATTCTGTGGGTGTGGAGGGGGAAACTCCTCAGGACCATGACAGCAGCAGCTGCAGATAAAACACAGAAGTTACGCTGTCAGTACAGTAACAGCAGAAAGCGAAAGTTAAGATCAAGAGCGCCTTTCCCTTGTTCCCCTAAAGTTTTAAACAAGACACTGACTTCTGTTTCCGAGTGCTTGTATACAGTACAGCCAGGGTGAGTATGGCCCACCAGAGGTGAGGGAAAGGAAGGAGGAGGGAATTGCTCAATTGTGTAGAATTATGGGTATAGGGCAATGGCATTGAATACTGCCACCATTTCCCACAGGCAGCGGTGATTTTAGCTGAAAGCTCACTCCTGAGGGTAACAAAGGCACAAAGACCACAGCTTCCAGTGCTGGCATCCCACAGCCGCTCAAGCCCCCATGCTGTTAGCCTGTCTACTGCAGTGGTGCCTGCAGCAGTTATCACCAATGGGCATGGGAAAACATCCTCCTGTGGAGAAAGAAATAAGGCTGCTGCCCCTAGAAATCTTTGGCAGATCATTGCAGAGTACTTCCATGAAAATCTCCTCCAGATCATTCAGGAGGATTCCAGGGACATCCCTCTGTACATAAACAAAATGCTCCGCATACCCTCCTCCCCCACCACCTAACTGTACAGAGAAATGAAGAGCAGCAATGGTGCCCCCAACTATATCATTGTGATGGGAATTAAATGTCCACTTACCTGAGGTTCCTTCCCCTCAATCAGTTTTGTGATGCTCGACTGCTGGGATTGACTGGACTGTGTTGGAGTCTCAAACAGGCTAGTGTCATAGCTAGACCCCCTGTCACATGTCCCCCCCACCCTTCTCCTGGTTCTCCTCCTCCTCCTCGCTGTTCACACCAAGGGCCAGTGACTCAGGCTCCTCAGAGGTATCCACAAAGTTCTATGTAGGGTGGGGGTGGGGGCTCCACCAGGCCTGGCATGGAGCTCTTTGTAAAAGCAGCAGGGCTGAAGCTCAGCACCAGATCGACTGTTGGCCTCTCTGGCCTTCTGATATGCCTGCTGCCGTTTCTTTGTTTTCACACAGAACTGTTTCTGGTCCCTGTGGTAACCCTTCTCCTGCATCCCCCGGGGCAATCTGTTCATAGATGGCCATATTTCTATGGCTGGTCCATAGCTGTGCCTACACAACTTCTTCTCCCCACAGGCTCAGGAGACCCAAACACTCCTGTCTACTCCAGGCCAGAACACACCTGAAGTATGTAGCCAGCATGGTCAGCTGGGAAGTTGCACACAACAATGGAGAACTGCTAGGAGTGCTCACCACAATGGACAATCGGGAAACAACACTTCAAAAATTCACAGGGTTTTCAAGGAGGGGCGTGACTTCCAGTCTCTGTGAGCCCCAGGCAATGGAGTTCACAACCCAGACCAGAACTGTCAGTGTTGAGCATTGCGGGACAGCTGCTGGAGAACTGGTAGGGTCAACATAGGCCATGCAGTGTCTACATTTGCACTGTGTCAACCTCAGTACACCGACCCTGGCTCAACAATGCTTGGGCAGAAAGTGTTACTATGGTGGCGTAATGGCGATCTTAGAGTGGTGGGAGACAAATTTAAGTGTGGCTTTATGCATAGCTAGGCTGGTGCAAGGTACTTTAAATCAATCTCACTTTGTACTGTAGACCACGCCATAGACACTTATGAAAAATACAGTCCCTGCCTCCAAGAGATTTCAAGCTAAGGGCTTGATCCTGAGCACTGCAGCCTGATCCATCAAATCACTTAAGTATGTACTTCAATTTAATCATGTGAGTTGCCCTATTGACTTAAATGTGTTACTGGATGAAGGACAGAGTGCTCATCCCCTTGCAGGTTCAAGACCTACATAAACATTTTAAATCTAAGTTGTGTAGTACAGACAGAACTATCCCAAACGAAATCATCAAGATTGGATCATAATAATCAAGGCAATGATTATATTATTAAGTGCCACTCCTGTAGTCAAACAGTGATAAGGGTAGAGAATCAGAGAGGTAGCCCTGTTAGTCTGGAATATCAGAGGTAACAAAGAGTCCTGTGGCACCTTAAAGACTAACTAAAGTATAGAAGCATAAGCTTTCGTGGGCTAATACCCACTTCGTTGGATACAAGCAGTGATAAGGGTAGGGTCTTCAACAGCCAACGCCTATATCAGGGCCTGGACACAGGACTGGAGCCCAGCCTCCTCTCCCTTCTCTACCCTATTGAATTAGCCCTGTTGTTTCATTAACAAAGCAAATGTTTGAGGCATAAATACTTCACCCTTCATAAATGATGGGCTCAGAGCTCTCAATACTTTGTAAAGAACAGTTAAGCAATGATCAAACAAAGCAACTGTAAAGGCATCAGACAATGAATAAATCAAAGAAAAAAGAAAGGAATAATGTACATGGGCCAGATCTGCTCTCAGCCATGTCTGTGCAAATCCCATTGAAGACAATGGAAATTCCATGTATGCATCTGAAGCGGGAAGAATGTTTGGCCCATGGTGTAAAGTCCAAAGTGGTCAGTTCATGGCTCTGAAGTGTGCATTCTTTTAGTCATGCATCCCTCCTTTGTTTTGTTGTTACAATTTATTCTCCCAGTTTATGGTGATGAGAGGGTTTCTGAAGTTCATCTCAGTAGTGAATGGGTCTATGATAATGATGTTCACTACTACATTTAATCACCCAGAATTGGTTTAGCATAGCAATTTCTGAACTAATTTTATCCACAGACCATGAAACAGAATCTTCTTTAATCCTAGTATGTTTCCAAGTACTGTTTCTCATTCTGTAATATCTGTAGCATTCATTAAAACCAACATTTCAAAGTTGGATGCAGTCTCACCACGCCCAAATGTTCCAAATTCATGATCAGCCTTCCCCCTCCCCCAAAACATCATGAAATTTAAAATAAAAAATAAGATCTGGTATTTTTCTTTCCCCCCCCCCCTTGTGGTTTTTTAGTCTTTTTGAGCCCCTTGGGTCACATGAACACTAGAAATGGTTTGGGTTTGGGTTTATTTTTTAATGGAAGCTGAGATTTTCACTTCATCATTTGTTTTCAGGAGCTGGGGCTTTGAGTAAAACATCAAATATCACGACAAAAATCAGAAGAGTTGGCAACTCCGAATGGGCATAACTTGCATCCATTTGCCCAGGAAGGGCCTGATTCTCCAATACTTGGCACCTAATAATTTACAGCTGTACAGAATGCTGTTCTAATTTTGTAGTGTTTTACATCTGCTTTGTAGTCATTTTGCACAGGTGTCAATGACTACAGAAGGTGCAGGCCAGTGAGCAACCAGCCCTAGTGTCTGTTTTCCACAGCTTCAGCTGGGGGTTTGTTCCATGAACTGCTTGCTAATCTTGGCATTTTAATGCTCCCGTCCCAACTCGACTTTGAAGTTAACAGCCCACTGAACAGAGGGGTGTAGTTTCCACTTTTGCATCTGTTTGTGGACAGTGTCTCTGGCACACATGGGAGGCTATCTTACTATGGGAATGGATGGAATGTTCCATTTACGAACTGAATGTTTGTATTTTACTGACATGGACATAATCTGTGTGGGGTGTCTGAGAATCAGGGAAAAGAGGCCATATACTCACCATAGAAACAGCACTCCCACTTTGTACACCTACGGACAGATCTGCCAAAGCTGCATCTCCCCCACTAATGAAAGCAAACCAGGCCATCAGGAACTGTCTTTAGACAAACATGTATCTCCTTATATTGTGGCACTGTACTGGGATGCATTATTTATGGTGGTATTTTGGCAAACTATCATAGCTTGAAGATGCTACTCATGCACTGAAAATGTCATAGGCACTCATGAACAACTTGGAGAGAGTGTTTAGGGTGGTGATATACCCTGAGGCCTTATCTAAACTGAGGATTTGCTTCATTTACAACCCCTGATGATGATCCACAGTGCAAGCCCTTATGGTATGCAAAGAAAGCCACAATTTGCACCAGTGCAGCAGTGTTCTCCCAGGACTTAAAATTAGGATGGGTATTTGAATTGGGGGGAGGAGGGGGGTTGGGAGGGGGAACGATGAGGGGTGAGACCGTGAGGATGAAGGTGGGCTATCTGGCACCATTGTAAAAACTGAAAAATGTTTCATTCATTATTAGATTTAATTCATGGTTTAAAATCATCACACAAATTAAAGTTGGCTATTCAAGCACCACATCTATATCCTTCTTGGTTTCTTGTTATAATTTTGCACAACGCTGTTAATGAACTTCTTGACTGCATTGTGTTCATCTTTGGTGGCTTCTCATGTGTTCCATTCCTTCAACTGATATGCTCATTAGTTCATTCACATGATCAGGCAGAAGGCGACTTCTTTCAGAACACAATATTCTATTCAGTGATGAAAAAGAACGCTCAACTGTAGCTGTTGTGACCGGGAGTAGCAAGAGATGAATTCCTACTTCTTTCATCCCAGGAAACATAGCACAAAGGTCGGGTTGAGCCACTAGTGATGATAAAAAAGAAGTTGAAGTCAAATCTTCATTCATTTGTCGTATGATATTCCTTACTTTGTATGCTTTTAAAGTATGTATTAATATTTCCATTCCAATTCAAATTTCCAATCACTACTTTGGCAATACTCCATGTAAATAGTGGGGGGCAGTATTGGGGAAATTCAGGAGGGTGTAGGGAAATCCCTGCACTGCAGTTTACTTCTGAGAAAACTCAGATGTTCCCACAAATACTGCTAATGGGGACAACTCTAGAGTCAGCATTCCATTTTGTTGTGAGGGATATAAAATATTCCTAAATGCCTCCAATTCCAGAAGTGTGGAGTCTACAGGGCTTGAAACAGAATAAAAAACCAATTATCTCTTTGCATTGGAACAACCAGTCTGATAAATTTGGCTGTGGAAATTGAGAGTTTGATTTTCAGACTAAAGATCAGAATGGAACAATCCCCCTTTGTCTCCCCGCACCCGCCAAACATCAGTTGAGTCTTCGGTTGGTAGCCTACATCTTTCAACACAGTGCTTTAGTCCAATGAAATAGGTTTCTATTGCCAGCGTGCGAAATTTCCCAAACTCTACAATTTCATTTCTCAAGCTAACAATTTGCTTTTCTGGTTCCCTAGGACACTTTTTTCCCCCCCTTCATACTTTCCAGTCAGTGATATCCCCTTTTCCTAACCAGGCATTTTGGTGCTATTTTTCCCCCCATCATTTTCTCCCATAAAGATTTTTAAAAAACAATTAAAATGTAACAAACCAGATCAAATTCCATTTTGAATCCAGATTTTGTAATTTAGGAAAGTTAATTATTGCATATTTTCTGCCCTTCATTCATGTATTCATGCAGACCAACATGGTGGCAGATCAAATGGCTAATGGAGTTTAATTACAAATAATATAAAGCTTTTGTTGTATATAATATTTCACTCATGCTAAAAACGAAATTCTGATAGAGGTGTGCATGTAAGAGAGAGAAGTGATTTTGAATTTGCAGTTTCTGGGGGGATTAGGATGTGTCTCATGCTGATCAGCTGTTGATCAGTTCTGAGCAAGGCCTGAAGTGAGCCAGAAACTGTGGTCTAGAAGTGAAGTTCTTTGCAGACTTGTCAGTTTCTAAAGAAGTTAGGTTTTTATTTGAAAAGTTCTAGTTTTAGCCCCTGAGGTTGGGAGGGGGAAAGGTGTTACAGTTATGTACCAGAAGTAACCAACTCAAGGTCCTTTGAGTCTGTGGACAAAAAGCTCAAGCAAAGGTGTCAATTGCCCCATTCATCTCAACTGCATGTTAACTACTTAATGCAAACAGTTCAGATGTCAGAGTTGCTAACTATTTCACTGCTGAGCTCTTTAGTAAACTTTCAGCTAGCATACTCATCCAATGTGATCAATGCTGTTTTACAAATTAGAGATTGAAAAGAGTTATTAGGTCATTGTAACCAGTCCTTGAGGCCACATAAGAATTTTTCCTTACAACCTGTCCTCTTGTGCTTTTCCAGTCCAGTTTTCAATGTCCCACTATCTTTGAGAGCCTGTTCTACAGCCCAATATACCCTTACAGCATAATTTTCCACCCTGTTTTTTTCCTTTCCCTCCTATTATCCGTTAGGACTTTGAGAGTGTGTCTATACTCTATATCAGGGGTCTCCAAACTTTTCAGCCCGAGGGCCGCATTAACTATCAAATAGCAGTTCGGGGGCCGACAACACACTCGAGGTCCAAATAAAAAAGAATCAAAACATGGATGTTGTTTTTAATTATTTATTTAATATTATTTTATTCAGTTATTATTTAATAACACATTGATACACTACACATGAACACTACACATGAACACCTGTTCACTACACATGAACACTACACATCAACCCCCCAACTGACCCACCCAGCCAGGTCTCTCCCCCCAAAACCTCCTTTCCTCCAACCCCCCTCCCCCAAATGACCCACCCAGCCAGGTCTCTCACCCCAAAACCTCCTTCCCTCCCACCCACCCCCCAACTGACCCACCCAGCCAGGTCTCTCACCCCAAAACCTCCTTTCCTCCAACCCCCCCCCAAATGACCCACCCAGCCAGGTCTCTCACCCCAAAACCTCCTTTCCTCCAACCCCCCCCTCAAATGACCCACCCAGCCAGGTCTCTCACCCCAAAACCTCCTTTCCTCCAACCCCCCCCCCCCTCAAATGACCCACCCAGCCCGGTCTCTCACCCCAAAACCTCCTTCCCTCCAACCCCCCCCCCAAATGACCCACCCAGCCAGGTCTCTCACCCCAAAACCTCCTTTCCTCCAACCCCCCCCTCAAATGACCCACCCAGCCAGGTCTCTCACCCCAAAACCTCCTTCCCTCCCACCCACCCCCCAACTGACCCACCCAGCCAGGTCTCACCCCAAAACCTCCTTTCCTCCAACCCCCCCCCAAATGACCCACCCAGCCAGGTCTCTCACCCCAAAACCTCCTTTCCTCCAACCCCCCCCCCCCCAATGACCCACCCAGCCAGGTCTCTCACCCCAAAACCTCCTTTCCTCCAACCCCCCCCCCCCAAATGACCCACCCAGCCAGGTCTCTCACCCCCCCAACTGACCTGCTCAACCCGGTCTCTCCCCACAGACCGGTTCGCCGCCTGGCAGTGGGTGGCTCCTTGTTTCGCCCCCTGCAACTGCGTGGCGGTGCGGCGCGTCCCGGCCCCAGCTTCGAGCCGTCCCTGGCCGGCGGCGGCAGCCGAGCACGCGGCGCGACCCGGCCCCGCGGCTGGCGGCGGCGGCCGAGCGCGCGGCGCTTCCAGGCCCCGCGGCTGGCGGCGGCGGCCGAGCGCGCGGCGCTTCCAGGCCCCGCGGCTGGCGGCGGCGGCCGAGCGCGCGGCGCTTCCAGGCCCCGCGGCTGGCGGCGGCGGCCCGCGCGGCGCTTCCAGGCCCCAGCGCGGAGCCAAAAAGATCTCCGCGGGCCGGATGAGAGGGCCTCGCGGGCCGCATCCGGCCCGCGGGCCGTAGTTTGGAGACCCCTGCTCTATATGACAGAGACTGTACCAGTATAGCTATGTTAGCATCTGCCCATAGCATACATAGATGAAGCTTGCACTGATGGAAGGAATTTTTCTGTCTGTGCAGGAATATCACCTCAACAAACAACATGAGCTAAATCAATGGAAGCATTCTTCCATTGACCTAGAGCTGCATCTACACTGGGAGGTAGGTCAGCAGAGCTATGGTGATGGGGGGAGAGGGGTGTTCCACACCCCTGACTGACTGTCACAGCCAGGATATAGACAGTCTGACCTACTGGGAAGGAATCAGATACTAGGACAGAGTCCAAGACAGTCCAGAAGGTAAACCAGGAGTCAGGCATCAGTAAACACCCAGGGTCATATTACCAGGAGATCAGAATCTGAGACAGGCCAGAGGGCAAACTAGAAGCCAGATGCCAGAAAGAAGCAGGCATTGGGTCAGGTTACGAGGAGATCAGAGTCAGGCAGTAGGAGCAGGTAGTGCAAGGGAAGCAGTCTAAAGCAGAGGGAACCCAGTTGCATAGACAACTTCCAGTTCCTATGTTTGGTTTAAATAAGAGTTGGGAACCTGTCTGGACCTCCAGTGTTCCATCAATCAGAGCCAGGACTGGAGTCCTCTATCAGAGGTCAGTTTCTATTCTGGGATCTGTTAGCAGGTTACAAGTGTCTGTGGACTGAGGTTCAAGACCTGCAATCTCTTGCTGATATTGCTATACCAATATAACTTTCAAGTATAGACCAAGCTTGGGATGAAAGTGAAGGAAGCAGCATCTAAGGCCTTGTCCATACTACAGACTTCTGCCAGCCTAGCAAAGGCCTTGTCTATACTGCCACTTTACAGTGCTGCAACTTTCTCACTCGGGGAAGGGCGGAGCGGGGAAGCACAGCGGGGACTGACCCAGGGCTCCTCCTATGTGTGTAGTGGGGGTGGGCTGGGGAGTCTCAGCAGGCTTCGACCAGCCCGGAGCTCCTCCAGCCAAAGGGGCAGGGCTCGAGGCTTCTCCGGGCAAGGGAGGGGCTTGTGGCTATCCCCCACTCACAGCCAGCCCCCTCTGCCTTCCCGCCTCCTCAACCTGCTGCTGGCTTGCTGCTCACCTCCTATTCGACCGCCAAGACCCTCACTGCCTCACTGCTTGCCTCCTATCCCCACCAGCTCACAGCCAGCCCCGCCTCACCCCACCCGTTTCCTCACCCTAATGCTGGCTCACCGCTTGCTTCCTTACTCCCCTGCCAGGCTCCCACCCACCCCTTGCCTCGCCGCTCGCCTCCTCACCCCCTGCCCGCCGCTCACCTCACCACTTGCCTCCTCGCTCCCCTCTTCCTCCTCACCTGTGTCCCACCCATGTCCCCAGAGAAGTGGTGCATGCAGGAGCAACAGGAGGAAGGGGAGGGACCAGGGCCGGTACAAGGATATTTTGTGCCCTAGATGAAACTTCCACCTTGTGCCTCCCTCCCCATTTCCCTCCACCCAGTCAGGGAGTGATCTGGCCTCAGCTGTGTCCTCCACAGCCACCCCACCCCTGGGGACTTGGACACGGAGCCCTCGTGTGCCTCCCCACCCCCGCAAGACACGGGCACAGAGTCCTCATGCGCCACCCCTCCCCCAGTGGGACACAGGCACGGAGCACTTGTGCGCCGCGGTCCCCAAGCAGGATACGGGGCTCAGCCACTGCTCCCCACCCGAGCGCTTTTTGGCACCCCCAAATCTTGGCGCCCTAGGCAGCCACCTAGTTTGCCTGGTGGTTACGCCGGCCCTGGGAGGGGCTGATTTTCACCCTCCCCACTGCTCATGAATCTGCCTTAGCTTCAGGGAAACCCGCAGGTGGCCACATGCATCCATAGTGGCTGCATTTGAGAAATGGTGGTCTAGAGTGTAGGACATGGGTAGAGTAAAGTTCCATCACTTTCTTCCCTTTTTGATCCTATTTAACAAAGACCCAGAATGATATAATGATAACTGATAATAAAGTGTTCTCTATATTGCTTCATTATCAGTGGTGAAACCTACCAGCCACAAGTGAAGAGCTGAAGGGAAGACTTCCTTTTAATCTTAGTTATAGACATGGTTCTGAACCAAACCCCCTACACTTGGGGGATGTTCAGATCAGGATCTCAACTTTGCTCTAGTTCTAATGCTTATTAGCAATTTTATTTTTTTCCAGACAATATCTGAATGAAACATTTTTTATTTTTTACCCAGGTTCTGTCTCCCCAACAGGTATTCCCCCTCACCATCCTGTCCCCCCACCTCTTCTGATGAATCTATTGGAAAGGCAGCTGAGATTTGGAAGCTTACCAGTAAATAAAGCTCCAGCCCTTATTTGAGGTTGTTACATTTTTTAGGAGCAGGCTGACAGGCATCATTCATAACCCTGCTGTGTGATGTGTAGCTAAGCAATCAGTCACAGAGGCACATGCAAGAGACATATTCAATGACTGTTGAAGAACTGTGATGCAGAGGGAAGGTTAATGGCACGACTCTCCTGGATGGTCAATTAACTTGCATAACTGATGCCATAAAATGATCTTTTGCGATTCTAAAATATATTTTATAAGGCACTGAAGAAACCATAAAAAATGAGCTATTAAAAGTGCCATAAAAATAAAAGATATATTGAATGAAGAAACAAAAATCATTTGGGTACTATACTTTCTATCTTTTAATTATTTTCTTTTTAAAGGCAATGTGTCAGGGAAACGAAAGTGAGTACCCATTTTGCTCTTTATAATGGAGAAGGCCTAAAAACATTAGGATTTCAAGTCTTATCTACCTTGTTTTCCCCTGGAAGAGTCTATATAGGACAGTTAGGTTTATGGCCGCATTTTTTAAAGGGTGGGGTAGTAGGAGTGAATAACTAGCCAGGCTAGAGCATGGAAGATGTATACACATTGTTATACTATAAAAACAAGACTAACAGGACCTTATAAGAGGGCTAAGGCAAAAATGCCACATTTATTGTAAATATAATAAAAAGATAGAAAAAATCCACAATTCTATGTTACTTATTATTCCTCTATGTATTCATATATCCATTCATGCAATCATTCATACAAGTTCTGTGCAGATGCTATAGTTACCGGCCTAAGAAGTTGCTTGTGACAGAGTACTGGCCAGGTAGCCAGTACACGAGTGGAGCGGAGTCCGGGTCAGATGCTCATCTGATGCTCCTGGCGGTTGGTGGCAGAATGAGACTCCCCAAGTTCCCAGTCTTTAGAGTCTATTTTTATAGGATTTTGTTCCTATACCAGTCCATTGGAGTCGCTTTGTCATGCTGTTTGTCATGATGACTCCATGATGGTTGTCAGGTGCTTTGTCAGTTCTCTCCTCCTTTGAGATGTTCCTGTGGATTCCAGTTTGCCCGGGGGTGGGGTGGGGTGGGTGTCCCTGGTTGTTTCAACTTGACACCTTCTTCAGCCGATCAGGCTGGATTCTTCGGCTCACAGGGTATGTCTTCACTACCTGCCGAATCGGCGGGTAGCCATTGATCTTCTGGCGATCGATTTCTCGCATCTTATGAAGACGTGAGAAATCGATTGCTCGCAGCGCCCCCGTCGACTCTGGAACGCAAGCTGGAGTCAATGGGGGAGCGCGCCGCTGACTGCCGCTGCCATGAGGACGGACAGTAAGTCGGCTGCAGATACTCAAACTTCAGCTACGTGAATCACACACACACACACCCTCCCCCCATAGTGGAGACCAGCCCTTAGGCTGGCAACTCCCTAACCATTCATTCATCATTTAAACCAAGCACTTATTCACATGTCTTCTTTAACTTAATCACATTTATTTTATTGTCTCCTTAACTTTCAGAGTGTTACTAATCTATTTGAGACTTCTGCTTTTTATAAAACTACAGAGGGTGGGAGACTCTATGTACTGTTACTATTGTAATGTATTAATTACAAAGTATTGCCTATGTGAGTTTTACTGTTTTTGCATGAATACGATGTGTGCCTCAGTTTCCCTGTGTGCTGCACCAAAACCTCGGTGGTGGGAATAGGGGTGTGTGACTTTGGCTAAGACCTCTGGGGCAGGTGAAGCTGCTCCAGCTGCATGCACATATGTTATGACCGGTGCCCTTCCTAACCTGAGACCCAGGACCGGAATGCAACCAGGTGAGGACCAAGTTACTCTTTGCCCAGGAGGCGAGACAGAGAAGGAGAAGGAGCAACAGGGGTGTCTGAGGTTGGGTTGCTGGAAGCTGGCAGTCTGCATGGGGGGAAGTGGGAAAACAGAGAGTCCAGGGCTTCTGACCCAGGACTCCCCAAGATGGACTTGGCTGAAAATCACTGATTTCTGTGCTAACAAGTTCTGTTCTACTCTGTGCTCCTGTTGACTAATAAAACCTTCCGTTTTACTCTGGCTGAGAGTCACATCTGACTGCAGAGTTGGGGTGCAGGGTCCTCTGGCTTCGGGCAGGAGCCCCGCCTGGGCAGACTCACTGCAGGAAGGACAGGGTGTAGAAGGGGATGCTGAATGCTCCGAGGTCAGGCCCAGGATGGTTGAAGCGTTGTAAGCTTCTTGCCCTAGAGACAGTATGCTCAGAGAGAGGAGGCAGGCTCCCCAGTGACCTCAGTGACAAGAGCTCAGCTCTCAAAAGTTTGAGAAAGGCTAGTTTATGGCATCAGAGATACCATGAGAGTGACACCTGAGTACCGGAGAAGGGATATCATTTTTATTCATACTGATAAAATTATTTGTGGTTTTTTGTCTTGTTTTGTTTCACATTGCTTTTTTGGAAGGATGACTTATCTCAGGGGTGTGGGTTTTGTTATTACCTTGTTAATTTAATTGCTAAAGAAATACTTGGGTGGGCCAGGGTTATCACCAGCCTACACAATGTATCCTCCCCCCCCCCCCCTTCTCAATCCTGGCAACATTCACTTATTAGAGACCCAGTGGGTGAGGTAGCTTTTAAACTACAAAGAGCTCTTCTTCAGGTCTGAGAAAGGAACTCTCTGTGTCACAGTAAAATGCAAGATGGAACAGATTGTTTAGCATACGTAGTTAGCACACATTGTAAGGGACCATCAAGGTAGAGTGACACCAATGCAGTCATAGGACAAAAAGAGCCTGGGACTGGGAGTTTAAATTCATTACTCTGCTAGACACCAGAAATCATGGTTTAAATCAGGGGTCTCCAAACTATGGCCCGCGGGCCGGATGCGGCCCGCGAGGCCCTCTCATCCGGCCCGTGGAGATCTTTTGGGCTCTTTAGAGAATGTTTGGCTCTTTTGAGCTTTCCGCAGGGACGGGCTCCGCGCTGGGGCCTGGAAGCCCGCGCGGGCCGCCAGCCGCGGGGCCGGGATGCGCCGCGTGCTCGGCTGCCGCCGCGGGGCCGGGACCCCCCGCGTGCTCGGCTGCCGCCGCGGGGCCGGGACCCGCCGCGTGCTCGGCTGCCGCCGCGGGGCCGGGACCCGCCGCGTGCTCGGCTGCCGCCGCGGGGGCCGGGACCCCCGCGTGCTCGGCTGCCGCCGCGGGGCCGGGACCCGCCGCGTGCTCGGCTGCCGCCGTGGGGCCGGGACCCCCCCGCGTGCTCGGCTGCCGCCGCGGGGCCAGGACGGCTCGGAGCTGGGGCCGGGACGCACCGCACCGCCACGCAGTTGCAGGGGGCGAAACAAGGCGGCGAACCGGTCTGTGGGGAGAGACCGGGCTGGGTGGGTCAGTTGGGGGGGGGGGAGGGAAGGAGGTTTTGGGGTGAGAGACCTGGCTGGGTGGGTCATTTGGGGGGGGGGTTGGAGGAAAGGAGGTTTTGGGGTGAGAGACCGGGCTGGGTGGGTCATTTGGGGGGGGGGTTTGGAGGAAAGGAGGTTTTGGGGTGAGAGACCGGGCTGGGTGGGTCAGTTGGGGGGGGGGAGTTGGAGGAAAGGAGGTTTTGGGGTGAGAGACCGGGCTGGGTGGGTCATTTGGGGGGGGGGGGTTGGAGGAAAGGAGGTTTTGGGGGGAGAGACCTGGCTGGGTGGGTCAGTTGGGGGTTGGAGGAAAGGAGGTTTTGGGGGGAGAGACCTGGCTGGGTGGGTCAGTTGGGGGGTTGATGTGTAATGTTCATGTGTAGTGTTCATGTGTAGTGAACAGGTGTTCATGTGTAGTGTATCAATGTGTTATTAAATAATAACTGAATAAAATAATATTAAATAAATAATTAAAAACAACATCCATGTTTTGATTCTCTTTTATTTGGACCTCGAGTGTGTTGTCGGCCCCCGAACTGCTATTTGATAGCTAATGCGGCCCTCGGGCTGAAAAGTTTGGAGACCCCTGGTTTAAATGGAGGCACTGGATTAATGATTTATTACAACAATCTGTAACCTACTAACCCTCTCTTTTTGTTCTATGACTGCAGTGGTGTCACTCTACCTTAAATGGTCCCTTACAATATGTGCTAACTACGTATGCTAATGTAGCCTGCATGGTAAAAAATTAGAGTGCCTGATCTTCACTGTGTTTTTACCTCAAGTTAACTCATACATGTTAAAACAATGAGGAGTACTTGTAGCACCTTAGAGACTAACATATTTATTTAGGCATAAGCTTTCGTGGACTAAAGGCCCACTTCATCAGATGCATGGGACAATACAGTAGGTACATGAAAAGATGGGCATGGCCTTACCAAATGCGGGGGAGTGGGGGTGGGGATCAGTGCTAACGAGACAATTCAGTTAAGGGGGAAGTGGGCTTTACATTGGCCTTATTACCACTACAAAAGTGATTTTTCCTCCCTTGGTATTCTACAGTTGAGAATAGCCCACTTGTATTTATACCTGCCTACTGTATGTTCCACTCCATGCCTCTGATGAAGTGGGTTTTAGCCCACGAAAGCTTACGTCCAGATAAATTTGTTAGTCTCTAAGGTGCCACAAGCATGCCTTGTTCTTTTTGCTGACACAGAGTAGCACGGCTACCACTCTGAAACCTGTCATCATACATGTTAGATACCCGAGGTAAAAATGCACCTTTTTTAGCTTTGAATACAAAGCCTGAGTAGACACTCACGGAGCTTTCTGAGCTTTACATGGGCATAGCCACATAGAGAAGGAAAACACCCTAAATCATTTACAAAAAAAGCATCCTCAATGGATTGCATCTGAAGAAGTGAGTTTTTTACCCACAAAAGCTTATGCCCAAATAAATCTGTTAGTCTCGGTGCCACCGGACTCCTCGTTTTTGTAGAAACAGACTAACATGGCTATCCCCGATACTTATCCTCAATGGATGCTTTTAAAATTACAAATGAAATGTAAAAATAGTACTGATGAATGTTGAAATACTATTAAAGGCTACCATCATGATAATGCTGATGAAAGAGGAGAGCAAAAATTTGGTCTAAGAAGCCCACATTAAAAAGTAGTAATTTTAAATTATGTAAATAATCATTTAACTACAAATAGTTTGAAAGATATGTATCTACACCCTTGCCAATCAGCCTGGGTGCTTGCAGGTAGGCATATGAATAATAATTCAGTGATTAGGCAAATGAATTCCAAACTCTGCTGTTATAATGAGATATTTATATGGTTAGAATCAAACTGTTCAATTTACCCAAGTCATTTTATCTTTCTCATTTTAGTATCACATCACTGGAAATATCATTGTCAGAAGACAATTACTGTGGAAGCCAAGTTCTTATCTGTATAAAACTCAATCGCATATAATCATTAGCTGCAAATTAAAACAGCAGTAGAAATATTGTAGCTTTTAATATACAGTTATACAAACCACAGTATTACACGCACAAAATAATTACAGGAATATGAAAAACTATTGCTTACAGCCATATGTCCAAAATAAAATGCTTCATACATCTAAGATTAAATTAATGAATTCTTTCTCATGAAGGAGTTGGAAATTATAAAAGGACATTCTCTACATGAAAGGCTATGGATGTCTGCAAATACAGGTAGCTGCAAAAAAAAAAAAAGTCTATGAGCAGAGTTTGAACAAAGATTTAATTTGTGTAACTACTGAAAAAACAGGGGTGTAATGATAAAGGGATAGCTCAATGGTTTGAGTATTGGTTTGCTAAACCCAGGGTTGTGAGTTCAATCCTTGAGGGGGCTGTTTAGGGATATGGGGCAAAAATGGGGATTGGTGCTGCTTTGAGCAGGGGGTTGGATTAGATGATCTCCTGAGGTCCCTTCCAACTCTGGGATTCTATGAATAGTGAAGAGAATTATACTCTATCTGCATTGGAAACTGAAACAGGGTGCTGGTCATAGCTTCAAAGGGGGCTCCCTGGAAGCCTTTACCCTGGTCATTTAGAACACCTGGGGCACTGGGGGCAGTTAAGGTAGAAGTGAGCAATTACATCTGCTGGTAGCCTGATGAATCAATGGCATAATTAGCTAGAGAACTGGAGAAGAAAAGCAGGCAGTAAGAGGCCATGTCTACAGTTGCAAGCTTACAGTGACGGGCTGCTGTATGATCACTCCTGTAGCTGTGTTATGCGGATGGGAGAGAGCTCTCCTGCCAACGTAGCCCGGAGCACATCCCTACATTTTTTCATACCGCTAAGCAACAAGCTTTGCTGACATCTATGATACTGTAGACATGGCCAAAGGCTAATCCAAGGAGCAGGAAAGGACTAGTCATAATTGCTTCTATATGGTTATATTGTACCTGGAATGAGAGCCGGCTCTAGGCATAAGCAGACTAATTAAAGGCACCCCCATTTGCTTTTTATTAGAAGAACTTGCCTGTTTATTATAAGAAGTTTGTCCCCCCCAAATATTCTGCATAGGGCCCCAAACGGGCTAGCACCAGCTCTCCCTGGAGTTTAAGAATGAGATGAACCATAAACACAGGTGGTGATGGTAACATGGCGGACCTGTGTGGTGCTTAATTCACCAAGAGGACTTACCAGCCAGGGTTTCCAGGAGCTGATGGGGGGAACCCATTCACAGGGATTAAGCTGTGACTCTGAAGTGTTATAAAGGTGAATAAAAAACTTGCAGAGCAGAGGGTAAATAACCACACAAATGTTTTCTCTAAAAATGACTTCCTTGAAATAGGCCATCATTTTACTCATGAGGAACATGTACAAAGCCTAATTCTGAAACAGAAGTTCCACCAACACAACAGCTACAATACATAGTAATGGTTATAACATGGTTAAGACATAGTTGAGTCTTATATGTGTTGGATGTGTTTAACCAGGTTGCCAAATTATATTACAACTTGGGGTGAGATATTCATTCCCCACCCCCTCCTCTGGCCCATTTATGCTAGGTAAAAGGGCTGGAGTGGCATAAAGAGGCTCTCAAAACCCAATATCCAGCCAGGGGAAGATTCCTCCAGTTCAGGCATTGTGAAAGACAGCTATAAGACTGTCATCTCAGCAGCCCCTTGCAAGTCCTGGCATAGGAGACATAAATAGGGTGGGGCACAGTGTCCCATAGGTCAGCCAATGGAGACTGCCATGACTGGCCCATATCAGGCTCTCCCAGGGCTCTCCAAGTTACCTCAGGGGCCTTTCCAAGGCACCGGACCAGCCCAGGGTCAGAAGGGTGCAAAGACGATTTAATGGGGCCTTAGCCCCTGCCATCTGTAGGTTGCAAGTTCTAGGCATATCTCAGAATCTCATCACTGGACTGCAAAATAATTCAATGCCATCTATACAGAATGTGTTTTAACCATGACAATATATACTATCGTCTTGTAACTGTGATACACACAGCATGGCAGTTTGTATTGCAGCTGTCACCGTGCAAAAGTCACAGTGATGTTTAATTTTACATTTCATATTTAATCTACATAATTCAACTGGGTATTGTATTCTTCACATCCTGTCCTCAGCTGTTGTGTAGTGTGTTACATGCTAATAATAACAATTGTGTTTCACTCCAGAGAGTGCCTTCCTTTCACTGATTAGGGGAGAAATAGTGAACCCAAGTTGTGAGAAACAAGGTGGTGAGGTAATATCTGTTATTGGACCAACTTCTGTTGGTGAGAGAGACAAGCTTTCAAGCTTACATAGAGCTCTTCTTCAGGTCTGGGAAATGTACACCTGTGTAAACTGTGTAAGCTCAAATGCTTCTCTCTGTCACTAACAGAAGTTGTTCCAGTAAAAGTATTATCTCACCTACCTTGTCTCTCTAATATCCTGAGACCCACATGCCTACAACACCACTACATAACCCACATCAGAGACATTTCTTCCTAACCCTGTCAGAGATGAGTTTTAAGCAATGAACTGAACTTCCATGCTGGGTTCCGAGGCCCTGCTATCATAACAACCCTTAATATTTAAAAACACTACAGCTGATATTAAACATGAATTTTCTTTGCATCATATGGATTAGGAGGGATTTTAAAAAACAGAGGTGGATGCTGCTAATGTTATCAATGTTTTCAGTACACACAGTTTATGACATCACTACCCTCCAATTACAGTTTTGTAATCAGATTTTCCCATTAGCCTATCTCTAATGAATGAGATTACTGATTCTTGCATCCCTACCGTACATGTAATAACCTTCTTAATTAATATAAGAGCATGAACAGAAATGTTTTTATGTTACTCTGTGATTCAAGTCATCTGTCCAAAGAACTGCAAAAGTGCTCTGGTGGTGGTTGCAACATCTAAAGACAAACATTCCTCAAAGAATTGAGGTGAATGCTCTGGGGAATCGGGTGACTGCAGATCTGTCATCAGCATGACCTCAAACTGGCTGAAAGAGTCAGAAGTACTGTGGATATTGACAAACTGTGCTGATATATACGTTTACAATAAATATTTAGTAAAGGATCACAGCAATAATTACAGGTGCTCACGTGACTGCTTAGAAATTCACATGAAACACTAAATACAGGATGAACATGGCTTGAAAGAAGGATTTAAGGGACTTACCTACAGATAGGGTTGGGTTATTTCACTACCATTTATTACAAGTCTTCAAACAGATAAGGTATAGTCTAAAGCTGAACTACCCAGTCAACTCTGTTACTTGTCTCTATTTGACTTTGTAGGTTTTCACACTCTCATATCTCAGAAATAACCAAATAGAATTGTATCAAATTTTCTAAACAAATTCATTTGTGATCTGATAATTTCTCACCCAAAGGGTAATTTTGAAAAAGGTGTAAGTCTTGAAATTAGAGATGGGTCAAAAGTGGAATCTGAATCTCACTGAATTTTGAGGGCAGAATGGGTTTTGATTCAGTAAGCTCAGCAAGAGCCTGTTGTATTGTTCTGCTATGGATGCAGCCAAAGTGTCATGTGGACAGCCATCTAGTAGGGAGGTTTAACATGGGAATGTGAGCCTTCAAACTCTGACACAGAATTGGCATTTGACTTTGAGCAAGTCATTTAACGTCTCTGTGCCTCAGTTTCCCCATCTTTGAAATGCTCATACTGATACTTGACTTTGTAAAGGCCTTTGAGATCCTTGGCTAAAAAATGCGTAAGTGAAAATTATTATGAATGGTATTAGCAGTATTCTGTAAAATTCTACTGAAAACTTCATCTGCATGAATTTCAAGTAAGTACATCATATATCTGAATTGTGGATAGGCTTTGCCACCATTGATCCCCTGGGCAGCCATTTAGCCTGTTGGTTTGGCTATTTCATATGTCAGTGGTGGGTGCCAGTCTAATCAGGACACCTGAGTTTAGCTCCTATTTTGTTGTGAGACCTTGAGCAATTTGCTTAACCTCTGAATGCATCAGTTTGCTCATCAGTAATTTGGGATTAATAAAGTTTACCTAGATTTGTAGAGTGCTTTGATATCTCCAAATGGAAAGTGCTAAGATTATACTGCACCATTCCTAGGCATTCATTTGCCTGGCAGTCAGGAACCTCCCCCGCATTTTAACAGTGTAGTAGCTATAGCTGCGTTGGTCCCTGGATATTAGAGACATGAGGTGAGACAACAAAAGTTGGTCCAAAAAAAGATATTACCTCCTCCATCTTGTCTCTCTAGCATTTTAACAGTCAATCTGTTCAGAAAACTATTCAGAACACTGCATGCCTGAAGCTGATTCTCATTACCATGTTCTGTCTAGCAATATTTTCTTGAATAGAATATTCTACAGCTTTATTAAACTATATGGAATGGAAGATCAATAAGTGACATTCAGCTAGCCAGAGCAGGGAAATATTATATTCACCTCACCACAGGTATATGGATTAGTGTCAAATTGAGGATTACATATCAGTCACACCATAGTTAGTAGTCCAGTCTGCTAGAGGCAGAAACTACAATGAGGTGATTCTGTTGCAGAATTTTCAGCATTAATTTGGAGAGTGGCTTACTTCCAAATATGGGTTCTTGCTATCAGTGGTGTTATGCATGTTGTGCGCTTTGCACACTCATTAAGCATGTTGGTCAATTACATGTCTGCAGGATGTCAGTGCTTTTTAAAACACTCCTGCTTTCTATACCTGAACAGGTGGGCCGTTTTGTGATAGTCATGCTTGAGAGCTAGGGGAAAGGGCCAAGGGCCCTCAGAAGTTAATTTATTGGGTTCAGTGCAAGAGGAACTGTATGAAATGCTATGGCCTGTATTTTATAGGTCAGATTAAATGATCCAATGGTTCCTTTTGGTATTAAAATCTACGAATCTATGAAAGCTAAGGCCAGAATTTGCAAACTTGGATACCCAAGTTCAGCACAAATCTATATTCAGGCATTTACGTAAAAGTAGCCTGTTTTCCAAGTGCCCACAGCTCCTATTAGAATCAACGAAAATCAGACAACTTTTACTTAGGTCTCCATTATTCTTTTTGTGTTTAGGTGTCAAACGTAACTAACCCAAGTTTGAACATCTTAGCCTAATGGAAGTTCTACAAAGAAAAATCCTCAGTAGTTAGTGCAAGAAGAGGACAGAGGGTTAAAATCAGAGAGTAAAAGAGAGGAAGCCCACAGTACAGAGTTGTACAGCTGGATCTATTTGTTTTTATGTGTATATATGGAACCTTTTTTGGTTTTTCAGCAGTTTTAATTCTTTGTGGTGATAAAACAGCATGGAAAAAGCACTCGCTTGGCAATAGTGGTCTGCCATAGTGTGAGTGCTGGTGATGCCATAAGTTAACAGTGCTATATAAAAACTGAACATGATGGCAGGTAGGTGGTAAGGTTGTGTGAATGCACTATACACTTCTCTGTGGGGTTCAAATCCTCCCTTGAATCACAAGCAAAAAACAGTTTGATGGCCTTATCCTTTATATTGCCTATGTATTTCATCATGGTTACTAGTCTCTGTGAAGAAGCATAGTGGTAGATACATTGACAGGGAAGAAACTTGTATAGTAGCTGCCAGCAGTAGGCTTGCCTAAAGCTGGTCTCACTATCATTAACAATACATCACTCACAAAGCTTTTAACTGTGGCATGTGAGAATCGTGCTCGCTGACGTCCACAGGATCTTAGTTCAGACACAAGAAGATGGTCTAGTAGCTGAAACATGAGACTGAGCCTCTGGAAACCTATGTTCAATTCCTGGTTCTGCTGCAGATTTCTTATCTGACCTTTGGCCCAGATTTGTAAAGATATTTAGGCACTGCTGCACTCAGCATCACAAAGGAGTCTAAATCTCATTTTTAAAGGGATTTAGGCACTAAGAAGCCAAAATCTCATTGACAGTGGAACTTAGGTTCTAAAGTGCTTCCCTGTCTCACAGGAATGTTGTGGTGCTCAGATTTTTTTCTTGTGCTGTAAATAGATGGACAGTTGGACAAATCTTGACAAAACCTGTGCTTCATCGGGATGTGTTACAACTCCACAACCTTTATGTATGAAGCTTCTGGAATAGTCATATGTATGGCTGATATCAGTTTTGATAACTTCTTCTACCTATCTGAAGGGACTCCTTAGTGCCCACACAAAAATACGTAGGTTGGCTACATTGCTTGATCCCCTTGCCTAGGGCAGAAGTAGTAACACTCCTTTCCTATACAAAGGACCAAATTATTTTGCTCTCAGTTACACTAGTGCAAATCTGGAGAAACTGCTCTTGGTCACACTGATATATAACTGGAGTAACACCACTGAAGTTAATGGCCCTGTGTAACCAAAGATATATATATCTACACTGCAATAAAAGACCCATGGCACAGCCATGGCTGGCCCAGGTCAGCTGACTCAGGCTCACAGGGCTTGGGCTGAGAGGCTGAAAACCACGGTGTAGCTATTTGGGCTTGGGCTGGAGCCCTGGCTCTGAAAACCTAGAAGGGGCAGGGACAGTCTCAGAGTCTTGGTTCCAGTCTGAGTCTAAACATCTCTGCTGCACTTTCTAGCCAAACAACCTGAGCCACCCCAGTCCAAATCAGCTGACCCAGGCTTTGAGACTCAATGCTGCAGTGTAGATGTCCTCTAAAAAGCAAATTTGATCTGTATTGTGAACCATTGGAAGGATATTCTGATAAATAAAAGACTGTGTTTCATGTATTCATCATCTACCTGCCTTCCTCCCAAATGGCCTGTTACTCTTCCTGAAAGACAATCTTCTAAAAATTCGAAGGAATCAAAAAGTGACAAGTGTAAGAGTAGAGAGCATAAAAATGGATAAATTCAGCCTGTCTTTATTCCCATATTCCGCTAGAGACAAAGAAAACCCAAGGTGTATTGTCAAGTGAAGAGTCCGCTATATCTGCCTCTAGCAAAAATTGCTCTTCTTTCTCTGACTTGCTCACTAAGGCATTTAGTCGGAACTCAACTTCTGTGTTGCTGGAGGGCTTACAGGCCTAAAGGGATATCTTTCTTTTAAGATAACACTATACAATAGTCATGATAGGTTTTTGTGTGTACATAAAAGGCACTGAGATACCATGGTAACAGACACCCTATGAAACCCTAGACTGGCAGATAAGCGGGTAGACAGACAAATAGATAGCTAGATTAGATTGGGTATCATTTGTATTTTAACATATACAGTATGTATCAAGTGAAAGGTGCAGGAGAAACTTCTTTAGCATCATAACTCTGACAGAAAACGTCTATTATACATCTCTGTTAATATCTTTCAAATGTGGCTGCTGCTAAATATGAACAGAAAAACCTCAGTGCCAGAATTGCAAAATTATACATGGTGCACTACTTATTCTTCAGAACATACTACATGTCAGTTGTGCAGCTTACCCTGTTTCCCCGAAAGTAAGACATCCCCCGAAAATAAGACGTACTTCCAGTTTTGCCTCTCGCTGTAATATAATGTAATGTAATTTTGGGAGCAAAAATTAATATAAGACACTGTCTTATTTTCGGGGAAACACGGTAGTTGTGTTTGAACCAAGAGGAGAGGAAAGATTGTTCTTGGTATAATTAAGAATCTTTCTTTCTTTCTTCTGACCATCCTCCTTTTATCACCTATCCATCTTTATGTGCTTTTTGTCTCATTACTATAGTAGTGGTGTTGAATTCTGCTAAAACCAAATTCTCCCCAACCATAGGCCATTATTATAGGGTCATAATGGGAGTAATTTATTCAGATATCACTCACCGAACCCACTTCATTTGGGGGGAGGGGCAGGCACACTAAGCAGGTCAGGTTATTCAGTAGTGTATAGTCTTTTAGTAATCCAGCCAGGGCAACTCATAGTAAACCATCCAAAGCAGCTTTCTACAACCCTCTCTTTCTTATTACTATGGGTGAATTATCAACAATAGTCTACTATCAGGGAAAAGCTCATCTGTGCAGAAGACAGAACTTTCTAGTGAGCTAGTCTGTGGAATGCACTACCTCTGGAACTAAGGACAAACCTCATCCCCTTCCACTCCAAGTGCCAGGCAACATTCCATAACGTTATCTTCTCTAACATACACATATAGAAAACTGTCTGCATTAAAACAACAACAACAAAAAACTCCCTACCAATACAAAACACTACATTGCACACACAATTCTTCCCATGGGGAGAAGATGGGAGAGAGAATGGCTCACGTGTGACAGACGTCATGCCACTTTATGCACTACTGGAAGGCATTCACATACTGTGGTGATGAGGGCAGTATAACAATCTGTATAGAATAGAATAGAATCAGTATACTGCAATTAAAATGGAAGTTGGGGACATCATTTATCAGATGCTTTAAGTACAGGTCAGTGTATCTAAAAGGCTGTAAATTTTTGATGCTTTCTACAAAGAAGGGAATTGCTTTTCCCTCAAAATGGCATTTCATCACTTTATGATCCGGTGAGTATAATCCCTCGGCATTAGAGCCTCTTATTGACAATGCAGTAAACCTGCTCTTAGAGTAGCAGAAAAGTGAAATAAAAAATGGACACAATTTATGTTTGGCAGAACACAACACTGAAATCAGCTGATGGTGTTCCTTCTAGTCAGCTCAGTAGGAGTTTTAACTAATGACCTCCCTGTCAAAACAATGTCCAGCAACCTTTTGACAGCATCCTAAATCTCCTGAATTTAAACAGCCGTTGGGGTTATTATCAAAGCCATTATATAGTTCTTATCTAGTTGATGCAACTTGACATCATTTTCAGGGGGCAGCCTGAAGTGCTGGACTGAGAGTTTTGTTTGTTGCAGGTGAAACTAAATTATAAGGTCAGAGATGAAAGCGTGCTCTGCAGGGATTTACAGTAAGCAGATTAAAACTTTCATCTTTTACTTCAGAGAAGAAAGGGCAATAGAAGTGCAATCTCTGCTTGTAGTGTCCAGAGCCAGTGATATTATTAATGTAATTGAAGAGCAAGACATACCAAGGCCTAGATTCTATCTCTGTGCCGATAACACATAGCAAGGCATGATATTGCAGAAAATATCTGCAGAATTTTGAACTGTCTCCTTCACACAGAAGGTCAAACTCGTCCTGGTACAGTTGAATCAAGCTGTTTAGAACCAAAAACGAAAAACATGATTCACCAAGGTCCATAGAATATACCTCATTTGAATCCTTTCCTGAGCTGGGGCTTAAATGGCGAGGGAGTTGCACAGCAGCTTAAGGAGAGGGGAGGTCAACGTATTTACCAGCATCATTCCCAAGAGCCAAGTTGTCATATTGGTTGGGGGGGGGAGGGGGGGAGGCTGTGAGCGTCCCTGGGGAAAGGGCAGTCAAAGACAGGTTTACCATGACTAACCAGCATTAAGTAGTAGCTACATTAGGATAAATAGTCCTCTAAATAGTGAGCATCCTCTAAGGTAGGGGGTCTCATGACAAAATTTTTGGTGGCCTCAGAGTGCAGCCACCAACTCTTGCTGGTGGCCATTCTGACACTTTTTCTTAAAATACTTTAATTAACTTTAGGGGAAAAATAGGTACATATAGTACGCAGACATCACAGGAGACTGGCTAGCTAGCTGGGAGGCTGTGAAAAGTGATATTAACAAACATAAGCTTCCTGCTGCCTGCGCTGGGACTGGTAACTGAGGTGCCTTGGCTTCGACATACTAACCCTACAGGTGCCCAGGCTCAGCTCCAGCGCAAATGAAGCACTGGATGTGGAGGGAGAAGCAAAGGAGGCTGGGGCAATGAGTAGGGTGACCATATGTCCCGTTTTGGCCAGGACAGTCCTTTTTTAAGCCCTGTTCCAGCCGTCCTAACTTTTTTGGCAAAAGTGGGGTGGAGAGGAATGTGTGGGACGAGAGGTGAGTGGCCATGCCAGCTCCAGGCAAATGGGGAGGCAGGGTTCTGGTGGGGGGGCAGGCAGGGCTTGAGCAAGCAGTGACGCCAGCTCTGCATAGGGGGCAGGCAAAACTTGGGCAAGTGGCTTGGGCCAGCCCCAAGTGGGAAGGGGGGTTCAGGTGAGTGGGTCCAATCAGCCCCACACAGGGAAGGTGGGGAGAGCTCAAGCTAGCCCCATGCCATGTCCTGTTTTGTCTTTTGGAAATATGGTCACCCTAGTGATGAAGAGCTGTGTGTTGAGTCCCACCTCCCTGCAACCAGGGCCTGAAGTCCCATGACTGGAGCTCCACTGCCCTGGGGAGGTGGGTCAGGAACTCACTGGCTGCTTGCAGAGTCCAAGATTTCCTTCAATGTTGTGCCCCATGTCTCCAGAGGCAGCTCAGTGTACTATCCCCTGCTGGCAGGGCCAGGAAACACCAAGGCGCATACAGCAACAATAGGAAGAGGTTACTGCTTTCCTCCCTACCCCATCACTGCCTAAGAAGCTGTCGTGGCCCCCCCAAAAGTCACTGGTGGCCATATACGGCCACCACAGTGGCTGCATTTGAGAAATGCTCCTCTAAGATGAGAAGCCTATAGAACTTCCACATATGCTTCCAACAGCTGCAGAGGCTGCTTTCAAGTGCATAGGTCCCTGGTCCAAAGCTAGGGGAACAGTTCTTTTTTAACTGTAAACTGTGTGGTCATTCAGTGGGACAAATTGCATCACATCCTTTTTGTATTTGAATTGTGCACCAGCTAAGCTATGTAATAGTGGGATGCTATGACTGTTACCCTTGTCCTTGACTTCCTTCTCCCTTCTATTGATTTCTAAACCTATTTGTTATGCCTTCTTTTTAATAGGATTGCAAGCTTTTTAGAGACTGTCTTGCTATACGCTTCAGAGAGCTCACCACAGTGGGGTCCCAGGGCTGATCCTGGCCTTTGGACAGGACAATAACAACAACAATATCCCTTTGACACTGACATGAGATACACTTATTTGAAAAAGTCCTGTTTTATGACATGGTTATAATATTATAGTCAAATTAATTCTATTTCTCCTGTTAATTGAGTAATCTATCTTTTCTTTTTTATTTTTGGTCTGAAAAGTCTGTAAATACAAAAACATTATCACTTTACCCATTAAAATGAATATTGTATTAGTTCAGGAGTCTTAATTCACTATTTATCAAGCACTTTCAGGCCCTCGGATGGAGGTGATATCAAAGTGTTATTATTATTACACAAGAGGCATTATTATATTTATTTGGCTCTTTTGCTTTATCTAGTTTGTACCAAGTACATTCCTATCCCACACCAGTGGCTCACACAGTGTTACCACCTCTCATTATAATTGATGGTTTTCTCAAAACACCAACTCCTGTAGTACTGTAATTACATCAAAATCTCAGCTTTCATTGTTTAAAGTAAGCGTCTAGCCATTATGTAATATATGCTCTGAGTGTTGGGTATGTCTACACAGCAACTAGACACCCACCCTGGCCCATGCTAGGTGTCTCAGGCTTGCAGGGCTATGGCTACAATTGGGAGAATCCCAGAGCTCAGGCTGCGGCCCAAGCCCAGAAGTCTACACAGCAATGAAACCGCCCCGCAGCTCGAGCCCCCTGGCACAGGCCAGCCACAGGTTTTTCTTTGCTGTGTAGACATATCCTGAGGTTCAAAAACCAGAAGAGAAACAAAAGGAAGGGTACAGTTACTTTTTAAAAATCTCATGATTCCTAAATCAATCTCAGGATTTCCCAGGGACCAGACTCCTGATATTTGACTGCTTGGGGTTGGGAATGCTGTGTAAATTATATATATATATATATATATATATATATATAAATTCCTCTCATATAGGTGATTGTGCATATTCCTACATAAAATTCAAGAGTTTTGTGATGGAAATACCCTTTTAAAAATAGGGAGAGGCAGCAGATTAGACCAATCTTTTAAAAGGAGGAAAGGGTTAATTGTGTTGGAAACTAAATATAGGGACGCATCATGTATTGTTATATTGCACCCATCACTATGCCACCTGAGCAGGGGGAGTGGCAGTCTGTTGATTTTGTTTTATTTTCCTTTGGGATTAAGGCAAAATTGAAGAGACAAGGTAAAAATCAGGGCAGGATAGACAGCGCTAAGCCTTCCCTGCGTCCTCAGGGAAAACGATCCACTAAATAAAGAGAAACAAATGGGTCTTTTCCTCGGCCTTAAGGAGCACATCTTTCCAGTGCGAAAGTCTGCCATGTAGGATTGCGGTTGGGAATTGACTACAGCAGTATGTAAAAATCCCACACGAGCCAGGTTGTATAGTTCTGCTTCCGCGGGAGAAAGCATGATCGCCCCCTACTGGCCGACAGCCAATGAGGCGGCGGATGCCATTGAAGAGCGCGCTGGCGGCTCTGTCTGCAGACGGGGGACATGTGCCTATTGTGTGCGCAGGGAGAGGCGGCGAGAGAGGAAAAGACACCTCAATAGGCTACAACCGGGCAAGAGACTAGGGGGAGGGAGAGCCCGATATATCCCTCGCTTTCCTGTTGGGAAGTATTTCGATGCCAGGATTGGACAGGGGGGCGCCTGTTCCACCCGGCCGCTATCCGGTGGGCAGGGAACGCCAGTCTGAACAACTCCACTCTGTCCGTTTACACGATAAACTCGGGAGCCCGGCTGTCTCCTCCTGCGGCAGAAAGAGGATGGAAGCGAAGGGCGGGGCGGGGAAGCGGGGTGGGGGGTGTCCCACCAAGCCAAAGAGCCTGGCCCCTGCTCCTTTTCCGTCCCGACAGCTAACACGACGGCGACTCCTCTTCTTTGCTCTTTGATCGTTTTGACAGGGAGCCAGCAGGCAAACTGTGGCGGTGCAGACAGCAAACCCTCGCCCCTTGGGCATGGAGCAGGCTGCGGGCCGGGGGTGCAGGGGATTCGCCCTGGGTGATTGCTGCTGCCAGGTCAATGCCAGCAGACCTGCATTTCTAGCTGCCGCACCGGTGTGTAATAAACCGGTGTTTATTGGCACGCTCAGGGCTGTGTTGCAACGGGGCAGAGTGTGCGGCGTGACCAGTGTTGAACTCCACTGATCTGTATGTAAATCACCTTGAATATGGGGTTCATAAACTGGGCAGCACCAGCGAGCAAAATCAGCCGCTAGTTTTTCACCACTTCCCTTCAGCTCCAGGCCGGCCAAGGAGGGGAGGTTATTCGGGATTATAGCAATACATAAGAACCCAGCCAGAGCCCTGGTTCAAAACTACTGTGGTGGGATCTTAAGAGGGGAGAGAGAGAGAGAGAAATGAGAGGCAAAGAAGAGAAGCCTTCATTAAGAGGTTGGTCTCATTTAAAAATCGTTACAATCTCGCTCTGGCTTGTTTAAGGCTCTGAGAAGAAACCTTCGCTGGTCACAGTGATCTTCCTGGTTGGTTGGAGAGCCGAGTGGGCTGAGTACCTGCCATTTGATAAGGACTTTAATGACCTTTCCACCAAAAGAGGAAGGAGACCCGAACCCCCCCCCGGGCGGTACAACAGCGACTGAGCCGAGACTGCAATTCCAGCGCTGTTGCTCTTTAACGGGGGTGGCGTGAGGTCTGCGGGGAAACAGGGACAGGCGCTTTGACAGGGCAACGCTGACAGCGGATGTTCGCAAGCGAGCGGCCGCTGCAGCCAAGCAGGAGCTGGGGGAAGGCGCTAGAGAGCCGGGGTACAGCCAGGGCAGGATGGGCAAGAGTCCCTGGCAGAGGTGTCACAGGGGAAAGGGGCTCGCAGCCTGCGGGGCGCTGGGGTGGGGCGAGTCCGGGGGGCAGGAGGGCAGACAGGGGGTGCTGCGTGGTGCAGCAATAGCATGTGGCGTGAGGAATGCTGCGGTGCACAGGGACTGGAGCCCCCTGGGGCAGGAGAAAGCGCTGGCAGTTTGCAGAGAGTAGCGGAGGAATGAGGCGCTTTGGCCCTCGGGAGCAGTCGGCAGATGCGCGTCTCCATTGCATATGCCAGCTTGTGCCGCCCGGGGCTGAAGAGCGCTACATTGTGTAGCCAGGAGGAAATAATGGGGGTGCAGCCCGGGGAACAAGCAATGCCGGCCCAGAGCAATGCACAGGGAGCGATTCGGGGTTTGGGGATAACCCGCTTTCCGCCTGGCGAGGGGGGAAGGGGTTATTTGTACGGGAATCCCGAGAATAAAGGGAACAAACGGGGCGAGCTGCCTTGCTGCGCCGCCGAGTTAGCAGGTGATTGCAATTTGCGACGCTGCCTTGCTCGGATTAGTCCAGAAGAGGCGGTTTTGCAACCCAGCTAGGCAAAGCAAGAAGTGGAAGAAACCGGAGCTCGGAGGAACTGAGCAGAACTGAGCGACCCCGCCTCTCTTCAAAGCCAGCTGTGGCTTTGGCGTGGCGCTTTCCTCTCGTTCGGAAAGCCCCTTCACACGCTAGGAGAGGCGATCCAGCTTCAGGGTCCCGGATCTGTCTGGGAAGGGGTGTGGGGAGCCCTTCCAGAGACACGCGAGGCGGGGAGCCGGCCGGCAGCAACTCCTTCATTCTCTGCCTTAAAACTTCTTATGCAGCAGGGTGGTGTCGTTGAACGACTTTCCGCGTATGGAAAGTCTCAGAGCAGCAGAGAACGACTGCATATCTTGATGTAGCCTTCACCTCCCCCCCCCCCCCCTTGGTGCTAGGTCTCTCTCTGTCTCTCCCTCTCTCAGAGAGTACTGTACTTAGAGACACGAATCAAAGAGCTATAGGGGCACGCCGGCCAATGGTTATGGGGAGGGGGGAGATGCACACAGGGGGGCAAATTCATTGCGGGAGCACGGGGCAGCTCAATCATATTCCAAGCTGGAGTACATGCCAAAGAATCCTCCTGTGATGGAAAGTCCCACCCGCCTCTGATGCGCAGTATTATAACGGGGTGGGGCGGGGGGCATTTCACTATTTTGAGGGACGCTCCTTCAAAACCGCAATACATGAAGTGAATCGGAGTGTGGCCCGCCGCAACTGAAACGCGGCCCTTTCCCCACACGCTTCCTCCACCCTGCAAGACTCACCTACTCTACCAAGTGCACCCACCACCCCACTAGCCTCCGTGTCACCCCCACCCCAGGTCACCAGTCGTCTCCCCGCAGAACCTTCATTCATAAGCAAAACCCACGTGTCCCCCAATGCCACTGCAAGGCAACAATGAACCCCGGCCCAGAAAGTGCGCCAATGACGTTGAAATCTCAGCTCGAGGAGGTGTCTTTTGTCCTTTTGCAAATGCAAACTGTATGTGCAACCCCCTGAGCTCCACATCCCTGTCCCCCTTTCCCTTATTCCCTCCCTCCTCTCCCAAGTCCTAGGGAGGTGCATGTCTCGTTGGCTGTTTCCCTCGTCGGCCCAAAGAATTAAAAAGCATTTTCTGTACCGTCCCGGCCGGGACCCGGGCAATGCACACAAGGGACATGTTCTCCTGCAAGCTGGGCAGGAAATCTTGTTCTCCTGAGTCATCGCGCCTCCTTCAAGGAAACGCCAGAGTTTCTTATCGCCCTTCACTCCCCGGCAGCAGCTCAAACTGCTGCTGCCGAAAGCTATTCTCCTCCGCCCAAGGGCGAAACAAGCCACAGTCCCACCGTACAGCGAAAAACGGCTCAGGCTGGAGGAGTTGGCCGCGCCCGAGAAAGGGAGTTTTTGCTTGTAACGAGGCTTGGTAAGAAACTCCGATCCTCCCCCTTTAAATGTGTTGCTGTAACTTGGGGTGGGGTGGGGGTTTAGTTACATGAGGGGTGCATCCAGGTGGCTCTCCCATGGCAATCTTCCCATTAATCGGTGTGACAACAGCTGACTGATCTCCAGCCCTAGAGACAAAGGACTCCCGTTGAAGTTGTTTGCTTTGAGCGACGAGGTGCCAACATTTGCAAGCTGCTCACAGGGCCATTTAGTTTAATGGACTTTCCTTTGCCTCCCCCTATTGAAACGTATCGGGCTAAGCGCGGGATACACGTGGGCCACAAGCATCCGCTGACTTCAGCGTTTCCCTCGCTGGAGTTTTTGAAGCGAAAGAAACAGGCCAGGGGGAAACGGACGCAGGAGGACAGGGACAGGGAGCCGGTGCTGCGCCGCTCGAGCCAGTCCGGTGCAGGCTTTTTATTGCTGGGTGCAGCGGGGCGGCGGAATAGCGGGGTGACAGTGATCCCAGCGCTTTGTTGTATTGTACGGCAACGCACCGCCCTGACCTGCAGAGCGCCCGGCTTCCTGCCGGCCGGTTCCTGCCCCGGCTCCTTCTCGCGTCAAAGAAGCCGGGCCGGGTGGGGCAGCGCCAAGGGCCGGGCGCCAGCTGTCCGAGTCCGAGCCGTCCTGGGCGCCGGGAAGCCAGACTCGCTCTTCCGCATTGTTGTTCTTAGCTGGTCCCTCCCTCTCCTCCCCCCGCGGCGCGGTCTCTATATAAACCCCTTCAGCCAGCCGAGCAGCAGAATTGCATTGATCACCGGCTGCACGGAGAGCAGCCCGCGCTCCCCTGGACTAACCCATTCATCCGCTTGGATTATTCTTCCCTGACCCACATCCCAGCTCAGCAATGACAGTCCGAGCCGAAGCGTCTGGACCCACATTAACCTATTCCAAGATGAGGGGGGTTGTTGCAATTCTCATCGGTGAGTCTGAAGAAGAAAGAGGGTGACCGTGGCGCTCTTCTGGGGGTGCAGATCTTTTGGACGGCAGCGCTCATTTGAACCGGGAGCTCAGCACAGAGTATCCGATTCTCTGTTTAAAAACCGGCGGTTTGGGATATCCGATCGTAACGCTTTTTTTTGTATTTATTTGCAGCTTTCATGAAACAGAGACGAATGGGGCTAAACGACTTCATTCAAAAAATAGCCACCAACTCCTACCCGTGCAAGCAGTAAGTAGCAGATACTTGCATTTTAATGATGGAAAGATTTATGTATTAATGATTGTCACGACAGATTTTTTCCCCTTATAATGTTATTAGTTATATAACAAACTTTACCGAGTTTAATTAGCATAGATAAAACCAGAGAGCACGGGTTAGTTTTGGTTTCTAAAGATCCACCCATCGCTGACCTTTAAGTACAGAGCAAACAATTTGTGTCTTTGCACAAGTTTGTTCTTTTTTTCCTGTTTCATTTTTAGTTCTGAAATGAATAGACCGGCAGTCTGCCAAACTGAAGCTTATTAATAAGTAGACTGCTTGCGTGCCCCCTAGCGTGGAGATGTGTCTGCCTGTTACAAAAGGCAACTGTTCTAATAATGTATGTAATCCTTGCAGCCCTGAAGTTCAGTCTATATTGAAGATCTCCCAGCCTGAAGATCCTGAGTTTATGAATGCTAATCCTTCCCCTCCAGTAAGTAGCCTTCATTGTGTGACTCTTTTTCAATAATAGAAACATGTTTAAAAATAGCTTTTCTGTAAATTAGCAACATAACAAGTGTCCCTTTTAGTTCAGCTCACAGTACAGTGATGTAACTTCAAAAAGGAGTTACCAATTTAGAATAAACCCATACCTTTTCTGTATTAAAAAATCAATGTTTTTTAAACAATACATTATTACATATCATCTAAGTATGGAAAACAGCCAAGTCCTCAATGAGATTTTAAAGACACATTGTTCTCATAATTTGTCATTTGAGGTGGTCCAAAAACAGTTTAATGTAATCTGATGCAAACTTTGTGGGGGGGGGGGGAAGGACATAAGACTATTTAATGTACCCAACTAAAATTTTATCTTTAAATCCATGATTAGATTTATATAAAACCCTTTTTGTGATCAAGAATTTCCAATAAACATCTTTTTTAACAAATGTATTTTATAACCTTACAGCCCAGCCCATCACAGCAGATCAATCTTGGTCCATCATCCAACCCCCACGCCAAGCCATCAGACTTTCATTTCTTAAAAGTTATCGGAAAAGGAAGTTTTGGAAAGGTAGGTTTTACTTCTTTTAACCTTAATATGGTCAGTTAGCTGCTTTTGCATGTAATTGTTTAAGTGATGAAGTTACCCAGCATGCTTTAGTAACAAGAGTGGCAAAAGCTCAACATATTTTCTCTAGTGCTTCACTGTCAGGAGGGCACTTCACAGCTTTGAAGAGGAAGTTGCTTGCCCTGCAGGGGATAGGTGGGGCAGGATGCTTTAGTTAAGGAGAGGGAGTTGCAAGGATAATTAATTGAGGTTAATACTTTATGCAGGAGTGGAGGTAGGGTAGCTTTTGAAGCCAGGAGAATCAGCCATAAAAAAACAAACAAAACCTTTAAAGTTGATATGCACAGCTTTTCTGGCTGGAATTTTGCTGATAATGCTAGACATTGCTAGCAAAATGCTTCCCCATGCAGCTGGTAGCATAGAGTGGTAATAGCACTCAGTGGTAGCATAAAGGGCTTGGGATACAGTCTCTCCCAGCTGTGTTTATATTCTGCTCTGTATTCTAACATATTGAAGTAATGGGATTTTTAACTTCTTTCAGGTTCTCCTTGCAAGGCATAAGGCAGAAGAAGAATTTTATGCTGTTAAAGTACTGCAGAAGAAAGCAATCTTGAAAAAGAAGGAGGTAAACATCTTGTTCACAATACAGCGATGCAACTACCAAATTTAGTTACTTACAACAAGTTAGCAAATTTTGTAACTAATTCCCCCCCCCCCCCCCCCAATTTCTAGGAGAAACACATCATGTCAGAGCGCAATGTCCTGCTGAAAAACGTGAAACACCCTTTCCTGGTTGGGCTCCACTTTTCTTTCCAGACTGCAGACAAATTGTACTTTGTCCTTGACTACATCAATGGTGGAGAGGTAAACAGCAAGTGAATGAAATAATTCCTAACATGTGCACAGTGGTAGTATAGATTTTTTTTTTAAATTATTATTATTTTTTTAACGAAAAAAAGTTCCAAGGGGAAAAGTTATTAGATTTAGCATCATCCGCTTGCCAGGTTTCAAACTGCTAGAGGATCATTAGGCCATTTCTTGCTATTGTTCTTTTTAGCTATATATGTCAAGTCTAATTAAATGCATTGTTAACAGGCTTTGGCACCATTTACAGAACTTGTTCTTTCTGTCTCCTGTAGTTATTCTACCATCTCCAGAGGGAACGTTGCTTCCTTGAGCCAAGAGCACGGTTTTATGCTGCTGAAATAGCAAGTGCACTTGGTTACTTGCACTCTCTGAACATAGTTTATCGGTAAGCAATGTGTAATTCAGTTTAAGCATGATTATAAATGTGCATATTTTGTACCTTACCTGTGGAAAGTAGATTTCAATATATATATTAGTTTAAAACATCTACTTTCAAAATACTTTCTCTGAATTTAAAAACTTGCAAAATGTATACACATGCTCATCAAATACTAAGAATGCTTCTTAACCAAGAACTAACATTTCTGTTACTCTCTTGTTGCTACAGGGACTTAAAGCCAGAGAATATCTTGCTAGATTCTCAGGGGCATATTATCTTGACTGACTTTGGGCTCTGCAAAGAGAACATAGAACACAATGGCACTACCTCCACGTTTTGTGGTACACCTGAGGTAGGCTTAGTTCTCATTTCTGAAATGGTTAATGTTTGTGTATAAACTATATGATAACAGTAGATGAGGCAACAGTAAATGTGCAAACCTGATGGAGAGTTACAATGGAATAGATAAGTGGGAGAAAGTAAGATCCTTAAAAGGATAGCCTTCCGGAGAAGAATAATCCATATACAATGGGAACCGCTCTCAAACTAGCCGTTGTGTATGTAAATGACATTTTAACTATAGGTTTAAGTTCTTGTATTCAAGAACATAGATTCGTTTGGTGTGGCTTTAGTTTCTGTCTAAAGATTCTTCTGCCTCTGGCTAATATTGTGGTTCTGGTTCTTCTGTTTAACAGTACCTTGCTCCTGAAGTTCTTCATAAGCAGCCCTACGACAGGACTGTTGACTGGTGGTGCCTTGGAGCAGTTTTGTATGAAATGCTTTATGGACTGGTAAGTAACATATTTTAGTTGCCTGTGTATAGCTTACTGTCGTTCTTACAGGAAAACATTTTTATACTTCAGTCATTCCAGACTTGTTACCTACACTTGTAGCTTCAGTCAAGATGGCCCCAACCAATGTCCTCTGCTACCCTCATCCTCATTGAGAATTCTGTGTATGGATTAAGGGCAGCACATGGCATTAATGTAACAATAGCTTGTGGTATTACAGTAGAATGCATATATGCATAATTTTATTAAGTACTTATAGACTTATTTACCTTTATTTCTTTCTCACAGCCCCCCTTCTACAGCAGGAACACAGCAGAAATGTACGACAATATCTTGAACAAACCCCTGCAATTGAAACCAAATATTACCAATTCTGCTAGACACCTTCTGGAAGGCCTGTTACAAAAGGATAGAACAAAGAGAGTTGGTGCTAAGGAGGACTTCGTAAGTACAATTTTGTAGTTCCTGTGTATGGTATAAGAAATAAATAGATCACACCACTCTTACTCAATTACTCTTGTCTGAATTAATCTAATTTTTCTTTAACAGATGGAGATTAAGAATCACATCTTCTTCTCCCCAATTAACTGGGATGATCTAATTAATAAGAAGATTACACCTCCTTTTAACCCAAATGTGGTAAGTATCCCATCTAATTATATAATGCAGAGAGGCCTTTTTGCCCCTTACATCAGGGGTGTCCAGGGTGTGGGCCAAAGACCATCTGCAGCTGCCTAAAATGTTGCTATACTTTTTTGTTCTAACTAAAGGGAAAGGAGAACACACGTGAACTCCCTTCTTACTGATTCTATAAATGAGGAAACCAAGAGAAATTAAATAACTGCCCCAAAACAGAATTTCGGTCTTTTCAAATTATAATATAAAATTACAAGCACACCTTGGTTATTTAGATAAAGTTTTTTGGTTAAATGTGGTCATATACTGCAAGTTGCCAAGGCACCACTGCATAAACTGCAGTATAAGAGAGAGGAGTGATTCTTTTTTGTTTTGCTTTATTGCACAGAGCTAGTTGGAGGGCAATGCATTAAAAAGGAATCATCTTGTTTTTAGTGAAACTATATGCAGCCAGGTGCAAAAAAAAAAAAAAAAAAAAAAAGTAAATCTAAAATTGGCCAAGCCTGTTAAACAGTGAGTCCGAGGTGATAACACTGTGAGTCCCCTCAAAGAGTTTTCACATTTAAATTGATCTGTGAAATCATGAAAAATGGAGACTGGGAACTAAACACTTGTGTTCTTCTTTTTTTTATTTTGTTTTCCACAGAGTGGTCCGAGTGATCTGCGACACTTTGACCCCGAGTTTACCGATGAGCCAGTCCCCAACTCTATTGGCCAATCTTCAGACAGTATCCTCATTACTGCTAGCGTCCAGGAAGCTGCTGAAGCCTTTCTGGGCTTTTCATATGCCCCATCCATGGATTCTTTCCTGTGAACATTTGTTTTCCTTTCTTTTCTTGGTTTTAATTATTATATTGGCCTTCTGGCTGAGCTGCCAGTTGACCAATCATCTTGAAACAGAATTTGCACATCACCATGGCAGCTTTGCAGCCTTAATTTCAACTACACTGTCTGCTGGAAGCTTTTTTTTTTTTTTTTTTTTGAACAGCACATAACTCCTCTAAACAAGCTGACAAGCATTTCGATTAGTTCTTTCCCCAAAGTGGTGCTATCTCCTTGGGAAAGAACATAAGAAGTGACTGTTGCCATAGTCTGCTGAGGTAGATTGTAGGAATAATAACCTGGTGTTTGGAAAGAATGTTCTGAAAACCCTTGGCCTGAAGACCTGGAGGTGACGAGGATTTTATGAAACGTGCCTTTTTTTCTGACGAGATCGAGTTAAGCTCCAAACTTTTCCTGTTCCAGAGTGTTTCTCAGTTCAGTGATGTGGGTTTACTATGTGAACAAATGGTATGAGTGTGATATGCATACTACAGAGGGTCTTAGTTTAAAGCATCAATGTGACACTTGCAGGACACTACAATGTGGGGCATTGTTTGTTTCTTCCATATTTGGAAGATAAATTAAGTGTAGAAACTGATTTTGTTTTGTAAATATACAGTTAACTAAAATTATTGAAATGGGCTCATAATTAATTATATCCAAATGCTTGAAGAAAGCATTGCTGCTATGAAAAGTTTCTATTTTTAGAAAGGTTTTTATGGACCAAAATGCCCCAGCTGCAGTTGGTCAAAGCTGTTGGTTTCTTTGTTTTTTAAAGTTGTCATCTGTAAAGTGGGCATTATGGGGGAGGGGAGGGAGTGTTCCATTGTATGTATTGTAAAAAAAAAAAAAAAAGTCTGTACATTCAGTTGTAACTCTACATGTATATTTAAACTTACAGCCAGGCTTGTAATGTACACCATCATTGTAATGTGATTAATATAGTTATGTACTTTTTCTGGTGACCAAACCCATTGGTTTGCAGTAAAATCTTGAGAAAATTTCTGTAAACTGTCAGGTTTTTTTCCCCCCCATGTAAAAATCTCCTTTCCTTCACAAATTCAGTCAAGTTCGTGATTTTTTTTCCCAAGGGTTTAAAAAGCAAATCCAGACTCTCTATCGTTAGTTTAAACTAGGCCTTTGCTGAAGTCAAGAATAAATGTAAGTTACACTGGCATAACTATTTTGATTAGGGATGTGATTTCTGATAAGTCTGTGTGTGGATATGGTTACACCAATGTAAAGGTGCCTTACCTGTATAGTTCTTCCTATGGGAATAGCTATACTGTCACAAGTACTCCTACACCAGTACAACTCTTAGCTCTCAGGGGTTATACTGCTAAAGTGAGACCACTTTCTAGTATACACAAGCACTACATACAATTACAATGGGGGATGATGCCTGATGTTGAGGGGGTTTGTTCTGGCCTCAATCCTTTCTAATGCTCTTTCATAGACATTTTCTCCGTTCATCTGTACTACACAATCTACGAGCATTACAGTAGCGACGCTGTACTTGGGCCAAAGCACTAGTGAACGTGGGGCTCTGGGATCTTACCACCCTGTAATGGAGACATAAATCCAAGTAGATTTTCAGGACTCATTTAGTTAAACACTTCAGCCCTGCTTACATCAATGCTACTGCCCATGTGGGTGATTCCTCTAGTGCAGGGGTGGGCAAACTACAGGCCACATCCGGCCTGGGGAACTGTCCTGCCCGGCCCCTGAGCTCCTGGCTGAGGAAGCTGCTCTTGGCGCCTCCCCTGCTGTCCCCCCTCCTCCGCAGCTTTAGACTCCCACCAGTGCTCTGGCCCACTGCTCCAGGGCAGTGCTGCAGCAATGGGACTGGCTCCAGTGTGGCCTGAGCTCTTACCACTCTGAGCAACATGGTAAGGGGCTGGGGCTGTGAGCTCCTGCGGGGCAGAGTGTTGAGGTCTCCAGACACACTGCTCAGAGCTATAAACTCTACATACATAAAAGGCCAGGTCCTCCAATGAAGCTGTGTCAGTTTACATCGGCTAAGGATCTCGCCCATGTAATTATTTTAATACATTAACCTAACATTGCAGAGAAGCAATGAGTTTACAACATAACACTTTCAGCTGTGCACAAGTGATGTCAGCAAAATCTGTCAATGCACAATTTGCACATACAACACTGTTGTAACGAGGATTCCAATTACTAAAATATTACTGGATTTTATTAGAGGACTAGCGAAAATACCCGGCGTTGCTCGGGTCCGTCAGAAGTGGGGAGGGGACAGAGAGCTGAGCGAGTGTGGGATCCGTTGGAGGGGGGAGGGGGCAGAGAGCAAACCTGACACCCCCACCTCACCCCCCGACCAAACCCGACACCCCCACCTCACTTACCCTCGACCAACCCCGACTCACATTTTCACCCCCCCACCCAAACCCAACACCCCCACGTCACCCCCCTACCAACACCCCCTGACCAACACCCACACCTCACCCCCGTAGACCAAACCTGACACACCCACCTCACTTCCCCCCCCAACCAAACCCGACACCCCTACCTACCACCACAAACAAACCCGACACCCTCACCTTACCCCCCCCACCAAACCCAACACCCCTTGACCAACCCCAACACCCACCCCTCACCCCTCACCCACCCCGACACCTTCCCACTCCCCCAGACCAAACCCGACACCCCCGGCTCACTTACCCCCCCGACCAAACCCGACACCCCCACCTCACCCCCCGACCAAACCCGACACCCCTACCTCACTTACCCTCCGACCAAACCCAACTCGGGTCCGTCAGAGGTGGGGAGGGGGCAGAGAGCTGAGGGATTCCGGGGTCCGTTGGAGGGGGGAGGGGGCAGAGAGCCGAGGGATTCCGGGGTCCGTTGGAGGGGGGAGGGGGCAGAGAGCTGAGCGACTGCGGGGTCTGTTGGAGGGGGTATTATGACATCATAACTATGTCACAGAGAACAGCAGCTGCCCAGCTGATGTGATTGGCCCTTAAATAATTTCACCCCTGGGGGCGTCAGAGGTTAGATTTGAAAAATTTTCGACTCTTACCCTGATTAGGATCCTAAGACCTATAACTGTACCAAATTTCAAGTCTCTAGCTCAAACGGTGTGGAAGGAGTAAGCGTTCATACATACATACATACACGCATACATACACCATTTGACTTTTATATATATAGATTCCAATTAATAAGATATTATTAAAATGTTACTAATATCCTTAATTCATGTATGATTAAAGTGAACTGCACTTGTTAAAAATAAATGAATAATGTATATTTTGTGGTGCACACTGCCTTTGCCTTAGTGTCTCCTCTGCATTAGTGTGAAGTTGCAACCATTAAATTGCAGCTCTACAATAACAAAAGCAATCTAAATACTTCCTTAGCTTTCAAGAAAAACACTAGAGAACTTAGTGATAAAGAAAAGTTGGATTTAAGTGAGTCATAGGCGTCTGTGCAGCTTTTAATGAGTGGTTTGGGATTCTTTTAGCAAATCCATTTGCAATTCTGCATGTTATACAATTCTTTGGATAATTACACTATAGCTGAAGTGTAAGTATGTCTACAAATTTTGGTGTTTCCAAGCATATTGTTTCTATTATTATTAAAAGAAAGGTGAATAGCCTGTCTGCACTTTACTCTTTCAGAATGTAACATATGGCAGCCACATATGAAGGTAAAATCTGATTTTATCATGTTTAATTACTTTTAGGGCTGTCAATTAATTGCAGTTAGCATACACAATTAACTAAAAAAAATTAATCCTGATTAAAAAAAATTAATCACGATTAATTGCAGTTTTAATCACACTTAAAAATAGAATACCAACTGATATTTATTAAATATTTTTTGATTTTTTCCTACATTTTCAAATATATTGTTTTCAATTACAACACAGGATAAAAAGTGTACATGCTCACTTTATATATTTTTTATAAATATTTGCAGTGTAAAAATGATAAAACAAAAAAAAACTATTTTTCAACTTACAAGTACTGTAGTGCAATCTCTTTGTTGTGAAAATGAACCTTACAAAAGTCGGATTTTTTTGTTACATAACTGTGCTCAAAAACAAAACAAAGTTTTAGTCCTACAAGTCCACTCAGTCCTACTTCTCGTTCAGCCAATCTCAAAGAAAAACAAGTTTGTTTACATTTAAGGGAGATAATGCTGCCCACTTCTTATTTACAATGTCACCAGAAAGTGAAAACAGGCATTTGCATAAGACTTTTGTAGCCGGCACTGCAAGCTATTTACATGCCAGATATGCCAAACATTTATATGCCTCTTCAGACTTCAGCCACCATTCCAGAGAACATGCTTCCATGCTGATGACACATGTTTAAATGATAATGAAATCATTAAATTTGTGACTGAATTCATTGGGAAAGAATTGTATGTCTCAAGCTCTATTTTCCCTCCATTCTGCCATATATTTCATACCAGTCTCGGAAAACTAGTCTGCCACAGGCTTCATGTGTTACTTTAAGCAAGTCCTTAACTTCAATGTGGCTCAGCTATAAAACTGAATTAATGGACTAATGCAATAAATTGTTGCTGTTCTTTTAAAGTCAATGGAGTTCTGGCAATTTCCAGAACCAGTAATTTTTAACCAACACACTTCGTAATTGTATTCATTGGGGTACCATGGCTCTGGATATACTGTTTTGATGGATTATTAGGTTAAGGGAACACTGACAAATATTTAAGTACACAGAATAAAGGTATTCTAGTCCAGTCTGTGTTCCTCTTCGCTCTATAATGTCTGCATTCTCTGAAAATGAATTAGGTATTCTATGACCTACGATTAGTATATTTTGTTCCATGCATGCTCTTTCTAAAGTATTTTGTGTGATACGGTATGTGAGGGACATTCTTATAGGCTAGCACTATTTATGGTTCAGGTTGCCTGATATTTCCCATTATAACATCCTCTTTTCAGTTACTTATAACTTTGCCAAATTTTTACTATCTGGCCTGATATTTTTCATACCAGGTGTGGGCCTCAGACTGGATTTTTTGGGGGAAAGTTTTCACAAAAATGGTCCATCCATTTCTGAGAATGAGATGAGGGAAAATTATATTGTTTTGTCCTGATTTAAAAATTTTTAAAAATTTATTGAAATGCTCTAGTGCTTCTATGCTTTGGAGCAAGGGCTTGAAATATGACTTGTTCAGGTAGCTTGTTCTGGTGCCAGAAACATTCCTGGTACCTTTAAGCGTTCAAGTGGTTCATAGTTTCTTGTGTGTTCTATAAAGACATTGACAGTAAGACAGAAATTTAGAATCCATGTCCATTCAGACCTTACCCATCGTGCAGGGACTGTCAAAGAGGATGCTATTGAGTAATCACTGTTGTGGTGGCACTTTCGGTGCCTGTTCACGAGACACTAGAAAGTAAAAACCACCAAGCAGCTGACAACATATAACAGCTGTTAGATGTTACTTATCTTCTAACTACAATTATCCAGAGGTGAAGAAATCGATGACATCCCATTATCAGTTCTCAGAGCCAACCAGTCACCTTGGTTTAATTCTAACCCAGGCATTCATTGTTGTTTTCTGCTGAGGCAGTTTGCACTAGTGAAGCTGAATTTAGGTCAAGAGTGACATCCAGTGGCCATTATAATATATAGTCCACTTTTTTTTCTGGAAAAGAAAGATTGGAATACTGTAGTTGTAATACAAAGATAACTCCCATGTCATGGAATAATTCCATATTATTCTTCCACAACTTGATTATTTAAGCTTCCAATAGGTGAGGGCCAAAGGACCTCTCAGCAAAAGTTCCAGCTCCCCTTCCAGACAGAGTTTGTATAGTCATGTACAATTCTCTTACCTGATAATGTGCCGCTGCATAGACAAATCCCACCTCAGATGCAGCCTCTTTAGCAACATCCTTCGCTGGTCGCACCCACCTTTCAGACCATTGCAGGAGCACCTCACTGACATGTTTACATTTGACACACCAGCTGCATCAAGGGTTGTTTGTCTACCGCAGCTCGGAAATGGAGGAATTCAGGAACACCTTTGAGACACAAAATGCCTCATTACTATAAAACTGTACTCACCTGCTCCCTCCCTGCACCAGGCATTGACATCCAACTCTGGATGGCAGCAGATGGGCAACAATGGACAGGAACAATGGGCACCCCCAATTGCCCCTTGCCCTTTTGTAGGCAGATTTCATTGCTTGATGTGATGGACTTTGGGCTTGCTCCAGAACCCAGTAAAGTCAGTATAAATATTGGCTCAGACGCTCCATAATGGGAAAGGGATTTCAGTATCATGCCTCATTATAAATTGCCTCTCATGCTTTCACACTGAGGGGTACCCCAACATCCCTGGCTGCCACTCCTGGGTGCATAAAGTCAAGCATATGCATACGTGTTTGCAGGGCTGCAAAGTTTCTTAGACGGCATCTCTTCATTTCAGCGCTTGTGAATAATAGACTTCCTCAGAAGTCTGTCCTCATGGCCTGTTTTCTGAAAGTTATGGAGAAACATTTGTTATAGTGGAATTGTCTGAATTGCTCTTCTGGTGGTTAGAAAACCAGGCTAGACACTCTTCCAGCATAGATCAATAGTACACTGGTCATAAATTGTTCAAAAGCATGTCAGTTACCACTTTTGCTGCTCCCAGTGAAACCAGCCCATTAGCTCACGCAAAAGTGCACACATATCTCTGACAACATCTGTGCAGCTGTCCTTGCCCCAGAAATACTATATATATATACACATCATATAGAGTAGGCATCCTGCTGAGAGCTATACTAGCTTTAGTTATATATTCTAAAAACAGCCTTTGTATAGACTTGTAGAAAAAAAAATATGTCATGCAATTTTGGTTGATGTCCATCTGTGCTGAGATACACTGATAAATGGAGATGATCTTAACATGGATGCCACCTGCTCTATTTCAGGGAACAGCTTTTCTTAAAGGGCCATGCCATTTATATATATATATATATATATATATTAAGTGATAGTTATGAAACACGCATACTGGGTTAGGTTAATGTTAAACAAGGAGTGAGCCAGAAAATGTGAACATAGATCTAAACTTTCTTAGTGTTCACGGGATGTTCAGACTCAGGGTTCTGTTTTAGCCCATTATAGAGGTAAGAGTCAGTTGCAAAGTTTGGAACTGTTCACAGCCAGTGTTTTGGCTTATTCACAACTTTATTTCATCACTTTGGTAGCATACAATACCTGTAATTGAAAAATACTGGGGCCCACTTCCAACTCCCCTACTTCTCTGGACAGGAGTCATGCAAAAGGCTGCAGAAAATAAATAAAGTCCCTATTGTTCTAGATATTCCAAGCAGGGAGCTACGGAAAGATAATTAAAATGTGTGGAAATGAATATATTTAAAAACTGATCCTTTATTTTAGAGACATGTTTATTTTCAATTAATATTTAAGAGAGGGGGAAAAGAGAATGACAGAGACAGAGAGAGACATGACAAAAACACCTTTATTTGCATAACATTTCATTCAAAACTATTTTAAATGTTATAAAATTACAATATATACACAAAAGATATCAATAAAATAAAGCAAAACTCTTATTAGGTGAACATTATACAAGGATCACTAGAGCATCAGCACCAAGTTCACTCAAAATAGTGTTAATGTACAAAGTCAAATGAAAAGTGTCCAGATTCCATGTCAATATATGCAAGGCACAAATAATCTGCAGCCAAACCACAATAAGTGCACGGAACAGCTCTAGCACATCAGACAGCTCTACCCTGGCCATTTAATTTTGGTGAGATTTCAAAACAGATATTTTTGCATGACCCAGCAAAAAGTTAGCCAGGCATGAAAAAGGCTGAATGTGAGCACTGTATCTCACTCCAAGAACAAAGAGAGGCTTGGAGAAAACCAGTTCTAACCTTCAGAAAAGCTGCTGAAAAAAAAAATCCCACAAAGAGGAATCAGCTGAGGGCACTGTAGGATAAAATTGAACACTGTGTCTGAAGCCAAACAGAAGAGGCACTGCACAAATATCTCAGGGGTAATATGGTGCACAAAATGCTTACTACAATACTATGCGGGACCCTCCACTGCAAGATACCAGAGCACTTAAAAAGAGGTGGTTTTTACAGTGTTCTCCAAGCCAGGGATATAGAACCAACCAGGGAAAGGGGCATCCTCCTGGCTGTATCAGGGAGATCAGAGAGGGTGGCATAATACTGCAGCTTGACACACTAGCCATAGAGCTCCTTCTTGGTCAAGGTTGCAAAAGGAACATTCACCAAACCCTTCCAGGACAACAATCTGCCTGGTTGCTCAAGGAGCTCATCAACAGGGGGCAAGGGGACTCAGGATTCCCCCCCATGGAAGAACTATCCCTGAAAAAAAGTCCTATGAATACTGAATAGCCTGCAGAGGGAGCATCGGCTGGAATTCAGAGAGGACCTAATCTAAAAAACACACAGACCAGAGCAAGAGCTGTCCTAACTTCTTGCTTAACCAGCTAGGAACAGCTTGGTCAACCCAGCTTGAGTAGAGGCAGAAAAAAAAAGGGCTCTCAGAGGAAAGTACTTCATCAGGAAAAAGTGGGTTAAAAAACAGCAGCTCTTCCAAGAGTCATAAACTGGAAATGCCTGGTCTGGCCACATACTCTGCTGAAGTTACCAGGTTTTTAAAAGGCCATTATAGAATGAAAGCAAATCTAAACACCAATCGAACAGGTTCCAACAAACATAGGCGAGCATCAAAACCTATCCCACCAGTGCAATGGAGGAGAGAAAAAGTGAGGGACTGCTAGGCCAGCAGGGAGCCAGAGTACAGGAATACAGAACAGGTGCATGGACTATAGGTGAAAGGCTGCCACTATGCTGACTAAATCAATGAGCCACTGTGCCCCTTCCTCTAATGGCAGGAACAGCAAAGCAGGGCACAACGCAGTGGTAATTATTAGGAAAAAATGGTTAATATTCCACTGAATCTGGCCCCAAAGGCCCGAGGCAGGGTCCAGCCACACTAGCTGCTGCCACAATGTTGAGACACCAAGATTGTTGACAATCCAAACCTGCCCCTGAAAGGAGTGTCTGGGAAGCAGCCAGCGTCATTTCTGCAGATGGCCTTGCACCTTCTCCTCAGCCCCCTCCCAGTTCCTTAGCATACATTGTTCAGATCCAACAAAGACCCTCAACACCTAGATCCCGGAGGTGCCATTGTTGGGGAAACAAAGGGGGCCACTGTGCTACCAAGAGTCTAGTAAGATAAAATTGCTCTTACTTGAGTGTCACGAGCTCCTCTACTCGCTGCTGGGTGGCACCTCCTTCTGGCTATTCTGGAGATTACCTTTGCCCAGTTCAGCACCCCTTTCTTCTCTTCTACCATCACAGCTCCCCTCCTGCTCACAGAGCTGCAGTATGGTTGCTTCATGGCTCAGCCTGCCAGCCAAGACACACTGTGATCCCCCTTCTGTGATCCCCCAAAGTCTCTCTCCATAAGCAGTGTCAGACAGTCCTCATGCCCACTGCCTTGCTAGGGTTCCCAACTTTCTAATCCCACAAAACCAAACACCTTTCCTGAGGCCCTGCCCCCTGCTCACTACATTCCCCCTCCCTCAGTGGCTCACTCTCCTCCACCCTCACTCACTTTCACTGAGCTGGGGAAGGTAGTTGGGGTGCAGGACAGGGTGAGGGCTCTAGCTGGGGGTATGGGGGCAGAAATAAGGGGTTCAGGGTGCAGGAGGGGGATCTGGGCTGGGGCAAGGGGTACGGTGTGGGAGGGGGTGAGGGCTCCAACTGCAGGTGTGGGCTCTGAGGTGGGGCTGGGGATGAGGGGTTCAGGATGTGGGAGGGGGTGCAGAGCAGGTTGAGGCAGGGGGTCGGGGATATGTGAACAGCCTCTATTCAATGTCCATATGTTTGCATATGAACTGCAGCGAATACATCTTTATGATATAATATAGTCCTACACTTATTCTTCAAGCAGTGAAGTAAAAAAGATTTATAGATCATCAGGGAGTTTTTGAAGAAATGATTTTAAATGATAAATAAACCCCATTTCCTATATCAGGGTTCAGGAACCCAATTTTCTTTGTTCTCACAGGCATGGCACATTGCTCACAGGTGATGTATGATGTTTCTGCACGCAGTATTAGTCATTTGGGTACCTGCATATGGGCGCCTGCCCATGGACTCTGTGCACTTTTGGCCACCAGATCTACACAGATTCAGTCATGGCATTTTAATTGCAACAATGAAACCCTATACCTTCTATTTTTTTCTACCATACATTGTGCTATCTGTAAGCTACAGTAGATAGACTTCTGTAGGAACTTAAGTATACAGCTCAATTAAACAGATGAAGCAGTTATGGTATAAGATATGTATAACTATGCAAACTGCGGGCTTCTAACTAATAACAGCTATTGGGAGTTACCATTTGATCCTAATGAAAGCATAACACTAACATAGGATTATGTACAAATTTTGCTTTCAGTTACACTGTATAAATGACCACAAGTAGTGGGTTAACAATAATAAAAAGCAAGCAAATTAACAAAACCCTTCAAAGGCCCTGATCCAGCAAAGCACTTAAGTATAGCCTTTGCTATAAGGATGTGAGTAGTCAAGTTGAAGTGACCGGTGTACCTATGTGTTTACAGTTAAGACCATGCTTATGTGCTTTGCTGCATCAAGGCCTAATTACTTGTTCTTCTGATTTCCCATTTCATTCTCTCTTCTATGTGTCTGTCTTTTATGCTTCCATCCTGGCACACAGGGTTCAATTTTTAAAAGTGCGTAAACAACATAGGAGATTTTCACTAGGACCTATGATCCTGTCACTTTTTACCCATAGCCTATATGAAATCTGTGCAAAAACAGTGAGATTCCATACAGAAATAACTGCTTACCTGGGTATAATTCACTGTGATGCTGGGGTCCAAGAACAGGATAAAGGCTGCACACTGGCAGCATTTACCACATAAAAACTAAAGACAGACTGCCTGTATTGACTGGGGTTACTGCATATTCAGATGGGTGTGACTGAAAGCAGAATGTGGCTCTCAATTCTGGGTACTTTTGAGTGAGATTTCTGGGGGAAAGGTGCCTCTTCACCTCCCTGAAGACTTGTGTACCTCCCAGGCAGAGTGTAATTGGTGCACAGTTATTATTCACAGGTAGGAACATGGGTACTTCATACAGACTTATTTAGGGTTCAGGTATTATTTATGCAGTGTGAGTGATTTTCACCCATATGCAGAGATCAGAACCAGATTTATGTGCCACTTAAATCCAATTTAAGCCCACAAAATAGCACTTTTAATTATTTTTTCCCTCCGAACCACCTTCCTGCTCAGTCCAGCACGGAGCATAGCTTGGCAGGACCCAAGAATGTGGCCCATATTTTCTAATTTGACAAATAAGCATCCTTTTAATATAACACACCAATAGGGGTGCAGCTTTAATTATATATCTGTTCTATATGCCTTAATTTGTTTCTGTCTCTGATGTTATTAAAGTGGTCACCATTTCCACCACAGGTTGGTATGTCAATATTTCTGGTATAAATCTCATGCTTCCTATCTATGAAAAGGTTTTCCCAAATATGAATAATAGAATCATAGAATATCAGGGTTGGCAGGGACCTCAGGAGGTCATCTAGTCCAGTGGTGTCCAATACGTTTGCCACTAGCCACATGTGGCTAATAGGCTATTGAATTGTGGCTAATGCATGTGGCGTTTTAATAATGTGGCTAACAAGAAAAACTCAAAACCACAAGTGTGGCTAGAATCAAATTTCTATTGGACACTGCTGATCTAGTCGAATCCCCTGCTCAAAGCAGGACCAATCTCCAACTTTCTATCCATGCATGAAATTTGCTGAACTTCTAGAGTTCCTAAGTACCCGTTATAATCATTTTTGTTTGCTGTTCAGTTGAAAGAAAGTAAATTTCATTTAAATGAGACTCATTGACCCTTCCAGTTTTCAGAAAGAACAAAATAAAAACATATGGTCAAATTGTGCTCTTATTTATATCAGTGTAAATTATAATAATACCAGTTTATATAGATACCTAAGACAAAAATTTGGCCCTCATATTTATAAATGGCAAATTGACACGCCCTACTGTAGAAGTAAATAGCTTGGCACTAATCTGTTTCCACTATGCTCTCTGTCCTAAATTTTAGCTCTAAGAACAATGCTTTCCATTATCCTTTCTAAATTTAGAATGTCTCTCTTTACAGGTTTAAATCTTCTGATTACAATCTCAGTAAATCCATGCAAGGATCCTAAATAAGGTGAGGAGTTAAATGAAATAATTACTACAGATAAAGAATACATTGATGATGCTGTCAGGATATAAAAAGGATATTAATTTATGGATGTAAATGTGGTGTATTTCCAGGAAGCTTCATTCCCTCCTGAGAGCTTTTTTTCTAGTTTATTATAGAAAACCACAATCTGAAAAGAGAGTACAGACTAGCACTCCTATTCAAATTAAATGAATCATTACAAAAGCTAGTTAATTGCTTAAAACTAAAAGCTTTCCTTCCCCCCCTTTCTTTGAAATGTAGTATCTGCTGTCTAAAAGATTCCCAAATCAGGATTACAACATTTTAATATTAGAAATTTTCCATCAGATATTAGTGTAAAGAGCATTTGTTTAATTAAAAAAATATTTTACTGGACTCCTCAAAATAAGAGATGCACTTTGGGACAACTCTTTAAAGCAGGTTAATTTTAAGGTCTAATTACAATGCAACATAATTTGTAGACAGAAAAAACCCTCCAAATATCTATTTAGTTCATGTTTAACCTCCCAGCAAGTGTATCATGATAGTTAGCAGATATGTTCTATTGCATTTTCTGATTCCAAGTATACTGTATCCCTTTTTGCCTTTTTCTACTTTGTGCATCCTGGCCATGATAGAGTAGCCAGTTCCATATTCCAATTAATCTGAATGAAGAAGCTCTTCCTTGCCAGTTTTGGCTTGAGCCAAAACCAAAAGACAGAAGTACTAATTGTGGTGTGTTCTGAGCACAGGACCAGGGGCTGGGAAATCCTGAATCCTAATTCCTTCTATTCTCTCTGTCCTCTCAGATTAGTTAGATACACCACTTAGCATGAATGGTTCTTCTTGCATGCAGGTTGATGGGAACAAAATCTAATGTCAGAGGGACATTTAGCCAGAAGTTGGGGAAGCAGCAGTTCCTCTGAACATTCCTCCCACCCCAGGATCCTACAGAAGCCTCTCCATGCTCCTTCCTGAATTTATGACTCTGGGAAATATAGGGCAGACACAGAATGGGTAGGAGGCCAGGGAAGTACCAGGAGGCATCTGGACTCTACTGCATGGTGCTTTTGTAACCATGGAGATTTCCTTGCAGATGTTATTGCAGCTAGAAGCAACATTAGCTGACCTCAGCACTTGTCCATCCCAGATTAATTAATGTTTGCCAAGTGCTTTAAAGATTAAAGGCACTAGTGTATGTAAGTGCTAACTTGTTTTCACCTCATCCTGTAACAAATATGTAGCACAGTGGTTTTCAATCTTTTTTCATCTGTGGACCCCTAAAAATTTTCAAATGGAGGTGCGGATCCCTTTGGAAATCTTAGACGTAGTCTGCAGACCACAGGTTGAAAACCACTGGTGTAGTAGATAGGAATGCTGGCCTTGCTTTATTTCCCAGCCCAGTCACCTGACTTGAGTCGTGGTTACAAAGCTTAATCCCCTTATCGTGTGACCCCAGGTAGCCAAATGGAGGCTTTGACTCTCTCTGCAATACCACTTGCTTCCAGGAATATCTGGTTGCCCTGCAGTCACATCCTGCAGTTCCCTGCCAACTCCTGTCTAGGATGAGAAATTGAGGCAGTTTCTTTTGTTACATTTTTATTAACATTGCATTGACCCAGGGCTCCCACCACAGTCCAGGTTTTCGTCGGCCTGTCCCTATCACATGTCCCCACAGCCCAGTGGGACCCTCGCACATCCAGCAAAAGGTGCAGTTCACCCCCTAGCCACTGGGGGCTGCTATGGCACCTGGTCTGAGGGAGGCAGGTAGACTCTCTGCCCCTCCCCTCGCTGCTCCTCTTGCTGGGGCACAGCCAGCTGGTGCACCAGGGAGGAAGATGTGGTGGCGGCGGCAGCTGGTAGGGTGGGAAAGGCCAGGGGTCTGGAGGGGGCAGATGAGCAGGGAGAGAATAGGGTGGAGTCTGCAGTGAGCTGGGGAGGTGGGAAAGGGGAGACTGTTGGGAGGGAGAGTGGGAAAATGCTTACAAATATGCAAATTATGCCATTAAATAATTAACATAAAATGCCGCATGTGGAGCAGCACAAAACCTGGCAGCCATGCCTGCCTCCAGCGCCCACTGTGCAGCACACAGCCATGCGGCAGAGATTCCCTTTGTTTCCTGGCCCGCTCACATCAGGGCGGGTAAATTCCCATGTCACACACCGTTGACTCCACTGGCCATGGTTAGACACTGTTATGTCATGACCTGCGGGATGCGTGTGAGAGACCGAGCCCCAGGCTGGGAAAGCGTGCTGAAGTCTGAAGGTTGCATATTCATAGAGACAAAACTCTTCAGCAGTTGAACCTCTATATCGGCCCTCGAGTCTGCCACATGACCTCAGCCCCTCAGCGAGGGGGGGTGAAAATGAGGCTTCAGCGGGCAGGCCAAGAGGAGCAAGCGGTGGGCGGGGGATGGACACGAGCGTTAGCGGGCTGGTGGTGTCTCAGGGAACAGTGCAAGCAGAGCAGGCCGGGGCCCCTTCTGAGCATGGGGCCAGCTCCATGACACCACTGGTGCCATTGTAAACCCAACACTGGCCACAGGAGAGGTGGAACAGAAACTCTAACTACAAATACTCATTTTAGCTGTTACTCTTTTGTGTAGGGAATGTTCTTCCTTTTGAAGATTAGGCTTTGTGTACATAGCGGAAAATAACTGGTACAGGTATTCCAGAGAAACTATTAAATGAGCTATTCCAGAATAATTTTTGACAGGGAATAATTTATAGATTTTATTGTAGAAGAATAACACTTTTATTCTGCAATAGGGTCTCCAAACCGGGCAGTTATTCCACAATAGCTATACTGGCTATTCTGGAGTAGCTATTGCTGGTCAATTTCCCCAGGCAGCCAAACCCTAAGTAATGTGTCCATTCATTGGCCGAAATATTATTGAGACATTCTATACTAGCCATGCCTGTAGTTTGTTTGTAAAAATATAGTGTTGGTGACACCTAGTGGAAGAAAAAAAAATCTTACATCTTCCCCTTCAAAGCAGCTCCCATTTCAAGTCAATAGTCCACAGAAACAAAAATGTCTCTCATTAAATATGTCCGACTGTGTGCTCAGTTTGGTATGCATCTGAGCACCTCAAAACATTAACTGACTTTTCCTATTGGCATTTACAATATGAACTCTAAATAGCTTGGTGCTCTAAATAACTGAAGAGTATAGGCATAAACCTGTGAGGTTCTGTGCTCTCTAAACTCTGATTCTCTTTCTCTCTCTCACTCTATAACTGTTATTATTCATGCTACATGTATCATTTGCAAAACATATCTCATCATAGTATCTGAGCACAGGGAAAGATCTTGCAAGTGACAAAATTCCACAAAGCATCCTTGTCCTAAAGGCACCTGATGTTATTTCCCAGTAGGACCACAGGGCGGAGCTGTAAAGGAAAGCCCCTGACAGACTCAGCATGTTATCAAAACATACAAAATGTAGGTCCAAAACTCATTGAGAGGTCTCTGCATTACCATCTACTGATTCAATTCATGCCCCAAGAGCTATTTGTTTCCTGTTTCCTGCTCTGACTGAAAGTAGTTGGCACTATACATACCTTTGCCCAGGGGACCAATTGAGCAATAAAGATCACCTCCCAGAAGAGAGGATGCTTTCTCAGTGTCTGGCACACAGCTGGAACTCACTCCTGCAAGAGATGAGAACAAGCACAACTTGTGCCATTTTCAGATCTTTACAGAACTGTCAAAGACATTGACACATATCTTTGTACTCATGTAACATCAAAACCTAAACACCAAAAAGCTGTTCAAATTCTGGTTCATCCAGTGTGATAATACTGAACTGTTCATTTACATAAGTGTGCATTCACAAGATAACATGTCTGTTTGAAATATAAAATGTGGGACAAAACATTGTCAAACCAAGTGAACAGGTGAGATGGAAGGGACTGGAGACATATGTGGGATGACATATCCAATGAAGAATCTATTTTGCTTAATGTTTTGAACTGCAGACTAATAATAAAAAAGTTATCAGAATTTGGAAACTTCAAAAAATCTGAGTTTTATTTTATTCAAACTGGTTCCTCCATCCAGCTGTATGCAGGAGTGGGTTCTCAATGGCTCATGGGAACCCCTTGTAAAAAGCACATTGTTGAACTAAAGACAGGGTTGGGGTAATTTCTTTTTCCCTGATGGGAGTTCCCTCCCTCCCTGCATATTGTGCACCGTCTCTGCCAAAGATGACATAGCCCTGGGGTTTATTAAAAAAAAACCTCTGAAGAGACAATTTTGGTCTGAAGAATATAGCAGAATATATCAAGTGTCAGGTATTTTCAGGAAAAAAAAAGTGTATTCAGGATGATACTCTGCCCCAGATTCCTTTACAAGGTGCTCCCTCCCGTCTGTCCTCACACACTCACCCCTACAAGCACATGCACAAAACTCTTTTCAAACAACACAAGTAGATACTATCAATATACTCAACATAATTTTTCAGGAACAAAGTCTAAACATTTCCAGGGAATTACACTTAATACAAGTTTGTCTGCCAAAATAGCATCCCCTTTCTCTTTATAGTTATAATGAGAGAGCTTTTTTTTGTTTAGAAAACTAGAAAACAAATGAATAGTTTCCCCAGTCCCTCATTGCTACTCTTTGCAATCAAGTGCACACTTGGTACATGGGTCTTACCACAGCCTGAGGAGGTAAACATTTTGTGGGAGCCCTTTGTCAAAATAGTGCCAGTGCAGCATTTCACTCATCTCTATTTTAAAACATAAATACAGAGACAGTGCTTAGACCACTGGACTGGGACTTAGAAGACCTTGGGTTCTGTTCTAAAACTGTCACTGACCTGCTAGGTGATCTTGGATTTCACCTCAACTGTGCTTTATTTGTGCCGCCATAAAATGGGGATAATGATTGTTAACTCCTTTGTAAAGTACTTTGAATAGGAGCTAGGTATTATTATCATGAAGATGCCTTGGGTCCTAACACACCTGGATGCTCTTCATCACCCAGCATGGGTCATATTCTAATCACATTGGTACTAGTAGTCTGCGGTCACTAGTTTAATAGCAAAGTGTTGGTATAATAGATTAGATTAGATTAGATTAGATTAGGAAAAAACTGTTTGTTTGTCTTTCCAAGAAAAAGTCAGGGTGACACGCAGGCACTTTTGCTGTGCAGGACTCCTGCTCCTTCTTCTTTCACTGTTCTGTACCTTCTGTCCTCCTCTCAGAGTTTCAATAACTCTTGTTAAGAATTACAGATACACATGTTCAAAAGTGACTAGTGGTGACTAGGGGTGACTTTTATTTTTAGGTGCCCAACTTGAGACCTTAAAGGGGACTGAAATGCAGAGGGCAAGTGCTGAGCATGAATTTCCAGCTGTATTGAAGTTCGCTCATCATTAGCAACTAGTTAACAATCTCAAAGAACTATTCACAAAACCAGCCTATTTTAAAAATACATCCCTTAATGCTATTGTGTACTAAGTATATTTCACACACATTGTAGAACAATCCGTAAATTTGAGATAGGAGGTGTATGTAACAGAACATTCCCTTTTAGCATATAACTTTTTGAAAACTTTGCTGAACTTTGGAAAGCTGGTTCCAGTCATTCAGTATTACTCAGTGCATACATAATTTCTTTCAAATTGCAAACGATGGACAATAAAATTTCCAGAACTTGAAATACCACTAGCTGACATTTACCAATTTTTTTTCACTCTAGATAGGCAATAAAATACATCATGGACATAATTAAAAACATGAACATTTTCTGTATGAGGAACAAATGGTGGAGGGGCATAAATGTTGAGAAAGGGCACTGAGAATTTTTGTTGATGCATCACATAAGGACCATATATAAAAGAAACATAGTTACATGTTATGAATTACAAAAACCTCGAGGTAAATTTCGAGGTGAGTAGTCTTTTTGGGGGACTCCAATTTTGGGTACCCTTCCTTAGACACCCTCCCTAAGACACCTTAAAGAGACCTGATTTTCAGAGGGGAGTGCCATTATAAACTCACTGGTTTAAAGACCAGATACTGCAACTGACAGCACATGGGCAGATTACAGCACCAATGTGAATCAAGTTGCAGGATTGGGCCTTAACTAATATCCAGCATAATCAAAGTTGTTAAAATTCCAAATGTATTTAACTGCATTATGACCTCTGCCCCACCCCTAAAATATATGTAAAATATATACTTCTGTGAGCTAAGCTTATTGTGCCAATCTACATTGAAGGGGCAGGATAAAATAAGTCCTTCATTCACTTACCGTTGGAAGTAACATATTGGCCACAAATATCAATCTGATTAATCACTGATTAACTAAAAAAATGAATCATGATTTAAAAAATGAATCATGATTAATTGCACTGTTAAACAACAGAATACCAATTGAAATGTATTAAATATTTTGGATGTTTTTCTACATTTTCATATATGTTGTCTTCTGTGTTGTAATTGAAATAAAAGTGTATATTGTTTTTGATTACAAATATTTGCACTGTAAAAATGATAAACAAAAGAAATAGTATTTTTCAATTCACCTCATACAAGTACTTGTAGTGCAATCTTTTTGTCCTGAAGTGAAATATACAAATGTAGATTTTTTTTGTTACATAACTACACTCAAAAACAAAACAATGGAGAAATTCAGAGCCTACTAGTCCACTCAGTCCTACTTCTCATTCAGTTAATCGCTAAGAAAAGCAGGTTTGTTTACATTTATAAATAATAGATAATAGATAATGCTGCCCTCTTCTTATTTACAGTGTCACCAGAAAGTGAGCTTTCGTGGGCTAATACCCACTTCGTCGGATGCAAGCAGTGGAAATGTTTAGAGGCAGGTCTGGGAAAGTAGGTAAGAACCAGGTGGGAGGTGAAAAGGTTAGTCCAAATAAGCTGAACCAGTTTGTTATCTCCGATCAGGGAGTGTGGATTATTCTTCTAGCATTTGAATGGGGTGTGTGAACATGGAGAGAGGAGAAACAATGTCTGTAATGAGCCAGCCATTCTAGATCTTTGTTCAGTCCTAGAAGGTGTGTGCTGAATTTGCAAATGAATTGAAGTTCTGCAGTTTCCCTTTGTAGTCTGGTCTTTAAGGTGCCACAAGATTTTGTTTCCTTTGCTATTCCAGACTAACACGGCTACCTCTCTGATACCAGAAAGTGAGAAAGTGAGAACAGGCACTTTTTTAGCTGGCATTGCAAGGTATTTAAGTGCCAAACATGCTAAACATTCATATGCCCCTTCATATTTTGGCCACCATTCCAGAGGAAATGCTTCCATGCTCATGACGCTCATTTTTAAAAAAAGTGTTAATTAAATTTGTCACTGAACTCCTTGGGGGAGAATTGTATGTCCCCTGCTCTGTTTTACCTTCTTTCTGCCATATCTTTCATGTTATAGCAGTCTCAGATGATGATCCAGTACATGTTCATTTTAAGATCACTTTCGCTGCAGATTTCACAAAATGCAAAGATTCCAACATGAGATTTCTAAAGATAGCTACTGTACTGGACCCAAGGTTTAAGAATCTGAAGTGTCTTCCAAAATCGGAGAGGGCCGAGATGTGGGCCATGCTTTCAGAAGTCTTAAAAGAGCAAAACTCCAATGCGGAAACTACAGAACCTGAGCCACCAAAAAAGAATATCAGCCTCTGCTGGTGGCATCTGACCAGGGCCGGCGACAGGAATTTTGGGGCCCCGTACACAGATTGTGCGGGGCCCCCCCCGGCTGGTCTCCCGCCGCCCGCGGCCCCCCCCCCCCCGGCCAGTCTCCCGCGCCCCCCCCCCAGCCGGTCTCCCCCCCCACCGGTCTCCTGCCGCCCACGCCCCCCCCCCCCGGCTGGTCTCCTGCCGCCCGCGGGGCCCAACCCCCGCATGCGCTGTGGTCGCGTGGCCAGGCCGGGAGAAGCAAAGGGGGCCGGGGGGAGGCTGCTGGGTGCCGGGGGAGGGGCTGATGAGCACGGCAGTGGCTGCCCGCAGCTGCGCCTTGCTCAAAGTCCGGGGGAGAAAGGGGGTACAGCTGTGTACCGGGCCCGCCCTGGATTTAAGGGCCCCCCCCTTAAGTCCGGGGCCCGGTATAGCTGTAACCGTTGTACCCCCCTGTCGCCGGCCCTGCATCTGACATTTGTGTCTATGTATCTCAGGAGAACTCCTTCCTGCTTAGGTAGAAAAGCTTCCTTTCTTTTTTTGAATGCTGCCCCAGAAGGGTGTTTTCTTCTTTCACGCTGTGCCAGATATAGTGTTTTCTTCTTGCTGTTCTGTGCCAGATATAGTGGCTCTCAACACTCAATTTAATGGGACAAATAAGCAGGCTGGTTGCAGGGCCTGAGTGAGAGAAGATGTCAGCATCTTAAGGGCCTAACTGGCTTCTATTACTTCAGCTGACAGCCTGTTCTCCTCAAGTGGGTTCAGAGAAGCAGCAGGAAACAGGAAACTCTCTGAGAACCTGGTGTTAATCAGTCCAGGCTCTTGGGGATGCTCAAGAGGTACATAAGAGGCTCCTCCTCCTCTCTCCCCCTGCAGCCCCTGATGCTTTCTGTTATTCCCCTCACCTTTCTCCTGCCTGCCTGTTATGTTTCTTGTGCTCTCCTTCCTCCAGCACAGCACTCCACCATCTCTGTGTATCTAGAGCAGAGAGAATACATATGCGCCAGCAGCAGACACAATTTTCTACACTCTGGGTCTTAGTGGAGCCCCCACAGTCCGGCACCTGAGGTGGCTGTCTCAGTTCACCTGATGGGAAGGCCAGCCCTGGCCTCTTCCTTAGCCAGTTCTTGCCAGAAGTCCCTTCCCATGGAGCAACATGAGAAGGACAGAGTGATTGGATTTGCAACCCCTTATCATCCATTTGCAAACCCTCTGGGTGTCGTGAACTGCTGCGCTATATCCTTCTACAGACTGGGACCTGATCAGTCATGTCCAGGATAAGGACTCCCAAATAAAGACAGGCTCCCTTTATGATAAGGACTCCCAAATAAAGACAGGCTTTTTTATTTAAGATGATCTTGTGGACTGTCCTCTCTCCATTCACAATAGTACAGATATCTCCCCTCCAGTTTGTGATTGTGTAGCATCGATGTGACAATTACATTAAAGGCAGCCATGGAAAAGTAACATAAGGTTAAGTACTTAATGCATTTTAGTTGCCTTTAATATGGTGCTTGGGACATTTAGAAAAGAGTTAAATGCACTCTCTGCCTTTGCTCTTCATTTCCTCTTCTCCCTCACATATGTCCTGTTTTTCTCCAAAACTATATGACCAGCCAGCCCTCGGTGGCACGGTCGCCCTTAGGATTTATGGGGCCCTACACTGTACTCTTAAACTGGTGCCCCATGTGCCAATGACGGTGGTCCCCAGCCGATGCCGGTGACCTCAGCGTGTCGAGGCGACACAGCCACCACCCTCGCCTATGGGCCCCCAGAACCCACCCCATTGCTGACACACAGTGAGCTCTGTACATGGAAGATGCTGCGACAGTGGCTCAAGGCAGGCATCATGCTGACACATGGGGCCTACATCTTGCCAGGGCCCACGTCCCCTCGCACTCCTGGCTCACCACGAGTCTTTTGACAGGACGGACCAAGCAGTAATAACAACAATAATAGTGTGTTGGTGTGCGTGTGCATGACAGAGTGTATGTGTGTGTCAGAGAGAGCTAGTGTGTATGTGAGAGAGAGCCAGTGTATGTGTGTGTGGGGAGGGTTGTGTGTTGGGGGGACTGTGTGGCAGAGTGTGTGTTGGGGAGTGTGAGACTCTGTGTGTGTGACAATCTGTATTGGGGGACTGCAACTTGTGAGAGGCAGAGTGTATGTGGGTGTGAGAACCAGTCTGTGTGTAAGAGACCGTGTGTGTGTGTGTTAGGGACGTGTGAGAGACCATGAGCGTACTGTCACTTTAAGTTCCCCCCTCTTTTACTTCCCCCGCCTCAGGTGGAAGTTTCACTCCTCCTGTCCTGGCCCCGGCCTGACCCCCAACAGAGACCAACAGGCAGGTGGGATCCAGAGAGGGACTCAGCTCCGGGTGGCGGTTGGCACTGGCAGGGTCGCCACACAGCTCTGGCTACCTGGGGCTGGGGCAGCAGAGCCAGAGGCTGGAGCCTCAGTCGGCCTGCTGAGGAGGAAGAAAGGGAGGGAGGAAGGAAGGGAGGGGGCGGGGGTGGGGAAAAGTCCACCGGCCCAGCACGGTGGAGGGGCTGGAGAAGAGAGGATTCCAGCCATGGCCAGAAAGGGGAATGGTGCCCCAAATTTTCCAATGCCCTACACAGCCACGTATATTGTGTATGTCAAGGGATGGCCCGCTCTGTGGACCACCAGCAAGTGCTCTGGTTTATGACATCCTCTTCTTATGACCTTCTTGGCTGTAGAGCTTGGGCATGAACTGCCACTGTTTCCTCTCTTTGTTTGTGTTCATTGACTATAATCAGTCCTTTTCCAGTTCCTTTCTATTGTACAATATCAATTAACACTAATATTATCGATGTCTCAGTTTTTCAGCCACTACCCTACGAGTAGAATCTCTCAACAGCTGAGTTATGGATTTGTTTATTCTCTGCTTGTTACTGATGATGTGACAAAAAGCCCTTTTGTACCTGGCTCAGTGCCAAGCCATTGATCTCAAGACAAATGCGTAATTCTCATTCTCACTTGGTGGAAGCATTTCCCAAGACCTGACAGAGAAATGTTCATAGTTCAAATACAGTAGACTCTCACTTATCCAGGATGATAGGGAAAAATTTAATTCTGGTTAATAAAATTCTGGATAATCACCATCCATAGGAAATATGGGGAGAGGAGGTTGGTTCACCAGTCACCCTGTGCCACGGGGAGGGGGTGTTGGTTCACCGGCTGCCCTGTGTCCTGGTGGGGTTTTTTTGTGTGTGCTTGGGGCGGCAGCAAAGCCAGAGCCAGCCTTACAAATTGCGCATATTTTTTTTTGACATCCTGGTTAATCCACATTCTGGTTAATCCAATCCTGGATAATTGAGAGTGTACTGTATGAGCAGTGAATATAGTCTTGCAGTTTATTGGATTGGGGCATGAAAAACCCTGAAAAAGAGTAATGCCAAACAAATCTTGAGGGGGATCACTTTATACAACTCCCACAGCTGCTTCTGTCTTCTCAATATGCCTCTCCCAATGGTCACTTAGATGCATCTTTATCTCACCTCAAAGATCCACTTAAAACTCTTTGTGAGCCATTTCAGTTATCTCTTATCTCTACTCCATTGACCTGTGCCCTATCTCATCTCCAAAATTACAAGTTTCTGAGAACCAGAGAATAGGACATTGTTTTTTGTTCACCTTTGCAAATCAGTCAGTTTTTCTTTTGTATAACCATGTCTATTTTTATTCAGCAGTTACAAATTCAGGGAGATGGAGAGCCCAATGCTTTGATGTTTTCCTTGTGTCATTTAGATATTCCCTCTGTGTGCCATAAAGGGCTGTAGGGGAGAGATGGACAATGGCAGTGGTGACTTTCCCCAGTGCCCCATTCTAAATCCAGACAGCATTACTTCTGAAGGTGAGTCACACTCATATCCTTGATCTTCTTGTTATTAAGATAAAATCGTAACAAATATTGGCCCTAACTTCGAGGTCCTTACTATGTTTTTACTCAGCCCTTATTCAAGTAGACTCTTACTCAGCATGAGTTTAGCCAGAGTAAAGATTAAGCAAGGTCTCCAGAGAGAATAAAAAAATAGCAGCACAGATAAGTGGTTTGGAGGTCTGACAATTGAGGAATGATTAAGAGAACATAACTTATATATCATAAAGAAACAGATGGAAAGGGCCAATAACATACAAGAAAATTATATACAGGAGGAAGAGAGACTCATTCAATGTTGACTAAGGACATTTATAAGATAAAATAGTCTTAAGATGGAGAAGTTCAAGTTTATATTAAAAATAAGAACAAATTCCTAATTAAAGGAGGAATTCATCTATCCTCCCCATTATTGTATTATCTGAGCATCTCAAGTCTTTTCTGTATTTACCCTCACAACTCCCTTGTGATATAGGGAAGTGCTGTTATCCCATTTTACAAATGGGGAACTGAGGCACAGAGAGACTAAGGGTGTAGCTGTTCTTTGATCTGTGGGAGTAATTCCTAGTTTGAGGAGATACACCCATGCTAGCAGTGATCAAGCTAGCATGCTGAAAATAGAATGTAGTTGCAGCCGTGCAAGCGGCTAGCTGCTCCAAGTACATGCTCATCCAAGACACTGGGTACAAACTTGGGAAGGCTACCATCTCCTGCCACCCACACCATCATGGCTACTCTTGATGTCTAGCACGCTAGTTCAGTCATAGCTAGTGCAATTACATCTCTCTAAGCAGGGAATTACACCTCCAGCTCGAAGTGTAGATATAACCAGAGAGACTTTCTGAAGATCACACAGGAAGCCTTTGGTGGAGCAAGGAACTAAATGTGGGTTTCCTTAAGTCCCAGAACAGCACCCTCCCCTCTGGCCAGACAAGAGGGGAGAGACAAGAGAGAAGCTATTGAGGTATTATAAGTGGAATATTCAGAACGGGATTTGAGGTAACACTAATCAAAATAATGAACGAGGCAGTTCACTGTTTTCTGCTGTTTTAGACAGAATATCCTGTATTATAATTGGGGTTGCTTAACAATCTGCTTAAGTAATACTGTATACAGACTGCTGACCCACCAATGAAAATAAGGGCTATCTCAAGAGGCTACCTCGGTGGGAAAAGTTAGGTCAAAGCTGCCCAACCGCAGTTATACGATAAAATAATGACATTGCTTGGAAGACAAACTGGGGCCCTGGTCCTGCAAAAAACATACATATGAATTTAACTTTAAGGACTTGTGGGTCCCTTTGGGTTCCAAGTTAAGCATATATGTAAGTGTTTTAAAAGATAAGGCTCTAGGCCTCCTGACTCTAGTCTCTTTCCCTAAACTAATCAATTGGGAAATTTCTATTGAAATCACTACATTTTATGTATGTAGTTGTTTTGCACTCATAATGTAAAATTTACCTAACAAGTTTTGGAAACTTGATGAGAAGCAGCCTCTTCCTTTTATTACTAGATTGGCAGCAGAATCTTTCTCATACTGGGGAAGATGGCCTTAAGAGATAATGTTTTTAAATGGGGAGAGTAGGTAATATCCCTCCTCCCAGTGCCACCACCTCTACCTAATATATATGCCTCTCTTTAGCATTCTAAATGGAGAGATATGTGTAGAAGGGAAGGGAAGAATGGAAAAGGGATACAGTTATAGGGTCTCTCTCCAACTCTTGAAAAAAATAAACAAAAAGTAAATAATACCTCCACAGACTGCTGAATCTGAATCGGCTCAAAGCAGGGGATAAATATTTTATGAAGATTTGCAGTGTCACCTTGAGGGGGGAGGAAGGGTAGAAGCTCTAAAAATTCTTCGCATTTGTGAGGAGGGAGGAGATAAACCTAATTATAGTGCTTTCAGTTTTGTCTCCTCTGTTTTCTCAGAACATCCTTATAACTCCTCAGAGGCTCCCTATGTTTCCAGCAAAACAGCCTCTTATTTGTTGGAAGGTAAACACAGAAACAAAATCAATGTAATCTCTGACACATGATTACCTAGTGATGGGCCATATTTTCAGACCTGATCCATCACTCACTCCGTGAACCCAAACTTTAAGGTTTGACAAAGTTTTGATTAGCCCCACCACCAAAGGAGAATGAGATGGTGGAAATCCACCATGGTTATTATTCTACTTTTATGATTTTCTACTAGGTCTTTCTCTTCACAAACACAACCCTCATCTTTACTAGATACCAGTGAGGGCCCCAAGATCCTCTGATAATCTTTCTTTGAGGCCCCAGCTGCCACTAAACTGAAATCTCATATACTCTTGGGTACAGAATGTATTGTGGTATGTATCACCTCAGAGCCTGAAACATTACAGTGGGTCAAACAAAGAATCTGGCTACCCACAAACTAGCAGTCAAGAGAGGGGAATTGAACCACACGTGTTCTCCCAAGCCAAGCGTCCAGGATGAGGGACTTGTTCCCAGCCAATATGCCACATAGGATATCGCCCTCAGGCATCACCAGGCTAATTAAAGGGAGAGGGGCTGGGGATTTTGAACACTAGAAGAAACAAGGGTCTGTTTTGGGGTCAAATTGAAAAAAAGAGTCTAAGAGTTTTGTCTAAGAGTCATGTTCAGGGAGGGAGCTATTTGAGAATCACACAAGGAGCAGGACAGACCCTCAGAAAAGACTGGGTACAAGTCAGATAGTCACAGAAAAAACTTGCCGTAGAAAAATTATTCATTTTCATAATTAAAACAGATTTTTTAAAAAAATTACAGCTCTCCCACCCCGAAACAGCATCCCATTTTTATCAAAAATTCAAAATAAACATGATTTTTTCCTCTTTTGTAAATGTACCACATGCAAATGTACCACTGGAAGTAATGATTTTTTTTTTTGACAGACTCTGATGGCATTCAATAGTTGCTCACTCCTTGATATGCTCTTATTTGATCTTTTTTTATAATTTTTTTTTACTAGTGGGAGAAGGATTAGTCTGACTCTTGTAACACAATGCCAGATCTACTGCCAAAATAAATAAATAAACACATAAATAAGGCCGAAGCAAGAATCTCTCTTATTTTGGAATCTAAATGTTCCTGCCTTCCTGTGACCCACCTGTCAGAAAAGACATGTATTTTCCTTTCTGTAGAATGTCCTTGTCAAGCAAAGCCTGATAAGGGATGTTTAGGGTCTGTTTTAATTAAGGTGAACAATGTTGAGGAATACTCCTTCCTGAAAATGCTACTAGTGCAAGAGTTGCCAACATTCCACCTCTGCCCTCTGCCTTAGACTTCATTCCCATTCTATCCCCATGTGTAAATGCATTAACTACAACAAAACAAACAAAAACAAAAAAGAAACAAAATTAAAAGTCTACACCACACTATCGGCTCACTTGGTGCATGCCTACATGAGCAGCTAACTTCACTGATGCCAATGGGCCTACTCAAGGGAGCAGGTGCACGCCAGTTTGAGTAAGGGTTGCACAATCTAGTGCTGTGTATGTAGCTCGTCTTTCACTGTTGTAATGCTTGTCTTACGTTCTCCCTGCCCACTCTTTGTTTATTATTGCCCCTTTCTTTGGTTGTAGTTAGTGGGAATTGTGGGTACTTAGCAATGCCCAGGATCGGGCCCTTTGACTCTAAACTTATGTGGCAGGTGCCTGTCTTTATATTCATCTGTAAAGTGCCATACACAACTCTGGCACAGTAGAAATGACTAAAAATATACCATCACTACCACTGGGCACTGCACTCAGAGGCTGAAAGACTGACGCTGCTTTACTTTCTAGAATTTCTCTCAGTAACTTGTTCATCGTTCTAAAGAATTAATTGACACCATCTGTATGTATTCAGTGTCCTAACTTTAGCTGACACAGCAAATAGTTTAAATCTCCCTTCGTGTTCCATCTGTTTTTAAAAAAAATACATTAACACAAGAGAGACCCTTTAAGCTAATGGCTAAAGAATGTGCCTTGAGCTCTGTGTGAATGCCTAATGGCTTCAACAGTTTGTTTAAAGGCAAAAACAATACTTCTGCAACATGGCCCTCCCACTTGCCTGTGATAGGCTACCAAGAATAGCAACAGCTGTGTCACTAGAAAGGGCAAAGCCTTCTGAAATAGAAACAAAGTTGTTCACAAATCACTCTGTGCCATACACTCTGTAAGCTTCTGTATCACGCTACCATGAGAAAAATAACCTGTGTGTTTGTTGGCAGCATGGGACGGACAATTGCCCTGTGAAGTGTTTCTACCCTGAAGTGTGGACTAGAGCTGTTAAATGGCAATGGTACCTATGCAGAATGCGGAGGACCTCAACCAGCAGTGCAGGAAAATGAAAACAGAGGAGAGTGATGATAACAGAGGCGGCAGCAGCAGCAACACCAGTCTACAGGAGCTTCCCACTCAGACAGGTAATGTGGCACAGTTTGAATGCCAGCTGTGACTGAATGACAATAGGAGCAAATATGTGTAACTAACGTTTGGGTTTGGAGGAAAATAGCCTGGCAAAAGCCAGAAGAGTCTAAATTAACACCATCCGTCTGCCCCCCAATTCTGGGCTTTGCAAGAGAGGGAAAATGTGAGCAAAGAACAAAGTGTCACCTTTTCCTTTGAATGAGGGTGTTTGAAATACTTCCCCCTGAAGGCCTTGATCCGACAGCTCATGCATGCACCCTCTAATGTGTAAATCCTTCTCCTTCTGCAGATTAGTCACCGGAAAGATCAAAAGAGCCATTGATGCCCACAATGGCTATTCTGTTGCGACCCATGCACACTAAGGACCAAATTCAACCCTCCCTTTGAAATCACTGGAGCTCATTGACTCCAACGGGAGTTGCACCTGCTTATGGCAATTTGACTTTGGGTCTGCAGGCTAGGAATCCAATATGAAATTACAACTGAAAAAATATTTGCAAGCATAGAATAACTTTAATCCATCTGCTCCTTGCTGTTTTAACTGTCAGTTTGTCCCAGTTTCTGGTGTAACAGATTTTTTACACTTTGAGATTCTTTTAGTTAGATCAGAAGGAGGTGACAAAAAATCCTTACATTCTGTTACCATGATTTACAACTGAGGCAGAAGAAGGAAAACATTGCTGTAAGCCAGAGAGGGCTATGCCTGAGTTAATGTTCGCTTTGAAATAAATGAATTGCAGTGAACTAACTAACCCAAATACGTTAAGATACTATTGGAACAAATAATGTTGTTGGAGTGTAATAAAACATTATTGATGAGGCCAGCAATATCGACTGATATCTGGGATCACAGGGAAGCTAAGGTTAATGAACAAAAAGCTATTCAGTTTGCGGATAAATTATTGAACTATTGTTTTTACAATCTGTACATTCGTTATGCAACATAATCTTCAGGTTACAATGTACCCAGTACTTTCCAACACCTCAGTCACCACTAGCACAGCCATGAAGTGTGAACTAGGCTGGGTTTTCTGTTTTGTGTGTGTTTATTTCAATGACAAAACAATAGTACAAATTTCAGTTTTACAGTTCTGTTTCCAGCAAGAGTTTTAGAAATTATTGTTAAAGGTCTGTAGAATTATGAATATATGAAATATGTATTCCACCAGCTGGCCCAAAAATAATCTCCAGTTTAAAGAACACATATCTTTCTGAACTGTTTTAACTTCCATGGGAAAGTAAAACTTCCTCCCCCCATGTAAATAACAAATATTATTCCACATATGAGTTCTATTGTGTTCTCACACTGGGGATATTGCCATCAGCAGGAACTGAATTGCTTAGGTACATGGCAACAGGTGTTGCATATATCTGAGGTCTAAAATGAAGTTCCCAATATGAACAGTGCTTCTGAACTTGCTACACCATTTAGTCAATATTTTGTAGAAGCATTAGTTGAATAGTAAATATGCATATTATTATATGGGGTCCAAATAAAATGTTATCTGACAAGGAAAGAAATCAGATTCACATTAAGCTTGCTACATGACTCAGGTCCCGATTCAGCAATTGTTCAACCCTCTTGAATTCATTTATGAGGCTCGGGCCTAAAACAAGTAAATTTAGGAACTGGCAATTCAAAAAGAGAAAACAAAGATATTTGATGCTGCCCTTTGACCTCATGCTGAGTCTAAAGAAGCCTAGGATGTCAGAACAGTTCAGTGACGTATCTTTTTCACACTCAATTTTAGAGAGGGAGACTGCATAATGGTATAAAGGCTTTATTGCATTAGACTGGGATGCCAACTTGCTTACAAAAGCCAGACCCAATAATGAATTATTCAGCTATTCCCAACAAGTGCCAATAAACCATACCACAATGTATACTCAATGTATTCTGCATGTGCCACGTGTTTAAGAGAAACGCTATTTTAGAAACATATTTGAGCATTTAAAAAACTTTTGTTAATACTTTTTTCCATAACCTTCCACCTATAAATCCAGGCTCTCCTTATACTATCCAGTCTAACTGTCCATCTCTCAGAGGGGGAGGAAAGAGATAACCAGGGGGAAATGAAGGAATATGTTGTAGAAATCTCTAAAAATTACTTAGAATCAATTCTCCATACAATTGTTGCAGTTTCAAGGTTTGATATTTCATGATCTATCAAGGCAACAAACAAATGCCTTGTCCCATTGAAGAGGGGGAATCCCATGGTGTAATAGTCATATCTATGTGGTGAACTCCTTTTATCATGTACTTTTGATTGACTGACCTATTTACCATTAACCTATTTTTGACAGAACTGCATTAACTTTCCAAATCTCTGGATAGTTGCAAATAGTGAATATTTTAAAATATATACAATATATATAACCTTCCCGAAAGCTGTTTCTTTCTTTCCCAGAAATGTGGAATTTCTCACCCCAAATTACCCTTGAGGTATTTCAGGAAGGCGAGGGATTGAAAAAAACCCCTTCTATTTCCAGATACTATGCAAGTGGCCTGGATTTGTACCAAGGGTGCAGAGATGAAAGACTCCATACCCCATAACCAACATATCCTGTTTGGGTAGCAATTTCCTTCAGTATACATTGTGGGCATTACTGTACTACAAATAATAAATTATAACAACAAAATAATTTTATTTACAACATTATGGAGACAGAGAATCTGAAATCTGCTTTGTAGAGTAATTAAAAAACAATCTAGAGACATTTATGCACAAGAGGAATCTCCATGCCTGGAAAAATCTCTGATGTGAATGGAATCACCCCCTCTCTGAATGCTTGTAAATCTTCCCTGCCAGAAATGACTTACCCATGCACCTCATAATATACAGTTATCTTTGAAATGGCTCAGGTTGCACCAAATGACAGGTTAAAAAAACTATGGGAAAGGATGCACATCTTTCATAACATCTTCATCCCCCATCTCCACCCCAAATTTCAAATTACACATGCTGAACTCTAGCCTATACTGTTAGTATCCTCAGTTCGTTTTTCAGGAACAAAGGATAAACATTTTAGCCAATGCTCTTAAAGATAAGTTTGTTTGCCAGGCAATGCCGCTTTCTTCCTTGCTTGTGAGAAATCATTTTTGTTGAAATGGAAAAACGAATGAATAGCTTTCTCAATCCTTTTTATTTTTAGTCACACATTTTTAGGCCATGGGGTTTATCCAGAACTTTTTATGGAAGCCTCCCATTAAAATATATATATTAGCAGCACATGACTGTGAATTGCTATATATATTTTAGGGTTCTCACAAAAACTAAAAAATAATAATAGAAGTGTTTTTTAAAGGGAATTTCTAAAGCCCTCTCTACCCAGAAATATCACAGAAAGCCTGCATTTAAAAGCAATGTCTGTAAAACTACTGGAAGTGCTAAAGCAAAAGTCACAATGAAGTCAATGAGAGTTTTGTTGGGGAAAGACATAAAGCTTGTCTTCACATACAGTGCTACAGCTGTGCAACTGTAGCACAAGTGAAGAGATTCTTCTGTCAACATAGTTAATCCACCTCCATGAGAGGCAGTAGCTATGTCAACGGAAGAAGCCCTCCTGTCAACGGAGCACTGTCTACACCAGAGGTTAGGTTGGTATAACTACGTCGCTCAGGGGTGTGGATTTTTCACGCCCCTAAGCAATGTAGTTATACCAATATAACTCTTTAGTGTAGAGCTGGCCTGAGTGGAAACTACATAAAGCTCTCAGGATTTAACCCAATGGAAATTTCGCCCAAGTAAGGACTGAGTATGGTAAGAGACGTTAAGATTTGGCCCATTAATAATAAAAACACGTATAGGCTCCAGGGAAAAGCAATGACTGCAGACTAAATGTGTTTCACATAGAACTGCTGAGAGAGTTTGCTGCTGAGATTGTAGAAAGTTCTATTTGACCTTTTTATGCCAGAAGGTGCTGTACATTCAAGGGCTAAATTTGAAAAGGCAGCACAATTCATTTCAAAAGAATGCCAAGATTGACAGATGATAGGCTCATCTGCGGAACTCTGGTTGGTAGGGATCACTGTCAGACTACAAACGGGAACCAGAGTCTTACCTAAAAATTAAAAACCTGTTTGACTGGTATAGCTAGCTGTTCCCAAACCTGCTTCGGGGAAGAGAGAGGACGTGAGAGTTGTGGATCAACAGAGTAACACAAGTTGCCGCAAGTTTGTAAAACTGAGTAGGTCTAAGAACATGAGCCTCAGGCCCTATAGGAGGTTCTCAAACTAGGAGTGAAAAAACAAAGCTAACATTTAAAATTACTAATACAATAAGCATCCTATTCCTATCAAATATTGGCACATATCAGTGGTGCACAACTTTTGTGGCCTTGAGTCCCACACTGGCAAATTCCAAGCTGTCTGAGGCCCACACCAAACTGGCATACTTTTTATATCAAAGATAATTTATTTTAAAATAATCATAATATTTACCCCGGGGGCACAAGTAAAGTCTTATTCCTGCCCCCCACTGAATTCCTCCACCAGGATCTAACTGAAGGTTTTTTCCCCTCAGCACTACTAATGTACTAAAAGAAGATCAAAGGTGGGAGAAGGTTAGTTTCTGCAGTGAGGTTAAGATGTGTATTACACATGTATACTATGAGCCAGATGTGTAGCAGGTGTAAATTGAGGTGGCTCAGTTGAAGCCAATCTCCATCCCCTGAAGATCTGGCCCACAATGTAACTTTACACAAATCAGTGCTTCCAATAAACCTATTGGTCTTGGATACTGTAGACATAAATGAAGAAAAAAGTATTGGGTATAGTGGAAAGGAGTTCACAGCAATTGAAAATAAATACAGAGCTATCCATTACTTTCAGGTGGGCTAGGTATCTTTCTACAATACACCACTCTCCAGCCAAGTTGACTGAACTACTCATCCAAACCTGCCCCCAAAAGAATTAGTTGACATACTGTCTGCACTATGTTGCAGAAGCCACTTCCCACTGGTCCCTGAGCTCTTTGCAACTGAAAAATCAGCAGTCAATTCACAATTGGCCTCTAATTGTGTGGCAGCCAACATCATGCTGAGGAAAAAAGAAAAAAACAACACCTATGCTGAGTGGAAGAATTAACCCAACAATAATAAACTAGAATTATCTATCAAAGGCTAGGGTGCAAATGCTTCAGAAGCAGAATATGATCAGTTACATCTTTCTTGTAGTAATAAACAATGAATCTCATTTGTATAAAACACAGTTTATTTTAAAGTGGAGATAGGGCATATGACATATGTTTGTCTATTCTATCTCCATCTGCTTTTTATTCCCAATGGTGCAGCCATCAGAAACGATGTGAAACAGAGGTGATGCTAGCCCATTGGGGGCCCTAAGCAGGAATCTTTTTAGGGACCTCCCTGCACACAACACATACTAATAATTAATAGGGAGTCCACTTGGGGCTCTAAGCAACTGCTTTGTCTGTTAATGCCTGGTGCTGGTTCTGATGTGAAATATCTGATCTTTTTGTTACAAAGAACTCAAGGATTAATGATGAGTGAATCCCAAAGTGTTCAGAGGTTTGCACCGCAAAATTTGGCTTATCTGAAATATCCAATCCATCTATCTGGAGCAGCAAAACTGGGTTAGAAATCTTAGTCTGGTTCCCAGTGGATAAGTGTCCACATCACAAAGGAAGATTCCCAGAATCAGCAATCTTAGCAGTCTCAGCAAGGCCAAGGATTTAATGGGAGTCCAAGATAAACTATATTCTCACATGTAGGGGTGGTCCCTCCAAGGTGGAATTGAAGCACTTTGTTATGAAGCATGTACTATTCTTGTCTATAATATACCAACTGTATGGATAAGGATTCGAGGGCTGTCAGTCTGATGCCTTTCATGGTGACTAAATTCAACTCAGGATAAATATTGGAAATTTAAAAGGAAAAAAATGCTTTCTTGGCAAAAACCTCTTTATTGGAAGTCTGTTCCATTGTCACTGTTGGACAGGCTTACTTATTTAAGGTCTGATCCAAAATCATGCGAAGTCAAATCAGAGCTGGACAAATCTCTGAGTGTGATTGTCTGATAGGGTTGCTTGTGATGGTAGGGGACAGGGCTCAACAGCTTTAGGGTTGGCCCATTTCTTGTTTACATCTTATGTTTCTAAAACTTCATGTGTCGGCTTCAGCTGACCACTTGCAGGGGTCAGGATTGGAAGGGATTTCCCCCAGGGATGGTCACAGCTGGAGATGGAACACTGGACAAAGAGCACCAGGGCTCTGAGGTGGTGCCAAGCATTCTCTTTCTCAAGTGCTTGTCTGGTTGGTTTTTGCTCACATGCTCAGGGTCTCGCCACATGTGGAATCAGCAAGTGGCAGTGACCTTGTTTTTCCCCCTTCTCCTGCACTGTGTGGGTGTGGGTCACTGACCAGGATTATCTGCGTACATCTCACTTACTCATTCCCCAGGCACTGGTGCACCTTCGTCCCTCCTATTCTCTGTCTGTGGCACGTAATAGTCTAGTCTCCTGTAGGCGGTAATACTTTAGTCTAATTTCAGGGCTTGTCTTCATGTACAGCACTACAATAGAACCGCTGCACCACTATAGCACTTTAGCAAAGACTCTACTATGCCAACAGGAGAGTGTCTTCCATCGGCATAGTTAATCCACTTCCCTGAGAGATGGTAGCTATATCGACAGGAGAATCTTCTTCACCAGCACAGAACTGTCTACATGAGAGGTTAAGTTGGTATAACTATGTCACTCAGGGGTGTGAATTTTTCACATCCCAGAGCAACATAGTTATACCAATATAGGTCTGTAGTGTAATCCTGGCCTCAGTTGTTGGGTTTAATGTGCAGATGGTGGATAATGTTGGTGGCCTGTGATATACAGGAGGTCAAACTAGATGACCTGGTGCTCTCTCCTGGCATTAAACTCTATAACTGAATGGGAGTCTTTCAATGGGTTTGGGATCAGGTGCTTAAGAGATACTAAAAATAAAGGGGGGAAATGAAGTGCATCACATGATGTATTTTTTCCTGCTTTCAGCAATATCATTGGATATGACCAATGTTGGTGAGTTCTTCTTCATTTGATCATAGTGTTTCCCCCCAAACTGAGACCTTAGAATAAGATTTTGAGTACAGGTTTATAAAATAACTTTATTATTGATGATTAATAAAATAGAGCTCATTTTGTTTTTTCTTCTGTAATTCCAGGTTGTGGAACGTTTACTTTTCTGTCATCTGCCATTGCTGCCATCAGTGGATTCCTAATGGGTTATGAACTGGGACTCATCTCTGGGGCTCTGCTTCAGCTAAGAAGTATACTAGCACTTTCTTGCAAACAACAGGAAATAGTCGTAAGCTCCCTCCTCATTGGGGCCTTACTAACATCGCTTACTGGTGGATTCCTAATAGACCGATTTGGAAGAAGAATTGCGATTATTATAGCATCTTGTTTACTTGTACTGGGAAGCCTGATCTTGATACTCAGTTCATCATATGGCATACTTATTGTAGGACGAATTGCTATTGGTATTTCAATATCATTATCCTCAATTGCAACATGTGTATATATCGCTGAGATAGCCCCACAGCATAGAAGAGGCCTGCTTGTATCATTAAATGAACTTATGATTGTGATTGGCATTCTTTTTGCCTACATTTCAAATTATGTATTCGCCAATGTTTCCCATGGCTGGAAGTATATGTTTGGCCTTGTGATACCGATAGGTGCCTTGCAAGCTATTGCCATGTATTTTCTTCCACCGAGTCCTCGGTTTCTTGTTATGAAAGGTAATGATGAAGCTGCTAGCAAGGTACTGGGAAGGCTAAGGGCAACTTCAGATACTGCTGAAGAACTCACTGTGATCAAGTCTTCTTTGAAAGATGAACATCAGTACAGTTTCTTGGACCTGTTTCGTTCAAAAGACAACATGAGAGCCCGAATGCTAATAGGTCTTACTCTAGTGTTTTTTGTGCAAACAACAGGGCAGCCTAACATTTTATTTTATGCATCCACTGTTCTGAAGTCAGTTGGGTTCCAGAGCAATGAAGCAGCTAGCTTGGCCTCGACTGGAGTTGGAGTGGTTAAAGTGATTAGTACAATCCCAGCCACTGTTTTTGTGGATCAAGTTGGAAGCAAAACTTTTCTGTGTATTGGTTCTTCTATTATGGCAGTGTCACTGGTCACCATGGGATTGGTGAATCTTAATATACACATGAATTTCACTAATATCTGTAGAAATCAGTTCCTGGAAGATTCAATTTTTCATGGACCAGGAAACGTGAGTGCCAGCAATGAGAGTCTCAAGGAGCAATTTGCTGGTATGCCTTCCCAGAGCAGAACATCGCTAACCATGCTGAGAAAATTTGAAACTGCTAAGACAGAGGAGCAGAACAGCACAACCTTGGCAGGAAGAAGGGCCTCTTCTGAAAGCCAAAGAGGATCCCACATAGTAATAGACACTGTGGAAGTTCCAGCTGCTCTGAAATGGCTGTCTTTGGCCAGCTTGCTTGCTTATGTTGCTGCTTTTTCCATAGGTCTTGGACCAAGTAAGTGTTTCCTAGTTTTTATTCCTTTTAATGATTTATTTAAAAGTAAATTAAATACGGGTGTAAGATGCCCATGTTGACATCACTGGAAATTGAAGTTCTCAATCCACAGAATAAACATAACAGTGAGCAGCAGTATGTGTTTCCACCATGCTGCTCTGCCAACAGACTTTGGAGAAACTGACTCAAGGCGGGCAAGAAAGCAATTCAGTCTCCATTGCCCAGTCAGTCTTTGACCTGTCTGCTAAGATCGCCATTAGAGGCATTAACAGTGATGAGGGCATGTTACCACTACAAAGTAAATTGAGAAATTTTAAAATAAGGTTATAGCATATCTAACCAACAGTAACTCTCAGGGTGAAATCCTTGCTCCTTGAAGTCAATGGCAAAGCCAGGGTTTCACCCTCAGTCACTGCCAACTGGTGTTGATTTGAATCTGCAACCTGTAAGTGAAAAACTCTGTGTCCAAAGCCATTTTTAATTCCCCACACTCCATCCCTTTTCTTTTCTTTTTTCTTACCACGTAAATGATAATACATAAGCTATACTGTGATGGCTCATAAACTCAAGTTAAAAACGTATTGCTAGATGCTTCAGATGAACATAGCATCCCCAGCTCGACAGGAGCTACACCGATTGACTCCAGCTGAGGTTCTGTCTCTCTGAGCATGTAGCCACGCTGACCATGTAACCCAACCTACTGCTAGGAAATGGAAAACATTTACTCCTACTGAGTAAACTCTCTTGGCCCATACATTCCAATCCTGAACAGAATAAACAACAAAAAAGTTAAGAATTGTTCAATCTATAAAATATCCATTTAAACCAAAGTGAGCTTTTAGAAAAAACACCAGTGCAGGGTCCTCACGTCCTCACTAATGACAGAAGGCAACTTTCCTGCCATTTCTATTCCCAGTGACTAATACTACTCATTTCCTTCTTCTTTTTTACAAACGCTTTCATATTATTTTACCGATCGGGTTGATTAAAAAAAAAATCAGACTGTAAAATGTGCATACACAAAGCCCATTATTTATTAACAGACTTTGTGTGCCTGTGTGCCCTGACACAAACTTGGCTTGGAAACATACTGTGCTCCTTGAAGTTAATTATGATAAAGAATTTACCATGAGCATAACACCCTACTGTCATACAAAAGGCAAAAAGTGAAGACAAAACCCAACAATAGTTATTTATTTAGGATAAAGAGCTTACTAGGATAGCTGCCTGAGATAAACATTCATTGCCAAGAGGGACCTAAAGGATAGCAGTTTGATAATGTTACTCCAGCATACTTCAGTACATTATAATCAGTCTAAGGGCTAGATTCTGTTCTCAGTTACATTGGTATAAATCCTGAGTAACATCGCTAAAAAGAGTTACTTCAGATTTACACCAGTGTAACAGAGAGCACAACCTAATCCTAAATAGCAACCAGTAGGGAAGCTTCACAATTTCAATTCCTTTTTCACTAACAAGTTTTCTTAAAACAAGGAATTAAGTTTCTTCAAAGGAAACAAAATGTGGACGTCTATTTTATTGGAAGGGGCAACTTATTCTGACATTGGGGATGCAACCAACTGTGCTTTCCATGGACACTTGAGTTCTAGGGACTTTAAAATAGATAAGTTTGAACATGGGCACCTTTGCTATGTACACTGAATCTGAAGTAAATCAAAATGTGCTGGTGTATCTATGCAGTATGGTAACTCAGTGTCCAAGGCTCAGCTAAAACTGATTAACTACAGAAAACTCAGTTTAACTGAACCAAGGAATTGCTGGAGTCTATAAATAATAGAGGGTTTTATATATTGTAATTATATGTGCCGTGGCTGAAAGGCAGGGTAAGGATTGAGTTTCATATGTAACTCCTGGCTTTTTGTGCTTGCAGCTCAAACCCTTTAAAGATATTTCAAATGTGTAGATTTCATCTGCTAAATTCAATTTTCTTAGTGTTAGCTTTTTTAAAAAAAGCAATCCCTCAGTTATATAAAGTGGCTCATTTAAAATGTTTGGATTACTCATCCCCTCAACCTGTTACACTGTCTGCCAAATTGTTACTTGAAAACCACAACCCATGTGGGAAAGGGAGAGGCAATGCCACAGTATAAGTTCCAGAACATTCTGACTGACAACGCCAGACAATCTCCATGGGGCCCCCAGATGATGCAGACTGTAGTGGAGGTTTCACTACCCTTTCAATGAATGCAGCATGCAACTTCCCTTCCATGTCTGGCTTGCTCCATTGGTTGATATGAAGGAAGGAAGCTGGAGCTGACTTCACTTGGCATCTGTATCTCAGGTGTTGCTGCCATTTATTCTTTCTTGGGTTACAGTATTCTAATTCAGTCTAATTGAATACCCAATGGTAATGGAGACCTGAAACCACCTGTCAGGTGCTGCCTCTTGAGTAGGCACAATCCCCGGCAGATGGGATTGTGCCTACCCTTGAAAGGGGCAGAAGGTTTCTTGCATCCACTACCTCACCCAGCCAGGCAAAGCTGGCCACAATAGCCTTCTGTCTATTTAGAAAGCATATGATATTTAGAGTACGTGTAGTTCAGATCCTTATGGGGAGTACATGTGAACCCATCGGGAACATGGCAGAATGTACATCGGACATATCATTCAATCTAGCTCTTTCATCTTCCTTTTTTCCTACTGTGCAAGGATTTTTGGCTCTAATGCGAGGTCCAGTTATTGCCCAAGCTTTCTCAGTAGCCATTTTTTGTTTTATGTTTTGTGCCTCAGTGGTTTCTTCTTTTTACCAAATTACCAGAAGCAATTACATTTTCTTATGAACCGATTAACTAAATAGGACTGTCTATTACTGTTTATGAAAGCACTCAGACACAACCGCGATGAAAACAGATAGATTAAAGGCTTTTTTGCATTATAAAAGAGCTGTAGACAAGAGCGCAGCTGTCTAGTCCCATTTTAATTCCAATATACTGTACATTTATATAAACAAGCCCTTATGCAGGATAAGAGAGGCAGCTTTATTAGTCTGTTTTGCATTAAGTTTGATGAAGTGTGATCCAGCTTCTTGCTTACACTTGCTTTCAGACAATTATTAGGGTACATTATAAGAGCAATAAATCAACGTTGTACCACACTGCAGGACAGCACACATTGTCTCGCTGACAGTACTCACATAAGCACCACAAGCTCCTATTAACTAAGGTGCAGATGTTAGACATACTTGACACACCTTTGGCTTCTTTATCTTCTGTCATCAACATCTGGCATTTCAAAAAGATCAAATGGGGAGGAACCCACTTCATCAGGAAACAAAAATACTTGCACCGCAAATAATTATCAATCCATAGTGAACATGAAGCTGCAAAGGCAAGGCGAGTGAGGTGGAAGCTTGTTTGATTTCAGTGAGTGTCTCCAAAGAGATATGGGCCCTCAGGACCTATGTTCAGGCATAAGAGCTTGCCATACACATAGGTCATGAGAAATTTGAGCCTACAGATGACACTATGCCTAAAACAGAACATAACTGAAGTAGGGTGCTGAGTTTAATGCTGTACATAGCTGGATCACAGATAAGTTGCTTACCTTGAAATCTGGATGCAATAGTGAAAATGTATTGAATATAGACTAGGAAACAAACATCTTTGATAGAGGGTATCTGCTCAGGCCACATACTAAAGGAAAGAAAATTATTTGGAATAATAGAAAAGCAAGTCCTATCTAGGATGTGATAATCATTTGGGGACAGAAATAAAAAGTTCTTTGCTGTAAATAAAAGAAAACTCCTCCACTGGTCACCATTAAGTTGTAAGACTGAATAGAAATTCATGATGATGAGACTATTTTCCTAATTGGGACCTGTGAATTTGAGTGTGATAATCCTGTTGGTTAAAAACACGCCTAAAACAAGAAATATGCAACACCATCCTGGTGTTTTCCCCCCAGACAACAGAGGCACTTTCAGACCTGATATAAGCATTCACAGTTCCACACTGACAGTAATGGAATGGCACCATTTACACTGGATCAGATTCTTTGTCCCAATCTGCTCCCTTTGGGCCACTTAGGACTGAAGCGCACACTGTCCAAAGAGAACTCCAGTAAATCCCCTGCTGGGGATAGTCCCAGCATCTGGAATTCACAAAGAAACAAATAAAAGAGCTGGCAGAGCCAGCTCCTTTACAATCTACCCCACATCCTCTGGCCCAGGGGTTGTCTCAGGCTTGGGAAGAGTGAGAGAATACCCACAGCATGAAGTGCAGTTAGAGCCAACTGGTGTGTGATCTGTAGAGGACCGTACCTAGCTGGCATAAGTTAGAGCAGCCTTCAGCCAGCTCAAACCTGCAACAGAGCCAAGGCCAGGGCAGATTATCAGGTAGCCATAACCCATTCCTGATAGCCTCTTGCTAAAATGGGCAAAGCACAGAATGTATGGCAAGGTCTGAATTTATCCAACAAGTGAAATTAAACCCATGGATATAAGAGCAATTCACAGTTTGAACAGAGCGGATAGAGTTTAGAGCAATGGCAAAACTAACACAGATAAGGGAACTTCTGAAATTGCAGGGAAGAGTAATTGTCCAGATGAGATCTACACATTTCCCAGAGTTTGTAAAGCTGTGAAACTGACAACACTGACTTCTGTTACAGAAACACCAGATGCAAATCACATCTCCCAAAAGGTATAGGGGAGGGACTTTTTCTGCTGTATAGGAACATCATTTGGCACTTATTCTATGGCGAGAAATGCTTTTATTGAAGGGGAGGATGAATATTTTTCTGCATGTTGGTTACATATACATATATATATATATATATATTGTATGGGTGTGTAACCCCCACTCCCACAGCATGTTCTCTTAATACTTTCACAAAATGACTCCTCTTTCTAATTTAAAATCTTAACCTGTTCTCTTTGCAGTTGTAGAGTCCTTTAGGTAGCTGAGCAATACATTTGGGGCCTAATCCTCCGCTTGTATCCACAGTAGAAAGTTTAAGGGGGCATGTATGGATTTACAGCAGTGAAACTTTGAGAAAGATCTAACTCATTCGATGTGACTGTTTGCTATGGGGAATATATACATGGACTTTTCTGAAAAATAAAAAAGCATGTGCAGTATTGCCCATATCAGGCCCAACTCTAGAAACTTTCCACACACAGAACTTTTCCTTCAATGGGACTTGTAGGATCAAACTTCAAAGGGAGATGCTCAGAAGACAATCAAGAACAGATATGCCCTGAACAACCTCACTTCATAGAATGGAAACATCAAAAACATTCATGCTTTTTCCAGTTAAAAGAAACAACTTTGGTTTGAAAGCATAAAGCCTAGAATTGTCCCTGTTCTTGGGTCTCAATCAGCAGTCATTTCTGTTCTGTGGTCCCCTCAGGAGTAGAATGTACCCTCTCTTCTGTACTAGAAAAGCAGGTACATTCACCCACCCAAGTTGTGTTTTTTTCTCTCCATACTTTTCTGGAGTGAAATATGCAATAATCCTGAGTAATTTGTGCATAACTTGTTTATGAATTAGAGCCGCTGGTTTCTATGGCCATTCCAATGCACATGCCTCCCAGGATTATCCTAGATTCGATATACTGAACAACCCCCCACAAGTAGGAATACATATTCCCCGTTTAATAAGAAAGGCATTTCTTAAGCTACAGTATGTGACTTACTATAAGCAATCACATTTTCCATTGAAGCTTATTTTTTCATTCTTGTGTGCTTGCCTGCCAAGTGAGCTGTTTGTTGATGGGTCAGCATGAATGGTGACCTGGGCTAGAACAAAAAGGAAACAGATTGTGCAGTAAGGTTACAGAGAGAACCTTTACCTCATACTTCAGGGTTTTTAAACCAATCTCTATAAGAGGTATGGGTAAAACCTGATGTGGGAGGCAAATTATCTGTCTGCTCTGGGCTTCTTACACTTTCCTCTGAAGAATCTGGTACTGGTCATGTTTATAGACAGGATATTGGTCTAGGTGAACCTGAATCCTGATGCAGGAGGCAATTCTTATAGAATTATAGAACAGCTCAGTTTTTACACAACAGTAATCACCTTTTCCAGGGAAGTAATCCACATTCATGAATATTCTTTTTCTTCCACATATATCTGAATATATTGGGGAAATGTATTGTATTGCTTCCCAAAGACACTAGAGTTGCTTCAATTCTTGTTAAGTATCTAGAATACAGGAAAGAGGCTATGGGTTCTAACAGGGATGTTTAACTATTCTGTTTTAACATGAATTAGAGGAGCAAACAGAAGGAGGAATGAGGAAGAAATACATATTTTATGGTTCAGAAAAGGGCTCCTAAAAGGGTGCTTATATTATTGCTCAGCTTATCTCCATATCATTGATGTTCATGATTTGGACATAGACTAATTATTTTGAATGACTTGATCTCCGTTTTCCACAATCCTGATTGTCTTCCATATGTGACTTCAGGGATTTGGCCCAAAGAATTTATCATAACAGAAGAAAAATAAGTGAATTTAAAATTTGCCTCACCAGTCAGACCATTGAGCCATCAATTCTGGTATCCTGCTACCAGCAGTAGCAGATGCCCATTTCATGTGAGGAAAACAGAAATAAGATACCCAAAACATCAATGTACCTAGAAAACTGTACAATGAGGTACATGGGAAAATGTTTATTTCCTGATCTCCCAAGAAGTTGGGATACACACTGAGGCATGACATTTGATTACCCTTGTCTTAGCTTGCTAGTTTTACCGCTGGTATTATTTAAATGCAGTCCTTTTTCAAATCTAGACAGTTTTTGACTTGATGTCCTTTTACAGCTATGAATTTCTAATAGTTGATTACAGGCAAAGTAATATATACTTTCACTTGTTCCATATTTACTGACTATTAATCTTGATTGGTCACTCTTGTCATATTATTAGACAGAGCCAAAAAGGAGGATTGTGTTCATTTACACAAATTTTAAGGCCATGAGAGACCCTAATGATCATCTAGTGAGTCTGACCTCCTGAACAAAATAGCCCGTAGAATTTCATCCCATTATTCATGCATCTTAACTACCTTACCTGGTTTGGAATAAAACAAGCTGCCTCCAACTCTGCATTTTTTCAAGTTTAAACATTCCTAGCTTTTGCACTTGTTTGTTTGTAAGCCTCAGCATACTTCTAGCAATCTTCTGTCCTCCTTCTCAGGAGTTGCTGCTAAAGTATTTGCAAACAATCAAATTCACTGGGGTCAGTGTCAAAACAAAAATACGGGTGATGTTAATGAGGGTCCCATGGCTTTAAGCTCACCACACAATTTACAGGTCTGATTTCCCACAGTATGCTTTATCTGCCTCAGAAGAAAAAGGTTTGTTTAGCCCTGTGACCTCACTCCTTTCCTGTCATGTCTTTAGCTGTCCCCCATAATCACTTGGAATCCTGGACCTGTGGCTCCTCCCCTGAGGCTGGGGGAAGATCCTTTAGTCGTGGGTGGGCTTCTGCCCACCCAATTCCTGGATCACAACAGGAACAAATCATTAAGAAAAAAGAAAAAGGTTCTAGAAAAAACAATCAGTTATGTTAAGATTGTCATGTTTCCCATCCAGGCAGGAGAATAAGGGGGAAATGTTCCACCTTGTTCCTCTGCATGGGCTACTAGCACCACTGGTCTGTAGAAATCAGGAAAGAGCAGGCTCCATGGGCAGATGCTTCTCCTTCCCATCCCCCCACTTTTAGATGGTGGAGGAGCAACTGGAGAAGGAGAGGGAATGGGTAGAAGTAAAGTGCTACTAATATGTGGCAATATCTGATTTGTTCCAAGGGGGAAATAAAGACAAACCAGGGAAGGAATTGTGACTCACTCTTTGAAAGCAGCATAAACTAAACCAGAAAAGTCTCTTATTCCAGAATAAGAGTGTCCACACAGGGAGTTAAAGTGGCATAACTGTAGAGATATAATACCAGTATCTCCTCGTGTAGACTGGCCCTCAGAGTCACAGAGCTACGTATTCAATCTAGACCCTGTTACATGTACTCCAGAGGCCTGTGTCTTACTCTGCAAGAAGTCCCATTGAAATCAGTGGACATTCCTGTGGAATAGCATACTATTTTTTGAGAGTAAGCAGAGCAGCTTCTGGGCCCAGGTAATTTAGCAAAATGTGGAGCTGTCCTTCACTGCAAAGTACTTGATCATCTAACTCTTTGGAAATACTTAGCCAGGAGTACCCATGGAGAAAGACCTAAGGAGAGTTTGCCCTCAGAGCAAACTTTACTCATTAACAGCACTGTCTGATTCATTGCTTCTCAGCGCAGTTTCAGTGTCAAGCCTGGTTTTTATTTGCTCGCTTATTTCTCTCCTTGACTTTGAAAGTTTTAAGCACCCTTTGCATACAGATATTCTGCTGACATGGCTTATGGGATAATCCCCTTCTTATCTTCAGTGTGGACCTCTCGTTGCTAACAGACCATTCCATTCCTTTCAGTCTTGCATACCTCTACCTCTTTCATTTCTAAACTGTAAATCCGCCTAATCTCGTCTCACAATTTATACTGCTAAAACCCTGAATTCTTTCAAGAACTCTGCTTTTTAAATCTGTCCATCAAAGGCTTGATTCTGCACAACACAGGCGCAGGAAAGGAAAACACGAGCAGGGTACTGAATGCACAACCCCAGTTTCTCATTGAAAGCGCGACTGTGAAGCCACTCTGCTTACTAGCAGGAGTGAGGTGAGAGAGGGGACTTCTTAGTCAAGTGTCTCATTTGCGTATTGAGGCTCACACTTAAGGCCATGTAATTCTTCAGATATGCTCATTTTTACCACACCCTGCCCCTGGTGTGTGGTTTTGTTTGATGTGGTTTGTTTTTGTTTGGTTTTTTTTGCACTCCATGCTTGAGTGTAAGTGAGAGAACACACAGGGGCTGAGGCATATTTTCACTTAGGCCTCGACCAAAGCCAACTGAAATCCATGAGAGACTTACCCTTTTATTTCAGTAGGCACAGGGCTTATCCCTCAGCACAGAGGCTCACGTTTAGGCTGCTTCAACCCTCAAGCTGAAGGCACAATTCCAACCACAGGTAAAAGTACACGTTCTACTGCTTTGATTGCACTAGTGTGCAAAAAATAGCAGCAGAGCTATGGCAACACAGGTGATGGGATGGACTAATCACCCAAAGTAAGTGCCTAGGATCTTGGCTGGGATTGTACTCCGGGCAGCTAGCCCCTCTCCTCACCTGCACCACCACAGCTACGCTGCTATTTTTAGCATGTTAGCTCAATCAAAGCTAGCAAATGTGTCTCTCCCCTCCCGTGAAGTTACACCTTCAGCTTCAGTGTTGATGCACCCCATATTCTTAACCTCACTCCTCCCTGGCACTCCTTGGCTCACACTCAGGTTGAAAAGCCACAGCTTTGTGCTCTCTGCAGCATGCACACCACCCAAGGACTGGCCAGATGCACGCTGTGTGATTATTACTATAATGCACACTTGAAGCAACGCTGGAATGCTATGCATGGTGGGGGAGGGGTATTATTTTCTGACTCGGAGTTGAGGTTTGGTCTTATTGTTATAGTGCTGAACGTATCTGCTGAAGCGAGTGCAGGTGGAGCAGTCAGTTACTCTGCAGAAGTGGCTTTAGAGATAGGCAGGTTAGATTTTCAGAGCTTTGCATGGGGACTGGATTCACAGGTCTCTGACAAACAGAAGCTGACACCTAGTTACTGGTATCCCAAGAGGAAAATACAGCCCCTTTCTGCCTGCTGCAGCTGCTGCTGCTTGGCAAAAGGACAAACAGTGATAGCAATTCCAGAGAGGTGTCAAAAGCCAAGAATCATTCATTATTTACTATTCAGATTAGGGGGAAAGATGGACAGAACATATTAGGGCACATATACGCTGGCAAAGTTACAGTGCCGGTCAGAGAGCGCTGAAGGGAAACTGCTGTCATGTGGTTCACACTGTCAGCTGCCTATGGCACTTGCAGCAGTATTTGGAGCAGTGCACTCTGGGCAGCTATCCCACAAAGCACCTATTTCTCTTCTGCCGCTAAGACTTGTGGGAAGGTGGAGGGAATTGCGGAGCATCCTGGGTCCTGCCCTTATGACCCGTGATGCATTGCTTTGCATCCCAGCAATCCCTATGCTTCCATCTGCATTTGGTGCCATCTGTCAATAGTTTGTGTACTGCACACTCTGCCTCTTCGGGCTGCAGGAATGGATCCTGAACTGTTGACCAGTATACTGCTCGCTCTGACCAACATGTCACGAGTGGCAGTGGAGTTATTCCTTAAACTATAAAGACAAGAGGAGTGGCTTATATTTCTCTACTTCTGGCTACTAAGTCCAACCACTCAAAGCCAGCAAAGTGCAGATTATCCACATTTACCTCCCAAGAATGTCTCTCTTTTTCCCACCTTTGTCACTGCCATGGTGTAATGAGTTCTGCCCCTGCCAAACAGAAACCTGTTAGTCATATTTGGTGTGGCGTACGGCCCAACAGAAAGCACTGGCAATGTTCTATTTTAAAGTTGTAATTTTCAGTGATTTTAGTGTAAGTGTACAGGAAACAAGCATTTAGTGTTCTCTCTCTCTGCCCGTCACCCCCCAGCTGGGGTATGGGCCACCAACCACAGATCATTCCATCTCTGTTGTTGGTGTTTCAGTAGCAATTTGGTTCCCTATGGGGTGGAGTTGCTAGCCCCATGCCAAGCCTACAGCACCTGGTATTCCTAGGAGGTCTCCCATCCAAGTACTAGCCAGGCCCGACCCTGCTTAGCTTCTGAGATCAGATGGGATCGGGCGTGTTCAGGATGGTTTAGCTGTACCATTTAGTGTTCTATAGAAAGAAAATCATTAAAGGCCCAGTTCTGGTCCAGAGTCATGCCTGTGCCTCACCTGTGTGGTCCCCTGATGTTGTTCACTCTTTCTGCATAAGCTATCACCATCCTCCGGCTGATCTAAGTTATGCTCTGCTGACAATGACATAAGGATCTGCTATGACAATAACAGATTATCAGGGCACAGGAAAGGTCTAGTATTCTTACTTTGGACAGGTGGGCTTAGGGTACGGCTACACTATCTGCCGGATTGATGGGTAGTGCTCGAAGTATCAGGGATTGATTTATCTCGTCTCATCTAAACGTGATAAATCGATCCCTGACTCAACAGCTGTACTCCACTTGGCAGAAGGAGTAAGCAGAGTCAGCAGGAGAGTGGGCACGGTCGACCCGCCGCCGAGGGGACGGTCAGGTAAGTCGAAGTAAGATACTTTGACTGCGTATCTTAGTTCAACCCTCCACCCAGTGTAGCCCAGGCCTTTCAGTTGACTAGGGTTCTCCTCTTGTGTGTGGCTAAACCCATTTTTGGATCACTTGGCACAGCTGGATCACTTTGCACACTTTGGATCACTTTGCACATAAAGCAGCCACAGCACAGCCAAATTCAGGGCCTCTGTCTTCAACTCCATCTGTGAAAATCCAATTAAAATCACTGTGTGTAAATGAAGTCAGAATTTAGCTTTATGTGTACGTGGATATTAGAGTGATACAATATTATATATAAGACAAAAGCAAGAGACTCATAAAACAAGAATAGAAATATATTAATCATATCTACTTTAACCTTAAGAGGAAAGACAGATTACCGTATATTTCGGCGTATAAGACGCCTTTTTAACCCCCAAAAATAGCCTCAAAATGAGGGGGGGCATCTTATACGCCGAATATATTAAACTCACCGGGCAGCTGGAGCTGGGGCGGCTGCAGGTGGCCCGGCGGGCGGGGTGGGGCGGGGCGGCGCTTCCCCCCCGAGCCCACCCGCATGTGTTGGGGCCGGCGGGGAACGGGAGCAGCTCGGGCCCCGGGGCCCCTGGGAGCGCCCGCCCGCGCGGCGGGGACGGGAGAGCGGCGCGCTCCCAGCAGCCCGCCCGCGCGGCGGGGACGGGAGAGCGAGGCGCTTTTTGTGTGTGGTGGTGGGTTTTTTTTTTTTTTTTTTGTGTCCGGCTTTTTTATTTAAAAACTCGGGGGCGTCTTATACGCCGGAGCGTCCTATATGGCGAAAAATACGGTATATATATAACATATGGCTGGAATAGTAAACTTGTATTTTTTGACAGGTATTCATAATTTAACATAACATGCAGTGCTGCTCACAAACCAATGGGTACTGTGTTTCGCTGCCTCCACATACATTAACATGTATTCTGAGAGAGAGGTTTAGTCAGTTCCCTCTTTCACATTCAGCTGCCCAGGGATCGCACTGTCAAACCTCGCCTCACACTTTTCAGACATGTCGTGTTATGCACATGCTTGAAACAGGAAAATGTTGTTCTAGTGTTGAGTTGCCCCTGAAAACCCTATAGTACAGGAATTGACAGGCATTGTATTGACTAAATGGGAGTCACATGACTAAGGTACCACACACTGCTTGGAGTTCAGGCCTTGGTCCAGTGGGAGCTGCTGGCGTTCAGCACCACAAAACAAAATCAGGTCACTAATTCAGGTGCCTAATTGTGGATTTATGTCCCTAATTTTTGGCACACAGTCTTCCTTTTAAGAATAATGTCTTGTTTTCCCTTCCTTTCAGTGACCTGGCTAGTGCTGAGTGAAATTTTCCCTGGTGGGATCAGAGGACGGGCCATGGCTTTAACCTCTAGCATGAACTGGGGTATAAATCTCCTCATCTCTTTAACATTTTTGACTGTAACTGGTAAGAATTCTTTGTTTCTTCTTGAGTGTATAAGCCCATTGTAATGCTTTCTTAGGGTGTCTAGCACTGTATGTCACTCTGTTAGCCCTATGCCTTAGCATATAAGTGCTGACTCTGTGGGTGCTCTGGGGATGGAGCACCCATGGGAAAAATTGGTGAGTGCTCTCCACCCACCGGCAGCTCCCTGCCCTGCCCCCACACTGTCCAGTATTTCTGGCATCACCATGCTCAATTTACGTCAGAAAGAGGGAGATAACTGTTCTCCCTCTTGTCCGGAAGAAAACCTGCTTCTCCCTTTGGTTACAGATTTTAAAGCTTAATATCAGTAAGTATCCATAATTCCACCTATAATGTTAATAGATACATTTCACAATGATATTAGTGACCAGTGTTTCATCAGATTTCATTTCATATCTAACACAACGTTCTTTACAGAGAAACACTATGACAGCAATGTATGAGGTGTAGTGAGTTTTTCAGGCCTGACAAGAGTTGCTGATGCAGTAGTGAGCTACCAATGTGCCTCTGCATCACTGGTATAACAAACATTTCCCATGTTGACAACATAACAGTTAGAAATTGTTGTCAACATGGGACTGTTAGAAATAAAATGCAAGGGTCAGATTCAGAGGTGATTTGCTAGAGAGTGCACTAGATCAATTTAGACTTCAACTACAGCCCTGACTGCCTTCCACTCATGCGCCAGTAAGTAGGGGGCAAATATGTCCAAGGAAGCACATTGGAATCAGAATAAGGGACTAACTTCTATTATCTTGAATCTGGCCACAGGTCTTTTACTCTGGCTAGCAAAGATCTCTTCACTAATAAACTATACAAATAATAGTTAGGACTCAATTGTGCTTCCCCCGAAGTTTATGGAAGTTTTACTCTAGACTAGTGCTGGTTGAAAAATTTCCAGTGAAATGTTTTTCCATTTAATCAGAACTGACATGTTCGAAGTTCTGTTTAGGAAAAAACTGGAAAAAAAGTGTTTTGATAAGGCTGAAACATTGTTTCAGTCTTATCAGAATGAAATGTTATGATTTTTTATTTTGAAAAATAAAAGACTGTTTATAAATTATAATGTAACAAAATAAGAAATAACTAAAATGATTTGATCAACTTCAAACAGTTTATTTCCAGAACTTGATTTCACCAGAAGTTTAGAAATGTTTTGGTTTTAGGCCATTTCAAACAACAAGAAGTTTCCAAATGTCAGACTTTCCTGCAGAACAGACTTTTAACCAGCTCTACTAGAGCTCAGCAGAAGCAGAGTAAGCCTTCAGCTAATTATCTTGGAACTGGCTGCAGGTCTGGTAGAGTTCAGTAATGTTAGATGGAGTGCTGAGATTAGGTTATCAAGAAGAGGTATGATCCAGACTTTAAAAAGGGTGAGGAAAATTAGTCTGCTTTTCCCTGGTTAAAACTCAAGAGAAATTTCAGGCCAAATTCTGTTCAGTTAAATGACTGTAAACTTTGACTAGCAAAAGTGGAGTTAGTCTGCATTTACACAGGCAAGCAAAATTTGGCTGCTAGTCTTCAGTCAAAAGACTGAAGGTGCATTCAGGTTCCATTGAAGCAAGCAGGAGTTGTACTTGTATATCTGAGGGTACAATACTGCCCAGAGTGTCAGCCTTAACTTTTAGCTCATGACACAAATTGACAGGTGCTAGGACATTGTGACTCAGATCTCTTGTATTCTCCATTGTTCCAAATGTCTTTTCAAAAACTGGTTATTCACTGAAACCAACAGGAGTTAACTCCTTGATCCATTATTGGATCCACAGAGTGGACTGTCAGCAATGGAAGTACGGGAAACTGCCAGCATGAAAGGATTAGTTAGAGCCGGTAATTACAACTGTGTGAAATAAGTTATTTTTGCTTCATAAAGTGTTCACATCAAAAATACATGTTGGAGGAATTTCAAAGAGCCTCTGACCTTTCTGACCTGCACCAGTGGTTACCAGACTTGCTATCAGGGCAGAGAAGCTAAAAGTCAAGCCAGTAGAACATTGCTGAATTTTATTTGTGGTTTCTTTGCACAAGGCTGCAACTAGGGGTGCTGGGGTTGCTGTCGCATCCCCTGGCTTGAAGTGGATTCCTTCCATTATATGCAGGGTTTATAGTTTAGTTCAATGGCTCTCAGCACCCCCACTATACAAATTGTTCCAGCGCCCCTGCACAAGGCACAATTAAAAATATATGTTTTCTTTGTGGCATAACTGTTTCTTACAGATCAGAGGGCTAATTGCTGTCAACCCTGATTTCAATGGGACTGCCTAAAAAACCCTCTCTTGTAATACTAACTAAGCATATTTTTTTTCTTTTATAGACCTAATTGGTCTGCCTTGGGTGTGTTTCATTTACTCAATAATGAGTCTAGCATCACTGGCTTTCATCACTGTGTTTATACCAGAGACGAAGGGATGCTCTTTAGAGCAAATATCCATGGAACTAGCCAAACAGTAAGTATCAAGTGTATTTGCATACCCACCACACTCCCAATTCACTTGTGCCCTTTTACTCCCAGATTAATGAACAGAAAGTTACTTTGGTTTGCTTGCAAGATTAAACTCCTTGAGGGTTTGATCCTTCATTCACTGAAGTCAATGGCAAATCCCTCATTTATTTCAGTGGTGAAGGACCAGGCCCCAAAAGAGGACTTACAGTCTTCCACTATCAACTTCATTGTGATGAATAATAAACAGTAAGTATCTAGACTAGAAGTCAGGTTCTCCCCATACACTCCAGTTGCTTTGTATCAGAAGAAAAGAGGAAGAGTGCACTGGTTAATCTGTCCTTTAATGATGGGGAGGACCTCAAAAGCCTCTGAGGTTCAGATGAGTTTTAAGCACACAAAAATTCTGAGCTGAAAGATCCTTCCGAATTGCTCAGGTCTGCAGATTTGTTGGAGGGAAATCTCACCAAAAAAAGATCTACCAGGAAGTCTTGTGTATGTCCCAACTCAGTTTTATAGGGCAACCTCCAACTTAGCAATACTGGAGCTAGATGTCTACATGGGAATGAGGATACTTGCACTTTTTTCCTTCTGCCTGGCCCATTCCAACCATCTTTTATATGATGGAGTTCCATCTGCTCCCTTCCATAATGTATAAGCAGAGGAAGTCCTATGTGATTACATATTAACAATAAACCCCCAAATCTCATAGGGGCACAAAGTTACAGTTCTATAGTATTTATATGTTGTATCCACATTCTTTAGGTAGGAGCGTCACTGATCAGAAAATAAATGATGCCTTTTATAGTGTACTAATTTTTGCATGTGTCTCCTGAAATATTTGGGAGAGATAAACAGGACTGAGGTGTAAAACTCAGGACTTTCCTGAAGTGTTCAAGATGTGCTGAAACCCTACATTGGGCACAGGACTGCAGGAGCCCTCCTGGGACAGAAGCATCACAAGGAATCCAGTCATCTAAGCCTGTTCACAGACTTATCAAACTCCATTTAAAAAACTAGTTCAGTTGTTTGTCCCTTTACTCCAACTGGAAGGCTGCTTCAGGGACTCACTCTTCTGATGGTGAGAAGCCTTTAGCTACACCAGCTGTCGGCTTTAACAAAGATCAGCCTCAAAGGAGTCCAACATCATGGAAAAAGGGGGAAGGGAAATCACAAAAAAAGGTAGTTGGCCACTGTAATTCTTATGGGATCATGTTACAGATGTCAAAAGGTGAAATCCTGGCCCCACTGAAATCAATGGGAATTTTGCTATTGTCTTTATTGGTGAAATCCTGGTCCCATAGGATTCCTTTGGCTAGTGTGACAAAGCTCCAAGTCTGTACTTGTGGGTCCTGCGTTTCTTGGTGGATTTCACTAGCCTCAGAGGCTCACTGTGATCATCCACGTAACCCTTCTCTCTTTAGAGACAAGGTCTATTGAGCCATTTTCATCATGAGCCAGTGAGGAGAAATTATCCTTCCGGGCACAGTCTTTGTTGCCTCCCTAGTCTCAGTGATTAATTGTGGAAGGTAGGAAGGGGGGAGCCCGGGCCCACCCTCTACTCCAGGCTCCAACCCAGGGACCCTAATAGTATCAGCTAAGATGGCTGACCTTTTAACCACCAAGCACAATACAATTCCCTGGGCTACTTCCCCACAGCAGTCCCTGCTTCTTTACTCTCCACTTCACTCTTACCTCAGGGCCTCCTTCCAAACTGCTTTTTGCTCCAACGCCTCCAAACTGCTCTTTGTTCCAACACCTCCAAACTGCTCTCTGCTCCAACGCCTCTCAAACTCCTGACACCCACACCCACACCTGACCAAATGGGAGGGTTTTTAAATGGTTTCAGCCAGCCCCTGATTGGCTTCAGGTGTCCCAATCAGACTAGCTGTTTCTGCTGCCTTCTAGAACCTTCTTAATTGGCCCCAGGTGTCTTGATTGGCCTGGAGTAGCCTTTGTATGGCTATACAGGGAACAGAGACCAGCACATCCTGAGACTGATGTACCTGCCTTCCAGCACTCTCCTATACCCTTCTGGTCTGACTGTGTCACACTAGTCAAACCAACCATTATCTGAATTTGAGTGGACTGTTGCTATCCCATCTCTGCTGCTGCTCTGTGTCCCTTCACTAGGTACTACTAATTTGAAGGACGTGATATAACAAGTTCCACATACTGGATGTTGAAATGAGAAAAATTCTTATAAGAAATAAGACATTTTTGACAGTGAGGGTAATTAGCCATTGGAGAAACTTATCAAGGGAGATTCTTTATGACTTGGAGTCTTTAAATCAAGACTGGAGCTCAGCTGTTCTCAGTGGTGGCAGATGACAGAACAAGGAGCAATGGTCTCAAGTTGCAGTGGGGGAGGGCTAGGCTGGATATTAGGAAACACTATTTCACTAGGAGTGTGGTGAAGACTGGAATGGGTTACCTGGGGAGGTGGTAGAATTTCCATCCTTAGTGGTTTTTAAGGTCAGGCTTGACAAAGCCCTGGCTGGGATGATTTAGTTGGAGTTGGTCCTGCTTGGAGCAGAAGGTTGGACTAGATGCCCTCCTGAGATCTCTCCCAACCCTAATCTTTTATGATTCTATGATTCTATGATTCTATGGATGTCTTTCTAAAGATACTCAGTAGTTCAGCCAGAAGTGATTTGACTTGAAAATGTTCACTTACATAGAGGAAAGAATAATTCCCTCCCATGTAGGAATTCCTAGGTGAAATTCTGTTGCCAGATTAGATGATCATAGGGTAGTTGCTGACTAACAGTCTGAGAAACACATATTTATTGGGCAAGATTTAAGGATTCAATCTCTTTTGCTTTCACCTTTCTCCTCTACCATTAAACAAACTGCAGAAAGAGAAAGAACCATTGGAAAGATCAAAGTAAGAAACATTCAAAGTGTCTGTTACACATGGATGGCGTAACAAAGTATTTTCCTTTCTCCATCTAATTCCAATTTAAAAAGAAAATAAATTAAGCCAAAACCACCATCTAGTGGAGAAGTAGGGCATCATACTCCCAGTGTTCATGGGACCATGTCTTTATCTTCAAAGCTCCAAAGATATCTGTGTTTCTGAATAAATAGTAAAGTGACTACAATACTTACACAGACAAAAATTAAGATGTAGGAAACCTGTGTCAAAACTAAAGCTGTCTGAGTGATATCCCAACAGTCTAGTCACTGCATTTGGCAGTCTTTCTTCCTTACATTACTCAGCAAATAATGTTTTACATGATAAGCTGTAAAAACTGTTTATTAAATCAATTCATTCAACAAATCCTTGCAGCGGTTGTTGAATGTATTACTAGCAAATGAATGTGCATTATGTGACCACCTGTAATCAAACCTTATTTCTGTGTCACTGAACTGGCCAAAGAGGTAGAAATATTTACAAGGGGAGAACAAACTTTGCCCATTTGACTGACTGCTAAATGTTTCTTCTCTTTCAGGAAGTATACAAAGAGCTCCCTGTGTTGGATGGGCCAACGTAGAGAGAAACTAGTGCCTATAGAACTTTCCAAGAGAGATCATCATGAGCTGTTCTACTAGACTGGAGAAAGATAGTTGTCCAAGGGCAACCAAGACAGTTTCTCAAGAGAACTAATGCTCAAAACCATTCAGCAATATTGACACAACACTTAATCTTTCCATTCTTTAGTAGCTTTATATTGCCACTGCAAGAAAAAACATTTAAGATTTTTGTAGATTCTAAAGTTTATTAGAATGGCTTAAAATAAGTAAAGCCAACATTCCCCACCTCCTCCAAATTAACCCACCTCTGGGAGGTGAATGGGTATTAAAATAAAACGATTACAATATTTTACATAGGGATAGCCACACTCCTAACTTCTTCAACTTGTGGGGACCCTCAGGGAAGTGGAAGGGATTGATAGTTCCTCTATCCTAGCAACTGGAGACAGGAACAATCCGAGTTGACTCTAAGATCACTTTGTGTTGCAGCATAGGTCACATTAGACTGGAAGCCTTGAATATATAAAAGATAGAATCTGTGCAGTGCAGTTAGCAGCTTTATTATTCACATCTGGCCATGCTGGAGATCTACCTGACTCTCTCAGCACTCTTGATCCAGCATGCACAAGGTCTTGTGTGAAACTTTAATTGGATTTTACTGTCAACTTTATTGCAGTTATTCCGGAGTCAGGAACATGAAAGTGATCCTCCCCAATCACCACTCGCCCTACATTAGGCACTAGCTAGCCCACAGTCAGTTGCTTTGCTGATCAATAAGCTTGGTTCACTTTTAAAACAGCAACACTAGCAATTAAAGCTGTGTTGTTGAACTTCTAGACTTGAGATACTATCTGGGCTGGTACCTGCTAAAGGAGTACTTGGAAAAAGCAAATAAGCAGGACACAAATTGCCATTTTCCAGTGCCCTCTGACATGCTGAGATACATAGGATTCAGTCTGTATTCAATGGTGACCATAATTAATTGGTTGCATTGCTTAGAAATGTCAAGCTGTAGCTGTCACCAAATGCAGCCTCCAGTACGCAACAAAAGTTTATGGAGTGGCCATGGTGGTTACCCTGGACAGCTCAAGTGGAGAAATTCTCTTTTTGCCTAGAAAGTAATTAATGTTCTGGTAGAGTGAGCTCTTACAAGACAAATAAGTGACCCAAACAGATGGGTATCAAGTCTTTTTTTTAGGGAAATCCTGATGGTTCACCGCAACCATACAGTGGAATCTCTTCTCCTCATGACCAGGATTTAGTCAAGGAATCAGAAATGAAACCTTCAGTTGATATTTACATGCAGCATTGGGCAAGAAATATGGTACTGCTTTAACGATTCTCGTCTAATTGAAAAACCAGATTTTTTTGCACAAGAGGAACCATAATTTTCCAACCCATCTGGCCAAAGCTATGGGCCTACTCAGGATATAGGTTCTAAAGCAATGAAACTTTCTATTAAGGATTCAAGTGCATATATTAAAGCATTGCATACTAAGTTCAAATCCCATAGAGAAGCTAGAGAATAGTCAAAGATACAATTTACTAGCAGTTATTAGGAATTTAGCTACCTCAAGATGTGAACCTTCGGATCATAGCTTCACCTTATTCTGCATGCTATGGAGAGCTACAGCCTGATCTCTCAGAGAATCGACATCCAAACCCTACCCAAATGTTTTTATCCAGGAAGTATCAGTTGTAGTCCAGCCTCCTGCCAATGCAGGAGTTTTAATACCATGATATTTTCCAGAGCTTTCCTTGTTTTAAAGGTCCAGGCCCTGGAGCTTCCACCAAACCCCTTAGATCATTGCTTCAGAGACTGGTAAGATCTCATGGTTGACCATTTTTCCTGACACTGGTGTTGTCAGTACGTACATTACCGTGAGTGTGAATTTCGGGCTGAATTCTGATCAATCAGACATATCAAGAATTTTGCCTGAGCCTTCTGCAGTTTCCCTTTTTGACCAGAGCTATAGTCACTGCTTGCAATACAGAGGTATTGCTGAGCACTCTGAGTGTGGCAGAGCCCTAGAGCAGGCACAGCACACCAGGGTGAACCCATCCCTTCTATTGAGCTCAGCAGCAGCAGCCTCAGACTCCCCCTTTCCCTCCAAAAGCACTACACTGCAGGAAGGAGGAGTTACTAGAGGTAGGAACCTGTAGACTGGAGCCAGGAGGCAGTTGCTGGAGCCCAGAGGGGAGGAACTATGGGGGCAGCTGGAATTTGGAAGGGAGAAGCTAAGGAGTGGGGAGGGCTAGAGAGGAGTGGAATCCAGGAGAGCAGAACGTATGTGCACACATACATTTTTAATGCATTTCAGTTTCAATTTCCAACCTGCAGTTGATATAAACACTTTGAAGATGGCAAAGGGGTGTGCAAAAGCCAGGAAGCATACCAAACCCCATAATTTATTCACCTTTTGAAAGTCTCAGGAAATTTTGGGTTCAGACTCATAACTTTCAAACTCTTAGGGTTAGCCATACTGTAACTCAGCCTGAATTTTCCTTCCCTTAAGGCAGTGTAGGCCGGTTAGTACTTTAAAAATACTAGTGTCCTTCCCTGTATTAAATTCTCCACTTTAGACGTTTGAAACAGAAGAATATTAAAGGTTATAGTGTACTGTTTATGCCATATGTTTATTTTGTGTTTCTCACCACTTGGATAATAAAGAATCTAGGCTGTCATGTTTTATGTTTTGTTTGTGCATTAAACACATACCAGACAGAAAAGCAAAAAGAGACAGATTCACTTTCATTTTCTCATGCATTAGCAAAATATTGTGCTAGGGCTGCAAACATTGCAGGGCTGAAAAAAATACAGTGAAATTAAACAAAGTCACAGAATATTCCAGTTGCTCCTAGACATTTGCACAAATGTAGTTTTAGAAAAGAAGGTTTGGGCCACATGTAATGCACCAGCGTTCTATTATTTATATGAGGCTTTTCTCCGGGCTTCCAAGTGCAACTAGTTTTCTCATTGTTAGGCTTTTGGCACTGGAAGAGAGCAACTCCCCAAACAGCAGACCCCCTCATGGCTCAGGACAGGGTAGCAGGCTCTCATCACCTGGAACCCACAGCCAAACACCACTCCAGTTCTACTTCTTATGACTTAGTCCTCTGGCCATGTCGCTTATAATCCCTCCCCTTCCAGGTGTAACAGGAAGTCCTACCAATAAATTATTCAAAGACCTTGTGTTAGGTCTTCAGCCCCTGGCTCTGGTTGCTGTCATCCTTACACTCCTTGTCTCAGAACATATCTACCTTCCCATGTTCCTTGGCTTCTCTAGGTTCACCCTTTTTTTGAGGAAGGGGTTTCCAGGTGTCCCCAACAAATTCCAACTAAAAGCACAAATTTAAATGGATTCTATCCCCTTCGGGCTCAATTTCTCATCCCTCTTAACTTACCCCTACGTGCCATTCCTTAGCTGAACATGGAGCCCCAAGGCTACCTCTCTTAGACAACCACCACAGAAACTACCTCTCTCCTACAGCTTTCTCCCAGTTATCTTGCTACCTAACATCTATCAGACTTAATTCAATGAGAGCGAACACTCAATCTTCTAGGTGTGTCCCCTCCACCCCTACTAATCTCTCTCTCTCTGTCAGCCTTCCTATCCCAACTGTCCAATAATTGTAATCAAGCCACCAAGTCAGGATCAACAGAATAGTTGCTGCATCACCCATGAAGCTGAGCTGACCCCTCCACCCCCTTAAAAGGCCAGCTAGCCTCTCACAGGAACTGATCCTGCACTGAGCTCTGCCGAGACAGATCTCTAAGCCCTCTTCATGGTTACACTTGTAGAGAATTGTCAGTATCGTATTCCAGTCAGGCAGGTTTGGACAATTTTTTTTTGCCCCAAGTTATCCACTTCAGTCCTTCAATCATTCTTGTTACTTGATGGATGATTTGCTGCCAATTTGTCAACATCCTTCCATTACTAAGTGCCCAGGAATGAATGCAGCATTCTTAGGTTGGTATAGTCCTAGCAATAGCATTCGGCATGAGACCATCAGCTTCCTGATTTGTGCCTCTATATCTTCACAATGCCTCTATGCAAGTAGCCCAAAGCTGTATTGGTTTATTATTAGCACCATACTACATTCTTTCTACAGGTCTCGTATAATTTACGTTCCACTATCAACCACTTGGTCCTTTGCAGCATTACCGTTTTCAAAATAAATGTCTGCCACTGAATGCTGGTGTTATATCCTGAAAGTGTTCCCACAAAAAAAAATACTGTACACTTAGCTGAGGAAATCCCATGGCAGTTACCTCCCAACCCATTCTCATGAAGAACTGGACACGTGTGTGCTCCAGCTCTCACCTCACATTCCCCATTGACTGGGCAGCTGGCAAAACTAACTAACTAAATAAAATAAAAAGTTCTCTGGTGCAGGCATAAAGCCACCATTAACTCTGCGGCAGCTATTTAACTGGACATCCAACATCTCCAAAATGAGATCAGGTGTAGACCGTGACTCTCATTTTTACTGGGCAAAGCTCTGTGCAGCCCCATCCCCCTGGAGCTCCGGCAGGGCGATTTACACAAGGTCACAATGTATGATGGCAGAGAACTGGCATTTCCATCTCGATGGTCCACCTAAGTAGCGTGGAGGGGACGAGAAGGGCCTATACTAATCTAATCACAAGGGCCTTTTGTATTATTTTTGTCTTAATACAACCTCCCAATTTGCAATTATCAGGAAGTGTAACTATCACACATTTTGTCCCCTCTTCCAGGTTTATAATAAAGATATGAAATAAAATGAACATGGATCATGGCAGCAGCCCACCATTTGCCTTCCCCCATCTTGATACATGGCTATGTTTCTTTATCCTTCATTCACACCCCATCAGGCAGCTTTTACTCCAAGTCATTACTAATAGCTAAGCCAATATTTCCCCCTCCAGTTTAATGAAAATCCAGAATATTTCACTGCCTGCACCCAATCATTTTATGATTTGATACAAAAGCAAGCAAGGCCACCTCTCGCAGTTGTGTACTCCTAACTCTCCTCTAGCAGTTAAGGACTGAAGGATCACAACCCAGACTTTATACCAGGATTTTGTTCTTTAGAAACCCGTATTTGCTGCTCATTGTTCTATCTAAATCAGCATGAATTTAGAAGTGCTGCATTCCTCATACACACTGAACCGGAAAGTGAATTATGCAAACTAGAACCACTAAAAACTTTATACCATCATGCATTTCCTTAATGACACATTGTACATAAACTCTTCTAGAAATGATAGAGTTCAAAACATATCCCTAGACATTATTTTTCAGAAAGGAACAATTGGTGCAGTGATCAGGGCAAAAGCCTGGAACAGGGGAGTCCTGGGTTCAAGTCCTTCCTCTGCCACAAGTTTTATGTATGACCCTGGGCAAGTCACTTAGGGATAGATTCACAAAAACCTAGGTCTTTGGCCAGCTCGTGGAATTTACAGCCCCAAGTTAGGCATTGAGACTCCCTATACATTGTCAAGTGCCTAAGATGGGGAGGCTCAGAATTCAGCAAGATATCTAACCTAGCCTGCAGTGAAATGCAGAGGAAAGGGGTGGAGCTGAGGGCCCTGAGCCACATGAGTACCACAGCACTAACTCCGACTGAGGTGGGCCTTCATTGCTTGAGTGACAGGTTGGAGGTAGGAACCTATGTCCACTTGGGATTTGACCTCCTCAGCTCATTATAGCCAATATCCCAGTGGCTACAGTATTCACCTGCTCTTCTATAGAGTAGGAACTTGAACACAGGTCTACCTGATTCCAGGTGAGTGCGCTGACCACATTATGGAGAATTCTGACGTGGGCATCTCCCACTCTCTTCTGTTGAAGATGGATAATTACTCACAGGGCATCAAAACACGAGACTAATTGTATAGCCCAGTGGTTAGGGTACTCACACAGGCTGCAAGAGATTTGGGTTCAAATCCCTTTTCCAATAGTTAACTGTTTATACAAATCTTTAACAGGTGAGACTGAGAGAAATCCATCCCAGACACTATTAAGCTGGTAGTTTGGGCACTCACCTAGGATTTGGTTGACCTGGGTTCAAGTCTTTGCTCCAAATCAGGCAGAGTGGGGACTCAAATCTGGGTCTCTCCCCACCCCACATAAGTATCCAATGACTAGGTTATTAGATACTTGGGCAGGGGGACACAAATTCTCAACCTGCTCAGGCCCAGTTGTTTTGTGGAGGCTAGCAATGCTCTGAGTAAGTCTACCAAATGGGCCCCACAGGAAAGTTGGTTGAAAAACCTAATTTGGGAATTGTGTTGAGGCATAGGTGTGGCTGCTCCCAGCAGCTCATTTAGGTGGTGGTGAAGGGGGAAGGAGGTGTGGCAGCAAGACAGCTCTATACATTCCAACTGGCACAAATTTAGGTTGGCATATATGGGGACTTGAGCACCTACAGAGTTAGGGGGCAGCTGAGCAGTGGTTTTGTGAATGCCAGTGGCACTTAAATGTTAGACTTAGGTGCCTAAAGAGGCAGTTACATGCATAAGTCCCTTTATTTGTAAAATGTGGTTAATAACAGCACTTCTCTGGCTCACAGGGGTGTTGTGAAGATAAATAAGAATTGTGAGACACTCAAATGCTATGGTGATGGGGACCAGAGAAGTACTTCAGAGACAGCACTGCTTAATTTTTTAGTATGATAAATTCAATATAAATACTTAAGACAGATGATACACAATTTTATTAGGCTCATTTACTTAATGATTGGCTACCACATTTGCTTCCCCCTTCCTCCCTCATCTTGTTACCGCTGTTGTGCTCCATGACTTTTCAAATAACTCCTAGTGATTCAAAACACTCTAGCATCCATAAGCTATTATACAACCATGCCAATTTCTGTTTGCAAGTATGCCTTTAACTGCCTTTTAATCAGTATCTGTAGAGACATATTTCTCTTTTCATTTGCTTAAAGATACATTTAAAGAAAATTTCTCAGTGATTTTAGACTCAGTTGTTTCCCACACTTATTGAAGGCCTGACATGCTCTATTCTCACACACCACCTTCATTGATACAACTGTAAAAACTATTCTTATTTAACTTAATGCCTTTGGCTGCCTGTAATTCATTCTGCCTTTTGACAGGTGGATATTCTTTTCCTCTACCAACCTTGACTGTATATTTAGTTGGTTGTTTCCCTTCCGCTACCATTTCCAAATGAAGACACAGTGGCTATTCCCAACTTCTTCCATTTCTTCCCCACATGCAGGATAAAGGATAGGTGCTGTGGTTTCCTTAGGGTGCTCTATTTTTGTTTCACATTTATGGATTTCATGTACTATGGAAATTCACAATATATTTTTTTATGACAATTTAAGGTTGTACACTACCTATGGCACCAAATATGCACTTTGTGTTAAATTCTGAAGGTTCATACAGGGGAAAATAGACATATATACATTTATACATATTTATTGTAACTTTAAAAGTAACATTCATTTACTTTAAGTATTCGCCCCTCCTGTGTTCCATATGTGCATGTATTAAGAAGATAAATACTGGCTTTCAAGTCCAAAATTAATACCAATGAAATTACATGCCAAAGCTCAGCTTTGTTGCTTGTGAGCAGTTCTTGTCAGGATAATACTACTGTACTCTACCAATATGACACAGGACTTAGTTAGTCCTTCAGAAATAGCCTAAGACTGGCTTAGCATAGTAATTACATTGCTTCACTTCAGCTCCAAGAAGATGATCTTTCCTTCACCGTCAGTCACCAGGAATAAGCCCACGCGATGGTTCCTTTTTCACATCCAGCCAGTAGACAAGGGCTCCTTGTTTTTTCTACTGAGGCTTCTTCAGAATGTAAGCTTTATCCGTCACCTAAAGATGAAAGCTCATTGGCCATTATGCTTAGAAGCATATTCTCTTCAACATGACAGCAAGAAAACTGTTAAAATCAGGCATTTAGTTAAGAGAACCAAGAGTATAACAAACCAAATTCTGCCCTCTGATATACATATGCAACTACCACTGATTTCAGCCTAGCCCTCTGGATATTTCTTTATACACACACTACAAGTAGGAACAAAAGTATCAGTAAAAGACTACACTTACATGGTTTCCAAATTAATTTGCAACTATACAATTTTAATTGTAATAGAAAAGGGGGAAAGGAATATAACAACAGGTATTAAGAGAGAGATTTTCTAAATTTTTATTTGTGCACATTCATCAAGTGAAAAAGATAACTTTTACAGCTTCTTTGGTGCCCAATATTCAGCATACAAAAATGTAAAAGACTATTCACAAATAAAACACAAGCTCAAACTAAAAAAATGTTTGAAAGGTAGTGCACATCGTGACAGGTTTGTTGATGAATATACACAGAAATTACTGCAAAAATAAATAGAATGTCTTTTTAAAAGCAGCAATTTCATATCTTGTAAACTTTTGTTTTTACAATACAGCACTGTTCAAAATAAAATCCAAAGGAACTGGAGTTTACACTGTGGCCATGGACAAGTAAAAGAGTCTGTATTTCCTCAGCTATTGTTGGTCCAGTTTTCCTTTTCTGCTTTTAGTCCAATGTGCAGCAGTCTTTAAAGGTGCTTGGTTAGGAAACCTAACCATTAAGTGGTGAATTATAAAATTTCTTTCCTGCTTTCAAACACGAATGGGTAAATCTGTTCCACAGCACTGGCAACAGCCTTTACGTTTGGCCCTGAGACATTTAAAAATGGAGAGAAGAGGGAGAAAAAGTCAGGGCATTAAAAAAGCAAGAATGTAACAGTACCTCAAAAACCATTCAGAATAGATTAGCTAGCACAACTTTACACTGTAGACACACCTTTTTCATATTCAAGAAAGCTACTTAGAGAAAGTACTTAGAGAAAGAAAATAATATGAATCTTCTAGAGCCTGTAATGACATTTGAACTGGTTGTTGACTAGATTAGAAATGAATAACTCCATATCGGTCACTTTTATCTCGTAAGAAATTACACACTGTCTAGTACACTGAATAGAAGAATCCTAGAAAGTGTGGGGTTAGAAAGCATACCATACGCCTTCTGATTTGCTGCTGTCCTCAGAACCTGTATACACACAGCAAAGGGTGGCCACTTCAATTTCTCATTTCATTGAGCTAACAAAGGAAACTATTTGTAAGTGTTGGATTTTAACCTGTCTCATAGTTATTAGACAGTTCAGTATAACAACAACTTGATAGGTCTGTAAGTTTAAAGTTTGGCTTATTGAATAACTCTACCATCACCCTCAGGATACAACCTTTAGCCCAAGATCTGGTTATCTCCTCAAATGTGAAGCATCCTCAGGTTATCACCTAAACTGATCTACTGATGCTTTAGAGAGGGAAATGGAGCGAGTTGGTGATGCTGCGCTCGCACTAAGTCACTGTGTAACAAACTATGAAGGTTGCAAATGATTGAGCAGAATGACAAATAAAATTAATTTTGGACAGGAGTTTAGTGATGTATTGAGCAAAATAGTCAACTTTTTATCCATACCCAGAGTGTGTGAACTTGTGATTTCCTCTGAGAAAAACAATTTTGGAGGCTCAGTAAAAAGGGTCTGCCCAATTTGCAGATGTATTTAAGTAAAATACAACTAAAATTGTATCAAAGGCTAGCATGCCCCATCTAGAGTATTGCCAACTTTTGATGACCTGAGATGATGTCTGTGGACTTTCTCAATGAAGATGATTGAAGGGGGGATTTGGGCACATGCCTGCCCTTTATGGCTTTAAAAATCCCTTCCTAAAGATATTTTGAACTGCGTAGGTGGAAAAACTAGGATTACTTATCCCAGATGGGAAAAAAGTTAGAAAGTTAGAATTCATTCATTCAAAATTTTGCAACCCATAAAGCTTTCTGGATCACCAAATGGGTCAGCCATTTTTTTTAGGCAAAAGTACAATAAGTACAATATTTCAAACATCTTATATAATTCACTGCCTCTCAAAGTCAGCATCAAATATCACAGCTGGATTTTAAATCTCCAACACCCCCCTAGCTGTTGGTCATAGGATGATGTTGCCATTTTATACTGGCTGTGGCTCTCTAGTCTCAAGGTGCATGCCTGTGATAGCAACTGTTGTTTAAACAGCAGTAGTTTATGGGACTGTACAGAAAAAAATGAGAAGGAAGGTTAAAGTTTTAGAATTTGTAATTAAACAAGCAAATATCCTCAGTCTCTGGTATATAAGCTCAGTTTCATCATATGCCTCATCGCCCCAGAAACTGACTACATCCATGTGTATAAAACATGTATTTGATCTGCTGGGAGTATTACATTCTCCCACAGTTATTCAGGCATTTTCACTGAAAGACAAATTATCTGGCAGCATTAAGTACAAAAGAAATCTCACATGCCTGTCTGTCTGTTGCTTTGAAAGTCTAACTGAACTCCCATGAAAGAAAGTAAGTTAAATATTTATTTTGGCATCATAAAGTACCCGTTACTGTGATACTTCCTGTTGAAAAAATCTGTAAGGTAGCTCTGAGAGGTTTTATTCTGTAGCACACTGCAGGATGAAGCTCCGGTTCATAACTAGAAAAAAGAAAAGATTGTAAAAAATACTTCTATATTTGCTAATAAAAAGCTGATTCACTGAAGAAAAAGATAAGAAATCTCTTAAGACCTACTGTACCTAGCATGAGGTCTATTATTCTTCGTAAATTCTGGCAATCTGATTTCAAAGGGCATGTTGCACACTGCTAAAACATTGACAACCTTAAAATCTGTGAAAATTACCTTTTGGAGAGAGAAAGAACAAGAAGAAATGTTATGATATCGGATATGAAAAAATATCTTCTGACAATAATTTGATTATTTAACCAATAAAACACTGTGTTTAACACAAAGCTGATAAGAGTAGGAATCCAAACAGAACTAGAGTAGATTTTTAAATACCTAACTTAGTTTCGAACTATAGTTGTAATCCAATAACTTGTCTAGACAAAAACAAAGAAAAACAAACCCAACAAACCCCAAACGCAATTGTCTTCTCATGTAGATTCCTTTAAATTTAGAATGAACATGCATGGACTATATTACTACAGTAAGCAGTGTAACAAACTTAAAAATTAACTAAACCAAATTATTCATAAAACACCAAAACAAATGACATGGGGAAAGCTTGGTTTGTAGTGTTACTAGAACCCATTAAGGCGTGACACAGTTAATTGATATTAACAGTTTATCATTATTTTATTTAACAATTTCTCCCACAGTTAAGAATAAAAAAGAAAAAGAGAAAATTGTTTGTTTTCTTTCTCCAGTGGCTAGTACAGAGAAAGCGATTTCCTTTTTCTTTTTGAAACAAAAAGTTAAACTGCTGGATTCCAATCGCTACTTATCCACAGCCACAAAAGGCTACACTATGGTGGGAAAATGCTTGTGGCGAATTACCCGCAAAGCCAATGTCATGACGGGAGATTTTCCTGAAACTGTTAACACATACATGGTCAAAGAACCACCATTTTGGCTCAAACTTTTTAAAAAATAAACAAATAAATAAATAAATACATTTGCAGCCTGAGAATGAGGGCTGGTCTTCACTGGGGGCTGAGGGGGGAATTGACTGAAGATACGCAACTTCAGCTACGTGAAAAACGTAGCTGAAGGCAGCATATCTTCAGCCAACTTACCTGCCGTCGACTCCAGCTTGTGCCTCATAGCGAGCTGGAGTTCCAGAGTCAACGGGGGCGCTGCTAGCGATCAATTTATCGCGTCTTAACAAGACGCGATAAATCGATCGCCAAAAGATCCATCTAGAAGACCCACCGATACGGCGGGTAGTGAAGACCTACCTTGAGTCTAACAAATTTCAGTTTGAACAGTTAAATTACAAGCAGATGAAAAATGACCCCTTAGAATGGAAATGCTTGTGCAATATTTCTTAGACAGCAACATGTGCTCTGACTAGAACGTTCACTCTTACAATAAAGTTAGGCCACATTAATCTGTTTTTGCACCTAAATGAACCAGCTTATTTCCTATAAAGCCATTACTAAAGCTTTATCTGGGTTTATATTTCATCTGACTTAATTCAACATTCTGTTCCATCAGTTTCACTTTTACATGATAACCAATACGTAATAGTCCCATAACTCAGTTTTTCAGTTTGACTTACTGCACTCAGGATAGTAAGAGTTGCTGTGGGCTGGTTGCCCACCTCTAAAATTTGGTTGTCATTTTATATGCTAAACAACCTTGGAAGTAGGCCATTCCTACTTTTGAATCATCACTCTGATGTTTAGCTACTAGCCTGATAGTAAATGTATGTTTTATCTAATTAAATTAGAGCAATTGATTGCATGATAGCTCTAAGATGTCATTATATGCCCTTCTGCTCAAGGAACAAACACCGAATTGAATGGTTCTATCAGCCACACCTAAATCACTTACAGTAGCAGACCTTGCAACAGACTGGTAGATGTAACTTATCCAAACTCGGGCAAGGAGGAATTCCACTTTTTAAGTTCTAATTTAGGAGTAAAACCTGGTCCCACTGCACAGTCTGACTAACTAGACTATAGCTACTTGCTTTAGTTTACTTAAAAAAAAATAATCATACTTGTACCAGCTATGAATTGTTCACCAGAATGGCTATCCTAAAACAAAATACACTGGGAAAATGTGTCTGTTCATATGACAACCATATTTATGCCAATCAGCATATTTTACAAACGGATGGGGCAAATTTCAACATTTCTTCAATGCAATCCTTTTAGCGATTTTGAGTATAAAGAGGATCCTATGTATAAGCAGGTGGTTAATTTACCCAACCTCTGGAAACAAATTTCTGTTCATTAGCTTATAAGGAAGCACAATGCTGAATTACCAGTGGGAGCTCCAAATACATTAAAATAAATACTATCTCAAGATAAATTGTATTGCTACACAATGAGATTTTGAGTGAGAAAATGCTGGTCATTAAATTGTTATAGCACCTCTTCAGCTAACCAGCAGTTCTGAAAGGTCTAAACATGCTATCCCCTATCAATACATACATAAAATATTGTTCACCTCTAAAAGAGAAGGTTATTATCAAAAGGATCATTACCTGAAAACCTAGTTTCTGCAAAGTACGAGCTAATCGTCTGGCACCAAATTTAGCTTCTTCTTCACTATAATTTAAAGGAGAGAGATAATAAGCAACTAGTTTTACTAATAGTTACTGCAATAAAACTAAAATTAAGATTAGACATATACACGTTCACATACTTACATAAGTAATCACATCAAAAACTATATTAAAAGAACATTAAAATGCAAAGTCAAGTGAAGACGTGCCAGCATTAAGGTAGCCTGTACATATGAAATCAGCCCCCTTGCATATATGCATTATGACAGCATTTTCCAAACAGCAGGTTCTGTACCACTAGTGAGTCTTGGAAAGCATCTAGATGGGTTGCTTCTGGCCCAGAAGTCCTCTCCCCACCCGCACTCTCACTTCCCTTGGAAGGCAGCAGTGTAGGGAGAGGGATTTGGGCAGCATCACCATGGAGGAAGCAGCTGAAGCCAGAATTGGACAGTCAGCAGCCTGGTAGTGATTGTGTGATTAGGCAGTCAGCATCCCTGTAGTGGTGGAGGGGCTTGCATGTCTCAATGACCCTGAGAGGGATGCTGTCTGGAGTCATGTACTCCCTTAGGGTCAACCATGGCAGAACGGTCAAGGGTGAAGTTCCAGACAAAGTGTGATCAAAGAAGTCTCTAATGGCAGAACAGATGGAAGATAACTGCACAATGGAGGTGAAACTGTTGTGTAATGTTACATCAGCTGTGAAGATGGGTGAAGGCTGCAGCAAATAAAGGCTCTCCAATTGTCATGGTGTCCATGCCCCTGGTTTCAAGTCCTCCATCTGTCAAGGATAGTGTGGTGACTGTTGTACACCAGTGTCCCCACTTTAAAAGAAGTCCTGCACAGGCATCTTCCAGTTTTTGGGAAAATAATATTTACACAAGTCAAAAGTCCAGTGACGATCAGCAAGTGGTGACAGGAACAGGACGGTGAAATCCAGAAGTTCCTAGTCACAGACCGACACATGCGGTGGGTGCGTGATACAGTCGTCTTGCTCGAGGACTGTGGCAGGCTGAGCATCGTGGCAGCTTCACCGATGACTGAGCAGTCCTTTTCAGGATCCACTCTGCTCACCCCACGTGGGGAGGGGGTTAGAAAAGGTACCTTAAAAATAGTCTTGCCTCTGTTTTTCCTTGCTGGCTAGCTGCATCCAGCAGGATCACCACCTCAGCGGTCAAAAATGTAAGAAACTTTTCAACTTTGGAACTTGGAATGTATGTATCCTGATGGACTACTCAAATAGTGACCGACCAGAGCGACATACAGCCATTATTGCTCGGAACTAACTGGTTTAACATTGATATTGCTGCTTTGTTCAAAACTAGAAGAACTGATGAATGACAGTTGAGGGAGGAGAAAGAGGATACACCTACTTCTGGAAGGGAAAAATCTATAGATGAACCCCGATTGCATGGAGTGAACTTTGCTTTAAAGAACAAGCTTGTAAGGTGACTCTCTGAGGTCCAGTTGGCGTCAATGAACGGTTTATGACACTCTGATTAAGGCTCACCAAAAATCAACAGGCAACTATTACGAGTACCTATGCACCAACACTGGATGCCAATGTTAATGTAAAGGAAGATTTTTATTTTCAGTTGGAAACCCTTTTATTGGAGACCCCTACAGAAGACAAGATCATCCTTCTGGGGGATTTCAATGCATGTGTTGGATGAGACTCAGATCTGTGGAAAGGAAAACTGGGAAAGGAGGAGTTGACAAAAGCAATTCAAATGGAATTCCGCTCTTGACCAAGTGTGCAGAAATTAACTTATTATTACAAACACTCTATCCAACAAAAGTTCAAAACATCTTGGAGACACCCACGGTCAAAGCACTGGCATCTCCTCCACTACGTCATAGTCCGTGCCCGAGATCGTAGTGATGTACTTCTCACAAGAGCAATGACAAGTGCTGATGACTGTTGGACTGATCATCGCCTTATTTGATCCACAATGAATATTAAGATTGCTCCCAAAAGGAGGCTGCAAAAGCAGCAGGTCAGGCGCAAGCTGAAGGTTCAAGATTTGAAGGACTCTATTAAGCATGACCATCTCCAAGCAGTCTTAGAAGAAAAGCTCCCATCAGAGTTTCCAGAAGAAACTGAGGAACACTGGAGCTAATTGAAAGCAGTAATCATCAATGAGGAAACCATAGGCTACCAAACCAGAAAACATCAGGACTGGTTTGACGAGAATGATGCTGAAATGGAGCAACTCATCAATGAGAAGAGAATGGCATTTTGTGCTTGGCAGAATGAAATAAATCATAACACAAAGAAAGAAGTCCATGCCAAGGCGAGTCCAACGTAAAACCAGAGAACCCAAGAACAAATGATGAAATGAGAAAGCACACGAACTTCAACATCTCACGGACATCCACAATACATGTGTTTTCTTTAGTGCCACCAAAGGTGTTTATGGGTCAATTCATCATGATATGAATCCTCTTTGCTCTAAGGATGGAACCACATTTCTGAAGGATAACAAAGTCATCAATTCCCACTGGAAAGAACATTTTGAATATCTTCTTAACCATAATTCTATGGCTGCAGATGAAGTCCTTGAGCAAATCCCTCAATGACCATTTACCTCCCAATTTGTATAAGGTACACAATGCCACCAAGCAAATGAACAACAACAAGGCAGGAGGTCTAGATGGGATTCCCGCTGAAATCTTCAAAGACAGTGGATCAGAGCTAATTTGGCAGCTTTACCTGCTTATCCTTAAAATCTGGATAAAAGAGGAGATGCCCAGTGAAATGAGGGATGCTCTGATTGTCACCTTCTTCAAAAAAGGGGATAAAGTGGATTGAGGAAATTATCATGGTATCTCCCCTTGTAGCCATTGCAGTCAAAGTTCTGACACGGATCCTTGCAACCCACCTTCTGCCCCATCAAAAGAAATTTTACTGGAGTCACAGAGTGGTTTCCAACCATGTCATGGAACTGTGAATATGATCTTCACAACATGGCAGCTGCAAGAAAAGTGCTGGGAGCCAAAGCGACCGCTGTATGTGGCTTTTATTGAGCTAACTATATAGCCTTTGATTCAGTGAATCGCCGTCCCCTCTGGACTGTACTCTCTAAGATTCAATGTCCTGATAAACACATCAATGTCCTAAAATTGCTTCATGATAACATGAAAGCGACTGTTCTGAGCAGCACTGGCTCCCAGAGTGAACCTTTCAGAGTACAAACAGGGCTGTATCATTGCTCCAACCATGTTTGCTGTTTTTATTGCTGTCATTCTTTACCTAATTGCTGGGAAGTTTACAGCTGGTGTGAAATCATTTACAGAATGGATGGAAAGCTGTTCAGGCTTAGCAGGCTGAAAGCCAAGAGTAAGATTTCCACATCATCTATTGTGGAACTTCAGTACGCTGATGATAACGCAATCTTTGCCCACTCTGAGAAAGATCTTCAAACTATCTTGAATCTGTTTGCTGATGCTTACACATGTCTTGGTTTCACTCTTAATATCAAGAAGACTAAAGTGCTCTATCATCCCTTTCTAAATGAGGTATTAGATGCTCCATCTATCAAAATAAATGGAGTGGCACTGGAGAATGTCAATCATTTCCTCTACATTGGAAGTCATATTTTATCAAAGGCAGACGATGCAGAAATTCAACATCGCCCGAGCTTTGCCAGCGTAGCTTTTTTTCATTTACAGCACAGGGTTTTGAAAATCTCAACATTCAAACAGACACCAAGCTTCTTGTTTATCAAGATGTTATTCTCCTAACACCGTTGCATGGGTCTGCAATGTGGACAACCTATAGACACCACTTGAAAGTCCTTGAGAGGCACCATCAACACGGCCTTCGTAAGATTCTGAAGATCAAATGGAAAGATAGGCGCACCAATATTAGTGTCCTTGAAGAGGCAAAGACCACCAGTATCGAGGCAGTAATCACCACTTAGCAATTTCTAGGCATGTTGTATGGATGCCAGACCATCGCCTCCCAAAACAGGTCCTATTCTCTCAGCCGAAAGAAGGGTACCATAACGCGGGCGGACAACAGAAGCGTTATAAGGACTTGCTGAAGAGCCATCTAAAAAGATGTAATATTGACACTGACACTTGAGAGACACTTACCCAGGATCGCTTAAAATGGAGTGAAGTCCTACATGATGGTCCTCTGCATTTTGAACTTGCTCGCTGATAAGCTGAAGAGGACAAGAGGCGCAGGAGGAAGGAGAGACTGGCTTCCAGTCATGGTCCTGCTGAGCCCGAAAACATGCCCTCATTGTAACAGAACCTTGTGGTTCAAGAATTGGCCTTATTAGCCACCTGAGGACCCATAACTCCCATGGAAGATGATCAGACTTCATCAGTGATCATCATCATCACTGATCATGGCCCAGCTGAAGGGAGAAAGGGACCAGCTGGGGCTGCAGGATGGGGTAAGGCGGGGAAAGCAAGAGCAAGGGGACTAAGGAGACCTGAGCAGGTGGCTGGAGGGAGGGGGAGTCGGAAGTTAGAGGGCTGAGAAGGGGAGGGAAGGGGAAGAGAGAGGGTAATGGTGGGTCCCCCAAAAAGACAAAATGCATTTGATGGGTTGCCTTAGTAAAAAGTTTGGGAACCATATTATGTTAGAGTCTTTAATTAAACGATCAATACTGTTTTCCACGGGACCCTTGCTTTATTCAGTTCACAGAATGGACCTGCTCTGGGGATAAATCAGGGTTGTGTATTGAAGGGGACTGTTGTCTGTAGAACCCTACTTCATTTCAGTCTCCTTCCCCAGCTGGTCCCAGTCCTCCCTATCCCAAGTCCCAGATTCCGCCCCTCCCCTCCTCCAGCCTGTAATTCCAGTCTCCCTCCCTCCGGCTCTTTGTCCCAATCTAGTCCCTTGTCCCCTATGCATTGGAGTCAGGCAACAACCTGCTCCATGCAGCAGGAGGTCATGGAAAACACAAGACAGGCTCCCAGTTCAGGTGCCAGGACCCAGACCTGGCACAGCCCACAGCAACTTCAGGGGAAGTCCTGCTCAGTTCTGGGCTGGAGTATGCCAAGTGCAGATCAACTCTTCAGGAAATGTAGCTGTTAAAATTGAAGAAGCCTCTATGGAGAATGTGCCAATGGAGATTTTTTTCCCTCAGGGTTTAGAACTTGGCCAAATTTGAATGGATTTTCACAGGGACAGCAAAGAATACTTCCCTGACACAAAGTACCCCACTTCCCCACACTCCCATTTCACATCATTGTTCCAAAGCATGGAGTTGCTAGAGTATTTCAAAGACAAGGCTGCCAGACTTTAAAAAAAAAATATGGGTAAAACAATGTATTTTTCCCCTAGTGTCATTCTCAGAAATAATGGTTGAACTGTTTTAGTTGAAATTTTCAAAAAAAGTCAGCCTGAAGCAGACATTCAGCACAAAAAAATTCTGCCCAAAGGGGTTTGGCAAAACTATAAGCAACTGAAAACAGGCTCTTACAATGGGAACTGTCATGCAACCTTCATAATAGGTAATTGTACCGGACTTAACAATAAAATATGCAATAGATTTCATGTCAATAAGTGGTATTCTCCAATGTCGTATGCAAGAATTTCATCCAGGAACAATTTTTTTCTTTTCCTTCAAAAGAGGGAATTTACCTTGTGGCTCCTGTGCAAATAACTTTTCCTGAGGACCAAATTGTGGCCGTAATCCTAGGTTTCCTAAGCTTCATTAATACTTTCTGAAAGAAATAAAAGAAAAATAGGTTTTAGCGTATGTGTGATTTCATGCTGAAAAAACAAGTGTTATACTAATAAAATACTTCCTTTATTCTATTTTAGCCTTGAGGACTGTTCCTTCTTTGCCTTCAGAAGTTAAATCAATATCAGCTCCTGAGAACAGCAAAATAAAACTGAAGTATCTTAGCCAATGAGCAAGAATTAAAGTAACAGGCTGGATGGTGGCTCAAGTGAACAAAAATTATTTAAATCAACTCCTTTAAGGCTGTAGCATTATGCTATAATAATCTTCTCATGTCACTATGACCACATCACTGCTCTGACTCTTTTCACTGATTTGTTTCCTTCTGCACAAATTCAAACTCCTTGATCTCATCTGCAAAATTGTATACAGCTTCATGCTGTCTACATTTCAGATCTTATTTTCTTTTGCTTCCCCAAGCATCCTTCCTCTGCTAATTCCCTCATGATTTCTCACTGTGTTTATCTCCTCCTCTAACCTGTGAAGCTACCCATTCTTTCACACCATCACTTATACCTGAAATAGCCTCTCTACACCGCTATACCTAGCAACCTCACTGTCTTGCTCAAAAATCCCACCTCAAAACTTGTTCTTTGACTAGCATTCAACACTGATCAACACTTGAGCACTTCCCTGCTACCACTCATGCTTGACCATGCCAGAACTAATAAAACAAGTTTGTATAATTCCTTTCTAACAAGCTGTTCCCCTTACCTATACATGGGAGCTAATTGTACACATTAGATTAAGTTTATCAAGGCAGTGATTTGTGTTTTATTTTATTTCTTCACAGATATGTGCACATCTACAGTAGGGGGCTATATAGATAAATAAGATTCAAGCCAAGTTTTTGGCATGTCAGAATGGGTATTTTATGGCCAACCCACCTAACCCTGTATGGACAGGAAGATAGACTTGTGCTGGTCCCTGAAATTTCATTGACACAGTATAGAAAGGCAGCAAGCTGGTCCCTGGGATCAAAAAGTTTGAGAAACACTCGACTAGATGACCCAACAAGACTTTCCCCGTTTACTTTAATATTAGGCAAGTGTGCACTGGAAACAACTGCATAGATTTAATTTCACAAAAAATGTTATGGTTTCAAAATACTGCAATATTTGTCTCCTCAAATTTAGTATCCAAGCACAGGTTTTCCAGGCTTGTATCTGAACAAGAAAAAAATGGGAAGAAGTCAAAGAGATGAGAATGCAGCCATTCTAAACACAGTTCTACTACATTGATTGTGGAATTCACACTACCAACTATATCCAACATATAGATTTTGAAAGAGCTCTAATCTGATAAACATGTATAAAAGTTAGTCTAGTTTGGCATTTGAGATATGTTAAATTTCTTACCCCAACATCACGCTTGTAGATCACATTTGCTCCCTCTAATGCAATCTTCCTCAAGTTTAAATGACATCTTGTTCTAAAAACACACACTACATTTGTGATTAAAATGTCCAATGCAACATCACTGTCTGCATCCATTGGGGTGGTTGAAAACTCAGATTTCCCACCAGCACACCATGAAGATCACATTCTGAAAAAGAAAACAATACAATTAGAAACACTGCATCACACAGTTGCCTAAAAACATCCCTTTCATGTACCTTAGTTCCTTAATTGAGACAGTCTTAGAATCTGGAACTGAAGAATAAATTTTATGCCATTCTGACTCATTTATGGTATGTGTTAACCACAAAGTTTTGTATCCTGTATATCAGAAAACAGGAAATCTGTTGCTTATTAACACTCATGTTTCAATACACTGAAACCAACTTATCAGAAATTATAATGAAAGAACTCATTATATATAAACTGAAAAAAAATTAAAGGAATAAGATATCTTAATTATACTATGCTATTCATTCAACAAAAATATTTTTAAAAGCTGAATATGAAGATGAATTATGATTTCTATGAAACAAAGGAAAATCTTTATAGCACCTATAAGTGATAACTTTTCCTCAATTCCTTCCTCAACTCAGTGCAGTACAGATTTAAACATAAGGAAAACTGTGTTTCTCTTGACTGTTTCAATTAATGATGATTACATGGATGAAATTTAATTCCAAATATAGGGATCAAATATTTGCCAAAGTTCATGCTTTGGAACTATAAGCCTTTCTCATTGCCTTTGAAACTGTAAGATATGCACAAAACATAAATACATTAAAAGAATGAACTGACTTTGAAAAGTATTTTTTATCCTTCAATTAGCTTTCCTGTGTATAGCCAATGGTATGAATGAACTGCGAGGAGAGGCACTTGATTACACTAAATCATTATATTATATTCTTAACATTGTGTTTCAGTATAAAGTAGGATTACAACAGGGGTGGGCAACCTTTCTGGCCTGAGGGCCACATCGGGGTATGGAAATTGTATGGCAGGCCATGAATGTGCACAAAATTGGGGGTAAGGGTGCAGGAAAGGGAGACAGCTCTGGGGTGGGGCCAGAAATGAGGGGAGTCAGGGTGTGGGAGGGGCCTCCAGTTGGGGGGGGAGGGCTGAGGGCTCAGGGGGTTGGGGATGAGGGGCTTGGGGTGCAGGAGGGGGCTCCAGGGTCAGACCCAGGAGTTCGGGGGCCTAGGAGGGAAATCAGGGCTAGGGCTGGGGCAGGGGTTTGGGGTACTGGGGAGGGGTGTGAGGACTCACAGCTAGGGGTATGGGCTCTGGGGTGGGGCCGGGATGAAGGGCTTGGGGTGCAGGAGGTGCTCTGGGCTGGGATCAATGTGTTCAGAGGCAGGAGGGGGATCAGGGCTATGGCAGGGCATTGGGGCACCAGGGCGCGAGGTGCTCAAGGGTGCAGGCTCCAGGCAGTGCTTACTGCAAGCAGATCCCAGAAGCATCTCCCCCTTTTGGCTTGGGAACCACAGCCAATGGGAGCTGCAGTGGCAGCACGCAGAGCTGCCTGGCCACGCCTCTGCGTACTACGTAGGAGTCGGAGGGGGGTCATGCCAGCTGCTTTCTGGAAGCCGCATGGGACAGGGCAAGCAACCCTCCTCCCAAGCTGGAGCGGAGAAATCCTCCAACTTCACTCCCCGAGAGCTGAGGCAGTAGTGTCCAATAGAAATTCGATGCTAGCCACAGCTTGTGGTTGTGAATTTTTCTTATTAGCCACATTATACAAAAGCCACATTATAAAAAAGCCACATGCATTAGCCACAATTCAGTAGTCTATTAGCCACGTATGGCTAGTGGTGAATGTATTGGACACTGCTGGCCTATGGGTACAGCTACAGGGACCATGCCTTCCAGTCTCAGTCAACTGTTAAGAGCTAGGCCCGTTTCAGCTAGCATGCTAACAATTGCGGTGTTGCCACTGTGACCTGGGCTAACTACCTGAGCACAGGTGTGCCTAACCCCCCAGATCCAAGATCAGAGAACTAGCCAGTGCCACAGCGATGTCTCCACTGCTATTTTTAGCATGCTCTCCACTGAAGTCAGACCCAGGAGATCAGGAGTGTCTGAGCTTGGGTGATTAGCCACTGCCACAAAGTCTGCACTGCTAGTCAGTGTGCTAGCTTTAGGGGAGCTAGCACATATCCGTCTGTCTGGGCTGGAGAGCATGCTCCCAGCTGCAGTGTAGACATACACCAAGGGTCTCACTGAAGCGCTGCAATTTATTTTCATAACTTTTTATCAATATAGAAAAGTAAAAATTGTAATGCTCCTTGTTAGGAAAATCCTTGAAAAATTTACTGGCTGGCAAAATGAGCAAGAATTTGGCAAGGAAAGATTCAAAAGCTAAAGTGGACCACAAATCAAGAGATGGAGGCCGTAGATAAGGTTAAGATTTTGTCTAGGTTATTTTTTAGCATATAGGTCGTGGGCAATAAACAAGAATTCATGGAAGCCGAAGCCTGCCAGCGCAGAGATGACAGACTGAGCCCCATAACCTGGGACTGATACCTCCGTGACTTCAGGACTCGGGCTAACGAAAAAATCACAGAATCCATGACCTCCGTGACAGACTTGTAAGCCTTAGCCATAGTACATCAAATCACTGTTGATCCATTAGCTAAAAATCCAGTAACACCTCATAATGAATTAACACAACAAACAGGAAAGAGTATAATGAAAGAAAAGCAGTCAGCCTTAATATAAATTATCTACACTGATTAATTGTATCAAAAAAGCAAACCACGAGACAAGAAACTGTCACGTGTAAAAGAAGCCCATCACATATACTCCCTTACTAAATGAAATACAGAGGCAAGATCAAAATAGTTATCAGAAATAAACAAGAGGGAACCAAGATTGTTAGTACCAACTTTTCCACCTAAGCACTTTTAATATTAATTTATCATGAATTCTTGGCCTCCTACCACATGGCACTCTTCCACAACTTCTGACCAATAGTCTTCTCAGACACACCTTGAGTGGAGGGCTACAGCTGAATAACAAAAGAGAAGCAGCAACCATCATACAGTAGTGACACACTGAAATGCAGATGTGTTTTACATATGGAACTGGCTGCTGTGTGATCATTGTCTATTTCACTCCATATCTGAAACATTATGTCATAGGCTTGTCAGACAGAGGAAAAAGGAGACAGGGAGACAGAGTAAAAGAATCAAAGGAAAGGCAAAATAATAGTAAGAAAGCACAGTAGATGATATAGGGTGTGGAGGAGAACAGAAAATAGTAACTAATATTTTTCTACTGAGAATTATACATATCCCTAAACTTACTAATGCCCTATCATGTCTGTTTTTGATGGCCTATACAGTATAATGCTTACATAACCGCAGCACAGCAGCTATTAAATAATATAACTGCTTTCCTGGGAGAAGCCTCCAACACTTTATCACGAAACACCATCTTTTAGAGATAAATGGCAGCTATATGATAGAAGTGGTTAAGAACAGTGGGTATAGGGTGGAGAGATTACAAAAACAAACAATCCACAAGTTTAATGTGGGAGCTGAAAATTACTAGTAAGAACACTAATATACTGTGGGGCCCAGTCAATCAGAGTGATTTCATCCACAAGAATATCATCAAGACCAATTTAAATGTGCAGACTTTGGCAAGCTGAAGTTTTATATTCTAACAGGAATGTACCTATATTCATCAGTAATATTCTGAAAATTCAGATGATGCAAAGCACATAACCCAAAATTAGAAAATGAATTTTAACTATAACTTCATAATTGTAGTCTACAATTTGTGAGTTATTTAGTAAAAAAGTGACATTTGTTACATAAGCAATATCTGAGCCCAATGTAAAAGACTAAAAAGCACCTTCCACTCCACCGGTTGAAAAACAAACAAACAAACTTGAACCTTTAATATTTCAGTATTGATTGTTTACACAGTAAGCTACCTCATTATCAACAGCATGCTGAACAATCTATTTAATACAAAACCCTTATTACTTTAGCATTCTTTCAGAATATGAACCCACAAGAGTCAGGAATTTCATAGTTGGAGTTCTTGTTCACCCTTTATAACATATGCATAATGATAAGGTCTTTCATTACATGATCTAATGACACTGAATAAAACGGGAGTTCCCTTTTGTGGTGTAAAAGGCAGGGGAAGGGGGGAAGGGGAGCTGTCATTGTCTCAGTAACAGTCCAAGAAGTTGGATAAAGGAGGAAATCTAAAACAAAATCTTCAGACATTCATTTTAGTACAGTATAACACTACACTGAGAACAATGAAAGGATTCTGCGGAAATGAAGTGTGGTGTGCCACCGTCCTTCAAGACAGAAATACAGATTCAGCTTCATGGTTATTCCTTTTTAACTAAAGGGCAAATCAAAAATTGTAACAAGAGAAAGGATGCAAAAATATATTCAAAGTTTATATATAAAACTGCTGTTTAAATTATACACAACATACTTGCGAGGCAGCATGGTCCAATGAACATGGGCCAGACATGGGCAGGACAGGATAGGATAAAATCCTGGCGCCAGTGAAGTCAATGATTCATTTCTAGGAGCTACCCCTAACTCTGCCACTGACTTGCTATATGATCTTGGGCAAATCACTTAATCACTCACTGTACCTCAGCTTTTCTGTCTTTAAAACAAGGATAAAAGTGCTTACATATCTTTGGGAAAGCACATTTTGAGATCACTCAACAAATAGTTTTATAGGGCTCACTACTATTAATAAGATGTAGCAACTATACTTGTAAAGCAATGGGACTAGAATGAGAACAAAGTTTCCAGTTCTTTCAAATTGTTCATTTATTATTATTATTATTATTATTATTATATGCCAAATGCCTAAACCTGCACTATTAGACACCATTAGATTTTTTTGATTAGCTCTGTACATGAACTTTCCTACCTAAAAGTATTAAAAAGATACTGTCAACTTAAAGAGTATTGCACCACTGTTGCAGTGCTTTTTATTGTCCTAGCTCAAAAAAATGCCAAAGGTAAACAGCCTATTTGGGGGGGGAGGGGAAAGCAAATTCGATATTATGTTTTTACTTTTAATAACCCACAATATTAGTAGCACATGCACAGAAACATTTTAAAGAATACTTAACCTAACATGTCATTTCAACTAATAAAGCTACTACCTCAAGATAGCTAGAAACAATTAATTAGTAAAAGTTCAAACCAGCCTGTAATACTTGTCACCTGTCATAGGTTTACTGATAACGAGCCTTAAGGTCATTCAGCATCTGGATCTTGATGCTATAAAGTACTGTGAGGGACTTAGTGATGTAAGGGAATAACTACTCATGGTTTATGGTGTTACCAGAGTCTTTTAATGGGGGAAATGGCACGCACTTACTTTTATGGAGATATTAGTCTTGCTCTGCAAATCACTTTGGCCTCAGTCCCACAATTGGATCTGTGTGGAAAGACCACTGTGTAGTTGCAGAGTTCACCCATGCAGTTCAGACGGCAGAAATAGGCCCTTCATAGGCTATTAGCTAATAATGGTACTGTCATTCTATTGTACCAACATCCATATGATGAAATGATTAAAACTACAACACTTATTTTGTATGACAGAAATAAAGTTGTAATAGAATGTTTATGTTTGTTTTCTTTTGTAAACAAAGACTTAGGCTCAACTTAGACATTATTTTACCTAAATGCTGAGGTTTTCTTTAAAACACAATTGATGGTCTGAATTCAGCAGAAAACATTCCTGGTCTCAGTAAGGGGATGCAGATGTTGACTTCACGATAGTTTGTTTTATTTAAGGGAAAGGTCAGCTTGCCACAAGAAAAAAACCCACAAAAACTCCCTAAACCTCTAGCTCTGTGGCAGGAAGTTGGGAAGCTACTCTGGGCAGAGAGCTTCCCAACCAGCTAGTAAGCTTGCAGCTCTCAAATCTTAGGAAACATCAATCCCTCACCAACGCTGCATAGCTCATTTACCTACCAAATTTATGGCTATGAAAAACGTGTCAGACCATGAAATCTGGCCTTTTGTATGCTTTTACTCTACTATACGGATTTCACTGGGGAGACCAGCGCTTCTCAAATAGGTGGTCCAGACCCAAAAGGGAATTACGCGGGGGGGGGGGGGGGTGTCACAAGGTTGTTTTAGTGGGGAGGGAGGTCCTGGTTTGCTACCCTTACTTCTGTGCTGACTTCAGAGCTAGGAGGCCACAAGGCAACAGCTGCTGGCTAGGCACACTACTTTGAAGGAAGTGCTCTGCCAGAAGCAGAGCAGAAGTAAGGGTAGCAGTACCACACCCCTCCACTCAACCTTGTGACATCCCACACAACTGCTTTTTGTGCCAGGACCCCTACAATAACAACACAATGAAATTTCAGATTTAAATAGCTGAAATCATGAAATTTACGATTTTTTAAATCCTATGTCCATTATATTGGCCAAAATGGACCGTGAATTTGGTAGGGCTCTACTCATAGGAGTTCCAGTAGCACTTGTGTAATGCCTCTATAGTCTCACTGGGGAGATGGCATGAGAGTCCAATTTCTTGCACACTATAAACACACTTTAGAAGAGGAGGATGAACCTTTCCCTACACTTGATTGGTGATCTGATGTATCTTTTTGTGTTCATGTACATCACCATCTCTTTCACACACACAGAGTTGTGATGTGGTGTGATGACTGTCAGTCAGTCAGGGAAGAAAGAACCCACTCTTACATTACGATACCAGATGACAGATATTTTGTCTCTCAATATCATAACCATCATGTGACATGGCTGTCAAGCTGGGCAGAAGACATTTTTTTGCTCTGATCAAAGATGGCCATCATAATACCTAAAGTAGTATTTTGTTTCCACTGTAGCTCATTTCCCTCCCTTATGTTTGGTGTGTTGTGTTTATTTAGATTTTTGGGTTGTATAGTTTTTTTATAGATTGTTAGTTTTTAGGGCAGAGTCTATGTGTTTGCAACCACCACACAGGGGCATTGGTTCCTACTGAGGCCTTTAAGTACTGCTGCATATAACTATTATTGTTTGTATCCACTGCCAAGAAAGTATTTCCTCTTTTGAGCTGATGATGCTCTGCAGGTTCACAATTTAAGAAACTCACAGCATCCGGCACCAGTTGCTCCTAGGTTAAATTTTCCTTTTACAGAGCACACATTTAGCAGCACAAAATTGTTAACATGCTTCATTCATATTTTTCTGAGGGACACGGTCAGGAACTTTAGGCTCCCAATCTAGGTTCCAGAGGGAAAGGAGGCTTTATAAAGCCTAATAGTTATATAAATGTACAAAAAGTAGCTTTAAAAGCTTTTTTATAAAAGTTCTGTTAAACATTCCTCTGCAGTACTTGCTGCAATGTCTATGTTGGATTATGCTGCTGCATCAAAACCAAAAAATGAAACTGACTAGATTCTTGTTTTGGGACAAACTGAATGAAGTGCAAAACATAAACGAACAACATAAACAGAGAAAAGTAAGTAATGCTTTCAGCAATGACTTATTTTTTAAACTTAGCCAATTTTTTTTCCCATGGAAACATATGAATGTTAGATTTTTATTTAAGTTTTGTTAAACTACGAGCATAGATTTCAGGCCTAAGTTATTTGACCGTTTCCATTTCACAACACTGATCACCTTGGATAGATTCTAGGTCTAGTTTAACATGACACTATCAAGGGTTAATTTAACCAACAAATGTTATTTTAGGAACTTACAAAAATCATCCTTTGGGGGGAGCAGGGCGGGTAGGTTGGTTAAGTATTTGCTATTTTGAGGAGCCTCTACTGGTTGCCAGGAAACAGTGTCTCCCATGGAGGATGCTCTTGTCTCCTTCCCCTCCTGCTCACTTCCCCCTGGAAAGGGGGGCGTTGGCCAAGGGCTTGAGCTAGGTTCTGTTCACACACCGTTAGTTTGGCAGCACACTTAGCTGTCGGGACGGGGGGGGAGGGGGCGCAGCCGCTGCTCGGATCTCTGCCCCACACCGCCCAGAAAGGAACCACCGGGCGAGAGGAGACGTGGGAGCGCCACGGGGCTGAGGAACCCGAGCCCCGATCCGCAGGGGGCAGCACCCAGAGGCGCCTTTATTTGGGCGTGGAGGGGCGACAGAAAGGCCGCGAGGGGCTCAGCGCTGGGGGGATCGGGCCCAGACCACGGGGCGGGGAAGGGGCCTCGGAGCCACCGGGACGAAGCGGGGACTGGCGCGTGCCCCGCGTCCCTCCCCCCCGCGGCACCCACTGGCCCGCCCCATCCTCTGGCGCCCCCTCCAACTGCCCCCTCGCCCCGGCCCCGCAGCGCCCGCCCCTCCCCAGCCAGCGCCGCGGGTGGGCGGTGGCGGCTGCAGTTACCGCGTGGGCCGGCGGTTGAGTTTCCCCGGCTCGGCCGCGCGCGGCCCGGTTGCTACGCGCCCCGTCGCTCTCGCTCTTTGTTGTTCCGGGTCCCAGGCCCTGTCCCCGCGACAATAACCATCGCAAAACGCGGCGGCCATAGAGACAGCTCCGGCTAGAACGGCCGCCGGAAGTCCCCCCCCCCCGGCCGCGCTGTGCGCGCGCTTCCGGTTTTTCTCTCCCCCTCCCTCCTTCCCTCGCGCTAGGCAGCCCGGGCCGGTGTGCGCGCGGGGACGTTTGCGGAGCGTGGAGGGGCGGGGCTTGGAGGGAAGAGCTGCCGAACGTTCTGTTCAGGGCAGGGCGGGCTCGAGCCTTTTCACCCCCTTCTGCAGCCTGAGGTTGCCCGTGGTGACCCGGGCCCGCGCCCAGCCTCCCTGCGCTGCTCAGCAGCCGCGAGAGCAATACAGCGCAAGTCACTTGGGGTGCAGCTGTTAGCTCCCTATAGCCGGCTTATAATCGGGCGGGCAGGATCAGTCCCAGCCTGGCCACCTGCTGCCCTTGGGTTTTCCAGGAATTTTGCAAAGTGGTTTTGTCCAGCGGGGTTTGCCGCTTCCCTTTCCAGTCCCATGTCCAGATTTGCGAGCTGTGTTGTTGGCCCCGAGATATTTGGGAGACAAGCTGGTGGAGGGACCAACTTCTGTTGCGAGAGACAAGCTTTTGAATCACACAGAGCCCTTCATCAGGTCATGCTCAAAAGCTTGTCTCACCAGCAGAAGTTGGTCCAATAAAATATATTCCCTCATGCACCCTGTCTCTCTACCTTCCAGATCTGGTTTAAATTTACACCACAGTTACATGAGAGACGGGATATGAGTTCCACTTTTCAGATGCTTTTCTTGACCAAATTTAAAACCAAAGAAAATGAAATATAATCCGGTCTGCTAGCAGAAAATGTTACTGCTTACTTACAGCCTGATAGACTTCACTGTTGTGAAAGAAATGGCCCTGTGGCTATGCACATAGTGTGATTGCACTATATTCAGTCTCCCAAAACATACAGTTTCAGTCTCATACATTGTTCTTTAAAATATAACATGTAATAGCAGAAAAACTAGATTAATAGGAGTATTCCAATAATGCCTGTTGGCAGGGGGCTACTTGTGATTATGGTGTAGTGGTTAGAAAACTTGGGAATCAAGACTCCTGGATTTTGATCCCAGTTCTGAAATGGACTTGAAATGTGCCCCTGGAGAAAGTCACTTAGCCTCTCTGTACCTTAAATTACCTCCTCGTAATATGGATATAACTTAGAGATAATGCTTTCTTAGCCATAAGGCCGAGAAGCTTCATAGTGGAGTCGCGAACCCTCATTTTGTAAAGCATTTTGAGAATCTTGTCTGAAAGGTATCACACAGTGCAAAAGCAATGTACTGCTCTTATTTAAGGTTTTCTGAAGCTTTAGTTCTATACATTTGTACTTTTATGTAAGAAATTATAGTGGAATAGTACTGAGTTTATATAGGATAAGTGAAACGGATTTAAAATGGTTATTTAAAAAATCTTGTGTCTCAGCATTGGGACAAGTTGTTCTACATCCACATTACTATTCACCCCCAAAATAGGAATTGATCAGGAGCAGTTTTCTCAGATTTCCCGACTTCAAATATTTTCTCTAGCATCTGGGAGAATATTAAAAATAGCACTGCTTCTTATAGCAATTTTTACTTTTTGCAGTATTGGGAACATTACATCTTCTGCCCTGTCTTTGCTTAATGCTTATGTGCAGCAGGGCTGCCACCTTGTGGCTCATGAAATGGACAGAAACTTATATAAGGTGAGGTGATATCTGTCACTGGACGAATTGCCTTTGATGAAAGAGAGACTCAGAGTTCCTTTACCGTACCTGAAGAAGAGCTCTGTGAACCTCAAAAGCATGTCTCTCATCAACAGAAGTTGGTCCAATAAAAATAGTACCTCACTGACCTTGTCTCTTTAATTTCCTCGAACCAACAGGGCTACAATCACACTGCAAAAAACGTACGTGGAAGAAACACAGTAACTTTAGGAAATTCTTTGAAAGGAGAGATTCTTATAAGTTTAGAGCAGCCGCTCATATCCTGTAGTTGAGCGACAGCCCAGGGGATCTATAGCAGTTTTCTGGAGTGTGTCATGTGACTTTTCATTCCTTGTCTGTGGTCTGCTCAATCACCCTCAAATGTTACAAAAGATCTCTCAGCCATTGCACAAGATTCCTATAGTGCCTCCTGTGGAACTTGACAGTTCCTCTGGAGTGCTATATATACCATCCTGACGGATGCTGAGGTTCTTCTCTGAAGGAGTGTGGTCCATTTGTGAGTAAGTAGGCAGTCATGTTGTGAAAAAAAAGGAGAAACCGTGGTTTAGCTAAACTTTTGGCTTTAATGCCCAGCTTTTTGCTTTTTAGTATGTTATTAAATGTCTGGTGTTACAAACAGTATCTCTCTAAACGTACTTATTTTCCACAAACCTACTGTTACTCTTTCAGGTCCTTACTTCTTCTAGTGTTACTTCCATACGGATGCTTAGTCATGACTCTGATGTTATAAATATATTTTGTATTATAAAGAAATTAATCCCACATTATTTTGAACTTCCAACTGTCTGTTTACCACTTGTTCCTCATTAATACTGGGCTATACTTTCAAGACCCCGCCTCTAATTGTCCACATAAGTATGCACAGGCAGGTGCATATACAACTACAGTAAACCCTCGATTTAACAGACCTCGATTTAACGGACTTCGGATGCAACGGACAACATTTCTGAGCAAGTCTGATGCATCCAAAATCCATTTCTCGCGGGCTGGCTGCTGGCTCCCGGCTGCCACCCGAGTCCCGCAAGCGGGCAGGCTGGCTGCCGGCTCCCGCCCAAGTCTCGCCAGCGGGCGGGCTGGCTGGCTGCCGGTTCCCGCCCAGCTCCCGCCTGCGAGCGGGCTGCCGGCTCCCGCCCGAGTCCCGCAAGCGGGCGAGCTGGCTGCCGGCTCCCGCCCGGGTCCCACCTGCGGGCGGGCTGGCTGGCTGCTGGGTCCTGCCTGAGTCCCGCCAGCAGGTGGGCTGGCTGCCGGGTCCTGGCTGCCGCCCGGGTCCCAGCAGCCAGGACCCGGGCGGGCTGGCTGATGGCTCCCGGCTGCCGCCCGGGTCCCAGCAACGGGCGGGCTGTGGAGCTGCCGCCCCGACCCTGTGGCAGTCGGGCTGCTGCTCTGACAGCTCTTTTTTTTTTTATTAAATAACGGACTTTTTGATTTAACGGACACCCCCTTGCCTGAATTAGTCCTTTAAATTGAGGTTTTACTGTATTGTATTTGCATGTGCAAACAGAAAATTGTGCATACAAATTCAGCGATTGATAAGTTTGCATGCAAATTCAGCAGTTGTGTAAGCAAATGCTTGCACACAATTAGAACTAGATAAAAAGTTTAGCTGTTTAACAAGATACCTTGAAACTCTTCCCTATGCTCTCCCACAGCCATCTTTCCCTATTTCTTTTCTATAAGACCATGGATTACTTGTATTCCCCTACAGCATTCTAAACTGGACTGTGGCTGCTTCTTTCTTCAACACACAGCTAATTCTTTCCTGCCTCCATGTAATTCTCTACAGGTTGTATGTTCCCTCTCACCTTCCTTTGAAGATCTATTGCATGGGCCAGCTATTGCTATCTTTTTAATCCAGTGGATAGTGCCCTGCATTGCAGCTTGAAAGACCTGGTTTCTATTCTTGTCTCTTTCATTGATCTGCTGTGAGACTTTGAGCAAGTCACTTCACTCTCTCTGCCTCTGTTTCCTCTTCCACCATTTGTGTTGTTTATTAGATTGTAAGATTCTGGGGGGTGGGGTAGTCTCTTACTATGTTTGTACAGTGCCTAGCACAATAGGGCACTGTTCTCAAGTTTGGCCCCCGGGTGCTATGGTAATGAAAATAATTATAATTGAGCTGTGGACACCTCAAGTTATTGTTTGTTTTGTAATGGACTTGCTAGTTAACTAGATATCCCAGACTACACTGAAAGAGCTAGTGTGTACTCTGTTTTAATATTGGGTTCTAGAGACAATCAGATCCTGCACCAAATCTTAAAGTGGAGGCAACAACAACTTATTGAGGAGATCATCATCAAGAGAGGGCTTATATTGAGTGGCTCAGGGATTATTGAGGAGCTCCATTGGGGAGAAAGACACAGCCATGGGAAGAGGCTTGTAAGGGAAGGAACCCACTGGTTGCTGAGTTTAGCTATCAGATTGAATAGTGTAAGCACTCTGTCTTATGTGCTCCCCTTGCCTTCAGTATACTCATATGCTTCTAAGATAGCTATGCCTTTATGTGCAGTATGATCACTTTCATTCGGTGTATTCAATCATATGATTACATCTGGTGTAAATAGTAAAAACAGCTTCACAGTAGCCATTTATATTCAAGCAAACAAAAGTTTATTTCCTCACATATTATTTTACAACCTAATGCGTGAAAAAAATTGTAGAGAAATGTTATACCAAAAAGAAAATGGAAACGTTAAAGAGCTACTGACAGGATTCTCCTTTAGTAACTTTACAACAGGCAGAATGGTGCCATCTTTCCTGCTTAACCATATCTAATTTCAGTAGCTGGGATTGAATCAAACATTCAGATCATATCCTTAGCACAGGAAGACTCAGTTGGCAATACCAAGGAAATAAAGAGATGAATGATAAAATTAGAAGAGCAACAGAATATTAACCAGGGCCTAGAACATTGAGGTGTTGAATGACTCTTGGGAGACGCTGAGCACACTAAATTGTCACAGGTTTGGCTTCTGCTTTCCACGGATAAAGTGGCTGGATGTGGTGTGGGATAAAATGGAGAAAAGGGGAAATGATTATGTTTCTGTTTGTTTCTAGTTTCTTCCTCTATTCTTCTGAAGCACTCACTCAGTTTCAGCTTTTGTATTTCTATCATCAGTTTCTCCAGGGCCTGATCCTGCGAAGTGCTGAATTCTCTTTGCACAGAGGTGCTGAATACTCTTAACTCCCAATAGCTGTGCTCCCCTGAAAATACAAAAGCCTTGTCCTCACTAAGGAAATCCTACAAATGTTTCAGTTGCTATTACCAGTTAAGTTCAGTATTAGCAATGTTTGGAGCCCTACCATAGATCAGATGCTCACTGTTGTTGGGTTTTTGTTTTTGTTTTTTGTTTCTTCTATTTGTACATTAATTTTCACACAAGAAGCATTGTTAACTAATCTTTTATCTTGCCTCTCAGAGAACATTAAGTATAGAAGAAACATGAAAAGCACTATATGTATGTGTAGGTGGTGGTATTATTCTGCAATTTCTTATTTTGTTTGTATAAAAGACACTGCATATTATTGTTATATTGTTTCAATGAAGAAAAATATTGCTTTGATGCTTAAATATGTCACAATAGGCACAAACCCAAAAGCCAGGGGTAACACAGTCATTCTGTTCATTTATTATACGCTGGCTTTTGTTTGAAGGGTGAGAGGTATGTAGCTGTAGCAATCTGGGCTTCTGTCCAGTTGAACAGTTATCTCTGTGTGTGCGCTCCATCCCTGGAACGTGCATTGTCTCTGCCTCCTCCTCCTTACTGCTGTAGACCAGGATTTTACAGATGTTCTTCCCAGAGTAGACAAAGGCAGCTGCAGCTCTCAGGCTCACTCGACTATGTTCCCTTCCTCTTTGGTGGTCTGACTCTGCCCTTTGGTGAGCTGGATGCTGATGGTTCTTCCCCTTCCCTTTTGAAGGACTGAGCAGTAGCGAAAGGGAGAGAGATCATTCTATGGCTATTCATTCACCTCTGCTCTTGACTCCTCCTTGGGTAGCTACATAATCAGAGGCTCTTTCTGGAACTAACTTGCTTCCTCTCTGATCTGGAATGATGATGTTTGCAGTGTTGTTGTAACCATGTTGGTCCCAGGATACTAGAGAGACACGGTAAATGGGGTATTATTTTTTTATTGGAACAACTTCTGTTAGTCCATTAAAAGATATTCCCTCACCCACATTGTTCTAAACAACAGATAACCAACCCACAAATGACTTTTCTAAAATATATGCCTTAGGAATTATTTTGGGGGAGTTCTATAGCATGTGTTATACAGAAAGTCATCTTAGAGGCTCACAATGGTCCATTCTGGCCTAGGAACCTATGAATCTAGTAAAAAGTTAATCCATATTTATAGCTGGGAAATGGACTTGGTTACGGTTTATGCAAAAGAGTGCAGTGTCATATAAATCTGCGTGTCTTTTTCACTATTTTGGTGAAAATTACCTCACATATTTTAAGGAATCAGGAGGGATATTTTTCAAATGTCTTTCTCACCAGAGTTAACAAAGTCCTGTGGCACCTTAAAGACTAACTATAAAGTTTTGAAGCATGAGCTTTCGTGGGCTAATACCCACTTCGTCGGATGCAGGCAGTAGAAGTGTTCACAAACAGGCAGTTATAGAAAAGTAGGTAAGAGCCAGGTGGGAGGTGAAAAGGTTAGTCCAATTAAGCTGAGCCAGCTTGTTATCTCCGATCAGGGAGTGTGGATTATTCGTCTAGCATTTGAATGGGGTGTGTGGACATGGAGAGATGAGAAACAATGTCTGTAATTAGCCAACCATTGTAGATCCCGGTTCAATTCCAAAGTGTGTGTGCTGAATTTGCAAATGAATTGAAGCTCTGCAGTCTCTCTTTGCAGTCTGGATCTGAAGTTCCCTTTCTGCAGAATGGTGACCTTTAAATCTGTAATAGTGTGTCCAGGCAGGTTGAAGTGTTCCCCTACAGGTTTTTGTATATTGCCATTCCTAATATCTGATTTGTGTGCATTTATCCTTTTTCGTAGGGACTGTCCAGTTTGGCCGATGTACATAGCAGAGGGACACTGGTGGCATATAATGGCATATATGACATTGGTTGATGTACAGGTGAATGAGCCAGTGATGGTATGGTTGATCTGGTTAGGTCCTGTGATGGTGTTGCTGGTGTAGATATGTGGGCAGAGTTGGCATCGAGGTTTGTTGCATGGATTGGTTCCTGAGTTGGAGTTATTGTGGTGCAGTGTGCTGTTGCTGTTGAGAATTTGTTTAAGGTTGGCAGGTTGTCTGTGTGCCAGGACTGGCCTTCCTCCCAAGGCTTTTGAAAGTGAGGGATTATTGTCCAGGATGGGTTGTAGGTCACTGATGATGCGTTGCAAAAGTTTTAACTGAGGACTGTAGGTGATGGCCAGTGGTGTTCTGTTGTTTTTTTTCTTGGGCTTGTCTTGTAGCAGCAGGCTTCTGGGTACACGTCTGGCTCTGTTGATCTGTGTCCTTACCTACTTTTCTATAACTGCCTGTTTGTGAACACTTCTACTGCCTGCATCCGACGAAGTGGGTATTAGCCCACGAAAGCTCATGCTTCAAAACTTTATAGTTAGTCTTTAAGGTGCCACAGGACTTTGTTAACTCTGCTATTCCAGACTAACACGGCTACCACCCTGATTCTTTCTCACCAGGGACACTTCAGATTCTTCTCTTAGAATCATAGACTATCAGGATTGGAAACGGATCTAGTCCAACCCTCTGCTCAAAGCAGAACCAACACTAACTAAATCATTCCAGCCAGGGCTTTGTCAAGCCAGGCCTTAAAAACCTCAGAGGTTGGAGATTCCACCACCTCTTGGTGCCTGTGCCTATTTGTACACACCTGCACACACACATTCATATTTAGTAAGCTTAGAAGTTCAAATTTCAGGGCAAAACTACAAGTCACAAGATACCTAATTTCAAGACTGTTCTAACAGTAAAGGCTTGGTCACAAAGAGTTATTGGACTACTTTAGCTATATCAATTTGTAACCTTTATAGTTAAAAGTGGTACACTCCTTGTGTGGTCATAGTTATACACATATAACTTGCTCTTGTAAATGTACGGGCACCTTCATTTGGTATAACTGCATCCACAGAGGGGTTACATTGATTTAACTATTTCAGTGAAAAATCACACCTCTGAATGACATAATTAAATCAGTACAAAAACCATGTAGACCAGGCCTAAGGTTTTTTCATTTGTGGGAAAGGACCATGTAAAACCAATATACAGTAAAACCTTGATTTAATGGACCTCGATTTAACGGACTTCAGATGCAACGGACAAAATTTTTAAGAAAGTCCGATGCATCTGAAATCTGTTTGTCGAGGTCCGGCTGGGGGCTCCCTGCTGCCGCCCGGGTCCAGGCAGCGGGCGGGCTGCCTGCCGGCTGCCAGCTGCCGCCCAGGTCCCGGCAGCGGGCGGGCTGCCTGACGGCTCCCACCCGGGTCCCACCTGCCCCCCGGGTCCCACCTGCCGCCCGGGTCCTGGCAGCCAGCTGGAGCCCCTAGCCCTGGGGAGCGCGGATCAAGCCGCGCTCCCCGGGTGGCGGCTGCAGTCGCGCTCCCCGGGCGACGGCTGGAGCCGCGAGCCCCGGTGGAGTCCCGAGCCCCGGGGAGCGAGCCCCGAGCCCCGGGAAGCGCCGATCAAGCCGCGCTCCCCGGGCGGCGGCTGAAGCCGCTAGCCCCGGGGAGCGCGGCGCCTGGAGCCCCGAGCCCCGGGGAGCGAGCCCCGAGCCCCGGGGAGCGCCGATCAAGCCGCGCTCCCCGGGCGGCGGCTGAAGCCGCGAGCCCCGAGCCCCGGGGAGCGCCAATCAAGCCGCGCTCCCCGGGCAGCAGCTGAAGCCCCGAGGAGCGCGGCGGACGGAGCCCCGAGGCTCGAGCCGCGATCCACGGGCGGCGGCTGGATCCCCGAGCCCTGGCCGCCAGCGGGGACTGGGGCCGGGGTGCATGGGGGACCAGGGCACGTTCTTTTTGTTGTTGTTGTTTAAGTACAGTTTATTGGGGAAGTACAGTAAAACCTCGAATTAAGGACTAATTGGGCAGGCTGGGTTTTTTTTATTATTAAATAATGGACTTTTGGCTTTAACGGACACCCAGTCGCCCGAATTAGTCCGTTAAATCGAGGTTTTACTGTACTATGATCAGACACTGCAAAATATTGTGTTTGAATCATAGAATCATAGAATCTCAGGGTTGGAAGGGACCTCAGGAGATCATCTAGTCCAACCCCCTGCTCAAAGTGTTTGGTTGAAGCATGAACATTTTTGACCCCACACTTGTGACTGATTGCCTACGAAAACATGCTTGTATATGACTTCACCAATGCCATTGCTGCCATATTCTTCATAATACCTATTTTCCAAAACACTTAATCAGTAGATCTCATTAGTGTTATTGGCATGCATCTGACGAAGTGGGTATTCACCCACGAAAGCTTATGCTCCAGTTTAATACATTTGTTTAGTGTATAAGGTGCCACAAGACTCTTTGTCGCTATTGGTCTTATTGATTATCAGTGCTGTAAAAAGAGTCCCTATCTTCAATTCTCAGTCTAATTCAGATACAGATAGCAAAGTTCACACACATGTGATGCACAAGTATAAGATTGCTGTGTATGTTTTAATAACCGTCTGGATTATTGAGTCTAGGCTACTGTACAAAGGCGTCACAGAAGAATTATGTTTTCATGAGGGGTATGAATGATGAAAGGTAGATCAGGTAGGGCAAGAGGGTGAGGGGAAATATTTTTATAGTAGAAAAATACAATATTCTAGTAGTGTGTGTGTGTGCGTGATGGGGGGGCTTGAGATACATAATTTCTGTGATGTTTAATGGTTCAAGTTATCCCACTTTGTTGCTGAGATGGATGGCAATGGCTGCTGTGCAATTCCCAAAAGAAGGCAACACTTCCACGTCAATGGGTTTACATGGACTAAATCCAACTCCATATTCATTACACATCTGTGGATTACACTATACATCAACCAAGTGCTCCTGACTGTAGAAGGAAAAATGGATTTACCTTGGGTGAAGAGTAGGTGTTTTCTGTCTCAACCTCTACTCCTTTGTACCTCCCTGCTCTGCACCTGTGAACCACAGGTGTCCTGCTGCAGAAAACTTAATTCAGGCTCTAACCTAGAATAACAGACTGTTTCAGTAAGCCATCTGTCTTCCTTTCCATAGGGGAGGTAATGCAGTCACCATTTGTGGCTTCCCTGCCCCTGATATGCAACAACACTACTGGCATTTTATGGGCTGGTGGTTTTCATCATAAGCATAACAGACATGATAGCATAGGCTTAAATGAAGACAATCATTTGCTGTCCAGTCCTCCTTGCTTCATGAGGACTGCTGCTAGCAAATACACTCTGAACATGCAGTATGTGTGAGGATTGGTTAAATAGTTTACGAGATTAGATTTAGGATCCTAAATCCCATTTTCCAAAGAGACTTTGGCACTGAGGAGTCCACAATTCAGTGAGAGTTAATAGGAATTAGACTCCTAAATACCTGATTCAAGTTTGAAAATGAGACTCAGACTTGAAAGTCTGAAAGTTTTTGAAAATGTCACCATTGTCTCTAAAATACATGGAAAGAAAAACATTTGGTTCATTTTTTTTCAATCTAAGTAGAACCATTTCCTTTTTTGTTTGCTGCACAATTGGTCTCACTGGGCCACATTCCAATACCTTTACTCATTTTGAGGAGTACCTTACTCCACAAGTAGTCGTGAATGGTACTACCTTCAGAATAAGATGTTACCCAAAGAAGCAAACGTGGCAGAATCTGTCTCCTTCAATCTGCTATGTGTCTATGAACCTTTTTTCTCTACATTGTTTTCAATGCAGGCTTTTATACATGATTGTAATTACATGTCCCATATTTCCATTTTAGACTATTTCCTTTTTCACCACCCTGTTCCTGTACATTTAAAGTGGCAAATATCCCTTGAAATCCTAGCCTCTAATGAACTATTAATATCTCCAGATTAAAAAAGGAACAGAAAAATGTTGTCTGAATTTAGTCATTGTTGAGAACTGGAGAGATGAAGAAATTGAACCTATTTATGTAGGAAATCTGGGATCCAATCCTTCATTTTTTGTACACCCAAAACTCCCATTGACTTCAAAGGTGTGAGAAGAGAAAGGCACTTGGCTTCAATTCTTTAGCAAGCAGTAGTTAGTATTGACCGAATTCATGATTTTAAATATCAATTTTAAAAAATTCTGTTTCATTAGGTAACATAAAAATGTGAATCTCAGGATCCTTGATTATATAAAGTACACGTAGGTTAAGGTTATGGGACCTGATTCTGTTCCTCCTGAAGGGACTGATAAAACTCCAGTTGGTTCTGTGGAAGCAAGAGCATGCTTCTGGTCCTGCAATTTTTATTCAGGCAAGGTTCCCATCATCTTTAGGTGTGCAAAAAATTCAGGATTGACCGACTTATGTTTACCCTATAATAAGTAAAATATTCTGGACCAGATCTTTAGCTGTTTTAATGTGACATAGTTCCACTGAAATCAAGGGGATTATGTTAGTTTGCCCCAGATGGGGATGTGTCTCTGGGTTTTTAATTTCACCAAGTGTTAAGTTAAAGATGTGAAGAATGTTACATTAAATAGCACTATTATTAAAAAGTATTAGAACAATTACTTCAAATTCATACACACACACACACACACACACACACACACACATATATATATATATATATATATATATATATATATATATATATACATACATATATATATATATATATATATATATATATATATATATATATATATATATATATATCCTACACAAACATATTTATATATATTATACACACACACACATATAAGAAGTTGTTTTCTTTAGCTGTATTTATGAGATCATAATGTGTTTATCAGTTTATTGTTAGTTACATGAATTTACTAGATCATAGTTCTCTTGTATTTGTGGATTTGGGTCATCTCAGGGACTAAATAATTTGTGAATCTAAACAGAAAATTAAATCAGAGGTTAATAAAAGAGAAATATAATCATTAACTCACTGCTCTGATATACTGGACAAATCGGGATACCGATTTGCAATAAGTTATTATCCTAAACTATTATTAACATTAATCTGATAACACAGAGTGTGACCTCACCACTCCTTCCTATTTGAGACCGGACTCTGTTTATGTAAAACAGGGCAGGCTCCTACCCCCCTTTCTTCAAGAGGGATTTTGCCTGAATAGAGGATTGTAGCTCAGATTTACATGGAGACGTCAGAAATGAAATGGAGGAAATGGCAGTGTGATGGAGTTTAGAGCAAAGAGAAGAAACATTAGCAAAACATCACTAGAAAAAGAGGAAAGTGCGCTGGGTTTGGAGATACAAAATCAGAACGATATACCTGGGCCCCAATCTCGCAGTCCTTACTGGAACAGAACATCTATTGGCTACTATCTATCTAATTTATCTTGGCCAAAATGATCAAATGTAGAGGTCTGATGTAAAGGGGAGTTTTGCCTTAAAGGGTTCAGGACTAAGGCTTAAGTAACTAACGTTTGGCCCTGAAACCCATATTTAGGCACCCTAAAGAAGTAGTCTGTTTTCCCCAGGTGCTGAGCATCCGCAGCTCCCATTGACTTCAGTGGGCTTGTAGATGAAAATCAGCTCATTAGGTAGCTGAGAACCCGGTCCTACAAAATTTTTTGCATGATCTAACTTGACTTAGCCCAAGGGTCTCAGTGGCTTCAGTGACATGCATCGGAATGCAGAGTTACTCAGGTGCAAAAGTGCTTGCAGGATCAGGCCAGAAATATGAATGTAGGTGCCTAATTTTAAACCACTAACTTTGAAAGTTCTGGCCCTAGATTTTTCTAGCTCTTAGTGATATTGTATCGGATCACCGCCTCGCCTCTAGTGTAAACCAGCTATATTGGCTGCGCGGTCTTGTCTTTCCCCTGGCTCCCCCAAGGCAAACCCTTAAGGTTCCCATGACACTTTTAACTTGTATTACAGCGGTTGTTGTTTTGATTTGATTTGATTTTTGGTTTTGTGCATTTCCCGTTTCCTGGTAAATTCTTCCCGGCGGAGATAGAGACAGTGTAAGGCAGCGACCAGAAGGCCAACGTTGTCTATTTTCGTAAAGAAAAAGAAAATACCCAGGTATCAAATTGAACTGAAAAAAATATTGAATGAGCAAGTGAAGCGGAAATTTAAAGCCCCTCAGCTAATAATAACAGTATAAATAACCGAAGACATCTTGTAAACAGTGCGGTCATAACCCTGAAACATTAAACAGCTCGGTGGGATCTGGCGCATCAGCTGCCTGTGGACTCCGCTGGCGCAGGGGAAAGAGCCCGGCGCGCTGTGTTTATCTCAACTTTAATCTCCCACAGACTATCTGATCAATAGAGAGGAAGATGTTTAAATTAAAAACTCTAAGGCACCACGAACCCGGGCCCAGGGGGAACCCTTCCTCTAGCTGCACTTTATCACTGTAACTCCTTAAGTAACACCTCTTCCCCCCACATTAAATTGTAGGGGAGGAAAACCGCCTCCAGAATGGATCAGGCCTCGGATTTTCCTCCCCCGTAGTTAGTCAAAGTAACTCAAAGTCTTTTGAAAATTGAAGTGAGGCGTTAGCCTTGGCAATCGATATTAATGTGTACTCCGCAAGGAAGCTGAGCTATGAAAACTAGCACCGCGCGCGGACTGGGTTGGTGGTCAGTTTCAAATGGCAGGCGGCTGCTTTAGAAATGCTGGAATCCCCCATCTACCGGGTGACGGGGTAATTCTCTTTCTCCACAAAATATATATATAAAAAGAAGCGCGAACTGGCAATCAGGCTCCAAACACCGTCATCCCCACGCCCCCAGTCCCCAAAGGATAGGGGCTAACTCTTAATGAGGAAAATAAACACCTTAGAATCTGGGGTCAAAGAGTTTTGTCCCCGGATCTATCATCCCACATAAACGTGGTTGCTTTCAGGAGAACCGAGAACGTGGTGCGTAATTCCACTAAACGCTCCAGCGCTGAAATCAACATTAGACCGCTCTGTATTTATTTTCAATAGAAAGGAAGGTTTATTCACAGAAATATAGCCAAACCTGTTTGAAGAAAATATATCTATATATCTTTAACGTGAATTACTTAATAGATGTGACTATCAAAGTCAATTATTCTATGAATCTACATATGTCACAATGTATCATACAAAAGATACACATTGGTACGTTGCGTTGATCTTCCTTGCTACTAGCCCTTGAACCAGCAAGGTTGCTTCGCAGGACAACCAACTGTACACGCGTTAATAAAGTTAAATATATGGGATCTTTGGGGCGGAGTCTGTGCTAATGTACATTTGGTCTCCTCTTTTAGTGAGGATGCGTCTCCTCGTCTCTATCAAGTGTTCCTTAGCGGGGAGCCTCGAGATTCCCTCTCCATCTCCCCCGCCTTACACACACACTGAAGATGGTCTCCACGAGGTTGGTCAGGATGCTGTCGGTCCACACAGACGATTTGTGTTCACCACTTCTTTCAGGTCACTCTCTGGTTTGCCGGCCACCATAAAAGGCCAAGTCTGTAGCAGGAAATGACATGGGATGGGAAAGGGGATAAAAAAAACGGGGTTATCACTATGATATTATGTGTCTAGTGAGACTGTGATACACCAGAACACAGGGGCAGAATAGCCTCTCCACATTTTTACCAGCAATAAAAAGTGGTTGAGCTAGGCAACCCAGGACTGAGTTAGTCATTTCTAGCGTCGACTCTGCTGGATTGTACTCAGGGGCAAGGCACATAAAAACGCTTAGCCTCCCAAAGACAGTCGTCTCTCTCCCTTGTGATCATATGTAGTCCTCCGAGTGATGAATCGTGTTCTGTCCATCCCAGAACCGCTCTCTACCGCTTTTGAGATAACCGATAACGTTTTCATGAGCACACCATTTCATGAGCACAAGATATACGAGTAAAGACAGATCGAAACCGGTCCTTGGGCACGGCTCTCCTGTGCTGCGCCTCTGTTTTTAACATGAAATCCATTTGCTGTCTTACCAAAAGTTTCAGCATTTTCCACTGTACCGGTTACTGTAATTCTACTATTAGAAAGCCAACTCCTGCTGTTCTTACGCGGGTAAAAGTCCCACTGAAGGTTAAGGGGAGGTTTAGCTGAGTAAAGAGTGCAGGGCTAGACCCATACTTTACATTATATTATTTTCCCTTTGTTTTCCCGCTGCACTACGAGAATCCTCCTTTAATAGCCTTAGCAATAAAAAGCTGCACACCCGAAAATATTTTGCAAAGAGTACAAAAGGGTTGCCCTCAGACTGCAGTCTGCCCTCTGGTTAGGTTGCTGTATCTGCCCACGAGTTAAGATGCAACTATTTAAAAAAGAAATAGCTCAAACCCTTATCATTTATTATGCACTGTCCAAACATGTATTAAAATGTAAACGCTAAATGAAGAGTAAGAATGATCCATTTTAACCACCGATTTTAGAAAATGTATTCAGTCCTTGTAGTGGTTTGAATTATTACTATTATGGATACAGTTGGCAGGAGAGCGAGAATGAATTAAACAAACATATATGAGAGAACTTGTGTTTCATTAATCTTTACTGTACTCCCAACTCTCCATGAATAGCTACAATTACCCGGTGCACCTTTTAAATCCGGGGTTAGATGAGAGAACTTTCACCTAGGATTTAGAGGATTTTTTTTTCTACTCGAAAGTTCTCATTTATAAAAGAAATATCCCAAGAACCGAGTAAATCCGAGGTAATGAAAGAACAGACCTATGGTGATGTTTTTAAAAAGCAAGATTGTGGGGGGAGGGGCCGCTATGTTACACCAATAAACACCAGAAAATAATTTAAAAAAAGTGAAGCCTGAATCGTTAAGAAATCGGATCTGTTCCTATACACCGAACAATGCTAAAGTACATAATTGAAGAAGAAATTCTGTTTGTATAAATACTGCGTGTACAATGAACTTGTTACACCGTTATTTTAGGGACGTCATCTCTCTCCCAGCATTGTGTGTGTAAAAGAAGCGGCGCTTTTGACCTGTCACCCCTTTTTGAGCTGATAAACGCAGAACAAGCTGGTGCCAGTATAATGTTAAGATCTCTTATAAATCAACTAACAGCGTGTGGGGAGAGAGGTGACTTGGAAGGCGTCTATTTTATTCTAATAAAGGCAATAACTCAGCGCCCCAAATATACGCTCAGTGGATCTGCCAGCAGTCCTCTCTGAAGGGTACAACACATGTTGATTCCCCCCTCCCGTCACCTCAGTGGTCCAATGTATCCATGAACTATTACACGCGCCCAGTCTGGAACTTACCAGATTGACTGGGTGAATGTAACCATTTTCGTACTTGTCATTGGCCAGGATCTGTCTCAGGTGAGCGATGTAGCTGGATGCCAGCCTCAAGGTGTCCAGTTTGGAGAGCTTGGTGTCTGGAGGGACCCAAGGCAAAGTGGTCTTAAGCCTCGAGAAAGCTTTGCTGAGGACCCTCATCCTCGCTCTCTCCCTGGCGTTGGCGGCGTTTCTCTGGACTTGCTTCCCCTCTTGGCTCACTCCGTTTAAAGGGCTCTTTTTGGTGGGAGCCTTTTTCCTCTTGCCCGAGGCGCCTCTCCCCTTTTGGGGGGACGCGTTCTCGCAATTGGAGCCTTCCTCGTTGCTCTCGTTCGACGTCCCAAACTCTTTGTTAGAATCCATTTTCAGGCCATCGCATTCCAGCAGTTCCACCTCCTGAAGGTCTTCCACATCGCTGAGCGAGCCAGTGGACATGGTCTGAGAGATGCCCAAGGATCAAAGCTTCCTCCGGGGGGAGGGGGGGCAGGCGTTGGGTGAACACCTCAGGCTGAGAAGACGTTTCCCCTCGCCCTGGGGTGTGATAGGTTTGCAGTCAAGAGAGGATCCCCGCCCCACCCCCGCTTGTTGCCCGTGTCTGAGTGAGAGAGAAGGCTGAGGAATTTGGTGAGGACACTAGTAATTTATCTGGGGAATAGAGAGGCGGATCCGGCTGCAGCCCAGGGGAGGGGCCCTGTCCGGTCACTGCCTGTTGCTGCTCACCACATTCACAAACTCTGCTCAAGAGCAGGAGGGGAAAACAGGCACCAAAGGAGAGTCCCAGTGATCTCAACATTGTAATTCAAATCTTCCCAACTGGAGCAAGGCAGCTCCTCCCTCCTCTGCCCCCTTGGAGCTCTGCATGGCTCTCCCTCCTGCCTGCCAGATGACCCAGGCGTCTGGTGTCCTCCTTGTCCCGACTCCTGATGAAAGCTAACATTTCTCCTGATCAGGGTGTCCAGGGGATCTAACAGGCAGCTGACTTGCAGATGGATTTTTAACACACAGCTTCTGAACTGCGTCCTGTAAGCTCATCTGAAAGAAATTTGTGGATGGTTGTTTGAGAATGCATCCTATTAGGATATACTCTGACACACAGAAGCTGGGTCCCCTAGTGAAAGCAGAGATTGAAGCCAGGAGATCTGAATTCTGTCATAGGCTTCCTGTGTGACCTTTCGCTAAGCATTTACTCTCCGTGTTTGAGATTACTCATCTGTAAAATGGGAGTAACAACAACCATAATATTAATAATAATAACAATAATAAATATAATTAATAATGAATTCTTCCTTAATTCTCCGGTATGCTGTGCAACTTATTTTATCAGTATCTGCAAAGCACTTAGAAATTCTTCCAGTAGAAGGCCCTATGTAAATGCAAACTGATATTATAATTTAATGTTAGAATATTTTCTTTTAGTAACAAATAGAATAAAAATATATACCTGCACATTGAAATGAAATCAGGAAAAATATTTACCAAATGTTGAAAAGTTTGCATAAAAAATGCCTTTAAATAAAACAGCAGTTTAAATAAATATACTGCTTTCAAAGATTTTGGTACTTATGCTAATATTTATTTTGTTCATTTATATTGTAGAAATATGTTTTGTTGTCTATATTCAGTTTACCACATGATCCATTACCAAAGATCTGCTGGGAGGTTTGTCTAAGTAAATACAGCATGAGGTGGCCCATTGAGTAGGAATTTTAAAAGAGCTCAGCTGTGGCCTAATTCTGCTGCCATTGAAGTCAATAGGAATTTTACTACTGATTTTAATGAGTGCAGTGGTAAGTCAATACTGAGTGTTTTCATAATCCCACCCATAGTGTGTACATGTAATTTGGTAAGTTATTAAGACCCATGTAAAGCTTTTTCTGAAATATATATAGGAGAGTTTTCAAAAGCACTCATCATTGGCCTAACTCCGCTTCCACTGCAGGCAGTGGTTAAATGCCTCTGCCCCTGAAACCAAGTGTAGAGAGAGCTCCAAAGAAAAGTAGATGCAGCCTGTTGTATTTCTTTCCCTATCTTGTCCCCTCCCCACACATAGATCTTGGACCAAAAATAAATCTCTCTGGAGATTGGGTGGGAGGAGAGAACAGGGCTACAGGGAAGCAGATCCACATATGGGTGGTACCCTCCGTGTGTATGCAGTCTGGTAAATCTGGTCCCCAGGGAAACAATTACTTAGGAGACTTAATCATAATGTGTAACTTAATTGCTTCAGGCCTGATTGAAAGCTCCTTGAAACCAAGAGAAAGACTCATTGGCTCCCATGGGCACTGCATCAGGCCCTTTGTCCACTCTCCGAAAAAAACAACCCCAAACCATCATAATTTTTAGGGGATACAGTAATGCTAAATTAGTAAATGATGGTAGAGTGGTATGAGATCTTCATATGACAGTTTCTATAGAGGAACAAAATATTATTGAATATCGATTTTAATAAGCAATGAAAGTAACCCTTACCTCTTCACCCATTTAGGTTTTCCCTTAGTTATACAAGCCAGAAAAAGGAATGCAGATCTAAACTTTAAACCAGTCCTTGCCATTTGGCTTCAAGATAACACCCCTTCCTCAGAATAGGATAAGTATATTAAGATATCATATCTTCAAGCTCTGGGATCTGTTGGGAATTCACTAACCTCTAACGTCATGTTATGTTAACTGTGCCCTGTTTGCGGTTTCCCTGTGCTATAAACTAAACAAATTGTCAGCATATCAGCTCTAATTAATGAATTAGGATTTCTTTCTTTATAACATCCTTGTTACAGATCCAAAAATTACTAATCACCAGCATGGAGATTTATGAGCTTTCTTATTTTCTGTGCCTGATTGTTGTTTGTGCAGGTGGAGATTTAAATGACCATATCCACTGCAAAGATTTATGGCCCACGTGATTGATGTTATTAACCAGCAACAGGATTCTTCCCAGAACAGGGATGACAGAAATATCAAGTTGAAGGTGCTTGTTTCTTTGAGCACAAGTGACCACAGAGTGCAATATGCAAAGTACAAGAAAAGCCCAGGAAATAGTAAAAGGATATCAAGCAGCATGTCTACACAGGCTTTCGGTTAAGTGATTTTTAACTGCATCCTATACATTTCTCAAAGTCTTGACTAGATGGGAAAGCAAAAATAATTTCTAGATTTTATGAAAACATCTAAAACACATGCTAATAAATATATTATAAAGTGCATCTTCACACATACAGTATGAATCTGAATTTTAGAGGCAGGGTGCATCTTTGGCTTTCATTGACTTCAAATGGAGTTTTGAGTCCTCAGCACTTCTGAAAATCTAACTAATATAGATTGTATTTTTTATATAAAAATAGATATGGGGGTGTATACATGCATGCACATGCACATCTACTCTGGAAATCAGAATAATCGAGATCATATTTTTAATATAGATACATATGGAGTGTCTATATATATATATATATATATACACATATGCTCTTTTTTGTGTGTGCGATTAATTTTGTAATTAATAGACAAATAGACAATGAAAAGTACAAGAAGTTAAGTGATTTACAATTTGTATATGTTTCCAAATCCCACACATTTCACAGGATATCCAGTAGAATTAGGCAATTATGCTGTTTTACAACTCATCAAAGCCACAAGACCAGACACCACAAAAGCAGACAACAATTCATAGACATAACATGTTAGAGGAGTGGTGACAGGGCTGGCGACAGAAATTTGGGGGCCCCCTACTCTGATAGTTTGGCCCCCCCAGCCCATCCCAGCCGACAGCGGCTGGGGCCCCCCCCAGCCCAGCCGGCCCCCCCCCCAGCCCAGCCGACAGCGGCTGGGGGCCCCCCCAGCCCAGCCCCCCCAGCCCAGTCGACAGTGGCTGGGGGGGGTCCCCAGCCCAGCCGCCCCCCCCCAGCCCAGCCGGGGTCCCCAGCCCAGCCGGCCCCCCCCAGCCCAGCCGACAGTGGCTGGGGGGTCCCCAGCCCAGCCGGCCCCCCCCCCAACCCAGCCGGCGCTCCCCCCCCCCGCAGCTGGCAGCAGCGAGAGCCGAGAGCCGGGGAGCAGCGTGAGCCTCCCTCGCTGCTCCCTCCCCCCCTCCCTTGCTGCTCCCTTCTCCCCCCCTCCCCCGGACTGAGCCGCCGCCGCTGGCCGGGCTCTCTGCTCCGGCCGGGGCAGGCGTGCTCGTCCGGGGGAGAGCCGCGCCAGATGACTACAGGTAGAGCTGTACGGGGCCCCCCTAAAGTCGGGGGGCCTGGTACAGCTCTACCCGTAGTACCCCCCTGTCGCCGGCCCTGGGTGGTGATAGTGATGATGGTAGTAGTGGGGGTCCTCTGGCTTAAGACAGATGAATGCTCCCCTGCAGAATTGGATTCTATCCCTGTTTCTGCCACAGAGTTTTCATGGAATGCTGGGCAAGTCATGAAACCAAACTTCTCAAAGGTGGTCACTAATTGTGTGTTCCTTATTTTCTGGGTACCCAACCTGAGACCCTGGGATCTGTTTTGCAGAAGTGCTGCACACTCACAGCTGCAACCGATGTTAGTGGGAGCTGTGCTTTGCACATATCAAGTGCTAGAGAAAGTTAAGTACTGTGAAGAAGCAGGGCTTAAGAGTCTCAGATTGGGTGCCCCAAATTCGTAGCCACATTTGACTTTAATCTCTCTGGCCCAGAGGTATTTAGGATCCCAACTTCCACTGAAATAAAATACCAAAATACCCTTGAGGATCTGGGACTCAGCTCCCCATCCACCCACAGCTTCTCACTGCTGTTCCAGTCTCTTTGCCCAGCCAGTCCTAGTATTCTCCACTGGGCCCCTCATCCAATCTCAGTCTCTACCCTCACCTTCCCTGACTCCTTGTCTAAGGGTATGTCTTCACTACAGCAGTAGTTCGATTTCCTTTATGTCGATGTTGTGAACGCGACGGTATAAAGTCGATTTTGTGTGTCTTCACTAGGCACAGCTACGCACAGTACGTCGACAGTGTCTGTCCGCAAAACTTTTGCAAGCGTCGACATGACGAGCGTTGCACTGTGGGTACCTATCCCACAGTTCCCTGATCCCCCAGCAGGCACCATTTCGAGTGCTGCACTATGGGTAGGCATTTCCAAATTTCGCGCCCTTTTTCCGTGCCGCCCACCCCCATTCCGAGCGGTGCACTGTAGGTAGGCATCCCATAATTCGCGCCCTTTCTCCGCCGTGCTAACGCCATAGCATTGCAAGCATGGAGCCCGCTGACACCACGGCTGCAGTAATGGCTGTTGTGAGGACCTCGATCACGGTTGCTGAGTTCCTGCTGCACCGTCTGCAGAGGAGGAATGCGATCCGGGGAGAACTGCGCTTTCCGGAACCCGACGACAGTGAGGAGGAGATGGACAAGCACATCGGGGACAACAGGGACACTGCCGTGCACAGCGGGGACGACAGGGACACTGACGTGCACAGCGGGGACGACATGGACACTGCCGTTTTTGCAAGTAGGGCGACTGACAATCTGTCAAGAATGGTGGCAATGGGGCAGGCTCATGCCATCGAACGCCGATTCTGGGCCAGGGAAACAAGCACGGACTGGTGGGACCGCATAGTGCTGCGGGTCTGGGATGACTCCCAGTGGCTCAGAAACTTCCGCATGCGAAAGGGCACCTTCATGGAACTTTGTGACTTGCTGTCCCCGGCCCTCCAGCGCAGGAATACCAAAATGAGAGCGGCCCTTACAGTGGAGAAGCGAGTGGCGATAGCCCTCTGGAAGCTTGCAACGCCAGACAGCTACCGGTCAGTGGCGAATCAGTTTGGGGTGGGTAGGTCTACAGTGGGCTTTGCTGTGATGCAAGTAAGCAGGGCAATCGTCGAGCGGCTGCTACACCGGGTTATAAACCTCGGAAACCTGCAAACCACAATAGATGGCTTTGCCGCCATGGGATTCCCTAACTGTGGTGGGGCTATAGATGGGACTCATATCCCTATCCTGGCACCGGACCACGAGGCCGCCGAGTACAGAAACCGGAAGGGATATTACTCAATGGTCATGCAAGCAGTGGTTGACCACAAGGGACGTTTCACCGACCTGTACGTGGGGTGGCCGGGAAAGCTTCATGACGCTCGAGTGTTCAGGAACTCTAGGGTTTTTAGACAGCTGCAGCAAGGCACTTTCTTCCCCGACCAGAAAATTTCTGTGGGGGGGGGGTCGAAATGCCGATCGTGATCATTGGGGACCCAGCCTACCCCCTAATGCCCTGGCTTATGAAGCCCTACACAGGAGCCCTGGACAGGGGTCAGGAGCTGTTCAACTACAGGCTGAGCAAGTGCAGAATGGCCGTGGAGTGTGCATTTGGCCGCTTGAAGGGGAGATGGCGTTCCTTACTCATTCGCTCAGACATCCGCGAGAGAAATATCCCCATTGTTATAGCTGCTTGCTCTGTGCTCCACAATATCTGTGAGAGCAAGGGGGAAACGTTTATGGCGGGCTGGGAGGCAGAGGCAAATTTACTTTCTGCTACTTATGAGCAGCCACACAGCAGGGAAAGTAAAAGAGCCCACCGTGAGGCCCTGCGCCTCAGGGACGCCTTGAAAGACAGTTTTATCAGTGCCCGAGATGGCGTTTGAGAATCTGCTCCCTTGCTGTGCTCTAAGCCTGCTGCCCTTGTACCCTCTTTCCCTCCCCCCTCCCCATGCTTTCCCTCCTCCCTCCCCATGCTTGCAGAGGAAATAAAATCACTGTTGGAAAAATCATGGTTCCTTTATTGGTTCATCGGAAATACAAATACAGGGGATCACTGTCCTGGTATCCTGGAGGGAAACCGGCAGTCGCAGTGGGGGAGGAGCGGGCAAAGGAGGGGGGGGGAAGGGGGGAGAGGAGGGGTGGGCAAGACACAGCAGCTTTTAAAAGTTTTCTGAGAAAGTCATCCTGCTGCTGCTGCTGCTTCTGCTGGCTTGTGGGGTGGAGTGGAGCGGCCCACGGGCCTTGCCCCCCCGTGTTCTCACCCCGCGTCTGGGTGGGGAATCTATGGGAGTTGGGGAGGGGGGGAGGTGGTTACACAGGGGCTGCAGAGGTGGTCTTTGGGCATGCTGCAGCTCCACCAGAGATCGCAGCATGTCGCTCTGGTCCTCCATTATGCGGAGGAAAGCATCCATGCATCTTTCCTCACGTTCTACTCTCTTTTCTGCAGCGGCTTCTCTCTTTTCTGCAGCGGCTCTCCTTTCCTCTCTCTCTCGATTCCTTTCCTCTCTGTCTCGTTCCCTTGCCTGTATCATTTTTTCCCTCCAGTCCGTCTGGCGGGCTGCCTCAGCGCGCGAGTTCTCCAGGAGTTCAGTGAACATCTCATCGCGCGTTCGCGTTTTCTTTTTACGCTTTCTTTTCTGCAGGGCAGGGCGGGAGTTCAACTGTTGTTGTTCATCTGTGGGCAAGTGTGTGGGAAAAGAAAGTTTGAAAGTTATGAGACAGATACATTCAAGGTTAGGAGGCAGATCCAGTCTCGGACGGTACACAATGGGAGTAGTATGCTGTTTGCAACCTCAGTATTCAGAGGCCTGATATGATTTCTGTACAAGGTCATGTTCTACACCTAAAAGTGACTGACTAGCTCACAGAAAAGTCAGAGCATCTCAGACACATATGCGTGCCTCAGCCCAAGACGGCTTCTGAAATCACCGTGCAGCCGGCCATGGTAAGTTAAAAGTGGCGCCTGCATACTGTAGAGCAACCCCGCCCCCTTCCCCCCACCGCGTGGCTGGCTCCCACTGAAACCGCAAACTGCAAAGCAAATGCCTAAGGGCTAAGGTCTTTTTGGGGCTCTTCAGACCGCGTGCAGACGGCTCGGATTCCCTGCCAGCTAACGCTACGGGCTGGGGGGGGGGGGGCGGCGGTCAGCGTTCGTGGGGGGGGGGGCGGGTTCGGTTCGTCGGTCCTCAGCAGAAATGAGTACTTTGCAGCTGGGACTCTTTATCTCCCGACTAATTGCAGTCCGTATCTCAAACAGGCAACCCTGAATGACATCACTTTGCTGAGAATTTCTCGGAGAGATAGGGAGCGCATGCTCCTTGAGTCCATGCAAAGTCCTGGTCCATACGCCGCAATGCTAGCCTGCTCAATGATACCAGACAACCTACTACTTTCGTGGCGTGGGTTGGTGTCCTATCACGGGGGACCAGATAAGGCAGCTCTCCCCAGAAATCTGCTGCGCTGGATTCATCGCTACCTCCTGGATAGCTTCCTTGAAATGTCCGCGGAGGACTTATGGTCAATCCCGGAGTATATTGACAAACTCTTTGAGTAGAAATTGACCAGCAATGAAAGCACGCTAAGTCCTTAGGGCAAGTTACTTAGGGCAAGCATTAATGCCTTAGGGCAAGCATTAATAAATGCTTCCTTTACAAAATCACGCGTCATGTAATCACTTAAAAAAGAAACACTTACCCCCCTGGGAGGCTTGGGAGGGTACTGGCTCCAGGGTGACAAACAGCTCCTGGCTCTCTGGGTACAAGGGTTCTCCGCTGGGCTCCTGCTGCTCCGTGAGATTTTCTTCTTCATGCTCGTCCTCTTCGGAATCAGTCTCCTCCCTGACGATGATCCCATCGGTGGAGTCCACGCACACCGGCGCGATGGTGGTGGGGGCGCCCCCCATTATGGCATTTAGTTCATTGTAGAATCTGCATGTCCGTGGCGCGCCCCCTGATCGTCCGTTTGCCTCCTTGGCTTTCTGGAAAGATTGCCGCAGCTCCTTAATTTTCACGCGGCACTGTGTGGTGTCCCTGTTGTGGCCCCTTTCCAGCATGGCCTTGGAGACTCTTCCGTAGGTGTTGGCATTCTGTTTGTTGTTTCGTAGTTCCAACATCACGGATTCCTCTCCCCAGATAGCGATGAGATCCAGCACCTCACGAGTGGACCATGCTGGAGCTCTTCTCCTCTGGCTGGTCTCCAGGGTAGATGAGCTCATCATGGATTCCTGTGATGCTGAGCTCTGCATGGCGTCTAGTGCTGATTGCTCTGAATGGCGACTGATCAGTTCAGGTGAGCTGGCCACGCTGACCAAACAGGAAATGGCATTCAAATGTTCCCGGGTCTTATCTACCTGGCCAGAGCAGCGAGTTCAGAGTGCAGTGCAGAGCGGTCACAGTGGAGCAGTAGTGAGGCAGTCCAGAGCGGTCAGAATGGAGCATTGTGGGACAGCCTCTGGAGGCTATTAATGTCGGGTTCCGTCTTCACTAGCCCACGGTCGAGCTTGGAACGTCGAGATTAGCCTTATGCCACTGGTTAGGCTGGAGTGCCAAGATCGATCTTTAAGGCCCTTTACATCGACGTTAAGGGCATGTATGTGAAGACAGGTACACGTTTACTTCGACCTAACGTCGTTAACATCGATTTAAAGTGGTAGTGAAGACATGCCTTTTGTCTGTTTGCCTAGCCATTTGCAGTTCTCCCCTTGCATGCTGGCTCCCTGCCAGATATGTCTCGTCTTCCCATAGCTCTGTTCACCTCTGTTGGTTCTCAGTCCCAGTCTCCTTGTCCAGCCATTCCCAGTTTCCCCCAGTTCCTAATCTCAGCTCTTTGCCCTCAACAGGCTCCACATCTTCCCTCCTTGTTTCCCTTCCTGGTTCCCAGTCTCCTTGTCCATTCAGTGCCAGATTCCCCTTTCTCCTCACCTTGCTCTCAGCCCTCATCTTCCCCCAAGTCTCTGTCCCAATCTCCTTACCCAGACACTCCAAGCATCTCCCTTCTAGGCACTCAGTCCCAGTCTCCTTGTGCAACCAGTCCAATGTCCCTCAGCTCCCAGTCTTTGTCTCCTCCATTACTCTCCCAATCTTCTTGCCCAGCCCATCTGTTGCGCTGCCCTAGCTCTCAAGTCCCAGTTTCACTCTGTCTATCCCCTGCATCAGCCTCCAGCTGCTGTGTTCCCACTTCCTCTAGGCTCTTTATCCCAATGTACTCCTCTTCCCCACCACTCTGTTTGTCTCTTATCCTCTCTGCATGTGCATCAGGTACCTTTCTCCTCAACACTGACAGGGCATCAGAAGGGAAACATTGAGAGCACAGGGGAGACAGGACCTCCCGGTTCTAGTACCTTGTGTAGTTCCTATTTTCATTTTGTACTTTTCACAAAAAATCTTTTGGGGTTGACAGAGCTCATAGTCATGTTTGGGCTCAGCTGAAAGCGCAATCTGAGAGAATAGAATGACACAAAAAACCCCATCCAATGCTGCCTGCTAATTTTAAATAGCTATTCTCTTGATAATAATTACATACAAAAAACTACATTAAAAGAACATTAGATTTACAAAGTCAAGCAATCGAAAGTTAGGAAATGCTAAAATTAAGGTTGAACTTGCAACACTAATTTGGCTCCTTTTGTGCCTACGCCTTATGATACAGTCTTTAATTATGTGACCACACTCTATTTTTCTCTACAGGACCCCCGCTGCATTCAGTGCACAGGAAATGAATCAGAATTGTGTAGTGAAGAAGGCTGTAGTGAAGTAGGACCCTGCCACATCTGTTGTAGGAGTTGGAAGGTGTCTAGCGAATGAGACAGGTAACTGCAGGAAGAGAAAGGATGCTTCGTTTTTAAGGGCAGCTGACTGATGTCCCAGAGAATTAGTGCAAAAGGTACATCCATGACACCAGAGTGATTCCCCTGCCACATTTTAAGTTCTTGCTCCAAAGCACGGCGATGACAGGTGTTTTCAACAAAATGGCTGTAAGAATTATCTTGGGCCATGCAACATATTTTTTCCCTAACCTCATCCTGTAAAATAGTGGAACCATTTATGCCAAATTAAAAAACAACAAACAAACAAACAAAACAACAACAACAACAAAAGAAAGAAAAACAGCTCAAGCCACTATGGAAAATTGCAGACAGAATTGTTAAAATTTGCCAAAATTATAAGCTACTGAAAACAGGGTTTTATAATGGTAACTGTCAGGCAATATTATCTATAGGTCATTATCTATAATTGTCTAGATTCTGCCACTCTTACTCTTGTAGAGTAGTATCTTACTAGTTATGCAGTCCAATTGAAATCAACAAACCTGCCCACAAAATGATACTACATAGATAAGAGTGGTAGAATCTGGCTCAGTGTGAACAGCATTGACTGAGGGCATAAGCACCGGCTTTAGCTGGTGCCAGTGGGTGCTCAGCCCCCCCACACCTTTGGGCCTGCCCCCATCCCCGCCCTGACTCCACCCCTTTCCTGCCCCCATTCCCACCCCTTCCCCAAATCCCTGGTCCTGCCGCGTTTCCCCTACGCCCCCCTCCCTCCCAGGCTTTCATGTGGCAAGTTAGGAAGGAGGGGGGAGAAGCTGAACAGCAGCATGCTCAGGGGAGGAGGTGGAGCGGAGGTGAGCTGGGGCGGGGAAGGAACAGGGAGGTCCGCCAGCAGTAGGTAACTGGAGGGTGGAGGGATGCACAGGGGAACCACTTCCCGCCCTGGCTCACCTCCGCTCTGACTCCTTCCCCGAGGATGCCACCGCACTGCTTCTCCCCCCTCCCTCACAGGCTCGCTGCCAATCAGCTGATTTGTGGCAAGCCTTGGAAGGAGGGAGAAGCAGAGCGGCGGCGCGCTCAAGGGAGGAGGAGGAGCAGAGGGGAGTTGGGGCAGGGTGGGGAGCTGCCAGTGGGTACTCTGCACCCACCAGCACCAGAGCACCCACAGAGTCGGTGCCTATGACTTCAGGTGATATTAACGTTCAAGACAGAAGCTGGAAACAAAGCAAGTGTGTATGCATTTGTGGACCTCATTATGAAGGTTGCAGTCAAGTCCCTGTGTGACTCATTTCCTGCCTCTGTGAGAGGTCTCAGATATGGAATACTGAGAATCCTCTCGCCTTGCTAAGTTTTAACTTTGTATGGGATCTATTAATTACCTTTACTGGTGAGCAACACAAAATATAGAGGCATATTTATAACAGCAGAAGATGGATACATTTTCCCTTCAAGAGACACATTACAGTTACACAAACAAGTAGTACCAATATTATCACCAACATAAGTTTATCATCATAAGTTACAATTTGTGCTGTCCATGAGCAAACGAACAAGTTTACAATTTGCTTTTCACAACCATGCATGCAAATAAGCCTTGATCTCTCCAACGTTTGTAGGAAGCAAACACCAAAAGGATATGAGCACAGCTGATGCACATGTATTTTAAAATGCAAGCAAGAACTCATGGACAATGATGTGTGGTATCCGCCCATCTGTGCTACACAGTATATTATCTAATGCTTATAGGATGCATCTTGGAAATATTGCCACATAGTTGACATTATAAGTCACAGGTCCCTCTACCAAATGCGCAAAAGAGAAATATGCAAGAAGCAACATATTTCATGAAAAATTATCATGGAAGGATTAAAGAGCAGACATAATTGTTTTTATTTTGAATATCTCTTTTCATACTGTTTCTGTGTCGGCTAATTCTTTGCATTTTTGTGGTTTTAAAACACGATGAAGCTTGTTGATAAGAAATAATTTCCCTCTTTTGTCTTCCAATAGTTAGTACCTTGGACACAGTTGTGATAGAGGGTTTCAGTTTCTTGAAAAAAATGGAAAAGCAGGGTGCAAATGCCCAGACCTTGTTGTCACTGTTGGGATGTGTGTGATGGGGGAATGATAACAATTTAGGTGTTTTTTGTTTCTTTGGCAAGATAAACACACATACATGCCCTGATTTTCAGAGGGGTTGAGCATCCGAAGCTCCTATTGACTTGAACTTCCTAAAATCAGGCCCCAAGAGTATCCATCTTTTGCCAAGATAGGGGCAACTTTCCAAGATGTCAAGGGACACACCCTTAATAGAGTGGTCATTCTATGTCCTTCATCTACAGCCAAATTAAGCATCGCATGCTGGGACCCATTGTCTCCATGGGCTGTATTTCTCTCTTACAGGCAGAGTTGACGACAAATTGAACTCTAGGGCTCCATGGGTTCCATTGGGCATGTGAGGTGTCAGTTTTCCACCCCTGATATGGGGCCACATTAAGCCTTCAGAGACACATGTACAGCTCCACTAAAACCAATGGGAGCTCCATGCCCATCAAAGCCAGTATTCAGCTGAAAATGGTACTTCAACAAACCAGAAAACTAATTACATATATACACACACGTGTGATTACAGGCAGGGACATGGATTTTCTCAACGTAGTAGGTTCTTGGAGATGTGTGTTTGTGTGCATGGCTCTGAGCTGGGAACAATTAGCCGGAACAAATGGAGCTGGGGCCGGGGGTACACAGAGGAAAGCAAATTATGCATCTCCTAAGGGGTGCAGAGACCACAGTCACCCTGCACTCCTTTAAGCTCTGACAGGCCTTGTACATGTCTCACAAACAATGACTTTCCTAGCTCCTGGCACCCCCCCAAAGTGGGGTCATGGCTGTTTGCCACAATCCAGCCCTTTGGTTTTATGATGCGTCTAATAGATGGAGAGCTGTAATACATATAGAAAACATGGTTGGTTTAGAAAGCAGTGTTGCAAAAGCACATAATAAAACTCGATGTATATAATTTAGAGAAAAACAGTTTTTAAAAACAAAATGGGTAAGAGAATAAAAAGACCAGAAACGTGTGTGTGTGTGTGTGTGTGTGTGTGTGTATTTGTGTGTGTGTGTGCACGCGTGCGTGCTGAAGGGGAATTTAGCATGGTTGGGAAAGGACTGAAGAACTAAAATGACAGGAGAAGTGAGAGGAAAGGATGACAAAAACCACAGCGTGGGAAGGAGATCTTTCTTCCCCCTTAGTACTACTCCGTAGGTATAGCTAGGTATAGATGGTATAGATATAGAGGCCAAGATTTTCCAAATAAACTAGAGATCTGAATGCCTCTGTTTTAGGTGTCCAACCTTAAAGAGACCTACATGGTCTGGCAATGAACACCAGAGGGCCTAATTTTCAGAACATGCACCCCCTTTCTGAAAAGAGTGACTCACAGACCCCAGGACAGGCCCCTTTGAAAATCCCAATCCTACAGCCATAGTCTACCTTTCAGATATCAGCCTATATGAGAACGGGTGTGGAAATACCCCACACAAATCTTCCCAGATCTCCCTAGTCCACCTCCACAGCAGTGTACAGTGTGTTCTACCTTCTGCTTTCTTGCTCTTCTGGCTGTCATGTGGGGGGGATCACACAGTGTTCTCTGTACCTCTCCTTGTCCCTTTGAGGTGAGTGGTCTCCCTTTTTGGGTGCTAGCCAGGTGCAGGCCCTTGAGTCACTGAAGACAGTGGGACTATTCATGTATGTAAGGGACCCTCCCCATGAGTATAAGTTACATTCTAGTCTATAAAGTCTATAGTGTAAAGATGATATCATACAAAGTAGGTTAAGGCAAATGAGGAAGAATAGCCCGGTGGCTAGGATGCTAGCCTAGAATTTTGGATATCCTGATGCTCTGACCTTGGGCAAGTGTCTCAGTGCCTCAGTTCCCCCTCTGTAAAACAAGGATAATAATACTGCTCTACATCACAGGCCTATTGTTTGGTGTATATGGAGCTATCCAAACTAGAAAACAAAAATAACTAGGTTTCCCTTGCTGGGTTAAAGTTGTTTATACTTATTCTACTATCACTTCTCCTGTAAAATCAATAGATTCTCTATAGTAACAGGGACCATATCAATGCGTAGGATAAATAGACTGATAAATAACTGGAAGATAATAATGTCAGAACAATAGAAATATGATGAAAGTTTTGAATCTTTGATTTCATCTTATTTCTTGAAACCTCAATTAAGATGGTACATTTTTTTACCAATGTGTCTTGCTCACAAGCAGGAGGCTTTACTGACTTTAAGGCATTTTGATTTGTCAATTTATATTATTTTTTATAAGAGCACTGGTTTGGACATAATTCGAAAAGGGGGGAAAATGCTAACTTTGATCATTTTAGTGATGACCTCAGGATTTAAGAGTAAAACTGAGAAGGCCATAGTTGGTAACATTATAGCACAAGTAGCAAGTGGCCTTAGCCTAAATTACTCAAAAGTCCCCAAGCTCTCCAGAAAAGAAAATAAAGTGCTGCTCAAAGTTTCCTGTAATTCTCTTTCACTGATGACACAGGATTCCCTTGGGAGATCTAAAGACATTTATAAATGTTCCTTACACCCTTTCTAGCCCTAATTCCCTTCTATAAAGATTCTTACTCCAGGCCACTTCTGCTGAGTAAATAACTAATGCTTCTGCTCAGGGTGAAATGATGGCCCCATTAAAATCAATGGCAAAACTCCCATTGAATTCAGTGGGGTGAGGATTTCAACCCTTATTGTTTAAAGATTACCTTTATTAGCCAGTTATCCTCCAAAATGATTTATTTTCTAAGCATATTTAAAAAGCATCTACACACTATTTTAACATCAGTTTATGCTGACACATGACATGCTAGGGGTGTGCAGAGAATCAAACCTTGTTTACCTCAGTCTGTTTTCAAAACCCATCAGTTTCACACATAATAAATAGGAACCTTTTTATTGTTTTATATTTAAAAAGAGTTTCATTTAATGGGTCCATCCGAGGCCAACACCTTAAATTAAGAAGACATTAATGAATATTTACATAAATATTAAGACATCCCGGTTTAAACAGTCCAGGAGCAGCACAATTGTGGAGATCACAAGGGCCATATTTTCACCACCAAATTTGGCTGACCCATTAGGGATTGAACCAGAGCTAAAAGCATGAATTGCTACAGCTTGCATTAAAGAGCCAGGACTTGGATTTGAGAACTGTAACATGTAAGCCCAGAGGGATACACGTAACACACACACTGATGCCAGTGGGTTTTCCACACAGACCAAAATGAGTACCCAGTCTTTCCAATGAGTTCAGTACAGTACTCAGCAGCTCCAACAGGAGCTGTTGAATGCTTAGCCCTTTTGAACATGCAGCCTCTTCTTTGAGGCTCTGAGCTCTTTTGAGAATCTGACCCCGTTTTTGCCTGAGGGCCTGGTCTTTGACATCTTCAGCACACCTTCAGCTCTTATAGTACAATGCTACAGTGGGAAATGAGCATGCTCAGCACCTCACAAGAGGCATTCAGTACCAGCAATAGCAGGATTGGCCCCATGAGCGAAGTACTTTCTACATCATAGAAGGACATTTGTCCATTGCAGATAATCAAACAGCAATGATCATGACACAGGACACATATAAGTTCGATATAATGAAGGCAATAGCTCTATTGATTTTACAGGAGAAGTGATAGTAGAATAAGTATAAACAACTTTAACTCAGCAAGGGAAACCTAGTTATTTCTGTTTTCTAGTTTGGATAGCTCCATATACACTTCCTTTCTTCTCCACATAAATTCCACATTCTTCCATTTTTCTTCATCCTCCTTTGCTTCCATCCTATCTTTTTCTTCTCAATTTGCAGCATCTCTTAACAGATCTGCCTTTCTGAGCTTTCTAATCTGTCTTCCAGTGGTTTTCTTAGTGATGTTAACAGCTGATATGAGTCCGTATTTTCAAAGGGACTTCTACATGAGCTGTAAAATTATACTCACAGCGTTTAATTGTGAAAAATTCAAATTTGCATGTCCATGAACTGCATTTGTGTACGTAGGTTTGATTTTCTGTACATACACATATGTAGTTGTGAATACATATGGGCACAATTTGAGGGGCTAATTTTGCAAAGGAAGCTCTTTAATATTAATGTTACTTTTATGTAGTGGACATGTATGTATAGATGGCAAATACAACAAAAATACTAATGTTATTTATCTGGTGCTTCTCTTTAGTGAATCTCAAAGTGCTTTATGAAGTATCATTCTCACAAAAATGCGTTATTAATTCTCTCCAACAGTTTTTGTTAAAGATACATTCTAAAATACATACAGATTATTCTACATTCTTTGTTTTCACTTAAAAAAATGGATAGCGAAAGCAAAACAGCTCTGGAGTACATGTTGGGATACATGGAGGTGTTGGAGAGGGGGAGGGGAAGTGCGGTGATGAATGATCACTCATTCAATTGTTTTCTTTCTTGCAGAAATCAGAGACAGAGTACAGTTTATCTTACCCTGACTTTTAGCAAGACAGATTGCCATACAAAACCCCCAGGCTGAAATCATCCAACCACCAAGCGGGGTGAAAAGACCATCCCAGTTGCACTCTCATAGCTCACATTAGCTACAGCTCCTGTTAAGATTCTGGTTCCCCCCCTCCCCCACTGACTCTGAAAATATTAGCATGATATTTAAAATCCTGGGTTTGCTAAACTAAAGGCAAGCTGAAGTGATTCATTTAGGGCCAGATTCTGCCGTCCTTACTCACACTCAGTACTTTAATCCACAAGTAAGAGTAAGACTACTTGAAGGGTAAATTATGACTCACCCCAAATAAAGGAGGTAGACTGGGGTCCTTATTAACAGCAAATGGTACAACATCAGAAATGTGCCTCTTGGCGCATTACTTTAGATTAGAGCTGGGTGAAGTTTTTCAGACTAAACTTTTTTCACTCAATAATACAAATTTGGGTCAACTGAAATATTTCACAAATTTAAGTCAAAATGCCTTTACATTTCAAATTTCACTTCAGTTTTATTAATTTGTTATAATGGTAAAAAAAAAAACAACATCAAAAGCAAAATGAAACATTTCACTCTGGCTCAGACAAAACATTTTGTTTGACCTGGAATGACTTTTTTTCCAACTTTTTCAGTTTGTGAAAAAAAATCCCCCCCCCCCAGATACCCCCATCCCCAAATTCATTTCAGGTAGACCCCAAATAAATTTGGTTCTTGATTTTTCGGTTTGGTCCCCAATCTAAGAAATCAGTTCTTTGCACAGCTCTGCTTTAGGTATCACTGAGCCTGATTCTTCTCTCAATTGCATCAGTTTTATACCAATCTTATTCCATTGAAATCTGTCAACCTACTCCTGATTTATTCCTAGAAGGGCTTTTAGTCATTTGGAGTATCTTTCTATTTATCCTTATTAGCATATTTTTCATCTTCATTCCTTCTCACTTGAATCAGCACGTTTGGACCCAAATTGAGTATTATTTATTTGTTTAATGAAATCCAGTGGAGGTGAGCAGAGGGCAGGACAGACCAACGAATGTGCTAGAAAAAGATAGGCTCAGTACAGTATCTGTAACACACCAGCAGTGGCCAAGTGATCAGACAGCTGTCCTGCTAGTGGGTTAGCTGATAATAAGAGGGAGGCATTAAAGCTAGAGATTTTAATGAGATTTATAAGAGTGGTGAATGAAGAAAGTAGCAGGAGATTCTAACCCTGCTTGTTTCAGTGTGGGCGCAGGAGTTAATGTAGGTAGCTGAAGGAGACAGGAGGTGGAGGGAGAGGGTTATACTATCAATAAAATTAGATTTCAAAGTTGATCCTAACAGTTATAGTTTATAAAATTATAGATTATAAAGCCAGAAGGTACAACTGTGATCATCAAGTCTGATCACCTGTATAACAGGCCATTGAATTTTCCTAAATGTATTCCTGTTTGAATAAGAGCAAATCTTTTACAAAATCATCCTGTCTTGATATTAAAGTATACAGTGATGGCGAATCCACCACATTTTATCCAGGCATTTTCTAAATTCTGACCTCATTCGACAAATGTTTTTGTAAGGCTCCAGTTCAACAATCCATTTGATAATGTGGTTAAGTCCATCCCTATTTAGCAAAGCACTTAAGTGCATACTTAAAGTCCCGTTGGAGTCAAGACCATGCTTAACTGCTTTGCTGAACTGTGGGTGACTAGCTCCTAGGTGGGTAGAGCAGGCTTTACAGATGATGTGCTCTCTGTGCATGTTTCTGATCAGGCAGAGTTGTTACCTGTTCTCACCTCAGCCCATGTGAAGGGTCATAGGAGACTGTCCTCCCTGTGCACCACCCAGATCACTTGGCCAATTTGTCAAGAACCCCATCGGATAAATAGCTGTCTCCAAAGACCTTTATAGTGACAAATCCAAATAAATCAGAGTCACTTTTACTGAGCACTTCAGTGGACAGCTCTGGTTTAATGAATCAGCCGTCAGACCTCCAAGGAAGATCCCCTTTCTAAGCCCACGGGGAGCAAACATTTGCTAAAAAGTGGCTTTTAAAGTGAAACTTTATTGATTCACTGTATGATATTGCATGATTGCTGCTTGGCAATGTCACTAACAATGGGACCAGTCTGCCAAAGAACGGGGGTTCACTGTGCAGCGCTGCTTTAGAGGCTACTGGAATCCCCAAGAGTGGCTAGTGGGCCTCAGATTCAGTTGTATGATCAAACAATCCAGTGCACAGGAACAAAAGCATGCCATAAACTGGAGGCTTGCTATAAGTCTGAACATTTTACACATTAGTGTGCAGGGAGGGAATCTGGCATTTCTTCATGATTGCTCTTCTACCCGCTCAGATGGGAAAAACACATCACGTGCCCAAAACCGTGTGGACTAATCATCATAGGTCCTTCAAACAGTTTTAAGGTTTAATGCCTTGATCCCCCCCCACAAACTTCCATCTCCATTTCTTCTCCTCCCCCAACCCCCTTTGGGATCCATCCAGCTGCCTGCTCAAATACCTGCTGGCGCCAGAGGAAATTCCCCTGTAACAGATATCCTGTGGTGTAAAACCAATATTTTGTTTCCAGGGTCATCTCTCCCCCTTCGCCCCCCCTGCTCTTCTTGCCTCACCAACCTGCCTCTTGGCCAAGCCAAAACATCAGGAATTATTGTGAATCCTCCGGGTGAGATTTGGGAGCACTTTAATAGGCTTGGTGATTGCTAGCTTACACGTTTCTTCTGTTTCCCCCTTACTTTGTGGAGGTTTCACTTCATAATTTGTCAGGTTATCAGGCTGCTAGGCAGATCCCTAGCCACTTTGTTTAGGAGAGCTTGACTGTAATTTAACCAGACTGCAAGTAGTTATTAGGGGCCAAATTTTCACACTCTTCTCTCACTCAGTCCTTTACTCCATGTGAAGACCCAGTGAAAGTCAAAGAGACTATTTGTGGAGTAAAGCACTACCAAACTTGAGTGAGGGCATTAGAAACTGCCTTAAATAAGAAGGTTCTATTAAACATGCTGTACAGAATGCTTCCTATGCTGATGTACAATTTGGGTTCCATTTAGAAATACCAAACACAGGTTTGAAGTAACACAACGATCATGTGATCATTCCTGATATTTTCTTTTCTTTTGGGAGTAACGTCATCACAATAAAAAATGAAATGCTGTCAGGAACTCTTATCTGATTTATATTTTAATTCTATTTTCATTTTAATTATGCTTTTTTGCATATGTGAAATTAAATTAAACATAATAAGAAAAATACTTTGCCTTAATAAAGACTCGTCACAGGTCTTTATCATTGGATTACATCTGAGTTTATGTCTAAGGGCTTGTCTACGTGGTCTGGCAATGAACACCAGAAGGGAGTGAATTCTACTGCATACCAATGTGTTGCACACTACCTGGTCCATGTGGATGCTACTGGAATGTATTAAAAGTCCATCATGTGTGTTAACACAGTTGAAACACTACTTTATCAATGCACACTAGGAAACATTTTGTTTGCACTAGCAGAGTCTACCCAGACCACTTAGTGCACAACACACTGGTATGCTTTAGAATTTACACCCTGCTGGTGTGTATTATCACACCATGTAAACAAGCCTTAAGCAACCCTACTTTTTTTACTGCTTTCTCATGAAGGAAACAAACCCACAGTAACTGACTTTTTATTTGCTTTTCATGTTCTTTAATTTAAAAACAAAACAAACACAGGTAATCCAAAAGGGAAAGATACAAACGTTCATGTGAATGTAGAAATTTTTGCAACATGGTCTGCAATTTAGGCCTCAGTACAATTTAGGGAGGGAAGTTTACTGCCCTACGGAGTTGTCATTCAAACTTTTGTATAACGTGCCAGAAGCCTTTTTCACTTCTTAAGAAGGTCTCTTCCAATTTTTACACAATATATTGCCTCCAGGAGAATCATAATAAAAATGTGAGCTATTAAGGGCTGATCTTGCTCGTACTGAGTCACTAGCACAACTCCACAGAATAAAGAACCCCCATTGAATATATGGGCACAGATTAGATATTGTTTTCTGTGGTCTCTCTCTTACTGAGAACAAACTGTAAATAAAAATATTTTTGTATGTTTTATAACTAAGTTATCCCTATTACCACCTATTATCCCACCTATTTAAGTAACTGAACACAGGAATGTGTCTATCTAATCCTGAAGCCTTCTTCAGGGACTCACCTGACTATAATGGACCAAGCTTATTATGCAGGGATGTACATGGGGTAGATTCCTTCCTCTCCCCAATAGATGGCCAATTTATTAATTGAAGCATGAGTGAATTTCCCATATTGTAATTTTAGCTCACACACACAAAAGGTGTTAGTGATTCTAAAATCACCCAACCCTTTCTTATATGCAGCTACAGTATTTGGTAAAAGTACCAAGTATCTTTGAGCCAGAGCTTGCCTGGCCCTAATGCAGCTACACATAATGGGAGTAATGCTCCTCATCCTCCCCCCGCTTTTGTGACCTGGCCACATCTTAGCATGTGTGTGTGTGTGTGTGTGTGAGGGGTAAAATGGGGCGCCACACCTAATATTCCCAGACTCCTCTCTCCCTGCTCTGCCCCGCCCAAGGTGGGTGGGAAGTGGATGAGGGAAGGCCAATTGATAATCTTTGTTTTGTTCCACCAGTCCACCAGCCATTGGATTTGGCAGAGCATGGGACTGGAAGCAGGGTGAAGGGATTAATCTGTGCCAGGTAAGAGAGTAAATGGGAAGCAGAGAAAGAATTCTGTCTCTGGAAGTCACAGTGCCTTCCTAGAGCTTCTGCTGAGGAGGTACAGCAACACACAGCCCTTATACAGGTGGTAGAACCAAGGCTCAGTCTAGCTCTTTGTAAGAAGAAATGGGCCCAAAAGACCCAAATAGCTATTGACAGAGCCTTCAGGGGAAAGAATGGTTTTTAAAGGTCTGCTTAATTGCTTCAGTGGCATAAAACATGAGTCAGCTTATATAATGCCTTCCAAGCAGACTGGGAGTTGTGTGAAAAAATAATTATGTCAGAAATAGGAGGTGGATCATGGTGTTGTAACTGTTTTGCAGTAACGTTATTAGAAAGCGCGAGGGAGTGTGAGGGAGTTAATTACGATAACCTACACAGATTCCTAAACTGGTCAGACAATTCATCAGAGAAGTCACGTGAAATGAGCAAGGCAAAGTGAGTCAGTACAATCAGTCTCTTCTCTCTCTCTAGCATCCTGGTGAGTGACAGAGCATAACAGTGTTGTTTTTGACATTATTAGGTTATTCTGAAAATAAATCTCTTTGGATAGCCCTAAAAGGTGAATAATTGGACACAGCTTAGTGCTGACAAAGGGGAGAGGAAGAGCGAGTCCATCCCAGGAAGCCACCAACAGATAAGAGCTTTAAGCCTCACCCTACTTTGTGCTTTTGCAAATGTGGATGGTAGTTGTTGTGATAAAAATCAAACTGCATTGATGGTTTCTGAAACTATTCTTGAGCCAGCAAAGAACTGAGACATACATTGTCATGCAATCTAAACTGTGAAAAGTATATCACTTCCCCATAAAGCTAAAGGGCAGTAAATTTAGAACAAGTAAAAGGAAATTCCCACTTTCCCCAGCATTTAGTTAATATATGGAGTTCATTCCCAAAGACAGTCATTAAGATAACATATTGTGACTGGATTTTTAAAGGAGCTAGATAATTTTACGACTATCAGCAACATCTGTAACTATGCAAACTAAAATTATAATAAGGGTAACCTAACCTCCTATAACATGATTTCTGTTGGGGCTGAGGAAGGAAATTCCATTTTGTACCCATATAATTGGCTAAATACATTATGGGTAATTTCCCCCCTTCCTTTGACACCTAAGATACTGGTCACAATCAGAAACAGGGTACCAGACTATGTGCTTGACCCTGCTATGCCTCTGAAGTAAACTGTAAGGTTTCCATGACATGGAATGGCACTTCCTGTGGTGCAATAGCATTTTCCGAGAGATTCAATACCAAATATCTGTATTGCCCTTGAATGTGTGAGAGAAAGAGTGTGCCTTGTGTCTAAGAACTGCACTGTGACAGGGATAATATTCCCTTTCTCCCACTCTAGCTTTCTTGTCTATTTAAACTATAACCCCCTAGGGGCAGATACTGTCTCTTACTATTGGTTTGTTCAGTCCCTAACATAAAGGAATCTCTAATGGACAACAATCACATCCAGGATTCATTTGCGGGCCCACCTCTCGATAGTATTAATAAACCCAAACTTGCAGTTCTTACCAAACAAAACTGCCATTGACATCAGTGGGCATTTAGTCTTATGAGGTCTTCAGGGTTAGGCCCAATGAGAATTACCTACATGCAGGAAGGGGAGAATAAAGCTCCCAAAGTGGAGGAAACCTGTTTTACCATTTTTTCATTTACTTTCACCCTCTTGTTAAATTGTGGGATAGATTTGCTTTAAGGGCCTGACCGTGGCCCTATAGAAGTCAATACCAAAGCTATTGAAAGATCAGGCCATAAATAAGAAACACAAGGGCCTGCTCCTATTTATACTGGGTGGAGCACCAGTGGAAAGGGCCGTGAAAGCCCCAGTTCTATGGCCTGTTATACAGGTGATCAGACTTGATGATCACAGTTGTACCTTCTGGCTTTATAATCTATAATTTTATAAACTATAACTGTTAGGATCAACTTTGAAATCTAATTTTATTGATAGTATAACCCTCTCCCTCCACCTCCTGTCTCCTTCAGCTACCTACATTAACTTCTGCGCCCACACTGAAACAAGCAGGGTTAGAATCTCCTGGGTGGATTTCCCCCTGTGCAGGCACTGTTGAAGACATCCAGAATGTCTTCCGGAATGCAGTCACAGGTATCAGGAGCACAGCATGCAGTGCTGTGAATATTTGGGGCAATGCTGAAGCCCCTACAGCAACTGAGGGAGGCTTCTGTAATAAAGAGTGGCACCCAGAGCTATATAAACGACATTGAGGGCCTTTCCAGCCCCTGAAGCAGCCCAGGATCAGGAGGGCAAATATGTAACTTAAAGCCACCCTAGCCCCCTCTTCCCCTTGGCTGCAAGTTCTGAGCTATGCCTGTTAGAGGTGTAGCACAGAATCTCATCCAAGATGTGTGTTTGTCGGTGAGGATGGATAGATAAGGGTCATAGGGATTAGCAGGATGGGATACTCAGTCTTCTCATTGCCCTTAATGTTCCAGTATTTTTAAAGTTTTGTGAAGACACACGTGAGGTTCTTATTTAGAAAATATATGGCGATATGCTAATTCATGGGAGCAAAACTAACATTAAATTAATAATTTACATAATTCACCAGCTTCTAAGGTTCTATAAAAGCCAAAACTAAACTCAGTGCTCTATGTTCTCAGGGAACTTGCAAATATATGGGTGTTTTTTTGTTTTGCCAATTACATTGGATAATAAGGAGCAAGCCAGAAAATCATTGTGATAAAGCTTTAAATGAAAAGGAAGAGGATATTTCAGGCTACAGTGATGTTAGAACAGGCTTATTAGAATTCATTTGCACTGAATGATTAACCCCCTTTTTACAATTGTCAGGACTGCTGGTTGTTTGTTTTCTTCTGCCACTGACAAATAGGGTAAAGTAAAATGAAACAGATCATTGCTCAGTCTGATCACTGATAAGATACATTCCTAGGAAGAAGTTCTGCCAGACTTGATGCACAAACATTGTTTGATTTCTTTCATTATATATTTTATTTCACCTTGCAATATCAATTCATTTTCTCTTCTCCTTTCTTTTGGACATGATTGAAAGCAACCTGCAACAGCATAGGATTCAGGCATGGATCCACATATACGGAACTGCAAAAAAAACAATAACAAAATGGAGGCTGTTTATTGCACATACGTTTTGTGTACAGATGATTTCAGTCGACGTACCTCACAAGTAGAAATATAGACTGAATAAATAATGAACAATTAAAAACCTTATTTAAATAACAGAATTATGGTATATTACCGTCTTTCTGGGTAAAAACTGTTATAACTGGCTAGGATTTCAAACACAAGGATTGGATTTTCCAATTCCTAGTACAACTCAATTCCCTCAGGTACTTTTGAGAATCCACCCTAGAATTTCCTAAAGTAAGGCACCTACATGCATGGTTAGGCTCTTAAAAAAGAAGTGGCCTGATTTTTAGAGGTGTTAATCTCCCACTGTTCCTACTGACTTGACGGAGTTAGAACAGTAATATTTGGCCCATAAAAAATCCAGCTCTTGTCAAGTCCCAAGATATAGCTTGCTATCACATTTTGCCATATTAAGCTATATAATGCATAGAGTGTAAACTAATTAAAGTTAGTAATTGCTTTGAGATCCATTTATGAAGGATGCCACATATTTGTCGTACTTCCACTGATATTATTAGAGATGTTTTCTTTATGTCACCATCACTTTCCTCACAATTTTCTTCCGTTAGAGCAAGGTGCTAAATACTCTGGCCTTGAACTTCTGCAAGGTGCTCAATACTTCGACCCTGATCCAGCAAAGCATCCAAGCATGTAATTTACTGCTGCTCAGTACCTGGCAGAATCAAGTCCACACACTTCACCTTGCTTCTGATTAATTTCTTCTTACTGACTTTTCCCTGTAGTTCTACTTCAGGGAGGATGTCTGGCTGTCAGTAACCCACCTTGTCTGAAGATATTCTGTCTTCAATTGCACAGTCACAATCCATGTTGAACTTTTCAGTTCTAAGAGTCCTTCCCGCCTCCTATTTAATGCATTTATTTATTTATTTATTTATTCATTCTCAAACTTCCTGGCCTTCTCTCCACAACCGGTGACCAACTTGCCAGCCACTGGCACCAGAACTGGGGGGTTGGAGGGAAGGCGGACAAGGCCCTCCACTTTTAAAAGTGGGAGGGCTATGCCCCCCCACACACACTTTTTAACAAAAGAAACATATGTGCTGTGGGAAAAACATGATCATACTTGTTAAAGGCCAAGATGCACTATGCACTACCCCAGTGTACATTCAAATCCAATTAACACCAGCTTACTGTTCCACTGGTGACCACGACATATGGCAGTGCAGAACTGGTGGAGCACAAACACACTTTGCCATGCACCTTACAACAGAGCAGGGGAGGGTAGTTGGTGTAGGAGTCAGCTATGTTGGCTTTATGCCCACTGAGAGATTCTCCCTATGCATATGAGGAATTTTCAGCTACCTAGTTAGAACTAAACTCTGACCGCCTTGAACCATGTAGAGGTGGAAAGTGACCAGAATAGGGGAAGATAATCTGCTTTACAGGGCTAAACCCATAGGCCAAATGCATAACTGTAAAGGTGGAACATCAACTCAATTACTCCCGTTTTACATCAGGATAAATGAGCTCAGAATCTGGCCTGCAGGGCCAAATCCTGGATAAATAAGTCAATAATAAAAGGCCCATTGACTTCAGTAGACCTAGAATTTAGCCCCTTCCTTCTCTTACTGATATTTGACTGCAAATGCAGCATTGGAACATTTAAGTAGCAAACAAATTGATAGGCTTATTTTGTCTTGACAATCTGTTGGTGCCCTGATTAATGATGCTGGGCTTTTCATTGAAAAATATTATGTTGCCATACATGTGAAGGTGATGCTATGGTAACCTGCTTTTTTTAGCACAATGGAGTGGTTTATTTATTTTTGTCAGTCAAGCTGACGCAGTAGAATTTAAATATTATATGTGAATGAAAAGTAACAAATAGTATTATGTTCTGCTGTTAGAGGTTCCAGTGTTTTTTGTTTATTTAATAATTTTCTGGAATAGCTCACAGACTCCCATTGTCCAAATATTTCATCTAGATTCAACTTTATAGCTGTGCTGAAATATAATTGGTCATCTGGCCTAAACCAAAAGTCAGCCAATTATATTCACAGGAAAACATTAATCTAAGCTGAAGAATTTACAGCACATGTGTGCGATCATTCCTTCTTATACATACCAATTTTGTTCATCCTTTCCGCCCCTCCATGTTTCACCAAGTTACCGGTCTACCGAGCCGGTGCCAACTTCAGCATCATCCAAAGGAAAGAAAAAATTAACACAAGTGTTGCTTTTCTTTCATGCATTCCAGACCTGGTCAAAAAGCCCATTGAAACGAATGAGATTTTTGTTTTTCCTGTTGACTACATGGAGCTTTGGAGCATGCACTTAATCTTCATTTCTAACAAATATAGGTTCAGAGCAGGAGGGAGGCATGGTTTTGGGGAGGGTGGCTTGGAGTGGGGGGGTGGGGGAAGGAGTACCAGGAATCTAGATAGGAATAGAGATCAAGAGCTAGAGGCAGGAGCAAAGCAGTGGGGGAGATATATAGGCAGGGGGCACAGGGGCAGTAAGTCCTACAGCTACTGGAGAACACTCCCCTCCAGAACCTGGAATTGAATCCAGGAGGCCTGAGTTTCTACATTCCTCTGCTGTCAACAAATAGGTCTGAAACCCACTGGCTTGTCCCGGATAACAGTTTACTATGGTTATCAGTTAATCTGTTATCTCAAGTGATAGAGGTCTGTGCTGTGGAGCTAAAGGTCCAAAGCCAGTGACCCAAGATGGGGGTCAATATGGTTCCGCATGAAGGAATTTCTGGGAGATTTTCCAGGGTTACGTTTAAATTAGGAAATTGTATTAAAAAAACAACCAATTTTGAAACAGCGTTAAGGTTGCAAAGCCAAGCATGTAAGATTTAGAAATTCCAGAATTATAGTTGGCTGAGCAATCTTAATTTGGTCCCTTTCTGTATACATATTAGGATTCAATCAATTATATGATCACATACTTTTTTGCCTCATCCAGTGCACAGGATGGACCTGCTGCAAGGATGAATCAGAGTTGTGTAGTTAGGCTGTTGTCTGTAGGACCATTGCTTCATTTGTTGTAGAAGTTGGAAGGTATGTAGTGAATGAGGACAGGAACTGTAGGAGAAAGACCTCATGGTTAAAGCTGTTTAATGTTGACCTGGAGAACTGGATTGTGGTTCTCCCTCTACCACAAAGTTCTCATGTGGTGCCGCACAATTCACTTCTATAAAACTTGTCACAGGTGATCACAAATTGTGCATGACTCATTTCCGGTTGCCCAGCATAAGTGTAGGAACCCCCTATTAGAGGAGCCTCTGAACTTAACTAGGGGTGTTCCAGACAGGAAGATACTGACTGCTTCAATCCAGTCTTGGAGCTACAGCTCCCATGATGCCTTGGGGAAAAGAGATTTCAACTTCTAGGAGTGAGGAGAGCCGTAATCCGTGTGGGAGATGGGAGGATTGCCTTGTGGAGCTCTGTCCAAGCCTGGAGCTGCTGCTAAGAGGGGGAGCTGCTGGGGTTTTGACCAATCATGGAGCCAAGGAGACTATTGCTGGGCTCCATTGGAGTCAGGGCAGAGACCGTTGCTGCACCCACAATGGACTGAGGTTGTGTCATGGGGCGCACAACTCACCGCCAGACTGGCACCTCCCCCATGTACTCTGGAGATTATCTCAAGGCTGACATCTCCCCATCTGTGGTTTGAACACTGTCACTCTGTCTGTCTGCAGCTCTTCCCACAGCCCCAGGAGCTGCAGCATCCTCTTCATTGCTTGGCCCTCTGGCTATATCACTGTCCATGTTCCCTCCTTCCAGGGGAGTTTAGTTCCTCAATAGTCTTAGGCAGTCCTCTTGCTCACTGCCTGGGTGACACTCACCCAGTGGCTGGTAGGGGAACCAGGGCCCATCCTCTTCTCCAGCTTCCAGCCCAGGGGCGCTCAGCTCAGCAGTCTGGGCCTTCTCTCTCTAGCCTTACTGATCTTCCTACTACTCATTCCCCTTTTCTTCATGGGCCTACCAGTTCCCAAAAGCCTCCTTCCTTTCTCTAGGGAGTGTCTGCCTTTTCCCAGCAGCCTCTTCTCCTTTCAGCTTCTGGCCTTTAAAGGCCCCACCAGTTGAGTCTTCTTTATCAGCTGCCTAATGGGTAAATTGGCCCATCTGGCCTGCATTAAACCCTGCAGGGTGAGTGTGGGGGGAGTCACCCCATCACAGGTTGGCATGCAGTGAAATTTGTGTGAGTAATTACAACCTCCTTTGTTAGGAAAGTACTATTAGGGGGAATGGGGATAGTGAAGAAACTTAGAGGGGTTTTCTTGAGATTGAAAAGAGAAGACATGCTCTCATTGGCTAACCAGAATCCAGGGTTACTGACCTGTGGTTGTAACAACTCCTATCTTCAGAGGGGTTGTGCAGCTTGAAATGATCCCAAGTTACACTCATTCAGCTCCTTGTTGCCTTGGCTGGACTTATTTACTGAACTAGCAGAGTGCTGTCCCCAGCTTCAAGATCCTCAAGCTTGCCCATGTGAGCATCTGTGTAACAGAGCCCTCCAAGGGCCAGGGTAGTACACTCAGGGTAGTCTGCTGGGTAGTACACTCAGTATCATCACTCAGCGACATGTCCTCTCAGTCCAGTCCCTGACCTGAGGATGGGTTTAGCTTCACCCTAGGTTTACAATGTCTTTACCCTCCTCTTATCAGAGGGGGAGTGAGATTGGATGTGGTTTATGTCCCTCTGCAGCTGGGGCTGTTGGTAGTGGAGCATGAGCCCTCCCACGCCACTGGGCTCCAACCTAGGGCCTTATGAGGGTCAACAGCATCTGGCACCCTGGAGTGCCCTCAGAGTTACCTTCCTTGGGTCACTTCCTACTACCTGTCTCTTCCCAGAGCTCCAAGGCTAATATAAAGTAACAAAAGAAAAAAACAACTAAGCCTTCAGCCTCATCTGGGCTCAGCATGCAGTCCTGTTGCTGACAAAGAAGCTTCATCGTCACCCTTGTCCAGGAACCCTCAGGATAGGTGTGTCTTCCTCCCTAGTCTAAGCTGGGTTGCTCCCTTTAAGCTTCCCCTCCAGGTCTGGAGGGACGGGGATGCCTGGGCCCAGGACTGTCCTTTAATCCCTTCAGGCCCAGGGTGGGGTTTGTACACTCTATCATGGTCTACAATGCTGAAATGAAGAGGGGTGCATTTTCAGGCCTGGGGTAACCAATGGCAGTATGAATATAAATTGGTTGTTTTATTTACTACTGTAAAATGCATTTATTAATTGATTTTTGAAGTGCCCCTGCTGACGTAAAGTAGTTGTGACATTGTAATTAATATCAATGTTATATCATATTTTTCTAAATTGTTAAGTAAAGGTGTGCTAACTCTAATCTCAGAGTGTATTGTTTGTGTAGAGTTTATAATTGGTACTTTGGGGTTAGACCCATTGCATAGATTAACTGAGGTTTATTCCTGTAGGCTCCCAAGGAACACCAGTGTGTGGGTTCACAGGGCCCCACCAAATGGAGGCACTGCCAAAATGTATTTACTTATATGTAAAAGGATTGCAGCAGAGGGGTGGATAGAGGAGTCCCACCTATCCAGCTTTGCCACTGGGACACTATCAGATGCCTGAGCACACAAGTGGGTGTTGCCAGCTTCTCAGTAACCCAGGAAGGAAAGGGAACTGTTACATAAAATACTTGGGGTCAGATTTGCAGAAGTTCAGAGCTCGCACTGCGGCAAAAACTGCCCTAAATTTTCTAGGCCTTCAATTGTTCTTTTTAAAATGTGAATACTACTACTACTTAATCTCACCTGCCTCAGATTTAAGTTATGATACTCATGACCATTCAGGGTCAGATAGGATTTGTACATGCATGGAAAGCTGTGTTAGGTCACTTTTAGAAGCTGCAAAAATTGTAATATATATAATGCTATTGAATGAAAGGAATGATATAGAAGTGACCCTATACTATACATAAGAATCTGTACAAATTATGGCCCCATCACAATACCATCACTAAATATGGCACATATTAGCATCCTTATTTGCAGTCTCAGCAAGGAAACCAGAGACTGAGTGGCCATAGAGACTGAACTCCCATCTCACCACTAGAGGGGGCACATTCAGAATACACTCAGGTACATTGATAAAGCAGTGCTGCTAATGTTGTACCTATTCTAAGGATAAGAAAAGAACTCCGAATCCAGATAATATTTTCTCATACCGACACACATACACACATAGGATTCATATCTTAAATCACAACATATATCCAAATACATATTCAATTATATATATGTGCATCCATGCAAATTATTAAAAAGTTGTGACGTAGTGTGTACTGTGCTTTTGTTTTGATTGTTGTCATTTAATTCATAATTCTGTTGAGATTTGAGATTAATCTTAAGTAGTTTTTTGGCATCAAGACATGCAAAGTTTTAACACAATGCTTTTGCTTATGGTTTCTGGCAACACTTGTGCCCTCACATCACTTGTGGAACTGTCAGTAAAGAAATGTGCAGAGTTGCATTTATGTTTTGGCCTTATGGACTGTATAAAAGCTATTTTAGTGCTTATTCTAAGACATCTATTGAGAAAAATATAATGTTACTTGATTTTATAAACAAGTTTCTATAGGACTGTTTTTATGTTCTTATAGCTACTTAGTCTTTGCACTGAAGAGGCAATGCAGAACACTTTGTATTAGTGAAAACCAAGGAAGCACATGTGGTAGTATCAGGTATGTTAAAAACTTTCCTTACTGCTGAGTCTAAGGAATCTTTTCCAGGAGGAAGAGCAAAACAATTAGACTACAATTTATGAACCTGAAGCAACTCCCATTTAGTCAATAGAAGTTTTGCCATTGCCATTGAGCATGGGAGCAGGATGAAGAACAAATGTGAAGGATTGCACTTAGGGTACGTCTTCACTACCCGCCGGATTGGCGGGCAGTGATCGATCTATTGGGTATCAATTTATCAAATCTACTGTAGACGTGATAAATCGATCCCTGAGTGTGCTCCCCATCGACTCCGGAATTCCACCTCTGCAAGAGGCGGAAGCGGAGTCAACGGGGGGAGCAGCAGCGGTTGACTCGCCGCCGTGTGGACGCCCAGGTAAGTCGCCCTAAGATACACCGACTTCAGCTACGCTATTGGCACCTCCCAGTGTAGCCAGGCCTTCAATAGTAAACTCTTCCTATACTATAAGCTCTTTGGGTCAGAGACTGACTTTTCATTATTTGACAGTAGGGCGCGGGGGAGGGGAGAGATAGCTCAGGGGTTTGAGCATTGGCCTGCTAAACCCAGGCTTATGAGTTCAGTCCTTGAGGGGAGCCCTTTAGGGATCTAGGGCAAAAACTCTGTCAGGGGACAGTACTTGGTCTTGCTAGTGTAAGCAGGGGACTGGACTTGATGACCTTTCAAGGTCTTTCCAGTTCTATGAGATAGGTATATTTCCATATAATTATTTTTTTATTTATAAAACTAGATTCCTTTCTAGACGATATGCTTTAGCAATACATAAGTTGTTGGGCTCAATGTAGGGGTAATGGGATGATATTCTTTGGCCTGAGTTTAAACAGGAAGTCAGACTAGCTGATCTTAAGATCCCTTCTGATCTTAAAATCGATTAATCAGACACTACAAAAACAGTGACCATATAAGGTCCTAGGTGGCTAGCGAGGGCGAGACAACTGGCTCTGTGGATGAGGAGAAAGCAGTAAAACTTTTTCATTAGGAAGGTGGTGAAGCATTGGAATGGGTTACCTAGGGAGGTGGTGGAATTTCCTTCCTTAGAGGTTTTTCAGGTCAGGCTTGACAAAGCCCTGACTGAGATGATTTAGTTGGGGATTGGTCCTCCTTTGAGCAGGGGGTTGGACTAGATGATCTCCAGAGGTCCCTTCCAACTCTGATATTCTATGATTCTATGAATACCTGAACCTAAATTATATTTTAGTTTTGAAAAAGTTCAGTTTGTTTTGTCAATTTTTCACTTTTATTAACAGTCTTTTAGACTTGCAGATTGCAGCTGAAAGTGGACATACCAAATTCTTGAGCTTTTATTGACTGCCTGAACTAGGAGGTACTGGAAATATTATGAAAATGTCCATTCTTATGTGACATCCAGACTTCTTTCTAATCAAAGAGATCCAGAATCAGATAATCATCCAAAACATCTCAAAGTTTATCTAATCCTCCAAACTGGAGCAATTAGAAACTTCCAAAAATTCAATGGAAAACTTTTTGTGAAACACTTTGACAATTTTTCATCTTGTTCTACTCCAAACCTTTGGCAGGGGCAGCTATCACTACTTGCCATACAGCTGTGGGTACCACGCATCATATATACAATTAGCCAAGGTGGCATCTAGGTTAGAGTGTGAAAGCTCTGATGAATGCAAAGCTAGAGAACTTCTGAACAATGTACAATATCTTAGGAGAATACTATATTTAATTGATTTTATTTTGTAGAATGGATGTGAATTGGCTTCATAACCCTTATGGAAATGTGCCAGGTTATTTAATAAACACCTTTCTATAGATTTTATGGTTGATTATTATGATAGAGAATTTTATCACTGTTATAGATTTCTCTAAAACAACTTAAAAAATCTTTTGGAAGATCACCTTATTAAATCCCATAGATTTTAGAGTAAATTTTGCTTAAAACAACTTATCATATTTACATATAATCCTCTTGGTTTCATTTTTACTCAGTTCTATTGGGCTATTCCATAGGGTCTGAAATAAAATCAAACCCTAAAAAGGCCATATTGTTGCTATAGCTTACACACGGCTCCTTCTTACTAGGTACCTGCTAAATCGACAGTATTGTAACATGGTTATAAAAATATCCTCTTCAATTAGACCACTGAAAGTAACAACTGTGCACAGTTTTAACCACAGTGTGCATAAGGCCTTTGGGTCTTTCTATAATAGGCTAGTTTTGATTCAGACCAAATCAGAGCAGGGCAGTGAAAGGGGACACTGGCCTTTAGCAGAAGGGAGTTGACAAGTGATGAAGTCAGGAATGTGCTGATGTCCTCAAGCTGAATGAGGGGGCAAAGTGTGGGAAGCCACAGTAACATAAAGATGAAGTCACTGTTGGGTTAATTAATTAGGGTGGGATGTCTGCACAGAAAGGGGAGGAAAGGAGCAACAGGCTGGATTTGGCATGGATCTCAAGTAGCAGTTACAAAGGATTCTGGAGCCACAGGAAGCCTGGGAGAAGTGTTGGGTACAGCTCAAACTGGCTGTTGGCCAAAGAAACATGTCAGATATTTGTGAGAACATGCTGCAGCTGCTAAGGACAGGAGTAGTTCACTTTATAAACACTGTATCAGGCCTGAGTGAGAGCCTCCATTTACTGCTTTGGTAACTCTCTGACAGGAATCCGTCAGCCACAGGTCAGGTTACACACACAGGGCCTGATTCTGAAAACAGTTAATAGCAGGCATAGTGCTTTCCATAGTGAAGTCAAACAGTGTCAGCTTTGGGGTTTCAGTGGGACTACTCATGATAACCAGGCCCAGGAATATGTGACTGCAGAATTAGGATCTATATTTTGTATCTGACCTTTGGCTCAGAGATAGCCACCAAGTAGAAGTTGATGCTCACTGTCAAAGAGCTAACTTTAATGTATGCTATTAACATCAGCACCAGATATAGGTGGTTTTTTAAAGTTACACAGCAGTGGTAGTTCCTCTATAGTTAAGGCTAAAGATAGTGCTGCATTACATGCCTGGTTTTCAATCTTCCTCTAATCTCCCCCGCAAAAACCAATCTTCCTGAAATTTTGCATACCACTTCTCATCCCAGGGTGAAATTTTCCTGGTAGACTTGGTAAAAACCAGCATACAAGTTTTTAAAAATAAGGTTTTCTGAAAATATAGCTCTAATTTACTTTTAAAAAAATGATTCTAACACTTCTTTGGCTTAGCTTGTCCCCAAACTTTTTTGGCTTAGAAATTCCACATTTATTTTATTTTGTTTGCCCCTGAAATATATTTTTAATATTTTTGGGAAGGTTAGTTGAGGCAGGGGTTAAAAGTTATCCAGATTTGTTTCTGTTTAGAGTGGAGGGTGAAAGTAAGAAAAGAGGGAATAGTTGGCATTAGTGAAGTGGGTATATCCTCATTTCCAGATTCCCTTATTTTTGAGGTGTTTAAAGGTAGAAATTTTATTTATTAGAAATTCTAGCTCACTTTCTAGATAAACACCATTGAAATACACTCTGAAACCCCTGCACTTTCCTATCATAGTTTTTTGTTTACTAATTTGAACAAGGTAAGCAAAGACGTTAATCACATTTGAGACTTGGCCTTACTTTTGATACCAATACTAATTTCACAGAAAATGGAAGAGCTATTCTAAATTATGCTGGCTGCAGTGGTTCTGTGGAGACCTTCTTACTCCCAGCACTCCTCTTCACCTTCCTGCACCTGACTTGCCTCCTATGCAGGGTGCTGTTGAGCTAGTGCAACGGTTCTCAAACTGTGGGTCATTGGAACCCCAGAGTGGATCGTGACCCCTTTTTCATGGGGCTGGTGTTAGACTTGCTGGGACCCAGGGCCAAAGCCCAAGTCCCACTGGCTGAAGCCTTTGAGTTTGGATTCCTGCCCCACACCCCGCCAAGGGCAGTAGGGCTTCAGTGGGCTCAGACTTTAGTCCCCCTCCTGGGGTCATGTAGTAATTTTTTTGTAGAAGGGGGTCTTAGTGCAATGAAATTTGAAAACCCCTGAGCTAGTGTAACTGGGTCTACACCTTCTGAGGAATCTTCGCAGACAGGGATCCTCAACTACCCTGTTTGACAGCCACTTAGTGCTACAGAGGAAGCACAAAGTAGCTGCAGGTGAAGCTGAGAATCCTGCCCTACATTTTGTAAAAAAAATAATCTAGGGAATAAGTGTGCACAAAAAGGTCACCTTTAAAGTTGGCTCAGTGTGTGTGACATTGCTGCTTTTCAAATGTAGAAGGAAAAAAGAATGCGTGTCGGTTGCCATTGACTGCTCAGATGCTGTGGTTATTATTTATGATAATTTTTGTAGTACCTGAAAATGTGCCAGGCGCTTTAAAGAACATTGATTTTGGCCCCAGCTCTTTTTTTTTCATCAGCTGGTGAAATCCACATAGCTCCACTGAAGTCAATGGAGCTATGACAGTTTACTCCATCTGAGGATCTAGCCCATGCTCCCCATCCCAAAGGACACACAATAGAATTTAGATGCGATTCACTAGGAGGGTAATAAACAGTTAGGGAAATGGGGTGAGGAAGGAAAAGGGTGACAGTAATTGCTTAGGTCCCAATCCAGCATTTAACCATTGCATGAGTAATCCCATTTACTCAAATTGGAGTCAATCCCATTTAACTCTCATGCTTAAAATTAGGAATGTTCTTATGTACCTTCTTGGACTGGGACCTAAGCAGTTACTTGCTCATTTTATATGCATATCTTAATAGTGGTTCATCTACAATATGTCCACCAGTGACCATGTTTTTTCTCTCCTACACCCAATTTCAAATTCACATAATTTATGTCTTGAGGAAAGCACAAGTAACTCTAAAGGGGCCAGGGGAGAGAAGGGTGGAAGTATGTAAGCTTCTTGTCCAGTGTACGGAGAGAGACACAAAAATGAGGGCTGAAGCTCTTTGGCCCTATGTCAGAGCAGAAAATGAAGGGAGAGGGTGTCTGGATGTGCAAGTGTAACTAGGTGAAGAATATTTTAAATTCATATCTCCTTGTAGCCTTGAACAGGGCGAGGAGGGGAGATGTTTTTGTCTCCATTTTAATTCCACTTCATCACATAGAAGAGTTATTCCAAAAGCACTTGGCAGCAGTAAGACAAGCTATTTCCTAACCCTCAAAATAACTCTTGTTTTGAATATTTCCCAAATACTTAAATGTATCTGTCTGTATGTACATTTTGCATGGAAAACAATCTGAATTTACCATCAATAACTGCTCTTGTTTGCTGAAATCCTGCTTTTAATAGCAGTGACAGCACTTGCCTTCCAGCTCATTTTGGAGGCCCCTCTCTATTAAAAAATGAGAGGCCATGTAGTTTAATAATTTCAGAGATATTTTGATCCACTATTAGAGTGGATCAAAGTAGATACACTAATGGTAAGTGATGGGCAACTTACTTCTATTCTGTCTGAAACCTTTATTTTCAAAATCTAATATTAGTCTTTTTCTTTGCACTCTTTTTAGTACAACAGTAAAGCCATCCCAGAGCATCTGCACAGAACTTAGGCAAGGCTTCATTATCTAAGGAAAGATAACAGATTTGAAGAAGAAATTCAGAAATGCAAAACTGACAAACAGAATAACCAAATTTCTCATATTGCCTTGAATGGGAGTATAGAATGCCTACGGAAACAACTTCCAAGCAGATGGGAAGAGCTTGATGATTTAAATGAGTTTACAGTCTAGCATTTAAATTCTCCCCATTCCCCTATCCAGTAAGTGAGACCCAAAGGATAATTAGAGAAAGCTGGTCATGGTTTTAGGTTTACTTTTTGGTAACCACCCATCTACTCAAAGGTTCTTCACCCATATTGCTTATTGAAGGAAATGAGTCTTATACATTTTATTGAAACTTATTAACTAAAATAAAAAAATGTTGTCAAAACTTAGCTATGACTAATATTAACTTAAGAAAGCATGGAGTTAAAACCAGAAGTCAAGGATTCAGGCAATGATGTTCTGCTCGCAACTCACTTCTTATAAGCTTTTTTCAAGTGCAGGGAGCCTGGCACCGTCTGTTTAATATCCTGACTTCTCTCCTCAAAGTGGCCAAGTCTTGGAGATTCTGGAAAGTCAGTCTTTCCTTAGGTGTCTTGGTGACTTTTATAGTTTGCAAACTTTGCTTACACTGCCGTGCAGTGCCTTCCTCCAAGATTTGAGGAAAAATCAGATTTGAGGTCTACCATGGAGCCATTCACCTTGGTCTAATCAGGTTCGAACTAGATCATTCTTAGCTAGCATGAATTTTGTAAAAAGTCCCATTTAGACCAGCAATTTTAAAAAACCCCACATTGTGAGATACCGCAAAGACTGTAAATCTGTGACCCCCTCCAAAAATATAAAAAAGCCAGACATAGGAGACAACTTATGCAGATGCTGGTTTGGTCTTATCCATGTGGAAATGACTTTAGATGACTAATTCAAATATCACTAATTCAAAGAAGGTTCAGCACAAAAGTCCTATAAAAATAGTTGATTGCTGGGGTTCTTTTTCAATAGCCAGTCACTCAATATACTTTTAGCAACAAAATGAAAAATACATTTGAATAATTTGTTAAACTTCATCATCCTTCTCACAAACAAAACAATTTACAGTAATCTTTCTATTTTCAACCTAGCCTATAAATCAAACATCTTATTTTCTGGAATCTTCACCTTCTTATCTAAAAGTTACTTTAAAACATCTTAGGATGGAACCCATTTAAGGAGTAACACTTTAAAAGTGTCCACAATGCCTGCATTCACACACACACACACACACACACACACACACACACACACACACACACACACACACACACACACACACACACACACACACACACTATTTCTCTTGATCCCTATTGTTGGTTGTCTCATATAAAATTGTTATTATTCAGTAGCAAGTTAGAAAAGTGCTGACTTCTGTGGATCACATTTTCATTTTCAATAGTATTGTCATTTTGCTTTCTAATCCAGGCCACTGTGTGTACTTATTAACTAATCAGACACAGTTCCCCAAGGAGCTTGTCTTCTTTAAAATAATATTTGCTGGTTTATTTCAGAACTGCCAGAACAAAGCACGTGCAGTCCATTTCAGAATATAAGTCATGTGCTTCTTTTTACTTTATCTTTATAATGAAGATTTAGGGCCAGTTTTTCAGAATTCTTTGTTCCTTTCTGTAGGCAATTTATGTCAAATAAAGGAGCCCACAAATCAGACACAGTAGGCAGTATTTATTAACAGCATTTGCAGTTCATTTATGAACTCAAAATTACTTACTCTCTTTCAATGACTTTATAGGCTACACCACAATCTAGATTCTAGCCCTTATTACCCAGATAACTCAGTGATGGGCCCCATATAAATACTAACATAGGTAGAGTATTGGACGGTGTTTAATCTCCAAAGTATAATAATATTTTGTGAAATTAAAGCAGCATAGAAACAAAATTCCCCAGGAAGAAAACTGTGAACATAGCAGAAGTATTTTGGGGGGTTGGATGACATTATTAAAAAATAAACCACTTTGTGTCCTGTTCTTCACTCCCTTTTCAGAGTAAGGACAATGCAAAGGTAACCAGAGTTAGGATTGTAGGATCAGATATTATGTCAACACATCCCTTGAAATATTTAGTCTTATGAATGATAAATTCCTAGAATTTTATCCTTTCTGGACCAAATTAAACCCTGGCATAAGCTTCACTGGAGATGCAACACAGTAGACTTGTTCCTCTGTCTTTCGCGTAGACCCTTGTTTAGCTTTATTGGGAAGAATATGAGTAGTACCATTGACTTCATTGGGACTCACATGCTTAAAGTTAGGCATGTGCTTAAGTGCTTTGTTAAATTGGACCTATTTAGAGAGATTTGCTCTTTTTTATTAATTAATTATAAATATCAACCTCTAACAGCATTTGAAACTTTCAGCTCAAATAAAACCATGTTTTATTTTCATTTCTGAAAGATCCTAGCAAGCAAGGGCAGCTAGATGTCTCACTAGAACAAACTCTGAGGATCTTTTCCCTTTGCCTCACGTGTGCCAAAAAAGATCATGCAGAGACGTTCATTTACTAGCTAGAGCCTTTCCAGTTCACAGCTTCAAACTTCAGAACACTTCTCAGTGAACTCCAACAAAAATAACACAGAGATAGCTCTGACTGTGACGTTAACATTTTGCAAATTAAGTAGTGCTCTCCCATCTACAACTAGGTTATTCAGAAAAGCACATTGGAAGGCTTCAATTAAAAGTCTCTGAAAATTGGGCATACTGAAATGATCTGTATGTTTGCTGCTGACTGGACTGCACAGTTTATAACACAATGAGGTGAAAACATTTCTAAAAGGGGAGTAGTTATTGCTTTAAGGTCACTCAATAATTGTTATTCTCAGAGGGTCTGATCAAAAGCCCAGCTGAGTCAATGGGTAAGGAATGGTGTCCCTAGCCTCTATTTGTCAGAGGGGGGTGATGGACTGCAGGAGAGAGATCACTTGATCATTATCTGTTAAGTTTACTCACCCCGGGGCAGCTGGCATTGGCCACTGTCAGTAGACAGGATACTGGGCTGGATGGACTTTTGGTCTGAACCAGTATGACCATTCTTATGCTCTTATGTTATCTATTTAAGTCCATAAATATGGATTAGAGAGATTGTGAGCAGAGTGATCTGTGATAGTGAATGCCTGTCAAATTGAAAAGTAAGATTTCTCAAGATAATAATTAGGCCTTCACTTTTGTAAGGCTCTGAATGTTGGGTACTTGAGAAGAGACAGGAGCAGATCTTGAATACAGTGGAAAAGAGCATGTTAAAATGGATGTTTGGGGGTGCAGAGGATGGACTATATTTGAAATAAATGAATGAGGGGAAGCATGAAGATGGTACAAGTTGTAGAAAAGTTCAGGGAGTTCAGGCTTAGATGGTGGGCTTGTGCAAAGAAGACCAGAGAAATATATAGAAAATGGGGTGTTAAATTTAGAAGTGGAGGCTAAGAAAAGGATTGGAAGACCAAAAGTGGATGTCATGCAGACAGATTTGATTGCTTCAGACAGACTGGAATGAAGAGGAAGGATTCAAAGATTTGACCTCATATAGATGGGACTAAGGCTAGAGGAAAAAGAAATACGGATTTAGAGGAACTAACTTCAGTCACACATTTTGAGATGTCGTTGGGCTCAGTTTATAACCCACATATCATGTAGGTGCTGTCTTCAGTATTCTGTTCTCAGAGCTCACACCACAGTCATAAAGACTGCAGACATCCAATAGAGTCTACATTCATGAATCAACATATGCGTACAGATTCTGAACCTATTTACACCACCATAAATCAGTAGTAACCCTAGGTAAGGGAGATGCACTTGTGTGAATGAGATCATGGGGTGTGCTGCGTCTCTGGGTTGAAATTCACCCCTGTGCAAAGGGTCAAAATATAAACCTTCAGTCTCTCTCACCATAAGGAAACAGGTGGTTGTGAAGGGGTCTACAGGACCCACACTGAACTGAGGCTGGGAGTAGAGTATTGCTGGACAGGAGCAGGGCAGGTTCCAAGTGGAGGAATAGTTTAAAAGGACACTGGTGGCCCAGGAAAGGAGCTGTATGCTGTACCAGGAAGTAAGGTTTATATAGAGAGCTGTGTAGGGAATGGCAATGGCTGTGTGAAGGCTGATCTAGTAGCAGGGATTTGGATTTCCCCAGCCCCCTTTGGGAGCTGAAAGTCCAGAAAGAAGCTGGGGAGTGTCAGCTAAGCCGGTGACTGTGCTGCAAACTGGGGAGCTCCAGACTAGTAGGAAGTAACCAAGGGGAAAACATAATTTGGGGTAGCACAATAACTGGACTGGATGCTTTGATAAACCCCTAGGAGCCTGGGTTTGAATCCAGTGGAAGGGGTGGGCCTGGGTCCCCCTGACTTACTTGCCTCCCACCATGTTCTTCTATAGTAACAAACCTCTGCGGGAGCAACTGGAGTGCACAGGAGTGATTGAGGCCACACCTGAGGCCTCCTTTTGGATGACTGGTCTTTCAGAAACTATACGCCTGTGACCTGGCCACCAGGCCAGCTGGTGATTGGACCATTCTGCTGCAGTGGTTTATGAGTTTCAGGCAGGCTCTCTGGGCAGGTATAATTTTCACTCATTGTTTCTTAAAGCTTCTGATGGAAACACAACTGGAAAAATAAATGAATGTTATTGTTACTTTTGTACTGTGGCTCTACTTCTGAAGCAGAGCAGAAATGCCAGGAATGAAAACTCTTTTTATTGCCTTCTTTAAGTGGTCTACATTTAAACATTGAACTGAAAAAAAATACATGAAAATATAATAAATTTACAAGGATCATTAGAAGAACAGAACAGTAGAGTTTATATACTGGATGAATTGTGGAATAAACATCAGGGAAAGGCTAACTAATATGAAGTAAGAGGATGAGCTGTGAACTTAAAGTAGATCCTCTGACTCCATTTTAAAGTCATTAGGGAAAAAAAGAAATTCACAGTCAAAATACTTCCCAACAGGATGAGAAAATGAGGTGGACTAGAACCACTTCCCTGAGTCCCTAAACTTTTGAAGAAAGGTGAGGGGGAATAATTGGGTAGTATTACCAATCCCAAACAGTCAAAAATCATGAGTCAGAGCCCATAAAATCTTGAGATTGTTTTATAAATGATGAGATTAATAATATTAATAATTTTCTGAATTCTTTGTAGTTGCCTTCTGGATTTTGAGACATAAGGGTATATTTGGTCTATGTTTTCAGGCCTTTCTTTACAACCATGAGGACTAGAAACTTTTTTTTTTTAATGAAAGATGACATTTTCCTATAACCACTTGCCGCCAGAAGCTGGAGCTTTAATAAAAATACTAAACAGTGTGACACTCAAGCTAAAATTACAAGAGTTTGCAGCATAAAAGGGTCCTAAAGCTGCCCTAAATAAACACTTGAGAATTATTTTTGGTGTGATGTTCAGATGATGTAACCAGCTCTATGCTACCTCCTTCTGCATCCTGAGGTATGAGGTGTATAAGGTATGAGATGCTGCTGGGGTGGGAGGGGGTCAAGGCCAGAACGTGCTGCACTTCGGCCTTCTCCACACAGCGCACAGGATTTCACATTGGTGTAACTGAGAGCAGCTTTTAGCCGTCTCTTGAGTTATGCCAGCTCCCAGCTGCCCTAGGAATCAGGGAAGCATAAAGATGGCTTAAAGCCATTTTTGCCCTAACGCTCTGCTGTGCCCAGCAGACCTCTGTGCCCAGCTGAGGCTTGGGGCTCAGTAATTTGACCGCAGCCAGTTGGTTCTTCCATCTCTGTCACACGTCTGTTAAACAAATGAAAGCACATACACACTTACACTGCCAGTTTTCACAGTTATGACTATATCTTCATACAGCTCCAGTGGGACTCCAAAACACATTTTTGTGGCTATGAAGTAAATAGTGGTTACACATGTGTTTCGCAAAGATAAGTAGCTGATACATAGACTTTTGTGTTTTGGCCTATTTCTCTGTAACAACTATCTATAACAGATTACAAGCACTGCCATTACATTTAGAGGTGTCATCTGAAGAGGTCTGTGATGCAGCAGAAGCTCTGAAGTATAAGATGAGAACAGACATGGGTATAAAACCATTGCTCCAAGAAATGACAAAATAATTTTGCAAAAAAACCCCAAATTGATTGCATAAACCTAAGAAAAATCATTTGGCTAAATTAATCTTGGGTGTAAGTTTAAGTTATTAGACTAGTGATAAATTTGGCTCATTAATTTTGATCACAAAAATATTTTTATTTAACTGCTTGTATTGGGCTGTTTTAAATTTGAATGAATCAGATCTAGACTTTTACAGGAAACAAATACAAATGGGCAAAATTACTAAATTAGTGGTTCTTGTTTTGTGACAGTCTCAAGAAAAGGTCTTTTGACTTTCCAGGAAATGCAGTTAAAATGTGTGATGCTGTATAGCTAACAATATGGACAATTATCTTATTAAGGGGATTTCAATAGAACTAAACATTCATTTTTAAATACAGCATTTCTCAGAGTAGAAAACTGAGTTACTGTGTGTTGAACAATCCAGATGACAGGTTTTTTATAGTCTAACGTGTAGCTACCAAATCTAGGGTGAACACCTGGGCTCATTGAAACAAATAACAAAACTCACATTAACTGCAAATCTGTGGATATCCATTTTATACCCGTGGACCCGGATTGCGGGTAGGATGTGGATAGAAATTTTGCATCCGTCCACAGTTCTAACAATGGGGCCCAGGATTTCACATTCATCAATCTATCAATCCTTGCAGATAGAGGAAAGAGGATATTTTTTCAGATTTTAATTATTGATAGAATTAGAGTAGAACTTTGGATCCCGTCCCCTGTCCTGAAAACAGGAAAAGTTTGGATCCAAATCCATATGTCAAGACTTGGACCCCTATGTACATAGCAAAGAGCCAGATTTCATTTCCTTTAATCACACACATAGCTTCTCCACATGTAGTCCCATTGCTATCAATGTGAGTGGTAGAATCTAACACAAAGTGCCTCTAGGTATTTGGTGGAAGTGAATGAATTCTATCCGTAGATTAATTTTATTCTCCAAGTCCTTCCATAGTTTTTATTATTTCTGTTCTGTTTATACTCAGAATCCTTTTTGAAAATTCTCAGAATCCCAAACTCTTGACTTCTCCCACTCCTATTTATTCTGTACAGTTATCCAGATCTGCACTCTTCAGGGAAAAGCCCTTTGCTTGCATTACAATTTGGCCAATTTCCAGTTTGACTGTATGATGATTAAGTGCACTTTGAAAAAATTGGTCTGAAAAAATTGCATTATTCTTAAAAACAAAACAAATATAAAACAAAATAATTGTCAGAGCTGTGGTAAAATTTAGAGCCTAAATATTAGTTTCTCATGCCACTAGAAAAGCGTTCATTGATCCCTCTGCTAATATACAATAGTGATAGAGAACTGAAATACATAATTAGACTATATCTCTAAAGAGTTCCCAATAATCCAGTTTTCCTCTTGTAATTTCCCTTTCCCCACTGACTTTTCTGAAACAATCAAAGATTCATTTTATTTCTGAGTTAATATAGGTCTGGAATCTTATCCTGTGTTTGAAAAAATATTCTGTTTCACTCATTTCCCCATGCTATTTTACTCAAACCAAATTAGACTGAGGAGCTTACTGTAAACAAATAGGGACACAGGGACAGACCCTAATTGCAAGAATGTTCTTGGTTTCCGGGATATAAGATGACTCTGTTTATCTATGAAAATGTATTATTTGGTTATATTGTTCATTCACACTATAGGCAGAGCTAGCAGCACTGCATATAGTTAAGGTAGTCCAACATTTCCCATTATAAGACCCTTTTCCAATTGTTTGTAATTTCACCAAACTTTAATTATACAGGCTGAAATTTTCAATACTAAATGTCTGCCTCAGGCTGAATTCTTCTTTAAAATTTCAGCAAAAATGGTTCAGCTGCTTTTGAGAATGAGTTTAGAGAAAAATATGTTGCTTTACCCATGTGCACTGGATTAGGCAAGGATCTTGGGAAAAAGATGGAATGTGACCATATAATTAAAGACTATCATAATGTATATGCACAAGGGGGTTAAATTAAGGTTACGCAGGCAATCTTGATTCTGGCATTTCCTAACTTTTGAGTGCTTGACTTTGCACATTTATTTTTTGTTGCTGTAGTTTTGCATGTGTAATTATATCTAATGAAATGGAATCATGCTGGCCAGGAGTATTTATTTTATTTTGGGGGACAGTGGAACATGAGTTAGTCAATTTTTTTTCCAGAGAAGGTGGCAGATGGAGTTGAGGGAGGCAAAATATTTTGCAGTCCTGGCAAAAGTGCCAAGGCTGGCCACAGTAAAAGGATACCATGTTCCAGTTTCTCCTCTCAGCATCAACACACAAGCTATGGCTTAGAGAGGAGAACAAGCCAAAACCTGTGATTCAAATACCTCCATACTTTGGGAAGTTTGAATCCAGAGAAACCCATCCCCGTCACACAATTGCCCCTTATAGTACAGCCTTCAGCCCAGTGGTTCCCAAACTTTAACAACCTGTGAACCCAGGTTCATTAAAATGTCAAGTCTCACAAACCCCCTCCTAAAAATGAATATTTCAAGGGATTTTCTCCTTTACCTGAGTATAAATTATAACAGCAGTGATCTTGGAAATATAAAATTAGTTTTTATGACATGCTTATTACACACTATTTATTATTAATTACTAGCACAAATACCCGGCATTGCTCGGGTCCGTTGGAGGGGGGGAGGGGCGAGAGAGCTGAGTGAGGAGGGGGGGGCGTTGGAGTGGGGGGAGGGATTTAAAAAAATTTCGATTCTTACCTGAGGGGGGAGAGAGCTGAGCGAGTGCGGGGGCCGTTGGAGGGGGGAGAGATCTGAGTGAGTGGGGGGGGCGTTGGAGTGGGGGGGAGGGGGGAGAGAGCTGAGCGAGTGTGGGGGCAGTTGGAGGGGGGAGAGATTTTAAAAAATTTTGATTCTTACCTGAGGGGGGAGAGAGCTGAGCGAGTGGGGGGGCCGTTGGAGTGGGATGGGGGGAGAGAGCTGAGTGAGTGGGGGGGGCATTGGAGTGGGGGGTGGGGGGAGAGAGCTGAGCGAGTGTGGGGGCCGTTGGAGGGGGGGAGGGGGCAGAGAGCTGAGCGAGTGCGGGGGTCTGTTGGAGGGGCATATTATTACATCATAACTATGTCACAGAGAACAGCAGCTGCCCAGCTGATGTGAATGGGCTTTAAATAATTTCACCCCTAGGGGTCGTCAGAGGTGAGATTTGAAAAATTTTCGATTCTTACCCTGATTAGGACCCTAAACCCTATAACTGTACCAAATTTCAAGTCTCTAGCTCAAATGGTGTGGAAGGAGTAAGGGAACGTACATACATGCACGCACGCATGCATACCCCATTTGACTTTTATATATATAGATAGATAGATAGATTTATCCTTACAGTATTTTTATTACATTATGCAAATGGCAACACTCTTCCAAGATTTCACTTTCATAGCTTGTATCACTTTGAATTGTTATAAGACAAGGCTCCTATGTTTCATCGAGGAGTATCAGATGTGAAACAGGATGAAGGTATTTAAGAAGCCAACTCAAAGAGTTCCTCCTACACAAGCATTCCGGTCTTGAGCAGTCTAGGCAAACAACACACTTTACAACAAAGCTTAAACTTGTTCTTCATAATAATTTTAAAAACAATACTAGCTGCCGATTTAATTTTAAAAACAGCAAAAAATATCCACCTCCCTTTCTTATAAGGCGTCCTGAAGTTGAAATCTCCTCAGTGTGATAGATTTACTTGCTTTGATCTGCTTAGCTCTTGGAAGTCCAGGGCTCTGGGCTTCTGGCCCCAGGCTGCCCTGGGTCCCTAGGGACAGCTCTGTCTTCCATTAGAATTTTTTTCCCCAAGAACCCCCTGTAACATTTCGTGAACCCCCAGAGGTTCACTACCCCAGTTGGGACCCACTTCTTCAGTCTTTACTCAAGCAAAACTTCCATTGAACTTAATGGGACTCTTGCTTAAGAACGAAGTAACGACTACGGACTTGGACGTATTATTAATAACCAATAATACTTTGGGTCAAAAACACTGTAGTCACTCAGCTACATGATGTAGTTTTTAAAACAATTAGTGTAAGAATACTGAAATACTTTTATTGCTTACTTTATTAAAGATAAACCATTATTGACAGGGACAAGAATATTATAATTCTTTTATAAGTGATACATTCAACTGTTGAAAAAATGGTTAGTTAAGAATAACTGAGGGTTTTCTTTTTCACACCACAGCCTACCACACTAGAAAAATGTCAGTGGAAAATATCGTATGGTCCAGTCACAATAATAGGTATGTTCTTCTGACCAAGGTACAGGTGATCTGGATTCCAGATTGTCTTAAAGTTGGTATCAAGATAATGATTCACATGGCAATTATTGAACCAAGAGAATTTTGTTACTGTACTGTGATCTCTATTTTCTATAGAAAAGTTTTCTTTAATTTGCATTCTGATTTTGAGCAATTAGGCCCCGATCCTACAAAACATAGTGCTTAGTTGAATATACTGTGTGTTGCAACAGTGACTTCAGTTATCATTACTCTTGGAGTAAGGTATTTCTCTGCCCTGGTAAGAGTATCAGCATCTGGATCTAAGAATTCTGCAGCAATCCATTTTCTGTGGCAATTGTGATGTCGAGAATGACATCAGGAAATTTCAGAGCATGTTGAGGGATTTCCCCCAAAAATCTTTAAAAGGTAGCAGCTTCTAGAGTGTAAATAAATGGCCATCTATCCTCCCCACTGGCACTTATATCCACCTGCATTTGCTGCACATATACAATACATGCCATTACATCAGTGTAACACATTTAAAATTAAGCCATTCCAGTAGTTTCTGGCTTCATGGTATAAATTCTAAGGCAAACTGTGCAGAACACCCACGTAACCCGGGGCTTTTAGATCCCAAAGTAAATGTTTTCACATAATCATGGATTGCATCCAAGCAAATGTCTGTAAGATGACATTTCTGGAAACTTTTTGCATCTTTACATTATATTTCGTTTACACAATATACTATACAACTGGAAAAAATAACCATGTGAGCCAGACCAGCATTTGACCTCTTGTAGAGTGTCTTTGAGAACAGGCTATTCCAGTATCCTCCCCTTAGGCTAACACCTTTTACATCAGAAAATTGCAAAATCAGGAACTTCTTTGAAGTTCCTGCTTTTGCTTTCATAGTTTACTTTAAAAACATCACAAGGCCAGCGGAATTTTTTGTTCATATGCATTGGGGGCCCCAAGCCTCTAAACATAGATGTGAGTTTCTCTGCATTTTAAGCCCACTACATTTCCCCCATACTGGCCCCAAGACTGTTCCAGTTTGAATCAATGGGAATCTTCAGTGAATTTCTGGGTAGAATTCAAGTTGTTAGTTTTAATCTTATAGCCCTAATGATACAGGGTTTACTTACCTGAGGGACAACTTGCCATGCCGCTGTGTTGTTTGGCAGAGTCACTCAAGTACCTTCACTATAAACAGAAGGGGGCTGCTGATGGGTCATTCCCTGTGAAGGCCCCTTAACTCCAGATATAACTGTGCCTAAAATATTTAGGGAGGGGTGTGAGGGAAACCAGCATCTTTCTCCTGTGTCAAACAGCACAAAACCAGCACCTCAGATCATATGGTTTGCTAATACCACATGTTGTTTCTATGGTTTTAGTCAAGTGGGGCAGTGAATGTGCTCTGTTTGTATGAACCACTGACGGGAAGCATGAAAAAAGAAACTAATTGGAAGTGGATTTCTTTAGTTTTGCCCTGAAGTCCTGACCCATAGACCAGTGCAGGCAATGGGTGTCCCATTGAAATCCTTTGATGTCAAAGGGCTTTGGATCAGGTCCTTAGTTTCTTTTACACATAAGCCAAGGATGAGTTTTCATTTTTTCACTACTTCAATTCTAGGTAGATGACTGCAGTGTGGCGTGGGGTTATAACACAGGGGAAAATGAAGGGGAAATATTTTTAAGAGTTATTTTTAAGTAATTAGAAATGCAAGAATTGGAGGAGAGTTGTTTTATTCCCACTGCCCCATAGTGCAGCTTACCTTCCCCCCATCTTTTCTATAATTTTCACTATATTTTTGATAAACGTGAGTCAGGCAAATGAGGCAAAGTTCTCTGTAATTTTTAAGAATCAGAGAGGTAGCCATGTTAGTTTGAAATTGCAGAAATGGCAGAGTCCTGTGGCACCTGTGACAGATCACCTTCTCGCCCCCTCGTCACAGACAGGCAGGAGACTCTTCTATGGCTCCCAACAGTGTTCTTTATTCACAGTCAGTGCAAACCCCACCACCAATATACAGCGTTACAGGCTTCAGGTTAGCTCAGGCCCAGCCCTCACTAGGCTGGCCTCAGGAATAGTTAGCTCAGCTACTTTCCTCAGCTCTTACTCCCTTGCCTGTACCTTCTCTGTCTCCTTCTTCCTCTCTAACTCACTCCACCACCCCACCACCCCAGGCTTCCTGCCTGGGAGGCTTTTATCCCCGAGGAGGCTGCCAGGTGCAGCTCATCAAACCTGAGCCCTCTGCAGCCCAGGTGGCTAATTAGCCTTCTCTGCAGGGAGGTTTGCAGAGGCTTCTGCTCCCTCTTAAAGGGCCCGCAGGGCTGGCTCAGGCACTCCTGGCCAGCACCCTGCCACACACCTTAAAGACTAACTAAAGTATTGAAGCATAAGCTTTCGTGGGCTAATACCCACTTCGTTGGATGCGACAAAGTGGGTATTAGCCCACAAAAGCTTATACTTCAATACTTTAGTTAGTCTTTAAGGTGCCACAGGACTCTTTGTCACTTCTGTAATTTTTAGTAGCTCCTGCCCAGTCCCTACCCGATACTTACAGCTACAGCTTATATGGGAGCAAGTTGTCTTTTTTTTTTTTTAAATAAAGTTTGTGGCATGTTGTGATGAAGGGGCTATAAGGGGAGAGGAAGGGCATGGGTGGAAGAGATAGTAAAACTAACCAGAAAGTGTGTGACACTAACAAAGTAGGGACCAAAAGGGGCAAATACTAAAGCAGGCAGCTTGCTTGCTAATAAACCAATGAGGACTTTGGCATGTGACATTGGGGACAATATTTTGCTCCATTCTGGTTTACAGTTTTCACTTTTATCGTTTATTGTAATGCAACCCATGCATTTAAGGCCTGATCCATATCATATTGAAATCCATGGAACAATTTTCATTGACTATAATGGGCTTGGGATCAGGCCCTTATATACTAATCTCTGTATAGTAGGACCCAAAAATTTTATGTGCTGCACACTGCTGAAATGCAGTATCCTGCGGGGTGGAACCTGATAGCCATTCTGTATTGATGTAACTATACCCAGTTCCTTGGAGGTTGGGTGACGTTCTGCATGCTGACAAGTGCTCTCGCTAGCTTTTGTGTCACCATATATCGAGAGAAAAGGTAGCATCCCTTGTGCTCAACACTTTATCTTTGAAACTGGCTCTGCCTGCCTGGACGTCAGAGTTCACTTTCTTTCCAAGACATCATGACTCTGGCCCTTAACTGCCATCTTCTTACACAATAAATCTGCTCTATTCTGAGAATAACTGGGAGAAAGGGAGGAAGACTATAGCCCTTAGTTATAGGGATCCAATGCTAGACTCTCAGATGTATAAAATTAATGCATACAAGCTAATTAATTATTACCTTTCTACGACTAATGTTATCTTCTGCATCCCATCCCCTGTCCTGTCTCTATACATTATCTATTTATGGCCAGGTTCAGTCACTCACTATGGGCCTGCTTGTGGAATGTAAGTGCAGCATAATGTGGCCCTTAGATTGTAGAATCTCCAGGGCAGAGACCTGGCCCTTGTGTCTGGACCAGACACTCAGCAGAGCTTCACTGAAGTCAATAGGATGACTCAGATTCCTAACATTTAGCACATGCTTCAGTATTTCATGCTGTAGTTATGGTCTTGATGCAGGAATCACTTGGTAAAATTCTATGGCCTGTGTTATCCAGGAAGTCAGGTTAGATTACCATAGTGATCATGGGGTGGGATGTATAAATAGGGTCCTACCAAATTCAGAGTCCATATTGGTCAATTTCATGGTCATAGGATTTTAAAAATTGTAAATTTAATGATTTCAGCTCTTTAAATCTGAAGTGTCACAGTGTTGTAATTTTAGGGGTTCTGACTCATTAAGGAGTTGTAGGGGAGGTAGGGTTGAAGGCCAGAGACAGAGTTATTAGATTTGGATTCTTTTTATCCTGGAAGGGATGGGGTATAAGCGTTGGGGCTGGAGGGCTAAGTCATGAAAAGGAGCAATCCACCGCAGGTTTGGACTAGCCATTCACAGGGGTTCCAGAGCCAAAAAAGCTGCTCCGCCATGCTTGACCACTAGGAAGCATTTTGGCCAGTGAGTGACCCTTCTATAGGTCCTTCCGGCCATAAAAATCTATGAATCTATTGCTTTGTTAATTTGGAGCTTAAGTAATACAGGATTCTGAAATACCTCCTTATTTCCACAAGTGGTCCTTCCAGAATAGTGTCAGGGCAGCACGGTAAGATTTGCCCTGCTTTTTTTCTATGCTATACCAATTGTATTATGTTAAAAAATGGACTTCACTCTCCAGAGGTGTTGATTCTGCATCTTTCACCACATCTAAACACACTCAAATTAAAATGTATAAAATAAAAGGATTACTTTACTGCATCTACTCTGCTGCAATTGTGCACATTAAATGGTTGTTTGAAATGTTAAAAAATAAAAAGGTTTCCAAGAGGAACACCCTTTAAATGCTATAATTTTAGCAACAGTATTAATAGTCAAGACAGAGCTTTTAAGAAGATGAAGTATTTGGAAACTGTATTGTAAACTGATAAGACTGTATGACTTTACACACCATAATTGCTCTCTGGTACATCCCAGAGAACACAGTGGAAAATAAGAAGCATCCCATCAAGCAATACGCAGTGTGAGTGAATGTTTAACAGGAAAATAAAATAGTTAGCAACCTTTCAAAAAGGCAAGTAACAGGCGTCTTAAAAAATATCAGGAGCGGGTCTTTTATGGGAAACAGAATAAAAAATGTTTGGACAAAACTCAAAATGTTATGAAAAGCACTCAAGTAATGACACATATCAGCAGTATTTGTAACTATAAGAACAATGTGATAAATTTTAATCGCAGGGGACTCAGCTTTGTGGGAAGTGCCTAATACACAGACATCATTTATAGGTTTCCAGTTATGACCTACGTCTAAAAGACATTTTAATGATAACTAGAGAAAGTAGATGGATTGTCTTCCCAGAGTGTTGAAGGTCCTGTTTGTTGTCATCCTCAGCTTCCATAAAGACCAGAGATTTGCAAAGGTACTCTTCAGCCTTGCTATCAGTGTGCAATACCAAAAGGATGGAACTATCTAAGATAAAACATGCCAGAGACATTCACTCCTCAGGATTTCCTGTGGGAGTCTGACCAAAATAAAGCAATATTAATAAATATAAATCCTGGAACATTATTATCAACAGAACTATGTCATGCAGTTTACCCTTGAATTCTTATAACCCCACTAGTTTTCTCAGGCAGTTCAAACATTTAACTGCAACCGGTCAAAGTGTTAGATCTCCCCACTGGGACAATTGTTCTAAATTACATTAAAGGCTCAAAGGCTTTGATAGACATGCCAAGGCGAGGAGTTTAATTTACTGAATGTTTTAACTCTCTGAACTAATGTGGGATCAGGAGTCCCCCCTACCCGTAGCCCTTAAAAAATACTTCAAAACTAGATGCAATCTGGAAGCATATTAATGCCAAAAATATGTGATAGCCCTCTCTTTGACTCTGTCTTTGCCCTTTTTTATTTTCATTTTCTTAGAAGTGGTGGGTAGAGGGAGATAACAAATGCAAATTTCCTAGGGAGAGTGAACTGGGTTGGATAAATAAATCCCAGCCAACCAGAACTTTCATTAAAGATTTGAAGTGAATTAACCTCTTTTTGAGATATTAAAACCACTGGCTATTGTTTTTTCAAGTTGCCCACTACTGTACTTCCTGGTTTTGGTCTGGCCTAGAAGTGGAAGGATCACAATTAAACCATGGAAAAAACCTTCTCTTTACAAAAACAGGAAGTAATACAAATCTCATGAGAAATCCTCATCTAATGGGATTTCTTGGCAAGAAAATTAGATTAGTTTATCACAGAAAAATAGCGTATAACTATCTGAAAGCCCATTCTGTTGCATGGGTATAATTCACAAAGTCATGCATCTGTATACAAATATGTAGGGGAACAGACAAATGCTACTGATGACTGAACCTCAAGATATTCTAAACAAAAAGAGTGCTCAGCTATACTTGTACCCTGTTTCCCCGAAAGTAAGACATCCCCCCAAAATAAGACATACTTCAAGTTTTGCCTCTCGCTGTAATATAATGTAATGTAATTTTGGGAGCAAAAATTAATATAAGACACTGTCTTATTTTCGGGGAAACACAGTAGCTGTTTCTAGTGTGTCACACTGACTCAACAGACCTTCTAAGCTTCAGAGTGCCACACAGGCAGAGTGAATCCTGGAATCTAATTACATGCTGTGACAGACCGCCTTCTCACCCCTCTCAGGAACAGGCAGGAAAACCCTTCTTTGCTTCAAACAGTGCTCTTTATTCACAGTGCAGGACCCCACCACCAATATATACAGCTTTATACAATACAGTCTTCAACTCTATATAGTTCAGCTCTGCATACAACTCTACAGTTCCAACCACCACCTCACTCTATACCATCCCCACCACACTGGGCTTGCTTCCTGGCAGGCCTTTTATCCCCCTGAGGAGGCTGCCAGGTGCCACTCGTCCAGGTTGATTGCCCTGCAGCCCAGGTGGCTAATTAGGCTTCTCTGCAGGGAGGTTTGCAGAGGGCTTTTCTCCCTCTTAAAGGGGCGACAGGCTGGGTCAAGCCCACCCTGCCACAATGCATACTATTATAATTACCCACAAACAGAGAGAGGCACCATCTGATTAAAAGTTAAGTTTTTCCCCCCTGAGTATTCCTTAACCCTCCACTTTACACAAAGGCTAGGGCATGCCACACACACAAAGTCTAAGAGTGTATCTACACTTTGAACTGGGGGTGTAATTCCAAGCTTGAGGAGATATACTCACATTAGCTCTTAGAGGGATATATACTCAGTCTGTTAGCCACTCCCTCCTGCCACTCAAGCCAGCATGGCTACACTCTATTTTTATCCCACTAGCTCAAGGAGAACAGTGCATGTATCTCTCCTCAAGATGGGAACTGCACCCTCAGCTCAAAGTGCAGACATACCCGGAATGGTGGAGTAGTTAGTGTCTGTTCCAGAATCTTAAGTGAATGTTTAGAACCATAGCAGTTACAGACCAGACTGCATTTGTATGTACCTATTTGTCCAGTGGCATTATGGATATTTTTCTTTTATATGATTCAATGCTTGTTGCTTTGATTGTTGATATTTCAGCTTCTATTTTATTTTGGTTAGTTGGCTTGTTTTTTAAACTAAAGTCACATCAAGGTCACTGTTAACTCTGTGTTAACTAGATTATATCTGAGACGAGTAAATCTTATTGACATGTTGGTTTAAAAGTGATCTGTGAATTGCTGGGTTATGTTATGGCTAATATTGTATCCCAACTAGTTGAGAATAAATTTCTACAGAATGTACTAGAAACCAAGTAAGAAACCTCTGAAAAGTAAATTTGCTATAAACCTTTTTATCCCAATTTCTAGCTAAGGGTTAGATTATGTCTCCCAATCAATGGGAGCTGCGTGTTCAAATAGGAGAACATAATTTTGTCCTAATGTTTCCCCCCAACCCTCAAGCAGTAGTAAGCAATGAAAGGATTAGTTTTCAATGAATATGTCCTATAGACAGGTGCTTGCAAGAAAATGATGAAAGCACCTTTACTTTAACAAAGCTCCTATGACCTCCACAACACCTAAACAATATTTTTGTAGTGCAACTGTTATTTCAAAGTTGACTCTGTACATGACTTCTTGGATTAAATTAAGTTTATTTGAAGGCTTCAGTAGACCTCCTTAGTTCTGGGGAGCTCATTGCAAACCCACATATATCTGTCTAACAAATAACCCCTAAAATTTCTATTCTTAGATAAGAGAAAAATATTTTGTTTTTTGTTAGTTTCTTTGCTTTGTGCATTTAACACCATTTGATGTATAGCTAATGCCATTGTTCTGCCTGTCTACTGAGTCAGATTTCCCCGGGTCTTTCACAACCAACAGAGGAGAGAAAACTTGAAAAGAAAAGAAAATGTGATTTTAAAACCACAAAAATTAACAAGAGGTCAGAGGCAGGAGCTGTACCTTAAGAAAAGTTATTTTTTAAATTGACTAGATTTCAGATTGATGGTGTCCCTTTAAACTAAATTTAGTGAGATACCCAGAACAGTTGGTAAAATAATAAGTGACATCAGAGGATGTTCCAGATCAGAATTGCTGTATATAGTGAAAAGATCACCCCAGTCATATCTTAAAGAACACTGAGATGGGGTCTACTGGCCCTGCACTGGACCAGAACTCGGAAAAAAAGCAATATTAGGCAGGGCACATTCTCAATGGAGGAACAGTTTAAAAGGTAGCTGAGGGAAATGGGGGGTCGGGGCTGCATGTGGTCTCATGAAGCAAGGCTGATTCTATGTCAGCAGTGGTAACAGCTTTGTGAAGGCTGATCTAGCACCAGGGACTTGGAGTCCCACCCCACCTCTTTGGGAGCTGAAAATGCTAAAAGAAATTGAATGGTTGCACAGGATACTAAGAGAAAACAGTGGAGAATTTTCTAAGCCTTACTGAGGAGCTCCAGACTAGTAGGAAATGATCCAGGGAAAACATAATCTGGGATAGCTCAGTGACTGGGCTGGAGAGAGTAGCTCCAGGTCTTCCTACCTTGCCCTCTCCTCCCCCCCAGCACAGTGGGGCTGAGGCTGCTACGGACTATGGGCTAGAAACCCCAGCTCTTTGTACAATAGGGACTTAAGCACCTAACTGCCTCCTTAGGCCCCTAAATCCACCATTTAGCTACCCCTGACATTCACAAAACTCAGCTAGTGCCTCAGTTTCCACTGGTGGACTTGCATGAAGCTGCCTAAGTCCAGATGCTACTCCACAGCTAATGAGTTGCATGGAGCCCTAGCTCATGCCTAAGCACTGGCAGGATTCTCAAACTGGGCATTTCCCCACCTGTCTCTCCCGCATGGTTCAATCTGGTAGGTATGCTCTGAACATGCCTAGCCCAAGCAAAAGACAGCCGGGAATGAACAGGTTGGGAATTTATGGGACTGGCAGGATGGCATGTGTCCTAGTCTACCCAATAGCTCCTAGTGTGGTGTGGGACATCCAGGTTTAAATCCCCACTTTGCCTGCTTTGGAGCAGGTATTTACCCACCTCCCAGATGAGTGCCCTAACCAATGGGATTTGTAGGGAGAGTTGTCTCCATCTCTCTTGTTGAAACTGTTCCACTTTGTATAAATAAATAAGTATTCATTGAGCAAGAGAATGACTGTACAGCCTTTGGCATTTTCCTACTGGGCAGCAAGCTCCTTGAGCAGCTTGCTGACTTCTGTGAATCTCTTCCTTAGGTGGCCCAGACAATGCATGGTGATCTTCCAAACTCAACTCAGAGTTGTGAATTCCACAGGGTGCCAGGGTGCCTCAGAGGTAGCCATTTCAATGCCTGAGTTCTTTTTGTGAATCTACCCCAGGTTATTTAATAAAATTGTTAGGGAAAAAATAGGAGCAAAAATTCAACAGAGCAGTCTAACGTTTTATAACTGTCTGTAATAGTTAAACAAAGTTCATTACAATTAAAATATTCCTGGATTATTGTTCACCAGGCTTGTTTCTGCCCAAGTAAAGCAGTTGAATGCTAATCCTGGCCCAGTGCCACACCAGGCCAGGATTAGGGTTGCAGTGCCAGGGCCGAGGGTACCGCTGCAGATGGCCGGTGCTCCCGTGGCAGTTTAATATAGTGCAGCCATTGAATCGGGAGGCTACATCTGCCTTTGGCTTAATACAAAGGTATTTTGAGTCAAATGTCCTGACCCATTTTACACTGGAGATCAGACTAGATGATCCGATGGTTCCTTCTGGCCTTAAACTCTCTGGCTCAGCTGCACAAAGGTATTTAGGTATCTGACTTCATTTGGCTGCAATGGAAGTTAGGAGCCTAAATACCTTTGAGGATCTAGGCCTATGAAACTATGGAAAGTCTGCACCACAAGATCACACTCCTCTGTGTAGTTTCCTGAACCCTTTCTGTGATATCAGCTCTGCCAACATTGGTCTGGTCGGGCCTTGATGCAAAGTCAACTCTGAGCCACCATCCATGGTCCTGTCAGACCTCCTCTGTAAAATGAGATTTATGCTGCTGGTCCAGGTGGACCCTGCTTTGAAATAGCTCTGCACAGCTACTGCCGATTTAGCCTGAGCCCACCCCACAGACTCACACAGGGTTCAGAATCTCTATGGAGGGAACCCAGAAAATAAAATAAAAGAAGAACCTTTGGACAGAGTCCCAAGGTTATTGCTCCTGGGCTTTAAGACACAGCTGTCTACCTTTTAGTTTCAATTCCATTCCTGAACCAGAGTTCACTATCTGTGAAGTTAGGATGACCCGCTTACTTCAGGGCATATCCTGCACAATTCCTATGCCCTTTCATGAGTACAGTTACATTAACAATTTGTTCCTGTTTATACAGCCAGAACAAAAGCAACAAAATGAAGTATTTGTAACTATGAATAAGTAACATAAATGTCTCAGTCTGGCTTGTCACCTATAGAGGGAGCAGAAAGTTCCACCCTCTAAGATTTCAGCTCTGGGGGGCTTACATAAACAAATGACATTGCTATCACAATCTGAAAGATGCAGAGAGAATCAACATCATAGTCTATTTTCTGTTTGTGGCATACAGGTGTTGAAGTTAGAAGACTATTTTTCCCACTGCTGAAATACAATCCAGTTTGTTTCATATTTTTCAATAGATGTCAGTTTATCTATATCTCAAATCTCAAATCCATCAGAAGCCAAATTCCCTCTTATTTGATTTGCTCAATATTTATTAATAATCAGACCTGCTGATACAAAGATATTGAATCTTAACAGTTTCATGTTTTCTTACTGAAAGCTATCACATTGTTTAATATTACTAGTGGGAAAATATTTTTCTACAACTCTATCTTTAGCTTTTTCCATCCTCACTCTTTTGGGTTACACTTACCCATTTCCCACAGGACAACATCTAATTGCTCCTTGACTGACCTTCTGCCTTGTCCCAACAACTTTGCCCCAGAGGTCATTTCACCGATCCATTATTCTTAAAGAGAGAAGTGAGTGCTTCCTAATGTAGAAGCTTCTGTTCCTGTTACTGCTCAATTGATTAAAAGGGAGTGATTCATAGCTAATGACCATCTTCTAACAAATATCAGGTGGCAAAGCTTATTTTAAAACAGTGATTTAAAAAACAAACATGGAGGTACATTAATTTTCAGAACCAGAAAAGGTCACAACTAGGTTTTTAATGGCAAATTAAATCCCATGCTATACTGTCATGTATATGCCTCATTGCCAAATGTGATTCTTCAATGAATGACTAGTCCAACATAAAAATCTGCTTTCAAAAAATTATGACTAGGTAGCCCCTGTCTTAACCTGTGTGATCTCTGTAGGAAAACAAGAACAAAAATACTGTTTCTTTTAATTAAGTGCCTGTTTACATTAAAAAATGTATGGACAAATTTTGTTCATTTGTACTCTATATATCAGGGCAGAATTGGTCCTTAACGGTGTTCCTTGGCTGAGTTTCCTCAGTAGGGGTCTAATCCAATGCCCACTGAAATCAAAGGAAAGACTCCCACTGAATTCAAGGGGCATAGGATTAGGCCCTATGGTTTATTTAGGTAATTTGAAACTTTAACTGCAGATGTTTAATTAATTGTTCTGGTTGCAGAAACTGAAGCTGCTAATAAAGAGCCAAATTCAACTCTGAAATATACCTATATCAATTTGGAGTTTTGAAAGGCAATTTTGAAAGGCATCCTCGAGGAAATGTGTTTTGAGAAGAGATTTGGAGGAGAAAAGCGAGGTTGTTTTTGATGCACAAAATTTTCAGACAAGTGATTCTTTAACTTGGATTTCAAGTAGTAGCCAGTGTCAAAACTGATAGAAGATAACTAAGGGTGAAATCCTGGTTCCAGAGAGGTCAATTGCAGAACACCCAGTGACTGCAACAAAGCCAGCATTTCACCCTAGCTGATTGCTTCTAACTCGGCTGGTAGTTCCACTATAAGCAGTATAAAATATTCAGTTATTAAGAATAATCAGAATAGAGGAGTACTGTTTTGTTTTCCTAAAAAAATATTTTGCGGTTCCATGTATAAAGGATTAATCAATTATTAATAGTTATTTTACTAAATAGTTAATTGTTATAAATTGGTATAAAGTCCAACCGATAAACTGATTGCTAATAGCAATGCCTTATAAATCCTTCTACTGATGCATTTATAGCCATTGATACATATGCTACTCATGCCTGTGACATGACTATAACATACAATCATTTTATTAACCCTTTGTAAGCCATTTATACATGAAACCTCAATATAAAGTATGACCAAAAAACCCTCAACTGCAATGCCAGTACATTTTATCTGCAGTTCCATTTCATGAAGCATTTCAAAGGCATTATTTGTCTGGGAGTACAGTGCCAATTTTGTTCCTTAGTGGGAGTTTTTGTTCTAATTGTATTCATTTGTGTCATTTTCCCTTTACAAATATATCACTCATCGACTATGAAAAGCAATATTTGCAGAAGGTCTTCAAAATAATGACAAATAACTAAAACAATCATTTAAAAAAACTGTAACCATTCATCAAAATTACAAACTAGAAGTGTATTTCCTCCAACTAATACATGGGCCACTTCACCCAGGCATAGATAAATCATGAATCAGCCAAGGGGTTAGTTAGTGCTGCTGGTTTCTGCTGAATTGAAAAGGAAAGAGGATTTCAGAAAGATACATTTCCTGAACAAACAGGGATAGTAGGATTTATTTATGCTTGAAATGTTGAAGCCTTTGCCCTGAGATAAAGATAAAAGGATAGAAATATATTTGTCCTCGTGTCCTAGTGGAAACTGTTCAGAGCATGGTATTCCCAATTTTGTAGACCAGTGCAGACAGGAAAAAAGATTTCTGTGATGTGTGTAGTGATACAGTCCACAGAAAAACACCATCCTATGAACAAGCAGAGAGAACAGAGACTAGTGCTAAAGCAAACAATGAAACAAGCCCTTGTGTCCTACATACTGACAACATGGTAGGCACAGGGATTAAAATGTTTCATCCCAAGTATCCAGTATCTCCCAGAAGGACTAGAGTAGGGGGAAATAGGAAGCCTGAGGTTAAGAATTTAGTGAGATTGGAGAGATAGTCAAAGACTTGGATGGATTAGATTGTCTGCAACTCATTACTAGGAGGATGTCCCTAAAGTCTCCACAACATCCTATCAGCACTAGAGATCTTTTCTGCAGTCGAGAAGTGGAGTAACTGGTGTGATGAGTCATGAAGTGTGTGAGTGAGAGTAATATAGATGCATACATGGAGTTTCAAAAGTTACAAGTAACTTTGGGTGCTTCCAGTTTGAGGGTACCCTATTTGTATCCTAAAGTGAGCTGATTTTCAAAATGTGCTGAGTACCCGCCCTCTGAAAATCAGGCCCCTTTAAGGTGTCTTACATTGGGAACCCAAAAACCTGAATCTCCCTAAATTACTAGTCACTTTTGAATATCTTGGTCATATAGATACACATATATTAATATGTGTAAATAAATTACAAATTAGAGAAAAGTCTGAGAAAACAAGGAAAAACAATGAAATAGAAAATCTAGACTGAAAAGAATAGTCACAGATCAAAGATATAAAATGTAAAATCATGAGTGGTTTACAGAAAGTAAACAAGGAAGTGTTATTTACTCCTCATAATATAAGAACAAGGGGCCACCAAATGAAATTAATAGGTAGCAGGTTTAAAACAAACCCAAGAAAGTATTTTTTCATGCAACACACTGTCAACCTCTGGAACTCCTTGCCAGAGGGTGTTGTGAAGACCAATACCATAACAGGGTTCAAAAAAGAACTAGATAAATTCATGGAAGATAGGTCCATCAATGATTATTAGCCTGGATGGGCAGGAATGGTGTCCCTAGCTGCTGTTTGCCAGAAGCTGGGATTGGGTGACAGGGCATGGATCACTTGATGATAAACTGTCTGTTCATTCCCTTTGGGGGCATCTGCCATTGGCCACTGTCAGAAGACAGGATACTGGGCTTGATGGACCTTTGGTCTGAGCCAGTAAGGCCGTTCTTATGTTTTTATGTAAAGTGACATTATTTTGAAGTTCAATAAATGCTGTGACACAGTAGGACTAATGTTATTTCACCAGGTCCCGAGAGAGAGAGAGATTCAAGGAGGAAGGAACCAAATGCCATAATTGTTTAAGGCTAACATTCTAATATAGTCTTAAATTTGGGATGTGAATCTAGAACCAAACTTTCTTAAAGTTCAGGTGGATTTGGATCTGAATATTTGGCTCAGCCCCATTTCTAAGGGCTGGTCTTCACTACGAGATTGACACTGCTGCAATCTATGCAGTAGGGATCAGTTTAGCGGGTCTAGTGAAGACCCACTAAATTGATGGCAGAGTGCTCTGCTGTTGACCCTGGTACTCCAGCTCTCTGAGAAGAGTAAGGGAAGTCAACCGGAGAACATCTTCTGTCAACGCAGCATAGTGAAGACACTGGGGTAAGGTGACTTAAGCTACGTCGACTCCAGCCATGTGAATAACGTAGCTTGAGTAGCATAATTTAGGTTGATTTACCTCTGTAGTAAAGACAAGCCCTCAGTATATGTATCTGATGTTTTTTGGGTTAATTTAATCGGTCTGTTTTGCTTTTAATTTGCATAACACACTATTCAAGTAAATGATGCTACTGTGCCTGCAGTACCAAAGCAGGTGCAAGGGGAAACATGGTGTTAGTATCACCACTTGTCTTCCCATATTACAATGCACAGTAAAATAATATCCCTATCAGATATTCTATATATTATATCAAAGTGGCATTACCAAGGCCCCAATCCTACAAATACTTCTACACATCGTTAGATTTGTAGATGAGTAATCCCACTGAGGGGACTTCTTGTGTGTGTAAAATTTAGCATATGCATAAACATTTGCAGGATTTAGGCCCAACTCATAAATATCAAAAACTCCTTTCATAACCACTCAATTAAAATGGAAAATAGAAAATAATCTTCAGATAAAATTTGTCCCATTTGTGAATTATATGCCACTTTAGATTTTATTTCTCACAGTAGTCTGCTGATTTGTCATCTTCCTTGTGCAATGCCTGTTCATCTGAAAGTTTAATTTTGCAAGTACAAAATGTGAGATCTAAGATGATGTATTAAAGCATATAAGTAATCAGGAAAAAATGCAGTTTAGCCCATGTATTCTCTGGAACTATGTATAAATATTTACAAATTATAGAGTTAAATCCAACTTGTTTTGTAAATGAAATAGATTCTGCTTTTTGATGGAAAACATTAAACTCCAGAGAGCCTGGGAGAATGAGGCATGAAACCCTTTTGAAAAGGGCTCCCATAAAGTCTTACAAAATCAGGTATTATGCAGTTTTAAACTTTTTTTCCCCGCATGTTTTAGTTGTGAGCACACCCACACATCCATGCATTCTTTGCAGAAGAGATTTTTTTTTGCACTTACTAGTTTCTTTGTAAACAATTTAACAAAAAATTGGTTTGCAAGGGACTGCTCTGTACAAATGAGAGCACATCTGTGGCACAGGCAGTACAAGTCAACAGTTAATTAATTGTTAAGGGCTTTGGTCATCTAAAACTTTGGCTCTGTATTTACTGCATGATTCATGGTTTGTGATCCCTAGTTTCCATAGAAGTCAACGTTTGGGTCCTCCATTTCAGCCCTTTCCCTCCTTCCCATTATCACCTCTCCCCACACACACCCATGCCCAATTGTGGAGAGGCTAAAAACAATGTCCATAAGGAAAATGGCCAATTCATACATCATACACATACACTGAGCATGATCAATGAATACTGTAGTCTGAGATATAGAGCTCTCCTAGGCTGATTTAAATAACTCCCTGAAAGAATCTTTAAAGAAAGAAACAAAATGTTAACACACAAAAAGAAAAACAAAAAAGGGGAAAAATAGAACAAAATAAAACCAGTAAAAGACTATGTACAGTTTTTAAAGAAGTTGTAGGTTGTCTTTAGCCACTCAGTATAAATCAATGGCTGCCAGTTACAGAAAGCAGAATTTGTATCAGTCAGTCTGTTGCTATGTGATAACTAACATGTTGAAAAATGACATCTCACAAACTGTGAGCCTCGTCATGCCACTTTGATCTCTGAGACCTCAGATCTATGGGGAATAAAATAAAATCTTCCACAGCTCCTGGTGACTTGCTCAGTTGCATTTGTTGAGCTAAGATCTACAGTCTTCTTCTGCATGTAGTGTGGATAGATGCCTTTTTTTTTTTTACAATGGATCCAGCCACTAACAAAAACAGGCCAAACTCTGCAATCCTTACTCAGGCAAAACTCCCTTTGAAGCCCATGGCAGTTGTGCTTGAATAAAGAATGACAAACGGCTGCATGTTTTGCAATAATAAACATCAAACTGCATTTTAATTTGCAAAATCCCCCATTTCCAAAGGAATTCCATGTACTTACCAGAAGCCTGCTAACAGCAACTAGTGAAAAACTATAACAGGCTGGCTGACCCTTTAAGGTAAGCTGACCTCACCTTTGCCCATGACTTAGCAGCTATCCCTCAGCCTAACTGATGAGGGCTAATTAACAACATAAGGGCTAATTAGTAACCCCCAGATGGGTATAATGGGTCTTAATTAGCAAGCCTGCCCCCTCTCCCCCCAGTTTGTGGTGGTGAAGCAGGGAGAGCAGTACTGAAATGGAGCTGGGAAGTCAGTAGGGTGGAAGACTCTGGGAGGAGGAATGATGGGAGTCCCACTCTGGGAAGAGCCTGAGGAAGTCAGGTTGAGATATCCACAGGGATCAGAGGGAGGAGCCCTACGCTAGGCCTAATAGGATAAGGAAATAGGGGAAGAACAGGAGATGCCCAAAGGCTGTTAGTTATAAGAGAAATTTTGCAGCACGCAGATCCCTTAGGAAAGGTTTAGGAATCTTTGGGAGAGGGAGGCAGTAGGGGACTCCTTCTGGAGAAGAAGCAAGGTGAGAGAAACTCTGCAGTGGTCAGGAGAAGGGGGTCAAGAATCAGAGGACTTTAGTGGAGCCTGATAGGGGCAGATGGGCAATTTGTTTGAGTATTTGAGTTGGACCTTTACTTTCCCCCAAAAGGGAATGAACCATTGTGCGAGATGGCCAGAGGGAAGAGTCACAAAAGACCCAGTGAGTGAGTCTGGGGAAGAGGCTGGCTGGGAGTGGTCATGGTGGCTGGGAAAGTGGCCACAGGGAGGGTATGAGAAGTGATGTCTCTCTAAGGTGTGTCTCAGTAGGAGAGGGTGCCCTTGAGGTGAGGTCATGGGTTTAAAAACACTTAGCAATACCATCCAGTAATTGAATTTGACCCAGCTGAAACAAAACATAAACCCACAAATAGCCCATCCTCTAATAAAAACAAGAAACAACAAGGAAACAAAACACCTTGAGTTTCTCCCAGAAACGTTCCACAGAGGCGCATGTAAAATAAGTAGAAATAACATATCATGGACCCTCAACAAAGAAGCTCCATTCCCCAGTCCTTTTGAGATTACACGAAGATACAGTCAACATTTCTAACTCTATTGATCTTAACTGCCTTTCTGAGTCACCGGAAATCAGACATCCCACCAGGAGATCAGTGCTGTATTATTTAAGATCATGAATACTCATGATGTGGGAGCAGAATCTAGGGTAGAGCTCAGCCAATCATTGTCGCTGCAATACAAAGAAAGGTGAACAGTTCATTCTAGCCCTCACCCTTTTGTGAAGCTGAGGGCTAGATCTTCCATTTTTGGCTCCTATTTGCTTTAGAGGCAGAGTGTAGCATGGAGCCCAAAGTGTATCACAGTAACCTAGCTTAGATGTCGCAAATATATTGGCTGAAGATGGACTATCTGACCTTATATATCTTTTCCATCTTGAATTTCCATGGTTTTACGGCTTAATGGGGCAAGATCCAAATCTGGGGAAAAGGTTACATATTCTAAATGTTTTCAGTGATGGAAAAGCCATTCTTAACCACTGCTGAGACCAGTTCTTTCATGTTTAGCTCACAATCAAAATCACTTTCCATGCTGAAAACTTTAACCTGTCTGCCAACAGATAGGGCCTCCATGGAACAGTCAAGATACTCTACTACATGCTTCCTTGAAATAATGTGGTATTGATTTCAGGAGACATCACCTAGAATTTCTGGTTTCAAAAATTAGTTACTTTAAAAACAAGATTTTGGCTGCAAATTGGGAGATCAGGATTCCCTTTGACGATCCTTTGAGAAATAATTCTTGGAGCTCCTCGGTACTGAAGAAAAGATCGCACCTTGTTTGACTCACCAGAAGTAAACAAAGCCAACCAACGAAGCTCTAGCTATCCTAGTGCACGTGTCCAGCTTTGTTTACTGTAGGACACACAAACAGTCACTTTAAAATAAAAATACTGCTCTGGGTGCTGCTGCTAAGATCACTTGTAAAGAGAGGAATGTCATGGGGGAGAACTCTGACCTCTAAGCCTGCAACAACAAAAAGGCCAACTTTTCAGAAAGTTATTTTTGAAGTCTAAATAACCTTGACAGACTCCTCTTAAACTTGCCTTCTAAAGATGAAAATATTTCCATTTTCCTTCTGTCTAGAGCTGTATTATAAGATCATTTTACCCACCGGAGTGGAAAATCTGTTCGACTCAATGTTATTAATTGGGTAGTGTTTCACATTTCTCTGTTTTCCTCCGCTCCCTTTGTCTCTTAGCATTTCTTCCTTGTCACGCTGGCTCACTCCCTTTTGCAGGCTATATGGAAAAGGTTGAATTATATGTTTACATTTTTCTTTTTAGTCCAACTACGGCATTAAGTGGGAAGAGTGACAACACTTTCCTAGGGGAAAATCCTGCCTGGGCATAGAAGGTGTTGGCAGTGGAACTCCATTGAGGCCTCTGAGGGAGAAAGTCTAATTTTCCAAGACATTGCAGTCATTTCCATGTTGATTATGTCCCACCTCCAACATCTAAAAATGTATAGAGGGCGTGAACCTTTTCTTCCTTCATGCCATCCTACCACACATACTCTCTATATAGACCTTAACCAAATGTCATTCAAATCAAGGAGTCTTCATTCCATTTACTTCAGTGGGTTTTGGATCAGATGGTATCAGTGCTAGGCTGACCATATTTCCTTGAGACAAAAACGGGACATTGGGATGGCAAAAACGGGACGGGGTTGGGGGGTCTCACCAGATGAGGTCGGTGCAGTGGCTGCAGAACGTGGGCTGAGGGCCACTGGGGGTGGTGGTCGGGGGGCTCTAATATCCAACCCTCACATAACCACCTCCAGGCCCCCCAACACCATCCCACTACCAACCCCCCAGCCCCTTACACCCCCACAGCCTTCCCTACACAACCTCTCCCCATAGCCCCCCAACCCCCCCCAACGGCCTCAAAACACAGTCCCACCCCCCACAGCTTCCCACCTCCCCCAAGACCCCCCAGCTCATCCCACCCCTGCAGGCCCCGCCGCTGAGCCCCCCTCCCCAGCCCCTACCTGCGCTGGGCTCCGTGCCGGCCGAGTCGCGCTTCCTCCACGTGGGGGGGGACGGAGGGAGCGAGGCACCAGGCAGCCCCTGCCCGGCCAGCAGCTCCAATCTGCCGTTGTGCCAGGCTCTGATGTAACCGGCTCACGCGACACGTGGGGGCGGCCCAGCCAATCACGCCACTGCTCAGCTGCAGGCATGCGACACGTGGGGGCGGCCCAGCCAATCGTGCCGCACAGGCTCTGCGGTGGCGGAGGGGAGGAGGGAGCAGGCCGGGGAGGGGAAGGGACTGAAGGGCTGCGGGAGGAGGCGGGACCCGGCCGTGGGTCCATGAAATAAGCCGCGTCCCGTTTTTTTTTTACAAAAAACGGGACAAATTTGATATTTTTATTAAAAAGATGGGACGGTCAGAAAATATGTAAAAAATGGGACTGTCCCATTCAAAACGGGACGTATGGTCAGCCTAATCAGTGCACATCTGGACTCTGTGTACACACCTTCTGTGAGGTTGGTATCCTGTTATTTGCCCCTCTGTTGTGGACAGGAGGCAGGAGAAGGGGAGAAGTGGGGGGACAGCAGGAGGCAAACTTTTCTCTTTAATGAATATATGTGATACAACCCTATAGCCTCCCACAGAATCAGCCAGTTCAAACAAGTCCAATCATAACACAGGAATGAAAAAAACAAGTTAACCCTATTTTCTGCATTTTACTAGAGAAACCAGGGCAAATGTCTTACATTTCAAAATGTCCCTGGTTAGGCAGATTTTTTCCTTGGAATAATACAAAATCAAAATTGCTAGAGACTCATTGCTCTGGCAAGAATGGTTGTGAACTGAACTGGGTGACAAGCCAGAGTGTCTGTCCTAGGACCACCATGCTTCTTTATTGTGACAAAATTTGGGCCTTTGTTGAATTGTTTTTGAATTGGTCAGAAAAAATACTGATGGATTCTAAAGATTCTATGGAAAGGAGTAGATAATGGACAGATGAAGCTTTCCATATACACACTCACACCCACACACATATATAAGATTATCCATGTGTGCGTGTACATGTGTATGTACAAACACACGCCCACACACACATAAAGAGGCAGATGATTTCTAATATAAAATCCTGTAACCCAATCTTGCATGTGCTACTGGGCTCCTGATAGATGTGGCACTCCTGTAACTCCCATGGTTTTCAGTGATCTTTCAGCAGGCTCATCTTTTTCCAGAAAGGGAATTGTTTATGAAGTCATTGGTTCAGATGATCCTTTTATAAGACATTTAATGTAAAAATAATGATCTATTCAGAGACATTAAAGCCAAAATCGCATTACCTGCGATAAATTTGAGAGAGTTGGCAACTCTGGCAATGATAAAAGCTCCATCTTTGAGATGTTTAAACTACACTGGATTCAGCATTAGCACACATACTATAAGAAACAATCAGGCATTGGAAGGGGGATAGATTAGATGGCCAAACAAGTCTTCTTCATCTCTAACTTCACTGGTTTTATCTTCAAGAAGAGTCCTTGGTACAGCACACTTAAAGTTTATGTGTACATACAATGGTGGGCATGTCCTATGTATTAAGTTTAACTGCCTGTTTTATTTTCTAAAATTAAATAAACTTCCATGTACATACATAGAAGTTATGCACCCAAAGCAGAACACAGATTAAAAAGATATTAGGCTCCCATACTGTAGCGGGCCCGGATGGACCCCCTACGAGGGGGACAGCCCGCGCACCGGCGAGCCGCCATGGACGGCGGAGCCGGCGCGACCACGCCCCCCCGCCCCGGAAGTGCAACCGGCAACCCGGATGCACAAAAGACGGGGCGGGGAACCGAGAAGGGGGTGGAAGCGGGAGGAGGAAACCCCGCTGGGAGGACTGGCCTCCCCCCTGCCTGGAGACAGAGGGAGGTGGGCGTCCCGAGGCCGAGGACAGACGGGACGGCCCGGAGGCCCCCATCACCGCCCGGACTGTGGCCGCAGAACTCCTGAAAGTCTTGGCCCGCGTGGGGCTCCCTCGAGAAATCTTGACCGACCAGGGAACCAACTTCACATCTCGATTACTACGTCAAGTCTGTGAGCTTCTGGGGATAAAGAAACTGCAGACCTCCGTTTACCACCCCCAGACGGATGGGCTGGTCGAGCGGTTTAACCGCACGCTAAAACTAATGCTACGGAAATTCACTCCCCAAGACCTTCGTCGCTGGGACCAGCTGATCCCTCCCTTACTTCTAGCTATCCGGGAGGTACCCCAATCATCCACCAAGTTCTCCCCTTTCGAGCTACTATACAGCAGACAGCCGAAGGGTCTCCTGGATCTCATGCGCGAGGAGTGGGAGCACGAGCCCTCCCCCTCCCGGAGTATCCTCCAGTATGTCTTGCAGCTCCAGGAGCAACTAAAACGGGTAGGGAGCCTAGCCCGGGAAAACCTTCAGAGCGCCCAACAAGCCCAGGAGAAAAGCTACAATCGAGGGACCCGTGACCGGACCTTTTCACCCGGGGACCGGGTGTTGCTCTTGTTACCATCTGAGGAATCCAAACTATTAGCCCGATGGCAAGGACCATATGAGGTCCTCCGCCGAGTAGGCCCGGTCAATTACGAAATCGCCCACCCAGGGAAGAAAAAGGCGAAACAAATCTACCACGTCAATTTGCTGAGGGCATGGCGAGACCGGGAAGGACTATTGATCACTCCTTACCCCCCGGACCCCGAACTCGGACCTGAAGCCGCCCCTACCATTGATCAGGGGATACCACAACTGGGACCTACTCTGACGGAGGAGCAACGGAAACAGGCCAAGGGGTTAATAAAGTCCTTCCCCAAAACGTTTACTACGACACCCGGACAAACCACACTGGTATATCACGACATACGCACCAACCCCGGAGAAGCTGTGCGAGAGACTACCCGACCTCTACCACGGCGCCTGCACGAGACGGTGGAGAAAGAAGTACAGATGATGCTGGACTTGGGGGTGATCGAGCAATCACGGAGTAATTGGCGTAGTCCCATCGTGCTCGTCCCAAAACCAGATGGGTCAGTGCGATTCTGTATTGACTTCCGGTGGGTGAACGGCATCTCCAAATTCGACGCCTACCCCATGCCCCGAGTCGACGAGCTACTAGATAGGCTCGGCGAAGCACGCTACATCAGTACCCTCGATCTAACAAAGGGGTACTGGCAGATCCCCCTCAGCCCGGAAGCACGGGAAAAGACAGCCTTTTCCACACGGTCCGGGCTGTACCAATTTACCCGGATGCCGTTTGGGCTACATGGTGCACCCGCCACTTTCCAGAGACTAATGGATCGTCTCCTCCAACCACACAAGGAATATGCGGCGGCGTATCTGGACGACGTGGTGATCCACAGCCGCTGTTGGGAAGACCACCTCCCCCAAGTTGCCGCCGTCCTGCGGACATTAAGGGACGCAGGTCTGACCGCTAACCCTGCAAAATGCAAGATCGCGTGGCAGGAAACCACCTACCTGGGCCATACCCTGGGGCACGGACAGGTACGGCCACTAATAGGAAAGGTCCAGGCGCTACAAGCCTACGAGGCCCCGACGACCAAAAGGCAAGTGCGACAATTCTTGGGGCTAGCCGGGTACTATCGTCGCTTCGTCCCGGCGTTCGCCTCGATCGCCGCCCCTCTGACCGAACTGCTACGAAAGGATAGCCCTCGACGGGTCCGATGGACTCCCATCTGTCAGGACGCCTTCCAACGCCTCAAAAACCGGCTGTGTGAGGAACCAGTACTCTTTAGCCCTGATTTCAACAGGGAATTCATTGTCCAGACCGACGCGTCCGAAGTGGGCTTGGGGGCGGTCCTATCCCAGGAGATCGATGGAGACGAACACCCCATCGTCTACATCAGTAGGAAACTATTCCCCCGCGAAAGAGGGTATGCGGTAATAGAAAAGGAAGCCCTAGCGGTCAAATGGGCAGTAGACGCCCTGCGGTACTACCTAGCGGGCGGCCCCTTCACCCTGGTAACCGACCATGCCCCCCTACAATGGCTACAGCGGGCCAAAGACACCAACCCCCGGCTAAAGCGATGGTACATGACCTTACAACCATACGCCTTTACGATCCGGCACCGGGCAGGTAAAGAACATCTCAACGCTGATTTCTTTTCCCGCCTGGGAGAGGGGGAAAAGTCCCCTACCGGATCCCCGGAGCCGGACTTAAGGGGGGAGGGGTGTAGCGGGCCCGGATGGACCCCCTACGAGGGGGACAGCCCGCGCACCGGCGAGCCGCCATGGACGGCGGAGCCGGCGCGACCACGCCCCCCGCCCCGGAAGTGCAACCGGCAACCCGGATGCACAAAAGACGGGGCGGGGAACCGAGAAGGGGGTGGAAGCGGGAGGAGGAAACCCCGCTGGGAGGACTGGCCTCCCCCCTGCCTGGAGACAGAGGGAGGTGGGCGTCCCGAGGCCGAGGACGGACGGGACGGCCCGGAGGCCCCCACCACCGCCTGCAGGGGAGACGGGAACGGAGACCTCCCGGGGACCGGGGCTCCCGCAGCCGGGGAAGCAGGGGGTGAGACCCCGATGCTCCTGGACCCCGTGACCACGGGGTGCGACCCACCCGGACCCACGAACACCAGCCCCGAGACCCCCGACGACTGGCCCGGAGTTCCAGCTGCCAACTACCCGGAGGAACCCGGACCCGCGACCACCAGCCCCGAGACCCCCGACGACTGGCCCGGAGTTCCAGCTGCCAGCTACCCGGAGGAACCCGGAATGGACTGGGCCCCCGCCGACCAGGATCTCTGAGGTCAGACACTGGAGGGGTGAGGGAAGAGCTAGTTACTCCTGCCACCGGAGCCCAGACGCCCGGGCAGAGCCTAGCAAAGACTGTAGTTGCTGGCTGCTTGGACCAGGAAAGTCCAAGCGAAAGCCAGCCTAGCCAAGCCTGTATAATTGCTGGCCACCTGGGCGAGGAAAGCCCAGGCAACCGCCAGCCTAGCAAAGACTGTAGTTGCTGGCTGCTTGGACCAGGAAAGCCCAAGCGAAAGCCAGCCTAGCCAAGCCTGTATAATTGCTGGCCACCTGGACGAGGAAAGCCCAGGCAACCGCCAGCCTAGCAAAGACTGTAGTTGCTGGCTGCTTGGACCAGGAAAGCCCAAGCGAAAGCCAGCCTAGCCAAGCCTGTATAATTGCTGGCCGCCTGGACGAGGAAGCCCAGGCAACCGCCAGTCTAGCCACGCCGGTGTAATTGCTGACTGCGGGTACCCGGAGAACCCAGGCCACCTGTTCACCGAGACAAGACTGCGTACTCGCCGGCAGAGGGGGCCGGGAAAGCCCAGGCCAAGGTTGACCAGAGACGGAGACTACCCGGCAGGGGGCACCCTCGACCCTGGGAAGCTGCTAATTCCCCACAATCCCAGCAGGGGCGCCCCGGGTAAGAGCAATCCCGTCTACACATACATTTTTAATTCAGGACCATGTTCAATCCTTTACATCAACAGGCCTAGCTGGAGCACCTCTCAGATTAGTTAACACTGCACTCAGTTTCCATTATAAGTCAATGGAAGTTCTGTACAAATGAGGCCACGTTGCTTCTCCCAAACTGATGAGTGCACCTGAGAAGAATGGAAGAAGTCTCCCTCATGATAAGGAAAATCTGGGCACACGTTGCAGCATATTATTCTGATTAGCGAAACAAGGATGTGACAAACTGCTGTAACGATGCATATGTATAAATACTCAGGGCCAGATCATTAGCTGACCTAAATCCATATAGATCCATTGAAGTCAATGGAAATAACTGGTTTAATTATGCCCTGGATGCATAATTATGGTGGAAAATTGTGTGGTGATTAACTATCAAAACCTGACAGTGGGAAGTAGACATTGTGAAATTAAAGGGTCTGCCAGACAACTCATGGAAGAAGCTTGTGATTACTATGAACAGATGAATACCAAATTACACATGTTCTACAACATCAGACTGCTCATATGAGGAATCCTGGGGCTCTTAATTAAATTCTCATTTCCAAATGTTAAAATGGAGCAAAGATAGTTAGTGCTTGTGTTGCACATTACATATTTAAAGTATTTAACCACTGAGTAATCCTCACAGTAGCCATATGTGATAGATAATTAATTATCATATCATCTTATAGACAAGGAATCTAAGGCAGAGAAATGAATGAGTTGCTTGAGGCCACATAGCAAGCCAGGAATTCTTGACTCCCAATCTAGTTCTCATTCTTCTAGGGAAGGGGCTCCCAAACTCTTCCTCAGAGCTTGTCTCCACTGCAACCATTAGCTTGAGTTCCTACACTCTGGTTCAGTGGTTCTCAACCCACGGGCTGCTTGTGGCTGAATCAGCACACAGCTGCGGGCCATTTGACATACTCAGGGCCATATGGGTAGTATATATATTGTGTGCATATGGCCCACATAATACACAGAGAGCTGCATATGTGGCCCAAAATAGGTTGAGACCCTCTAGTTATTCCTCTTGAGCTTGTGTAGCTTTAGTGAGAGTGACCACACTGCAAAACAGTACTCAATCCACACAGAGTGATTAGATAGATTAGCAGCACAGATTAGCAAAGTAATGGGATTGGCAATTGATGAGTAAATTGAACTGCTACAGTCCTCACCTCATTAGTATCTTCATGCATGCCCACTAACACACCAGCTAGCTCAATCTGAAAGCACCATTTAACTTAATCAAGAGATGTTGGTATGTGGACAGGAGTCTCATTAGGGCAAAACTCAAATTATAGTTCCAGCTAACATCACATTGAAGATAGGCCCATAGCGAGAACCACATTATAGTGCAGGGGTAGGCAACCTATGGCACGAGTGCCAAAGGCAGCACGCGAGCTGATTTTCAGTGGCACTCACACTGCCTGGGACCTGGCCACCGGTCGGGGGGGAAGGCTCTGCCTTTTAATTTAATTTTAAATGAAGCTTCTAAAACATTTTAAAAGCACTGTTGTATGTAAAGTAAATAATAGTTTAGTTCTAAGAAGTGACAAAGAGTCCTGTGGCACCTTAAAGACTAACTAAAGTATTGAAGCATAAGCTTTAGTGGGCTAATACCCACTTTGTTGGATGCAGTTTAGTTTAGTTCTAAAAATGCAGTTCAGTTTAGTTTAGTTCTAAAAATGTTAACATGTATTACTGGCACGCCAAACCTTAAATAAGAGTGAATAAATGAAGACTCGGCACACCACTTCTGAAAGGTTGCCGACCCCTGTTATAGTGGAATAGTGAAACTGTTCCATGGACAATTCCCACTCTCCTTTGTGATCTTTGAACATCTCCGTAGCTACTACAACCGATGGATTGTAAAGCTAGTATTAGGAAAGGACGTAATATATATCTATCTGTTGTTAGTGCAATAACAGTTTTGTTGGTTTTTTAAAAAGAAATTAAGCACACTGCCTACTTTTCCCCTTCACTGCATCTCTCCTGTCTCTGTTCTTTTTCTATCCTTCCTTCTTCCTCCCTAGGCATGCTTCACAGCCATCTAGTCTTGCTGTTGTTCCTATGCACATAGAGTAGTTATCTTTAAAAATGTGTTACTTCCCTTAGACAATACCTGAGTTAACTAAATAACTTTACCTCAGTATTGATAGTGTTCAAGACATTTTCTATAGTAAGTGTTGGAAAGGAAGAGTCACAGCAATAGCGGAACAGCTCAAGCACATAGATAGGTATGTTCATGGGACCTGGATTTCTGAGGGAGGGGAGGGAACCTCCCTGAGCTCTTTGGAGGACAGGACAACAGGAGAAAGCAACAGTGTCTCTCCGGCTGCTCAGCAGGATCAGAAGTCAGGTGATTTCCTTTCCTTCCCTGCAGAAGCTGAGAGATGTGAGGAGCGGGTAAGTAGCATCCTTACAGAGAGGAGGCCAGTTTCATTGCCCTCAGGCTGTTTCTCCACTAGATGAGCTTTTTGGGAAGCAGGAGTTGAAAAGACCGAGGCGGGCAGAAGAAACTCTGAGAGTATAAAAAGATCTCAAAAAGGAGGAATAAAAGTGGGAGTGGGGGGCAAACGAGGTACAGAATGAGGGATTGAACCAGAGTGAAGGAGAGAAGGGTCCTCAATGGACCCTCCAGGGTCTGTGGGGATTGGAGACAGAACCACTGGCCATCCCATGGTGTGGTGACAACATTCCCTCTTGCCCCCTCCCCTGCAGCACCAACAGAATATTCCCAGGAAAATGAAGTGAGAAGATCCGTAGTGTATTTTCCTCCCCAGAGCAGAAATCCCTCCAATGGGGCTCTCCTTACTAATTTCTAAAGCATAAATAAGGAACCTGAACTGTATCATTTCTATTTGCTACTTTAACTATTTGTCTAGTAACATAAAGCTCAAGGAAGGAGCTTTGTCCGAGGGACACAACCCTAGGTTATTAGCACCACATGTTCTGAGATAAAGAAAAGAATCTTTCTTATTTCAGAAGCCTCATTTCTGAGTTGTCACCCCAGCCTCTGACTTTTTAACTTCTTTGCCATTTTGAATGGATTTCAAAACAAATCCACAGACACATAGAGTCTTTGGTTATTTTTGGCTAGTGCTGGATACATGAATAGTCCAAAAAGTTTCTGACTTTGTGCCAAATGTCCATGTGCCTAAAGCTTAAAAGTCATGTTTTCCAGGAAACCTTGAAGTTTGCCGAGATTTATGCTTTTGATATTGTCATCCATTACTGTATTCAAAGGAGTTGTCTGCATAAAGGTTGATAGAGGGCAGTCAAACCTTTAGCACTGCAGAAATTATATCATTAGGTGTCTGCCTATGGGTCGACTTGTTCTCAAGCCCCCAAAACTAAACACAGCTGAGATCTAAATCCTTTGACAAATGAAGGCTGTGTGCAAGGATCACGAATAACATATGGCAAATGGAATTTCTAAACACCACCCTGCAGAACAATAGACACCTGATAAATGGCCATCTACAAGAATACTGTTGAAAAAGACACTTGATGCAAGCCTGATGCATGGCAGAGAAACATTAACAGAGATGTATAAGACATTTCAAAGCTGACAATGGTTTTGTACAATTTCACTGTCTTCAATTTCTTGTGCCACATAAGGGCTGCATCCTTATTTGCTTGAGCAAGGACATGAAGGAGGATAGTAATTTGATTGTCATGCCTTAAGTCTGTGGAGCCATGAGGAAGAAAGGTGGTAATAAGTATGGTCATGTGGACACAGATTGAATAAGAGACACACATAGTGCAGATAGGAACAAACAGAGGAAGGTTGAGAGGAGAACAGGAATGATGAGGCACTGCTTGAGTTTAATTTTTCAGGTGTATTTGTGGTTATAATAAATGTAACAGCTTGCATGATTATAGTACCTTTGTCTTAAGAGGTCCCAAAGAATTTTGCAGTTAAATTGAAATATAAATTAAATGCAGGGATCACTTCACCTACAACTGAGATGCAACCATCTCTGGGGTGTAACACTTAAGTGAAACAACAGAAAGAAACATTGCCCAGTGCTTTAGGACAAAAAGTGAAGGATGCTGCATCTGAAATGTCAGAGGGAATTTTGGTACACAAAATGTAATTTCCCCCCTGAATACTGACCCAGATACTTGTCTGAACTAGTGGAGATTATCCTGAGATTTCATCGTCCACCCTCCTCAGACAGTCTTCCTCCGCCACTCTCCCTTCCACTTGGATCTGTTTCTCTGGTGGAGGCTCACTGGTCAACTAATCCTCCCTCCATGTAGGTTCAGAGAGGGATGATAGGTATGTCCCCCACTCTTCTAACTGCATCACAGTGCAGCCTCCACTTGCCTTCCTTTGGGGGTATGTGGAAGGGGGCTGTCCACTTATTTTACTGAATATTTTCTATCCCCCTAATTCATTCCCTTCCCCTGGTGCTGAAAATACATGAGGCAGTGTAACAGGGTGCTGGCTTAGAAAAGCAAGCAGCCCCCTGCTAGCCCTGACTCAGGGAAAAAGAAGCTGCTAGCTGGAGCTGGCTAGGAGGCCACGCCCTAATCACCTGAGGGGAACCACCTGCAGGCCTGAGGAGCCAGCTATAAAAGCTGGCAGGAAGGAAGCCAGAGGAGGAGACCAGGGAGACAGGATAGGGAGGAGGGTGAGGTGCTGGATCCCTGTGGGCCAGGAAGGGGGCTTGTCTTCCTGAGCAGTGGACTGTTAATCTGTATATATTGTAAATAGTAGGTGGTGGGGAAAAAGACACAGCTAATAAAGTACACGGGTGCTGCACAGAAGGGTCTCCAGTGGTGTTTTTGAAGAGGACCGGTTGGGGCCCAGTTACAGGCAGGGACAGGACTATGTCTTCGCCTGTCTTTGTTGCTCACCCCAACCAGTCAGTTCAGCTCTGAACAGGGTGACTGATGTTTTTCAACTCTGCTTTTCTCTGTACTCCCTGTAGGTGGCTCAGCAAAGAGAACCTGTTGGCTTCTTGCCTTATTGGCCACAAACGGACATTGCATTTTTAAACCACTCAGTCAATGACCAAACTGTCACATGTCCTGAAATTTTGGCCACGTCTGTCAACTAGGGAGCTGGCTGAAAACTTTAGAATGTGTGGTTGATTGGTTGGTTGTTTTCTGTGTGAAAACCAGGGACAAATTTTACCTGAAAATTTTTCACAAAAAAGTTCCCATTTTTCCCAGCTCTAGAGAACACCAAAGACTAGCCTGCAAAATTCATGATCTGAATTCCCCTGCGCTGCTGTAGTAGCCAGCTACTCCTTCATGGTTCCTAGCTCCTACTTGCAGCCTTTTGGATAGTCCCACCATCTTTGTTTTAGCTCCTTCCTAGCTTCCTGCTCTTGGCAGCTCCTTGCAATACTCTGGGTTCTCACCTCTCCCTAAGTTACCTCATATGATCCCTCAGTAGCATCTTTCTGGGTCTGTTCTTTTAACTGCCCATCATTTTCTCCTGAAGCTAAAATGTAATATTTTGAATTAGTATTGTGAATTTATCAAATGCTCCATGAGCACCTTATACTTAGTATATACTGGTACCTCTAGCTACAATTTACCTGCATGGAGTACATCATGTAAGAGCCTTATCAAGATATATAGGCATTGTTTGAGATTTAAGAAAAGATGTGTATTTAAGTAACAATGACTAAACAGTGGGCATTTCTGGGAAGTTAATGACTGGCTAGAACAACTTTTTAACCAAGTTAGTCATTAATTTCTAGGCAAGACTCACTCCAAACATCACTATTGCAATTATAAACTGCAAAATTAAGTGAAGAAAATGAATGTATTGAATAGTTACACATGAACTACACATTGTCATCAATGCAGTGTTATATATATGGTCCTAGGAATTAAATATCACATCAGGTAAGCCTTCTGTGTACAGTGCTCCCATTGACTTATAGTGGAACCTATGCTCTTCCAGCTTGACTGTGAACCACTAATAATTAGTTTCTGGGAACTGTCTGTTACAGCTTTCCCCCTATTCCATTTTGTTTCTTACAGCTGTCCCCTTACTCCATTTTGTTTTTGTTCTCCTGTGGCCGCCCCTCCCTGGCTGTTAAGTTGTTTACCAGGGCCACTGCCCTTCTCAAAGGGAGGGCCCCTTAAGTTGTTTACCAAGAGCCATTGCCCTTCTCAAAGGGATGGCCACTTGTGCTGCGTGCTAAGTGGAACAACTGCCCTGTTCAAAGGGTTGGTCCTGTTATCACCTTGTTAAACCTGGGCTCGGTGTAGGGTAGGCAATGTCCAAAGCTGTAAGACCTAATGTGTTTTTGAGATCCTGGGCATGAGTCATAGGCCTCATGTGCTTTTGAGTCATGAGGTGGAACTCACGCCTATGGTCCAGGACTCTGCCCAGGCATGTCTCTATGCTCACCTGCAGTTTTTCCCTGTAACTCCTCCCCTGTGACAGAAGAAGCCTATCAGGATTACTGGCGGGGAAACTGCCTGAGTTTGCCTTTAAGAACAGGCATTTTTTAAACAAACATCAGAAAGGTTCCTGCATTGCTACCTGGTCTGATCAGCCAGGGGTTCTGGGGGGTCCTTTCTCCGCTCTCGTTTTATTTTTGAGTGTACCCCCATTTTTAACCCCCCCCCCCACGAAGAACGAATTGCTGCCTGAGAGACCTCCTGATTATCAAGACCGTGCCGAGCCCCGCTTGCTTCTTCTGATGCTGTTGCTGCTTCTGCCTTTGCTGCTGCCTTGGGGACTGGTGAGAATCCCTCTGTGAAACTTTCTATACTTAATTACTTTAGCTGCTGGCTCTGTTTCCCCAACACACAGACTCAAACTAAACCTCTCTTAAGCTCCTTGGTCTGTGTCTTAAAACCTCTCTTAGACTTAAACTAAACCTTGGTCTGTGTCTTAAAACCTCTCTTAAACTCCTTGGTCTGTATCTGTAATCTGTTTCTTGCTTTGCAGCACCTTTGCTGCTAGAAATAAGCCTGTGCCTTCCTGGACTGTACCTGGGCACACACCACCCTGCCCTCTGAAACTACCCCTAGTATAAGGTGCACCCATTAGGTTAGATTTTGTCTTTTAGTCTAGATAAGTTGTAATTTCATTTTGCATAGCTGTAGTTAAGTTAGGTTTAGGAAATTGCTTGCATTGTACCCTGTAAGTTAGCCTTAAAGAATTGTTGCATTGTGTTTTGTTACTTGCTAATTTGTGTAGTTTTGGTTAAGTTAAATCATAGATAAGATTTTACTGTGTTTTGTATAATTGTCTCTCTGCTGTTTAAACTTGCAGCCTGTCTGTTCTGTGTCTCCCTGAGTTTAAATCTCCCTCCACACGTGCTCCTCTTCCCCCATCTCCCAACCTTACTTATCTACCACTCTCTCTCTCTCTCTCCCTCTCTGCTGTTTAAACTTACAGCCTGTCTTCTCTCTCTCTCTTTCTAGCATAAAACCCCATTGGTTACCCCTTTTCTCTCTAACACACCTCACATTTTACATTTACATTTTTACCTAAAATTGTTGGTTATTTAACACATTTTACCCATACTGTTAGTTGGTTATATGCTGCTGTGACACACTCTTTACATAGAAATTGTTAGCTACCTGTTACATTTATACTTCAGTGTTAATTGGTTACCAACTGTATTGTACCCCACTGTATTGTACCCCACTATTGAAACCCCCTATCCCATTTACTAAAAGAAACCCCTCCCCAATTGTCTACTTTAACAAACCCCATACCCCTCACTATTAAATTTTCCCTGTTTTTGCATTTTCTTAATAAAGTTTATTTTGCACCCCACCTGTGTGGTAATTGCTCCCCAAGATCCCATATACCTGCTGGCAGGGACAGGAACGGTTTTCCAACCAGTTATATACACACCTTATAGTAGCTCCATCTAGGTTGTATTTCCCTAGTTTGTTTATGAGGTCATGCAAGACGGTAACAAAAGCCTTACTAAAGTCAAGATATACCGGGCCCTGGTGACTTGAAGACATTTACCTTGTCTAAGTAATTTTTAACTTGTTCTTCCCCTATTTTAGCCTCTGCTCCTACCTCACTTTCACTGGCATTCATTATGTCAGACTCCCAATCGCTATTAACCTTTTTGGTGAAAGCTGAAAAAAAAAGTCATTTAGCACTTCTTCCATTTCCACATTTTCTGTTATTGTTCCCTCCCCCATTGAGTAACAGGCCTACCCTGTCCTTGGTCTTCCTCTTGCTTCTAATGTACTTGTAGTATGTTTTCTTGTTATCCTTTATGTCCCTAGCTAGTTTGATCTCGTTTTGTGCCTTGGCCTTTCTAATTTTGTCCCTACATGCTTATGTTATTTGTTTATATTAATCATTTGTAACTTGACCTAGTTCCCACTTTTTGTAGGACTCTTTTTTATTTTTAGGTAATTGAAGATCTCCTAGGTAAGCCAGGGTGGTCTCTTGCCATACTTCCTATCTTTCCTACACAGTGACTTTCCTCTTGTGCTCTTAATAATGTCTTTGAAAAAATGCCAACTTTCTTGAATGGTTTTCCCCCTTCCCCTACCAAATCCCTGAGTTTGCTAAAGTCTCCCTTCTTGAAATCCATTTTCTTTATTGTGCTATTTTCCTTTCTACCATGCCTTATAATCATGAACGAGGTCATTTCATGATCACTTTCACCTAAGCTGCCTTCGACTTTCACATTCTCAACCAGTTCCTCCCTATTTGTCAAAATCAAATCTAGAACAGCCTCTCCCATAGTGTCTCTCTCCACCTTCTCAAATAAAAAATTGTCTCCAATACATTCCGAGAATTTGTTGGATAATCTGTGCCCTGCTGTGTTATTTTTCCAACAGATGTTTGGGTAGTTGAAGTACCCCATCAATCCAAAAATCCTGTGTGTTGGATGATTTTGTTAGTTGTTTTTAAAAAGCCTCATCCACCTCTTCTTCCTGATTAAGTGGTCTGTAGTAGATCCCTACCATAACATCATCCTTGTTTTTGACCCCTTTTATCCTTACCCAGAGACTTTCAACAAATCTGTCTCCTATTTCCATCTCAACTTCAGTTCAAGTGTATATATTATTAATATATAAGGCAATACCCCCTCCCTTTCCTCCCTGCCTGTCCTTCTATTCAAGATGTACCCTTCTATACCAATATTCTAGTTATGCATATTATCCCACCAACTCTCTGTGATGCCAATTATGTCACAGTTGTGTTTATTAATTAGCATTTCAAGTGCTTCTTGGTTATTCCCTACACTTCTTACATTGGTATATAGACATCTAAGATACTTGTTTGATTTCCCCCCTGTGTTCTCTCTTGTTTTTCCAATCTCTGCTATAAAGCTCCATGTTCCTCCCTGATTCCGACCCTTCTCCCAGGTGTCCATGTTTTTAACTTACTTGTGTTCTTCTTTAACCAGAAGGCCCTGTCACATGCTAGACAAAGTATAATAGGGTATAAGCAATAGCCAACATGGATTTGTCAAGAACAAATCATTCCAAACCAACCTAATTTCCCCCTTTGGCAGGGTTACTGGTTTAGTGGATGGGGAAAGCAGTAGACATGATACATCTTAATTTTAGTATGGCTTTTGACCCAGTCCCACAGGACCTTCTCATAAGCAAACTAGGGAAACTTATCTAGATTAAATTACTATAAAGTAGGTGCACAACTGGTTGAAAGATCGTACTCAACGAATATTTATCAATGGTTTGCTGTCAAACAGGGAGAACATATCTATTTGGGTCCTGCAGTGGTCTGTCCTAGAATTGGGACTATTCGATATTTTCCTCAATGACTTGGATAATGGACAGGAAGGTGTGTTTATAAATTCACGGATGACTCAAAGCTGGTTGGGGTTACAAGCATTTTTGGGCTGGGATTAGGACACTACCTTGACAAATTGGAGAACTGGTCTGATATCAACAAGATGAAATTCAATAAGGACAAGTGCAAAGTGGTACACTTAGGAAGGAAAAATCAAATGCACAGCTACAGAATGAGAAATAACTGGCTGGGTGGTAGTACTACTGAAAAGGATCTGGGGATTATAGTGGATCACAAATTGAATATGAGCCAATAATGTGATGCAGTTGCAAAACAAAACTAATATTGTTCTGGGGTGTATTAACAGAAGTGTTGTATGCTACACTGAGGTTAGACATTAGGATAAACTTTCCAACTATAAGGATAGTTAAGCTCTGACATCATTGGAGGTTTTTAAGAACAGGTTGGATAAACATTTGTCAGGGATGGTCCAGGTTTACTAGGTCCTGCCTCAGTGCAAGGGGCCGGTCTCGATGACCTTTTGAGGTTCCTTCCAATCCTACATTTCTGTGATTCTAAGCAGGAATCACTGGGTGAAATTCCATGGTCTGTGTTTCACAGGAGGTCAGACTCAATTACCACACTGGTCCTTTTGGGCCTTAAAACTATTAATATGTGTAATATATGCACATATATACAATTTACGTATATAAATATTAATTATTTTATGTCAGTATCATAGGTGCCAACTAACTCCATTTACCCGTACAGCCATCATTAAGTGGCTGATTTCTTAGAAGAATCAGAGAGGTAGCCATGTTAGTCTGGAAATGCAGAAGTGACAGAATCCTGTGGCACCTTAAAGACTAACTGATTTCTCACAGTTAGTGAGAACCAAGTATGCCAAGACCACCATCATACAGTGTTATGCACCCATCGAGCAAGCAACAGAAGAAGAGAAGGACCTATTCTACAGCAGCTTGCAAAATCAGATAGATAAGACACCTCGGCACGATGTCCTAATTGTAATGGGGGACCTGAATGCTAAAATAGGATCAGACAATGAAGGCTATGAGTCCTGCATGGGTCGAGAAGGAATAGGAGAAAGGAATAACAATGGGCAGTGCTTTATTGATATGTGTTTGGAAAATGGTCTGGTGATAGGTGGCAGTATCTTTCAGCATAAGACAATACACAAGTATACTTGGACATCCCCAAACGACAGAACCCGCAACCAAATCGATCACATTACCATCAATCAAAAATGGAGAAGATCCATGAGAGATGTTAGAGTACTGAGAGGAGCGGACGCAGGAAGTGATCACAACCTTGTGTTGTGCAAGCTTCAACTGAAGCTGAAAAGAATGAATAGAAAGACGGGTGATCAACTCTTTGACTCCAGCAGACTGAAAGACCCAGCAGTGAAGACCAAATTTGTGGTAGAATTACACAATAGATTTAGCTTACTGGAAGGCTTATCAGAAGAGAACGTAAACACCGAGTGCGAAAACATCCAAAAAATCTATCTTGAAACCAGTAAGAGCACACTGGGATATAAAAGAAAACAGAGGAAAGAGTGGATCTCAGACACTACATGGGAGCTCATAGAGAAAAGAAAGGCAGTCAAGCAGCGCACACTTGTTGGCAGTGAGAACGATAAGACAATGGCTAGACAGGAATATAAAAACCTTAATATTGCGGTGAAAAGAAGCGTAAGAAAAGACAAGAGAGTGTACATAGATGATTTGGCAAGAGAGGCACAACTGGCAGCAGATAAGGGTGATAACAGAACAGTTTATAAGATCACTAAGACTCTCACAGGAAGTTTCACAAGTAAGTCCACAGTTGTGAAGGATAAAAACGGGAACGTGTTAACAACAGAGGAGGAACAACTCAACAGATGGGCAGAACACTTCAGAGAGACCTTGAACAGACCAGATCCAGAGGAAGAGGCAGACATCGCCGATATGGGCTTCCAGATTGAGATGTATAGAGGGCGTATTATGAAGAAAGAAATAGAAGAAGCTATCAGACAAACTAAAAATAATAAAGCGCCAGGAGAGGACAGGATCACTGCTGACATGCTTAAGGCTGATCCTGTGACAAGTGCAAGAACTCTTGTAGGACTTTTTAACAAAGTATGGGGAAAAGAGACCGTACCAAATGCATGGAAAAGGGGAATCATCATAAAGCTTCCAAAGAAAGGAGATCTGACCGTATGTGGAAACTGGAGAGGTGTTAACCTACTATCTGTGCTGGGAAAGATCTTCTGCAGAGTCATGCTGCAAAGAATGAGAACGGGAATCGATGAAATCCTTCACGAAGAACAGTCTGGCTTTAGAAGGGGAAGGTCATGCACGGATCAAATCTTTGTCCTACGCACTATAGTGGAACAGTCATTGGAATGGAACTCCTCGCTTTACATCAACTACATTGATTTCGAGAAAGCTTTTGATAGTATTCACCACCCATCGCTTTGGAAGATCCTAAAAGCATATGGATTCCCTCAGAAGGCCATTAACATCTTTAAAGATCTGTATGTCGAGAACCAGTGTTGTGTACGTCACGAAGGACAGGAGAGTGAATGGTTTCAGGTCAGGACAGGAGTCAGGCAAGGATGTGTCATTTCGCCTGTAATCTTTCTTGTGGTCATCGACTGGGTGATGAGAAAAACCACAGAGGATAGGCCAAGAGGATTGGTGTGGGGATTAACCAACCGTTTGGAGGATTGTGATTTCGCAGATGATTTGGCATTGCTATCACATTCACAGAAGGATATTCAGGAGAAAACTGACAGAGTAAACCAAGCTGCCAGAAGCATCGGGCTGGTGATTAACTCTGGGAAGTCCAAAATGATGAAAGTGAGAACCAAGAGTAGCCAGAAGATTACAGCTAATGGAGTGGAGCTGGAGGAAGTAAAGGATTTTAAGTATCTGGGTAGTTATATCTCTGCTGATAGTAACATCGAGAAAGAGGTCTCCACTAGAATTGCTTTGGCAGCACAAGCCTTCAACAGACTTAACAATATCTGGAAGTCATCGATGCTTCAGATCAAGACCAAGCTGAAGGTTTACAAATCAAACGTGCGTTCTGTCCTGTTGTATGCTGCAGAGACATGGAGAACCAACAAGAAAGTGGAGAGCAGAGTGAGAGGATTTGAAGGTAGATGCCTCCGACGCATCCTTAGAGTGCGCTGGGAAGAACACATCAGCAACAGGGAAGTTAGCAGATGCACGGGTATCATCAACATTGTGGATGAGTTAAAAAGGCGACGATGGGGGTGGCTGGGTCACGTTCTTCGAATGAAAAACACCAGACACCCTAAGATAGCCCTAAGATGGACTCCACCTGGAAAGCGTAAGCGAGGCAGACCAATGGGTACCTGGAGAAGAACTGTGGAAGAGGAACTGAAGATGATGAACAAAACGTGGAATGAAATCAGCTGGCTTGCCCAAGATCGAGAGGCATGGAGGAGATTTGTTGGTGCCTTATACTCCAGCGGGAGTGAAGAGGATTGATGATGATGATTTCTCACAGGCATCATTGCAGGGGTAGCTGTTCAAGGAGGACATTACATGCATACGAGTAATTCTTATTCACATGAATAATCCTAAGCCCTCATTAGTAGTCCTTTTCACTTCAGTGAGACTCTTCATATGAGTAAAGCTTTGCAGGATTAGGCCCTAAAGGCAGTTAGCTTGAAGTGAATCCCAAACTCAGAACTTGTCTTCCATGCATGTTTTCCATTAGTTTATTCCTGGCTTTGTATCACCACATTTTCTTCACAGGAAACATCTATGTTAAACATCACTGTCAAATCCAAGACAAGAGACACATTCAAAAGCACAGGGAGGTTTTTTTTTTTTGTTACTATAAGTTGCCCACAGAGGGTCCGTTCATTCTGTTTGCTTGTTCCACTGTGTAATAGCTCAACTGGAGTATCAACAAGATAAGCTTTTAAAAGCAGAATATTCCCAGCTGTTGTGGTCAGGCAGCAGCAGGTTCCTATCGGAGGACAGGAGAACAATCCAATGCACCCGTGGCAATGGCAACGTCTGGAGGAAGCATGTGTTCTCTGTACACAGTAGCGAAGGATCCAATAGGCAGCAATTAGCACCAGCAGAATGAAGATGAACAGTCATATACATAACCTTAATAAAATTGTCACAGAAGAGAAGTCTCACTATGGATCCATGTCAAACCTCCTTGTAGGAGAGAAAGGACTATATTTCTTTCTTCTCTTTTGCATTCATTTATGTCCATATTTTTGATTTACTTAGGCACATGTTTTTTGCTGCCATATCATCCCTTTGTTCCATGACAAAATAAACAAAACAGCATTTTCTATATTTGCATACAACCATCAAAAAGCCCAGCATTCAAAGCAGTGCAGTTCCATCATTTTACACCTACTTTTTTTCTAGCCCAACATCATCACTCGAATAGATAATTTATGTAGGATTAATTAATCCATTTGCTTTCCAAAGGATCACCGCCAGTTTTAGCAAGGATTCTGCCCCGTGAAACCAATGTATAGTATTGGACCTAAAGAATCTTTCTCTTGGGGTTGCTAGTTTATATATACACACACATCTCCATATGTATAAAAAGATATACCTACCTCATAGAACTGGAAGGACTTTGAAAGGTCATGGAGTCCAGTCCCCTGCCTACACTAGCAGGACCAAGTACTATCCCCTGACAGATTTCCCCCCACCCACCCCAGATACCTAAATGGCCCCCTCAAGGATTAAACTCACAACCCTAGGTTTAGCAGGCCAATGCTCAAACCTCTGAGTTATCCCTCCCCCCAGTTGAGGTCTAGAGCACGACAAAGATGGATAGACCTCAACCCCGGATAAGCATAACACATTAAATACTGTATGGGAACTGATAAGGAGTAGTTTTAATGCCATGCCAGCAGTGTCCTTTCTACTGCCTCATCTCAAGACAAGTCCCATGACTGCAAGCTGAAAGCAAAAATGAGTAAAGGACAATTACACCATGGAGGAAAGTCATTGTGTAAAGGGACATGTTGCTTTTTTTATAGTTCTCTTACAGTCATTTCCTTGTTAAAATTTACTCAGTTTGCTAGTCAAAAGAGAACATTTCTAATTGCTAGCACTATTCAAACTGCATTAGGGATCTGAAAATCAAGCAGGGTTCATTCTGTCGCTTATATCATCACTAGTAATAAAGATCCCATTTCAAAATTTAGCTGAGAATTTTGTTAATGATGCACAAGGCAGAAGAGACAACTTACTGTCCAGTATCTATGCTGGTCCTACAATTCCAAATGTAGCAATAGTGAAAACTTGATTGTGTCAATAAAGTAAGTAGCTATCATTTGAAGACATGCAGAGGGTAGATATGTTGCATAAGAAGGTGCCATTTTACAGTGGGCTTGATCCTTCCAACACTTAAATCCATGCATGTCTGTAATTCATGTAATATCCTCATAGAAGTCAACTGATCTGCTCATATATAAGATAAACAAGCTAAATTGTGACTTAAGTCGCATCACAGACCCTTGTTGGGATAAATTTCATGACTAAAATATCGGTATAGAGAGGTATAACTTGTTCAGGAAGGACAGGCTGGGGAAAATGGGGAGGAGGTGTTGCATTATACATCATTTCTTCTGAAGTCCAGAAGGAGGTGAAAGACAGACCAGTTGAGTCTCTGGGTGAGGTGTTTAAAAATGGGAGTAATATCATGGTAGGGGGAGGTGAAGGAGGCAGTTCTAGAGCAAATAACAGAAATATCCAAAACACAAGAACTGGTAAGACTGGCAGACTTTAAGTACCCAAACATCTGTTGAGAAAGTAATACAGCAAAATATAAAATTCCAGTAAGTTCTTGGAATGTATTGGGGGCAACTTTAGTTTCAGAATGTGGAGGAAGTAACTAGGGAGACAGCGAATAGAAAGTATGATTATAAAATTTGCAGATGACACCCAGATGAGAATGGTTGCAAGCACTTTGGAGGACAGGATTAGAATTCAAAACAACCTTGACTAATTAGCAAATTGGTCTGAAATCAACAAGATGAAATTCAAGAAAGACAAGGAAAAATAAAATGTGCAGCTACAAAACAGGAAATAACTAGCTAGGCAGTAGTACTGCTGAAAAGGATCTGGAGGTTATGGTGATCCCAAATTGAATACGAGTCAACAATGTGATGCAGTTGTGAAAAAGGCAAATATTATTCTGGGGTATATTAACAGGTGTGTCAGATGTAGGACATAGGAGGTAATTGAACTGCTCTCCTTGGCACTGATGAGGCCTCAGCTGAAGTACTGCGTTCAGTTCTGGGCTCTGCATTTTAAGAAAGATGTGCATAATTTGGAGAGTCCAGAGGAGAGCAGCAAAAATGATAACAGATTTAGAAAGCCTGACCTGTGAGGAAAAGTTTTAAAAAACTGGACATATATAGACATGAGAAAAGAAGGCCGAGGGAGGACCTAATAACAGTCTTCAAATATGTTATAAAGAGATGGTGATCAATTTTTCTCCACAACCACTGTAGGTAGGACAAGAAGTAATAGGCTTAATCTTCAGCAGGGGAGATTTAGATTAGATTTTAGGAAAAACTAGCTATTGGGGAGTTAAATTATGGAATAGACTTCCAAGGGAGGTTGTGGAATCCCCATCAATAGTAGCTTTTAAGAACAAGTTGGACAAACATTTGTCCATGATGGTCTAGGCGTACTTGGTCATGCCTCAGCATAGAGGACTGGACTTGATGACCTCTTGAGGTCCCTTTCAGCCCTACATTTCTATGCTATGCATAAAGTCACTTGCATAAGTAAATGTTTGCTAAAACAGCATCTTACAGCTAGGAAAAGGAAGAATTCCAAATGAAAAAGTGTTTGCAATTCTTCAGCCTTCTGTGCGGTCCCTTTTCTCCTAATACTGTCTAATATCTACAAGGCCATGGAAGGGAGTGAACGGAAGGACCTATGATTCAATCCCTGAAATACTTGTGCCAAAAAAACAAATTTAACAAATCTTTACTTAAAAAATGAAAACATTATCTCATCAAGCAAGGCAGCACACAGTAATACCCACAGGAATAGAAGTGTAGACAGTACACTCTTGTATGACATCCCATCTTCCTCCTAGTTAACTTGGGTGATGACAGCAATGCACTTGCAGTATGCATCGAACCCTAAATAGCCTCTTCTAACTATGCTCACTTCTGTTCACATTGCTATATATCCCTATAAACAGAAGAGAAATGCATGGTTACAAAAATTATCTTTGACAATTTTAACTGTACTGAGTAATGAATCCGTTTTGGATCAAAAACAATAGAAGTTTCTCTCTCTCTCTCTCTCTCCCCCTCTTACTACCCACTCTGTCTGTGATATGGACATTAACTCATGGGGTCTATTGACTTAACATGATTAAAGGGATGCCTGTTTTGCATCAGTATTCCTAAAATCCTTTTTATTATCTTCCATTCGTCAAAGTTTGATAAGGAGGAAGAAGGATGAAGCTATTTATAATTCAGAATGACTGTTACAAAAAAATATTTAAAATCAAATCACAGCAAGTCAGAGTTTACAGTTAAATCAGCTCAAATGAAAGACATCACTTTGAGAACAATTAGTAAAGCTGACAAAACTAATTTTGACCTTATAATCTTTTAAGTGCCAACTCAGCTTTTCCTCCAGTATCCAGATATGTCTGATGTGTCTCTGTGTGCATAATGGAGGCAACATAGCAATTCCATAGTTAAATCTGTGTTGAGAGTTGCATTTAACACAAGGATTAAGCCTCTTTGTTGTATGTGAAAAGTATTTTCCCCATATTTTGAGCACTGAGTCAGTGAGTACAGAATACTTTTCCTGAGAATTTAGAATTAACTCTCTTCATTATTTTATGAGTAATAATCATATGAAAACAGGCTCTTCTTGAAGTTTCGGTTTGCTCACTCTAGCAAATAACGTCCTGATTTTTGAGATAAGAAAATGTACTCACTTCTTTGTAAAGTTTAAGGCATAAGCTATTTTAAAAATGCATTAGTGTTATTTTCAAATGTATTCATAACTATTTCCATTTACTTAGTGATAATCATTGATGAATATTTTTGTTGAACAATTTTATCATCATAGGACATATTTTTCTTCAAATGAATGCTGTAGCATATACATGTTCATTTAAAAATATGTTTCTGTGCCTCATGGTGATGAAGATAACCTTGAGAACATGTACCAAATATGATTGTTTTTCTTCCTTAGCCTCAAGACAGCCTAAAACTATAGCTGTGTTGCGTGACCTGCTTCATTTATCTCAACTTTAACTTTGACCTGTTCATTTGTTATTTATTTCTATATTACAGACCAGATTCTCTTCTGTGTCTCAGAACAAGAGAGAAGGAGGGTCATCAAGAAGTCATTATGGCTCCTTGATTCTGTGACCCAGTCCCTGCCTAATCACCACTTATTGCTTCTACCAGACAGCTCTAAGTTATGGCACTGGGGTAGGGTCCTTAATGGTCTATCAGCTGTGACTTGGGACTGAGTATATGCTTAAGTGGTTTATGGAATTGGAGTCCTCAATAAAAGTGGCCTGTTTTTCACAGGTACTGAGCACTTGCAGCTGCCGTTCAAGGGACTGAGGCTCAGCACCTTTAAATGAAGCCAGTTGAGTTAGAAACCAAAATACAAATGTAGTTACCTAATTATATGCACCCATGTTTTGACCGTAGCATGTAAGCTCTTCAGGGGTAGGACTCATGTCTCTATGTTTGTACAGAGCTCAGTACAACAGTGTCCTCATCCTGCTCAAGGCTTCTGGGAATTACTGTAATGTCAATGTTAAATTACACACAGAAATATGTTAGCAGAACATTGTTGAAGTTGGAAAGTCAAGCATTCAAAAGTTAGGAAATTCCAGAATTAAGGTTGCTAGTGCAACCTCAGTTCAGCCCCTAGGTGCAGACGCATTATGCTACTGGCTTTACTTACATGATAACACATATTTTTTCCACAGGGCGCCTGCTTCATTTTTGTGCTGACACCAGAGGAATGGTGAGACTCTGGAATCCTGGGTTCCATCCTCAAGGCTCTGAAGGCAAGTGTGCTCTTGTTGTCCCAGATCCTTCTGTCCTGTTCTCCCAATAGTGACTCCATCTGCCTCTTCCCCTCCAAGCTGTCCCTGTGCCAAATTTGGGTGGATTTTTACAGGAATAGCAAAAGGTGCATCCCTGACACAAATTTCAAGCCCCTGCTCCAAACTATGAGGAGCTAGAGCTCCTCAAAGCAAAGCCACAACATGATGTATTTTCCCCTAGTTTCATACTTAGAAACTGCTGAACTGTTGTAGCTGAAATTTCCCAAGAAAAACCGCAGCCTGAGGCAGACACCCAACATGAAAAAGTTCAACCCAGTTGACATTTGGCAAAGTTTTATACACAACTGAAACAACGTCTTAGAATGGAAAGCCCCACCTATAATAATAGGAAGATTATTGTGGCACCAAGGACCACTGCTTTCCCTCTGGAGCGTCACAAGGCCTAATAGCTTCCACTGTCTCTTGTGTCTGGTATCCCCTGATGGCTGGGACTCCCTGAGAGTTGCACTGAATCAGTATACTTCCTGATTCAACACTGTAGGCTGTGTCAACCAAAGTTAGTGGCACTGGCACCTTCCAAATTGAGGATGGTGGACGGTTCCTCCTCCTGCACCTGAAGGACTTTGGTTATGTGGAAATATTTTTTTGGGGAAATAAAATGTAGATTCAAATTTTTGCAAAAAGTACTTCCCTCCTTTTTGACCAGCTCCAGTTTTGTCAGCAGCAAGTGACTGTGCACCCAACTCCTGTTCAGAGAGGCAGTAGTGATAAGGGGAGGGTCATGCACCCGAATAAATATTTGGCCACTTTTTGAGGGGCACTTTCTGTGCTCACTGTGGCCAGAGGAGCTGGCTTCCCCCACCCCTCCACCGTGGTCAGGGGAGCTGGTCCTCCCCACCAGGGTCAGTGGAGTTCACTATCCCTCGGTAGCTAGAGGATCTGGATTTCCCCCCACCTCCAGTCCCAGGGCTGGAGGAGCTCATTCTCTCTGCCTGGCCCTGGAGGACTTCTGTGCTTTCACTGATGGGGGAGGGGGACTGTGCTGCTACTTGTCCCCCCCTTGCACACACTCCTGGACAAGGGAGAGTGAAAAAGATATTTCCTTATCTGATGAGGAATTGTTAAAAGTTTCTCAATAAAAAGTGATGAGAGAAAATTGTGCCTAACCCTGGGAGACAATGAGTGAGCTGGCATTGTGCTATATAACAACTGGCCACAGAAATGGACAAACTTCAAACCCATTGCATAACCTTATGCAAGCAGATCATCCCTCCCTCCCACAGAGACTGGAGTGGTCCATTGGACTAACCTTGTTACCTCCTACCTGGTTCTTGCCTACTTTTCTATACCTGCCTCTGGACACTTCCACTGCTTGCATCCGACAAAGTGGGTATTAGCCCACGAAAGCTTATGCTTCTATACTTTATAGTTAGTCTTTGAGGTGCCACAGGACTCTTTGTTACCTCTGCTATTCCAGACTAACACGGCAACCTCTCTGATTCATGTATTGTATGTACTACAGCAACATTCACATTGCTTGTCATGCCAATACAGTCTTATTGAGCAGAACTGAATTGAAAAGCATGTGTATTTCTCAAGCTCATTCTGCCTGGAGGAATCCTGCTGTAGCTAGCAGAGCTCCAACATCAGAGGATGTGCCAGCCAGTCCCTCTGCTGCCTCTGACCTCACCTTCCTACCAGGATACAACCATTAGTGTATTGTTAATAATCTTGAAGTATTAGTTTTGTAATAACTGTTTTTTGGGGTGGGGGAGAAGACATTAATTGCCTGTTTTTGTGTGTAGTAAATCGCATGACAATCTTATATAAATGCTGTACAGAGCTTTTAATGAACTGGGTCCTATAGGTGAAAGCCAACAGCAATATTAGAAATGGTGTTTATTTTATAGCCTAGAAACTGCATTTTAAATGCTAGTATAGGTTTATATGACAGTTCTATTAAATATATAATAGACCCATTACAAAGAAAACCCTTTACATCTGCTTTTATCTGTGTCTAAATGGCATGCCCAGCCCTGCAACTCCTCAAATGAGACATTTTTAGAACCTTATTTATGTTACAGCCATAACAAACTAGCAACTAGAAAACTATAATGGGCACAAACGGCTAATAAAAATGAGATTGTTGAAAAATACTTCTTAATAGCAACTTACAAAGGACCCTGATAAAACAGAGCTGAGGCTCTCTTTCCCTGGAAGTTTGCCACCACTGTAATCATAGCCATTTGGCAACAGGTACTCCCCACTTTGCATCTTCTGTGACCGCTTCCCTCTGAGTCTGCTGAAAGCCAAGTACCCTGAGGTTATTTCCCGCACTCCCCTCTCCCCCTCCCCACATTAGTCAGTTGGTGCCTACTAATCCTGAGACCTTTTGGAGTGAATCCTCCCCTCCCCCATCCATTATACACTGGGTGTCCTGAAAGGAGGAGTCACAGCAGATGCTTGTAATTTGCTCCATGAAGGGAAAGGTGCCAGAATCTCTTGCAGATGTGTGTGTATTGTGACCCTTTCCGACTGAAACCTGTATGACTTCTCTGCTGAAGTTGATGTGTTTAGATAAGGCATCTAAGATGAACAGGTGAAGCTCTATGTTTGTTGAGTTAAAACTATTTTGTCTCAGCTACATATCAGCTCCCCAGCTGATATCCCTCTACCGTTCTGGGCAGAACAGAAGTCATTTTCTTTGCAGGAATCTGACAAGATCCATGTGAACTGGGAAAATAATTTCCCACCAGACAAGAAAACATGCATTCCTCAAAATATAAAACTGTCTATGGCAGCATCCCTGGGTAGTTGCAGAGCAAGGGGCGGAGGAGATAGTGCTGATGATATTTTTGACTAATGGTTCTCAGTGATTTGTCTGATCCAGTCCAACGTCATGATGAATAGTTTTGGTTACAAATAGATGTATTTTCTGGTTCAACATAATTCCTGGCATTGCACCTCGGAAGATGGAAAGTACAGTAGAATCTCAGAGTTACAGACACCAGAGTTACAAACTGACCCATCAACCACACACTTCATTTGGGACTAGAAGTATACAACCAGGCAGCAGCTTGGAGGGATGGGGGAGGGGAAGAAGCAAATCCAGTACAGTACTGTGTTAAATGTAAACCACTAAAAAAATAAGGGGAAAGCAGCATTTTTTTCTTCATAGTAAAGTTTCAAAGCTGTATTAAGTCAATGTTCAGTTGTAAACTTTTGAAAGAACAACCATAATGTTTTCTTCAGAGTTACGCACACTTCAGAGTTACAATTCCCAAGGTGTTCGTAACTCTGAGGTTCTCCTGTAATTGCTAATTAGTGCATGCATTGGATATTTAGTTCCCTATTCCTTGAAAAACAATTGATTAAACTTTTAAAAAATAAATACTGTCGCAGGCAACTTGTTTAAGGACTAAAAATACAGTATAAGGTGTGCAAAAAAGCTAATAGGTTAAGAGAGTAATTTATGTTACTGTAGAACCTAGAGTATAGAAATTGTGCGAGGCACACATAGTAAGACATACTCTCATCTCTGAATAGCTTAGGGTCTAAATAGCCAGGCGTAGCAGAATGGTGAAGTAACACACCCAGCAGATAAAGTGGCAGAGCTAGGAATAGAACTGAAGTCTTCTGAATTTCAATCCAGAGCCCTACAAATTTACTACAATCATCACCTCCTGGTTATAGTCCAGCTCATTTCAGTCACAATTGAGCTTATCTATCTATAGTTATATTGCTCATTCTTTGGTTTTCAGTGCATAATAACACATTACATTTTTTTTGAGGGAGGTGGGGAGTCTGGGAATGATGGGAGGTGGAGGATGGGGGTTGTTTGACGAATAGAGCATCCATGGATATAGAAAGCCAAAATATATATGGGTCTTCTTTTTCCTTTTTATCTTGGAAAGAATCAAGGAAGATAAGACAAACATTTCCCTTGAAATGATCTGAACAATGTGAACATTAGAGTAGAATCCCTAATTAAAGAGCCTGTTAACAAATACAGCAAAATTAGGAAGTGAATTTATTTAAACGACTCCTCAGAAATGTAGATAAACTAAAAGAATAAGCAAAGTTCTGCTTGTTTTACTCTTGTGAGCCATCCCTTTGAGAACAATGGGGCTACTTGCTTGAGCAAGGCAAGTAGGATTTGACCCAAAGAAAATAAATGTGGCAAATTCATGTTAACTGGAAAATCAGTAGCAGCTATTGAAAAATATTAGCTTTAAATAAAGTTATTCTGTGGAAGATTGCTTTTTAACCACATTTTTTTCTCCTTTTTGTCCTGAGTGCTTAATTGTGAGTAAAATATTTATACTGGGAAGACATCAAAGGCACTGATTTTAGAAATTCAATTTTATATCATGCAACCCCCCGAACTTTTATGAAAGTTAATTTCATCAGCGATCACTAATCATCTACGATTCTGGTGTTCTACCAACTAAAACATGACACTATGCATAATAGATTTTATCCACATTTGAAGTGTAATGAGAATTACAAATATGAAGATAAGCTATGATGATGTGTTGCAGGATTTTGCTTTCTGACTAGGCTATGATGTTCAGAATTAGACTGATCTTTTGCTTTAAATAATGGATAGCCCATAAAATTAACAAGTGTACAAAGTGAACTCAGTGAAAGGTTTTATTTTGCATGTGTCCTAGCTGTACTTTTTTTTTTTTTGATGCTTCCTCCTCCATTGCCCCTGGGCTTTGGTGCCTCTTTCAGATCATGATGTTTGAAGGTGCTGAGGCCCTGCCGAGAGATGCTGGTTGCCCTCAACTCCCATATGATGCAGGGGTTGAAAATGCTTAGCACCTTCAAGATTAGGGCCATAAGTATAAAGTATTTCCAAATTTACCCCCACCTGAAGTAGCAGGATTAGGAGATTCCTCACTAGTAGAGTTCAGCTGCATAGTTGCTGCCCTCAGAGGATGACAGACAGTGGAGAGACCCTTTAAAATATCCATCCCTGATAGAGGGGAGCCTTCCCTAAGAAAAACAACAGTGAGATTTCAGCACTTTTTGCTAATGCCGTATATTCAGGCAAAGCATGGCCCTTTCCTGTGGGATAAAAGCTCTACATCAGAGTTAGGAGCAAGGGAAGCCAGCCAGTGTCAGGGAGTGATGGGGACCAACAAGAGCATTTTAAAGTTCATACACTCAGATGCTTTTGTTGCTTCAGGAGAGTAATGCAAGACTTCTCCCAGCATGGGAAAAACTAACAGGTTGTTTAACTCCCCACATTTTTGACCTGCCTCTGGTGTTATGTTTTTCATCTACAAAGAGCAACCCCTTCCTTTCAGGGTACATAGACACTTCAAGCTGAGTGTGTAATTTCTAGTGAGAGGAGACAGACCCATACTAGCTCTGATAGAGCTTGTGCACTAAAAAAAGAGCATAGCCATGGTGGTACGAGTGGCAGGAGGGCTGTTATTGAGAAGAGTAGAGTGTATATTATAGGATAATGAGTGACAAATCTCAAAAGGTTAAAAGCTTGAGTGCGGTTTATTTAAGCACCAAAAAGGATGAATATGTCTCCGAACTATCTGAACCTTTTTGGTCTGAAAAATTGGGCTGGAAAGAAAAAACAGGCTTTCTTTTTTCAGTTGAAAGCACTCAAACAGCCTTCACCGGCCTTATGTTTTCTGAGGAGTATGAAACATAACGAGATGGTTCTCTGACCATCGTCCATTGCAGGAGATACAGTTATTCTACTTAGGTTGTGAAATAACTTTCGCTTCAGAAGTGCCCTTCAGTGAAACCATTTTCAGAAGTGGAATGAGTGGGCGGTTATCATATGTATACTCTGATTTTGACAAACCTCTCACTTCCTTTTGCAAGCTTTTGAAATTATGCTAGATATATGGCTCCCAAGTTAAGCATTAAAAGGATTAGAGATTAATCCAGGAGAGCACATTAGCCTATATCATCCTCAGGTCACTTTTCAGAAATAAGAAAGAACAGGATTGGAGAGGATTTGTTCTTAAATGCTCCAAAAGGACACCAGGTTTAATCATAGCAACAGCCACAAACAAGCAAATGAAGTACCCAATGGGTTAGCCCAACATTCCTAATCCTTGGAAAATTGTATTTGTAAAAGCAATACATCATGCTCATACACGTGGTATGTTTTGTCTAAGGAGTCCCTAAGGCATTATAAAGTCAGGTATGTGTTATTACCCCCTTTGTGCAGAAAGCAAAAGTGAGGTTTATAGAGAGCAAGTGACTTGATTTGCTCATATAGTTGCACAGCTGAAAATAGATCCTACCTCCCCTAATTCCAAACACTGTGTTTTAACCATTAGATAATACTAAATGTATTTATTTAGTTATACTGGGACTACCTCATGAGGTGAAGATGCAAATGCTGCATTGCTAGGTCAGTCTTACAATACAATTTAAAGATGGGTTTCCCAAGGCTAACCTGTCTTGTTACCATCAAAATCCTTAAGCCAACTTTGTTCATTGAGAGATGAACGAGAAAAGGCTTTCTCACAAGATCTCTGGTACTGGTGTTCCACTTCCTCTACAAGATGAAAGAATACCTTATGACATTTGATACATTCATTTCTGATTATTGCAAAACCCAGGAACCCAGACACCACAAACAATACAAAATTAAAAATGAGAGGTCATCAATTTTTAAAAAAATTCAAAAATGTTTGGTTTGGACTAGACGGCTAGGTAATGTCTTAGTTTGGTTCTTATTAAATCTCCACCAGTTCACCCAAACCTAGTCCCTTGTGAACATTTGCCCACCACACAACAATTCCCAGTAATTATCCAGTGAGACCAAGAACGGTACTGCTGCAGGTGAAGGTTGAAATAAATTGACAGCTGAGTGAGAAAACCTGTACTGTGCTTGGCTGGAGCTGGTGCTGTTAGGCTCTCACTTTTATTAACCCTAAATTCTATCACAACTATTAAAAGACAAAAACAAAAGAAAAAATAAGTTGCATGAACTTTTCTGAGAAGGAAAATGAGACACATTGGAAAGAGGTAGTTAAGATCTAGGCCAAAGAAAAAACATAGAACTGGGAAGTACTCCTTAAGAAGCCGGAGACCGATGAAAGAAATCACGGAAAACATCTGCAAATTTATTTGTACTAAAATATATATAATATGTCTGCTTTCTTCTATCCTGGGTATCTGAGGTCAACGTTGACCAAAAGTAAGGAGTCCTTTGTGGGAGAAAGAAAACCACTTCAGCCTCAGTGAATAGAAGCAACACATCATTCGCTGGTTAACATCTCACCCACAAAGTCACCTCCCTAGGTGCAGATGAAAATATCTTCGTGCTATTCTCTGGGTCAGAGAGAAGCTTTCCTTCAATAGTGAGTGACTGTTTGACTTAAAAGCCCCTTTGGAGCTACAAAGAGAAACATTTAAGGTAAGATATCTGTGTGTAGGGAAAGATTATATTCAAATAATCACTTCAAAGGAAGTGGAGGAGGAAGCATGTTTCTAATTTCCATACAAAAACAAAGGACAGAAGAATTTCTTTCAAGGTTTTTTATTTGTTTTTCAAATTGCATGGTCCTCAACTTTTAAAATAATAATTGGCCTTGACAGTCGTTTAATAATTGTTAGTGATCTATAGCTTTATTATAAAGTACACATCTAATGATGTATTTCCTTTACCCCAAGGGCCAAGTACAAAGCAGGGAAATTATCTTAGTGATACTTTTTAATAACTTCCTGTGGGATTGCAAACGCTGGTCGAAGCTGTCTCTGCAAAAGAGTTAATCATGTAATTTCACAGATTAGACAACACAGGGTTACTAATGAGAAACTTCAGTTCAGTGATAAACTTTTTTTCCCCCCAAGAATATTTTGAGAGGCCTGTGACCTTTGGCTGACACCCAGTGAGGCTATTAGTTTAACCATGGGATGTACTAGAGTCAGCAGAACCTCTCCTTCTGAAAGTTGTTCATAATCTTTCACGAAGAAGTGTTCGAAAACCCAGAAGGAATAGATGGAAGGAAAAAACAAGCAGAAAAGAACGGACTTATCAGCTTCCGATAGTTGGCATAGCTTCAGCTTCCAGTTTCTTTTCAAAAATGTATGCTCACTATAGCAACCTCGGATCCCATTTAAATGTCATGCTGCCCTCTGTTCTATAAACATGTATCATCCATCACTAAATATTTAGATCTGAATTGTTGGAGCTCAGTTCTGTGCCAGGGGTAGGGGGATTAAATCCTTTCAAGGTCCTCACATGATGGATTTTTCACTGAAGTAAACATCCGAGAAGAGCTCACACTATGGCCATAAAATATATAAATAAAGTTTAAAGTTTAATTAAGTCAACATTATTTAAAGTGGTTGTCATATTTTATGGTGAACTTTTCATGTTTATTTTGTATGACTCCTCATAAATAGTCTCTCCCCATCAGACAAAAGGCACTGCTGGGTTAAAGTTAAAGGCTCCATGCATGGTACAGGAAGGAGAATCTCTCAGGCTTCAGAGTTCCAAAACACACACTATCATGCCTTTCGCTATCTCATGTCTTCCTAATGAACTGAGATGTTGTACAGACACAGGAAAAGCATGGTGGAGTTTACAAAAGACGTGACACTGGGAAGTCCTGGGCTTTGCAAAGTTAGGGCCTGATCCTGCAAGGTGCTAAAAACGTTCACTTCTTATTGACGTCCGGGCTGGACAGTTATGCTGCAGAGAATGGCGAACAGGATCTGGCTTGGGATGTAAAGACTAGCATAATATAGGAGAATGGAATCAGGCTCTTTGGCCAGGACTAGATTTGGAATAGGCCCGTAGAGAGATCTGGTGCTCGCTTTAAGTGCTTCAGATACCTCTGTAAATAAATATGCAGTATCCAAAGGAAAGGGAGATTACCACGGTATATTCCCTGACTCTTTGTAACAGTAAGAAATCTCACACTGATTTAATAATTCGCAAAAGGAAGGGAAAAATAAGTACGGAAATGTATATAAAGTAGTGACGGGGCTCCTCACCAAGCTTTGGAGAGCTGGCCACATTGTGATAAGTACATTGAAATGTAGGAGCCTTTCTCAGCTACTAGAAGAGGAAGGATGGTGCTCTGATTAGAGTGCTAGCCTGGGCCATGGGAGATCTGGTTTCTTGTATGATTTTACACAAGTCACTTAATCTCTTTGTGCCTCAGTTTCCCATCTGTAAAATGGCAATAACAACAACTACCTCACAGAGGAATTGTGAGAATAAATACGTCAAAGACTGGGAGTTACTGCAGTGATGGTGGGCCATATAAATACCTAATGCTAATAGATAACTGAGACTTTTGAATGTGCAATATTGAGCTAGAAATTCTGCAAGACAAATAAAATACTAAGTGTGATCTTGTGTGTAAGGCACTGAACTGTCACTTAAGAGCTCAGCCACACTTCCTGTGTGACATTGAGCAATTCATGTAATCACTCTGTCTTTCAGATCCTCATCTATAAAATAAGGATAATAATATTTTTCTATCTTGTCTGTTTTGATTGTAAGATCTTTGAGGCAAGGAATGTCTAGTCCAGTTGACCCCTAATCTCAACTGGGGCCTCTGGGAGTTACTGTACTACAAACAATAGATAATAATAAGAATGTGCAAGCTAGCACATGAGGTTTCAATAATTGGATAATTCCTTCTCCTGATCACCCTCCTTTGTAGCATATCAGTACTTCACTGCCAATGTCTTCTAGAAGCCAATGTCCTCTATAAGATTGACAAATCCATCTTTCAGTTGCCCTCTTTAATAGCATTTCAGGACTTCACTGCCAATATCCTCCAGATATGGGAAAGCGTGGGGCAGGAAGGAAGTTAAGGAAACTTTACTGAATCTCAAGTATCCATTTCTGATCTCTGGGTGTGTACGTGTAAATAAGAAGAGTGCTATGACACAGTTCACACTGTCAGTTAGTGAAGGACAATCCAATGCACAACTTAAAACAACTTTAACCAGATTCAGCATGTGCAGTACTGTAGGTAAATGTGAACCATTAGTAAATCACAAAATTGTTGTAGCAAGCTGTGTCAGAAGGTAGTTGTCTGATGAAAAATTCCTGCAGGTTCGTTCTGTAACATAATGCTGATTAGCTTTCTCCAACATGTTTAACATGAGATAACAAAATCATAGTGTAGAAATTTAATGAGGCCTTAATTTACATGACAGGTTAAAAGCTATGGGAGTCTCTAAAGGTTTTATGTTGTAGCAATGTAATGCAGGCGAATATTATTTGATAAGATAGAAGGAGGCCCAGCTGAAGTGAAGGCATTGCCGTGTAGGCTCCAGTTCGAAATGAAACTGTAAAAAGAAATTGAAAGAGCTTCTCAAGATCAAACAGCTCCAGCTTTCCAGGAACAAGAAAAAAGTTCAGGAAAAAAAAATAACAAGAAGAACGGGAGAAATGTTTAATTTGGTCTCAATAAGAAAACCATGGAGGTTCGTCAAAATGACAGAGTTGATGATTGACTTCCTATTGGTGAAGTGTCAGAAGAGCTCTCTTTAATGGCCTGGGGGTGAAATTCATCCCTGGGCAAAGAAGCAGCACTAGTCCTGTGTTCCACTTCAACCCTATTTCACCCTCAGTGTTTACGTTAGCTAATGAATGAGAATCGTCCATTTTCAGATGCTGACACATTCAGACTCTGTGATTGGTTTGACTGAGTTGCAATTTATCAAACCAAAGATGCATTGGCTGTTACAATGGCCTTTACATTTTACAGGAGTGATGGCTGTATATCTGTTGTGGGTGAAGTGATTCATATACAGGGTTCAATCCTAAAAAGGTCAGCAACGCCCAAATTAAAGTTGTGTGCTGGTGAGAAACTCCAGACTATCTCGGTGGAGCTGGGGGACAGAATCCTCTAAGGAGAAATAAGGCCAATAACACCTTTACAGCTGGACCAGATTCAGTTAATGTTGGCTTTGTGGTTGGAGGATAATTGCTCTTTATATTCTGATCATTACTATTCCACTTTTGGCCCAGGTGGATTCCCAAAGTAGTGTAAACCACCTCCAGTTTAAGGCAAACCCAAAGTCCATATACCAGTTCAGCTCCACTTAAGTTTTCAAAAGAGGGCTTAAGTAGGACTGGCACATTAGCATTGACATTGGCCAACCACAGAAGTCTTCCTTGGTCATGAATCTTCCTTTCTTATCTGTCACTTTGGCAAAGAGTGTAGTGGGAATGTTGTGTGAAGTGCTTTTAAGCAGCTTGGAAAAGGTGCTGAATGATTCAATAAATAAGTTTTGTTTCTGAAATATTTCAAGTGAGGAACATATTTAACAAAGATGTCAACAAAAACAGCAAAAACATAGATACATTTTCAAAGTAAAAATATGTTGTTAGGATTGTTAGATACGGTGTAGCTGTACCTAGGAATAGTGGGTCCTTCCAGAATCTGCCACCTTCCAGCGTAATGCTTCCCTAAGACATGAATGCAGACCTCCAACTGGGATTGTATGGCAAAATCAAAATTTGGCTCTTAGTCTAAAATATAAGGAGCACCTTTTTATAAAGAAACTTACTCAGCAGTCATGTAAACCTCTGCATTTTCTACATGCTTTTCCATGGAAGATTCTGTATTATACAGATGTGTATTTGCCTCTGTATTTTATAGCAATAGGCATTAAGTGCTGTGTATTAAGTACCTAAAATGTTAATCATGAAACTCTAAATTAATTTACACTTTACAAAAGCAGTTATACACAATTGCAGTAATTCTTTTTCTTTTAACAGACATTATGAAAACACTTTGTATTCAGATTTTCTTTTGGGTTTCACCAGTTGCATGTCAAGGTAACCCAGTAATTTTAGAAGAGTTACACTGGCATAACACTGATGCGATGGAGTGGAGAATCAGACCCTCGGCTTGAAATCTTGACCCCATTGAAGTCAAGGGAGTTTGCTATTGACCTCAAAGGAGCCAGGATTTCACTTCAGAACTTAACAGAATCGTTTCTCTCTCTGTGGGTATGATGCAAAGGATGAATTTTTCAGTTCCGGTGCCCGTATTTGCATTATACACTGTACACAGCAGATACCTCTGGGAAAAGTCATTCAGTGAGTAATAAATAGACACCTAATAGCCTTGCTCCGTGTCTGATCCATTGACCTCACTGGGCTTTGGATCTAGCCCTATAGATATGAAACTCAGCAGTGACGTGAATTGTTCAGGTTTTGCTTGTTTTCATTTTGTTTTTGCAAGCACTCAGGGCCTGACTCGTCTCTCACACTGATGTAAATCAGGAGTAGCTTCTAGTGAAGTCAGTGGAGCTACATTCACACAAAGCTGATGTCAGAAGTGAATCAGGTCTGTATTATTATTCATCTATGCTACTATCACACTTCCTTCTACAACGCTGATAGCTTTAGAAACACAGCTGTTCAGACATCTGGTTAGCTTTGGACAACCTTTCTGACATCCAAAACCCGTGTAACTAATGAACAGGTAAGACATTCCCCACAGCACGTAGTTGTTCCACTCTTCTATATATCTGGGATGCCTCATGTAAAAATGTTGACAATTACAGTAGGATTTTACAAGACATTGCTGCTCATATTCCACAAGGACCAAATAAATCCTCATGGGAATCTTTAATATAAACATTAATAGTTTCCCACATCTTTGTTTAGAAAATAGTCTGAGGATTTCTAAACTTTAAGATCTTATTCATTCCAGAAGAATAGTTTAACTTATTGTCACATAAATCTTTGCTTTACTTAAATTACCAACAGTTGGGTGCACTGGAACTCTAACAGAGAAATTGCAGGTGATTGTACTTCCGTGTATAGTATAGGTGACTCTCATATTCTCTATTAACTAACTTCCTTTGAAGGTGACTGTTGGACCATGCAAGAAATGGGTTAATAATGTTTTATAGTCCAGTGCTACAGTGTGACTTTCACCAGACTTGTGCAGTTTTTATTATGAAACAATAAGAAGATTTCTACAGGAGTGGAAGGCCAGATTTTCAAAGGTGCTCAGTGTTGAGGATTGAGGTCACATTTTCAAAAGAGCAGAGCTCCCCTTTAGGTGCTAAATTGAACTGGCTAAAGTTGGGAGCTGCTGATGAGCACTTTTAAAAATCTGATCTCATATTTAGGTGCTTGCATGGGAGCTGTTGGTAGCGAGCTCCTTTGAAAATCTGACCTAAAGTATCCACAGTACCCCCTCTTTTAGCTTTTCTGTTTGATGTTTTTTGAAAACCTTATGGGCATTCTTGCCACTTTGACATGTTTTAAGTTGTTTAATGGAGTCCCCCTCCACATCACAGATCTCATTATTAGCTGGAATCTTATTCATACAAGTTACACACTATTTCTTCTAAAGACAATTTTTTCTAACATTTTTAACGTAGAAATTTTTAATGTCTCTGATGTGAGATTTGTGGGATTGGGATAAAAATGCAAGAAATAATGTGGGAGCAGTGGGAGAGGGTATTGTGAGGTGGGGTGACAGCATTAATACAAAAATAGCCCCATGTTACTGCAGTGCTCAGGTACCCTGGCATTCCAGACTGTCTAGCAAACTCTAAAGCAGTAGAAAGACTTCAGGGAGCCTTCCCACACTTCATTGAAAGCAAAGTAACCTCTATGCTGGATTGAGGGTCACTTTCCATGCTGGACAAGTAGTATGAGCATGCAAAAGCAGGATTCAGCATAATCAGTCTTTGCTCAGAGTAGGTCTAGATGACATGATGGTAAAAACTCTACTGGCCAGCATACACTAGCACTCTCATAATTGCTAGCACTGATGAGAGCTGCAATGATGTGAGAGTTCAACTAAAACTGTCCATTTAGACTTGAGTTTCAAGTTTGAGGAAACCCTGTAGTCAAAATAAAATTCAGTCAAAAATGCTTAATATCACCTGGTTTCCGCTTGAAATATTGCAAAACCACAGTTGTGCATGTCTTCTATTTAACAATATTGTGATTATTTCAGCCATTAAGATCTGTATGTATATGTGCCACTGTTTCAATAGATTCCCACTGGTATTTCTTTAACTATAATAGATCCCACCTATTCAGCCCCCTCTCCCGCTAGAACTTCCATCCCCAAAGCACTGCAGAACAAGTTAAATAAGGTTAATTAACCTGATAGGCTGCACCTGGGGGATAGCTCAGGCTTTAAAGCCTGATTGATAATGGAACCCAGCTGAGAAGGAACAGGAAGGGCTGGCATAAAGCCAGGAAGCTGGTGGTATAAAGGGGATGTAGAGAAATAGTTTTCAATTGCTGCTTTGAATGAGGGTTGGTAAACCCAAGGGAAAAAGCTGTGCTGTAGGAAGAAGTCCATGGAAGTAGTAATGGAGTCTGGGAGTGAGTGTACCACAGTTGCTAGACATAGTCACTGGACTAGAATGTGGAGCAGAGAGAGAGGATGAGCAACAAAAGGGAGTGGTAGTCATGGCAGGTGCTAATCCATAGAGAGGCCAGGAGGAAGTGCCCTGGTGGCAAATGGACTATTATACTGTACCTACCATCTTTCCAATGAGCTCCTAGTGGCATCTCTGTTCTATTGACTCCTAACTATCCAAACATATTTGGTGTCTCAGAAGCAGTTTGGATAGTTAGGATTCTACTTCTCTAGTATGTGAATGTACAATGGGGCTTTTTGGCCCAGATCCGGCAATGGATAGATACCCCCTGAGCCACACAGAACTGTGTCAAAGTCTGTGGGACTCTGCCTGCAAAGGGATCATTGCCAGAGCAAGGCTCTAGTTTGCATTGTTCTCACTGTCAAAGATTTTATTTGTTAACTGAATACTGTAGTTGGGTGAAAGATCCTGGTTGTCCTAACCAGACAGCAGTCTGTGGTTACATGTCTTCACTCCTAGCTCCTAAGGAAAGAGGCTGCAGCTTGAGTATCTCATAACACAGGAATCCAGTTAGTCACTTATTATGGGTAAGTTAGTGGCTTTTACTATCCCTGCAGGTAGTTATTAAAGTGTTGCTTCCTTTTTGCATTTTGGTAATTACTCTTGAATGAATGGTAAATTCTTCTCCACTCCCCACATTAATGCTTGTAATTAATTTAAAAGAATTTGCTAAATCAGGACTTGTAAATAAATGTACACTTCTCTTTTCTACACTACCTGGGACCAGCTCCCTCCCTCCTCCCAGAGAAACCTTTGAGAGAAGGTAGGGAAACCCTGAGATTCTTCCATTTATTACAGCACTGCCATACCAGAGGTTCAAAAGTCAATAGTCACTCCCAAAAAGGAGATTTGGGAGTTTTGTGTGTTTTTTTTTGTTTTTTGTTTTAAAGTCTAGAAGTTTTATAAACAGATTTTATATGAGCAAGTAGAAAATGTGTATTTGCAAACCAAGAACTAATTGATTTGATGAAAACTCTAATGAATGAGCATTGTAATATTGTATGAGAACCATAAAGTAAAACAGATTGGAAACAAATGTGTAATTTTCTTCCCCAGCTGAGTTTAAGTGCAAAAAAGTAAACAAGTAGCTAAAAGTCTGTTCAATGAGGTGTTTACAATCATCACCATAATATCTGAGTTGGGGCAAGTACATTAAATTATAACATTTACTTTCATTTTTAATAATCTGAAATGTTAGTACCTTAGACACAGAACACTAATACATAGATATACGTATGACATGAACAAAAAGGTCTCAAAGCAGTTGAATGTCAGTAACTGAGAATTTGTTCTGATGGTATAAAAGCTTGTCATCTGACACCTTGGATTCAGGGTTTCTGATGGCTGAAGTTTCTGTGGAGCCTCAATTTAGTCATGACTCCCTCCCTCCATCACATGCTTGAATTCAGATCTTTGTGAACTTTTTTTTTGCCTCTGGAATCTTAACTATTATTCCAAACACACCAATATTTATGGCATGCCCTTGAAGACAGTGCCCCTTTAAAAACATTCATAAAAATCAGTACAATGCTAAAGTACAGCAAGTTAAAAAGAAAAACAGTCTGGAAACTAGCTTTGAAATAAATGCTTAAGAGTCATTATCTGAGGTAAACTGGCAGTCTCTAATGAGACATTTGTAATTTAATTGTGTCAGGGGGAGATTATAAATTTTCCTCAGAGCCCATATCCAAGTTGTTTTTTATAATGAAGATAAAGTAGCACACATACCAAAAAATCACTTGAAGTATGCTACAGCCTCTTCCAAGAAGATAGTGAAGGCCTAAGTCCTATTTATGGCAATGCACTGTATTGCATAACAGGGCTTACAACAAGTAGTACGCGGTGGGGAAGAGCTCAGCCTATAAGTAGCTAATTTATAATTTTACATTTCTTTACTAATCATATTGCAATCTTTTGGACCCAGTTCAATCGCAATAGATAATATGAAAAATCACAGGGGCTGCACATATTTGTCTTATAGAAACTTTGAGAAGTTTGATTTCTTCCTGGAGAAGAAAATGTTTTCAACAATAGGCAACTAAACTACTTGTGGGTGGGATTAAGACTCTAAAGTGAAAGTGTATAGGTTTCCATGGCTCAGGTGTCAAATCTGATTCCCCAGAAAAGATTTGTCCCTGAAACCTGAGTTTTCAGAAAAGAAAAGGACCAAGGTCTACCTATCCCTATCCCCATCCCCTTGCCCTCCCCTGCAATTGCTAGAAATTCAGTGTGTGCTATATACTGATGGATGATCCTCCTGACTCCCTAAATTGTACTAATCTTTTTTGGGTTTTGGTATAGTTCTATTAATCAGATCATCTCAATCCCAAAAATTCCAGCTTGTTTCATACCAATGAATTCCAATGATTTGAAAGAATAAAAAATTAAATAGCTTTTAAAATGCAACCAAAACACCAACAAAAATGGGAGCATTTATTGTCTTAACTCCAGATGTCACTAAATAACATACGTGTGTAAATGAGCTGGAGGTAAAGAGTCTTTTAGGCCCTCATTTTGCAATGAGCTGTGCACAGGTTCAAGAATGTGCCTTGGTTAGAAGAGGAAAAATAAAAACCTTAACTTCTTTGGTTCACTTCAAATACTTGCTGCAGACGTGTGCTCTGAGTACAGGACTGGGAGTAATATTTGTTAATTTAATTCCAGGTCTGTTAAACTTTCTCTGACTTTAAGCAAGGCTTAATTTTGACACATTTCCTCTCTGACACTGAGATTTCTAATGACAATTGTGATTTTCAGTACTAACTTTGAACACTTTATATTGTGAATACTGCTCACAATTACAGCTGCTCAAGAAACTATTCCCTCCACATATTTCAGCAAAAATATAATTGTTTACTTGTTGACATTTTTCTTTGAAGTTGTTTGGGTTTTCATCAGCAAATGTTTTTTTTAAAAAAGATTTTTTTCCCTGGTGTTTGACCACCAAACACTGAATATTTTCAACTTAAAAATGAAAAACAAAAAAAATTCTAAGAGAATGGAATGTGTTTTGCAAAATTTTCCTTTGCCATTTTCTATCCATCAAAGGAAAAAATCACAGCCCTTCTATTCATGGGTTTGAGTATTTGAAACATGAGGTAAAATTGACCACTTTGGGTCTGATTCTCCACTGCTTTGTGAAGCCACTTACATTTGTGCAAATAGTAGCATTTCACATCTACTTTGCATGGGTGTGTGGTAGAGCAGATTACCCCCTCCTCCATATATACCAATCAAAAAGGAGTTAAAGCATGCCTGTGGCTGCAATCAGCCCCAACCTACTGCACCTGTGCAGCTTGTCAAGCCTAGGAATGGTCTTGTAAAACAAACTGAGCTAGAGCCCCCAGTTTAGGGGGTTTGGGTTATGTGCTGAAGAACAGTTTGGGAGCACTGCCAGCGTGTGCCTTCTGAGAAATGAAGGGCCAGTTTGTTTCTTCTGTTGAAACCCCAGGATTAAGCCTTGGCCATTAGCAATGCAGAAGGATAAGGAGATGAGATTTCCTCAGTCTGAAACTGCTTCCTCTTCTCTGCATGAGGGAGGGGGCCAAGAGACTGGTGAGCCCTGCAAATCTCTTATTTGGACTGTTTTATAACCCCTGGAACAGGGTGGTCTTTCTAAGAGGAACAGCAAAAGGACTGTGCCCTATACCTTGTAACCAGCCCACGGGACTGTCGCTGCTCAGGGAATGACAAATGAGGTAAGTGAGGTGCATGCCTTCATCCCAAAGGGGTTATCTTGGGGGTTATGTCAAGACACAACATTTTATAGGGTGTAAATGGCAGCTTTTGTGCATTGAGGATTCTGGTTGAATTGCAAGCTATCATTCTATGAGTAGGGGAGTTGAGGTTTCCTGGTTTGCCTGGTAGGCTGCTAGGGACTCTGTAGTGAAGTGTGGAAAAAGACAGTTTAAAGCATTGGTTGAGTTGTCTTAGAGAACAGCCTGCTTTGTCTGGTTTGGAATTCTTGTGTCTTATTCTGAATACTAAAAAATAAAATAGTGTACACTAGAACCTCCAAGGAGAAGTATTTGTTTTTTGTCTAATTTTGGTGTATATGCTGTGAACATAACAGAAGCCTTTCTGGAAAACATGCAGAAGTCAACACAAGTTGTCAAACTCCATAAGGAGTAACTACAGTATATTGAAAACTCTTCAGATTTATAGTGGTATCTTGTCATTTAAATGAGTATCTTGGTCCTTCTTGCAGGCTAGAGGGCTCTGAAGGAAACTGATATAGGTTCTCCTAGGTAGTCTGAAAAGCGAGAGACTGAAGTTTAGTTCCTGGTTTCCAGCTCTCCAGTAAAAGGCCAAAATTATTTAAATATATCAGTAAGATTAACTTTTCATACATTTCCTCAATGTGACTTATTTAAATTATGAATTATTTATTTGATGTAATTAACAAGGAGCTGGGTTTTGACTGGCTGTTCATCACACAATGCATGCTTGGGTCACCCAAAGTGACATGTCTCAGCACATTCAGAATAACCTGATGTTTACAGGGACAAGTCACTCTCTGCCCAAGAGCTTCGTTCTTGTGCAGTTTGTTTCCCATTCAGATGCCTCCACCCCACTACCGTCCTATGCTTGGCATTTGAATAAGGAGCTAGACTCAGACTCTCTGTATGAGAACATACATATTGAGTAATACCACATGCACAGTCCTGTGACTGTTACTTTCTATGAATATCTGAGCATATGCCACTCCCAGAGGTGAGCCTTTATTTCAGGTCTGACAAACCTATTACCTCCGTTTTTGTGTTATGCTTTGTTAGTAAACATGCAATATGCATGTACAAATCAACAAAAAACAATGTTCAGCCAATCTGCTGCAAATCCAGTTGAAATGTTTTCACAGAAATTATGATGGCTACAAATGAAGATATCTATAGGAACATTGGTTTGTTCGAATGAAGACCAGGTAAAATGACTTAATTTAATCAGCTTAATTGTGTAACAGATATTAAACACTTTTATGAATAGTGTTACTCTTGCTTGTACAGCAAAAATAATATAAAGACATTGCTTGATCACAGCTGGCTCCCAAATTATCACATTTATTAACTATATATGGCCATACAAGGCCTATCTTAATGTATATTGCTGCTCTGAGTGCTTACTGATGGCTTCTAAAACAAAAAACAGTGAAGATCACTCGAGTGCTCGCAAACTGTTTGAAAGAAATTTTATCTTATTCCTACATTTAGCTGAGCTAGCTAATGTCTTTAGTGTTGCTGTGAGACTCCTACCACGCCTCATTGCTGTTGTATACTTCAGTGGAATTTGGATAACTGTATCTGTGGCTAGAATATCTCCACCTCATTTCCTTTTTAATTGGATCATAGAAATGCAAACCCTCCGTTTGATCTAGCTTGTGGAAACATATAAGATGGTTCCCAGTTTTGTATGTTGTCCCCAAAATGTTGTAACTATAAAGGCAACACCTTTGTTTTTAATAAACTCTTCTGTTTATGAACATTTTGATTTCTATTGAACTAATCAATATTTGAAACATTATTTCAATATAAATGCTATATTGACGTTACATGGAAAAGAGCTACAGCGAGAGCAGTTGAAGGATTTTTCTGGAATAGGAGCATTTCATTTTTGTCTGAATAGTCAGAGAATGGTATTTGAAAAGATGCAGGTGAATACTTTGAGATTCTTCCACCAAAATGTATCTTGTTTTTCTTCCAACTTGCATCCTGTCAGAAATCTCTTTGGGAAGTAATTGAGGGTCACTTATTTTTTTTATTTTTTTTAATCTTTCTGTGATCAGACTTCACTGCAAGTATCATGAGAAAGATGCAAGAGTGAAATGACATACTCAGTTGATGTAATCCATTACACTTGTTCACTTTGACTCTGAAGTTGTAAAATAAGTGACAAAGTTTCTATTGTCATATAACTATTTTAATTTGAGCAATTTTTGCAGTTAGTGATGATTGGTGACAACTATATTTATGCTAAGGATTTGTATGATTTCTAAGGATTTGTATGATAAGACCCTATCCTGCACAGAAGGGAAGTTGCTTCATGAATTTCTGCATAGAATGTCTATATCTTTGGAGATTTGACTGGTCTGTAATGCTAACATAACCAACTCTGCACCAAATATCCATATGGAGGGGAAAAGGTGTGTGTGCAAGAAGGGCCAGTAAAAGGAGTTTATAGAATAGGTTACCAAGAGAGGTTGTGGAATCACCATCACTGGAGGCTTCTAAAAACAGGTTGGATGAACACAACTCAGGGATTGGATGGGTATACTTGTCCATTCCCTCCCACTGTGAGGCAATACCTAGGTGACCTCTCAAGATTCTACACAGTCCCCCATTCAGTAAGTATGGCCTGTGTGATGTTGCATTCCATATGTTTTATAGAAATGTGATTGAGTGTGAATATGATGTAAATGGAATATGCTTTATGCAAAAGGTCCCCTGTAAGGTATCATAACAAAAGTTATAACCTACTGAATATATTCCTTCTATTTTGTATATATGTATCCTTCTATCTGAAGCTAGAAATATGAAGTATAACTCTGAGGTCCTATTGTAATTATGGCAAGTGTGGGCCATTAATGGTGGCTTAGATTCTTGATGGCTCCCATTGACTAGGATGGTTGGTTGCAGATGGTTTATTTACGTGCAAGCCTTCCTGTGTACATGTGGCCCAGCCTGTGGGCAATGAAGAATGAGGTCTTACACTGATGTGACCATGTTACATGATACTGGAATCCATCTTAAACCTGGTGCTTTTCCATTTAGGAGGAGGAGTGGGGAGCTAGAGAGACCAGATTCCTGCCTTGTGCCAAAGTTATAAACAGGAGTGGAATAGAAAAAAGGGGGCTGCCAGTCATGAGGACCCCCATGTTTTCCACCTAAGATGTCTGCTGGAACTTAAGGACTATATGAGGGGAAAGGATTGGGTATAGACTAGGAAGGAATCTAGTCTGTGAAAAGAAGGGTATTGGAATATCTCTGAGGGTGAGATTTTACCTGTAAACAATTTCTCAGTGTATTATGCTTGCACATTTTTGTTTTATTTTGCTTGGCGACTCACTTTGCTCTGTGTGGTGTTACTTTGAACCACTTAAATCCTACTTTTTATAATTGCTAATAAACAAGTTATTTTATTAAACCTAGAGTAAGTGATTAATACCTGTGGGAGCAAATAGCTGTACAACCCTCTGTGTGTTAGAGGGTGGAGAATTTGAGTTTACCTGTGTAAGCTTTATACAGAGTAAAAACGGATTTATTTGGGGGTTTGGATCCCATTGGGAGCTAGGTGACCTGCTGAGCAGTTGTTGGTTTAAAGTCTGCAGCTTTGGGGGCATGGACCAGACCTGGGTCTGTGTTACAGCAGGCTAGCCCAGTATCTGGTTCAACAAGGCTGGGTTCTGGAGTCCCAAGCTGGCAGGGAAAACTGCCTCAGAGGTAATTTCAGCACATCAGGTGCCAGTCCCAAAGGGATCTCCATGCCTGAACCCATCTCAGTCTGCATTCCTTGTCCCTAGATATATATCCATATGTTTGAATTTAGATTGCTCCCTAGGACTGTTGTACTCCTCATTATTTACCATTCTGCCAATCTTTGAGTTATCCACAGACTTTATCAGTAGTGACTGTGGGAAGTAAATATAATTCACTGGGGAAAATATTGAATAGCGTTGGGCCTAATATTGCTGGTACCCGTAGAACTCACTTTTTGCCAATGGGGAGTCATCACTGAATGTAGGTGACATTCAATGACTCTCTCCCTTATTGGTGACTGCTTTGATCAATTAGCCATTTCTTAATCCATTCAGAATAAGGCACCCCGGTATAATGCAAATTTGGATATAGCGCAATTGTACCGTGGCTCCCAAGGCTGCAGGCTTCTCTGTTCTCTGTCCCCGGCAGGCACGGGGGCTGCGGCTTCCAGAGAAGCCATGGCCCCTGCACCTTTCAGGACAGGGGACTCTGGGGCTGCAGGCACCTGCACCCCTGGAGTTCTCTGTCCCCAGCAGGAGCAGGGCCACAGCTTCTCTCCCCTGCTGGGCAGTGGGGAGAGAAGCCGCAGCCCCATGCCTGCCAGGGACAGAGAATCTGCTATGTGATCCCGCGTTTACCACAATGGGATTTCTTGGATCCCATTTGTCACATTACAGCAGGTCTCCACTGTATTTAAATCAAATGCCTGAGAATAGGCAAAGTATATTCTATAGAGGTTCTTATTATTATCACTGCAGTATCTGAGTGCCTTCAAACAGTGCAGTAGAAATCTGTCATAGTGTTTGTTCTCTCATCTTCTCTCCAGGGATAGAAGTGTGTGGAGTGGAGTATCTTGTTTTGGCAGGGTTTTTAGTTTTTCATACGTGTTACTATGTCTTGGAAGTGGCTCATTTCTTTGACTTTGCCTTGCCCTGGAAGCAGAAAGTGGTGAGGTTTGTTCTGGTGCTTAGTTTCAGGAAGAATGAAAAGGTCCATCTCTCACACAGATGAGCTTTCCCTTGTTGTAGAAAGTACCATTGTGCCTGAGCAGCGGAGTTGTCAAAAATGGTCTTTGTTCGGGAGCTTAGGGAAACTTTTAGATACTCTGGGCCCAGGCCACTGATCATCTTGAAGATGAGGACTGAGACCCTGAACTTGATTAATTCTGTGGTAAAACAGTGTCAAGAAAGGATAGGTGTGTAGTGTTCATGGTAGCCTGTGCTGCTGAGGAGATGTGCTGCAGCAGTAAGTCCATTAATGGCTATTATCCAGGATGGGTAAGAAATGGTGTTTGTCAGAGGGCGGTGATGGATGGTAGGAGAGAGATCACTTAATCATTACCTGTTAGGCTCACTCACTCTGGGGCACCTGGCATTGGCCACTGTTGGTAAACAGGATACTGGGCTAGATGGACCGTTGGTCTGACCCAGTACGGTCTTTATGTTCTTATTCTGTACTAGTTGGAATTTCCTGAAGGCTTCATGTCCAGGTATATCACATTGCTATAGTCCAAGCAGATGGTGACAAAGGGATTTATAACTGAGGCCTGGTCATTGTCCACTAGGATGGGATGGAGTCTCCTAGCCAACCAGAGATGGCAGAAAGGATTACTCACCTGTACTGGTATGTGAGAACTTGATTCCTCATTGACATTAAAGAGTAGTGCTAAACCACGGATCCAGTTAACTGTGGGCATATACCTTCAACCAGTGGAGACTATCCACTGCGGCTACAAACGCTAACTTTATCGAGCTTGTAATGTCATCAAAGAAAGAAAGTGAGTGTCAGACAAACCTGCTATTTTCTACAAAACCTTATTGACTGGAATTAATTATATTCCTGGTTTTTAGCAGTTGAATCCCATATCAGCTTTTCCCAGGATTGATGTCCGACTGACTAACCCATTTCATACTGCTTGCCCTTTATGGAATACTGACACGACATTAGTACTCTTCTAGCTTTCTGAAATTTCCCTGGTATTCGACTAGTTATTTTAAAAATTAACATTGGTTGGCCCCAGATCTCCTTAACCAACTCTTTTGGGGCTCTTACGTGTAAGTTACCAGGGCCTGATGATGGGTAGGAAAGTAGTTTATTAACCTCATGTGATACAAATACTGTACATCATCCTCCTACTTTCCCAATACAGAACAAATATTTATTTAACTTTTACTGCATCATTAGTTTTGCCAGCTTCATCTAATGATGTACCCATAACCCTGCTATTGCTTGCAATTTTTTTAGTTCCTAATATTCTTTAAAAATTCTCTTGCTGTCCTTAGCCCTGCTAGCTGTAGATTCCCCCTCCCCCACTGATATCTTCAGCTTTCCTTATACATTTTCTGTACCTCAGAACTTCTAATTTGATTGCTATGTCCCCTTTTAGGATATCATTTAAAAAATCTTGTTTCAAATTGCTGCCTCCACTTTGATGGACCTTTATTCAAAGTTGTCCACTTTCTTGATTACATGGTTTTTTGTCCATCTAATAGGCTGCTCTTTAAGAACTCCCAATTTTCATTCTCATTTTTCTGTCTAAATTTTTTCCTCACAGTCAATTTCTCTGTTTTCTCAGTATTGAGCGATTGGCCCTCTTTGAAGCACCGTATATACATATATATATGTGTGTGTGTGTATATATATGTATATTTGTGTGTGGTGTGTATATATAATATAATTTTATTGGTTTGGAATGTTCTGTTTACCTATATTGAATGTAATCAGAACACAATTATTAATTCCTATACAACCACCAACATCCATTCTAGTGACTAATTTGTCTTGATCCCTGAACAAGGGGGACTAAAATAGTTCTCATTTCAAGTGCAATACCATCTGTGTTAGAAAAATCTATAAATTTTAATACCTTGAACGACCTATTACTGACTGCATGAGCATCCAGCATATTCCTCTGAAACTGAACTCCCTCCAATAGCACCTATCAGTAAGGACTAACTCATCTTGTTCTCTGGTTGGATTTGGTGGCCTGTAAAAGACACTCTCCTCCCAACAGTAGACTTTGGCTTTATTAGCACATTGATCTATTTGTATTTGAGATCTTGTGTTCATAATTCTAAAACAGGTAATGGTCTCTTTAATGTACAGTAACCCCCCCCCCCCCACACACACACACACCTTTTACCCAATTGATCCCGCCTGAGCACCTTATAACCGAGTGAATTGTTCCACCATGTTTCTGTAATGCCCATCATATAGTTATCTCATTAATGAGAGATTTTTATAATTCCAGCCATAGGGCAGGAGTGTGACTCACCCTTACAATATCACAGTAAAGCTAGGGTGTGTAAAGCAAAGTGCCCCTTTCCTCCCTGTGTGGACTATCTGCACCATGGGTAGCAGTACAGCAGGTGAGCAGCCTCTGTAGGAATGCTGCTCTCCTCTCCTGGGTGGGGTGGAGAATGGGTAGAGCCAAGGTTTGACCTACCATCATGCCAGTCAGTGCAGCTGATCCAGTGCAGAAGGGGAAGTAATCAGAAGCTGATTATATCCTCCCTGAACTAAACGGGGAAGCAGGGAGAGAATTGTGGCATGCAAAGACAGTTCCTGCCTTGATCCATTACTGGTGCAATGCTACTTTGTTGTTGCCTCTGGCTCAGAGGAGGTTGTATACTTACAATCTAGTCCATATTTATAATCCCCATAAATGTGAAGAGGGATTTGTATAATTAGTGTTTTCCAACAGATCTTATCTGGGTTGGTAGCAGTGTGTTAGTCGTTGTCGTTATCATCATCATCATTATCATCATCATCATCATTAGTACAGTAGTATTCTTGTCTGGGAGTGCCAATCATGGAACCCCATTATGTTAGGCCTGAAAGAAAAACACAAAAACACTAGTCCTGCCTAGACAGCTATATCAATCAGCATAAAATATCTTGCTGTACTTAGATTGTAAGATTTCTCGCTTTGTACACAACATAATTGACATTAATACTAGTGAAGGCATCAAAAACATTCCAATTTTTCAACTTTGTGCCAGAAACCAAACCTAGATGAGCTATATCACCTCTTATGCCTTAGCATGCTCATGTGATTTGTTTCTTTGAAACCTTTCCTGCACTGAGAGAGTTTTCACAAATATTTTTTTCCAATGCTGGGTCTTAGAGTCCATGTGTCTCCTCTTTAGAATATTGAGTTAAATAAGAACATTTCAAAACTTAATACAAAATGCAACAGATTAGGTTCTAGAGTTTGAAACTTTTGCTGCTAAGCACACATCCGCACAGGACAGTTAGCAAATCTAGCCTGGAGTGATGCAAGGAAAGACAGAGTAGTGTGGAAAAGTTTGTATTCTAGTGGTAGCCTGCCTATTCGTAGCTCTCTGCAGGCCTAGGAATCTTTCCATTGACCTATAAACTTTGGACCATGCCTTAGTTTTGTGACGAACTGTTCAAAGTACGTGCAGTAACTAGTACTTAATATGTGAATAGAGCATAATGTCTTGGATTTGTTTTACCTCTTTCACCAATCTATTGTGAGCTCAAGAAGTAGTCTTTAATTTTCTTCCAAAAAAAAAAAAGTATTAAAAGTTGCATAAGCCACTCTCCAGCACTTTCTTAAATTGCAGGGAAAAAGCTCTGCGCGGAGATACTAAACACTCCACATTTTACCTATCATAGGTCCCAGTTCAGGAAGTGTAAGCAGAGGCTTAAGTGTTCTCCCTAAATATGGATGGTCTTTTGAATCAGGGCCTTGGACAAACACACGAGGAGCAAACTCAGGTTTCAGAACATGGTAATGTCGGCACTAGCTGTGCTGGCTGTCCATGCACAGTGAAATATTGTACAGAGTCAAATAGTATTTTGAAAATTGTTCTAGTCTGTAGTTTCTAAAGGTAAAGAGAGGTGTAGCTAGAAAGGAGGGATGGGAACAACAATATGTACAGCTATTATTTTTACAGTAGGACTTCCTACCTTTGCAAAGAATATCTAAACTTTAGTGGGATTTTATATACTTAATTTTTTCTCTCTTACAAATCTGCTCCACCCATGTGAAAGCTGGTTATTTGGGTTCTATGCTGGTGGTGTGTGGAAGACCCAGGGAAGTGAAATCTACCCACCAACCCAGGGCTAGGGCTGCAATAGCAGTCACAGCACCCCCAAGACGTGGAGGCTGCTGGATCCATGTGAACATATATCTCCAGCCTGCCTAACTGTAGAGCTCTGAGCTGGCTTATGCAGGGCTGATATAGAGACTCTTTCCAATGTACAGGCACCCTTACCTGGCCACCTCAACCACTGTACACTCAAGCTCCACCATGTGAGCCTTCAGTGGTACAGCAGGCCTTGAGTTGCCCTCCCACACCAGATATACATTTTAATCTGTTTGACAGGATTCTGCATGTAGGCTTTGGATCAGGAATCTTTTCATCCACTTCAGCAGAGTGTTGGTAACTATTTATTTCAAAAGCTCAATAAGAATATGTAAGAGGGGGTACCCCCCAGCCTCTATGCTCCTGAGTACAAAGGCTGAGCCTCTTCTATGCCAGACCAACAAGTCCTTTTCCTCCCACACCCCCACCTTGCCAGTTGGGGTTCTTGGGGTTACCAATCGCTGCCACCAATCGGGTCTACTTCCAAAACCTTGGAGGGGCCCCCGATCTTCCCCTAACCCTGACTTTGTACCCCCTCCCTGGGTTTTAAAGTCAGACACCTGAAGACTGCTTCCCTTCACCCTGACCAGCTGAAGGCAGACTTCCCTTAACCCTGTCTCTCTCAACCTGAGAGCCAGACCCTAACTTTGTATCCCTTCCTGGGATTTAAAGTCAGATACCTGGAGGCTGCTTTCTGTCCTTCACCCTCCCCGGCTGAAGGCAGACTTCCCCCACCCCTGTCTCTCTGTACCTGAGAGGCAGACACCTGGAGACTGCTTCCTCCCTCCCCTGTCTAACCTGATGGTAAGGAGAGACAGTCTTCACACTCCAGCTAGGCCCCTAGCTGCCCTGGTTCCTATTCCCTTCCCTTCCCCCTTCCCAGACTGGAAGCAGAGAAAAACCCTAAGGGAAATAAACCAGACAGTTTTATAACTAGAAAATTTAATAAAGAAAAAGGTTAAAGCAGAAATACTGACACTTTACATTCCCCACTTTGGTCTGAAAAGGAAAGAACACCCCAAAGGCACGGCTTATTAGAAGAATCAAATGGTAATATGCACATTTAGCTAAGTAGAAGTATCAGAAAAAGGTAGAGCCATCTTTATAGCCAAAGATGGTCTAGAACCCTTGCCAGCTACCTTGGCAAGCTTCCTGCCTCATGTGCAGCCAAGATGGATCTGACTGTTTTGCTCCTCCCTTCTTCATGGGCTCGAGGCTCCTCCCTCCCCCATGGCAGGGAAACTCCTACATTACCTGTCTCAGATAACAAGCCCCACCCATGCAAGGCACACTGTATTAGATAACCTAGCCCAACCCAGGCAAGGCACCCTTCACACTTATAACAGAATAAATGAGGGGGGTGCAGGAGGGGAGACAATAACAAAACTATTTTGTCAGGCTCCCCATCCTATTCAGATTTCTTAACATGCTCGCTTGCTAATGTGATCTACAGACAATCAAAATACGTATGTGTCTCTACATGTGGGGTGATTTGGGCAGAGAAAGCAAGGACTGGTGGATTGCAATGGTGCAGTTGATTGTTTCATTTCAAATGTTTTTGTCGATTCCTTTTTATGTCCAGTGTAATTTTGTAAACAGTGGTCACAGAATTCCTAAGAAACACATCTTCATGGAAATTGGGGTCCCTACTCCTATAACATATTGGTGGTGAGAGGGAATACATTTAAGTCCAAATGATAGAATTCTTCTAACAGTGTGGCTCATTTGTGACTGAGGAATGTGGCTAAAATGATAATGATGGATCTTGTCATGATTTAAGCATTAAACAAACAATGCATTTCTGGCATCTCTTGCTATTCCAATATAAACATGGCCATTTAAATATTGTGCCATCTTCTGAGGTCATTTTCTGGCTACCTGTTGGATAATTTCTTTGGCAGCCAGCAATTCCATGAACTGGCAGAAAATTATGGGCCCTGCCTTCAGCACCATATCTTCCAAGGTTCCATCTATAAAGCAGGATCAAACTAGAAACCTTCCCCCATATAACTTGACTCAAAAGCACATACACCGCTTAAATAAAGCATGAGTAGTTAGTAGGACATACATGCTATACTGGATTGGAGCTATATTCACTCATTAACAGCACATTACTGGTGCACGTATTATAATTATGGGCTATTGCTTGTGATGAATCAGTGTCCCAACCTGGGCTGCACGTGCTGGTGGGGAGGAGGGCTCAGGGTCCGATTCTCTTGTTCTCCCCTTATAACAAAAATGGCCTCTCACAACTATAACTAGGAAAGGAGGCAGCATGCTTATATGAAAGCTGCACTTAACGGGAAATGTTTATGCCTTGTTCCTGAAAATTATTCTGGCCACATTAATAGTGTAGGACAGAGTTCAGTTTTTACTATGTGAAGAGGGTTGTGGGGGGATGAAGACTTTGGGGTCAGGGCAGAGTATCGTCCCTTGGAATATTTAAAAAATACTTGCCATTTGTTATGATCTGGTCCAGCCCAAGGGAAATAACATGCTCTTCACAAGTAACTTTATGAGCACCAGGGGTAAGTCCTCTTGCTGCAGGGATGGTCTAGGAGAGACAATGTACTATCCAGCAAGCACCCACAGAGGGAGGGAAATCATCTGAACTTTCCATTCAACTTCATAGTTTGTTTGGTTTTTTTTTTTTTAAACTAAGGGATTCCTATGAGTCCCCAAGAACTTCCTTCGCTCCTAATTCAGTAATGCTCCTTGAAAACAAGTTCCTTACTAATCATAGGCCTGAGCTACTTAAAATGAGACCAATCCTCAGCTGGTTAATGAGGATCAGATTTCTCAATGGTTTTTCAATGCTTAATGATGCAGATAAACTCCTAGTGACATTTTCAAATGTTCCTAAACATTTCACATGGTCACAATGGTACCTTCTGGCTTTGGAATCTCCAGATAAACTATTGAAACTAATGGAAGTTAGCTTACCTAGGTAGGAGCTTTTGAAAATTTCACTAGGCACCTAATTGCATCTTTAGGCCCTTAAAAACCTTTGAATATCTGATCCTCAGTCAAGAGAGCTATGTTGAATTGAGGACCTGGCCCTCTGAATTTTAGAAAATGCCTTTCAGCCCAATGAAAACTAAAATGACTGCATGAAAAAATTGTTTCCATTCAGTGTGGTGGTTAGAATGGAAAGGTTTACAGACCTTAAAATGAAATGATGCCGCCAGATGCTGCTGTAAGTGGGGAGTTGGGGGGGGGGGGGGGGAGGGAATCAGCAGCTGCAAATCCTCATACAACATCTCACTTAAAATGTCATGTGTGCTACTTGGTTTAAATTGTCACCCCTCCAGCAACCACAAACAATGCAGAAACAGCAGATGTGTTTTCTATTTAGAATTAAACAGTTTATCTCAACCACTGTCATTGTTACAGAGGGAAAATAAATAAATATCCATGTTAATGTAAACTTCAAAAGGTACTTTCTGGCAAGAATGGTTATGTCTGAATCCAGAGTCCACTGAGAACTAAGATTTGACCAGATTTTTTTCCAATAGGGATGCTGGCAGCTCAGAGTGTAGTAAAACTCAGACTGGTCAAAAAGATTTTTTGGCCAGATATTGTATCCAATAACTCATGTCATTTATACTTAATGGTCCAGAAAATTTAAGTAAACATCATAAATGTCTTTTGTTATTAAATGTTCCATTAAAACATTTTGTTTAACTCTTACTTGCCTTCTTTACTGTCCAGTAAGTATGTATTTGCCTACATGATAATCTGAGTCACCTCCTGGAGAGTTAAGGATTTGACATAATTTCACCCTAGCCCAGAACTGCGCAAGAAAAACAAAACTAAAATGTCTTGCTGTGAGTATTTTATCTGGAATAAGTTACTTCTGAACTTGCCCTTCAGTCGGCACAGCCAATTTCCTATCCTACTCATATGTTTAGAAGACTATAGCTTTTCTCTTCCTATGACCAGGCAGTATCTCTAGCAGTAACTACTATATGAATATTAGAGGATCACTTTTTAAAAGAAGAAATACTACTTAATCTAAAGGGTATCCTTCTGAGAAAGAATTGGGTCCTATCTTAGAACAATATAGTTATTTTCGGCAGAAAATAAAGGTAGAGATTCACTTAGCTATTTATATCCTGTGATTCTATTTAAAAATCAAAGCAGAACATAGTCTAGGCGCCGAGGTATTTTGACTAAATAATACTTAATTCTTTCCCCGATCTCAAGAAGTTTCAATGGCTGAAATATTACCACTCTTTTCAGTCTGACACAGACTTCAGCAAATACCTTTCTAGTGTTTGATTCTCAGCCAGTATGTTAATATACCACTATTCAGCTTATTTTCAGATTTTATATTTTTACAATGAGATTTTTGTTCTCATTCAAGTGAACACACCAGTCCTTCTGACACCGTTCCTGTTCAGAAATGGGCAGAGAAAGGGTAAGTATATGCAGCCAATGAAGAGCTGTGTTAGCTAGTACTGCTGCTAATTACACAGTGGACTTTGGACAAATTCAAGTACCTATGCTTTATTTTTATTTATTGCATTGCATTATGGTCCCAATCCAGCAAACCTGTGTGCTGAACCCTACTGTACATGAGTCAGCCTTATTCAAAATCGCTCTTGTCCATCACTCTTCAGGAATATGGAGGTTAATTTAAAAACTGCTTCCAAAGCAATGGGGAATTGTACTAAAATAATGCTGTCAGATAGGTAAAAGGTCATGTCAAAAAAGAGTAAGGACACATTTTTACAGCATTGATTGGTGGGAGGGGGGAATGGTCATGATCCTTTGCCCCTGAAGTCAATGGGAGTTTTGCTCTTTATTTTAATGCCGGCAGCATTGTCCTTGGTGGCTTGTTTACAGTATAAAAAACCTGTATTTTGTATAACATACAATTGAGAGCACTAGAGCTGAATTTGTGAGTTACCAGAGGGGGAAATTTTTTTCCTCAAGTTTGTATACAAAATTTTTTGACATATCATTTAGAGGAATTATTCTTGATCTGTGGATTGTTCATGAACAGTTTGTTGCAAGTATTCAGTTTGAGTTGTGTGGGTCACATAGGCCATGTGACAGTGTTGCTGTGCCCTGATTGGTTGAATATACTTAGAATTTTGAGTATTAATGAACTGTCTAACATTACGTTGTGCTATACTATTCACTTTAAATCAGTCTCCCCAAACATCCAGACTAACAAACTTGTTCACTAGAAGAATTGTGAGACTCTAAAGGAAAAGGGGCCAAACACAGCTGAAGTGAATTCAGTTTTATTTGAGTGACAACTCAAGGAAAATATTTTCAAGTATTAGGTTAATTCTTGAGAGCACCATGTATATTTGGGCTTTGAGCAAATTTTCCCTAGGCAGCTTTACCAATGCACCTCACTTCTGATATGAATGCTTTGGTCCCTTTTTAAATAGGACAACTGCTAGTTTTGCTGAAATTATGCCTGGTGTAGACAAGGGGATTTGTGAGGTAGACACTGGGGCGACAATAAACCTTACTTGTGATTTAAGATGGGTAGGAAATACATTGTATTTGTCTGTTTCTCTCATCCAAGCAGCAAGCACATCTCTTCTCTCCATTCATGAAATTTAGCCAAAGTGCGGGTATTTGCACAATGACAATAGTTATTTCTCACTGACTCCAGTAGGAAAAATCCAGGTTTTACTGCTTTTAAATCTCCAACTCCTATATGCCCACAATGAACTTGGATGCCTCCAATTCTTATTTCCTCCCCATCCTGTAGCCCAGCTCCTCTTACACTCTCCCCCAACTTTCACCTCACAGCAGCTCTCTCCTGACCAATGCTCAATGCCCCTCCCAGAGATGCATTAATCCCATATATTTATGCTTCTATGGGCATACCAGCTGGTCACTGCCTCGAAAACCCTCTTTCAGGAGTCAAGTGAAAGGATGTGATCGAAGCAGAAGTCCCCACTTCAGAGCATGCCTGGTATCCACTCTCTTGGTCCATAGAGGCAGAGGGGATAATTTGACCCTAATTTCTCTCTTCTATTTGACGAGCTCCACTCTCTGTCCCCCTCAGCTACAGCACTACAGCAGCATTGCTGATGGGGAAACAAGTAGCGCACCCCACTATCTCTGTCTCCCCTCCTCAGTAGGATTATTCAGTGATTCTGAATAGGAAGAAAATGCTTTTATGAAGTGAGAAGGGAGAAAAGAGAAGGAGGGAGAGGAAGATAAGATAGGGAGAAGAGAGATTTTAAAATATAATTTACTGTGGGAGGTGAGAATCATGAATGGGAGAGGGAAAGGCACATTCCACTTGTAATGGCTTGAGCTTATTTCTGGCTTGATGGATGATGTAAAATAATGTGTGCAACTTGATTTAAGCTCCTGTCTCACCTAGGGTTGGAGTGATTTAAGATTATTATCCTTAGTGGCTTGAACATCTCTGCCAATGATAATTCTTGTGAGCTTACTAAAAATCTCAGGGCACCCATGGGACTTTCCCAGGAGGATTCTGGCCTGAGACACACCAATGAGCAAACTCTAGATCTTATTTTTTTGGAGGTGGGAATGATCACCATGGTTAGACCATTTCCTTCTAGGCCTCACTCATGTTTCTCTCAGAGCATGAAGAGAAGAGAGGATGATCCAGTAGTTAGGAAACTGGGGATGCATAACACCTAAAACATGGGTTGCAGGTGGTGGTCAAAAGCTATTTTACTGTATGGTGGCTGTTTTTGGTTAATCTGGATTGCTTGTGTGATATAAAGCTTTGGTATTTATTTATTTATTTTAAAGCTGAAAAGGCACCCAAAGGCTTGTGTGCTGGACACACGTTTTATAAATGTGGATGTTAATGAATGACAGGAATTTATACTTCATTTTACTCCATATACTGTATGCAATGAAACTCCCTGTTACAGGTCCTGATTCTCTTCCCCTCCTCTGACCTCTCTTCTCTCCCCTCCGCGTCCCCTGGGGGCAGCAAGTAGCACATTTTTTGGAACTGCCAGGACAAAAAAGATTAACAGGAGTTGAAGGAGGTTTGGAATGGAGGTGTGACCTGTACTCAGACTGTCCTTAGGCATACATGGCTGCATAGGGCACCTGAAAATTTGGGGTACCCTGGAGTCTGTCACCCATCTTTCTATCCCTTTTTGACCCTTCCTGCAGGCTCCCACAGCTGTCTGCTGCAGCCTGGTTACTCTTACTCCAGAGGGGATCTAGTAATTTAAAAGTGAAAAAGACCTATTAGTACAACATTGAAACTGTTAAAGCCATTCAAGTGGTAAGGAAGCTATTTAACAGGCATTTGCCAGCCCCCAGGTATATACAGGCATGTCACCGCGTATAGCCGAAACCCCATTGACTTCAATGGCAGACGAAATCGCCAGCCCTAAAGGAAGTTTTTTGTATTTTTAGTTTTCCTTTCTTCTTTTTTTCCGGACAACTGCATAAAGCAGAAATCGTGCAAGTTAAATGTGTGTAAAACGCAACATGCCTGTACTGTCAGATTCTAAATTTACTGACAGAGTTGTGCATTACTGTAATATTTACTCAACAATAGTTGAGAAAATATTACAGTAATGCAATGTAAACTTGGTCTACAGAGCCTTAGTTTAAAATGCTTCAAAAATATTTCATTATTGAGTTGGTTAAGATCAAGGATTTTTTAGAGATGTGATTCTGACAGCCCTTAAAGGGACAACACCCCTTTCCTGCCAGATAGTTGGACAAATGAGTTTCCCTTTCTTTACTTCTAAGGGCATGGTTAGACTGGTGCTTTAGAGCACTAAAACCCTCCAGGAGCGCTATAATTCTCTAACCTTACACACTGGCAAGGGACATTTTGCGCAATAAGTCTCCCTTTAAAGCGCAACTTGTAAACCTCCTCTCCGAGAGTGATAAGGCTTTTTGCGCTAGCGCTATAGCGCAACGGTGCGAATGTGACCACCCATGAATCACTCATTACGCTGTAAGGGATCTCTGGCACGCCTCCGAGCCATGTAAGGCAATCAACAACCCATTTAAGGCAAATGACGTCTAAGTGTTTTGAAAACGGGAGGAAGAATGCGAAAGTACCTTGTCAGTTTCTCTCTTAAAACTCACAGCAAATAACCACTGGAAATGCTGACGGACCGAGCTGTGTGACTTCAATGCGGAGCCTGTCAGTTTCCTCTAAGGAAAATTCACTGACAGCCTGAACTTGTCTCCCTGCGTACACGTTCCCCCTCCTCCTTTGCAAAGCACATTGCACCCAGCTGAATGCTGGGATACCTACCCATAATTCACCACTCCCTGTGCCTCCAGAAGCACCGGAAATGTGTCCATGCTGTAGCGCTGAAGGGTCTGTATGTGCACAGGCTCTAGCGCAATACCTATTGCGCTAAATGGGACGCGCTATAAACAAACCCACTACAATTCTGTAGTGTAACCTTACCCTAACTATTTGATGAACTAGTTTTAAGAGACTTCTCTAGCAAAATCTGTACCTTAGTAAGCTATAAAATCCTTTGTTATGCCTAAAATCTTTGGAAATTTTTTTTTAAAGTTGGTGAAATTTCATAAACATGTCTCTTGTTATGGAGATCACACAAAGTAAATCAGTGTTCCCTTTTTCTAAAAGCAATGACATTGTTATGAACACACTAAACCTCTATGACTGATTCAAAATAGTGTCTGTTTCAGTGAATTTCAGTGCCACACATTCTGCATGAGGGAGAGGGTATAGGGATGTCTGTGGGGAACTGAGACACTCTGCCACCTTGAGGCTTGGTATTCTTTGCTGCCTTGTCCTGCGCGCCCCCCTCCCCCCGGGGCTGTGCACCCAGGCTGATGTGGGGCACAGGGGTACCAGTTTAATAATACTGCGTAGGGCCCAATAAATCCTAAGGGCGGCCCTGCCTGTACTTGCTGCCTCTGGACTTGTATGACAGTCTCCCACTCCAAAATAGAGTTTGAGTGGATCCAACTAATGTCTGACTCCCAGGATGGCGTTAAAATGGGATTAAAACTAAAGTACAGGATGCCTGCATGAAAGTATAGAGAATATTGAGTTTGTGTAAATATTTGATTTGAGTTTCTTGAGAGTGATGTTGAAGTCTCAAGACTTTTTCTGATGAATGACTTCATTGTCTGTATGGATGATGACCCCTTCAGACCAACTCAGGCTGTCATGGCAGCTGGAACAACTTCGGGTGAGTCTCTGGTGTGCATCTGGGCATACTCTGTGGTGTTTGGTTTTTGGCTTGTTTTGTAGGGGAGGGCATTGGGGTTACAAGTACCTAAGAAGTAACACTCTTGTCAAGGAATGACCAGCCCAACAGCAAGGAGTTGCAATTCTAGTTTCCACCTCACTGTAAGCAATCTCTGTCATGGTATGGTCTGTGCAATGAGTGCCCTTTAAGTTCTTCTAACTGTAAAGATTCTACTGGATCCAGGCATATTCCCTATCTTTCCAATAAGCTAATCCTATTGGAACCAGTAGAAGCTTTCAGAGTGGTGGAACTTTTTAAGGGCACTCACTGCACGGACCATACCATGACAAGGGGATTACTTGGTCAGTACAGTATTTTAATGATATACCTTTTTGGAGCTTAACGGAACCTGCTCAGTTTCAGAAGTCTCTGGGTAAGGTTACACTACAGGATTATAGCGTGTTTACCTATTGCGCTATATGGGACGCGCTATAACTATAGTGCTATGTCGTGGCCACATTTGATGCTGCTGCCGCGGCACCAGGAGTGGTGCATGATGAGCAGCTATCCCAGCATTCAGCTGGGTGCAACATGCTTTGCAAAGGAGGAGGGTGAGGGGGAACGGGGAACGTGTACGGAGGGAGACAAGTTCAGGCTGTCACTGATTTCTCTCTACGGAAAAGTAGCAGGCTCTGAATTTCACTCAACACAGCTCCATCGGTAAGCAGTTTCAATGCTTAATTGCTTCTGTTAAGAGCGGAGTTTTGTAAAGGAACTTCCGCATTCCTAATTCTGTTTGCAAAACAACACTGAACATGTCAAATGCCTTAAATGGCTTCCTAATTGCCTTAAATGGCTCAGAGGCGTGCCAGAGATCCCTTATCGCATAATGATTGATTACACTGGCCCTAACATGCTACAGGGCTAGCGCAAAAAGCCTTATAACTCTTGGAGAGGAGGTTTACAAGTTGCGCTTTAAAGGGAGACTTTTTGCGCAAAATGTGCATTGACAGTGTGTATGGTTAGAGAGTTATAGCGCTCCTGGAGGCTTTTTGTGCTATAAAGCGCCAGTCTAACCATGCCCTCTGAGGGAAACTTCTGTTCCACCAAAGGCTTGGAAAACTGTAATTATCTTTTGCCCGTCACTAACTCTGAGGATATTTGAATAATTATCTGCCCTCCCCTTCTGTTAATTTCCATACCTAATTCCACAAGTTTGAGATTTTTTTTGTAATGTTATCATTCCTTGGTATACATAACTTAATTTTGAATGCTAAGTAGCATCATTAATCTAAAACTAATCAAGTTAGTGATGAATTATAGTCCAAATACATTTTGAATGTCTATATTAAAAAAAAAAGCATGCTATTTATGAATACGAAGCATCTATCCTTTCCATTTGGTAAAGCAGCCAATACATTTGCTATATACAGCTTCCTTCCTCCGCTAGGGAACAAAGAAGGGGTTGGAGGAAGTCTGCTTTTGTTGCCGTTGCTGAGTGTCACAGGCAGCAGTTAACTCACAGGAAGTGACTCCACTCCATGCTTCTATAATGTAGAGTGGTGACCTTAGTTCCCTTCCGCTCATTCTTACAATATTGTGAGGATTGTCAAACGGGAATCTTAAAAACAAATATGTAACTCCACAGTGCATCAGACATTAGATAAAAGATAAATTACGCATTTTGACCACATAGGCAGCATTCAGGCACTGTGCAGAATCAGTATGGAGTCTGAGTTGACTGACTAAGTACAGATTGCGATCAATCAATTAAGTTATGCTCCTATTGAAATTAAACTCTGAAAACTTGACTACTGCATTCTGAACATTAGTTTCTTCAGTGCAACCTCCTCTCTAGTGGAGATACCTTCTGCTAACTAAACAAGGAATTTCAATGTAAAGTTATTATAATAAGTCCTTGTTAGACACAAAACCAGCCATGTACCAACATTCCATTACAAGGCACCTCAACCCATCACTTTGCCCTGCATGTATAAGGGTGATGATTCTTCCTTAGTAAAATAGGTCCAAAGTGTGTGTGATCATTTTAAAAGGAAAGCAAAATTATGCAGAGGGAGAATATTGGAAGACCAGATGGATTGTATCTGGAAATATTTATCGCTTTTAATATTTTGAAACCAGATGTTGGTGCACAGACATTGCTGGTTGCAGCCATAGGAAGCTGCACTGGAGAGAGACCCTAACCTTTTGGTAAGAAATTACAATGTTTTGATCCAGTTAAGATCAACTATTAGTATATAGCTGGCCAACCATTGCTGTAAGCCGTTAAAAAAAAAATAGGAAACAGATGCTTGATAAAAAAGAGCTATCAGCCAAAGCATTCCTGATCTTATTTAAGTTTACATTTTATAAAATGTTATGTGTCCTTTAATGAACTGCTATGGAACAACTTTAGTAGTCAAAACATTGCACAAGATTAGACACATGCAATTTGTCTTTGATTTAAAAAAAAAAAAAAAGTCTTTCAGTTGTGCTCCTGGGAAAATGGACACAAAGGTGACTCATGCCAGGTTATTAAAATTAGACCTCTTGTGTAACAACACAAGCCAGATACTTAATGATGGCATTTTGACTCAAAGAGTTGGGGCCTTTATCATTCAAAGGGATTGTGTATAGTGGAAAGCATCCCCAATCACTATAAAATGGCACATTCACATTATGATGCAACATCTTCATCTGTACATGTTAGCAAGTGTGCCAACAGATCATATTTGCAGGAAGGACAAATGCAACGATGTTCAGAGACTGTGGACAGGGAGCAGATTTTGCTATTGCTGCCATTCTGTTGCTGGGTTCAAAGCTGGAGAGCTTCCCCTACTTCTTTTCTTTTCTTTTTCCATCAGAAGAACTGAATAGCTTTGTCCTGTCCTTGTAAACTGGAAGACAATCTTCAAGAAATACAACTGATGCTAGGGCACATGTTGGCAAAGCATCTGCCACCATCACTCACTCAAGAGGAGTCTGAATCAAAATCCCAGAGATGAATTATAGACCTGGATCCAAATTTTTCCAGAATTCTGAGTGTTCAGATTCAATTTTGGATTTCATTTCATATCTTAATGCTGTCATGAACTTTTGATTGGAGCCTTGATCTGGGGTTTGGGTTCAAGAAAAGCTGGCCTTTTGGATCTGCAAAACCCACAGTGTCGGGTCCTCCTACTTTAAGGGACAGAAATGTAATGGAGAATCTCTCGGCTTTCTTTTTTTTAAAGTAGCTTTCTTTCCATTTTTCCATATGGAGATAACCTTGAAAACAGTGGAAGAGTTTTTATAGTGGGGGTGCTGAGAGCCACTGAACAAAACGGTGAACCCTGTATATGATGGAAACCACTTCCAGCCAGGGGGCACTGCTACACCCCCAGTTCCAGCACCCATGCATGAAAACCTGACTAATGCAAACCAATAACTAATGTTGAAAGCGTGTTAACTGACTTTTCATAAAGATCTCCGATTTATCCTTAGTCCTCTCACATCTATCTAGGCCGGGCTTTAGAGCCCAGTAGAAAAAACAGCCACTTTGTCAAAAATTCTTTAGCAGTTCACTGCTGTAGGGACCCTAGGTTTGTGAGGAATGAGGGTCTTGTGGGTAAGGCTTTAGAATGGGGTTTGAGAATGAGGTTTCTGTGCCTGATTCTGTTACACTTCTTGCATAATCACAGGCAACTCACTTGCTCTATCCATGCTTTCATTACCCACAGGGATAATACTTGTTGTATCCTGTTTTGTCTGTAAGCACTCCAAGGCAGGGATTGTTACGTGTTTGTATTGTCTGTAGTATAATGGGCCCTGAGCTTGGCTGAATCCTTTTGGAGCAAATACAAATTAATATTTTTTATAGTCCAGACAACAATAAAAGTGGCAAAGCCAAGACAGCCTCTTTGCTCCCTGAGACCCGGGGTGCGCAGTCGTACCATTTCAAGCAGATTGCAGGACAGTACCCTATCCTTCGTTAACGACAAGAACAATACAAGCCAGGAGTTGTGGAGGGCCACAAGGGAAAGACCACTGCATGGTGGTTTACACATGCTAATGAAGCAAAGTCAATGGGCTAGATGGAGAAGTGCTAGAAACTGTCCACTCCTAATCTGTTGAGGTTCTTACCTCGCACACACCACAGTAAAACCTCCATTTAACGGACTTATTCGGGTGAGGGGGTGTCCGTTAAATCCAAAAGTCAGTTATTTAATAATAAAAAACGAGCTGTCGGAGCGCCACAGGGTCAGGGCGGCAGCTCCGCAGCCCGCCCGCTGCCGGGACCCAGCCGGGAGCCGTCAGCCAGCCAGCCCGCCCGGGTCCCGGCTGCCGGCCCGCCCGCAGCTGCAACACCGGGCGGCAGCAGGGAGCGGGCAGTCAGCCCGCACGGGTCCCAGCTCCCGGGACCCGCCAGCCAGCCCGCCTGTTGTTGGGAGCCGGGCGGCAGCCCGCCTGCAGCTGCAACACCGGGCGGCAGCAGGGAGCGGGCAGTCAGCCCGCACGGGTCCCAGCTCCCGGGACCCGCCAGCCAGCCCGCCTGTTGTTGGGAGCCGGGCGGCAGCCCGCCCACAGCTGCAACCCCGGCGGCAGCAGGGAGCCCGCAGCCAGCCTTCGACAAACGGATTTCGGATGCATCAGACTTTCTTAAAAATTTTGTCCGTTGCATCCGAAGTCCGTTAAATCGAGGTCCGTTAAATCGAGGTTTTACTGCACTGTGATGTCTGAGCACTTTTGCGTTGGGTAGAACAGTCCTGCCCAGACAGATGACTAGACCGGATCTGCAAGTCTGTTCAGCTGTTCGGCCTATCTAATTTCTCTGAAATACTTTTTGGGAAGCATAAATTCCAGGAAAAAAGCTTCCACCGTTACCTACAGTTCTGTGTCACATGCAGACCAAAGGGCCTCGGAGCTTTTTTTCCCCTCCCATGTGACTCGCATACTGATCCACACTTTAAAAAATGCAGTTTCTCAAACCCACCAGCAGTAGTTTGTTAAAACGTTGGACTCAACTCCTGCACAACCAAAACACTCCAAGTTATCTCTCTCTTCAGCTTGACCTCCAATGTTTATCGTATGAATTGAGCAGAACTGCGTTTTACCAGATTAGATATGATTTGCACAAGGGGACAAGAGGAGGGGAGATCTCTTGCGTGTATTTTAGCAACAAAATTGTTTAGTTTAGTCTTTTGTTCACAAACAAGCTTCTTTTTCCCCCCCCATTGTTTTTGGCCTCCATCCCACACTTCTGCTCATGCTAACCAGAGCTAGAGTACATCTGGCATTGTCCCTGCTCTTCTTCACACAGCTGGAACAAGTTAGTTCGCATTGTTTCCTATGACTTCCCCGGCATATCAATTGCCATTACTTCGCCCCGCTGCAGTGCTTTTCAATCTTTGGTCTCCTTCTGTTCTCTACCCACTGCCAGGATTTTTCTCCTTTTCTTTCTTTCCATGGTTAAGCACGTGCAAGGCCAAATTTTTCAAAAGCAGATGCTGAAGAAAATATTCTATAGCACTCAGTCCAATACACTACAGATGATGGTAGGGCTACTGTATTTGGGGCTGCTATAGTAAATTGTCAATTTTATAAGAGGGTTAATGCTGTGACATTGTTCTGCAAGTGTTTATTTGTTCTACAGATCTGATAACCTAGACCTGTATGTCGAGCTGAGCCATGCTCAGTATTACCTTTGTGCCCCCTCAATACTAGGAGCAGCCAGGAGGATTGGTTCAATGCCTATTAAGTTTTAGCAACCTCAGTTCTGCTCTAACATATTTTGGGGATTGCTGGAACACAAGGTGCTCTGGCCACAACCCCTGCACCACATGCATAGAGCTAGCCTTGCTCTACGCTAGCCAGAGAGCACCCAAACAAGGTGAAGCCTCGGCTGCCCTGTTGGGACAATCTTACGTTCCTCTTCTACCCAGTCTGTGATGGCTTTAGTCCTCTAGCTCAGGTTGTAGCATTTTCTAAGAATATAAAGGCCATACTGGGTCAGACCAAAGGGTCATCTAGCCCAGTGTCTTCCGATAGTGGCCAGTTCCAGGTGCCCCAGAAGGAATGAACAGAACAGGTCATCATCACATGTGCTCTGTCTGGCAAACAGAGGCTAGGGGCGCTGCTTCTGTGGTGCTGATGGGCTTGAGTTCTAACCCTGCCCATTACTTACTTACTTATTTTTTTTTACTTACTTCAGAGTATTTATTACATTTTATAAATGGGAAAAGTGGCCTTGTTTGAGGCCAGGTAACACTGAAGATGTGTGTGATTTGTTAAGAAGTACAGATTTACCCAAACCATTCATTTCTGGATATTAGTGTGTGTTTGAAGTGCCAACAATGTGCTCAGTATTGTAGGAGGCACAGAATGAAGACAGTCCCAACTCTAAAGAACTTGGACCTGAAGTTCCCCAAAAGTCTGAGGGCTTAGGTGAGGTGTTCCAGTTGAGGATCATCCCTATTACGAAGTAATGCTGAAAAAATCCAGATGTTGTTAAATCACTGCATTTTCTTGTAAAAAACATATTGGAAATGACTAATTTTTCTAATGAATATTTTGGAAATGACATCCACGCAGGGAAAGTATAAACGGCAATAAATTCTATAAAGGTTAAAGTTTGTAAAGGCTGAATAGAATGGAAAATTTTGGCCAAGACTATTTAAAAACTTTAGGACAAGCCAGAGAGTTAACACTGATGCAGTGTAATCCTAGATATCCATTAAAGGTTTCAGGCCACATTATCAATGTTAAGTGCTATCCAGACACGGGCTAAGGCATCAGGGAGAGAAAGCTATTTAAAAATATTTCAGAGCAGTGGAATCACAGCAACTAATGGAAGATTCTGAATCTTTGCACCACAGGCAGGCTTCCATTTTAAAAACCTCCATTCTGTGGGATAGAGAAGCTGGCTGCTGACCTTCCAACACCAGGTGTCATTCCCCCCCCCCCCCCCCAAAAAAAAAAAAAAATCACCCCAGAGGGAAGAGTGGAACACCACCCTCCTGGGAAGAGCTGCTTTCCCACATAAGGAGTAGTAGAGAGCTTGCAGGGGCTCAAAGTCTTCCAAACCTTCCAGATGGTTTGGTTGGGAATTAGGGGCAAAGCTTCAGCTTGGTTTGTTATCCATCACTAATTTATTGCTGTACCAGTTTACAAGACCAGATCCCCAGCTGTGGACAGGCTAGGCAACACACGATTAATCTTGTGTGTGTGTGTGTGTGTGTGAGAGAGAAGATGGCTTTTTGCTCTTCCCCACCCTAAAATCTTGATATATACCCTGTCAAGTATATCGCTGAGCATCCTGAAGGCTCCGTTATGCTGGTTACTAGCTGCCATATCTCATCATGGAGTCATTGAAAATCAGCAAGGTACACAGAAGCCCTGGCCATGCCTTATTTACCCTGGCCATGATCCCTATACTGGCAGTGGGGAGATTTGATGGAGGAGCCATTACATTGGCTCCACATTGCAAGATGGTTCCCTTACACTGCAACGTTCTTCCACTGGCCACCTATAATCTGCCTGCAGTGTAGCCAAAAGCACCCCACTGCACGCAGGGGGTTAGAGCTCCATGGCCCCAATCCCCTTCTGCTCATCTTGCTCATGAGGTATCGGTATCAACATAAGCAAACAAACCCCAGACATTTATAGACAATATATTAAAACAGCCTTATATCATGGTTTGGCTGGAACTTAACTTGAAGTCTTTTTATAGAGCGGATGGTGAAACGTTCACTTAAAATCTCCTGCATCTCTATTTTGAAGTTGATCCTCCAATTACTCTGTCCAGCAGTAGAAATGGTGCCGCACAGTGGAGGGGACTTGGCAGGAAGTGGAAGCTTAGGCAGGAACATACAAGAGCCTTGTAGTTTCATTGCTACCTGCCGCACAGCAAGAATATGAGACTGAAATCAATGGTAGAGGAATTCCTTTAGGCTTGAGAATAAACCCCAGAATAAAATCCAGACGGGCCTGCTCTTTCTTAGTTCAGGGGTTGAGTTACAGTAGGTGTAAAGCGTTGTTTGAATTTTATATTTTAAAGGGGAAGAAGGCGAAGGGTTCATTTAGTTCAGCAGTTCTCAAACTTAACCGCGGCCCTTTTTTCTCTTCCTAGGCGGCGTGGCGAACCCTTGTATATCCGCCGAAAAGCCGCCAAATTGATTAGTTCCGCTTTCGGTGACTACATTCTGCGGACATGCCGAGCGCTTCCGAGAGTGCTCAGTATGTCCACCGAAAAACCGCCGAATGCGGAACTAATCAATTGGGCGGTGGCAGGAGCTTGCAACCGGAGCGCTTGGTGACCCCCCGGGGGGTCGTGACCCCAGTTTGAGAAACCCTGATTTAGTTAGATCCTAAAAGCTAGAAGATTGGATGGATCAGGAACTTGCTGTAGGGCACAGAGCTTTTCTTCAGCCCATGTCGGTGACTAAATGTTGTAATATCTGGTATGTGGCTGGAGAACTACATAAGACCTGATCCTGAATTCCTTGGGAATTGTGGGTGCTCAGCATCTCTGAAGTCCTTAGTTGATTATATTGTTCCTGATGTATCTGTCAAATGGGGACGGGAGGGCGGGGGGAAGCATAAGCATTCACATCCTTACTGGTATTTTCCATGCAGAAGGCAAGAATGACTAACACTTAGCACCGTTGGCACTTCACAAGCTACTGTCTAAATACTAATTATACTTCACAACATCCCCTTGAAGTATATAGGTATTCATATGCCAGTTTTACAAGTGGAGGAAAACTGAGATATAGCCCAGTTAAGCACCTAGGGCCACATAAATCAGTGGCAGAGAGATGGACCCCAGAAGTACCTGGCTTTCAGTCCTGTGTCCACTCCACTCCACTCCATGCACTGAAATGCTAGCTTTACTCTTACCCTAGGCCCGGAGGTGTTAATAGTTATCCTGGCAAGTCAGTTTGAGGCAGCATGAACTACCCTTGCCCATGCTGTACCTGTTCTGTGGATAAACAAAAGACTTTAGAGCTCAGTCTCTAGCACATAGTTCTTAGGCCATTACAAAAATAAGGAAAACCCTAAATGGCTAAGGGCTTGTCTTCACTACCTGCGGGATTGGTGGGTAGCGATCGATCTTTTGGTGATCGATTTCTCGCATCCTGTGAAGACACGAAAAATCGATCGCCCGCAGCGCCCCCGTCGACTCCAGAACTCCAGCTTGCCGGGAGGCGCAAGCTGGAGTCGACGGGGGAGCGCGCTGCCGACTGCCGCCGCCGTGAGGACGGCAGGTAAGTCAGCTGCAGATACGCAAACTTCAGCTACGTGGTTCATGTAGTTGAAGTTGCGTATCTGCGGGCGATTTCCCCCCCCTCCCCCCAGTGGAGACCAGGCAAGTGATGTGGAAATCTGTAAGAGTAACCAATATTGACTTTAACCTGACTTAATCAAGGGTCAAGGTAGTCAGTCAATATCCCAGCCTTACAAACAATCTCCAATCCCTGACATTATTACTATTCCACTGATAGATAAAGGCATAAGGCAACAGTACAGGCCAATACAACTGTTCCAGGGGGTTTGGATCAGTCCATAGATAGTTAAAGGGTTGTTTTACACTGTGTGTGTGGCTATCAGAAGCCCTTCATTTAAGATTTAGTTCGGTACTTTTTAATACCTATTGTGGGGGGAAAAGCACAAACCTGTTCACACAAATGCAGAATAAAATTGCATTGAACTCTTCTTTATTCTGCATTGCTACTCTTAGACCGCCCCTAACAGGTCACCTCTGATTAAACACACACAACCCCCCCAATTAACAACTAATCTATCTGGGGAAAACTGTCATTCTATTGCCAAGTAAACTGCAAGCCTTTTCTGAACTAGACGTACTGCATTGTTTAATGTGAGTAACAAAATGTGTGATTGGAATATGTAAAATTATACATGTATACCATAAACTATTCAACTGTCTCAGCAGTGCAAATGTTGGGACAGATTCTCTGTCTTTACTCAGACAAAACTCTACTGACTAAAGACACCCCCCCCCTCCTTTGCAATTCAATTTTCTCCATAGTAGGACAGTTGAAATGGGTAGGTAAAGGAAATGAGGGTTTAGGGTTTTTTTGCTAAGAAGCTGATTTATGGTGAAGCTAAAGAATGGAGTGCTCCCTAGTGCTTTTAAGAGGTATTACTATCATTACTATCATTGATAATATGGTTAAAACTTAACACATTCTACCCAGCTTCCCCAAAATTTACATCTTGAACATGTTTTACTATAGCGTGAGAAAGAATGAGCTTTTAGATAAAATGTTACGGGATGTCTATCTCTCATTACATCAACACACACAAAATAGGTAGTACTGTTCTACTGAGTGACACTGTTCAATCTTTGTATTAATATGCCTTGACTTTTTTTGTCTTAAAACTGCATTGTACTTTTTCATGTAGTTTTGGGTGTTCGTGAATTTTTTCCCCTCTGTGTTATACTATGATGTTGTAAAGGAAAGAACATTCTTTGGAATCCATTTAACTGGTCTCTTTAAATGCCTACTTATTTTGGACAAGTGATTGGGGAACAAATCAAATTCATTGCATGGACTCCAGTCTATTGCTAACTCTCACTTCTGTTTAGATAGCATGTGTGCTGTCAATTGGCCAACAACACCTGTTAACAAATATGGATTGCTCTTTGCCAGTATAAATCTTCTATTTTGTTGCCTTTTATTCACTCCAAAACACCCTACTACATTTTTAATTAATCTTTAAGATATTTGTACTAAATGATTTTTTAAATTGGCCTTGAAAGGGAGTATTTTCCAGCACAATGAGGTTTTTGAGAACTGTTGATACATCATTCGTAGCTTAATTCCCGTGTCTCTATTTCCAGATGGGTGCATGCAAGGATGCTACAGTGCTACAAAAAAGGGTGTGTAAGATTATGGAGCCAGAAACATTTTATGTCTGTTTCTAATGTGTCATCACCATGGGATGTTGGCCCTAATCTAAGATTTGCTTTAATATTCACAACACACTTGCCATGCCTGCCAATGATACAAAGCACAAAACACAAATGTGACCAGGAGATGGCAGTATTTTACTACATATGACTTTCACTTGCACATTTTTTTTCCTATTGGAAATAAAATTGTAGGCCATATGAAAGTTTATCCAGAGTAAATATTTAATTTCCATAAAATTAAAAACTACAACCATAGCTAACATTCTCTTATCTTTTTTCCCCTATAAAACAGAAATAGGGTGTTTGTACACTACACTTAATAAATTATTAATGTTATGCTAGGTGAAAACATTTGTGATTCTAATGTGCAAGTAATAGAACCTTCAACCTTGGTCATCCCAATGGATAGCGCTTCTCCCCTATTCAGGGGTAGTCTAATCGGTCTTTGCTTGGCCACAGAGGAGAATAAGGTTCCCCTTATTCAAATTATGACTCCAGCTGTGGTGGAGGAGTGGTGGCTATGCTCCCTATACTCATTGCTGCAAGCAATTGGCAGTCAGAGAATCTCTAGTTCCATGCCTTTGCTCACTGACCAGAGTAGCTGTCCAGGTGCACAGCAGGACTAAATGGCTCCAACACCGCAGAGGAGACACTTGGTATCTTATGTATAAGGCTTTCAAAGTGGGATTTTGAAAGTTGTTCAATGCTGGTTCAACTTATTGACCTCCCATGTTGTGGAATTGGACCAGTGCTGAATGCTTTTGAAAATTCCATCTTGACTTTGTCTTGACCATTGTCTTGACATTTTATTCCTCCAGGTGGGTAAGTCATCTAGAGGTGGCAACCCCTGTTCATGGCACAGCTAGGGTGGGACACTGACTCCATCTCAAACCAATGGGTCGTGTGAACAGGAAAGACCTCTAGTTTTCTTGCAACAGAGGAAGTATTGCAGGTACCTGACGTACAACTAAGTATTATCTTGAGCTAAAAAATTCAGATCTGGTGCTATGGTTTCCCATAGTTTGGGTGTGTTTAGACCTCAGGGGTGTAGCAGGGACACATCCCTTTTTGACTGTCTCTGTTCGGGGTTTGCAAAGTATTGCAAATGTGGCCAGGTTTTGGCTTACAGGTATTCTCACTTTGGGGGATGGATCCAAAAATTATTCAGTCTCCCACACTGAAGGAGACAGGCAATGTTTTTCAAGATAACTGGCTATGGTGATTCTGATCACACCACACTGCCCCAGATAGCCCTAGTTTTCAGGTCTCGTGGAGATGGCTATGGCCTCTGTAAACTCTACTCTCAATCTATTCTCTCGGGGCTGTCTGTTCCATCATGACCCGGCATCTCTGAGGCTGACTGCCTAGTAAATGAGATGTCAGTTTTTTGTTTTTTTTAAAAAAGTGTTTTCCAGTGAGATATTCTGTATCCCATTGCGGTACACAAGAAATAGATGAACTGATTACAGTGGCAAAAGTAGATTGGCTCGAAAAACAATGCACCAATATAGAACATTCTTTTTCAGCAAATGCTGATAGGATGTTCTACCACACCATCAAGACCCTTTTTCAAAAAGTTTCTTTGGCAAGAGAAACAGTACTTCACCCCACACTTGGGGTAGGTATTGCCAAGGACTGAAAGAAATTCTAAGTTGGAAGTGAAAAAATGAGAGGAGATCAACAAGAGAAGCTCTTCTTAACTCCATGAACCTCCTCCTCTGAGTGAAGTTGAGATGTGCTGTGGACACTAAAATGCAGTAAAGCCCCTGGAGTGGATAACAGGCGAGCAGAGGCACGTGCCTGGGCATACTATAAGCCTGTCAATGTAATTTGAGGGTCTGGAAGATGGCCCAAGATTTTGATACAGTCCAATGGCGACCCATGGGGGGGAGGGGCGGAGGGTCACATGACCTTCCTCAAAATGCCAGGATGGAGGGGCAAGGCTGGCAGCCAGGGAGATGAAGGGGCAAGGCCAGAACTGGGAAAGAAGAGGTGGGGCCAGAGCCTCTCTTCCGGCCATGCTCCCTGGTGCGGCACGCAGCAACTGCACTCTCCCAGGCAGTCTGTGGCCATGATGCTTGGCTGGGACAGCTCAGGCATGTAGCATGGCTGGAGGCTGCCTGGGAAAGTGGCTCCATATATGCCAGGGGTTTGGAGCAGAGTTCCTTCCCCTCTGCAAGCTAACATGGGATATACAGGGAACAGGGAGAGTCCTGGGCTGGGGGCAGAGAGGAGTCACCTGGGGATATTCTAAGGGAGGGGCAGGGAGGAGCCAAATGGGAGGGGTCATGTGCCCCTCTTTAGCTGGTGCCTTCTTTGTGTCCCTCCCACTAGTTGCCTCAATGGTTCCTATTCATGAAAATGGGACTGGATGTTTGTTGAAATTAGTGCACAATCTCATTATTGAAACACATTAGCAAATTACTACTCCACATTATCCTGAAGAGAATTGCACCCAAGATGGAGATCTTTCTGTCTGAAGAACAAGCTGGATTTAGTCCCAAAAGAGGTACGGTGGAGCAAATATTCAAACTGCACGAGCTATGTGAGAGAGTGCTGGAGAATGATTGAAAGGTGGTTCCTGGTGGCTTTTTTGTGGATTTTACTAATACATTTGAAAGCATATGACACAAACCTCTGGGAAACCTTATGGCTGGTCAGAGCTTGTGAAAAATATAACAACACTGATACAAAATCTGTGGAAGTATGATGGCTTAGGTGTTTGTGAGGCATGAGCAAAATAGTTGGTTTGACTTCAGGATAGGTTTAAGACAGGGCTGACTGGTAGCCCCAACAGTTCTCTTAAAGAAATCTTTAGGAGATACTGGTAGAAACTTACAAGAGGGTCTGCCTCTCAGAATGAAAAAATTAGTCATCTGTGCTTCATCACGGATAACCTAGTTGGACTGTACCAAGAAAAGGTGTAAAAAATGCTAGAAAGAAAAGCGGTGGAAGCAGAGTAGTTAGATCAAAAGAGCTGAGACACATGCAATGGTGACAATGAAGTGTGTTGAGAAGGTGAAGATATTTCTTTCCAATCTGAGGAGGTACTGGAGTGCATTGAGCACTTCAAATACCTGGTCACATGACTATAAAGGACTCTAAACATAGCTGCTGCTCTAGCGATGCTCTAGCGACACTCAACCACATTTGGAGAAGCAAAAGCGTTACCATGAAGTGTAAAATAAAATTGCTGCAGTCTCTTGTCCAGCATCTTGTGACATGCATGTGAAACATGGACTTTAAGGAAACAGGATATTGAGGCTTCCTGCCTTAACTGCACTTCTCACATGACTTAGGAGGAGGTAATTGCCCGAATTTACAGCCTGATCAAAGTGATACCTGATATCGAGATCAGATGAAGAAAACCTGAGTTTGTGGGGCACGTGGGTAGAAAGAGCAGAAGAAGATTGTTGAAGCAAGGTGTGCATGGACTGGTGCCAGGGGCTGGTGCTAGAGGCAGGAAGGACCCACCATGAGCGTGGTTCATTGATGTGTCTGGGTGAGGTACAGTATGGAATGCTTCTGAAGGCTCTGACAACTGCAAAACTCAGAGGAAGATTGCTGGCCAATGAGTCTTGTATGTTATGTTTTACTGTATATTGTAATGTAACTCTGTGGTGCTTTGCACCATGAGAGAATGTGTGTGTGTGTTTGGTCATGCCATCTCAGGGGACATAGTACAAATGGATAATGGGAAAGACAATGGAAATGGTTAGGAAGGCAGTTAATCTTCTATGTAAGCAGAAACTAAAAAGATTAGGGGACAGATCTCCAGCTGTGGCAAATTGTCATCAAGCTATTGAAATCAGTGAAGCTATGACAAATCACACCAGTCCCTGGGACTGTTTGGTCAATGCCACTGTAAACTAAGAGGTAGAGAAAATGAAAATGAATGATAAAAAGGTCAATTAAGCGCTCCTGTTTACCTTGTCCTTTCCCATAATATTGTGCAGGAGCAAGTGGACACCAAAGAAAATTAAAAGAGAACAAATTTAAAACTGATGAAAAGGAATACATTCGCAGCCAATGAGTAATTAACCTTTGGCTCTAAGAGCCACATGATATTATTCAGGCAAAGAGCTCAATAGGATTTGAAAAAAGATTACGTTTTATATGTCTAATAAAAATATCATCAGTTACACTGGCTCAGATAGTAATTTATAAGGGTTGGCAACCTTATGCTTCAGGACAAACGCCAACCACTGACTGCCTCAGGCTAGGAAGAAAATTCTCCCATAGATGTGGTATTGCATAGTTTATCCTTTATGGAGATTCTTCACCTTCATCTAAAGCAGTCGGTGCTGGCCATACAGAGAGACAGGGGTACTGGACAAAATTTGACAATTTATCTGCTCTGGTATGGCAATTTCTGTGTTCTTCTAAAACATATGGTACCCATTTCCACTAAAAGGAATAGCTTTTGGAGGAAAGAAAAGAAATGTGCTAACAGCCATGCATTCAGTAGTTACAGACAGACAAAATCCATGGATGACAGAGCAATAACATATGAGTGAAATCCCCAAGAGAACCCTGTAAATGGTTAATGTTAGCACAAAATCCTGCCTTTAGGAGTATGTATCTCAGAGAGTGGAGGATCTCCACTGGCAGTTCAAGGAGGGAAGCCGTGGTTATGAACTCTGCAAAAAACCTTACTGTTGCTTCAGGAGGAAGTAGCATAAAGTTCTCCTGGTGCCTACTGCTATGTTCGTGGGCTTGAGCCTTCAGCCCCTGAAAACTCACTGTGGCTCCTTTGGACCATGGAACTTATGTAGATCTGTTAGCTGGGTTCACAACAGTCCATATCTTTGTATCTGTGTAAGTCCTCAGAAGTGAAGGAGCTCTTGTGTCCTTTTGCCTACCTGGTGCTCCTACGTGAGAGAGGCCAGGATTTCATCTTGAATAGATCAAATCCTGTACTCTGTTACAGTCATGTCAGCTCACTGACTGCCGTGAGTTTACACAGGTTTAACTAAGGCATAATTTGAATATAGGAATATAACCATGAACATGGTTTTTGGCTTTGGTAAATTTAGTTTTCCCATCTGCCCCATTAGTTAATAAATATTTCTCTGCACAAAGGCCAACAAAAACTTCTTTTATTATAATCAAATATAAAAGACCAGACTCTCTTGTTCTAATGGTGAACATCTAAAAGCAGAGGAACTAAGGTGACCAGACAGCAAGTGTGAAAAATCGGGATGGGAATGGGGGGGAGGGGGGTAATGTATCGGGACTGTCCCTATAAAATCAGGACATCTGGTCACTTCAAATTAGTTGTTAATTTTGAACCAAGGTAATTTGACTGTATCAGAGCTGACAGTGCAACCTAGTTCCCAAGACTCCTAGCTCTGAGCTTTAACCACAAGACTATCCTCTTTCCCCTGAGGTGTCTGACTTTGTCTCTCCTCAGAAATTGGATATCTGCCTAGATGGACAATTGATATAGCAGCTTCTGGGTTTTAAGAATAATAACAAAAAGAGTATTTTGGAGAGAAAAAGGAAATATGAATAGTCTATATTCCACCTGAAGACAGTTTGAATTACTGTAAGAAAACAAACATTCTAATGACACAGGCAGTAGATTAGATCAACAGGTCTCATTGATGACCCTCTGAACCCTTGCTGATGGTCTGTAGAGAACAGGTTGGTCACACAATTCTAGCTCTCATCTTAGTTTCAAGCAGGGCCGGCGACAGGAATTTTGGGGCCCCGTACGGCAGATCGTACGGGGCCCCCCCGGTCTCCCGCCGCCCGTGGGGGGCCCCCCCCTCCGGCCGGTCTCCCGCCGCCCGCGGGGGGCCCCCCCCTCCGGCCGGTCTCCCGCCGCCCGCGGGCCCCAACCCCCGCATGTGCTGCGGCTGTGTGGCCGGCCAGGAGAAGCAAAGGGGGGCGGGGGAGGCTGCTGGGTGCCGGGGCAGGGGGCTGGTGAGCGCGGCGGCGGCTGCCCAGAGCCGCGCCTTGCTCACAGTCCCGGCGACAATGGGGTACAGCTGAGTACGCACTCCGGACTTCAGGGAGCCCCCCTGAAGTTCGGGGCCCGGTACAGCTGTACCCGTTGTACCCCCCTGTCGCCGGCCCTGGTTTCAAGCTGCTTGATTGCATTAAAAGAAGCTAAAAATATACTAAATTCTTTCCCAACGTTCCTTTTCCAAGTAAGCAAGTGCAGTTACATAACACCAGGATATTGTGGGATTAGAAACAGAATGGGATACAGTCTATGTGAAAGGAGGTGAACTAGCCAATGAGAGAACCTGTGTTAGGGTGTAGTCCATACATTGAGGTGAAAAATGAGAATACCTGGATTAGATGCAAAAATCAGGAAAATTATATAAATCATCTGCTTTCATAGTCTGTACATTCCATTACTCAGTTTGCTACTGACAGAGCAAATGTCAACACATTGATCTTTTTTCTCACACTCAGTCCTTACAATTCCTGGTGGTGAAAGAAGTTGTAATGATCTAGCCAGCTTGTTCTATTCTTTGTCATTCAAGAATCAACAATGGGAATACTCCTGAGGAAATGTGCGCCAGTAGTCAAAAGCCTAATTGAAACTGAATTTGCTACCATGGGACTTGAGATGGGGGAAAACTTAGCAGCAAAAATTTTTCAGCTGAAGTGCTTTGAGAATATGGAAAATCTTTACAGGTACAAACCACTCTTTGTGATGAAACAGCCTAACCGACTATTGCTGAACTTTCCTTTGGCTGTACCCTATATTCAGATTATTTGATCTGTAGCTTTGTTGCATCACTGTATAGCAGTTTTGGCACTGCATTTGTCAGTCTGAGCATCAAGTGTTCAGTGGTTTGGCATCTCTGGATCTAAGTGCTACCAGCTGAGAGATCTGCGGGCTCAAGTATACATACAGGATTCTTGATTCAGTAAAAATGATACGGATGTGTGGACCTGCATGAAAGACCCCCTAAACTTATTTTCCATCAGCTTAGGTTAAAAACTTTCACAAATTTTATTTTCTTTTCCTTGGACAGTATAGTTGCCACCACAAAGTGATTTAAACAAACATTCAGGGAGGGACCGCTTGGAGCCTTATCTCCCCTAAATACCCCCCCCAAGATCCTTCACCCTCTTTCCTGGGGAGGCTTGAGAATAATATAACCACTTGGTTTACAAAGTGAGCACAGATCAAATCCCTGGGTTTTTAGGACACTAAATATCAATCAAGTTCTTAAAACAAGAATTTAATTTTTTTTAAAAAAAGTAAAAGAATCACACCTATAAAATCAGGATGGAAGATAACTTTACAGGGCAAATAAAAGTTTAAAACACAGAGGATTCCCCTCTAGGCTTAGCTTCAAAGTTACAAAACCCAGGAATAAAACTCCCTTTTCGCATAGGGAAAATTCACAAGATAAAACAAAAGATAATTCAAACACATTCCTTGCTATTACTTACAAAGGAAATTTCAGTAGGAACTGGTTACCTGCTTAGTCTCTCTCTTTGTCCCAAGAGAGAGAGAAAAACCCAAAGAGCACCAACAACCCACACCTCTCCCAGATTGGAAGTATCTTCTTTCCTCATTGGTCTTTCTCGTCAGGTGCCAACTAGGTTAATTGAACTTATTAACCCCTTACAGGTAAGTGATTCTGTACCTGTGGCCAGGAGGGATTTTATATTACTGTTTACATGAAGGTTGTTAATCTTCCCTTTATATTTGACAGTAGCCCTGGTGACTTGCTGCCTGGTGAAGATGATGTTGCATAGAACTGCGGGTTGAAATACCCTGTTGGCTTAGTGTGTAGGAGGGAGAGCAATCAGGAGGCTGTTTTGTATTTAAAAAAATAAGGCTCTATCAATATGAGTTGACTCACCATATACAACTTTAGGATCATAGAATATTAGGATTGGAAGGAGGTCGTCTAGTCCAACCCCCTGCTTAAAACAGGACCAACCTCAACTAAATCATCCCAGCCAGGATGTTGTCAAGCCTGACCTTAAACCTCTGAGGACGGAGATTCCACCACCTCCCTAGATAATCCATTCCAGTGCTTCACCACTCTCCTAGTGAAATAGTGTTGAAACAATCATAAGGCGAAAGAGGGAAATGGTGTGACTGTATGTATGCCAATGATTCTGTAGCTTGCTTGTTAGAGCATTCATATCGGAGGACCAGGATTCGGTCAACCTGGAGCACTCCTTGCCAGGGGATGTTGAAGGCCAAAAGTGTAACTGAATGTCCCTACACCACTGGATGCCAGAAACTGAGACTGGATGATGGGGGGATGGATCATTTGAAAAATTGCCCTATTCTGTTTATTCCCTCCAAACCGCTTGGCACTGGCCACAGTCACAAAACAGGATACTGAGCTAGAGGAACCATTGCTCTGACTCAGTATGGCCATTTTTATGTCACCCCGCTCTAGTGAATTTTTAAATTATTTATCCACAGTGGAGCACGTTCAACAGGAGAGACTGAAGGAGCCCCACCCCGGACAATCCCATAGTTCAGTGTGTAGGACATGGACCTAAGCAGTTTCAACTCCCTGTTCAAGTCTCACCTCCACCTGAGAAGGGATTCGAACTGGGGGTCTCCCACATATCAGGTGGGTACTTAGCCACTGGGCTAAAGATGACAAAGGAATCGCTCCTCCCTGCCTGGCCATTCTGTAAACTCATCTATAGGGGCCCAATCTAATAAGTGAGGACTGAACATGTTTACCGGATCAGGCCCCACAAGCAAGTTAAACAGAGGAACACCTAATTTCTTCTGGTTTGTGCAGGAGCTCAGGGGTTTAGGTGTCTGGACACCAGATGTGAGCTGCAGTGCACATGCTCAGAGGTAGAAACATAGGACTTTAGGGATCTGCAGAAATGAAGGCACCAAATGAGTTTAGGCACCTACGGCATTCAGGGATAGCTAAACAGGGGTTATGGTGGGGTATGATCTCATTTAAGCGTCTAAAGTGTCAGTCAGGTACATAAGTGCTTCTGTAAATCCAGCCCTTAGTCTTTCTCTGCCTCAGTTCCCCATCTGTAAAATGGCGATAACAGTACATCTCTATCCTTATAACATCCCTGTAAGAGATCGGAGGTTAAAGAATTTATATCCTCAGATCCTATGATAATAGAGCCTTGTAAGTACCTAAGATAGACAGTGGAAAAACTCCCTCCCCTTGCCTGTTGTTTTCCTTGGCCAATGGAATATGGAAGCATCACAGAATTAAGAGCCTCATGTTCAGGGAATTACATGTCAGGCTTCAATTTACAGGGCAGCTGAGGGATTTCAGGTCTATGTAAGATTATTTAACACAGAGGGAAAGAATGAGCCCAGAAGAGAGTGGCCATTCTCCTTGTTAAATGTTTACCATTCAATCTCTGGCTGCATGTTAACAGGATTTGTGAGAATAACCATGATGAGAATTCACCTTTCAGGCCTAAGGTTGGGAGAGACGGAATATTTAGTAAACATGCCATGAGAAGGCTTTCTTGAAGTGTGCCACAGGTGGTAGCCTCTTGAGAGGCCGTCTCCCTGAGTTTGAAGTGAATAATGGCTAGTCATAGATTTTAGAGTTTGGGTGGGGGTTAAATTAAGGAATTAAGCCAAGGAGTGGTGGCTAATCTAGAAACCTATCCCATGCGTGTGTTTAACAGGGCTCAGGTACACTGAGAAAGAAGTTGTTTGAAAACCATGTAAAAATATATATATTGATATGTTCAGAGCCATCTAGGGGATTTAGACACATAAGCTGAAACCTTGACACAGTTGAAGTGAATGGCAAGACACCCACTGACTTCACTCAGGGCATGATTTTACTCAGTTGCCCTTGATTCCAGTTGTAATTTTCAAAGGGACCTAATGGAGTAAGGTGCCCAACTCCCATTAACAATCAATACGAGTCAGGCATCCAATTCCCTTAGGTTCCTTTGAAATGCTGAACCTTTAATGGGAGTTAAGCATCTAAATCTCTTAAGTGGCTTTGAAAGTCTCGCCCAATGATCCTGCAGACTCATGTTCTCTCACATTTGACTAGTGAGTGAATAGAACCGAGGGTATTAGAGCCTGCTCGGAAACCTGGGCTCCTTTCTCAGTATAGATGGGGCCTTACTCTGTGCAGCATACTCGGCTGTACTCAGTCAGCGCATCTCCCCTACTCCCTGACAGCAGGTGGTTGGGGAAGGGCAATTTCTCTGCCTGTGCCCTATTGCCATATCTGCCACCACCAAGGGCATCAGTTCAGATGGATTATTTATGGTTAATTCTGGCTTATTGCTCAACATTCCAGCATGTGGACCCCACAGTGTCTCATAAGGAGGTTTCTGCGAAGATGGATAGCCTGAGAAAGGCCAGGCAAAGGGCATTATTATAACAGTACATAAATATGGGGGTTTTTTTCATTAAACATTAAAACACCTGATTTCCTTTAATATTGTAAACATGTGATTTTATTAGGTATTAGAGAGCTGAAGGATTTAAAGCCAATTTTAGGGAACAAGTGACAGATTTGTCAGCTTCTCTGTATGTCAAAAGGCATCAAGAAGAGGAATCTTTATCACAAAAACCTACTGCATGAAAGAGATGAAAGGGAGGTGGCCCCCACTCTGAAAATCTCCATGGATGTGTATGGAGCCACCCAAGACTTTTCCACTAAGACAGAGTATTGAAAACAATTTAAAAGTGGAGGGAACATAGGATATAATCTTCCTGAAACAGAGTTGGCAAAGAAGTTGTGTTTTGTAGCTAATAAATTCAGCTTTCAGGAGGAAATTCTTATAGGGTTCATTTACCAGTTTTTAAGAAAGGAAAATGAATGCATTAATTATGTACATTTTTACCATCTGCTAAACGAGGTAATTTTGGCCAGACCTTGGCAACCTCTTCCTGGACATAAACTTTAAAAACAAGCTTTTTCAACCATAAAATTACTGCCCTGGAACAGGACAGATAAATGTCTAAGCAAGCGCCTCATTACTGTCAAAGCTGTGATTTGTTGTTTCATTATAATGTGTTTTCCTTGTTATTAGAGTTAAGGTTGAGTCAGCCTTTCCATTATAAATACGCTCCTAATTTTAGGGTGACATGGCTCAGCTGTTAAAAAAAATACAAAACTTGCTCTGGGCTGAAATGAGGAATTGTGTTCTCAAGCTAAATGCAAGGATCAAAACAAGAGAGAGGATTTTTAGAAACATTTTAAGGCACTTCTGGGATTGACAAACGCTTCGCTTTCCAAGAGCTAATATCTGCCGTTTTATTGACGAGTAGCACCATCACCCACTGAAGCCAATAAGGTGGGCTTAATTTAACTTCATGCTTGCTCAGTAAAACAAGAGGGGTGCAAAGAGCTTCACTTGCTCCTCTGGGTGTGGTACCCACATTGTCAAAACCTGCTCCTATTCCCTCCTCTTAATGCAAAGGGTTGGCTGTGGGTAGAGTGGGTGAAACTTGGCTCTGCTCCCCCCTCACCTACCACCTGCTGGCAAGTGCAGCTGTGCCAGCATGGTGGGGGAAGTAATCTGCACCAAAAAGGAGGTTGGGGCAGGCTGCTTTTTTCCTGGAGCAGGGGGAAACGGGGAGGCTGGAATTTGGCTCCCTGTCTGCTCCTAGTGCCGTGCAACAGTACATTTTTCCCTTACTTGACCTCCGGCACTATTGCAAAATAAATGTTAAATAATAAGGAATGAGTAATGATACTTGGGGCTTGTGACAAAGTCACAGTTCAGCTCACTGAGCAGTTTTCAGAATGGAGAGAGGTAAATACTGGTGTCCTTCAGGTGTCTGTAGTGGCACTAGTCCTATTCAATATATTCATAAAGGCTCTGGAAAAAGGGGTAAACAGGGAGGGGGCAAAATTTGAAGAGGATACAAAACTACCTGAGATAGTTAGGTCCCAGGCAGACTGAAGAGCTTAAAAAGGAGATCTCAAAACTAGGTGACTGGGCAACAAAATGGCTGATTAAATCAATGTTGTTTAATGCAAAGTAATGCAACTTGGAAAATATAAAACCCAACTATATATATAAAATGATGGGGTATAAATTAGCTGTTCTCACTCAAGAAAGAGAACCTTGCCTCATTGTGGATAGTTCCTTGAAATATCCACTCAGAATGTTGGGAAGTATTAAGAAAGGGTGTCACGGACTCATTCCCCCACTTCATCACAAAGGGATAGATAATAAGATTGAAAATATATAGCCTCTTTCTATCTAAAGCCATGGTACACCCACACCTTGAATACTGCATGCGGATGTGGTCGCTCCATCTCAAAAAATATAGATTGGAATTGGGAAAAAGTTCAGAAAAGGGCAACAAAACTGATTAAGGGTATGGAATGGCTGCCATATGGGGAGAGATTAATAAGACTGGGACGTTTAGGCTTGGAAAAGAGATGACTGGGGGAGGGATATGATAGAAGTCTATAAAATCATGACTGGTGTGGAGAAAGTGAACAAGTGTTACTCCTCATAACACAACTACTAATAGGCAGCAGGTTTAAAACAAAGGAAATATTTTTTCATACAATGCACAGTCAACCTGTGGAACTCCTTTCCCGGAGGATGTTGTGAAGACTATAACAGGATACAAAAAAACTATATAAATTCAAGCAGGACAGGTCCATCAATGGCTATTAGCCAAGATGGGCAGGGATGTTGTTGCTAGCCTCTGTTTGCCAGAAAGCTGGGAATGGGCAATGGATGGATAACTTGATGATTACCTGTTCTGTTCATTCCCTGTGGGGCACCTGGCATTGACCACTGTTGGAATATAGGATACTGAGCTAGATGGATGTTTGGTCTGACCCAGTATGGCCATTTTAAATCTCCATTAATGGCTAGTGAACAAGAGCAGGTTGGCTCCATTGGCTTTTCTGAAATGGTACTAAAAGAGTTTTGTCTGATTTATGCTAAGCAATAAATGAGCTCTGGGGGACTAGTTTCTGAAGACCATCAACAATGGTTCAATTTACTAGTGTAGACTAGTTTTATGTTAGTTTACTGTCCATCCTACCCACTCACATTGTGAATTAAATCCATAGGTCTCAAACAAGTAAGTAAATGTATACATATTTTCATATGCTTCAAAGGATGTGAATTTTTTTAGAAGGCCTTTGCTTGGTGACGTGCTTTGTGCATAGGCTGGAGCTCTTTGTAAGAACCATTGATAAATCCACTTTTCTATGTGCGTTCCACTAGTTAAAAATCATGGACAGTAAATAATGTGGTAGAGTGATGCTTATATACTCTGTAGAGGTCTAGTGCCATTTACCACCTGTTGACCTCTGCAGGTGGAAGTGGAGGAAGAAGACATATTCTGTACCTCACATCTTTAATCCAGCACAAGATAATGCAAGCAATAATTAGTTTTTTGATTAGCACTCTTTCAGGGTGTCTTACAGCAGTGGTCCCCAACCTTTTTTGCGGCACGGACCGGATTTTTTGTTTGTTCGCCGCCGCGGACCGGCTGTATGTCCGCCGAAAAACCGCCGAATTCACTCCGAAAAGTGAGACTGCGGCTTTTCGGCGGACACTTCCGGGAACGCGTCCGCGGCCCGGTAGCGATCGATCCACGGCCCGGTACCGGTCCGCGGCCCGGGGGTTGGGGACCACTGTCTTACAGGATAGGAGGATGTGCACCTTTATTTTGAATTAATTGGGATCACCAAGACTTAGGAAAATTTGCACCTTCTGTTAACTATTTCTTCCCTCCCCCCCCCTTACCATTGTTTACCTAGGGTCAGGTCTTCAACTGGTATAGCTCCATTGACACTGACTTCAATAAAAGCAGATTTTTATGTGCTAAGGATCTGGCCCTGGTCACTTCTAGATACAAAGAGAAGACTGGGTTATAAGGAGACTTAGGTCTCAACCCTGCAAAAATGTAAGCACGTTCATGACTTTATGCAGGTAAACCTGTCCCACTGACATCAAAGTTATGCTTAATTCTTTGCAGGATTGGGGGCTTATGTCATGGTCAGTCGTTAATAAATTTATATCGCTGAGCCCACTTCCCATTAGAAAACATCTGTCATTTCTGTTCCCTTGCTTCATACAGGAGCATGAGTGAGCAGTTATGTACCAATGACAATCAATGATGGGAAACTGCTGCGGAATGACTCCCTCCTCACGCTCGGGATCACTACTTCTGAGCTACAGGGGGCTATGAAGCAAGAGCAACAAAGATACTGCCATCATGGGAATTGTTGAGCAGCTTCTCTGTTAATTCTTCAGTAGCTCAAATTGTCTCCTGTGTAAAACAACCCAAGTTCTGATGCAAATGCATCAGAAAAGACACCAGTATAAAAATGTTACTGATAATAAATAAATGAATCAGGAATTCATATTAAGAAAACGCATAAGATGTAGTGACTGAGATCATGCCCTTAGAAGAGAATATTGTTCAAAGAGGGTTTCAAACACAAAACTAGAAAGCTTGCAGGGCAGTATAGGGCAGAAAAGGACAACAGTTCCAAATGTATTTATTGAGAAGTAGTAAAGATGTACATATATTTTACAAGCTTTTAATATTAATTTACATTTTCTTAAATTATGTAGGCCCCAATAAACTAGAACTTGCTAATACATGACAGAGACACCTGGCTTCATTTAAATTTCCAAAATGCTGCTATTGCTGGGAGTCATAACGCAATTTTGGCTCATGTCACTAAAAAGTTCCTCTTTAGAGAAACTAAAATACCATATTCATTTAAAGCACGTGTTTGGTATAAGGTAGAAGTGGCTCCTGAATGAAAACCCTGGAGTTGGATCCAAATTCACCGCTAAAATGTAGCCTTCCTACACACTCTCACCTTTGGGACTTGTATTTCAACCTCCCCCACCCAATGTTCAGGTGTGTTTGGATCCAAGATTTTGATATGGGCAGATCTCCTGGGTCAGGACTGAGACTGGAACATGCTTTTGCACCTATTTTTACTGCATATATTGATGCTTATACTGGATACTAATAAAACCCAACTCTGGGAGTCAGCCATCACCTACATCTTTGTGCACAATCAACAAATGTTTCTAAGACAGAGCTTTGCTTCTAGATTTCATTTACTTTTTTATATTGAACTTTACTAAATTACCCCTTATCATATTTAAGATATTGCTTACTCTGAAATTGCACTGTATTTATATCTTGCAAGTGCAGTATTAAGTGCCTAATTTTCAAGTACTGTACTCACGTTAGATTGCTACAGTAACTGCAAAAGGCACAATAGTCTATATTTTAATTGCACACAGTATTTGCAAACATAACATATTCATTTTGGGGGGAGGGGTTGAAGGGAGGCAGTTATTATTGTATTATATACATTGAATTAAAATGCACTCAAAGTCCAAATGACCAAAGCTTACTTTAGGTTCAGCCATACCTATTTGGAACTGTCCAATTTGAGTAAAATATCTGCCTTAGTTATTCATGCCTGTAGTTCTCATGCAGGCAGCCTTATCGAAGTAAGTATATGTTATGTGAGACTGTATTTAAAGATACCACGTGTTACTTTTTCCTTTAGTAGAGTATATCTGTGCATCTGGAATTCTGGAAAGAGCTTTGGTATTGTGTGTGAAGTGTAAAGGGCTTAGGTCTTAACCCTTAAGTGGTGAGGCTGTCAAATTTATTATTAATGGTATGATGCTAATGCACAGAGGTCCCAATATTATCATGGCCTCATTGTGTTAGATGCTGTACAAAAACATACCAAAATTTTATATCACTCTGAGCCATACCCTCCCACAGGTTCACATGCATAACTCCCATGAAGTTGTGACTTTAAAAAAAAAATAGATGGCAGGCTGTAAGCTACATATTACTGTAGCTGCCACATTCCCTTTAAAAGCAAATGTTAAAATCATTTTGAGGACTAATGTCCTTATTAAAAGCTCTTCACTTAAAATTTCCACTGCAAATAAAAAATGGAAACTTAAAATTTTAACCTTTTTACACCCAAGTTTATTTTAGGCCAAATTTGATCAGATAAACTACCTGTAAATAATTCTCAGCCATAGGACTCTCTCAAGAGAGGGGAAAAAGGAATCCCCACACACAAACTTCTCCTGTAAGTGGAGGTATATAATGATTGAATATGGGGCAAGACCAGTGGGATGCCCTCTCCCCCTAAAAGTTGTGGCATTAGCGTACGAGCCTTAGTCTGAATGACTTGTGTACAAAATTCCAATGGAGGCAAAGGAATTCATTTTTACTGAGTCATAAAGGAGTTTTGCCATTGACTTCAATGGGGCTAGAATTTCACCCAAAGTCCTCACTTTGAAGTGGTCAATGTAGTTTAAATAAGCAACAAGTAATTCCCCTATAGCACCTACTGAATAGAAATAGGTTGGTTTCACAGCAAAGACTGGGAGGACTGCATATCATTGAGTACTCGCCTTACAGAGGATGTGAAATGCAAATATCAGGGACCCCTATCAACAATTTATCTCCACAGTCAGAACAAGAGGGCACACATGTTACATATAGTATCAAGGAAGAGCAATTTCTATCCTCCACAATAAAGTCATTAACACCTCCAGTTGCTTCATGACACTGAAATCAGATGTGGCAGGGTAGGACTACAGTGTGGAATATGATCTTTTATGTCATTCCTAAACATGGAAGAGACTTAATTTGGTTTTGTGTAAATGGCAGGTGCACTCTAGCGCCTGTAAGTAATTAATGAATATGGCTCTTAATTTCCTCATGTGAGAAGTAAGAAAAGATGTTAAGCCATTGCTTTAGCTTTGACGATAACAGTCCCCAATATCATTTCAGCCTCCCAAAAGCCTCTTAATTTGCCTCAGTGGAACTATTCAGAAACCAAATAAAAACCACAAACTTTCCTTTATTTTTTTCTTATTGAAACAAATATTAAATGCTTTTGATGCACCCCTGCTCTTAATTACTTGAATTTGAAATTTGGTCATGTCAAAAAATTTCACAACTTTTTTTTCCTTTATCTACATAGTTTTTAACCAAAATTACATTGTAACACACAAACATGGTCTTATCTTTAAGGCACAATACATCATTATGCACATTCTGTTTGCCAAACTTATAAAAGAGACAATATTATATAACCCTTCGCGCCCCCCACCCCCCAAAAAATTGCATCCACTTCCAAAAATCAGCTGCTAATAAAGTCACAGTAAATTATTTTCATCAATAATTTACACCAATTACAGGTCTAGACAGGATTGTCATTATACAGTCTGAGTGCATTCCAATTCAGATTTTCTGGGTTAGGTAGGCTAAAGTCTGGTTCAAACCTCAGTGCTGAGAGTATACCCCATATTGAGGAATGTTGTTGACCACCACCTTGTCGGTCAGAAAACACGTGTTGGTGCTTTGCCATCATGAGTCCTTTGTTCGCTCCCATTAGGGCTCATTTGGTGTGTACCAGCAACCTCCATATTTTTGTTCGTTTAAAATGTTGCATATATAAGACCATAGAGCTTCCTTATGTAGCGCTAACATTTTAACTCCATTGAGCAATCTGAATTCTTCACTGTGGAATTTTCATTCCAAATATTTCTTCCCTTCTTAAGACAATTTATATGTGTTAAGCCAGAGGCATCGAATCACACATAAAAATTCAGTGTACTTGAAATATAAAAAAGGATGGCCGACTATAGAACACAGTTACAAATACTCTAGTTCCAGTGCTTGATGTAGAGCCAAGAGGTCCGAATGACTTGATATCCTCCAGAAAGGCATGTTGTGCTGCATTTGTTAGGGGGGAAAAATGAGGAAAAAATGAACACTTTGTTTACAGCAGAAGGCACACAGCAAATACAGTTAAACTCACAACACTAGATCTGTAATGTTATGTTTGCGGCCTGATGTTTGTTAGTAAAATACTGACAAAAATCAGACCAAAATAGATCTGAGCTTAATTCTTAGAACTAGGAGGAAATAATCAGTCTGTTTCACTATTCACACTGGAAAGAGCCCCAGACTCACTGAATGAAACTCCCTTCATTTGGCCAGGAGAGCTGCTCATTTGCTACTATGGAGTGTATTAGAAAAAGGATGATCACAATTTATTTATACCCTTATTTTACCATTAAAAATGGTTCAATTCCCATTTAAAGCGTTCTAGGAAAGTCATTAAGGAATGGTTCATATGTAACATTTTGCAACAGAGACAAGTGGTTTTTTTGTTTTGTTTTTGTTTTTTCATCCAGCTGGGAAAAAACTCTTCTGGAGAGAAACTTTCAAAACACTAGTTTAAATAAAGATGACTGATGCCGCAGGAAGTAACAATGTCTGCTGGTAGATTCAGTATAGTGAATTACAGATTTACCCATGCCAGATCACTCTTTGAAGGTTGCTGCTGGAGACACTAGCTAATTAGCTCCCTGGAACTAGGTAAGAACCTTTCTTTTACTCAGTTCAGATCTATTTGTAAACTGCTGTGTTCATCTAGTGCTCTGAAAATCATATCTATTCATGCAAGCACAGCTACAGTTAGAAGCATGCCAACTGGAAACTGTCGAAACCAACCACCTGAGTTCAGCACAGACCCGTCACCAATACTGCACCTCTATAAGCAACCATTTGGAATGAGCATTTTGATTTTGTTTCCATTATAGCATAAATGTCAAAACAACACACAGGACCCATCAAAATATTAGAAAGATTTAAGTTTCGCTGTCCTTAGGTCTAATTCTTGGTATTTCTGGTCATAACTCAGGAGGCAAAGAGCACAACATACAGCGTGCAGCTTTTCTACATTACTAGGAGCTACAGTGGAATGCGTTTGACTTCTGAAATATTTCTAACTTATTCTGTTTTCACACATTGGCAATTCGTCACACTTACAAATTTTTACTTTGAGAAAACTGTGCAGAAAAAAACCTTTTTTTACTTTTGAAGAAACTATTTGTACGTGTGTGTCATCCTTTTGCAGAAGTGTTTCATGAAACAAACTGTTTCAAAATCAATCCCTGTTCCCCCTAGTATATTCTGATAAAGTTTTTTTTCTTCCTGATAGTAGAACTTTGGCACAATAGTTGTGCTGGTTTTCTCCATTCTCTCCAATAGCTCTAATTTCCATGTGTTGTTTTAACCAAAACCCCTGTTGCTTTATTACTTCTGTTTATATTGTGTTCGGTTTCTTTTTTCCCCTCCCCATTAACATTAATTTAATTTGTGGGGGGTGGGACATTTCTTACCCAGCTTGTCATAAAGCAAATGCTAGAATCCAAATGGTTTATATAAGGTAAGGGTAAGTCTTATCATGCTCTTGGTGCCTCTGAATATTTAACTTATTTGCCAATCTGCCATTGTGCAACACTAGCAGAAATGAAACAGAAAGGCTTGCATTAGTATCTATGTATCACACCAACATTTCATGAGACAGGTTACCTTTTTTGCTGCCTGTTCTTCTTCTACACCATCCCCAATTACAACATATACTACTTTTCTGCCAAACCTTTGCATTATTCGTTCAAAGCAACTTTCTTTTCCTGGAAGATAAATGAGATAAGAGTTCAGACTGAAGTTACCTGATTAGCTGCATGCTCCTCATCTCGTCCATCTCCAATCACAACATAAGTTATGTTAGTGCCAAATCTGGACACTATACGCTCAAAACAGCTTTCTTTGCCTGAAAAACAACGCACTACTTATTCAAGCCATCATGTGAGTTATCCTGAAGCTTTACAAAGGGTTAAGTGAATTCTATCAAAAAGTGTGCATTTTTTTTCCATAGCTTCCAGCTTTTGGCTTGTTTCACAGACACAACCAGCAAAAAAGCAGTTGAATTCCTTTCATCAGACTAAGTAGATTTATCTGATATTAAATCTCATTCCTAATCCTAGGTAGAGATTTTGGCTGTAACAGAAGGATGGTATTACCACGATTGTAAAAATATAAAAGTGGATTTCAATACTTGCAGATTATTTTTTCCCCCAAGGACAGTACGTTTCATTTAAAATGCATTTACTGAAAGGGAAGAGCTGTCGTTCTGAGATGATGGGCACTCAAATCTAGGGAGAAGAATGAAATGAGGCAGAAAGATGCTGAGGAGATGTCCCTGAAATATGTACCATTTTGTAGGACTGTGGATTAAGTGGGCTCAGCCAATGATAAGAAAGGAGGCTTATGATTAGGAAACTATTGTGTTCTGGAACTACTGAATGAGGACCAGATTGTAGTGAGTTTAAGGGCCAGCTCCACTTACAGATGCTGTTCTCAGAGTGCAGGGACCACTTCTTTTTGTACAACCCCAGCAGCACAATCCACTGAAAGGATGTGGGGAGAGAGGGGAGGGGTACTTTGCATCTCCAGCAGGAATGTAGCACTGGGCACTCCTGCATGACAGGCAAGAATTCAACTTTCCTGCAGCAGATGGTGCTACTGTGAATCACACCTTACTGCAGTCTGAATACCACTCCTTGCTGTAGTCAGAGTGCAATTTGCACACTAGTCTAAAATGCGCAGGTTGTCATAAATATGATATCCATTAAATTGGTGGTGTAATGTAATTTAGGTTATTGCTACACTTAATTCTTTGAGAAAATTTTAAATTATTTCATGCATCTCCTCATTATGGAATGATGTAGCTTATTAAGTTATCAAAGTATCTGTTTCTCTTTGTGTTGCTGAAAGGCACATTTAAAAAATTACTCTAAAAATATATTCATGACACTTTGCCAATGAAGTCTGATAGAATTTAACAATCAATCTTCGTATATTAGTTAAAATTTGGAATGGATGAATGGTCAGATATGAACTTTTCCAAATTGTTAGCTATTTAAAGGTCACCAGAATGGTGATTTCCCATGATTCACAATTGGATTTGCTCTGATTTCCAAGGTTTAGATGCAAGTTCTTCTGAAACCATCAGGAGTCAAAAGTGTGACCATATCATATTCTACAGAAAATTCTCCCTAGATTTTTTCAGTAGAAACTTGGGTTGTCCTGTCACCTAAATGCCACAATCATTTAAGAATTTTTACTACAACCTTTCAGCAGTTGGAAACCTTTACTCTTTCCCCATATTCTACAATCACTCTGCATGCACTAGAGTTTGCATTTTCAAAGGAGTCTTAGAGGTACCTTTACAAAATAAAATTTAGGTTTGGATTTTCAGATTGTCATTTTCAAGAGTATAATTTGTCACTGTATATTATAAGAAGATATTTATAAGTTATTTAACAGCCCTGATGGGTAATGGATGTCAAACTGCTGTGTATGAAATTAAGATCTTAGTTTATAATACAAATTAGCTGGGCCTCATTAATGCCGATAAGGTAACTGAATTTGTAAAAATGCTGGTTTTTTTGAATGCACTGGAATTAAATAACATACATCTAACATATGACAGATGAAATTCAATAGGGAGAATGTAAGAGGTAAGACCTTTCCAGAGTGCCCTCTTGTGGCAGGCTATGGCATGACAGGCATGTCTGCCTTAGTTTCCCCTTCCACAGTCCCCAGTAACTCCTCTTCAGGTTCTCTTGCTAGAAAAAATATCTTCCTTGGGGCTGGTTTATTACAAAATCTTGTACAAATGGTCCAAAACAGAAGTCCCAAACACAGTCCATTTCTCACCCAAGTGCAAGCAGACATGAAAACTCAAGACATCTTGTTGTTTGATGAAACACATAACACTCTGACTTCTTCAACCTTGCCTGGACTCTTAGGGTTTGTCTATATTACCTGCCGGATCAGCGGGCAACAATCGACCCAGCTGATAGATCAACCGCTGAGTGCTCTCCCGCAAATCCGGTACTCCACCAGAGAGAGATGCAGGAGGAGTCTATGGGGGAGCGTCAGCAGTGGACTCCCCACAGTGAAGACACTGTGTGGTGAGTAGATCTAAGTATGTCGACTTCAGCTACGTTATTCATGTAGCTGAAGTTGCACAACTTAGATTGATTCCTCCCTCACAGTGTAAACTAGGCCTTTGTCATCCCCTGTCCTTGTACCAGGACAGCCACCACACTCCTTCCAACTAAAGTAAAATCCTGCTCTTCCCAATGGGAACCTTCCGCTGCAACCTCCCCTCTGGCGCTCTCTCAGTTTCCCATGCATCCAGCCCTGGAGATGTCAGCACTTAAGCCCCTCCATTGCTCTCCTGTCTTCAGCCCTCTCTTCCTCACCGCTTTGGCTCTGTCCAGCAAGCTTTCTTGCTTGGGGAAGTCAGTCAACAAACCCCTCTAGCACTCTTCTTGCCTTTAGCCTTCCTCCAGGAAACACCTTCTGCTTCTTTCTAGGAACCTTGCACTGTCCCATAGTCCCTGGTAGCTCTCACCTGTCCCGGATTCCTACATAGGCTGCTCTGATTCACTAGTCTCTTTCACTGGCTCTCTTTTCTGCTCTACACCCAGGTGCCCTCTTAATTGCCCAAACTGGAGCATACTGCTCAGGTGCACATGACCTGCTTCTTCTAAAAGGGCCAGTGTCACCCTATGACAGAGTTATATATTTAGATGGTACATATTCTATATATAAATGTGACAAGTATGGGGATTAGAAGTACTCATAGCAAACAGAGATGTTTAAATTTCTTAACAGTAAACAGTCAATAAATCTTAAAAATTGAGGCACTGCACAATTTATTTTCTACCTAAACATTCATACTACCAGAGAAGTGGCTTTGAATCCATCCATAACTAATAAAAGGAAAATGTTTTCATATGATAAAGCAAATGTAGTCTTTGAGGACTAAAGAGTAATTTTCTTACCTATTTTGGTTGCACTGTAAATATTTTCAATAGGAAAAGCACCTCCTAAACTATACAACAGGACTTTTGCAAGTGCTGGGATAAGCTGGGTGGTTGTTACCAAAACATTTACACAGTTACTCCTAAAGGGAGAGAAATAGTTGTTGAATTTGCATAATGGTTCATCATTCAAAAAATTACACAGTTAATATTTTTGCTAAGTACAATTGGCTTCTGAGGGTGGCATTCAGGATTTCCTGACATTAACCATCAATCCAAATGCATTACTATCATTTAACCAGCATCAAGAACAGTTTTATTAAAAATCTTACCCTTTGTCTGAAGGTTTTTCTGTTTTGGACAAGTGTGTAGGCCAGCAAGGCTGTGACAACTGTCTCCCTTTAAGATGTATCAAAACAGATGCTCAAAAATTGAGATACCCCAAATCACTAGTTGCTTTCAAAATTGTTGCTATTCTCAAACTGGTACTTACTGGTGACTAATGAAAAAAAGTTAGGAGGGGGGAAAACGACTTGTTATTCCTGCCTTAAAGGGAAGGATTGGGACAATAGAGAAATACATATTTTCTCACCCAAGAATTATAAATTAATGGCTGCCTCAGAACTAAACATCACCTTCCTGTATTTCAAGAGTAGAAAGAGCAATTTTTCCAATGGGGGAAGGAGGGGGGAGAGAGAAACCCAATCTAAACAGTGATGAAACTGGGAAGTTTTTAATGTCAGTTCAGTCTGGCTTTGAGGAGTTCAGATGGCAACAACTATACAACCAGAAATGGAATTTAACACTATTACAAGGTCAGATAAGGAAGGGCTTGAACACTAGTGTGACCTACTGGTGTTAACATGGGGCTCAGACCAGGAATTTGTGGGTTCTAATCCTGGCTCTTCTACAGGCTTACCATGTGACCGTTGGTAAAAGAAGTAATCTCATTATGTCTCAGCTTCCTGCTCAGTAAAATGGAGCTAATATCCATCTACCTCAGATATTGTGAGGATTGATAAATGTATAGTACTCATGAAAGACGTGACAATTATTTAAACATTTCTGACTGGTCTTCATGTAATCAGTAATAATTTTCCAACAACCTATGTTAACCTTAAATGACAATGCTATTTTTGAATACCGTGTGGATAATATTTTTAGAAATAAGTATGGTGTCAAACACACATACACAAATTATTTGTACTTTATTTTTTTATTTCATTAGATACTGCTAAAAATAGCTTTCCAGTTTAGCTGCTGCTTATTAAAAACATGTAGATGTTTAAAATAGTTGTTCATTTTGTTTTTTCCCTTAACATTGATTCATCTCTCACCCATGTTACTCTTGAAGTGGAAGGCAATGTGGCTTTATGTTGTTCATTTCCACAGTTTTGCACTTGCAGCATTGATTGGCTCCGAGGGAACAGGTACTGCTCTGTGAATATCATTGCTGGAGAACCAGCAATGAAGGTTATTTTTATTATTTAGGGGTGGGAATGGTGGGTTTTAATTACTTTGGTTAAACAGACAGTTGCTCTAAAAAAATCTGCACATCCACTCAGGGTATATTTTATATTTCAATGTAAGCCTAGGGTTAATAGCACATGAGTTAATATGATATGAATAACACATTTGTGTTACTCACATGCACTGTGAGTAACAAATCCTGGATTTGTTAACCTGGGGTTTGAGCATCTACACTCATTTGTAACCTTAGATTAGGAACTGTTGAACCTTCGGTCCCAATCTGGGGCTCCAGTGTCTACAGCGCAGCCTGAGTACAACCACCCCTGTCCCAGACTTAGTGCCCTCCCAAGATGTGGCTGCACTAGCCTTTTGTTCATTGTGTAGTGTGGGAAAACTTGACTGTCCCCCAAACATGACTGTCTAGAGAACAAAAAGTCAGCCTGTGGGATCATGCAACCAGAGCATGAGTCCAGTGGGGCTGTGTCTACACTGCAAAGCACAAGGGCTTGAGCCCTTGGTCCTGGTTTGATGCAGGGTTGAACCTTCCACTCTTATGGTGACCTAAGGCCCTGGCTCAGAGCGATTTGTGTGTTGGTGGAAGGGTGGTTAGGCGTGAGCCTGAGTTTGAACCCTGGTCTCAAACTGCAGTGTTGCCCCCCAGAGTTGCCATTATTACGTCTGCAGGAATTGGCAGAGACCTTTGAGTTCTGGGCTTTTGTGCTCTTATGTTGTGAAGTGCTCAGATACCACTACAGGCAGACACTATGCAGAAATACAAGGCAGAGAGATTTTGAATTTAAAGATGAAATCCATTTTAGGTTTACATTAACTGTAAGTGTCCCTTTAAGGTGCATTTACAGAACTGAAATCTGTTAACAATTTCATCCCTCCACTTCACAGATTCACTAGTTTGTTATTATAGGGTTACTTATGAAGGCTATTCTGCTGTGGCACTTGTATTTTTAATATAAAATATATTCATTTCAATGTTCTTACAATATACACAAGTACATACCTAGTGCTAATAATTGATAATGATTTAAGTGCATTTGTCAACCAGGAGTCGGTCAGAGCTTCAATCTCTGCTCTTAACTGCAGCCACGCATCTCTTTTAGCAGGGCCAAGGAGACCTTATATAATGAGTAAGGAAAAAATAAACAAATTAAACTGTGCTTTAGCTGGAACATGCAGATTTTGCAGTAATTTATTCTATTTTGAATTCTGCTTTTAAGGCTTGATAAATACATCCAATGAAGTCCCATTGACTTCAGTGATGACTGGAATGGGGATTTTACTTCTCCACATTATTGTAATGTGAATGTTTGATTCTAGGACTTAAATAATTTTGTTATTTTGTGTGTGCGTGTGTGTGCATGCTCTCTCTATGGTACATTTTCTAGTGCTTTACCCAAACCAATTGGACTACCCTCACTTCTGTTGCAAGACTATCCACAGCCTAATACCATGCATCCTACTGAAATGCAGCCCCAGTAATCTCTCTGATAATGTTATCTCATTACTTCTAGTTATGGACCCTAAATAATTTCTCTCCAACTTTGGTATCTGAAGCTGTTGCAGCCTTGAAGTATTTGTAAATTTTATGTCATCCTTCCTTTAATCATGTCTTACAAACTATAAAAGCCTTCCCCCAACCTCTTTGTAGTCCCCTACATGTGAAGAGCAGAAAACTTTTTTGAAATTCTGATCAAGTCAAGTTTTCTGTTTCTTTGTCAACAAGAACACACTGTGAGGAAGAAATAATGTTACAAAAGTTGGAGGGAGCAGGATCCATGTGTAAATTTGCCACAAATGGTGGAATGCATTAGATAATCAAAGCACAAATGATGTTGTGGGTGGGGACAAAAATACATACAGAATATACTAGGTATATGGACTCCACCCTCATACTGATACCTGCTATTAACAACCATGCTGTTTACTTTAGATTCTTGCACAGTGGCGCAGTAATCAAATTTTTTTAAATGGAATACAGCATCTTTAGAATTCTTGACACATTAGGAGCTTTTGTATGAATGTTCAGTAAATCTGTAGGTCAGTTTTTCCTGTATTTTTAATGTATAAAAATTCCATTTCATAATGGTAATATGACACTCCAGACAGGATAATTTCTTGGGGTATCATTAACTTCTCAGGTATTTTAAGTCACTTGGTCTTAAGACATGCAACAATCACTACCTACAAATACTCTTACTGCTTCATTTTCCTGTAAGTAAATACTCATTGATAATAAAAATGCGAAGATATGTCAGTCTGATTCTCAGTGACATGTTTACTATAGTGACAAACTCACTGTCCACATCATCCTAATTCATGATTCCCATTTCTGACAGTGGGACTTGGTTCTAAAGCAGTGCCAATCCTACATATTTTTGTTCACAGGTGAGTTTTGAGTTTAGGTTCCTTTCTAAATGAGCCTCAGAGGAAGTCAGTTTTGTTACAATGATCAAGAGCTTCATTGGGACCTTCACCATCACGCAGGCCTGGGCTCTCCCACTCAATTGGGTTTGGAACAGGGGAATGGAGAGAAGACCACGTCTTCTTGGGGTGGATGATTGATCTGAATCCCTTTGGGCTCTTCAGAGAGGAGCTGGATGGCCTTAAATCTTACAGGAGGAATCTTCTGGGTTCATTCAGCATTCTTTTGCAGCAGTAGAAACACTGCTGCTGTTACTGGCACTTGGATGCCCAGGAGTGTAAATTATAGCACCGAAGCCATCATCTTGTGAGAGATCAGCGGTTTCCTACTAAGACAGTTAACTCTGGTGTGTGTGTGTGTGTGTGCTACAGAGTTTATGAAAGGGCACAGCAGCAGGACTAGAAGAGCTTTTCTGGTTTCAAAGCTGCAGCCAATTGTCCTGGCTGGCGGTCAGTGGACTTTTCCAATAGGATTTGGAAGAGTGTGTGGCTACCACCCAGCCCACCAAAAGAGCAGGAGGAGGGAATAGGCCAGTCAGACTCAGCATGAAGGCACCAGAAGGGAGAAAGCAGAAGGACACCTGACCTCTCTCCTAAAAAATACCATAAGTGGTCGGAAGAGCCAGTAAGTCAGTGGGAATTGTGTCTGAAGGATGAAATTCTGGCCCCCTGAACTCAACTTGAATTTTGCCATTGACATCAACTGGACCAGAATTTCATTCTAAGTGTGCTACTACCACAATTCTCTAGGGTCTCCCCCTTCGTCCCCTAGAATCAAAATTCTAGCAGTCACTCTTAATGGCAGGGTATCTTTCACAACTCTGGATTGGTCATTTATATTAAATTTTAATAGCATTAACTCCACTGTAGAGTTTCCAAGGGTATAGTAAGGTAGCAGCATTACTTAATTACCATAACGATATAGTAATGTCTGCAAATGTAACTTGATAATATTTCAACTTGTCCAAACCTTACCTCCTATGTTGTTCTTGTAAGTATTATACAATTCTTTTACTCTTCTGTAACGGAAAGCCAGCTTCCTCATCCAGTCAACCCCTCCTCTTACACCTGTTGGCAGACAAAGGTTTGCACTACTTGCAGCTGCATGGAAGCCATCAGTTGCAAAACTGTAGGTACTGCAAACACCCAAAATATATTAAAAATAAATACAATTTATTCCTGTAAAATGAACATTTTTAATCTTGCAAAAAATAAAATTTTGAAAGAGAGCACATCTTACCTTAGGTCTTGCCCATTGTCATCAGAAGAAACATCATCTATATGAACTTGATCACATTCCTATTGAAAAATTAAAGTAAAAAGAGAACTTGTTTTAAAGGTTCATGTATGTGTTAATACTTCCTAATATGTCTTTGGTACAGGCATTAATAAAACAACCTCTGTGTAGCATTGATTGTGCCAGAAGATGGCAGTGTCTTCACACTCAATCATGACAAACTTTTCTTTCAAAACAAAAGAAATTTCAACTCCTCTATTCAAATTAAGAGTTAAAATGGAGTCACCAAAGAAAGTTATAAAATACTGTGATTTAGGCAGCAAATTCTTTTTAAAAACCCTCTCCTAGTCTTTCTCTGATGGGTTGGTAAAGATGTGTGTTTAATCCAGCATTTCAAAATCAGTTCAGACCATTGTTCTCCATTCTATATAAAAACTAGTAATGGACGAACCTCAAAGATCTGTTATTTCTGCTAAGCCTCCAAAAGTCTGGATGCTTACCCAAGTCTTATATGAATTTACCCAAATCTCTTTGGTTTCGAAACCTCACAAAATCAAGGTCTTGAGGGCTTCACTACTTCCTGCTTTCAGCTGTGCTGAACCCTCCCCTCCCCCCCCCCCCCCGAAACAGGCTGCCCTGTAGTATTTGACTATGTCCAGTCCCAGAAAAATAAACAGGAAGTATGGAATGCACAGAGAAAATGTATAATTTAAAAAGAACTTTTTCTTTATTCGGGCACTGTTTTTTTTACTAAGGATTTTCCATTTTTCACAGCTGTTAGAGAGAGAAAGAGGTGAATGTGGGATCACGAGAAAATACTTTGGGTGTACGCGTACACAAGTCCTGCATGGATCGTTTTACATTTGTTTTCTGTACCACGTTTATAGTATATCATCTGAAAGACACGTATGGATTCACTAGTTTGGAGATTTTACGTATTTCAGTGATGCTGTCACAAGTGAAAATAATCACAATTGTGAACATTTGGCTTAAAGCACTATATTGAAAAACAGTCAAACTTTTCCTAATTTTTTAGAAAGGGTTGAGGGCTGGTTTTGAAAACGGATTCACCTTTTCTACTGCTTTAATTTTCACATTACTGTAGCCACTTAGGCTGAGCTTTCCACTTACAGAACTGCATACCCTTAAATGATGAGCTCTGAGTCATCATCAAACAAAATCACCAGTCAAGATGTGCACATTTTAGAAGTCTCAAAGCTCAGTCTAGTACAATCACTAAGAAAATTTAAAATCCGAAGAAAGGAGAAATTTCAGAATATATACACTGAAAATTTCTAATTTAAACCAGGAAGCAGGACATCTAATTAGAGATGTAATTTTTGGAATTTTCATAAGAATTTTTTGTCGAACACTTTGTCTTAATATCAACAGTTAACATGATGATTTTTTCCCCACACAAAGTAAGCCTGTTAAAGTCAGAGTAGACTTTAGAACCAATTTTTAGACAAAATTAATACAGACACATAATTTTAATAGTCATAATTATGATTTATTGTTCTGTAATATACCCAAAAGAACTAGCAGCCAAATTCTACTTGTTTGGCTTAACCCAATCATGTAATTGCCATAGGAGTGTAAGAGCTCCTTGAATTCAAGGACTATTCTTTCCTTGGGAGTATAAAAATGCACTTTTCTCTCTCTAAGTGGATTGTTACAGGGCGCAGAATATTATAGACTATAAATATGGACAATGGGAAAAATAATAGGTTTGCACAAACTGATGCTGGTAAAATAAACAATCCACCCTAAATAGAACATTTTTGGAATTTTAAAAAGTTCAGATAACCCACAACTTTCAGTTCATTTTTGTGTGGACCTCTGGACATCCTGGTTCTGACAGTAACTAGCAAAACGCTATTGGAATTCAGAGCCTTAGACATTTTTTTTCTATGAAAATGGAGAGGGGGGAGGAAGAGGGAGAAAAAAAAACAAGGAGTGCCAGATGCAAATAAAGAAGCAGTTTTCTTGCTCTCTTGCCCTCCCTATTGTTTGTGCCTATGGAGAAGTGCCAATGATGGATATACTACAGAGTTGATCTTGGATATGCTAGAATCAGACTCCATATTACATTGGGAAAGATTCTGATATCTTTACTCATGCTAAGCAGTCATCATACTCCAGAGCAACTCCACTGATGTCAATGGGATTGCTCACAGAGTAACATATTAGTCAAGGGTGTAAAGGTATCTGACCCTGTGAGTGTGTGTATGGTGAGGAAATGAAGGACACACAAAGTATGCTTGAATAAAAAGGAATGTGTATGTCTGTTTGGATTTCGTTAAACTGTTCAGCTATTTTATAATGAGTACTGGAGTTAGAGTACATTTTAGTACTAGAAAATAGTTTTGTTTGGAATGGACCCAATAACTGGCACATAACCAACGTCTAAAATTCCAAAGACTGACAATGAAATTATCAGCAAAACTGTATATGAGTGGGTGGCAAAGGCTCAACCGTTTCCTTTTACTTCAAATTTGTGTCTTACATCTTGAAAGCCAGATCCAAATTCATCAAGGTATGGGGAGGAAAGAAAGAGGGTTCAAGAGCATGCCGTTTTCTGACTTCCTTGCTGCTGTTCTCTGCAGGAGGGGCTTTCAGTTTCCATAGGATCGAAATACATGTGGTTTTCTAATTCCACCTCCTCACTGAGTCTATGGCTCACCCTCTTAACCAATTGTTTCAGAGCTAGGGGAGCACTGTTACTTGCTTCTTTCTTTGGTGCATTACTGAACACACCAGGGAGGCCTTAGAGCTGACTTGTGTGCTCTATTCTACTGAAGTAACTCCTTTCTTCTTAATTTTTAAAAGTCACACTAGACCAATGTATTTGTAAAATCTGGATAAACTTTCATACCCAAAATGTTCAAGTTCATCATAAAGCCAAGCCCAGAAATTTTGCACAGATTTGAGTCGGTTCCCTCCCATTCCCAGTGGAAGCAAGGAGCTTGTTGCACAACATTAGGAGATTGTAACTTATTGATAGGAAAGATGGAGTAGAAATGGCGGGGAGGGGAGAAAGCTCTCTGTTAATTGGAATGTTAAAGGTAAAATACCTTTTAGAACAGCTACAGTACTGGCTACACTCAAGTCACAGTTGGTCACTGGCTGTGCAAGTTCAAAACTAAGAAAGATAAAATATATTTTCTATTACTGTGTGTGTACAGAATTAGTCCAGGGACAGTAACTGATCTTTTTTGTTTGCAGCAATATTTATTTAAACAACACTTCAATGCAGTTAATGACCCACAGGAATTTTTAGAGCTTGAAAATTTTACTGAAAGTGCAGAGACTACAAATTGTCCCTAAAAAAAATTATCCTCTTGGAATGGACAGTAATTTCATTATCCAGTAAAAACAGTGACTCGCATTGAAAACAAAAATTCTTTTATGCTGCAAATACTCAGCACTACACATTTTCAGGAGGTACAGAGCCACCCATTTCATGTACATGCCTCAGTCGCTGTTAAAGCTGGACTGAATTGCCTGCCAACTTGAGATTTATTTAAACTGCTACATGAACTTTTCCCCTCTTTTATATGAAAGAAAAAATAGCATATGTTGATTCCCCCCCCCCATTTCAACAATAGAAAGAAGTCCATTTATAGATTCTTCATACCTCATTACCCACCTTGCTCTCTAAGCCAATATTACGCATATGTATTCCTTTAAACTGTATGTATTTAGTTTTCCCACAACTTATGATAAAACCACAATAAATATCAATAGACTATTTTTCTGCTGCACACATATAGGACCTAAGTCCCAAATACTCCTACTACTATGTGTAGACACTGATTTGTGTGTGTGTGTGTGTGGTGGTGGTGAAGGAGGGGAAAGCACTAGAGCTGAATTACTTTCTACCAAAATTTCTCTGTCATCCTTAGACTTAATATTTGTAGGACAATACATAATTTTATTCCTTACCTGTAAAACAATCTTCTAATGAATGTAATTGCCACAAATTCAGACATTATTATGAGCTGGCCCTACCCTCTAAGCAATCTAAAATGGCTCTGCTGCAAGAATTTTCTAGAGCATGCAGAAGTGACAGAGTCCTGTGGCACCTTAAAGACTAACTTTAAGGTGCCACAGGACTCTTTGTCACTTCTGTACTTCCAGACTAACACGGCTACCTCTTTGATTCTAGAGCATGCAGCCACTGTATATAAGGCAAGGTCACCAACTATGGTCCCAAATGATACTTTTCAAGCTACCTAAAAATTATCTTGAAGAATGAAACTGCTGGAGAAAAGTAAAACCCAGCCTTAAATAATAGCAGAAGCTTTCCTGACTATAACATTGATTACTAGGTTCCAGAGGAATACCCCAATGTACGGGTAAATTGCCATTTGCTAAATGTATAAATGGACATGATCTCTACAAAGATGACCACTTTAATGGTGAGAATGAAAACAAAGTGAAGCTTCAGCAAATGGCTCAAAGAGAAAACAATAAAGCCAATACAAAATCAAGGTGAAGTTCCACTTTGGAAGAGGGAGCTTACTGGTGTCTCGAACTCAGCACAAGCTTGAAGAAACCTGGACACATGCTAATGAGGCACTTAGGGTTCTTCTGGCTGTCATTTGAAATCTAAGCATGCCAGGGCAAAGATTCATTACAAAGAAAACTAAGCAATGCTTTGAAAAATTGATTTAGAATCTATCCCTTCCTGTGGGGCACCAGAAAGAGAATATTCAACAAATGCTTTTGCATGGTCAAGTGATATCTCACTTAAACTGCAACAGAACACGCACTAGCTGAGGAATAGCCACGGTTTCAGTTCTCCAATTTCATACTGCTGGGAAGGGAGGCAAAGCTCAGGTGAAGGACAGGTCTTGGGACAACAGGTTGAAGGTAAGGGGAATGATCTGAGCTTGGGACACTTATTTTGTGACTTTGGAAGAATCCGAGACAATGAGGTCAGTGAAGGGCAATGAAGACAACATCAGCTTGGCACTTCTTGATTTCCCTATTGGCTGTGGAACAAAGAGAAGTGCCTATTAGGAGAGCCCCCACTCCAAGGGAAGGAAAATACATCCATCAGGTTCCTTTCTCCCAGAATTTGAAGCAAAATCTTGTCAATTTTTAATGCAACAGGTGCTAAAAATGTCTACCTGGGGAAGGTACTCTGATCCGAATTAGAAGCGGATCTGAAAAGTCTCATCTGCCTATTCAGAAAAAAACTGACAATCGTGAAGTTGTCACATTCCATAACAACAGAACTAGACTCCATGAGTGGAGCATAATGCTTAAACAGTATTGCTGATGACCCTGCTTATCAAATAGTTGATACTCTGGCAATGGATATGTGATGACCCTAACAGGTGAGTGATCCCCACTGGTCTGCCAGCTATATCCAGAGGGAGGAGAGCATGACTTGAATAATAGTGTGACTGATTGCATCAACACTTCCTTGTGATCTCAGTCCACGAGGAAGAACACTTGGACTAAGTGATGATTCGCTGAAGTATGTCTGTGCATGGCACAAAGAGACTGGGAAGTGGAGAACCAACCTGACAAAAAGCGTAAGATAGGCACTTGTCTTCAGGTGCAGATACTTTGAGAACATGTTTTGCAGGGAGAAGACATGCAGGTTTAAGGGCTATGAATTAAACATGTTTAAGCCAACTATTAGGTGGAAGAATTGAAATGGATGAGTGAATAAGGATTCGGACCTGCTCAAGAGACACCTGAATTAGGAGACTGAGGTTCATTATCCTGATTATAGCTTGTCTGACTAAACAGATGACATACAAAAAATGGTAAAGGACAGTTCAAAAACTCCCACTTTTTTGGGGGGGGACCAAAAATAAATCTGAAGGGAATCCAGAAGATTCTGAACAGGATTTAACAAAGTCCTGAGGGGAAGGAAATAGAATATTTTAATAATGAAAGAGACATACGGATTTTTTCTTTTTATACTATGTACAACTGTGCTATTAATAACGGACGTGCCTTTCTTGTCTGGTGTCTTCAACCCTAAATCCACAATGTTCTTCAGAGAGTTGAGAATGGGAAAAGGAAATTTACTCCTGAGTTTTCTTATTTTAAGGATAAGGTTTTGAAATTGGAGATCTGGAGGCACTTTAGGGTTTGTTCTCAATTTCTATTTCTTTAGAGACATGAGTGATGATTATGTCCAGATTGTCTGTTCATGACTAAGTTTGTCATTATTATTATTATCCTCAAACTCGCTGATGAGAGTCTTTGAGAAGAAGAATGAGAACTTCCTTCTTCCCTTGAAAAGGAAGGGTAGCTCCTTTTACCCTGAGAACATTGGAAAGCCAAGAGGCAGGCAACAAGGAGTTTAAGGAGAGGACTTCAAACTCTTCTGTTCAGACAAGGCCTTTTAGAGGCAGAAAGGGACCACTTGAGCTGAAAAAGAAGAGGTGAGAGGCAAATGGGTCCCTTCTCAGGAGAACACTGCAGACATAGCAAAATCTGCAGACTTAAACACAAACAGCTACAGCACAAAGAACTGTTGCAGGGGACAGAGGTGACACATTGATGTAAGTACTTCATGTAAGTACCCCAATACTGTAGAAATTGTTGCAGTATGACTGCCTGTGATTTTTCAGTGAGTAGGACCAACCCCAGAGTAATGTCTGTATTGTTATGTGTGAGAAATACTAATAGGTAGCAAACCTTTAGTATCATGTTCTGAGCTAAAACAGTCAATGTAGATTCTGTAGATTCTTACCTCCAAGTCATTAAAAAATAAATGTGTATCAGCAAGATTAAAAATCATTTCTTCCATTCGCAGGCCCAGGGTCACTGCCATTGGTGGATCCTTAGAAAATGAAAAATTAAGTTAGACATTTAATTATAATTAATTACAATTCATTCAGGTAGCAGTTATTGAAAAGTTGCTGTATGCCAACATCTTGCAATGATTTTTCTAATATTCTCTGGGCATGAACTTTTTTTTACTATAAAGTTACGATTAGGGATTGATGTGCTATAGGGAATTCACAGACTAACAGCAAAATACTTTAGGATGTTGAAAGGATTATTTTATGAAAAATAGCCTAAAAAAGCAAAATATAGATTGGCTAACTTATGGCTGAGGAGAAACATAACTATTTACATATTTGCATAAGATGAAATATTAAAGTATAACTAAATTATTTACAGCGGTACCAAGGAGGCGAACTTATTAGAAGTCATAAGATGAATTTAGGGAAAGGAAATATTTATTTGAATAAGAATAGTTGACATTTTTTATCCAAGGACCCCAAAGTATCGTATAAAGGTATGGTCATATCTTCATTCCCCTTTTAGAGACAGAGAAACTAAGGCACAGAGAAGTTAAGTGACTTGTCCACATTCACAGTGAGTCAGTGACATAGCCAAGAACAGAAAACACATCCTCTGACACCCAGTCTGCTACCCCATCCATTATACCATAATACTTCATTTTGGATCAGAAAAAGCTTTCAAACATTTGGCCACATAATAGTCTCTTAAATTAAGTGTCAGAAGCCTCTTCAGTAAGGACATGTCAACCGGGACTAGAAAAAACTCTCAAGCTGTTGTAGTGTCTGGAATAATGCAACATGGTGAAAGGGAGAGGTGACTTAAAAGGCCTTTTCGATTTCTAATGTCTACGCTTTATGAGAACAAAAACCAGTCTAAATCTTCACCCATCCCCCAAACAAGTTTCACTTGAGAGAAATAGCCTCCATCCCACCTATGCATGTTTCCAATACCAGTTCTCTTCCCACACTTTTTGCTACTTCAAAAACATTTCCTGGACCAATTCACAACTACTACTCCAACTGAACACCTGTCCTTGTTCCCACATGACTCCACTATCTATCCTCCTTTCACTGCAGGCACGCAGCTGACCAAATTCCAAACTCTCCCTCTATGCTTGTAATTCATGCCCCCAACAAGTACTGATCTCCCCTTCCCCTGTAGGCTCTTTGCCTCTCACGTATACTGATTGGGAGACCCATCGTATTGGGAAACACAAAGGTCTTTCTGTAAACTCTTAGCTAACAGAGTTCTTCCCTTTAATTCAAGTTATAAAGGCCTGCTGCTGGAGAAGGTCTGCAGCTGTTTGTGGTTTATTATAGACACGAGTTAGACTCTCCATAGTTCAGGCGGTCACCATATTTTAAAAAAAAAATCCGCATTTAACTTGCTGACAGAGTTTTCTGAATTTTTTTCCGTAAATTAAGTACTTTGAGGTTAAAAGACTTAAAATTGCTATCTTTAAAATAATGCAACGTTTGTATCCCTCTGTCAGCAGAATCACTCTAAACCACAAATCATAATTTATCTGTTTTATGAACAAAGATTTTGCCAATCAGGAGCAGGCTACCATTGTGGCAGGCACTTTGCAAACACAGAGTAACAACTGGTTCCTGCTCGGAAGCACTTAAAACCGAATGGTAAAATCTGAAAAACATATATTGGCACTGGCCGAGGCAAGAAGCAGATTTCAAGGGTAAGAAGAGTGAAGTGCTAAAGAAATTGTCATTAGTTTGAAATCTGTCTCAATTCTCTGTCTGCTTCACTATTCAACTTCAAAATTTTCATGTTGACTTCTGAACTGCTCCAACCTACTTTTCTAAAAGAAAAGGAAACTCCAGGACCTTGTAAAATGGCTTCTTCCTGAATTCTCCACTAAAATGCCCATTTGGTGTCAAGAGTACTCGGGGGGAGGGATAGCTCAGTGGTTTGAGCATTGGCCTGCTAAACCCAGGGTTGTGAGTTCAATCCTTGAGGGGGCCATTTAGAGATCTGGGGCAAAAAAAATCTGTCAGGGGACAGTACTCAATCCTGCTAGTGTAGGCAGGGGACTGGACTCGATGACCTTCAAGGTCTTTCCAGTTCTAGGAGATTGGTATATCTCCATTTATAATTATAATAAAAGTGCAGGAATTGCACAGGTATATTTTCCAGAGGAGGTGACAGAGAAACATGGGTTCAGTGATTTGCCAAAGGTTACATGAGATATTTATAGGAGAGCTGGGGACAGATTCTTGTGCCGAGAGATGATAGATCTGTGCCTTCCTCACTAGGCTACACTGCCTTCAGGGAATAACCACTGGATGTTAACCATCATCATGAAATAGACTAATAGTTTTAGAAAAGAAAATTAGCTAGATGCAAGAGACAAACGTCTTGTTTTCTGCTCTAACCACTTGAAATCCTTTTCAGGGAATGTTAAGAGAATTCATAACTCTTATTTCTGCAGTTTGCTGAGTGACCCCAATCCTGCAGATGCTTATGCCAAGCATAACTTTACTCACATATGCAGTCTCTGCTGTCAATGGACCTACTCATGTGAGTAAAATTAGGAACACTGCTTGCAAGATGGGGGGTCTTAGCCCTTTTCACTTGTTTTCTTTTTTCTATGTGGAACTGAATTTAATTGTGGAAATACACTGTAAATGACTGCATCATAATCCAGTTGTTTTCAACTCAATATTCCAGTTACATTTTACTGGAAGAGAGAAAAAACAGTGTAATTGAAAGATATAAATGACACATGCCTGCCACAACATGTGGTTTACCTCATCCAATGACCTAAATGCCCAATAGCAACTATGTGGCTGAAACCAGAAAATAACTGTGCTCTCAAATAACTCGCACAGAAAAATGATAACACACAAAAACATCCTATCATCTGTGGTGAACACTTTTCACAAAGTGATCACTATTTCTGACCTCTCTGTCCTCATCCTCAAAGGAAATCTTCACCACTTTCAACGAACAAACCTGGGAGCATAACTTTCCTAGACACTAAAAAATCATGGACTGAATACAGACACCAGATTTATGGCTTAGTACAGCAATCTATTACCCACTCTCTATCATCCTGGGACCGACATAGCTACATTACCACTGCATAAAATAATATGTAGCATTTTGGTGTATATATAATAAAAGGTAAAAACAAAATGAAGTCACTTTCAGCTTTTTACATACTCCGTTTTTTTATCTCAGAATAATTCAGTTCTGTCAAGGTAAATTTACTGAGTTCTTGAGGAGAAAACCTAGCATCTTTAAGCAAATTTGCCAAATTCCATAGTGCAACTTTTTAACAAACAGTAGAGACCAAGTTCCACTACTTCCCACACTAATGGGAGGAAGGAAGGGGTAAGAAGCAGTCTCTCATAGTTTGGTCAGCTTAATCAAAGGGTTTCAAAATGTGGAGAAATAGCCTAATCTTCACTTTGTCTCTTAACTTGTATCTGAGGACACAGACTTAGATGCTAGAGTACAAAGTAAAGCAGGACAAGAGAAAAATATGGAAAAGAAAACAAGCAATTTAAGGATGGAGGAAGCAAAAAGATACCCACAGTAGTTCTACACAATGTAGCTATAGAAGAAATGTTATGAGGCAGACTGAACTTTTGCTAATATACTCTGTGTTACTTCACATATAAAAAAATAATAATTAAAAAAGTTGGTAACTTTTCACAGATGAATCAAGAAAACAGCAGCAGCAGCCCTTTGGCCTTTACAGGCATGCTCTGTAGCCAGATATTACAAGTATTCAATGGAGACCCGATCAGCTACAGCACTTCTCTATAGCAAAAATACCAATGCTTTTAGTTACGTTAGTAGAGGGTATAAATTGGAGCCAGACTGTCTGGACTTCTGTGCTAGATTGAGCCATCACTGGAATGCTTCCTAGGAGACCAAGTAAAAATATCTCAGCAGAACCAATATTTATATGTTTTGAAGAGGAGAGAATCATGATAGGGTCCCAGATAAAGTCCAAACTTCTTAGTTTCATTAGTGGCAGCACACTGTCCAATACCACTAGGAGGAGCAGGTGTCAGCAAGAAATGCTTACAGAAATCCTTTTATTTATTGCCATCAAATACAATGAAAACAAGCTATTTTAAAATTATTTTCTCTAGTTCTATATAAATCAACATAAAAAACTAGATGAACAATGAAGGGAGAACATACCTATAAAAGGGCGGTATTGCAGAACTTAATAGGAATAGCACTGTCCCTTGGAAAAAATGTTCCTCACAAGTGGAAATGTTAGAGTTAAATGTTAATGTTGCTGGCTTAATGGCACTCCTAGTGTCAGGTGGGAGCCTCAGGTTTAAGTCCAACTCTCTCTCTCTCTCTGGGGAGACTCATTCTGGGAGGGTGTTATGGAAGCTGGATAAGAGGAAGAGAGTGCACTATTGATGGTCTCCACAGGGAGTTCCTGTTTATCACTCCTTGGATGAAAGTAGGGAGTTGACAACAAGAGAGTATAAGAGCAAAATGAGAGGTCCTGAGGCATCTGACCGAAATACAGGAAACAATCAATGCAGCTGAATGACTTTTTAAAAGAACGTTAGTGCTGGTGAAAGGTGCCAGCTGGGAAATGGTATAGCATGGGTAGTAACAAGTACCCTTGTACGATCCAGCTAATGTGACTCAACTCTGACCTGAATGGACAATCACTGACAGTGAGGGGATAGCGTTCTCTTTTTTGGGGTTCTCTTCCGAGACCATCATCGAAGGGTGATCATGAAGTGTTAATACTGGTGGTGATTTTTTGTGGTCTGGAGCATTTGTCCTCTAAGATACCACCAACTTGTTATCATATGCCATCAAAACAGCTGCCATGTTTCAATCACAAACAAGGCTGGCCAAGTTTGAACCAGTTAACACTAGGGCCCAACCAAATTCATGGCCATGAAAAACACATTATGGACTGTGAATTCGGATTACCCACTACCCCACTTCTCTCTGGACACCCAGCTCTAAAGGCAGTGGTCCCCACCAGCAGCAGTGCAAAACTAAGGGTGCAATCCCATGACCCCTTTTGGGCCAGGACCACCATGGTTACAACACCATGAAACTTCAGATGTAAATATCTGAAACAGTGAGACTGACTACTTAAAAAAATCCCAAGACTGAGAGATTGACTAAAATGGACTGTGAATTTCGTAGGGCCCCAACAATCATCAATCCCCTTGTACACTGAATAATAATAATAATAATAATAATAAATATAAATATAAAAATAATAATATATAATTATATAATAATATAATATAATATAATTAATAATAATATATAAAAATAAAAATAATAATAATAAAAGAAATATTAACTGGAAACAACTAAAAGATGTAAGTGGATCAGAAAATTGTTTAAAAAAAAAAAGCCTAATAGATTTTGGCACTAGCTTACATCTGACTTAAATTGTCACAGTACTTATCTACTTGGTAAAAAAGTTGGTGAGTTCTGTACACTTTCACCACAGAGTAGAATTTTGACTTTTCTCTTAAAATATACTGTAGGGTTTGGTCCATTCAATTGTACTGTCACATTTTGTACTTATTTTTAAGGCTGTCTAAAACATCATCCTGAATTCTCCTTAACACACATTCAAGTTTGGTGAACTAAGACTTTTTCCTCTGCAGTGCCATGAAAGGCAGTCATTCTTTTTTACCAGCCTGAACTTTGACTGATGGTATTTTTGGAGCATCTTTGCCCTTTGCATTGACCTTAAAGAAATACATGAATTTACCATGCTGGAAATGCTAACACTAAGTACAGCTTAATCAGCTCCAAAACAGTGAAAAATCCCTGGGACATAGTAGAAAGAAGAATACATATTGTTAATAGAACAGGAATGTACCTCATAAAATTTAACAGATGATGACAGTCTCCTAACACATGTCCTGTCCCATCAACAAATCCTTATTTAAGAGTTTAGCATTGTAGAAAACTATACGTGCCAACTGGTGCTCAGCTGCAAAAACCATCATCAGCCACACAGGTCATAACCGAACAGCTCAGATACCAATGATCATAATTTGCTACTGCAGTAAATAATTAAAAATAGAAGTGTACTAATTTTATGGTGCATGAAGAGCATCAGCAAATGAGATGAGGAAACTAACCTTACAGTTACTTTACAAGCTGAGAGACAGACATATTTAGATAACATAAAATAATTAACTCTGGAAAGCTCAATAAAAAAATCAGACAAAAATCACTTAACTGTGACTTTTTAGGGTTTTAATTAATATTTTGTAGCTCTGCACTGGTCAAACTCAGGCATACAAAGCCTCTCTAGCTTCAGGGGAAAACTGCAAGCTCTTTCAAATGGCTCCCTCCCATGAAAAAGCAATTTGCCATATATTTTAATGAGACATGTATAATCTTGCTCATAATATAAAAAAAATCTTCATTCAATGTCACAGTTTGTTAATACAACTACTGCTATTATTTATATTACACAATCAGGGACAGGTCTAGATACTACTTAGTCCTGCCTCAGCGCAGGGACAAGGATAAGTGACCTACTGAGGTCCCTTCCAGCTCTAGCTTTGTATGATTGCAGTCCCATATAGAAGTCCAAAAGGAGATCAGGATCACTGTTCCCTTCTCCCTTAGGCTACTGCCTGCAGAAAATGAAGGTGAGATTTAAAAGAAATAGGGCAAAGAGAAGGCCAAGAGATGGCAGGTCTGTGTTTAGATAGGGAATGTTTGGGTGTGTGTGTGTATATATCCATCTCTACATTCAGAGTATCTGTATAAATGTTAGAATAGTAGAACAAAGGTGAAACCCTGGAAAATGGTCCATCTAAGTACCAGTATAATCCCAGAATTTCACACCTTGAAAATACAGTTTGACCATGCTGTTCACCATAAACTGCTCTCGCCCTATTTATAGCAGCCCCATGCTAATCACTCACTAATATTTGGAAAACCTTGAAAAATATATTGAGACCCCCTTGTTCTTCTGGCTCATTTTATCTTGTCATCTCTCTTTTGGGAGAAAATTTGTTTATTAAACAACACAAAACAACAAAATATACAGAAAATATACACTTACAAAAAGAGCTGAGAATCAGGGGACACAGAGTAAAGTACTCTGACCGTTTAAAGCCAGACATCAAGGCACAGGTTGGGACCTGCACTGCCCCCTGTACTAGGAGACAATACAAGGGAAGGTGTAGGACTCACTGCTATGATTTTATACCACTGGCTGTTTAAACTGACCTTCAGCCAACTTCGTGCCACTGGAGCAGCACAATCACAAGAAAGGATCAATGCCCAAGATATTTTTTGAAACAACTAAGTACAACTAGATTTTAGGTACTTATACGGCCTGTATTATCATAATATCTAAGCATCTCATTATCTTTAACATATTTATCCTCACAACACCTCGTCAAGGTAGGGATATTTACCCCCATTTTACAGAGAGCGCAATTTGAGGCAGAGGCGCTAAGTGATTTGACCAAGGCCACAGAGGAAGATTGTGGCAGGGCAAGGACTTGAACCACAGTCTCTCAAGCCTCAGTCTAGTACCCTAACCACTGAACCATCCTTCCTTCATATAGAAAAATATATATGCAGTAACATATAAAATATTAGACAAGAATTTACTACATATTTGAGCCTCAATAATGTATCATCATCCTAAATATGTTTATCATAATACTACGAAGATAACTACTCTATAAAAGAAAATATCTGCCATTTCTTAATTTACTTTGGAATGACAGTGTAGCCCTATGATTTTTATTTTACTAGATCTAGCAGTATGAAAACAGGATCTCTTTTATTTAAGAATCCTCTCTCTTGGTTCATCATCACTTGAAATCTTAGATCCTGATTCTAATCTCAGTAGCATAAATCAATTAATTTCACTTTCACTTGAGTTACTCCTGATCCATGGAAAAATATTCATAATCTCTATCTCATATCCCAACTGCTTGCTGTAATTAGTCATTACCACATATTCTGGCTTTTTATGGGGAATAAATTGCAGGAGCAGATGAGTTTTTACAAAGCAGTGATGCTGTTTTCCTCTAAATGTCCCTACAAATATGGGGGGAAAATTAAAGAAATCCAGGAGAAGGAAACCAAGAAGATATCTTTGCACAGTTGTCGCTAGAATAGTTTTCAGTCATCCATAAAGGATTGATAGCTCTGTAACATATTTCAATTTAAAAAGCTTTGCACCAACAATGATAAATAATTTTTAAAATGTTAATATCTGAGATGGAGAAAAAACCTGCATCAGAATAGTTATACCATCAAAAAGGCCGCAAGCACATTTGGATTAAAATTATAAGTAACTGAATCCTTGGGCCAAATATAGCAACTCCCATGGAAGTCTGTGGGCCACATTCAATGGTGACATAAAAGATGCAAGTTGCATGTTTGGTCTGATTTTTCTCTCACTTACAGAGATATAAAAAAGGAGTAATTTTGTCAAAGTGTATGGAATTCTATTTTTTGTAAAAATAGCATTAGAAGAGTATATAGGATGTATAGTAATATAAGTGGCAAAACAGTATAACATACACTGTGAAGGTGTAAAACAAGTGTTATTCATATCCAAGCCAAATAGCTAATCTTATTTTAGCATTTCAAAACTGAGATGGTGAATTTCCATGACAGACAAAAATTTACTAGCACACCCTTTTCATAAATACAAGGAGAAACAACTACCTGTGTCTCCAAATACACATATCCGTGCACGCACTCCTGCAAACACCTCCACATGTGCATTAACAACACTCTCTCATCCCTCTTTTTTCCCCATTAACAGAAACATGCTTTACACCTGTCGCTTTTTCTCTCTCCCTCTCTCACACAGCCCCACACCTGTTTCTCATATATATCACATAGACCATGACATCCTGCAATTCATGGACTTCTCTGTCTTCTCAGCTGCCACCCCCACCCAAATCATCAGCATTCATTCTGCCATCAGCTCTGCCAATGTCAGTGGAGCAAAAACCCTGAAGAAAATCGGTATAAAATTTACATGTTCCTTGCTCAGTAGGTGAGGAAATTCCTGTTGCTGCTACTACTGGGTTGCTTCTCCCTCACTCTCCTTTCACCTGGCTGCTCATTGCTCCTTGTCCTGAGCTTCTTCTCCAGTGGCAGAGAGGGGAGTAGTTGTGTACAATGAAAGAAATAACTGATTTGCAGCAGAGTGTGTTTCAGCCAGTGGCCTTGCCCAATGCAACAGCCATCAAAGAACACCAGTGACTCACCAGAAAGGCTGAGGTGACAGAGTACATCATAAACCCAGAGCCTCCATCCTAAAGCTGAAGGTTAGACAGGTCTGCCTCCCACCCATTTACTCTGACTTAACATTTTCCTTTCCCTGAAAATTCATCAGTTCAGTTTCCTTTTTCATCGTCCAGTTTACTCATTCCCTTTCCTTGCCCCGCTTCCAAATTCACCAGTTATTTCCCCTTTCCCACTAAATCTAATGCCCATTTGCAACAGCTTTTCAAGGCACCTCTCCCTCAATGAAGCCTCCTCCTTACAGCTATAGCACCTACCTCAGCAACTCTACCTCTATTGGACCTCACATATTACCTAAGGGTAGGCACCTCATATCCGTTCCACTGGCTGCTCCATTTGGGCAAATCACAACTTCTGTACCTCAGTTTCCCAGTCTGTAAAATGGAGTTAATACTATTCACTTCCCTCCCTCACAAGGGCATATGAATGTTAATTAAGTTTTGGAAGGCACACTGAAGATGAAAAGTACAGCAAAAATACCAAGTGTATCAATAGTCTGAATCTACTGTTGAATTCATGAGTGACATACTTTGCCATATTTTTGTGCATAGGATCCTGTAAGCAGTGAATGAAAAACGATGATAGTTTCATCCAAATCCCAAACAAATACACGCTGAAAACAGAAATGGAAACAAAATCAGTATGTGATCAGGAAATAAGATTTATGATCCAAAATCAAATCAGTCATGTCCTGTGCTTTAAATAAGCCCTTAAGTGGTAGGTTTATTCTGAAAATCAGCATTGACAGTGTACCTTAAAGTAACATATAAAAACATAGAGGACAAAAAGCTTTTCAATACTTTCCAATCTTTTAATTGCTCTATAACCTTTACAAGGTTTCAAATACGTCACATATTATAGAATCTTTTACTGGTCCAATAAAAGGTATTATTTCATCCACTTTGTCTCTCTAACGTACTACAGACATCAGTATACTTTGGGTCAATTACTTTGTTGTAAAGAGCTATTAATTTAAGGATAAATTCTACTCTCAGATTCTTATGTGCAACTTACACCAATTTCAATGTGTTCCTCCAATAGAGATAGTATCAACTCTTGGTGCGAATTCTACATGCCACAAGTACTATTATGCCACAGTAATTCACACAGAATAAGGAATTTAAATAATCTTTTTGGACAAAATGTCTTACGTTAACTTTTTGTTTTCAGTTTTAAGGGACATTTCTTAGTGTTGGTAAACTAAGGAAAGGAAAATGGAAATCTTCCCATAAATGTAAAAAATTACAACTGCTTAATTTTAAAAAACAGTTTGTGGAAAACTACAAAAAAAAATAAAATAATCAAAGACAGTTTGTCCAAAATCAGGTTAAAATTCCTTACCCTCTGTACAAAAAGCTATGGCATCTGAGATTGATGCTAATTGCTGTGGTCAACCCTGTCCCTCCAGGGGCAGGAACAGCCATGTGATAACAAAGCTGACTTCTGCTGATATATGTGGAGATAGGCACTACATGCACAGGGGGTGGAGCAGGCCAATGATATTAACAGTGAGTGCCAGTAACACAGTAGGAGGAGGCACATCACACAAATGTGCAGAACATTTCTCTGATTCCAGTGCTGGAATATACCATGCATGCAATGAGTGCTGTTCTCCTTCTGTCACACACTGTCAGAACACTGCTAACACAGGGGTAACAAGGATATAGTCACTCCACTGCTAGGACATCTGTGTTTTAAAACATCATCTTGTACATTATGCAGATATTTTTTTTTGCTACGGCCTTGATCTCTCAAATAGTGGTGCACAACTACTGAAGTCAATGACATTACATACAGGGGTAAAGTTAAAGTAGCCCTTATGTGTTTGCAGGATTAGGGCCAAATATGGATGTTTCATATTTGTGCATTCCTTTACATATTTTTACACTGAATATGTAGATAATTAGATTGATACATCTGAATTTTCTTATTTTTAAAAAGTTAAACAATACACAAAATAGAAGTTAATCAGAAAAAATATGGACACCTTAAATTGTTTTGTAGATCTATTCCACATTAAATTGGAAGAGACAATATGCATGTATATATCATATTGACACTGTTATCTTGCTTTCAGTGTATTCATGTATACACTGTATCTGCCCCATATTGTATAAATTTAAAGGAACTACTGGAAATCTAGTACTTTCAAGCAGTGATTCATGCCATTTTTTTTAAAGCTTTAAATTGTTTCCGCTGCTTTAATTTGCTGAATCTACCTTCAGTTACCAGAGGGCATACCTCCAAGTCACTGTCCGGAGGGGGTGATGGATTATTCTTCCGCCCTCTACCCCGAGACTTTGACCCAGAACTCCGACACGTTCTCTCATCAAGATCTTTGATCGGTGTTGAGGGGCTCTGTACTGTGTCAAACTCCCCTATAAATATAAAAATCCATGGGGAAAAATCAGTTTTTAATTTTTAAAGAAGGGTTAAAAGCTTTAAAAATGTCTCTACACAGATTTATGCCAGCCCAAACACAAGATACACACGCCATAAACATAAAATGCAGACGAGCAGTTCTCAATTTCAGTTTTACGTAACAGGAAATTACAGATGCCACAAATACATTTTGATTTTACCAAAGACAAATGTCAATAAATCTCCTTGGAAATGGAGAGAGGGTTTAAATGCACTAATATGCACATATATATATAAAACAGTCAGGCATCAAAATAAGCTTTCTGAAATACCATACTAATGGTCACATCATTCTTAAAAAAAATATTAAGGTGAGGATATCTCATTTCCTATGTTAGGAGGTCAACTAGACAGATTTCAACGTGCCTTATTGCTGTGAAGACTCAACTTCAACTCCCCTCCGCACCAGCAGGAGACCCACCATCCTTATCCCTAAACATGGAGGACATTCTAAACACTCCTGCAGGCATGAGAATCCCCAAGCACTCCTCCTTTCTGACAGACTAACAGGCTAAGCTCCTCATCCACCTCCCTATTCTCCCATGCTATCAGCTCTATGCCAGTCTATCCCTCTGTCTTCTCAGCCTGATTTCCCCATTGTAATCCACTTTACCACTGCTGGTCACAAACATGGGCAATGATCAACCAAGAGCGGTGAACAGGATAAGGCAGTTCACATTGGGAAGGTTAGATGGGGAAAGAGAATGGAGCTACCTAGGAGGGACTGTTGGAGACTTGCTCCACCTCATCTTCCAGTAACCAGAAATCCCCCTTCCTTCCAAGCACATCACTACTGGTGCACATCCAGAAATTTCTAGCGACATATCTAGGGACTAGCTAATTTAGCGAATTTCCTAAGTGTGAAAAGACATGAATCCTCCCACTTTGTCTGCCTTAATAATGATTTCATAGCTATTTCACAACAGCAATGGAGTACAGCTATACCTGACATCTTCCAAAGTGTTCAATGAACTGATTCCAGGGTGCCATCCAATTTTTCTCATCTGTTGGGTTCTATGATGCTGTGCTACAGATGGTTCTTTAAAATATATTGAAGGATGGTTCCCAAACATAACTCTGTTCCACCTTGTATTTAGCTGTGACACTCTGAGTACCTTTCCCAGATCTGAAGAACTATGTTATGGACCTTGAAAGCTTGTCACTTTCATCAACAGAAGCTGGTCCAATAAGCGCTATTACCTCACCCACTGCAGGGGCAGTATGAAACACTTTTCAGTTTGGATGATTGAAACAGAGACAGCTGCCCTTTGGGAGCTGGTCAAACGAAGAACATTTGAAAGTTAAAAAAGCTGTAATCAAACCACAATAACATGGTTAAACATGCAACCTGAACTCTTCCCCCATCACTGTCCACACAGCAATCGAAAGTAGAAAAAAAACTTTTTTACAATGTCAAAGTGAGAACAGACATTTTCATGGCATTGTTGTAGTTGGCGTCGCAAGATGTTTTTCATGCCATATATGCTAGAGAGTCACATATCCCTTCACGCTTCAACCACCATTCGACAGGACATGCATCCATGTTGATGATGGGTTCTGCTCAATGACGATCCAAAGCAGTGCAGACCAATATATGTTCATTTTCATCATCCGAGTCAGATGTCACTAGCAGAAGGTTGATTTTCTTTTTTGGTGGTTCAGGCTCTGTAGTTTCCACATCAGACTGTTGCCCTTTTAAAACTTCTGAAAACATGCTCCACACCCCATCCCTCTCAGATTTTGGCACTTCAGATTCTTAAATCTTGGGTCGAGTGTTGTAGCTATCTTTAGAAATCTCATATTGGTACCTTCTTTGCATTTTGTCAGATCTGCAGCGAAAGTGTTCTTAACACAAACAACATGCTGGGTTCATCATCCGAGACTGCTATAACTTGAAATATATGGCAGGATGCAGGTAAAACACAGAACAGGAGATGTACAATTCTCCCCCAAGGAGTTCAGCCACAAATTTAATTAACATATTTTTTTTAAAATGCATCATCAGTATGGAAGCATGTCCTCTGGAATGATGGCAAAAGCATAAATGTTTAGCATATCTGGCATGTAAATACCTTGCAAAGATGCCTACAAAAGTGTCATGTGAATGTCTGTTTTCACTTTCACATGATATTGTAAATAAGAAGAGGGCAGCATTATATCCAGTAAATGTAAACGAACTTGTTTCTCTTAGTGATTGCACAAGAAGTAGGACTGAGTGGACTTGTAGGCTCTAAAGTTTTTACATTGTTTTGTTTTTGAGTGCAGTTAAGTAACAAAAAATTCTACACTTGTAAGTTGTACTTTCATGATAAAGAGACTGCACTACTCTACTTGTATGAGGTGAATTGAAAAATACTATTTCTTTAATCGTTTTTACAATGCAAATATTTGTAATAAAAATAGTATAAAGTGAGCAGTATACACTTTTTATTCTGTGTTGTAATTGAAGTCAATATGAAAAACATCCAAAAAAATTAATAAATTTCAACTGGTATTCTATTGTTTAACAGTGAGATTAATCGTGATTAATTTTTTTAGTTAATTGTTTGAGTTAACTGCGATTAATTGACATCCCTAGCAGATAAATTAGATGTATTCAAGTTATCAGGGACTGCCACAATTCACCCTAAGGTACTTAAGGAACTAGCTGAACAATTTCTGAACCATTAGTGATTATCTTTAAGAACTCATGCAGAATAGAGGAGGTCCCAAACGTCTACAGAAAGGCAAACAGAGTACCTATCTTTTAAAAGGGGGAATAGAGAGGACCCAGGGAATTACAGACACTTGGCTGAGTGAATTAACACATTTCTAGTAAAATACAATTCTTTATATTGCCATTAAGTCAATCATTTAGTTCATTTTTCCTTTCAGTGAACAATGTGCCAAAGGTTGTTAAACAAGTAAAATGGAACAATGAGGAGTGCCTTCAAAATTTTTATTATGTCCTGATTAGAATAAAATACTGTTTGTCATGTGAGGGAATTAAAAGAATTCCAAACCTTCTTAAAATCTATAAAACTACTTAAAGCTCACACAAATGATGACACAATTATGATCTGATACACACCTTCAATTGTACACAACTGAAGAGGTGGAAATCTAGCTATATAAATGCCATGAGTTTCTAATGAAAAGTAATATATATTTACTTATTTTCTAATAATTTGCTGTAGTGGCTGCACAAACATTTCATGCAACGCAGAACTATTCCAATAGAATGCACATTCACATTTCTTTCTTTGCCCCACGAAAGTTGAAAACAAAATTATATCCAAGTCTAGCTTTTTTGTTTTATTCCTTGCCAGCAAAATGGATGAACTAGTACGAAGTAGTTTGTAAACATTGATTCTTACTAAAAACATCAAACAAAAATCAAGGTACAATACTGATAATTTTGAAAGCCCTAGAAAATAAGTTTTATTCAAAGTATTTCTTTATACCATTTAGTAATTCATGTCTCTGTATTTAGTTTAATATTTTATTCTACATGCATCCATACTACCTATGAGAATGTCCTCAGAAAATTTCTATATAGATGTAACCAGTAGAGATCTATAGAAATTAAGTAGGGGTATACAGCAACTATTCTAAATACCTAATTAATAGAAAAATACTTTCTATAAGCTTTAAAACTATCCTATGAAACTACGGAAAAGTCACTAGGTGGGCTACATTACACACAAATGACAAAGCTGCAAACATACTTTCAGGAAGATGGGGGCAGGAGTGGAGGGGAACAGAGACAGACAGAGACGCAAGAAATCAAAGCTAAAATTTGACCTAGTATAAACTTTCAAAAGTGCCTAAATGATTTAGGAGTCTAATATCCATTTTCAAAAGTGACTTAGGCACTTAGGAGTCTAAATCCAACTGACTTTCAATGAGGCTTATGTTTCCAAATGCATAAATCACTTTTGAAAATGGGTCTTAGATTTCCCTAAAGTTACTTCTCCTTGGACCAACACTGTACATGAGTGCATAATTATCCATTAATCAGTACTGTAACTAATCACTGTACCTTGTAAGTTCTGGATATTTAGAGCCAACTTTATTTCATTAAACTAATCTCTAAATCAGAATGACCAGCTGTCTCTTACTTGAATGCACGGCATGCTTCTATTTTAGAACTGCAGAAGTCAGTAGTGCATGGGTTTTTGAACAACTGTAGGCTTAATTGCAGTGCTTTTTACAAACAGCAGGCTCATCAGTATGAAAGGGGAAACTTTTTTTTTTTAATCCTTAAATGCCTTCAGAAAACTTAAACTTAAAAAAACCTGACCAAAATACAGATCTATGGTGTACTAAGAATGTATGTCAAATCTGACGGAAACTAAATGCAAACTGTTCATACACAGAAGGACCCCAAAATGTGTGTACTTATTTATAGATAGGGAAGTCCTAGTGCAGATCACTTAAGTTAGAAATATTAATCGCAATGCTTGAAATTCTTTCCTTTTATCTATATGCAACACACAGCTAAGGATCCTGTTTGGGAAACTTCATTCACTGGCTACAATAAAGTAACAGGAAAGTGTTAAGCATGAACATGGTGTGGTCTGTTGTTACAGACATAGTGATACTCAGGTACTGGTGCAGGGCCAGCACAAAACCTTCCCTGGCACTGACCCTGCCATGACCAAACTGACCAAGAAGAGTAAGAGCATTGTTGTTGCAAAAGGGCCCTCCAGGAGGGAAGACCCAGGCATACACACAAACCCAGTGAAAATTCCAATGTGTGCTGCTTCTGAATAGGCTAGTGTGCACAAGGAAAGTCAACACAGATTGATTTGTGCACATGCTTACTCCTTCCTGTGCACAGGCAGGCCCTAGCACCATTATACTAGTATACCAGCAGCAGGGCTCACTATGCCCTTTCCCCACCCATCAGGTGAAGCAGTAACCAGAAGCTTTTTGCAGTTGCTACCTCTGAGCCATGATGTCCTAGCACAGGGATTGGAAACCTTTGGCATGTGGCCCATCAGGGAAATCTGCTGGTGGGGCAGGATGGTTTACCTGCAGTGTCCGCAGGTTTGGCCGATCGCAGCTCCCACTGGCTGCGGTTCGCTGTTCCAGGCCAAAGGGGCTGTGGGAAGCGGCGGCCAGCACATCCCTTGGCCCATGCCAGATTTCCCTGATGGACTACATGCCAAAAGTTGCCAATCCTTGGACTAAGCATTCAAAATGCTGCACTCTATTTATGCAAGTGTATTTTTAAAGTAACACACAAGAAGACAGGCATGAGATGTATTTTCAAAATGCGTGCTGCACTGTGCACACAGGGTCACATGACTCATTCAGCATTCACAGAAATGGGAAGTTCATAGGCAGATGTACAAGTTCAGATGCATAAGCTATTTAAAAAGGAGACATACTCGTGTTTAAACAAAAACCTTTCTTCTTATTTCACTATACATACACAAGCATTATTTTTTTCTGTTATTTAGCTTGTATAAAGTTCCCTTTTATAAGACACTAGCGAAAATACCCGGCATTGCTCAGGTCCGTCGGAGGTGGGGAGGGGGCAGAGAGCTGAGCGAGTGCGGGGTCCGTTGGAGGGGGGAGGGGGCAGAGAGCAAACCTGACACCCCCACCTCACCCCTCCGACCAAACCCAACACCCCCACCTCACTTACCCCTCGACCAACCCCGACTCACATTTTCACCCCCCCACCCAAACCCAACACCCCCATGTCACCCCCTGACCAACACCCACACCTCACCCCACGTAGACCAAACCTGACACACCCACCTCACTTCCCCCCCAACCAAACCTGACACCCCTACCTACCACCACAAACAAACCCGACACCCACACCTCACTTACCCCTCGACCAACCCCGACCCCCTCACCCCTCCAAACAAACCCAACCCCCCACCTTACCCCCTCCAAACCCAACACCCCCTGACCAACCCCAACACCCACACCTCACCCCTCACCCAACCCGACATCTTCCCACCCCCCCGACCAAACCCGACACCCCCAACTCACCCCCCGACCAAACCCGACACCCCTACCTCACTTACCCTCCGACCAAACCCAACTCGGGTCCGTCGGAGGTGGGGAGGGGGCAGAGAGCTGAGCGAGTGCGGGGTCCGTTGGAGGGGGCAGAGAGCTGAGCGAGTGCAGGGTCCGTTGGAAGGGGGTATTATGACATCATAACTATGTCACAGAGAACAGCAGCTGCCCAGCTGATGTGATTGGCCTTTAAAGAATTTCACCCCTGGGGGCGTCAGAGGTGAGATTTGAAAAATTTTCGACTCTTACCCTGATTAGGACCCTAAGGCCTCTAACTGTACCAAATTTCAAGTCTCTAGCTCAAACGGTGTGGAAGGAGTAAGTGCACATACATACACGCATACATACACGCACGCATACACCATTTGACTTTTATATATATAGATTAAATACAGATTATAAAACACTATCATAAGAGATTCTGTACATACAGTATGCTAACAGATCACTTCTAAGAAGCACAGCTACAAGATGAGATAATGTGCAAACCTACTCACTACAAAAATTGTTAAGTATGCAGGAAATATAAAGGGTCCTGAAGCATGCAGAGTTCTCAAAATATAATTTTATGAGTATTCATTACGTTCTTTCAGCATACACCAAAATCTTTTTAATTATATGTGGAGCAACATCTACAGTGAATGTTCATTCTTCAAGTGTTCTAATTTCAGTTCATTATAACATAATCTTTTACCTTTCTGTCTTAAATTCGGCAGGTTTGTTCTGAGTCCAGGAGTTAATATTTTGTTAAGCTTGTGCCAAAATGGTTCTGGCTACTTTCAAGAACCAAGGGAGTGAACAAAATATACTTTCCTATTTTATATAAACACACACTTTCCAAAAAAATTCAGCCTGAGGCAGACACCTGGCATGGGAAATTTCAGCCCATACAATTAAAGTTTGGCAAAGTTATAAGTAACTGAAAACAGGGCCTTGTAATGGGAAATGTCAGGCTCTCTCAACTGTAGGTAATGATGCCAGATCTGTGTATAATATTTTGCACAACCTTAACTCCTCCCCTCTCTGCATATTGAAGGACCCCTGTGTCATTCAGTTCATTTACTAGCAAGATAATGAAACAGCTTTGCATAGTGAATTGGTCTCGGGTCCAGTGCACCCCTTCTGCATTTGGGGACTGATCCAAAACTCAGTAAAGGCAATGAAAGTCTTCCCAGGACTTCAATAGGTTTTGGATCAGGTCCACACTGTAGAAATTATATAGTGTATGATGAATGAAGCAGGATCCCCTGGAAGGCAAATAAAGCTTAATGTGGCACTAGACCTTGGAGATTTGGGGTCTTTCACGGTCTCTCTCATAGATTGTGTATGTGACCTTGAGCAAGCCACTTAATCTCCCTGTACCAGTCTCACATTTGTAAAATGAGGATAATACTTCTTGACTTTGCAGAGGTGTTGCGAGGATCAATTCATTAACTTCTCTGCTGCTCACCTTCTAATGCATTCTCAAACTGGGGGTTACGACCCCTCGAGGGGTCACAACCCGATTATGTGGGGGTCGCGAGCCCCTGGCCCCAACCCCTGCCGGCTTGCAGGAACTTGCAAATTGGCCCCAGGCAGGCAGAGAGGGGGAGGAGGTCTCCACGCTGCCCACGCAGCAGGGACCGGTCTTGTGGGCAGAAAGCCCCCAGACGCCCCCCACCCCTGCAACCCTGCTCCGGCCGCCCCCGCACCTCTCCCAAGTGTCCCCCGGCCTCCCCTTGCTGCCCCCAGGCACTTAGGTGGCCCTGGAGCAGATTGGAGCCAAAGCGTCCCTGTGTCTCAGTCAGCAACTGCCGCCACAGGGTCCTAGTGCCCGCCATCTTCTCCTGCCTGTGACAGGATGAGTGTGCTGCTGCTGGGGGTGCCGGAAAGGGGGCCCCTCCCCCAGATCTTGCTGCTGCCAGCAGGGAAAGGGCTGTAGGGTGTCCTCCTTTCTGGCCTCAGAGCAGCCTGCCTGCACCCAAACTCATCCCTAGCCCAGCGCCACCCCAGAGCCCACACCCCCAGCCAGAGCTTCCCACCCACCTCACCCTCTACCCAAGCCCTGAGCCCCTCCAACGCCCCAAACCCCTCATCTCCACCCCCTGCCAGAGCCCTCCCCCCCGCACCCCAATCCTCTGCCCCATGCTACATTACATTTTTCAATAGTTATTTTTAAAGTTTATGATAAGCAATGCTCTGGGAAAGGGGGAGGGGAGGATGCAAGGTAAAAATGTTGCCTAGGGTGCAAAATATCTTTGCACCCCCCCCATTCCACTGCTCTTCCCCTCCCTCCCCCGCCCTCCTCTCCCTTCCCCCCCCCCTCTTCTCCTCCCACCGCTTGCCCAATGTGTCCTGATATTTCAGTCATGCAATCTGGTTACTCTACCCGAGCCCCGGCCCCTGCCGCAGCGGGCTGCCGGTGGCGGCCCGAGCCCTGGACCCTGACCCGGGCCCTGCCACGGCAGGCTGCTGGCGGCGCCACGAGCCCAGCCCTTGCCGCTGCAGACTGCTGGCGGTGCTGTGGGCCTTGGCCCCTGCTGCGGAAGGCCGCCGGTGGCACCCCAGACCTGGCCCATGGTGCGGCGGGCTGCCAGCAGTGACCCAAGCCCCAGGCCCTGCCGCGGCGGGCTGCTGGCGGCACCCCGTGCCCTGTCCCCTGTCCCGGGGGGTTGCTGGCACCCTCCCCTGAGCCTGGCCCCTACCCCAGGGGGCTGGCACCCCTACACCCCCCCCAGTTCAGCCTCTGCACCGGGGGGCTGCTGGCACCCCTCCATCCCGGCCCCTTCCCCACCCCCAAGCCTGACCCCCTAAGGGGGGTCGCGCTTAGAGACCTGGTGTCCGAAAGGGTTCGCCAATAGAAAAAGTTTGAGAACCACTGTTACATGTAATGAGCACCACAGAAAAGCCTACGAAGAAGGAAAAACAATCCTTATGGGCAGCAGTGTTTGGACGATGTGCAGTACAGGAAGCAGGTGTGGAGCTATAAGGTGAAAGATTGGGGATAACAAGAAAAACTGAACAATCACAGAGCAATGTTCACCTCATGCATTGAATGAGATGGGGGGCCTCTAAAAAAAGTTTAGTGTGATAATATAATAAAATACTGTAAGGTTTATGGCCAAGAGCACATAATTGGTCAGGCAAACTTAACTTTGTCTTGTGCTGGCTTCTGAGTGCTTTACTTTGCAACTGTAACTCTCTTAATATAATTGAAATAGAAAGATACTAATACTGGATAGCTTTGCTGTGACTTGCTGAATTTTGTGAATTAGCAATATGACATGCACGTTAATAAGTTCTTGTCTAAATAAAGAAACAACTGTAGTTTGGTTTTAACTATTTATGATAACACTTCACAATATATTGTACTGGTATACATGCTGTAGTAAGGGAGGTAGTGTGACCTAGTGGACAGAAGACTGGACTGGCTCTGGAGATGTAGATTCTATTCTTGGCTCTGCCACTGGCCTCCTGGATGACCTTAAAGCAGTCACTTCACTTCTCTGTGCCTAGGGCGTGGTCTACACTAGTGTTAGGTCAATATAAGCTGCCTTCATTATATCAGTGTACACACTACAGCCTTGTTCCTGCCGATGAAAGTGCCCTACCACACCAACATCATAACTTCATCACCACCAGAGGCATACCGCTTATGTTGGTGTATTTATAGCAATACAGCATCCCTGTAGACACTGCATTATGCACATCTATTGGCTATCATGGAGTTGTGAAATTGACATGAAAGCAGTTCTGGGCTCCCCAGCTCAGCCACACAGGCTCTTGGCTCCTCACTGGGAGCATGGCAGCCAACTGGACTCCAGGTGCAGATCTCCCTACCAGGAGCCTGGCTGCCCCCTGGGATCTCAGCTCCACACTGGGAGCACAGCTGTGCCCAGCGGGGAGCTCTGCCCCCAGACTCCAGTTGGCTGATGAAGGGGAGCAGGACTCCCTCTGGGGAGATCTGTGCCCAGTGTCTGGTCAGCTGCCCCCTTCCCTGGTGGGGAATAGAGAGCCAAGAGGGGAGGGGCAGCCTGGTGGGATGCCAGGCTACTACAAGGAGCTGTGCAGAGCTGACAGTCCTGGCTCTCAGCCCCCCGCACTTCCCCTCTTAAGTTGGTGGAAGCACTTCTGGTGAGCACACACATCACCAACAGAGGAAGGGCAGTGTGGATGTGAATCACCACAGTAGTTACTGCGGAGGCTGAAGTCGATCCAACCTAGGTCAATTTAAGCCTATAGTGTAGACATGCCCTAAGTTTCCCCAGCTATAAAATAGGGATTCTGATACCAGCCTCCTTTGTAAAACACTTTGAGATCTATGGCTGAAGATTTAGATACTCTTATTATTAGGTGTCAATAATAGAAGATCTCAGACCCAATCTGTTATTAAATCTTTGCTGAGCGCTGAAGAGGGATTGCCTTTTCGAGTGTGAATTAGAGAGGTCCTGCTACGACACAGTAGTGTGGGACACTCAAAGATGCATAATTGATTGTTGTGTCTTTTCTCATTCCCACAATGATACAAATATAAGTCTGCCAAAATTATTTACCGTATTTTTCGGCGTATAAGACGCCTTTTTAACCCCCCAAAATACTTTCAATATTAGGGGGGGCGTCTTATACGCCGAATATCGGCCGGACCAAAAAAAAAAAAAAAAGCGCCGCTTTTTTCGCGCCGCTCTCCCAGCAGCCCGCCCGCGCGGCGGGGACTGGAGAGCGGCGCGCTCCCAGCAGCCCGCCCGCGCGGCGGGGACTGGAGAGCGGCGCGCTCCCAGCAGCCCGCCCGCGCGGCGGGGACTGGAGAGCGGCGCGCTCCCAGCAGCCCGCCGCGCGGCGGGGACGGGAGAGCGGCGCGAAAAAAGCGGCGCTTTTTTTTTTTTGGTCCGAAAACGCGGGGGCGTCTTATACGCCGGAGCGTCCTATGGGACGAAAAATACGGTAGTTGTGGTTTAATATATAACCTAAATCATAGAATCATAGAATATTAGAGTTGGACGGGACCTCTGGAGGTCATCTAGTCCAACCCCCTGCTCAAAGCAGGACCAATCCCCAACTAAATCATTCCAGCCAGGGCTTTATCAAGCCTGACCTTAAAAACCTCTAAGGAAGGTGATTCTACCACCTTCCTAGGTAACCCATTCCAATGCTTCACCACCCTCCTAGTGAAAACGTTTTTCCTAATATCCAATCTAAACCTTCCCAACTGCAACTTGAGACCATTACTCCTTGTTCGGTCATCTGCTACCACTAAGAACAGCCTAGATCCATCCTCTTTAGAACCCTCTTTCCGGTAGTTGAAAGCAGCTATCAAATCTCCCCTCAGTCTTCTCTTCTGTAGACTAAACAATCCCAGTTCTCTTAGCCTCTCCTCATAAGTCATGCACTTCAGGCCCCTAATCAATTTTGTTGCCCTTCTCTGGACTCTTTCCAATTTTTCGACATCCTTCTTGTAGTGTGGCCCCCAAAACTGGACACAGTACTCCAGATGAGGCCTCACCAATGTCGAATAGAGGGGAACAATCACATCCCTCAATCTGCTGGCAATGCCCCTACTTATACAGCCCAAAATGCCATTAGCCTTCTTGGCAACAAGGGCACACTGTTGACTCATATCCAGCTTCTCATCCACTGTAATCCCTAGGTCTTTTTCTGCAGAACTGCTGCCTAGCCATTCGGTCCCTAGTCTGTAGCAGTGCATGGGATTCTTCCGTCCTAAGTGCAGGAATATGCACGTCTCCTTGTTGAACCTCATCAAATTTCTTTTGTCCCAGTCCTCTAATTTGTCTAGGTCCCTCTGTATCCTATCCCTACCCTCCAGTGTATCTACCACTCCTCCCAGTTTAGTGTCATCTGCAAACTTGCTGAGGGTGCAGTCCACACCATCCTCCAGATAATTGATAAAGATATTGAATAAAACCGGCCCCAGGACTGACCCTTGGGGCACTCCGTTCGATACCGGCTGCCAACTAGACATGGAGCCATTGATCACTACTCGTTGAGCCCGACGATCCAGCCAGCTTTCTGTCCACCTTATGGTCCATTCATCCAGCCCATACTTCTTTAACTTGCTGGCAAGAATATTGTGGGAGACCGTATCAAAAGCTTTGCTAAAGTCAAGGAACAACACATCCACTGCTTTCCCCTCATCCACAGAGCCAGTTATCTCATTGTAAATATACATGTTCTTTTAAAAAATATCTTATGATTGTTTCCATAATAATTTTTTTTCTTTTAGAGACATTAAGAGGAGTATAAAAATAGATGCTTATCCCAATTTGGTTAAAAAATTACCTATGTTGAAAAATTACCCAATTCTGCTTTCACATATCTAAACTGATGATAAAAAATACATGAATTTTTTTCACCTGGATGAAGGTCTGTACCTGGTTGACTATTCAGGCCAGGGAGAGATTCCTGTAGCTGATAGGTTGATGATGATGAAGACGTGCCATCAGCTGTATTGTTTGAGGTCATATATGCTCCATATGTTGATGCTGAATAATACTGTGCATATTGGTTTTGGCCAAAGGCTGTGTAGGATGGATAATCCTGGAAAAAGTAAAGGCAATTTATTAAGTGAACCCATTTCTTTATCATCTATTTTAAATGAAAAGATTGATCACATTTTCTCATGAAGATTGCAGTATTTGGTTAGCTATTGAAGTGCACTCCTGTCCTATTAAATCAGGGGTGGGGAACCTCCGGCCCGCGGGCCTTATACGGCCCGCCAAATCATTCTGTCCGGCCGTGGCGGGGCCGGGGATGCGCCGCAGCCGCCGGCCAGGGACGCGCGGGGGCTGCCATGCGGGGGTGGCTCGTGCGTGGGGGAGCCGCTGGTGCCGCGCGGCCACCATTAACCGGGCGGCGAAAGGAGGAGCCACGGGGAGCCGACGGTCAATGGGGTGTGGGGGGGAGGCTGGGCTGGGGGGGCAGGCAAGGGGGAGGTGGGGGGGAGGCCAGGCTGGGCGAGGCGTGGGTGCGGGAGGGAAGGAGGTTTGGTGTGGGGGAGGCTGGGCTGGGAGGGTCAGGCATGGGGGGGCAGGAGGCTGGGTTGGGAGTGGGGGGCAGAGGAGGTTAGGTTCGGTGGGATGGGCCGGGCCAGGCAGGGGTGGGGGAGGAAAGGCGGTTAGATCGGGGGAGGTTGGGCGGGGGTAAAGGAAGATCACCTCCTACACTCAGGCTGATAGCGGGAGCTGACTGGGGCAGGCGGCAGGACCCTGGCTGGCAAGGGGCCAGTGGGGGAAACCCCAAAGCAGTGCAGGGCTAAGCACTCCGTCTGCCACTGCTTTGGGTTTTCCCCCGCTGGCCCCTTGCCAGCTGGGGTCTCAGCTCCCGTTGCCAGCCTGGGCTTCCTCGGAGGGGTGGGGGGGAGCGGCCCGCGAATGACATTATAAATGTCCAAATGGCCCTTGACAGAAAAATGGTTCCCCACCCCTGTATTAAATATTCAGTTACAATAGTCCTGTTTTAACCTAAATTGGTCAAATTATGCAACTGCCTGAGCACTTAAAATATTTTCTTATTCTGTTGCACATATAAAAGTGTCAATATTCATACCTGTTGTGAACTACTGAAGTTTGTAGAATTCGAAACTGAATTATTTGCATAAATAGTAGATGAGGGTGTAAAACTAGAACCTAAAATTAAAGGAAATAATTTGTTATAAGAACCTATTTGTGTACTGAAAAGAAAATTTCTCATATTACAACACAGACAAATCAGAAGTACAAATAACTGAGATTCTGACTTTAAATATAAAAACTTCTAATGAATGCTCAACAGAAATAAAAAACTGCTTCAGATTTATTTTTCCCTTTTCATATTGTTCAAGGAGAATGTGGTTTTGTTCAAGAAAACATTTTCACTTACTACAGTGCCTCAACCAATCCCTTGTTTCTTTTCTCTTATTCTTTCTCTCGTTATATATATATTCATTGCTTAGTTCACCTTCAGTTGCAACCATACAGTCTCAGCATAAAACAGTTCAAATCCCTTCTCCCACTCAGGCAAAAGAGGGGCTTGAATCAAGGATTTTTCACATCCTAGATGAATACCCTATCCATTGGGAAGGCCTCCTTTCCCCACTGTTTTGGGTAAGCTCGCCAATAGGCAGGCAAGCTAGTTAGGAGGCAAGCTAGTTAGTTACCTTCCCTGATTTCTGCATCACTCTGGGGCTTAGGCAGCTGCATACTTGGAATGGAGCTGCAGTGCACATGCTGAAAGGCAGAAAACTAGATGCCAAGGGAACTTTTACTGCAACAAAAATGTAAAGTGACAAGTGAGTTTAGGCACCTACAGGGTGTAGTGGCAGCTGAGCAGGGATTTTGTGAAGCTTAGTGGGACTTGATTCTGGGATTTAGGCACCTCAAGGGGCAGTCAGGAGCCCTTTTGTGACTCTAGTGTCTAGTTCCTATTGATTTTGATGGGAATTAAGTGATTAACCTGCTTGGGCTCTTTTGAAAATCCTAACTGCATTTTTAAGCCCTTAAATACTGGCCCTGGGTCATTTGATAACTGTTTCTTATAAAGAAATGCACATCACAATGCTATATTAAAAGATAATACCTTGCATGAAGTCACATGATATCAGCCTGCATATATATTTTACTTATTTTAATGCAACATAGGCACCCAAATACTTTTGAATGCCTGAACCTAAAGGCCTACTTCAGATATTCCTACTCACACTGAGCGACACCTCACTCAGGAATAGTGCTGCTGAAATGAAAGACAGAAAATGACGATGGTGGTTACTGACCTGGCATTTGATAAGAATAGGGTGTTTGGCCTGGCTGTGGTGTGGAAAACCCTGGACTGTAACTGAGGCACCCACTCTGCAGTGGTGACTGTGTTTGCGAAAGCCCACTTTCCGTCTTGATGCCTGGCAACATTACACCCAAGTCTGTGTGAGAAATCAATTTTCAACCGATACTTTAAAATAATTTCTTTGCAGATGGGGAGAAAAGTAAAGAATGTTTCATGTGGACAATCAATCTTACTTCTAGCTAAGAAGGAATAACAATGAGATGTAAAATACCATAAGCAGGTAAGCTGTAAGGCTGTCCAGTCTGTGAATAGGCTGTGTAGACTGCAGGCTGTTGCATTCCTGAATACTGGGTCTGTCCAGAATACGCAGACATTGTTTGAGCTGCTGGTGTAGAAAGAATGTGTGGATAGGGCCTAAATATTAGGAAAAATAGCATTACTGTGACAACAAATACTTTGCATGTTGATTCAAGCAATAAAAGAAAAAGGTTTCAAGAAGTCGATAAACAGTTTTCTTTGTCAATAATTACCGTATTTTTCGCCCTATAAGACGCACTTTTTCTTCCCCAAAACGGGGGGGAAAAAGTTGGTGCGTCTTATAGGGCGAATGTGCGCCCCAGTTCCCCCCTCCCCGCCGCGGGCGGGCTGCCGAGGTTCCCCCCTCCCCGCCGCGGGCGGGCTGCCGGGAGCGCTCCCGGCAGCCCACCCGCGGCGGGGAGGGGAGAACCGGGACGCTCCCGGCAGCCCGCCCGCGGCAGGGAGGGGGGAACCGGGACGCTCCCGGCAGCCCGCCCGCGGCGGGGAGGGGGGAACCGGGACGCTCCCGGCAGCCCGCCCGCGGCGGGGAGGGGGGAACCGGGACGCTCCCGGCAGCCCGCCCGCGCGGCGGGGACGGGAGAGCGAGGCGCTTTTTTTTTTTTTTTTTGGTCCGGCTTTTTTATTGAAAAACGAGGGGGCGTCTTATAGGCCGGAGCGTCCTATAGGACGAAAAATACGGTACTCTTCTGGAATCTACTCTATCCTTACTGAAGTAAATGGAGAGACTCTTACTCACATTCTGTAGTGCAGCGTGGATGTTTTGCACCATACCACCAGCACGATATAACCTTAAAGCTGCTGTATTCAACCCCAGGTGGATCATCCCCCCTGTCAACATAGGTCTATAGGGCTTTGCACCCTGTTCCCCTTCGAGCAATGAGCATCTGGCATAAGTCAATCAGAGATGCTCTCAAGCTGCTCTAACCCAGTGAAGGAGAACTGCTCTAGATACAGTGGCAGCAGGATCAGGATCACAAACGTGAGTGTCAAGATGCACAAATTTGTACTGTGTGCAGTTCAGCTGTAGCTGAGGATCCGGCCCTCTGACTTCAATGGGAGATGGATTGAGCCCATTATAGATTGGGCCTACAGTAATACTTTAACAACAAGATGGGCTTTCAACATTTGGAAAATTTGGGTTACATAAAAAAGAATGGAAATAAAAGCGCTTTTTTGTTTATGAATACTGAAGCTTTATAGGAAGAGTGAATAAAATCAGGTTTAAAAATGTTACCCTCCAGAGTTGCAAAAATGTATTCAGAAATATTTGTCTTGGAATGTTTAATAAGTCAAATAAGATTTTATGGACCAAGAGTGATCAAACATACTCTGAAGAATTATCGTAACTGAAACCTAGCCATTAAAAGCCATGACTAAATACCAAATACTAATTTCTTTTGCCTTTTTTCCTAATTACTTCATCATAGTTGGCAGCAGTTTCTTTCAGAAAAAGATTACACTTTAATTTAGATGCCAAAAATTATTACAGTAAATCAAATATTCAATTAGACCTTGTAATATATTTGGACAAGAATATCTGATGCACTGTTAGCCAAATCCCCTTGTAAGTGAAATAAAAAAGAATACACTTAGTTCATTGTTGTTTGTAGTGTTGTTGTAGTTGCCTGAAGAGCTCTGTGTAAGCTCAAAATCGCGTCTCTCGCACCAACAGACGTTCGCCCAATAAAAGATATTACCCCATTCACCTTGTCTCGCTAATATGCAGTGTTGTTGTAGTCATGTTGGCCCCAGGATATTAAAAAGTCTCTCTAATATGCATAGTTCAGACATTTACTTGTCATCTTATTACATATTTGTTATATGATTATGTGAATACAAATTTACCAAAACAAAGTAGCTTAAGAAAGCATAACCTGCTAATGTTTGAAAGTTTTCATTTTAGAAACATAATGCCAAATTTTCAAACATAGCCTCCTACCTGGCCCTATCAAGTATGCAGAAGCAAACGAGCTTCACACTGCAATCAGGAACATGTGTGCACAAAACTGGTAGTGCCACATGCAAATGAGTACTTCCACGCACTACAATGCTGCCAACTCTAGTGATTTTATCTCAAATCTCACAATATTTGGTGTTTTGTTAAAGTCCCAGCTCTTTGAAGTCATGTGACTACATGAGACTCTCAATTTTAAGTGGGGGAAGGGAGTAAGTATCTAACCCTTATAGTTGCAGAGAAAATCTTGATATGTGACTCCTACTGGTTTAAGAACCAGAAGGTAAATAAAAAGAATCCAGCATACAGTACTTCTGCAGTGTCTCATTCATGATTTTTTGAATGCTTGGCAACATTGACTATGGAATGTGTATGTACAGAGAGTTCTCCTTCATTAATGCACTGGTACTTATGTATTTAAATAGTCATTATGCACATTCAATTGTGTTTTTTCCCAATCAAGTGCCTATTTTCATGTGTCTGAGCATAATCTGTCAGCACAACTTAGGTGCCTACATTTGAGAACTTCAGCACTGGGGTTCAATCTTGTCCTTACATGTGTGTGCAAAATCATTTATATATGTTGTTCAACAATGCATAACTGCTCTGCTAAGAGCCAGACCAAGGTCTTCACCAACAGTGAGAGAGAAAAAAAATAGAGAAGTGATGCTAATGGGGGTCAGCATCAAGTCTTCAGTTCTTAACTAGGTAGCCATTTGTTTCTACTTTTCTTTATTTACTGTGTATTAACACTTGTTGGAAACTTTGAACAACAGAATTGCCTGAAGTCTCGATCATTCACTACGATAGGCTAGAAAAGATGTGGTCACTAACTTGGAGGGATATATCTGCGGTGAGTACTGATGTGCTGGTCTTGGACTGTAGCCACTACTTGTTATTACTGCAAAACAGAAAAAACAGAAAACAAGAGTGCAACACTTAACAAAAACAAAAATGGATTTAATTCACGTACCAAAACCTTTGCAGAGATAATGAATGCTAAAATATTTACATTTGATGAGTATTCAACTAAAATGGGACAACCTTTCATCAGTGCTAAACCACTATATTTTTAATATGCAAACTGAAAACATACAGAAAACTCCCAAGTAACCCAGGTTGTAAAAAATCATTATCTCCCAGTATCAGCAGGCAGCACCTTTTAAATTTCATTTATATATTTCTGCATACATTTTAGAGGCATACAATTCACACATAATATTTAATCCACAAGCCATGAAGCTGTCAGTAATGGAAACTTCCCATAATACATTACAAAACTGCCATTTAAATAAGCTTGTGATCTAATGTATAGTGTTATATAGGATAGAAAAAAATATAAAATCTCGTTTAAAAGCCTGACACTTGCAAGTTTAAATACAAATTGGAATTTGCAAAATATTTTTTATTTCAAGTTTGAATTTTTTAGTGAATTTTACAATCATGCAAGATATCAAATTGATAACCCGGGAAAACAAATTTACCTATTTATCTTCAGATCAGTGAGAGCAAGACACTGGCAATATTTTTATTTGAAATGTAAGTAAAACAAATCCCAGTTCAGTCGCCATCAACCTTTTATATACCTATACTATTAGCAGCTGTATTCTTCCAAAAAAGCTTACAGAATGATAGTCATATCCTATTAAAATTTCCAATCAAAAGCAGCACCTAAATTGGACTAATTCCAAGAATTTGGAAGTTTCACTTTCCTTTAACCATCTGTCTTGACTAAGACAGATGTATTCCAAATATATGTACTCTAAAGTGTTGAACCAATCCCTTCAGAGCAAATCCATACTGAGCACATATACAGAGTGTCTTTATTAGGCCATCTGCTGTTCATTCACTGTTCAAAAGATTAAAGTAGTACACAACGAAGCACTGGAATTTTTGTAGTCTAATCAATCATAGTTATACTTCAAAGTATACACTTCCTGAGTTGTTCATAATGGCACTGCAAACCAACTTTTAAAATTATATAAGTGACAATAGGTTTGGGTTCCTATATATTTTATGAAATACGATACATTTCTATATCCAAGTCTAATGAATGCCTTTAAGATCTACTGCTTTGAACACATGCAGAACTTCATAGTTGTTAAGCTATTTTAAACATATTGAGAACATTTAGGAATATGTAGTAGAAGGAAAAGAATTAACTCGTCTTCAATGTGCATTAGGTTAGCTTGAAACTTAGGAAATATTGGACAATAATTTCTAGACCCTGTGCTACCAGTTTCAATTTGAAAGCTGCACAGCATATATCAAAGCAAACTACTTATAAAACTATAAAGAGTTCTCTCTTATTTGCTAAACTCCTGGAGGATAATTACTCTTACCCACAACACCTCAATGCTCTTTATGAAGACAAAACATTTACACAAGGTGATCTTGCAGATTCTCAGGTCAGTGAAATTCAATGATCCACTAATTGCATCTCTTCTGTTTTTTGACCAGTAATGTAATTAGATTAAATATCAGGCCATTTCTTTTACTCTTATTTACTGAACTGTATTTTGAGAAGTGGGAGATCCAGCTAATTGATCAACTTTGAGAAACTAAACAGGTTATCATACTACTGTAACTGGTACAAAGTAAACTTTAAAACAGCTACAGTGGATGAACTCAAGAATAGCAGCCATGTTAGTCTGTATCCGTAAAGAAAGCGAGGAATACTTGTAGCACCTTAGAGACTAACTAGTTTATTTCAGCATAAGCTTTTGTGAGCTATAGCTCACTTCATTGGATGCATAGAATGGAACAGAAGTAAAATGCATTTATACACACAGAAAGAAAAAGAAAAGAATTTTTTTTTGTACATTAGCAAACCACTTCTAAGAGGGGTGTTAAATGTAGATGGTCCATTATCACTAGGAGACCTTTTGAAATGGAGATCTGTTGTCAGTAACTCAGGAAATGCAATTAATTACTAATGAGACAACCAATCTGAACTTCTGTTAAGCCCCTGGTTAATAGTGTCCAATGTGAAAATTAATTCCAGTTCCTCAGTTTCTCGTTGGAGTCTGTTTTGGAAGTTTTTCTGTTTCAAAACTGAAACCATCAAATCTTTAATGGAATGGCCAGGAAGATTGAAGTGTTCTACTGGTTTTTGAATGTTATGGTTCCTGATGTCAGATTTGTGTCCATTAACAGCCCTCTTAGAATTGGTATGCTAATGTACATTTTTTTTCTTTTCTTTTTCTTTCTGTGTGTATAAATGCATTTTACTTTTGTTCCATTCTATGCATCCGACGAAGTGAGCTATAGCTCACGAAAGCTTATGCTGAAATAAACTAGTTAGTCTCTAAGGTGCTACAAGTATTCCTCGCTTTCTTAGTGGATGAACTGTTTTTCTTATCAAATCACTCAGTGAAATCAGCATTTTTACAGCAAAACGCATATCGTCATTAAACAACTCTGCCCACCCATCTCTCTATTTTGTGTAGTCAGAAAGACAAGAAAATATTCTTGAATGTGTCGTTTTCATATTTTAATTTTCTTTACATTTCCTCTTAATGACTGTACAATAGTATTGTACTGGTAATTTTCCTTCTTTCTTGGACCTAAATTGATGTATATTGGGATAGAAAAAATATATATGCCCAGAAAATATTACATATCTCTCTCCTATTTGCATATAGTTAATAATATTAGAAACCTCAAAACATCTCAATGTTCTGAAGACACTGAATGAATCATGCGCATAGCTAGGCTATGTAACCCAAGTTATTTTCACTATTACTCTCATCCTCCCTTCTCAAACTCTTCTGATAGTTTGTTACACCAATTTGTATATGTTGAATTAGATTGTAAGAACTCTGGGAACATATTTTATGTATCTGCATATCACCTAGCACAGGGATGGCAAACTATGGCCAGCGGGCTGGATGTGGCTCACGAGCTCCCACTGGTGAGAGGGGTCTGTGGCTTGCCCTGCTCGGGTGCTCCAACTGGGGTACGGGGTCGGGGGCCACACCATCTGCTCCTGGAAGCTGCAACATGGCCCCACTCCAGCTCCTACATGCTCTAATGGCCCCTTCTGGCACTCCAATGGGAGCTTCAGGGGTGGTGCGTGAAGGTGAGGCAGTATGCAGAGCCACCTGGCAGTGCCTACGCATAGGAGCCAGAGGAGGGACATGCCACTGATTCTGGGAGCTGGGAGACGCTTGAGGTAAGCATCACTTGGAGCCTACACCCCTGTCACATATAAGACCCCCTCATTCTTTTGTTGAAGAAGTTGGAAGGTACGGTGTGATTGAGGTGGGGGATTGCAGGAAGATCTCGGGGTTAAGACAGTTGAATGCTTAGATTCTACTCCTGCTTCTGCCACAGAGTTATTGTGTGATGCTGGGCAGGGTTTGAATAGCATGCACCAAATAAGGCCTGGGGCCACACACTGAACAAAAGAGGAAAATACAAAACATTGAAAAGCTGCTCATTAAGATCCATTCAATGCACTGAATGAGCCAGGGATCCAGTGGAAAAAAAACCAGTATGTGATCTTCTAATGAAAGACTGTATCATAATGCATATGCACAACGGGGACAAACTGAGATTGTGCAGGCAACCTCAAGTCACCATTTCCTAACTTTTGAATGCTTGATTTTGTAACCATAATAATATTCTTATAGTCCATTTTTTGCGTATAATAAATATTTACTGAAAATGGATGAAGATGGAAAGCCTAGAAGTTGCTTGCTACTCCATTAAAATTGTTAATAATTCTCAAATTCACCTAACTTTCCAAGCAATTTAAACATGTAACTATACCCTGAACTAACACTGCAGTCAAGGCAAATTTGTTAAAGCAAGAAAATTATGAGTTAAACTTTCTCAGTGTCTTGCAGCCCCATGTATAGTACATTGGTATTGCACAATATAGTCCTGTACAGTATCATGGAGTTTCCTGGATTTTATAAAATATTAAAACCAATTCTTTACAGATAAACTATCCTATTGTAGTAGAAGTGGTGCACAAAATGATTTGTCTGCTTAGTTAAGTCATGCTGGGGAGAGAAATATTTTCTCAGTGGTAACTTCATAGAGCATTATGGAATCCTTTGAGAGATTACTTGGTATGTATTGTAATACCAAAGGCTGAATTAAGGGGTCTGTGAGAATTTAACTCTAAATTTACTAGAACTGAGCGGCTTTTCTTTCACCATTAACATTAGTTTATTGAGTCTGAGATGTGGCATTTCCTATTTATTTTAATATGTGGCGTTTATGCTATTTAACCTTTACTTGGCTCTAATATAGCACATATAAGTTTGCAATTATATTATGAGATCAAAAAGTTAATGACTGAAGTCAAGTTCATAGGTACTTCTGACTGTAAAATAGTTATGAACGTAACTAGCATGCATGCTTGCTGGCAAGTTTCACCCCAGTGGGATTTCAAAGACTTAAAATGTTAACCTTTGAAAATGAGGATTTATTATAGAATCATCTTTGCAGTCTCAACTCTCAATACATTATAAACCCAATCCTGCCCTGGTATATACCATGGAGCAGTCTATCTGTTCATCACTTTTCTAGTGTGTAATAAAGTCACCATGCAGCAGTGGATACATTACATTCTGCAGGGCTTGTTCAGCTGCCTTCTCAGCTCCCAAAGCACTGCCTATTGTCTACTGTCTATAAGTCAGGAAAATAGGGTGTAACACAGTTGAATACCCCAAGCAAAGTAAGTGCACAATGGTGGACTCAGACAGGTCTCTGCCCTGGGGTTCATCAGTCACTTCACTCTGGCCTTAATTCAGGAAAGCTTTTAGGCAGATGCTTAAGTCAATCCTTACTCAACAAAGCATTTAAGCGCACACACAAAACTTTAAACATTGATAAGTCCCTTTAATGGGGCTTAAGTGTGCATTTAAGTGCTGAATCAGGGGTCCTAATTGTGAACTGAATTGTGAACCCTGAATCAGGTTTCCTGATTGTGGTCCAATGTCACATACTTACATCTATTCATGTAAATTTAACAGATTAGATGGTTTAAGCCAGTGGTTCTCAAACTTTTTGTAGTGGTGACCCCTTTCCCACACTGGGCCTCTAAGCGTGACCCCCCACTTGGGATCAGGCGGGGGGGGGCGGGAGGGAGTGCCAGCAGCCCACTGTGGCAGGGGCTGGGATGGGGGGGTTCCAGCAGCCCCCTAGCCCAGTGAGGGGGGGGGGGTTCCAGCAGCCCCACAGAGGCGCTGGCAGCCCACCGCGGCAGGGGCTGGGCTAACAGGGGCACCGGAAGCCCACCGCAGCAGGAGCCGGGGCCCGGACCGGGCTCGCAGGGCCACCAGCAGCCCGCCGGGCAGGAGCCGCAGCCGGGACCGGCCTTATGGGGGCGCCGGCAGCCCACCGCGGCAGGGACACGGGCTGCCTGCAGCAGCAGGGGCCGGATGCCAGCAGCCCGCGGCAGCAGCATTGTTCGGGGCCGGCTGCTGGCAGCAGGGGCTCGCGACCCCCACAGAACTGGCTTGCGACCCCCAGAGGGGTCCCGACCCCCCACTTTGAGAACCAATGGTTTAAGCTCACAGACCTGGGCATTTTTTCAATCCACAGAATGTTTTCCCTCCCTCTTTACCCTTCCACACAAATCCCTTTCCTGGAGCTAGCTATGTCTGGCTGCCAACTCTGCATCCATAGGGAAACTCTGCTCCAGAAGAGGGGATGCCTCATGATGGATTTAATTGTTTTAAAAACTATAGGGCAACACTGACATTATGACTTTTCAGGTGGTGAGATGTTCAAAATGGCTGGCACTTGTCATAGGAGCACCTGTCTGCTTTAACAACAATTAGATCCAGTGTATTCACCTTTCCCTTAAACCAGGATCACCGGTGACAGCAAATCTGGCAGCCTGGTTTGACCAGCTTTATGGCATAGATGCTAAACAACAACAAAAAACACACACAGAAAAATAGTTCTCTGATTGTTTCAGCTGGTATATTTGGAAATTTACCTGTAGCTGCTAATAAAAATAAAACACATGCACACATCCTTAAATAGCGGCAAGGTAGCACCTCAGATAAAATGGCTAAAATTCACACTAAAACATAACAAAACAACACACTGAAAACTCTGTACCCATCCCCCCTCCCCTATAAGCTGCTATGTGCATGTGCTACTCCCTCATTATTGGCCCCACACTAACTGGTGACTGAAGAAGTCTGTACCATGTTCAGAGGGGCTGCCTGTTTTCCCTCACGATAGTGCTTTCCCATCAATCATTTTGTATCTGACTCTGTGTCCCAATACGGGGAGTGTCATGTTTTACTTTAATACACAGACACTAAGATTTTAAAAAATAAGTGCCTACTGTAGATTCCCAGGTTGATTGCAGCTACTTAAATAAGTGGTCTGATTTTCAAAAACGCAGAACACCCTTCTCCCTCTTGAAATTCATGGTAGCTGGTGGGTGCTCAACACTGGAAAATCAGGCCCTTATTTAGGTGCCTAAATATGGATTTAGGAATATAACTCTAAGCATCCCTTCCTGAAATTCTTGCCCTAGACTTTTTAATACACAGAGTAGAGTAAAGCCCAGATTTCTTAAATATACAGTGTGGGTCAACAAAGGTACACTATCAATACAAAATCACAATTCTTTCTGTTGACTGTAAATGTTTCAACTACGGTATTTGCTTTTTTGTCTAAAAAATTCTGATTTTGGCAAAACCAAAACTGTCCATGAAACAGAATCCATTTTGACAAATTTTCCAATTTAAAACAAGTTGAAATTTTTTGTAGTTGTCTAAATCATTTGTTTTGACCTCTTTTAGGCAAAAAAATAAATACTTTTTGTTTCAAAATTTAAGATAATTAGAGAAAGAAAAGGTTAAAAGAAGAAAAAAGGTCAAAATCAAACTAAATGTTTTGGAATTATTTAACAAACAGTTTCAGCTGACCTGAACCTTCGTATTGTATACACATATCTACTGGAAAAGCCCTGGGGACATATTACATTCAGTAACCAAGTTAACTTATTCTCAGCCTGCTGCAAAAGCCATGATAACTCAGACATAATGGGCCTGATCCATTATTATTCTCTTCTCTGAATTAATATTAATATGACCAAGATCCAATTTTGTGTTATAATGCAAGCAATATGTACTTTCTTGTACTTCAGTAACCTTTAATACTTTTCAGGCAGCTACTTACAAGTAATGTTGTGTTTTTGTTTTGTTTTTTTTCAAAACCCAACTGGGAAGATAAGATTATTTATATTGAATCAAACAAATACTTTATATTTAGACCCCTGGAGAAGATAGTTTAGGGCAGCCTCATCAGCAAATGAGCACTATTGGAGTGAAGTTTAGGATTACTAAAGTAATATAGATTTACATTTTATAAATTATAATTGCTAATACTAATACAATCTAATTTTATCTCACTCCTGCTGATATTATATGGGCCTACAAACTATAAAAAAAATGCTACAGTATGTGACCATTGTTACTTAAATATTCTTGCACACAAGAATGGTTGTAGTAAATACATTTCTTAAGAACACAGCTGATGAGAACTGCCAGTTAAGGTGTTTTCAAAAAAGGTATTATTACTCTTTGGTATTAAAACCTACTTTATAACTTTCACAAAATTTAAGAGGTGTCCTCCATGCACTGACATGTTCATTAGTGAAAGTTACCAATGCTAAATTAGTGTATCTCATAACATGTGATCTTATTATGGCTTTACCTGACCCAGTAAAAGTGTCAAGCGATCCATCTCCAGTTGTGGTGGTGGTGGTTTCACTGCTGTTCATGGGCTCTGTTTTGACTGCAAGAAGAGACACTACACATAGAAGAATAAGTAGACATGAGATTTTACTTCTAAATTTACATCAGAGACCTCATGCCAGTGTCACGAGTGGCAGTCCAGCTAGAACAGACATGCGATTGAAAAGTTTAGAGTTTTATGAGAACAGTCTACCACTGCACTTTCTGAAATGGCCACACATGCATCTATTTATGTATCTAATTGAAAGATTGCTATAATTATCCGGATTAATTTCAATCTAAATCTAATTGATTCTAGCAATTCCTAAAAACTGGTGGACAGGAAGGAGAGGAGAGTATATAGCACATAAAAAATAGTTATGCTTGAGAACCAGTACAATATGTTTTTGTTCTCTTCCAGCAGCATATTTCTTTCAGAGTGCAAGCTTTCTGCCACCCCCAGCGTTTTTTTTACACCTCAAAGTTAACTCACACTGAAACTGGTGACTTATTCTCCCCAAAGGAAAAAAAAAAGAAAAGAAAAGAACTATAGGCAGTGCACAAATGATAGCCATGAAATGCCAGCTGCTAATTAATGTGCTAAGAAATAATTGTACAACATAGACTTCTGCTTTTATTAGAGGCTAAGCTGCCCTAGGAAAATAAATTATAGCAGCACCACAATTCAGAACACTCATATCATTAGATAAATGTGCATATTTACATCATATATTAGTTGCCAGATGATAAATAATGGGGGCCTGATTTTCATTCACATGAAGGTCTTTTACACAGCCAGAATGGTATAAAGGGGCTAAGTGCAAATGAAAATCAGGCCTTTTATGTTTTATTAGGCATGAATGTTATACCGTGCATTTTAATTCTAAGAACAAAAAAGTCTGGAATTTTCAAAGAAGCTTAAGGGCTTACACTGAGAAATTTACCAGCAGAACAATGGCGGTATAATTATACCAGTATTATTTGCTTACCAATTTCGCCATATTGACAAGTCCTATGTGAACTGGGGAATTAACTCTCTTAGGCCCCTTTCAAAATCTCAGCCAAATTCTTTGGTGGCTTTTATCTGAACAAGGTATGGAATCTATTTTGGCTATTTGAAATTACACACACCTGCCTTTGTCCCCCCTTCCATAACGGATCATTCATAGGCAAATGGGTAGGTTGGGTGATTTATACTTAACAGCAACACTACAGAAAATACATGACCGCATATAAAATACAGGTGGAATTTGGGACATTGTGTATACATGCAAATTTCAAACAAGGAGAGTGGAAATTTACTTTTTGATGATTTATGGGAATTATGTAAATCTTAATATGGGCTGTGCATTTTACATGGTGCCAACAAATGAGCAGCCTGAACAAGTGCAATGTAGTTGGTTTGCTTCACAGTGTAGGATGGGAGAGATGCGTCAAAATAGTTTACTTCTACCAATGGCCCTCCTATTCCCCATTGCACACTCCTGGAAAACAGGGGCGTGCGGATTGTTCTGCACATGTCAAGATTAGGGATATCCCTTTAAATGCCCAAAAGAAAGAATGACTTCTTCAGAAAGCCAGTGAAATTGTTCCACAGAACCAGAATTTTGAAGAGGAACAAAAAAATCAACAGCAACAACATATTTTTAAACCAAATCCTACATTTCACCACATCTCTGTTCTGAGATAATTTTCAAGAAATGGAGGGTTCAAATATAAATATGGAAATGGACTTTTCTCATTGCAAAAACTATTTATCAGTAAGAAATAAAGCAGTTGGAACAAAAAAAGATGTATGCCAAAATTTGGAGAATGTGTTTTTATACTAAATACAATACATATGACAAATTAAAGAAAGCTTTTCTCCATAAGACATAGATTACTGCTAATGCTAATGAAACCTAGGGCTATTTGCTGCATAAGTGACAGTTGTGATATCAAAGGGAACACTTTTTTTACTGACTTCGTTGTGAAGGGGCTCAGGGCTTGCACCTCTGTCTCTACATATATCAGAAAGTATGCAGGTTGCTAATTTGGTCTTCTTTGCAGTGTCAGTTCCCTTTATGACTGTCACAGTCTCCTCTTCTCTCTCTAAATGGCTCCGATCACAGTAATGTACGACTACCTCAAAAGCTTTAATGTATTTATTCTCACAACACCCTTGTGAAGTAGGGAAGTGCTATTAACCCAGCTCTACAGATGGAAAACTGAGGCAGAGAGATGTTAAGTTCTTTGCCTAAGGTCATACACATTGGGCCTGGTCTACAGTATTCAATTATTTCAGAATTAGCTGCCTTAATTCAAATTAAAATGGATTCCGTCCACACGACCAACCTGGTTGTGTCAATTTAAAGGGCTCTTAAAGCCACTTTCTGTATCCCACCTTGGCAAGGGGAGTAGCGCTAAAATCAACATCACAGTTCCGGACTAGAGGTACTGTGGACACAATTCAACATTATTGGCCTCCAGGAGCGATCTCAGAATGCTCCATTGTGACTGCACTGGACAACACTTTCAACCCTGATGCGCCAGCCAGGTAGGCAGGAAAAGCTCCAGGAACTTTTGATTTTCATTTCCTGTTTGGCCAGCGTGGCGAGTTCATCAGTACAGGTGACCGCATGCACTGGGAGCTAAACCCAGAATTCCAATGGGCAGCAGAGACTGTGGGAACTGTGGGATAGCTACCCACAATGCACCACTCCGAGAGTTGATGCTAGCCTCAGTACTGTGAATGCACTCCACCGACTTAGCGCTTTTAGTGGGGGGGGGGGGGACACAATCGAATGTATACAAACTGTTCAGACAAATTGATTTCTATAAATTTGATATAATTTCATACTGTAGACGTACCCACACGCAGACTGTCTAGTGGATCAAGGAATTCAACCCACCTCTCCCAAGTCCCAGGTTAATGCCCTAGCCAATGGACCATCATTCTTCTCTTGTAGCTAGATTGATAAATATTCAGGAAAGCTCTTCAGTATGTGCTTAATTGCTTTCCTGAACTGGGTCCTAAATACTGAGTTGAAAAGTATTTTACTGAACTATCCCTAGCTCCAGTCATTTACATGTTCAGTGCACTTTCCTGGGCACAAATATTCACTAAGTTTTCCTCTCCCTGTCAAACAATCACTCTCCCCCATTCCCTTAACTCCCAAATTAATTAAATTTGATAGAAAACACCAGGTTAGAATTATATTTTGTCAACAATACATACGGAAAATATCATTTGCGACATCCTTGATTTTAAACAGCTCTAGTCTATTACATTCAGATTTTATCAGAGTAAGGAAGTCATCAAGACCTTTTCTCTGCATGGCTAGACTTTTGGAATACTGCCCTTATTTTTCATGTTGCACATAATTAAGCCATGAAAAAAAAAAAGCATTAAACTAACTAAAAATTGGTTTAAGTTTACAAGAAAAAAAAAGCAATACAATTTAAAGTTGAGGTCAAAATATAAGCTCACACCATTTAAACACACACAGTCTTTCCTAGGTATTGTAGCACATATAACACAGTGTGTGGCATCACATAATACTGACACTTCTACAATATCTATCCTAGTAAGGGGAGCAGCGTGACCAAAAAATTTGAATTAAAAAACCATTTTGAATTACTGCTTTAAAGAGTATAAATCAGATGCTTTATTTTTTTAAACCATGAATTATTCCTTTAAAAAAAATCAAAACAGTAATAATAAAAACAAAATCTCTCTCAGATGGAGTATACTGGAGTGCTGCTAACAGTGATGGCTAGTCTAGCATGTGGCTCCCAACAAGTAACATCTTTTACAACAAATTATTTACTTGATTTAATGGCTTAAAATGGCCAAAATGTCTGACTCACGTTCTAGAAAAACGGTTATCTACCTTTCCTAACTGTTGCTCTTTGAGATGTGTTGCTCCTGTCTATTCCATTCTGTGTGTGTGTGGGCCCATGTGCGCAGTCGTCAGAGACTTTTGCCTTAACGGTATCTGTAGTCAGCTGTGGTGCTCCCTTGAGTGTTGTGTTCATGCGTCGGAATGTCAGGCGCTGCCGAATTCACACCCTCTCAGTTCCTTCTTGCTGGCAACTCCGACGGAGGGGCAGGAGGGTGGGCAATGGAATGGACATGAGCAACATATCTCAAAGAACAACCGTTATGAAAAGTAGATCATTGTTTTCTTCTTCTTTGAGTGGTTGCTCGTGTTGCTAGATGACTCAAGTAGAATCCTCGGAGGTGAGCTCAGAGTTCACAGCCTAGTACTGCTCTACCAAAGCCAGCATCATCCCGGCCTGCTGGATAACCATAATGGGATGTGAATGTGTAGAGGCTTGCATCCTGGTTGAGTGGGAGGTGACAATCACCAGAGGTGGCACCTTCACCTGGTCATAGCAGTAGCGAATGTAAACAGTGATCCATGAAGAAATTCTTTGAGCAGACACTGGATGCCTTTTCATTCTGTTGGCCACTGCGACAAACAGCTGTGTAAATTTGTGCAATGGCTCGGTCCATTCAATGTAGAAGGCTAGCGCCCTTCTAACATCTACAATGTAGCCAACATTCCTCCTCCCACTTTTGTGACTTTGGAAAAAAGATGGGCAGACAACTGTCCTGGCCCATATGAAACTGAGAGACCACTTTGCACAGGAAGGCTGGGTGTGGTCGCAGTTGGACCTTGTCCTTGGAAAAGACTCTATAGAGTGGTTTCAAGGTAAGTGCCCCAATCTCAGAGACCCTGTGGGCCAAAGTTATTGCAACTAAGAACACAACCTTCCAAGAAAGGAGGAGAAGAGAATAGGAAGTCCAAGGCTTGAAGTGGGGTTCCATGAGCCTGGATAACATGAGGTTTAGGAGGGACTGGATTCCTGATGTGCAGGTAGAGGAGCTTGAGGCCCTTTCAGGAACCTGGCAGTCATATCATGGGTGAAAACCAACCTGCCCTCTAGCAGCAGATGGAAAGCTGAACTAGCAGCCAGATGGACCTTAATGGAAGACTGGGACAGGCCTTGGAGCTTGAGGTGCAGAAGGTAGTTCAGAATTAACTGCAGGAAAGCCTGCTTGGGCCGAATGCCTTTATTTGAAGACCAACATTTAAACTGCCTCCACTTAGCCGTATAGGTTGCTCTAGTGGAGAGCTTTCTACTTTCCAGCAAGAGTTGCTGTACTCTGGCTGAGCACTCCTGCTCCTCTACATTTAGCCATGCAGCAGCCACGCCATCAGGAGCAATTTTGCCAGATTTGGGTGCAGGAGGGCACTCGGGTTTTGTGACAGCAAATCCAGATGGAGCAGTAGCTGTAATGGAGCAGCCACCGAGAGGTCAAGCAGTGTGCCAAACTAGTGATGGCACAAACAAGCTGGCACTATAAGGATCATCTTTGCCGTGTCCCGCTTGATCTTCATGAGGACTCTGTGGATCAACAGAACTGGGGGAACAGAACTGGGTACATCAGAGTCCCTGACCACGGGACCAGAAAAGTGTCTGATAAAGAGCCTCTGTCAGACCCCCAAAATAAGCGGATGCGAACAGGTTGCACCTGGATGCAAACAGGTCCACCCAAGGAGTACCCCACCTGTGGAAAATTAGGCCAGAATGGAGAGAGAACTCGTGGCGAGGCCTGACGGTCTTGCTGAGGCATTCCTAGCCCCAGGCAGGTGCGAGGCTACGAGATGGATGTCGTGTTGCACACACAAAGCCCAAAGCCTGAGGGCTTCCTGGCAAAGGGCAGATGACCTGGCTGCACTTTCTTTGTTGATACAGAACATGGCCTCTGTATTGTCCGTCGGGACTTGGACCACCCTACTCTTCTAGTGATGTCGGAAGGTGTGGCAGGCCAAGCAGACCACTCAGCTCCCTGACATTGATATGTAGTGAAGGATCAAGGCGGGATCAACAACCTTACGTGCTGAGATCACCTATGTGGGCTCCCCACCCCAGGTCTGAAGCACTGGAGACAAGTGTAACCGACGGCGGTGGAGGGGCCCTCGATGAAGGTTTTTGCCACCATGCAGTGACGAATGAACATGGTCCAGGACTTTGACTACATGATACATGCTGTGTTTTTTGGGGATATAGACCGATGCCAGCCACGCCTGCAGCAGACTGAGGTGGACTTGTGCATCCCAAACCATGTTAAGTACAGGCTGCCATGTGGCCTGACAGCCTCAGGCAAATATGAGCAGTGGGGAGACGGTGAGTTTGTATACATAAAATCAGGTCTGCCATCTACCCAGGCCTCGGGGAGGAAAGTCCTGGCCCACATAGAGTCGAGGACCATTCCAATGAATTCTATGTACTGCGCTGGGACTAAAGTTGATTTTGTCTTATTCATTAATAGCCCCAGGTTGCGACAGGTGGAGCAAACCAGGTTGAGATGACACTGTACCTGATCCCGGGATGGACCTTTTATTAACCAGTCATCGAGGTACGGGTGAATCTGCATGATTTGTGCCTCAGGTAAGCAGTCACTGGTGGTATGTGCTTCGTAAACACTCTTGTTGTCTAAGAGAGGCCGAAGGGTAGTGTCATCACTTGAAAATGGTGGCGGCCCAAAAAAACCCAGAGGAAACGCCTGAGCCCTGGGAAAATGGAACTATGCGTCTTTGAAATTGAGGGCGATGTACCAGTCTTCTGGATCCAGGGAGGGGATAATGGAAGCTAGGGAGACCATATTGAACTAATTTCTTGAGGGACTTGTTGAGGCGTTGCAGGTCTAGAATGGGTCTGAGGCCTCCTTTTGCTTTCGGAATTAGGAAATAACAGGAGTAGAACTCTTTCCCTCTCATGTCTGGAGGGACCTCTTCCGCCACCCCCAGGTGCAGGAGGTTCTCGACTTTTTGCACTAGTAGATGCTCATAAGAACAGTCCCTGAAGAGAGACGGGAAAGGAGGTGAGAGGGAGGGTGGTCATTGGCCATGAATTGCAGGGTGTAGTCCAAAGAAATTGTGTCGAGCACCAAACAGTCCAAGGTCAACTGTGATCAGGCCGACCAGAAGGAGCGTAGATGGTTAAGGAAAAAGCTGAGGGGTTGATCCTGGGCAGTGGCTGGGGCACCGTCCTTAGGCACAGCCTCAGAATGTCCAGTTTTGGCTACCCTGGTCTCTGGATGGGCCAGTCTGGGCAGAGGAGCGGGAAGATAAAGGCTGGCATCGCTTAAACCCCTGGTCATTTTCTTCTCTCTGTAGGAGCTGGACTGGGGGACACCCCATGACCTTGATGGAGGCAGAGAAGATGGAGATCAGAATGGCTTTCTAGCCTGTTGAGGGGTGAGCAGGCCCAAAGACTGGAGGGTGGCACGGGAGTCATTAAGACCATGGAGCCATGCATCGGTTAGCTCTGAAAAGAACTCTACTCCCTCAAACGGGAGATCCTGAAGGACAGTCTGCATCTCCTGGGATAGCCTGGAGGACTGTAACCGGGAGCTGTACCTCATGACCACTGCTGAGGCAACCATTTTGGCTGCCGAGTCCGTAGCATCTCAGGCCATCTGGAGGGCACCTCTTGCCACTGCTTTGCCCTCATCCACTAAGGTGGCAAACTCCTGGACTTGGTCCTGGGGAAGGTCCTCCTTCAACTTGCTGATAGAGTTGAAGTTGTACCTGCCTAGCAGGGCCTGATGGTTAGACACCCAAAATTGCTGCTGGCTGTTGAATACATTTTTCTGCCAATTTAGTCCAGCCTCGTGTATCTTTATTATTGGGTGTGCACTGGCCTGGCCTTTCTTGTCCCTTTTGTTGATAGCAGACACTACCAAAGACCCGGCAGGAGGGTGAATGTGAATACAGATATTCAAATCCCCTTGCCAGGTCATAAAATTTCTTTTCCACTTTCTTGAAGGCAGTGGAATGGAGAAGAGGGTCTGCTACACAGACCTTGCAATTTTCAGAACGACCCGGGCCAGGGTGGAGGAGAGTATGACATCGAGGAGGTCATCAGACTCCTCCGCTAGCTCCTTGACCTCCAAGTTCAGGTTAGCAGACACCCTTTTAGAGCAGTGCCTGGTGCTCCTTGAAATGATTGGGGGGGGGACTACTCGTTTGCAAGGGGCCCGCCATGGCCTCATCTGGGAATGATGAAGATGACTAACATAGGGGGAAGGGTGGCTTCCCCTTGCCTGTCTGGGGATGGTTCTTTGGGTGACAGGGCCCACTGCAACACTCTCACGTGGGACTCTGATGCTGGTGCCGGTTGGGCTGAGGCCTGAGAGGAACGGTGGGAATACAGGACCAGCATGATGGGTATACCCCATGGACTCCAGTACTGCCACTGGGTGGGGCCATTGCCCCTGATGCCATGCTGGCAGAGCCGTCAAACAGGTCGTCGGTGATTCGGCTCTCCTAGGTGAGGGGCTGAACTCTCCCTCTGGCTGAGACCCTGTAGATGCCTGAATCTGTCAGCTGACCCTTGTCAGCAAACGGTAAGGAAAGGGCGAGGAATGGTGCTTACCCAAAGAATGGTACTGGGGAGTCAGAGACCGGTGCCATGACCAGGAATAATCTGGCACCAAGGGGGATCGATGCCGTTAGGGGAGAGGGACTGCCTAGATGATGGGGATCTATACTGTGGTGATCTCTGGTGGGAGGCGTGGCCATACTGCAGGTATGGGGATTGGCATCATGACTCGGGCATCCCGTGCCTCATAGATGGCGACCTTGGTTTTATAGATTGGAGTCTTCTATCCAGAGACTGAGGCTGCAGTGCCAGGATCCTAGAGCATGGTGATGGGGATCGACACTTGTGGTCTGGGGACACTCCGTTGCTTTATCAGGATGTACCATAATCGGCTTTCCCTTAGAGATCTGGGCCTTAACTGGTCCATCAACCAGCCTACTTGGTCTTTGGCTGCTGGCTGGGCTAGGGGGTCTGACCACAGTGGTACCCCTGTGTAGCTTCAGGGCAGGCATGTAGTTTAAACATGGGTACTTTGCCTGACTCCCCCTTTTCCTGTAGTGCTGATGGGCCCTTGGGCTTCAGCCACTTCTTAGGCACTGGTGAGGGGAAACGGTGCTGGGTGGGTTCTGGTGCCAGCAGTGCTCTGCACACCAACACCAACGTGCCAGGCGTGGAGTCCGACCAGCTCCAAGGCAGGACGAAGTGCAGCCTCCAAGAGGATGGTCCTCTTGATATCCTGCTCCTTTTGAGTTCAAGGGTGAAAGTTTTTGCAGATCCTGCACTTGTCTTTTCTTTGTGATTCCCTCAAGCACTTCAAATAGCTATTATGGGCATCAGTAATGGGCATTGGCTGGGTACACGATGAGAGTGGCTTAAAGTCTGGGGAACAGGGCATGCCCCACTCAGCGGTGAAGTCCTAGCCGGGACTCTAACTACTAAAACTATTATCTAATAGTTGACTTAATGGTGAAACTAAATACCTAAGAACTAACTATAAAGGAGACAGAACAATGGGCTGAAAGAACCGCTAATGCTCTTGCGATGCAAGACAAGGCACTCCGACCAACCGTCACAGGCAGCAAGAAGGAACTGAGAGGGCATAGGGTCGGCAGTGCCTGATATACAGACGCATGAGTGTGGCACTCAACAGGGTGACACAGCCGACCCTACGGATACCACTAAGGCAAAAGTCTCTGACGACTGTACACATGGGTACATACACCTAGACACACCTAAGTAAACACTCCAAGAAGAACTAATACTTGCAAAGTTTCATTTTTTATCAACTAAGCTATATTTTAAGCACTGAATGCAAAATGGTATAATCAGATGGGCAGCAGATTCTACTGCTGTTCTCCTCCGCTATACAGTAGAACTTCAGAGTTACGAATTGACCGGTCAACTACACACCTCATTTGGAACCAGAAGTATGCAAGTAGGCAGCGGAGAGGGGGGGAAAACTGCAAATACTACATAGTACAGTACTGTGTTAAACATAAACCATTATAAATAAAGGGAAAGTTTAAAAAAAGATGTCAATATAAGGAAACGGTTTCTGTGCTTGTTTCATTTAAATTACAATGGTTAAAAGGCAGCATTTTTCTTCTGCATAGTAAAGCTGTATTAAGTCAATGTTCAATTGCAAACTTTTGAAAGATCATACATTTTGTTCAGAGTTATGAACAACCTTCATTCTTGAGGTGTTTGTAACTCTGAGGTTCAACCGTACTTGAAAGCAACCACAGATCAGTGAGAGGAGGAGCCAATTAGAGCAGGAGAGTATGGATCCTTTAAAGGGTCACTTGCAGAGAGGTGTCCAAGACAGTTAGCCTGATGTCTGAGGTTCTACTTACTATCCCAAGCCTGAAGACTTTCCTAGAAAAAACTTTAATTGCTGTGGGGGATCCTAGTGATAATGGAGAGAAGTAGCAGACATGCCGTGAAGATGTCCCTCAAAGACCAATGGAAGATGACAGGCTACACAAAGTATCTCTTGAAACCACAGTAGGGAGTTGGGAAAAAGTCAGGATAGCCAAGCAACCTTTCCAGCTGTGGGAGTTACGGTGGGATGCTATACTCCGACTGGAATGGGAGAAGCAGCCTGTGACTCCAGTGCAGGACATCTCACTACAGAGTCCTGGAGCAACCAAGGAAGGGTACATCCTGGGCTGGGTTATCATTAGCTGGGACCTGACTGAGTGCTAACTGGGCTGGCAGAGAAAGACAGTTACAGAACATTTGAGATTGATGGGAGTGAGGAAAACACATGAAGGGAACAGATGAAGGGCAGCCATGCACATCCAATGTCATAATTCAATAGGTGAGGCATATATTCTATCACACAGTTTGCCAAGCAAATACTATGCAACCACAGATGCAGCTAGGCAGTGGGAACACCACTGAGAGAGGCCCCACTAACAAGACACAGAGATTCAAAAGGCATAGAACTAGTGATCCAACTGCCCTCTGAGAGAGTGGGATTCAAAGGAAAACCTATGTACTAGGCTGAACATCTGCCAGGATAGCATGTACCTGCCCACTGGAATTCCCCCTTGCTGATTCATTAGGAATTAAACTGTATGTGGCAATGTACTTTTTCCTTCACCTCTACCTACTAAAATAATAGTTTAAAATGGATGAGAAATTCCATAATCAGACTAACGTATTACAGTTGCACATAGCTGTCTAGCCCCATAGTAAGCCATTTATTCTGGCACAGCACTTCCTCCATGGAATGAATACAAGATATTTTTGTAATACCTTAAAGTGGCTGACACATATACAGCGTCATTTTAAACTTCTTTTTTTAAAAGTCAGCTTTCTGAAACCTTATTAACTTTAGTCCCAAACCTGCAAAGTTAAGCATGTGTGTTATATTCTGCAGGATGGGGCCTCCCAGAACAACAGCCTTTGGTTGGAATTTGTGCGTGTCCTAAGAATAATTCACACATTATGTATAATTTAAATATCTCAACAATATACACTATAAAAATTGGTTTCGTGACTTAAAATGGGACCGTATTTTCAGTGGGCCTCAACACTGACCTCCAAAACTGTGCATGCAGGATTTGGCATTTCTAAACCCTGTATCTGTAAATGCAAAGAACTCAGAGTGGCCAAAGCATGAAAATCCAATTTCATAGAAAGGGTTTGAGAATTTGGCTCAGCCAAATTTTCAAATTCAGCCTCTAAGGGTATGTCTTCATTACAGAGTTAAATCAGGTTACCATAGGGAGGCCACTTGTCTGGTTTTATACAGGATGGTCATCTTTTTGAGAGATTTATCCTCCGTCTGGTAGTGGGACAAAACCAGAAGTCGTTTTCCGCAGTATTGGATAGGAGTTAGCATTTTGAACAGCATGTTGCTCCACCCCTGCCAGCAGGATCACACGTGCAGTTGGTAGGGGGTGGATGCTCTTGAAAACGGAGTGCACCATGCGTACAAGATCACCCTGGTTGGGACATCTGATCCTTCTGAGGAGTACCAAAAGAAACTGCACCATCTGCTCAAGAAACTCCCTGAAGCATCACAGGAACAAATCTACACAGACACACCTCTAGAGCCCCGACCAGGGTCTGCTACCCAAAAATCTATCTGCTACCCCAAATCCATAAACCTGGGAATCCTGGATGCCCCATCATCTCAGGAATTGGCACTCTCGCTGCAGAACTGTCTGGCGATGTGGACTCTCTCCTCAGGCCCTATACTACCAGCACTCCCAGCTATCTTTGAGACTTCCTGAGGAAACTAGAATCCATTAGTGATCTTCCAGAAAACACCATCCTAACCACTATGGATGCAGAAGCTCTCTACACCAACATTCCACATAAAGATGGACTACAAGTCGTCATGAACAGTATCTCCAATAATGTCACGGAAAACCTGGTGGCTGAGCTTTGTGACTTTGTCCTCACCCACAACTATTTCAGATTTGGTGACAATTTATACTTTCAAATCAGCAGCACTTCTATGGGTAACCGCATGGCTCCGCAGTATGCCAACATTTTTATGGCTGACTTAGAACTATGCTTCCTCAGCTCTCGTCCCCTAGTGCCCCTACTCTACTTGCGTGACATTGATGACATCTTCATCAACTGAATCCATAGGAAGGAGGCCCTTGAGGAATTCCACCAGGATTTCAACAATTTCCACCCATCATCAACCTCAGCATGGACGAGTCCACACGAGAGATCCATTTCCTGGACACTACCATGCAAATAAGCAATGGTCACAAACACCACCCTTTACCGGAAGCCTACTGACTGCTATACTTATCTACTTTCTATATCAGCTTTCATCCAGACCACATCACATGATACATTGTCTACAGCCAAGTTCTAAGATACAACTGAATTTGCTCCAATCCCTCAGCTAGAGACAAACACCTCCTGGATCTCTATAAAGCATTCTTAGAACTACAATACCAACCTGCAGACGTGAAGGAACAGAAGGGTACCCAGAAGTCACCTACTACAGGACAGGCCCAACAAAGAGAGTAACAGAATGCCACTAGCCATCACCTACAGCCCTCAAATAAAACCTCTCCAGCACATCATCAAGGATCTACAACCTATTCTGGAGGACAATTTCTCACTCTGACAGACCTTTGGAGACAGGCCAGTCCTCGCTTATAGACACCCCCCCCCCAACCTGAAGCAAATACTCACCAGCAACTACACACCACACAACAGAAACACTAACCCAGGAACCAACCCCAGCAAAAAACTGTGTTGCCAACTCTGTCCGCATATCTATTCAAGGCACACTATCATAGGATCTAATCACATCAGCCTCAACATCAAGTGCTCGTTCACCTGCACATCTACCAATGTGATATATACCATCATGTGCCAGCAATGCCCCTCAGCCATGTACACTGGACAAACCGGACAGTCTCTACACAAAATTGGACACAAATCAGACATCAAGAATTGTAACATTCAAAAACTAGTAGAAGAGCACCTCAGTCTCCCTAGAAACTCAACAACATACTTAAAAGTTGCCATTCTTAAAAAAAAAAAAGAATGAGAAAAGAAACAGACTTCAATGAGAACTGCATAACTGGAATTGATTTGCAAACTTGATACCATCAAATTAAGCCTAAATAAAGACTGGGAGTGGCTGGGTCACTACTATAAGCAATTTTCCCTCCGCTGATACCCACACCTTCTTGTCAACTGTCAATAATGGGTCACATCCACCCTGATTGAATTGGTCTCATTAGCACTGACCCCCCACTTGGTAAGGCAACTCCCATCTTTTCACATGCTGCATATTTATACATGCCTACTGTATTTTTCACTCCATGCATCTGATAAAGTGGGTTATACAGACTAACACAGCTACCCCTCTGACACCTTGTTGGGGAAGAGTCACTCTGGCAGGAATAGCCAGAATGTCCAGTATTCCAGGAATGTGAGAGCAGCCACCCTACATGATCGGCACCTGGGTCTGAGCACCTATGTTACCCTCACTAGGGCGTGAGCTGCAACAATGCAAAGCTCGGCCCATATTCCTGGTTCCTCGCTGGTGCTGCACTCACTCAGGTATGAGGAAGACTTCTTGGGGCATATCCCATGGTGATTTGCACTGTTGTAAGATGAGCCACTCGATAATTCTTTCACAGTGAATTATGAGAGAACTTGTCTGTCCTTCTGTGCACGTGGCAGGAAATGTAGGAAGGCGCCAGAGAACTACCAGCACTTGAGTGATTTATGCTTAGGATGAACAGACAGCAAATGTGAAAAATCAGGACGGGGTGGTGGGTAATAGGAGCCCATATAAGAAAAAGACCCAAAAATCGGGACTGTCCCTATAAAATCGGAACATCTGGTCACCCTATTTATATGGAGTCCTCACTGCAAAGTGGATAGATTACCAACCTGAGTGAAAGCGGCATCCATGATTTAGCCAATACTGCAGACAAGCCAGTTAGCCCAGGATGAAAGTACTTGGTTGAAAGACAGCTTTGTGCATGGTCGAGCAATGGTGTTGGGGTAACAGATGCAAGGAAGAGCCTGAGTTAACTCTGCAATGACAACATACTCTCTATTTCCATACATAATTGTAAGTGGAAAAGCCTAAATTTTTGTTTGAGCAGAAGTATGACTAATTTGTGTATAAATCTAGTTACAGAGTTTTGTGTACACAAAATAGCAAATTTAAGAGTCTAGGTTGATGCCCCTTTGAAAACACGTATGTGCCTCTTAGCCCAATCCTGTAAACAGTTGCTACCATGCACATCTTCATTTAAATTAAATTTTGATTATAACCTCTTTGAGGCATAGACCATCATTTTCTTATGTGTTTTTATATTACCTATCACAGTACAACCTCGATCTATGATTGGGCCCCTAGATGTTACCACAATGCAAAGTAAATAATAATAATACATATGGGAAGAAAGGAATGAGTGGTAGAAACTGGTTGTAGGATCATAAAAATGTTTGTTAGGTGCTCAGTATATTATGTTTAAAATGATAATGATACTATATTTTACAACCTTGATTTGTGCTCAGGTAAGCATGTAATATAGTACCTAAAAACAAAAAATGATAAATGGACATTCTGTGGGAAAAAACCCATTAATCTAGCTTCAAGAGAAGCTGAGCATCATAGCTCCCAATGACGTCAATCAGAGCTGTGGGTGATCAGCCTCTCTGAAAGCGACGGCATCAGATTACGAGGATGTATTCAGTTAACCTCATTCTAGAACAATTATAATTCTTGTTACTAGTGAAATGGCTCAACAAGTATGGTGAAATGTTTGTTATTGCTTTTCTGGTTTTCCAACTCTCCAAAAGGACTCTGAGAAGTAGGAAATCACATAAAAATGCTCTAAGCCACAGAACAAAAGAATTAAACAAAACAAGAGAAATGTAACACAGCAGTCATGGAGCCACAAAGTCACACACATGCACTGTACCATGATCTCTCATACTTGTTGCAGAAGAGGGAGTGCTGCAACTCAGCAACCAGTCTGCAGTATTTAAAACAGTCATGTTGTCTCCTGAGAATGGGAATGGTATAATGGTTCATTGTCTGAATGTCTGCTCAAAATACATGAATATTCTTCAATGCCAATAGGTGTTTTTGCACTTTGAGCCTAGTCTTTAGCTTCACGGTATTGCTTTTATGAGTACTATTCTAGCTGGTTTATTTAAGTAAAATATACACACATATTTATTAGTGCTCTTAAGAGTCTAGTTTCAGCCTCTCCTTATTCTGGAATATTAGTATTTGGTTTTTAAATCTGAATATACTGAATCAAAGATATCACTAGAGGGGTCTATTCCATCCATGCTCACATGGAAATTTTCACAGACATTAACGGAATTTTTGTATACAGATAAGTGAATAAAACTTTTTATATTGTGGGAAGAAAGAACTGAATGATCAAGATTTTGGTGTAAAATGATAAAACATAAGTGAAGTGCACACTCATGTACACAATCTAAGAACCATGGGTGAAATCCTGGCTCTGTTGAAATCAGTGGCACAACACTCATTGACACAATAGGGGCCAGGATTTCACCTCATATTCTGACACCCTTGCTCACACTATGCAGTGTCGCATTCAGACTACTCACCAGACCAAGGGCAGAAAATTCCATCTATCTATCTATCAACCTATGCTCATCACTAAATTGAAATGCTAAACTTAAAAACACTTATTAAAAATAGAAAAAGGACATATAACAACTTTCTGTGCATTGATGATGTCTTACACTTACCTCCTGTTCCATTTGTTGTGATGGATGTGCTGCTGAGATTAGATTTATCCAGTTTGGAACTACTCGGATTATCACTGCTTCCAACAAGATTATGAGGATTGGTTAGATCCTGCATTTCCATAGACCTGTTAGAAAAGGAAGCAACACAGGGACATAATAAAATAAAATAAAACAGCCACATTTAAATATTTGTATTGCAAAAATACCTAGAAGCTCCAATCAAGGTTTGAACTCCCGCTACGTAAAGCTCTGTACCCCACACTCCAATATGATTCCTTCCCTAAACAGAAGACAATCTAAGGGTTTGTCTTCACTACGCTGGCGAGGGATCGATCTTTTGGCGATCGATTTATTGCGTTTTGTCAAGACGCGATAAATCGATCGCCAGCGGCTCCCCCGTCGACTCCGGAACTCCAGCTTGCTAAAAGGCGCAAGCTGGAGTCGACGGGAGCGTGCTGCCGCCGCCGTGAGGACGGCAGGTAAATTGGCTGTAGATACGCTGATTTCAGCTAGGTTATTAACGTAGCTGAAATTGCGTATCTACAGCCGATCTCCCCCCCCCCCCCCAGTGAAGACCAGCCCTAAATATCAGCATTTGCACTTTTAAAAGGACAAAATTATTATTTTATGGGAAAACAAACCTGTAGCTATTCTTTATTAACAAAAATACAGTTACCAAAGTTTGTAGTTTCCATGAGGACATCAGAAATGATGTTTACATTTATTCATGTATTATTGTTATGAGCCACAACAATGACTTATTCAATGTTAAATACCCATAGAAAACATTTTTTTGTTTTTAAATTATTACTTTTCTGAAACATCAGCCACTCTTACTTGCTAGCTCTATTCAAAGAAATTGAACACGTTGACAGTGAACAGTAAATGTATTGCAGCACAGAAAATTCAGGAATTTTAAAAACAATTTGATAACATCTATAACTCCATTTTAGAAGTCAACTACGTATGCTTAGATTAATAACATAGGTATGTTTCTTTGAAGTCTTTGGCATCATTTTTTACACCATACTTAAGAATAAGTATCAGAAGGGTAGCCATGTTAGTCTGGATCTGCAAAAGCGACAAAGAGTCCTGTGGCACTTTATAGACTAACAGATGTATCGGAGCGTATGTTTTCGTGGGTGAAGACCCACTTCGTTGGATGCATCCGAGGAAGTGGGTATTCACTCACAAAAGCTTATGCTCTAATACATCTGTTAGTCTAAGGTGCCACAGGACTCTGTCACTTAAGAATAAGTTATTTATAGACAATAATATATTCTCTACTTTTCAAACAAGTATCACAATATAATTAACACACATGTATTAAGGCTCATAATACACCTATAAGTTAGGTAGATATATTGCCATCTTTCTTTTGAAAAGGGGGAAATGGAAAAATGGAGAAGTTAAAGATATAGGCCATAATCACGCAACAAGTCACAGCAGAACTAAGAAAATAATTTCCAAAGCCCCCAACTCCTCATTCTGTATTCTAACCACTAGTCATAACTGTGTGCCTAATAAATGAGAACAGAATGATGACAGAAAGAATGAATTTGTAATATACTATAGGAAACTTATTTAATCCAATTATTTTATGAATTTTGTTTAGTTAGATTTTATGTATTTTTTTCATTCCATGTTATTTCCATATAGCCTAGAAAGTCATGATTTCCAAAACATGGTATCACTGATTTAGATTTTTCATTCACATTTAGAGCCCCACCACGACTTTTAATGTCATGGCCATGTCAAGGGGAGGGAGACGGTTCTCCACCATTGATAGGTCTAAGACACACGCTGCCTCATTTGCAACACAACCAGAATGCCTCCAGGTATGCAGGGAGGGAGTCCATGCTATATTGGCAACTGCAATCTACTTTGCAGTTTGTGGGCTGCTTTTCCTTTCTCAGTTTGCAAATTAATTACATGGGTCTTCCCCCACCCCACCTCCAAAAGATCTTTACTGTACACATAGCTGCAAGGCCAGCTGCAAAAGAAACATAATTTACCATGTGTATTCTACCAAGGCCAATAGAGAGATTATCTTGCATCTCACTGGAATTCCTACTTTCCTGTTCTGTGAAGGAATGGCTGTGAGGGAGATGGAGTATAAGAGGCAGTTTAATAGGAACTCTGTTCCTATTTAAATTGTTATTTGGGGCAGGAGGAGCAGGGGACAGTTGTGTAGATTTTTGTCTAGTCCCTAATGTGATAATTGAAATTTTCCTTTTTTAGCTTTCTGTCCCCCATGTTAATCTCCTGCACGCTCTAGGGGAAAAAACCCTGCATAATTTCTTCCTCCTGCTGTTCGAACCTGTCATGTCTCTCAAAGGGGAGCCTAATTTTGTGCTTCTAATAGTAGAAATAACTTGATGAACATTCTAGTTACTTCAGATACATCTGTCCCAAGGCACAGGGTTATACATGAGACCTGAAAGCCCTTCATTTTCTCATTTTGGGAAACATCACACCACAAGCGTGACAATGTATTAAGGTCCTTCTCCAAAGCCCTTCTTTAAAGCCAATAGAAAGAATCTCATTGACTTCAATGAGTATTTGAGATCGGCCCTCTATGCACCAGAGTTCTTTCGGCAGGATACTCTCCCCAGCAATGGCCTAAATGAGTAATGGGAATCTTATAAGTGTAGGGAGGAGGTCATGCACCAGCATGTACAAATTTTATATTAATATTCAATAATGCAATCTACATTTAAATGGTCTTGACCCAAGTTTCATCATCGAACTGCATATCCATTTCCATACATCTGTCAACAGAGCATTACATTTATTGTCTATGGGAAATGTGATCAGTGATGAAATATAATGAACATAAATGATTTAGTGTTCTGTCAGGTTTTGTTTAGCAGTTTTCTGTATAGTGAAGCTAAAGGTTAAAGAAAGTCTGTGTTTCCATCTTGTATGTGTTTAAGAAAGCAAGAGGGTACCCAAGATAAACAACTGTACTTCATTGCAAATACAGTTTAATTCTCCCCATGTGTTCACTAAAGAAATGTCATGATTTCCTGCTCAGAAATGTCCAGCTTGGAGATACCTAATGGATGCTTCCAGCTTAGAAACAAATAGTTGTTGTTCCCTCTATTTACTCAGGGTAAAAACTCTCTCTCTGTCTCTCTGTCTCTCTCTCTCTCACACACACACACTATGTTTACACAATGATACACTTCAGTAATATTCCAGAAAGCAAAATAATAAACTTCCCCAAATATCATAATTTAAAGGTTCCAAACACCTTTTACTTCTGATATGAATCATGGTTATTTAAACAGAAAACAATTATTTTATCAGATTTTTTATTTACCAGAGAATATAAACAGATCGTCCCTCTTCTATACAAGGGACAGTTGCGATTCCACATATTTATGTCCTCTATTGTATAGAAGAGTATATTGCTCCATATTTTATTAATATACTTTAAAAGTATTGTATTAAAAAGATCAATGAATGAATAGGAATTGTGTTTGGATGAAAAAAAGATGTACTCTAGGTTGGTGCCTGCTTCTTGAGTCTCAATAAGGTTTAAAAATATTTCATAAAACAATTTACATATATTTGTATTTATCCACAATGGCTTTGCCCCCAATGAAGCAAGCAAGAAGCACTTTTAAATACTTCAAAGCAATGGTATCTTAAATTTAGATTGTACTTTTTGTGTGATGGATTTTCATTCACCTTTCTCAAGACATCCGGTTCACAATCAACCTAAAAATATCTCAGCGAAGGTACAAGAAACCTACTGCATACAAGGTAATGAAAACAGGTAAGCGGTTCTAAACAAATTTGCTAAAAAAAAAGATGAAATTATTTCAACATCTTGACTAATTTTTTTAATTAACTGATTTGTAGATTTCTGCTATCACTGACTTCAGCAGGAGCAGGGCTGGGCTCAATATGTTTTTCTTGCACTAACAGAAAAAAGATGAGTGAAGTCTGAAGTACAAATTAGTGTTAAACATACATGGCAGTTTAGCCTGCTTTCTTATGGATAAAGTGTTTCTTTCATTATAGGCAGAGTAATGTCTATTGTTAACGATGACTAACATTTTTCATTCTAAACACTTATTTTCAATTGCTTATACCTTTGCCACACTTTTAACCATCTGAGCTTACATTTTCCATGCTTGGACTCTGCCTGCATTTTTTTTTGTACCAGCCCAGCAAAAATGGATTATCTGTTTTCAGAGAATAAGTGTGAGGAATGAATAGGTAGTTTTACTATTATAACTTTTCTGACCTTTATTGTATTTATTTTTTTGAAGAGCATTAGCACTTCCATGGTTTGGACCAGAAACTTGAAATATATATTAAAAAAACTGGTTTGGCTAGCTATAAGAAATAGAAAATTGGCATTTGCACATGCTCTGCAGAGGTTTTTAGAGGCTTGCTGCTAAAATCTCTAAACATTGCATATGCATTGAGCATGCTCTCAGCCCACAGTAAGCTTGAGCTCTAGATGGAACCCAGCAGCAGCAGCCTTTAGAAAGAACTGTGATTCCTAATCTTAGCTCTTCCACCATTCTGTGCACTTCACAACCTTTCCAATTAGGAAGGACTCATGCTCTTAACTTAAGATGCAAGCAATTATGATTCCTCCCATTTGACAGTTAGGGTAACAGAGGTCACACAAGGTCACTTCAGGCAGAGCTGGGAATAGAATCCTGTCGCTAATATGGCAGACCGAAGACTCATCCAGAGATGGCAGCCTTTGCAAAACGAATGAATGTGACAAAACTATGTCCGTGGCTATCTCGTCTATATCCACAAGACCACACTCCATTCTGAAGCCTGAATTAGAAATTTCTGTTACTATAGTTTGCATTTTTAAAAACCTAGGCAATTAAATTTAAAGGATGAGAATGTTGCAAAATTGAACATCCAAAAGTTAGGAAATGCAGCATTAAGGATGGCCATGAAATTATAATTTGGTCCTCTTGTGCATGTACAGTATGGCACAGGTTTAAATATGTGACCAAACACTATATATTCTATAGGACCCATGCCTCATTCAGTGTACAGGCTATTCCCTTGTGGTTTTAAAGCAGTAGAGCAGGGTTGTATTTCTGACTCTGCCACAGACCTTCTACATGATTTTAAGCAAAGCTATCACAACATACAGCCACAAAAAGGCCAAAATAAGACTGTATGGGAACCCTTACCTGTGGCATTTCTTAACTTCTGAATGCTTGATTTTGCAATGATCCCATTTATTTAAATATAGGCATTATCTGCATTTAATATATTAGTAAGTTCAAACATTTGGCAAATCCTTTTGTTAAAATTCCCATTTTTTCTTTCAGTACAACAATAAGTTCATTCTTGCCACTTTTTTCTACAGCAAAAACTAACATCCATTTGCAAAATTTTAAATGAGTTAAAATAGAATAATTCAGACAGATGGAATACATATATTAGCCATTTTAGAAAAGTGCTACCTATTTAAATTGACAAGTTAAATAGGATGGAACCAGAGCAAGCTTTGGGCCCTTCTCCAACTTAGAACACTCAAGTGGTGTTCATGACCTCCAGGAGAACACCACATTAATCCTAATTGTGTCGTCTTTAACTTGATCATTTAAATGGCTAAAACTTTTTTTTTAACATATCTATACATAAACTATTTTCTATTAGCAAGTTCTTGAAGCACACACAGATCAACCATGAAACTATACAGGAAACGGAAAACAAACCACATTATTTCTTAAATAAAATACTTTAAAATTAAAGCTAAATAAACAAAACACTTTCTCTAAATAAAATGCTCTGCAAGCACAAACTCTATACCAGGTAACACTGGTAGCAATTCCAAAGTTAAGTGATCTTAAAGGAAGACTCTGTTTCACACTTAAATAATTTACTTTAGTCTCTAATTTTGTCACAATAACTCCTTAGAAGACAACTGAATTCTCTACATATTTTTTAAATAAAAATCTTTACTAACTTTTGAAAAGAAACATTTTAAAATGCTCAGTTTTTAAAGTTATTAAATTTCTTATATTCCTCTAGCTAGAACTAGACTTCCCTCAAATTCCAAACTTCTGTCCCATGAAAACACAATCCTATAACATTTCAGTCTGCTTTTGAACTTCTAAAATTAAACAAAGTTTCCCTTTATTTAAAATGATCATTTAGAGCTACAAGAAGGCTAGCTGATAGAACTGCTCAGATCTGTCAACTACTTCTGTTTCCTAATGCTGCCAGCCCAGCTCTAACCAGAAGCTCAATTTAGATGAAAAACAGAAAAACATTTTTGTTTCTGTTTTTCATCAAACTTTCATTTTTTTGTCAAAATTTTCCAGCTGTGCTCTGAGTATGCTCTGGGTGAGCAAAGATAACAACTTATATCTCTTCAACTTTGTTCTGCACAACCAACACACTGCCTTCACTCTGAAAAAAATATAACACCAATATACACACACGCAGATTTCAGGTCTGTAACTTCTACCCAAATGTCTAATGATCACTAATGGTACAGAGAGCCGATTCATAACACTTTACCTAAACGTTACAGAAAAACTTATCTCACACCAAACCTCATTTACACATTTGCATACAACCCATGAACAATGTAATTTATGAAAGCCACACCAACCCTTTATGAATCAAAGCACATGAACATTCCAGACAATAAACATGGTTTAAGTGAGGGTGGATATATGTGGACTCCGGGGAGTGGGAAAGGAGAAAGTTGAAGCTGAAAAAGGACTCACTTAGTGCAGATGTGGTATTGTGGGACTTGACATTTATTTCCTTGTTTTTAGCAATTATGTGGTTAGGATATGCTATTTATCAGCCTTTACTCAAAAACAACAAAGATTTGTGTGTGGGGAAAAATATATATTTATTATATCATAGGTTGCCAAAAGTAGAGTCAGTTATGATGATGCAGCCTAAAAATTATACTTTAATGAATTACATTCCCAGTGATTATATTATTCCTAGACTAACAGGAAGATTTGCTTTTGCAGGTGCTTTGATTTCCTGGGTGACTGTGTCTGTGACTTTTTACAGTGGTGACTTGGTACAGAATATACTGGTTAGAACAACCTATGAATACCTCTATACAGGAAATGGATTTCTCTTTTTGTTTTAGTACATTATTATGAGCAGCAAGTCCTAAACTAAATTAGCATATCACTAAAAAAAATAAAGAAATTAAAGGAAATAAATATGGGTTTTCTTACTGAACATTCACTGTGTGCCGTGTTTTGTTGTGGCTCAATATACTGATGTAACTCCAATTTAAGTCTTTAACCAATCATGCCTCAAGCTACTGAAAAATCCAGCAAAGGATCAGTAAAACAGAACACAAAAGTTTTCTCCACTGAAGTGACTTTGGCTTTCTCTTGCAGGCTCAGTGCAATTTCTTCTTCATCATTTCTCAAATCAAAATAAAAGGGCATGATACCAACTCCACTACTGTTCTGTTTACTGTCACCCAGGCACTATACACCGAAAGCACGCCCACTTTCAGCACAGTGTCAGTTCTAGCTGTCCACCTGAGAGGAAACAACAAATAATAATACTGAACACTAACAAGGGCCCAACTCTTCATTCTCCTTCAGATATTCTCTCAAACTGTGTCAGGACTAGCACCTGATTTGTGGTAAAAACCACTAAAGAATTTATAGTCATACTATGGTAGTACAAATAATAATAATAATGACACATGGGAACACCGAATACTATAATGTCTGATTATCTAACTCTGTCAAAAAGTATACCAGTGAAACTGGGAGAATTTTTTCTGTAAAACAGTTTATTCACCCAAAAATGCAGTTTCAGGGAGACTGCAGCTAATCAGGGATTTATCTAATAGTTTCAGCTGAATATAAAATGTTAAAAAAGTCAAAATAGTTGCCAAAGTATTTTCTAAACAAAATATTTTGACTTTTCATTTAAAAATATTTTGTTTAGAAATGTATCTAGATGTTTTACATTTTGTTGTAAATAGGTAAAACAAATCCAAAATTCAACAAAAAAACCCCAAAGAAAAATATTAATTGAACCTGAAAAATTTTCTCGGTTTTTTTTTCATTTCAGCTATCAAACACACCACTGTTGGGATGGATAGAGAATCTTGGAGGTACCTCGGCAGGAAAAGACTAAAAGATATTAAAGATTCAGTCCCAGTCTTTGCAGGTGGGCTTTTGAAGGGTAACATTACTCACTCCAAGCAGTAATTGCTTTGTGAGGTCATGATCAGTCTGGCAATTTGTTTATATCAATCCAGAAAATATCTCCTGAGCCATTTGCAGGAACTGCTATATAAATGTCAAAGGATAGTGGCGGGATGCTTATTTGGCATTTCATTTCCATCTATATGAATTTTTCCTACTGGACTGTGAGCCCAGGTAGCAAAGATAATGAGGACAGTCATGATGATAAGGTGACAGACACAGACACAACTAATGCCACTTTGATCCCTGGAGGATGTCATGACTTGCAACAACTTTGATACTCTAGTTCACGACTCTGCTAAGCAGCAGACAAGGATCCCCTAGGGGTAGGTTGAGCGCACCATACTCATTTTCACTTATAACCAAATCCAGATCTGAACATAGGCTTTCAAAGGGGGAAGGTTGAGGAAAACCTAGTGAAAAATCAAATGTATTTCATGCTTCAAGGGGAGGTAAAGATACTCTGTTCTTAAGTGAAAGTGTAGGGTCATTCCCAAAGAAATCTGTCAATAATAAAAACTCAGATCATGCTGAATTATATCACTTGGCAATGAGACTGGAGAAGTTAATCCAGAATTGCAAAAACAACTCAAGGTGCACATTTAGATGTATGGAAAGCTTTGAGATTTCTTACATAAAGAATCAAGCACAGGGATCTTATGAGACTCATAAAGAATCTTATCAATCGGAAGTGTGTGTAAATATCTAAGAACGGGATGAAGGTTTTTTAAAAACCGCATTCAAAAGGACAAAGCTGTGCAGACAGCCCATCTGCAATGTAACCACATGAAAGACCGATGGGCAAATCCAAACCCATTAGTAGAAGTGCTTGAGGAATCTGCCAAGGAGCCAGATGCTGCCTCTGGAAGAATATCTTCCACAGATTGTCGTCTGGATCCCCTGACTGCCATCTGAAGTGAAGGACAATGAAGAATGGTGAACTGATTAAGTAGTGTGTAAAAAAAGTTCAAGTATATAATACATTACCTTGACTTAATGCAACTGTTCGCTGCCAACTTTCTAAGACAAATAAAAAATATAAAATAAAAGTTGAACCCAGAAATTTAAAAAATCTATTTAAAATTCATATTCATGAAACAAGCTGGGAGCCAAGGATGTTCAAATAATAAACAGAAAATGCTGTTACATCTGATTTTTATATTCCTGAATGGTTTCCTCTTTAGATCAAAGACATATTGGGATCTCTCTACTCTTTTCTTTTATTATCTGTTGCCCATTTTATGATGTTTGATCAGGATATAGCAAAGTGGTAAACAGGAGATTTGAAAAAATGTACCTGAGTAGATTGGCAAATATAGTAGCTGAAATGGGTCTGACTATAATGTGAAATATCAACGCAAAAAAATGGGAACTAGCAGAGAATGTTTTTCTTAACTGGAAATCCAAACCAAACTTTGAAGAAAGATCCAAATCCAAATATGTACTTTCGTGTAAATACACATAAAAGGGCTAACCTCTGTTTAATATACAAATTCCACTAAGAATCCACTTATTGGACTTGGAGTAGAAAGTAATTCAAACTGAACACATTTATTATTTAAAGTTGTCTATGGCACAAGTATATCTGGATTATCCAAGAAGGTCAGAGAAGCTGGCATGGAGTCTGAATTACTTCTCCTATGCTTTGCTGTAATGTGATGCCACAAGGGCAAAAAATAGACTGTGAGGGAAAGGAGAAAAGCAAGAGAGAGAACTCCTTGTCATTGTGATTACATTTGCTGGGTTTCATGAACCAACATCCCCATTTCTTGGCTTAAAATCCATTCAACTTTATGATAAAAACTGTTGCAACTTACAGCCCCGAGGATAAATATGATTACTAAAAACATAATTTTAGGATTTATTTCTCGGCTCAAAAGATAGTACCTACCCTCTTCGTAACAAATTTTCAAGAGCTTCACAACACTAAACTATTAATTAAAAGTATGGTACTTTAATAAACACTAAATAAGGTGTATTCCCCTTTTAAGATTTTGAAATTCAAACAGGCCAGGTGAAATGAAAAGAGTTATGAATAATCAAATCAACAACTTTGGTACGATTTGATTTTTTAAAAAGTACGGAAGGTGGCAGACAAAGAATGATCGAAGTAAATCCTCACCCTTTACTGATCAGCAAACAGCTCTCAAGAGTGGCACCATCACCACAGATCCATTTTATTTCTTTAAGCAGAAGTCAATTTCAACAAAGTTTACTGGTTCACAAACTGTTGCTATAGTTGTCCAAATTATGTTATGCCATTGTGCACAGGAGGCGTCGACCAGGCACTCTCCCTATTAAGATTTAACCCACATTATAAGAATCTCTGAATTATGCTGTTCTGTTCTTTTTCTGTTCCTAAATTATTCTTCACGGAAAATTTAAAAAGCAAAACCAGAAAAACAAAAAGGGCCAACTGTTGCAGACTGTATTTTTCGAAAGAACAGTTCACTAAGTAAAAGAAAAGTTGTAATTATAAACGTGGCAGTGGTGTTGCCCAGCACAACAGATTTTCTTTCTCCCTTTGTGGGAGACGCAAGCAGACCAAGAGAGCATAGTTTGTAAAATGTGCAACTACAAGAGTGAAGGGTTGAAAGACAATGAAAGGAAATAAGATAAAGCTGTGGCTGCAGAGACTGGAGCACCTAAGCCCTTTATCAGATACTTTATTTTTTAACTGAATGAAGGGGATTTTACATTTGATTTAGTAAAACATTTTACCCACAGATCTTCCTCCTAAAAAGGAGTATGTGAATATAGTGCATGACTCAAGGAACTGTAATGGATTAATATACCTTTCACCTGTGTCACAACTAAGGATATACTTGTAGCTGGGGGCATGGTTCTCAGTTCGAGGAGACATACTTGCAGCTTGCTCTGATCAGGCTCTGATGCTAAAAATAAAGTGTAGTCACAGCAGTGCAAGTGAAGGGAGGGGTTAGCTACTCTGAGTACACACCTGTGGTCTCAGACAGGTACATACTTGGGGCTACTAAACCAGAGGTTCTCAAACTGGGGGCTGGGACCCCTCATGGGGTCAAGAGGTTATTACATGGGGGGAGGGTCATGAGTTGTCAGCTTCGACCCCAAACTCCAGCATTTATAATGGTGTTAAATATATAAAAAAAGTAGTGACCAGTACAAAAGTTTGAGAACTAATGTACTAGACCCTTCCACCATTTCTGCTGCTACAGCCACACACACATACACTAGGGGTGCCAACCCTCCAGTATTGGCTTGGAGTCTCCTGGAATCATCACTGATCTCACGGTAACTATTGAAAGCAATCCAGGAGATTTTAATAGGATATTTTAAGAAAAAGACATTACGGGGGAAAAGAATCTCCTGGAATATCTTCAGTCAGAGTTGGCAACCCTAACACACACACACATGCACACACACACTTTTTAGTGCACTAGCTCAATTACTGATAGGATAGGTATGTCTCCTCAAGCTGGGAATCACAGTCCCAGCTAAAAATGGAGACATATCCTAATTAAAATTGTGCACCAGTGATACTGGCATTGTAATGACTGTTTGGAGAACATTTTGAACTGTGTGTGTATTATATATAACTAGCGAAAATACCCGGCGTTGCTCGGGTCAGTCAGAGGTGGGGAAGGGGCAGAGAGCTGAGCGAGTGTGGGGTCCATTGGAGGGGGCAGAGAGCAAACCTGACACCCCCACCTCACCCCCCGACCAAACCCGACACCCCCACTGCACTTACCCCTCGACCAACCCCGACTCACATTTTCACCCCCCCACCCAAACCCAACACCCCCACGTCACCCCCCTACCAACACCCCCTGACCAACACCCACACCTCACCCCCCGTAGACCAAACCTGACACACCCACCTCACTTTCCCCCCCCAACCAAACCCGACACCCTTACCTACCACCACAAACAAACCCGACACCCACACCTCACTTACCCCTTGACCAACCCCGACCCCCCTCCTCACCCCCCCAACCAAACCCAACCCCCCACCTAACCCCCCCACCAAACCCAACACCCCCTGACCAACCCCAACACCCACACCTCACCCCTCACCCACCCTGACACCTTCCCACCCCCCAGACCAAACCCAACACCCCCGGCTCATTTACCCCCCCCCCAGACCAAACCCGACACCCCCACCTCACTTACCCTCCGACCAAACCCAACTCGGGTCTGTCGGAGTGGGGAGGGGGCAGAGAGCTGAGCGAGTGCGGGATCCGTTGGAGGGGGCAGAGAGCTGAGTGAGTGCGGAGTCCGTTGGAGGGGGGAGGGGGCAGAGAGCTGAGCGAGCGCAGGGTTTGTTGGAAGGGGTATTATGACATCATAACTATGTCACAGAGAACAGCAGCTGCCCAGCTGATGTGATTGGCCTTTAAAGAATTTCACCCCTGGGGGGCATCAGAGGTGAGATTTGAAAAATTTTCAACTCTTACCCTGATTAGCACCCTAAGACCTATAACTGTACCAAATTTCAAGTCTCTAGCTCAAATGGTGTCGAAGGAGTAAGCGTTCATACATACACGCATACATACATGCATACGCCATTTGACTTGTATATGTATAGATTTATTTATTTACATTATAACGGAATACAACATGGCAAGATACTGAGCACTCTGGCCCTGATGCAGTAAAGTGTTTAAGTATGTGCTGAACTTAAAGCATGTGAGTAGTCCCACTGAAACCTGTGGTTCTACTCACATGCTTTAAGTTCAGCACCAATGTTTGTAGAACAGGGGCCATGGTTTTTTACATGCAATTACATGCAGGCCTAATCCAAAGCCCATTGAAATCAACTGATTTCAGGGCTTTACTAACAGTAGAATGTCATGTAAACATTTACTTTATATAATCCAATAACTGCCTTAAGTGGCTCACACGACATTTATAAATAGAGCTGGGAATTTTTTTGGGGGACAAATAGTTAATTTGCAGTTTTGAATTCAGGATCAAACTTGGTGAATAGTTTTAGCCAAAATTCTTTTTAAAAATCAAAGTAATAAATAGAACAAAGAGGTAGCCGTGTTAGCCTGGATCTGCAAAAGCGACAAAGAGTCCTGTGGCACCTTATAGACTAACAAACATACTGGAGCATTAGCTTTTGTGGGCTAATATCCATGAAAAAAAAATAAATGTTTCAAAGTGTCCAACACATTTATGACATAATACCATTTACTACACAAATGTTATATATAGATACAGATAGATATCCATCCTCCCAAAACAAACAAAAATGTTTTGGGTAAAATAAATAGTTTAATTCTAAATTAAACATTTAATTTCAGGTAGAGTTTGTTCATTTAGAGTGGAATGTTTCATTAACACCCCCCCCCAAAAGGATTTCTATATCATCCCCCCCCCACATTTTTCAGTTCAGCCACCAAACTAAAAAAAAAACCTTCTTTTCTCATCACTACAACATTATATACACATACCCATATATAAACACATATACACACGTATCACTAATTTATATAATCTGATAATAGTTTAGATATTTATAATAACGTGATAAAAGCAATTTCGTAAGTGCCTCATAGGTCAGAGATTTGCACAGTGAATTTTTACACATTACTATCATTATTAAACCATGAAAGCCCATTGTAAATCATTTACTCTGGTTAGTCCCATATTTTTAATTTTTGAGTATTTTAATAATATTTATGTTATGTAATTTGCACTGGAGCAACTTTAAGTATAAATGTCATTCCTGTGGAAAGGTACACAGGAGAAGGAGCTCTGAAAGCAGTTTAAAACAGACTGCTGGACACAACATTAACTGTGGAGTCACTACCATTGTCACTATAAGAACATCAAACAGTCCACTTATCTAACTATCCCCAACTTTTTAACCCACCGGTTTTCATAGAAATAGAATTTTAAAAGATTACTATCTCAACATGCCATAAGCGTTAATAAACTTGTGCTGCTGTTGGTTTCAGCCTGGTTTCTTGTGGACAGGTGTCTACATCCAAAAATCATTTTCAAATTTAGCCCCCCATGTCATTCTCAACAGAGAGGCTCATAAAGACCCCAATTTACCAAAGCACATAAAACCATGCTTGATTGTGAACAGGTCCAGTTGAATTCAAAATGAGAGCTGGGATAATCCGGTTCAACACAGTCTCAAAAAATCTGTTATTGTAAAATACTGTGATATGGCTTCATATTGACATTACTTTTCACAAAGCCATCATTCTATATGTGATCTGTCACTCCTCATTCTCAAAGGAAACCTATATGACACATTCAGAAGACAAACCGGGAGCTTAAATTCATAACTTTGCTAGACACTAAAAATCATGGACCGAACAGAGACACGGGATTTATGACTTATTACAACAATCTATGACCTATTAATAACCACCCCTCCCAGTCATCTTTCCTTCCCCCCTATAACTGTAGGGGTGTTAATGGGCTACTTCACCTTGAATGGTCCCTTGAAATGTGTTACCCACTGATGTTAAGTAATTTGTTCCACCACATATTTAACTGAGTATGTTTCCCAGACCTGAAGAAGAGCTCTGTGTAAGCTCAAAAGTTTGTCTCTCTCACCAACAGAAGTTGGTCCAATAAGGCAGGAGTTCCCAATCTTTTTTTCCCCCTTGAGGCCACCCAACATGTTATAAAAACTCCACGGCTCAGCTGTGCCACAATAGTTTACTCCTGAAAAAATTCTGTGCCAAAAAATTAAAATTCTGCACACAATATTTTGAAATTTTGCAAATTTTATTTGTCAAAATAACACTACACAATTGCATGTTATTTTGGTAATTTATTTTAAATTTAAATTACAACAAGTATGTCTGTAACAACAGACACACACACAAAATTTTCCCCAGGAGTGGAGAGTTAAAGAAACCCCTATGACAACACATTAATTTTTGAAAAATTCTGCATTGTGCAGGGGGGCATTATTCCCCCAGGAATAAAAATTGTTTTCTGAATCTAAAAGCTTTTCTGAATCTAAAAGCCAGGGCTGGTGTAAAATTCTAATGTTAATTTCCTAGTATGTCAGAGGATAGCCAACGGATAAGAAAGGTTGCAAACAAATTGGTTCTCTATACATTTCTTAGATATAGTCACATTGACATTTTCATGGTAAAGTAAAAAAAAAAAGTGGTTTTTTTGTAATATAGTTGTCACAAACTTTATGCTTTTCTGCACTACATACATTTCCATAACCATCTCACAGATTATTTTGATGGATTCACACTTTATAAATATGATAGACTAAATACTTACACTGACCTTTCTGTAAATAATAAATAGAATGAATCATAATTAAAATGTAAAAATTCTGCAATGTACTCATTTTATAGATACCTTATTCCATACCATAGTAATTTAAAATTGGAAAATTGTGATACATTTGTGTAAGCCATTATCTTCACTGAGAAATCTGGGCCCAGTTCTGTTAACACTTACTGCTTGGAGTAGTGCTTTCAACTGTATTTCCACTGAAGTAAAAACTACATTGTGAAGTATTTTCAGAATCAGGCCCTACTGCTGACTGAAAACATTAGTTCATACTTTTCACAACCACTTATATCAGCCTTTCAGTTTCAACTTACTTAATTCTATTACCAACTTTTCATACAAAACATCTGTGCTGGTGTATCTGTTGCTTATACATTTCTTTTAAAAAAACATTATGTACCGACTGACTGTTGCTAAACTATTTTCCTGGCAACTAAATATTTTTACGGTGCATTTATTCCCTCCTGGAATTAAATAGCTTTGGAGAAAAAGGAGACACTAATCTAAAAATAAAAACCAAGCCTTTCACTGCCACTGCCTATGCTGGTACAGTAGACTCTTGATTATCCAGGATTGGGTTAACCAGGTTGTGGGTTAACTAGGATGTAAAAAATAATATGAGTAACTCGCAGGGCCAGCTCTGGCTTTGTTGCCGTCCCAAGCACATACATAAAAAACCAAACAAACCACCAGGGTGCAGGGCAAACCACCAGGGCAACACCCCCTCTCCCCTGTGCAGGGTTGCTGGTGAACCAATCCACCCCGCACATATTTCCTATGGATGGTGATTATCCAGGATTTTATTAACCAGGATTAATTTTTCCCTATCAGCCTGGATAATCGAGAGTCTACTGTATAAATATTCATTCTCCTTGCAATGAACCAGCTCCACAACAGTTATACTGTCACAGGCTTTTTCCTGGATATATAGAAGAATGGAGGTGAGGTGAGGCAGAGGCAGAGCTGGGTCCCAGGCAGCAGAAGGGCTCAAACAAGGAAAGAGCGGGACTACAGCAAGGCTGAGAACAAGCAGCCAAAGGAGTTTTTGCAGCTGTGGGGAAACACTTTAAGCAGCCATGGAACTGCTACTGCTGCTGGGCTCAAAAATAAAGCCTGTTAGCTTCCTTAGCCAATCACAGGCAGGCATTCCGTCAGGCGAGCTAGCTGATGCAGCCTAGCAGTGCCCAGTAGGCTGTCAGGACAGCTGTAGTGCCTTATTCCTGACAGGAAGTGGGACCATGAGTAGTGCATTGGGAAACAAAGGGAGGGAGTATACCTCAGTGAGCTTCCCTAAGTTCTCCATGGATGGTGCAGCTCCGCACTATTCCTACCCAGTACAGTGTCTAAGGCCATGTCTACACTACAAAACTGTGCCAGGGTAGAGATGTGGGAAAAAAAACCCATACTCCTCACACTAGCGAAGGAGTCCTCTTGCGGGTATAGCACAAGTTGTTCAGGGAGGTGGGTTAAGTACACCAGTCAAACTCCATTTCCTGGTATATGCTGAGTCTCCACTAGAGGGCTTTGCGTCTCCACAGCCATTGTCATGTGGACTATCCCTAGATGAACCAATCTAGCCTCCATAGTACTAAACATAGCACACAGAAAAATACGTTCTAAGCAGTGCCAGCTTTTAAAATAGGAAAGAGAGAACATGAACTAACTCATTTATATATGGTAGCACACCTGACATTTAAAGTATGAATATGCCCATGCTAACTACAAACCATTATTGTTTATGTAAAATATTAGAGCTGCTATTTCCAACTGCTAGGATCACCACCAATACCTGTATTTCTGGAGACTGCCAATGACACTCTAATAACTCCCCACCCTTTCTTGGTGGTTAATCTCAGAACCTCTTCCTCATCGTGTAAATATTGACTCATGAGCTACCTGCTTTGTGTTCAATTGCAACAGAGAGTGGGCTGCTCCAAGTCCCAAGGTCATGCAAAGTGGGCATGCTCAGAGATTTGGTGTGACCCATAATGCAATGCAGATTAGATCACAGAATAGAAAATTTGGAGGTATCAACTGGATCCCAACACTCTGATATTTAGTGGTGGAAGTCAATAGCTGCAGGGAAAGGGATTGAAAGGTGAGATCTCAGTCTGATAAACAGGTGCAGTGTAACTACACTACAGAATATTACAATAAGATAAAGATTCTCATGACAGAAACCTAAAGATCATTGCAATTCTTGGTTAAGGTTGTTCCAGTAAACTTAAATCAGATCTGTTGTGCCTGTCTGTCAGAATAAATCCCCCATTTGAAGGTGATGTCTAATATACAATAATTCTATTAAATGAAAATTCTATGGTTAGTCACAGTACTTTCCCCTATGGTAACCTTCTTCTCCTTTGCTTTGGACATTTAGGGCCAGATTTCCCGAAGTTCTTGGTGTCTTAAAGCTCCCATTTAATGACCAGATTTTCAAAAGTGCTCAGCACCAAAGAGCATTCATTGTTCTCTTTCACTGATCTCAAAAGAAGCTGCTGCTGTTTTTATGCAGATACTAACACTGATAGGCTCATACTGTATCAATACAGCTTGTAAAATCATAAATATAGGTCAAGTTATATTGATAACACTAACTCCAAGATATAGGTGCAGTGTGCTTAGGTCTAAAGGAAGGATCCTAAAAGGTGAGCTTTTACTACTATTCTACACCACAACCAAACCAATTAGCTAATTAACAAAGCAGTGTTAATACTGGCTTTGGAGAAAACTATGCATACCACATCCAGAGAGTAACAACAGCTGGCAGGAAATTGAGGCAAATAATAAAATAAACAGGAGTATATTCCTTTAATGGCAGATACTCAAAAACTTTATGGGCGAAGAATTAGAAGTAATTTAGATTTTCAAACACCCCTTTTGTAATAAGGGGTGTGTAAGTGAGAAAGACACACACACACACCATGTAATGAATGGTGCAGCCTACACACAAACGACTGCTGTGATAGCTAATGGAGGCTCAAATTTTGGTGAAATATTGGAGACCAATGTTTGTGATATAAAAAATCCTCAATTCTATTCAGAACATTGTGAGTGGTTTAGCTGGCAGATGTGTTGCTTTATCACGTTGTTTCCCTGGAAATTCGCAGCTGTTTTTGTTGGACATGTATTCTTGAAGTAACCACATGCTCAGGGATGAGCTTTGTCTAACTGAGGGAATATGTAATGTAAGTGCTAGTGTGCCTGTGACCGTGTTGAACTATAGTGTCTGGTAGAAATTTTCATTGGAATTTTCTTATGAACAGTTTCTCTTTCCTGTTCTTTTATTTTTTTGAATTAAAAAAATAGGAAAAGGATAAATGGGGAGAAACTGAAATCATTAAGACAACTGATCTGTCAGATTGATATTAAAGATATGCATAAAATTATTTATTTTATTTTGTGAAGCAAAGTGCATCCTTGCAATACAGAGATGCTTACTTCTGTGAGTAATAGACACCATGGTATTTTTTACCACCTCATTCAGAGGAGCCCATGCTGACTGGGGCTAAAATATTAAAAAGCCTTTGCTGACAGCTTCCCTGGGCTAGCAGAAGGGATGAAATTTTCCCTTTCATAAGCACAGGTTTGAACCCAGATGGGAGCATGGGGCTTTATATTTTTTTATATATTTGTAAAACACTGAAGACAAAAGGGCCACAGCACATAGTGCTACATAAATATTATATGTAAGGAGATTAGATTTGTGCTTTGATATACAGAGGACATTCACCCAAGAGCTCTGAAAACTCAAATGTGAACTTGCAGAACTATTATGATTTGTAACCTGTCCTTAAAATCAGCTTCTGTACCCAATGACCAGAAGATAACCAATGTAATACCAATATTTAAAATGGCTCTAGAGCAGTGGTTCCCAAACTGGGGTTTGTGAAATGTTACAAGGGGTTCTCAGGGAAAAAAATCCCTAATGGCGGACAGAGCTGTCCCTGGGGATCCTGGGCAGAACAGGGCCAGCAGCCCGGAGCCCCTGGACTTCTAAAAGCTAAGCAGATCAAAGCAAGCATCTCTATCCCACTGAGGAGATTTAAACTTCAGGACTCCTTATAAGAAATGGAAAGGGAGGTGGATATTTTTTGCTATTTTTAGAATTAAATAAGCAGCTGGTATTGTTTTTAAAATTATTATGAAGAACAAGTTTAAGCTTTGTTGTAATGTTCATGGTTTGCCTGGACTGCTCAAGACCTGAATGCTGTGTAGAAGGAACTCTTTGAGTTGGCTTCTTAAATATCTTCATGCTATTTCACATCTGATACTCCTTGATGAAACATAGGAGCCTTGTCTTATAACAGGATTATTCAAAGTGATACAAGCTACAAAAGTGAGATCTTGGAAGAGTTTTCCCATTTTCACAGTATAATAAAAATACTGTAATAATAAATAATAATAATAGTGTGTAATAAGCATGTCATAAAAACTAGTTTTATATTTCCAAGATCAGTGCTTTTATAATTTATACTCAGGAAAAGGAGGAAAATCCCTGGAAATATTCATTTTTAAGAGAGGGTTCATGAGACTTTAAATTTTAATGAAATGGGTTCACAGGCTGTTAAAGTTTGGGAACCACTGCTCTAGCGGTGATTTCGGCAACTACAGACCAGTAAGTCTAACGTCAGTACCAGGGAAATTAGCTGAAACAATAGTAAAGAATAAAATTGTCAGACACATAGAAGAACATAAATTGTTGGGCAAAAGTCAACATAATTTCAGTAAAGGGAAATCATGCCTTACTAATCTATTAGAGTCCACAAGGGGGATCCAGTGGGCACAGTGTACTTAGATTTCCAGAAAGCATTTGACCAAGTCCCTCATCAAAGGGGTAAGAGGGAAGATCCTTTAATGGATTGAGAACTGGTTAAAAAGACAGGGAACAAAGGATAGGAATAAATGGTACATTTTCAGAATGGAAAGGGGTAACCAGTAGTGTTCCCCAAGGTCAGTCCTAGGACCAATACTATTCAATGTATTCATAAATGATCTGGAGAAAGGAGTAAACAATGAGGTGGTAAAGTTTGCAGATGATACTAAACTGCTCAAGATAGTAAGACCACAGCAGACTGTGAAGAACTTCAAAAAGATCTCACAAAATGAAGTGATTGGGCAACATGGCAATATTATATTATTATTATATTATTTATTATATTAAATGAAATTGAATGTGGATAAATGCAAAGTAATGCACACTGGAAAAAAATAACCCTGACTATACATACAATATGATGGGGGCTAATTTAGCTACAACTAATCCATAAAGAGATTTTGGAGTCATGATGGATAGTTCTCTGAAGACATCCACACAGTGTGCAGTGGCACTCAAAAAAGCAAACAGGGTATTAGGAATCATTAAATAGTGATAGTGAGTAAGACAGAGAACATTTTATTGCCCTTATATAAATATTGGTCCGCCCACATCTTGAATACGGTGTACAGAGGTGATGTCCTCATTTCAAAAAAGATATACTAGCATTAGAAAAGGTTCAGAGGGGTTTGGAACAGGTCCCATATGAGGAGAGATTAAAGAGTCTAGGACTTTTCAGCTTGGAAAAGAGAAGACTGAGGGGGGATATGATAGAGGTATATAAAATCATGAGTGGTGTGGAGAAAGGAAATATTTATTTGTTCCTATAATACAAGAACTAGGGCCCACTGATGGGCAGAAGGTTTAAAAGAAATAAAAGAAAGTTTTTCACACAACGCACACTCAACCTGTGAAATTCCTTGCCTGAGGAGGTTGTGAATGCTAGGATTATAACAGGGTTTAAAAGAGAACCAGATAAATTCATGGAGGTTAAGTCCATTAATGGCTATTAGCCAGGATGGGTAAGGAATGGTGTCCCTAGCCTCTGTTTATGAGAGGGTGGAGATGGATGGCAGGAGAGAGATCACTATTAGGTTCACTTTCTTTGTAACATCTGGCATTGGCCATTGTCAGCAGACATGATACTGGGCTGGATGGACCTTTGATCTGACTCAGTATGACCATTCTTATGTTCTTATGTATCAGCAAAATGTGGCTCAAGTTTTTTCCACAAATTCTCACTGGGAACAGTGAAATTAAGCATCCTATGCATAGCACCGTAACTCACCATTTTACTTAAATTACATTAAATTCAACATGGGGAAAAGGTAGTCAGGACCTCTCAATATCACACCCTTAGTAAATTAAACTGAGAACATGAAATGATGCAGTGCAATGTACATTGTGCAGATGCATATTACATATGCTGCATCCATGAACTACATCTCCAAAGTTACTGACTGATGAATCTGATTATGTGTTCATGTTATCTGGAGTTTAGAACACTGGTCTGGGAGCCAGTGCTACCATGTGCTATTTCCAACTCTGCCACTGATTGGCAGTATGACTCTTGTCAAGTCATACTCTCTCTCTCAATTTAACAACATTGGATCCAAAATTAAATGATAGAAATTTATTACATTGAGAAGCTATTAAACCTTCTAACATGTCCTATAATTTTTGAAACAAAAGGAAATAATTTCATAATACGGATACCCCCAGATACCACAGCAATGGATGCACCATAAATATCTAGAGAGAGAGATAAAGCAAAGCACTTTTAAAACTGGATATAGGAGATTTAGCTAGTCATTCACAAGAATCGCTCTCAGAATTTGCATGTCTAAATTCTCATATCCTGCTTGAAAATATATGGATCAAAATTTGTGTGTGATTCAGATATTAAAGATTAATGCACATTTTCTTGTACATTTCTGTGTTCAGATACATTCATTCCATTGATCATGCTTGCAAATCTTCTAATTGTAGTTTCCTGTGCATGTATGTTGTTAAACATCTGTCAACTTGACAACTATTTTGTATAAGAGAAGTGATTGCTGTTGATGATTGAACTTTATCACACATATGGCAGGACACTTCTGTAAGGCATTCTTTGCCCTGATACATTGCATAAGCTAGTAGATTCCCTCTGCCCAAATTTACCAGTCACATCTGTATCTTGAAAGTTTCTTACTAAAAGAGGAACCAATGCCAAGCAAGACAAAGAATTTGCTGATACACACATGTCACTCCAAGAATTCTCCTGACAAAGTTCCCACACCCAATTTAATTACTTCCCTACTGTAAAAACATTTTCCATCTGCATTTATTGTAATAGTTTCAAATCCAAAACCAACACACTATAAAGCTAGCTAAATAAATGAATGATATTGGCCTTAAGTCCCAAGCCAGCAGCATTCGGTAAGGCAGTGTGTCTCCAGCATTCATTTTTATGCTGATGTTTCATTTTATGTGCAATGTTTTCACTTAAGACTTATTTGAGAAGAATTACCTTGCTCCAGGCTTTAAAAAACTTTGTGGGCTATAGCAGTGCCCTCTAGCACAAGGGTGGGCAAAAGTTTTGGCCTGAGGGCCACATCAGGGTGAGGAAATTGCTTGCAGGTCCATGACGGGTAGGGTGGGGCAGGGGGTTGGGGTGCGGGAGTGTGGCATATGGGAGGGGGTGCGGTGTTCAGGAAGGAGCTCAGGGCAAGAGGTTCGGGCACAGGAGGGTGTGGGGTGTACGAAGGGGCTCAGGGCAGGGGTTTGGGGTGCAGGACTGTGCAGAGTGCAGCGGAGGGCTTAAAGCAAGGGGTTCGGGTGCAGGAGGGGTGCAGCAGGGGACTCAGGGCAGGAGATTGGGGTGTAGGAGGGAGCAGAAGGGATTTGGGGTGTGGATTCCGGCTCGGCGCCACTTACCTGGGGCAGCTCCGGGCTGGCAGAGGGGCTATGGCAGGCTCCCTACCTGCCTGCCCTGGACTTGGACCCGGCTCCGCACCGCTCTGGGAAGCGGCCAACACAGAGTCCCTGCTGGCCCTAGGGGGAGGGAGAGCAGAGAGCTCCGAGTGCCTGTGGGTACCTCCCCCAAAGCTCCTATTGGCCGCAGATCCCCGTTCCCGGCCGATGAGAGTTTCAGGGGAGGTATCCACAGGAAAGAACAGGGCACAGAGCTCTCTGCTCCCCCCCCCCCCAGGGGCCACAGGGACATGTTGCCTGCTGCTTCCCGGAGCAGAGAGGGGCCCGCAGCACCACGGGGGTGGCAAATCTGTGGACTGGATCTGGCCTGAAGGTCATAGTTTGCCCACCCCTGCTCTAGTGCCACTCTGGTCAAAAGTCAGACAGTGATTCCATTCTAAGACTACGGTTGCATCGTATATCAAACTCTGGCATAAATACTTGCTTATAGCTATATACTCTCAGGCCAGAAGCATTTATTTTATTTAAACTAGATCTGGTTTAAAATACATTTCCTTAAATAAGTGGGTGATACAAAATAAATACTTTTTGTTCAAAATTTACCTTTTTTCAGTAAATGAAATCTTACCAGATTTACAGTTTGATCATTCACGGTGTGGGTCACTTTTGCAGTTGGGAGAAAAAAAAATATTCTATAGATTTATGTTATTTAGTATAACAATCATCGTGATGACCATTCAACAGAAAGTTCATAATGGAGTAAGGATTATGAAAGTACACTGGGTCATGAAGTGCCCGTAGACTTGTTACAATACAAGGACCTGATCCAGCAAAGCACCTGAGCATAAGAATAACTTTTCACATGTTTAGAGTCCCACAGGGAACTACTCGTGCTTAAAGTTATGTTCTTGCTCAAACACTTTGATGAATCAGAACCCTAATGCTATTGAAAGTACTTGTATAGAGCTGTGAGGTTTTTAAAAACAAACTTAATTTTCAATCAAAAATACCAAACCAAAAAGAGGAAGGGGAGGAATAAAATCATATTAGATTATTAGAAAGGATCAAAGGTTCAAACCAGCTCCCACTGAAGTCCATAGCAAAATTCTCATGGACTTCAATGGAAGCAAGATCAGGCCTCATCATCTGTGCTCAATTATGAGTACAACGCTTACTGAATCCAATGGAATCTGTGCATGTGCAACTGAATAATGTGAAAAGCAAATCAAAGAAATTCTGACACACTGTACACCTATTCACAACTATTCTATTGTCCATAGGTATTTTTGTGCCCCAACCAGAGGTCTTGCATACATTAAAGCTTCAATACCCAGACATAAGCATAGTAAAGTTTCGGTAATTTTAGCTTTTTTTGTTTTTCAATCAGACTGTTAATGTTACTTTAGGTTTATTCTGTGTTTTTCTTTTTGTGATTAAACTTTCTTTTTCCCTGTGAAATTGAAATATAGCTCTTGTAAAGAGAAATAAGACATAATGACAGCCTATAAAATGTTTCACTCCACAGATCTTAGACAAAACAATTCCCTGTGTCTTAAGAATTTAATAACCACCACTAATGTACGTGCTGGATGGCATATTTGCAGTAATTATTGCCTCACTTTTCCAAAATGTAGACAGGGATAGTGACCCCATTTAAGTTGCATTAATTTCCTTTTCTACTTACATATAAAATTTGGAAACAATGCATTTTAATACATACTTTTTGAGAAGTGCCTGGGATTTTCCCAACATATGAACCTTGGCACATTTTGTACAAGTAAACATTTAAAAAAATATGAGTAAAAGAATACTGATCGGTTGGCACTGAAAGTAAATGACAATACTAAATGAATGGCAACAATCATAGGTGCAGAAAGGGATGAGAAAGGAAAAAAAATGATCTAGAGACTTTACTACAATATGCAATGTTTTAAATGGGATTATCCACTAAATTGAAGGTGACAAATCACTATCAAAACTCTCTCCACACCCGACCAGCCCCGATCTCAATTCTTATCAGTAACTGCAAAAAACAATACCACCTCTAGGATGAAATACATTTAAAAGAAACTAGCCAGACTCATTAACTCTTTGCAATACTAATCTCTGATGCCTTTTGCTATATAGTTTTAGTATTGCTTCATATCACCATGTTCTTCTCATTCAGTATTTACTTTCGTTACTGTACCTGGAATTCTGAGCTTCTGAAACATCTGATTCTGTGCACGTTTTCTTTACCTGCAAAGGCAAAATGATTGCCAGTTACTCTCATATGAAAACAAAAATGTCCACACTCACAGTTCACGCACTTACATTGCTTAAAGTGGATACAGCTCTGCTCACCATGATATCTATAAAATACTTCCCGCATTTTACAGCAGCAGTATGCAGTACTAAACAGTGTGTTTCATTATTATCCCATGAACAGCTGCCAACTGCACTTCCCTAGACTCCATTAGTATGTAAAATGTTCAACTAAAATAGCTTGGGAGTAGTCTAACTAGGAACAAAGAAACCAAAGAACCAGGTTCCCCACTTAGAAACTAGAAAGCCATACTGTTCTCAGTTCAGTAAAGAAATGTTTTCCCAATTGATACTGCTTCTGTTTCCTGCTAACACTCACAATAATAAACACCAGATTCTGGGGCAAAGTGCAGTGTTAGCTAAATAATTCATACATTAATTTTCATTTTCTGAATCCAGTAACTATATGTTTAATGTATTTTCATAATGTGTCAATGAAGTTTACATATCATGTACACATTTTTTCACACATATCCACAATATTCAATTATATATACTCTAGTTCAACCTTCAGATTCTTCTTTGTGATATACTGCTGTTAGCCAGTGAAAGGAGGGGGAAAAAAACATCTTATAAACTCCTCTTTTCCAGGCCCTCTATGGGCATTGGAGTCTTCTGAAGTAGTGCAATTTGCACCTTTTGGTAATTTAAATTTCCGACTGTCAGTGAGACAAATATTTTGTTGAACATGCAATCTAATACATTGGTTGAGATATCAAAATTCCTTCTATTAAGACCAGCTAAACTTATTTATTGACACTCAGACTTGCTATTACTTACACATACTGCACACTCCCCCTGACACCAATAAATATTCAAATTCTGAGCATCTACCATTACAATACCTTGATCAAAGAGTACTTCTATTGTCAAATCCTCCTTTTGTTATACTGTCACAGTTAGGGTGAGATTTTCAAAAATACTCAACACTGCCGAACTTTTCCCATCAAAGTCAATGGCAAAACCCCTATAGAATTCAATGGGAGTAGAGTTAGGCCAATATTAAACACTTTTAAAAATGCCACCTTTCAAGACTTTGAATGGATACCAAACATGTACAAGTACAAGAATGATTTTAGAGAGCCATTTTTACTCCTGTTTAATTTCTGGATCTTAAAGAATAATCATGCTTCCTACAATGAAAATTTGATAGAGTACTGTTCAGTAGCAATAATGGAAATTTTCGTTTGGTGCAAATAATCATAAAAACAAAATAAAACCAAATTAAAAAAGACATCTGATTCAATATCAGTTTTGTTTTATTTTTGCCATAAATCTCACTCCAGCAAGCATGAATATCTGCTTAGTCATCTTGCTTTATTCTCAATGTGGCATGTTTTTCAAACTGCAAAAAGAACACGTTTTGTAATTAGGTAATGCAATGAAAATCTGCAATAAGAGTAGTTGTGCATCTTAAGCCAAGTAACAAATACTGAATATAATGCACAAAACTGATATTAATATGACAGCAGTAGGGTTGTCAACTGATTGCAGAAAACCGAACTCCCTTTCCCACCCTTTCCCCAGGGCCCCGCTCCTGCCTTGCCCCTTTTCTGAGGCCCTGCCCCCACTCACGCCACCCTCTCCCTCCGTCGCTCACTCTCCCCCATCCTCACTCAATCGCTCATTTTGACGGGGTGGGGGGTTGGGGTGCAAGTTCTGTCTGGGGGTGCAGGCTCTAGGGTGGAACTGGGGCTAAGGGTTTGGGGTTCAAGCAGGGGTTCCACCCTTAGGGGTGGGGCTCAGGGGTTTGAAGTGTGGAAGGGGGCTCCAGGCTGGGGTGGGGGATTGAGATGTGGGAGAGGGTGAGGGTTCTGACTAGAAGTGCGGGCTCCAAGGTGGGACCAGAAATTATGGTTATGGAGTTTGTGAGGGGGTAGGGAGTATGGGCTCTGGGCTGCGCTTACCTCAGGCAGGCTCCCAGAAACGGTCAGCATGTCCCCCCTCCAGCTCCTGGGTGCAGGGGTGGCCACGGGGCTCTGCACACTGCCCTCACCCACAGGTGCCGCCCCCACAGCTCCCACTGGCTGTGGTTCCCAGCAAACAGAAGCTGCGGAGCTGGCGCTCAGGACATGGGCAGTGCAAATCCTCCATGGTGCCCCTGTGGGTATAGATGGTGCTAGTTTTCTATGACTGATGTGTGAGGAAATGTGCAGTATGAGTACACCGTACACTTGCCTTTACCTCTGGGATCTCATGTAATCTAGATTGTGCATCTAACTAAGGGCTCTCCTCCTGAGAAAAAAATTAATAAATAGAAAAGTTTTTTCTTAAGATAGGTGTGTGTAAGGGATGCTCTTGCAAGTGGTTACAATGAATGAACACAGTTTTTTCTCTACAACTATCTCAACAATACAGTAAAATTCAATTTGCTGGCCATAAAAATATTTTACATTTTAAGGTGAACAGAGGGATTATTGTGAAAACTGATTATCAAAGACTATGGATATCCTTTTCTTTGTTCTTTCTGGTTTTTGTTTGTTAATTTGTTTTTCTGTTGTTTTCATAATACCCAATATCTATTAACTGCACATGAGTATTTATACACTTTAAGAAGATGACTTTTGTTTTTTACCGTTTTTTCTATTAAAAGAAAAAATACATGTGCAGTTCTCACTATCACAGTCAAATACAACTATAAAGTCAATATCTGGAATTATAAGACCCTGTTTTCAGTTGTTATAACTGCCAAACTTTAGCTATTTGGGATAACTGTTTCCATGCTGTCCCTCTGCTTCAGGCTGATTTTTTAGAAAGTCTGAACTAAAATGGTCCAGTCAGTTTTAAACATGAGATTTGGGAAAATATTTTTGCTCACAATAAAAAAAAAATTACAATTGTTTTCTTGAGAAGTGAACCGCGGCCACCAAGAGTTGTATCATCTTTAATCATATGATCACATACCATTTTTTTCCCAGAGAATTACTGCCTCATTCAGTGCACAGGATGAACCAATTTATGGGGAAAAATAAAAGTTGTATAATGAATTATCGGTAAACACATTTCTTGCTGAATTGGGAAGGTACGTAATGAATGGGGCAGGGGACTGCAGGAAGAAAAATAATGGCCTTTGAAGATGAAAGCTGTCCAGGATAATTTCATTTTATCTTCATCTCCATCATACAGTTTCTATGATACTGAGGAACTCACTTAAAACAAAAGGTTAACAGTTAGCCACTAATTGTTGCGTACCTCATTTTCTGGATGCTCAAAGTGAGGCCCCTGGAGCTAGATTTGCAGAAGCGGGGAGTGCTCACAGCCATAACTGAAAGTCAATGGGAGCTGTATTTCAAAAATATGAAGTGTTACAAAAATGAAAAGTACTCTGGAAAATGAGGGCATAGGTGTTTCGAGTCGGATACCCAAAATGGGGCCTTCATTTTGAG